>JAWZYU010000007.1:0-1356428 GCA_038380435.1 Ryuthela nishihirai
ATGATTTAAGGTTATCATTGGCATAAACACTGATACGGAAGCATCAGTATTTCAATGACCGAGTTTACATTGGGAATCAAAAGTCAGAAGTTTGCATCGGATGGAGTCAGTCGGTAGCGTGCAAGCTCGCAATTTGCAGTTCCCAGTTTCGAGTCCTGCCTGGGCCAGCGTTGAGATTTATTTCCGCTAAACTAAAAAAAAAAATTGATGCTTTTTGTGAAGCGTTTAATTGTATTGACTTTATCCAAATATCTTTTTTCTATGAAGCTTTTAAGTTGTATTCAATTCACCGAAATAACTTTCTTCCTATGAAGAGTTTATCGAAGTTTTGTTAATAATCCCCCTCCCCCCAGCATTTTAGCGCAGTTTCAACACGAAGAATTTCCCGATGTTGCAAGGGTATTGCTGACTCAGCAGCACGCTTTCACATAGCCCGTGGTTTCATCGCAAACTATCGAGGTTTTTATTTCCACAGATTTTGGTATTCTGTTATTCCCGACGTACTTGGCCGAAAGTCCCAAATTTCTTAGGCGGGTTCCCCCCACCTGACCCAGTGTTGGGCTAACAAAATCAGCCCCATAGCTACAATGGAAAACGCTTTAAACTAATAATGCCTTTCGAAATGTAGGGAATCTGGCAACCGCAGCTGATTTAAATACTATTATGACTTTTACGTTCACAGTTAGGGAGCAGTAAATGGCACCAACAAATTTGACAGCGATTATCGTTTCCCGTAGGAATAGCATGGTAAATATATTTACTTCTAGCAAACTCCCATTTTTGACCTTTGACTCGAAATTTCGCACTGAAACCCAGACCAAAACCAGAAATATTCTCTGAAAATTTAAAGTGTCTACTGTGATTTCCCGATGAGTTATAGTGCCAAGGACACACACACGCACATTTATTATATAGACTAGCAGTTTTAAACGGTATTACTCGAGTCTGAAGCTTTCCAAAATGTAGAGTAGATCGCACTACCCACATCTCAAGCTTTCATTTGGCATATATCATTACACTCGATCTCCTCTCCCTTCAGGGAACGGGGGGAGGGGGGCTCAGTCGATAGCACTCCAGACAAGGAATCTGTAGTTCCCAGATTCGAGTCCCAGTTGGGTAAGCGTTGAGAGTTCATCATCAACATCCTCAAGCAGCCATGGGCTACGGACCAAACCAGACAGTGCAAGACATGGGTAAAATGAACAACTCTCTTTACAACAACCGCTTTCGGGGCTCAAATTTTGATTGGTTTAGTTCAGCAAGGGAGAGAAATGACGAAACGAATGCGATCAGTGAAGAATTCAAGAAAGCAAAGAAAATTATTTAAATACCCAAACGACTGATTAATTGTGTGAATAACTGAAGTAAGCTTCTCATTTATGTATAATTCATGAGTGGATGTACCTGGCTTGCACTGTCTGGTTTGGTCCGTAGCCCATGTACGGCAGCCATGGGCTACGGACCAAACCAGACCGTGTAATTTAGTTCTCCAAGCAAGTCTGTCCTGAGCTACATCTGCTGCATCTGGCCATTGATCACCAATTCTAATAAGGACCTGTTTGACATTGTCTGTCCATCGCATCCTAGGTCTCCACCTCTTTCTGATGCCCTTAGGCACACTGTTCATAACCCTATTCGCCAATCTATAATTATCCATGCGGGCAACATGGCCAAACAAACGGAGTCTCTCTCTGCACAATATGCTGCTTAAAGAAGGTTGCAAACTCCTTTGCCTAACCTCAGCATTAGTTACATCGTTGAACCACCTAATGCCCAAGATACCTGGTAAGCATCTGGAATCCAAAGCATCTAGTTTACTGTTATCTTGTTTACAAAGTGTCCAAGTTTCACTACCATAACTAACCCTAGAAAGAACCAAACTATTATACAGTCTAATTTTACTCTTTAGGTGTATACACCAATTTCTCCACACTCTCCATAGATTCTTAAAAGTCCCGGCAGCAATCCCTATTCGTCTGTCAATATCATGCCACACATCACCAGTATCTGTTACATAGCTCCCAAAATAATTAAATTGTGACACCTGTTCAAGACTGCAACCATTCAGATTAATTGAATCACAGCCTGCCTGACCAATTTTCATCACTTTAGTTTTCTCTCTATTTATCACCAAACCTACTTTACTACCAGTTTCATCAACAGCCCTAATGAAAGAGTTCATTTCATCAACATCATTTACCAAAAGGACTAAATCATCAGCATAATCTAAGTCAGAAATTTTCTTATCTCCAGCCCATTTAAGACCAAAATCTTTCTCTTGAAGTGAATTTCGCATAACATAATCAAAAACCAAACTAAAGAGAAAAGAAGACAAAATGCACCCTTGTCGAATACCAGAAGTAATGCTGAACCAATTGCTACCACACACGACTCAGTGTTATTATAGAGAGCTTTCATTATGTTAACTAACTTGTCAGGTATACCATATGATCTCACAATCAACCACAAATTATGATGATCAACAGAGTTGAAAGCCTTTTTAAAAATCAACAAAGGTTAGCAACCAAAGGTTTCTGAAACTCTAAACATTTGTCAAGAATCTGCCTAAGTGAAAATATCTGATCTACATATCCCCTACCACTTCTGAATACACATTGCTCATCACGCAATTGACTGTCAACCATATTCTTAATTCTATTAAGCACAATCATGGAAACAACTTTACCTGGAACAGAGAGTAGGCTGATACCCCTATAGTTATCACAAGAACTGCGATCATCTGTTTTGAAAATAGGGATAATTATAGCTCTGGTAAAATCTTTAAAACCATGCCTTTATCATAAAAGATATTCAAAATTTCAGTCATCCAAGCGGTAACAGAAACATTCCCAGCTCTAAGCATTTCGGTAGTAATGTCATCTACACCTGGGGATTTATGTACTTTAAGTTTAGAAACAGCCAAAATAACTTCAGATTGTGTTATAGGGCCAACATTAAAGCCACCAATGCATCTATCATCATTGGAAACAATGGGAATAGAACTAACCACATTGTTTAGAGTATCACTGAAATGCTCAGCTCACCTAGCCATGACAGAATCCTGACCTTCTATAACCTTACCTTGTTTATCCTTCAATCCCTTCGACTTTTATTGACTGCCCTCAAATATCGAAAGTTTTACAGTATCGTTGTGAGTTGACTGATGGTGTCACCACGGTCTAAATATTCAATCGAGAGCGGACCCTGATAGTGAAATTAAAAGGTTAGCATCATACAGCACATAGCTCAGCTTTGTGTGTTTCCATGCGGGGTTCGTTTGAAATCCACACAAAGTCTATCACGTTCATTCAGGTGTTGAATTCCTTCCACCGTATTTACTAGTAAACCTATTTCCTTATATGACAGCAGAGAGATCATTCAATCTGTTACCCAGATATTGGGATTATGCACTTTTCATTTCAAAGACCTTCTATATTTTTGCAATCGTATTTTATACGCATTTCAAATAACACTTCTGCCATATCTTCTTCTACCTAAATCTTCTGTAGGTCTGTACCGATTGCCTACAATTTGAAATATATATATAAATTGCATTTATCTTACCTGTTATTTGATCACTAAAGTGTGGGACATAATTTGTGATTTACAGTTGGCATTTCAGTAAAAGAATGCATTCTCGTTCTCTTTTGTCAATTTTGTCCTTCCTCAGTTTGGTCGATTGATAAGGTTTTACAACAATGCATATATACAGTATTTCTCCTATTCTAAATTTGCCCAGAACACAATCTGATGGCTTAGGGAATTGTTGCACAGACGTAGGCCTGCGTTGTTGATCGAAGAAGTGTGAGATCAGAGCTCCTTCTCTTGGGAGATACCGTAGATGGTATGGGGATCGGGTTACCAGATCTCAATCAGCATCTGTGGTTGGAATCGAGGTCAGTTAAAAATATAAAATTTCTGTCCGATTCTTTTCGGCCGAATTCTGTTCTCTGATTTCACAGAGCTCTCAGTGAGTGGGGCGGAGGTGGTTCAGTCGGTAGCGCGCCAAGCTCGTAATCTGTAGTTCCCAGGTTCGAGTCCCAGCTGGATCAGCGTCGAGATTTATCTGCGCAAAATTCTCCGCCCTGCCCACGGTCAGTAGGGGACACCGATGGGCTTGGAAAGGCCGCGGTCCATCGGATGAGACGTTAAGCCGTTGTTCCGTATGCAGGAGAGTCATACCCCGTGCACGCTTAATAATATAAGTCATACCCCATGCACGTTAAAGAACACGCTGGATGGCCTTGAGAGGAGGCTACCATCTGTCTCCCAACAGCTGTTCCAGTGGGTTCCCAATCTTCTTTGAGCCTTCGGGGTCCTTGTGACCTGGCCATTTAGCCCATGGTGTGCAAAAAAGTGCCGCTTAGAGGTAAAACAACCCAACCCTGAGTGCGTGAATGCGACGCCGGTGTTAAAGCGCCACTAAGTATAAAGGAAAGGCAAATGACCGAGTAAGATTCAGTTTTCATTTTTGAGAGCAAAATGCCAATATTAAAAACTGCATTCGCCAGCTATAACAAATGTCTAAAATGTTAATTTTGGCACTGCAGTGTTAATGTTCGGTGATGTTCTAACGAAGCGAACACCGCAATGGATCGTTCCTGACTCAGGAGGGAGAGAGAAAGGAAAGAGTGTCGTCATCGTAGTGTCGGTCTCCGGGTACACCACTGAGGAGAGAGAGGGAAAATGGCGATCGAATAAAGTATTTCACTACAAGGGAAGTGAAAAGAAATTTTCTTCACTGCTTTGATGTCATGTGGTGGAAATGTTTTTATCCGTTTTGCATTTATCTTACCTGTTATTTGATCACTAACAGGTACTGGACATAATATGTGATTTACAGTTGGCATTTTAGTAAAAGAATGCATTCTCGTTCTCTTTTGTCAATTTTGTCCTTCCTCAGTTTGGTCGATTGATAAGTTTTGCAACAATGCATTCAATTTAAAGTTTTGTGAAACGATATGACACGAATTTAAGAAACAAATTCAATATTTCCTTAATTATTCGGAATTCTAATGTGGGAGGTACAGAAATGTTTCTGAAGTCTTGACTGTGGGATCTAATAAGAGACTCCTCTGATTTCCCACTAAAGTTTAGATTTTTAAAGTTGCGTTTACCAAACCTTCTCAGTAGGCGAAGAATTTACATCCAAAATAGTTTCAATTCAACGACCCCTTGGAGGCGAGCGGCGGAAATACGTGCATCGTCGTTAAGTATTTTTCCACATTCGAGCAGTAGCCACAGAAGGCAGGAACCAGAATCACATATCCTGTGCGAGCAGGAATCTCTCCAACTGTACCGTTTCCTACCGGAAACGCAAATCAGTTCCAGATAATCCAACATCTCTACCTCCATTTGCACGCCACAGCCACTGGATATTAATCTCTGCAATGCCTATCTTTTGCAGAATTAATTTCGCACGGAGTTCCTAGATCAAATCAGCTGGCCTTCAATGAGGAGATTCCAATGAAGAACGGAAACAGATGAAATATTTCTCTTCCCCCCCCCATTTTTCCCTCTCATTACAATAACACCATGCAATATCTTTACAACAGTTACAGTTGCATAACAGACCCTGATGATTACTTCATTTGAAACTGGCTTCAAATGTTGTATTCTGAGATATTCTCGAAAAACTCTTAATCCATTTCCTGAGACGATACAGCAAGAGATCCACCAAAATTCATTGTTCTTAAATGCAGAGTTAATAAAAACTATTATATGCAACTTTGAAATACCACACTTTCATTTTTTCTATTCTACACAGATGCTCATACAAAAGTTTTTAACATAAAAATTTGCAGTCCTTATCTAAATATTAGCAACCCTTTGAACGGCTGTACTTTTGAGCAAGTTTCTTCGTTAATCCCGAGAGCTGTTTAACTGGTGATGTGCGACATGAGTAGGGTTACCAGATGCGAGTGTCCTGAAAGGAGGACAATGTTTAATATTTTTGTATTCCCTTTTTTAACGTATTCAGTGGAGTGTCGTTCTTTGTCTCTCCTTCTGTAGTTCCAGACCTGAGAAATTACATTATAAATTGTCTATACTATTATTTGAAATAATTTTTATGAATAACAACGAACTTTTTACAAATATTTAATACTTAAATTTTATTTTATTGCTTTAGACCAGTAGATATCGTATTCTAATTTAATAAAATCTCGTTAGATTAGCAAGGATTGTTGGCCCCAAAAATCTGTAAAAACATAACTTCTTTATGATGCGTCAGTCTTTCGTTTTTAATGGCAGCCTTCAACCTTAATGTGAAGTTTTGCGTTTCAATTTTATGGATTATTTTAATGGACTAAAAGTGATCTTAAGCTCCTACATCGCAAAGTTTTAGAGACTTATGAAACATCCTTTGGCGGAACACCTTATTTTATTTCCTCTTTATTCCATTGTTAATTTGCATTATATGTACATTAATGGATTAATTCACGATGTTTATTGATTGACTATTAACTATTATCGTTTAAGTTAAATTTTGATAATATTAAACATTTTACATAAAAGACTTCGTTTTCATGAACTAAGCAATGTTTGCCGTTAGCCATCGATTCAGTGTCTCATACTGATACTAAATTTTTTACTGAAAACCACAGTTGCCAGGAAATTCTGAGTCTCGGTCACATAACATTTTATAGTTTCTAAAGACCAGCAAGACAAAAGGAAGTGGAGGGAAAGTTCGATACAGAGGCAGAATTTCTTATTTACTGTAAAGTTTACGACTACATATAATAGAATGCTAAAAGTTCAAAACGAATTAAATAAAAATTACGTTCTTAAAACTAGACTCTATATTTTCTCTCTCCCTAGAATCTCTGTGAGGGGATGAGAACCGCTGGATGACACTATTGTATGCAATATATGTATAATAAAAATGATAACGTATGTTTTATATTTTGTATTTCTATTAAAAATATTTCGCCATAACATAACCATAACGTTATAACGAAATTTGAACTTTACTACAACGCAAAAGGTAAAGAAAAAACGCGATCTTAAATTTTTGGCTATAACGAAAAAAGGAACGAAACGTTTTTCTTTTCGTTTGCCAACACTGATGCACAACCATTCCTTTCCCAAATAAGAGTCAAGCGAAGTAAATGATGCACATTAGTTCCTTTTACAAGTAACAGCCAAACAAAGTGAATGATGAATACCAGTTCCTTTGCCAAGTAATATCCATTCCTTTCACAATTAATAACGAAGCAAAATGAATGATGCACACTCCTTTCTTTCTAAGTAATATCCAAGCAAAGTGAATAATGCATACCCATTCTTTCACAAGTAATAGCTAAACAATTTTTATATCCACAAGACTGGACTAGTTTCTGGCTTTGAGCTTGATTACGGATCCTGGATTTGCTGCACTGGCGGGTTTTTGTACACCATGTGCTCTATTGAGGGAAAATCTGCCGCCATGTTTTCTGTTTGCTTGCGTGTTGCCAACCCTATATGAACAGAGGCACGGGATACTTTATATCAGCTGGTGGATAATCCTGATCTGAGGCCTTCACAGATACCTGAACTCTAATTTAACTAGTTGTGCATCGCCAACATTACATTTCAGTAATGTGTCTCAGGCAGGTCAGTTTCTATCTAGTTTCAGGTTCTTCAAAAGAGTCACTTGAAAAGGTGTTGCCAGAAGTTCCTATCAGAAAGGGTGGCTCCAGCGTTTGGCGGTGGGAAACGGGTCTTTGCCCCACGGCTGCGATTATGGGGCTGTTTGTTACTGTTGACCCTACCTCTCTCAATAAACGTTTCTTTAAAAAACTTATTAATCATTTTCTCTCTGCAGGTACGTGAAACGTGAGGACGTTATATCGATATTACTCTCTTGACGTCCTCACACAAGAATTCCCAACGTTATAACCTAGTTATTCTAGGTTTGCAGGATACCAGATGTACAGGTATAAAGGTCAGATAATTAAAAATAATTTTAAATTTCTCTTTCCAGGGTGGGAGATGGAAAGCAGCTCCAAGGTGTAGATTTATTCTAAGCAAACACGACAGTGTTGCTCTTCTAGGATATGACTGCATTAATGAAAAAGATTTCTTACAGCTAAATTTAAACTAATATTAAACGTTGAATGTTATCTGTTGTTATGCACCCACAGAGGACTCGAATGAGAACGAGAAAGATAAGTTTGACAAACGACTTCAGGATATTTTGAATTCTGTCAAGAAAAGAGATACAGAAGTTTATCAAAATAATGGAAACATGTAATGTTTGTGGAGAACATTTTATTAATAAACTGTAAGCCCACCTCAGGCGTTCAAAACAGACGTAGTTCGACTTGGAATAGGCTTATACAAGTCATGCAGATACGGTAATGGAATAGATGACCATTCTTCCTGTAGAATATGGCCCAAGTGTGCCAGTGATGCTGGAGGTGGAAAGTGTGAGCTGACCTTGCGCTCCAGATATTCCCACTAATGTTCAATAATATTGAGGTTCGAAGATTGAGGCAGGCAGTGTAGCTGCTGGACCTCATCCTCATGCTCTGCAAATCACAACTTAACACGTTTCGCGCAATGCACGGGTGCATTATTCGCTTGAAACCAGGGACAGTCAACAATCCGGAACATGCACGCAACATTGGGTGCAGGTGGTTCTCGAGAATGGATTCGTACTTTGCAGATGTGACATGACCCTGCAGAAAAACTAATGACCCTAAGAAATGCCATGATATGGCACCCCACAGCGGGGAGCCGAAATTGTGTCTGACCATTACCTAGTCAAAAGTGTCTTGCAACTGGAGCTTAAGAAATGCGGTGCTAAGGTTAAGAGAAATACTTTTAATACTAACGGACTGAAAGATCCAGATATAGCTAACGTATACCATTAACAACCATACCATGATTAGTCATTATGACAATCGTGCTTTGTTTACCGCTGCAGTTGAGAAAGAATGGAGTCAGTTTAAACAGGCTTTTCTTGAAACCAATAGTACACTTTTCGGTAAAAAGGAACAGAGCAAACAAAATTATTTCAATTATAAAGCTAAGGAACTTATTTCTGAAAGAAGGAAGTACAGAAATAATATGAATCAACACTCTACTAGTCCTAATAGACAGCGTTACAATGAGCTTAATCAAAGTTTAAAGGAACAGTTAACAGCCGATTAGAATCTTTGGTTTGATAGCTTGCCTGACAAAGCTGAAGAAGCAGTTAGACAGCACAACAGCAGGGGTTGAACCAGATTGTTAATGTTGTATGCGGGAAGAAACAGACAGGTACACAGGGATTGAGGGATACACATGGACAAGGTGAATGGTGAGGATTCTGTGATGGCTAAGTGGGCTGAGCATTTCAGAGATGTTCTAAATAATGTGATTATTTCTACTCCCATTGTTTGTAATGAGGATAGATGCATTACTGGCTTTTATGATGGCCTTATATCACATTCTGAAGTCGCATTGGCTATCTCTAAATTAATACTGCATAAATCCCCAGGGGTGGATGAAATCACCACTGAAATCCTTAGAGCTGGGAAAATTTGTGTTGTCACATGGCTGACCGAAATTTTGAATATTTTTTATGATAAAGATGTTGTTCCTAAGGATTTTACTAGAGCTATTATTATCTCTATTTTTAAGCAAGATGATCGCAGTTCTTTGATAATTATAAGGGAATTAGTTTACTCTCTCTTTCAGGTAAAGTTCTTTGCATAATTATACTTCATAGATTTAAGAATTTGGTTGATGGACATATACATGATGAACACTACGAATTCAGAAGTGGTAGCAGATACATTGATCAAATACACAGTCGTATCAGAATAACATGACCACCTACCATACATATAATAATAAATAATAATAAAATACAATTTGCCAGTATCAGAGAAGTCGTGGAAACATCAGGTAGAGAAGGTGGTTGAAAATGACCAAGTTAAAATCCTGTGGAACTTTAGAATCCAAACTGATCGACATCTCGAACATAATACAACAGATATAACTGTAATTGAAAATAGAAAAGTGTGGATAATAGACATTGCAATTCCAGGTGATGCCCGAATTGAGGATAAAGAACAAGAAAAAATGACTAAATATAGAGATATAGCAATTGAAGTTACTAGACTGTGGGCTAAACACACTTCTGTTGTCTCCGTTGTCATCGGGGCCCTTGTCACCATCTCGGTTTATAAAATTTTTTGAGATGAAGAAGCTGCAGATATCTGATATCTGAATCTCAAGAAGCTGCAGATATCTGATATAACATCCTCAGAACTGCAAAAGACTACTTGGAACTACATACATCTTACGACGATACCTAGTTGATATTTAGGTCTCAGGCTGAAACTTGTATAACTCAAACCTCCAGCCAATGATTTTTTGTTTCTTTTTTGTGTCATTGACTGTGTTTCGAATATTTCGATTATATGTGTATAATAATAATATATATTTATTCATCATCATCGTCATCTCACAAAACACAGATGTAGAGAGATTTTATACATTTGACCCGCAAAGCTAATATCTTATCTGCAGGAAATATTGATGAGCATTAGTTTTCATACATAAATGAACATAGTAAAAAAAGCACAAAAGTCATATAGATACAGGTTTTCTCAGGATTACAGATTAACAGACATTATTTAAATAGCATTTAACCTTTAACTTAATCTCACTAAAATTAGTTAGATATATGATTTCTCTTGGTAACTGGTTATAGATCTCCGGCACTTTATACTCTTAGAGATATTTACCGTAATTATTAACAAAATTCGGGATTTGAAAATAATTATTGGTCTGAAGTCTGGTATTCTTATCATGTGTAATTTGTTCTTTATATGTGCCATTGAAAAAGTTGTCCAGAATAATGCCATATCTAAAGAGATTTTGGACTGAGAGAATATTGAGGAATGTAGAATATTGAGGAATCTTTCACTTACCTTTGAAAGATTATCTCTAAGCTTGTACGGAATTATATTTTTCGCTACAAATGATTGCAATTTTTCAAATCTTTTAGGTTAGTGATGCCAGTTGTTCCATATATTGTAATTTCATACCTAATTAAAGATCCACAAATTGCCTTGTAGACCATAAGGCAAACGTCGATATCGACTATGAATTGCAATTTGTAAATTTTAGCGGCGCGATATCTGAGACTCTCACATAGCTTTAAAACGTGAGTGTTCCATCGAAAGGTTGAATCCAAATATAAACCCAGGTACTTACAATTATCTACCAATTCAATGCTATGACAATCACAAATATTTTTATAAGTTTCGGATTTATATATACAATTTATATGGTGGGTCTTAATTATATGGTTTGATGTTTTCAAAGTACCTGGTGAGTGGAAGATCATCCATTTAATTTTATCGTTATTTATATATTAAATTAATATTCAGCCATCTCACCAAGCAATTATAGTCATCCTGTAATTCTCCTACAACCGTGTTCACGCCGCGATTGCTGTTTAAAATAACAATATCATCAGCATAAAGAAATAATTTACTTTTTAAATTTAAATGTCATATCATTAATATACAAGAACATTTTCCCTTAAGCACATTCTTGAGAAATGTTTAGAACTTCAGAAAACTGTGTTACTAGCTTTATAGATTCCAGAAAGGCTTTTGGCTCCGTTTGTTTGTGGCCGATTGTTAGATCATATGGAATTCCTGACAAGTTAGTAAAATGAAAGCTCTCTATAATAACACTGAATCATGTGTGAGAGTTGATAAGGCTTGTAGTGAGTGGTTTAGCATTGCTAGTGGAGTTAGACAAGGACACATTTTGTCTTCTTTTCACTTTAGTTTGGCTATTGATCATGTTATGCGAAATTCACTGTAAGAAGGGGAAAATTTTGGGCTTAAATGGTCTAGAGATTTCAAAATTTCTGATTTAGATTATGCTGATGATTTGGCCTTGGTTAATGATGTTGATTATATGAATTCTTTCATTAGGTGTGTTGATGACACTGGTAAAAGAGTGGATTTGGTGAGAAACAGAGCGAAAACTAAAGTGATGAAAATTGGTCAGGCAGATGGTGTTCAGTTGCTTTGAATGGCTGCACTCTTGAGCAAGTGTCTTGGGCAAGTGTCTCTTGAGCAGTTTAATTATGTTGGGAACTATGTAACAGAGACTGATGATATGCGGTAAATACAATATGGATTGCTGCTGGTACTTTGAAGAATCTATGGAGAATGTGGAAAAATATGGGTATACACCTAAAGACTAATATTACACTGCATAATAGTTTGGTTGTTTCTAGGGTTAGTTATGGTAATGAAACTTGGATCTTTGTACACAAGATAATAGGAAACTTGATTCTTTTGATTCTAGATATTTACGCAGTGTCTTGGGCATTAGGTGGTTCAACATTCTAAGTAATGATGGGGTTAGAATAAGGAGTCATCAATGTCTTTTGAGCAGCATACTGTGCAGAGAGAGAGAGACAGCGTTGGTTTGGCCATGTTAACCATATGAACAGCTGCAGATCGGCAAACAGGATTATGAACAGTGTGCCTAAAAGTTTCAGAAAAGGGGCGAGACCTAGGATGCAATGGGAAGACAACGTCAAGCAGGACCTTGCTAGAATTGGCCGAGAGTGGCCAAATGCAGCTGCTGCAGCTCACAAGAGACACGTCTGGGGAGGAAACGCCTGAACAGTCTGGTAGGACTCCGTAGTCCATGACTACAAGCAATAGCCAAGAAAAGCGAATGATGCACACCAGTTCTTTTTCCAAGTAATAGTTAAGAGAAATGAAATGCACACCTGCTCCTTTCCGGAGTAATAGCCAAGCGAAGTGAATGCTGCATACTCGCTCCTTTCTCAAGTAATAGCGAAGAGAAATGAATGATGAATACCCATTCCATTCCCAAATACACTAAACTCCCGGGTATCCGACATTTATGGGGAATGGGGTTGCCGGTTAAATGAGAATTTTTTTTTTATAGAAACCAAATACAGTAGATACAACCTGGGATTCAAGCTATTTTTAAAATAAAAATGTAGTTTCGAACAATGAATATGAAATATAATGTCCTTAACATAAGTGTAAATATCTGATATATAATTGTTTTTATACATATTGTGGAACTTAATGAATGTCTAAATTCGTGCACTTAACACAATTTTCGGGAACTGCTTCAATTAAAGACACTACGGAAACAGTTGTAATTTTAGCTGTCGGATAGCGTAACTACCGGTTATGCTGTATTTTCCTAATAACGAAATGTGAAAGAGAATTTTTGAAAAGAAAAGCATACATAAGACAAAAAAAATACTGTCCGAGGCACGAAAGTAATGAAAATAAGCTAAAATTTAATGAAATAAAAAAATCAGCTATGCATTTGTATGTGCAATATAGTTCACTGGTTAGGTTCTAAAATCTGGAATGGCATGTCATCCGGATCACTCTTGAGCAGCAGCTGATGCCGAGGTTTGAGAAGACGTAAAATTAAGTCTTGTGGCATACAGGAGAACTACCACATGCATTGAAATTTGTCGCACCAAGGTCAAATGATCAATTTGAACTTTTAGTCGGTTGCATGATAATTCCAGCTGCTTGAGTTTCGGATAATAGGGAGTTTACTGTAATAGTCAAGCGAAGTGAATGATGCACACCAGTTCCTTTCCCAAGCAATAGCCAAAGAAAGTGAATGATGCACACCTGTTCCTTTCACACATAATAGCCAAGTGAAGTGGACGATGCAAAGTACTTCCATTCCCAAGTAATAACCAAGCAAAGTGAATGATGCACACTCGTTATTTCGAAAGCAATAGCTAAGAGAAACGAATGATGCACAGCAGTTCCTTTCCCAAGTAATAGTAAAAAAAAAATGAATGATGCACACCTGTTCCTTCCACAAATATTAGCCAAGTGAAGTGGACGATGCACAGTACTTCCATTCCCAAGTAATAACTAAGCAAAGTGAATGATGCACACTCGTTCTTTCCAAAGCAATAGCTAAGAGAAACGAATGATGCACACCAGTTCCTTTCCCAAGTAATAGTCAAAGAAAGTGAATGATGCACACCTGTTCCTTTCACAAAAAATAGCCAAGTGAAGTGGACGATGCACAGTACTTCCATTCCCAAGTAATAACCAAGCAAAGTAATGATGCATACTCGCTCTTTTCAAAGCAATAGCTAAGAGAAACGAATGATGCACACCAGTTCCTTTCACAAATAATAGACAAGTGGACGATGCACAGTACTTCCATTCCCAAGTAATAACCAAGCAAAATGAATGATGCACACTCGTTATTTCGAAAGCAATAGCTAAGAGAAACGAATGATGCACAGCAGCTCCTTTCCCAAGTAATAGTAAAAAAAAATGAATGATGCACACCTGTTCCTTTCACAAATAATAGACAAGTGAAATGGACGATGCACAGTACTTCCATTCCCAAGTTCTAACCAAGCAAAATGAATGATGCACACTCGCTCTTTCCAAAGCAATAGCTAAGAGAAACGAATGATCCACAGCAGTTCCTTTCCCAATTAATAGTCAAAAAAAATTAATGATGCACACCTGTTCCTTTCACAAATAATAGACAAGTGAAATGGACAATGCACAGTACTTCCATTCCCAAGTAATAACAAGCAAAGTGAATGATGCACACTCGTTCTTTCCAAAGCAATAGCTAAGAGAAACGAATGATGCACACCAGTTCCTTTCCCAAGTAATAGCCAAGCAAAGCGAGTGATGCACCCCCATTCCTTTTCCAAGTTATAGTCAAACGAATGATGCAAGCTAGTTCCTTTAAACAAGCAATAGCCAAGCGAAATGAATGATGCACACCCATTCCTTTCCTAATTAATCAATCTTTAATGGTTGCTAACAATGTGTGAAAATGATACGCTTACGGGATTGCAGGATTCTTCTCTCATTCAATATCTGTGCCATGCTTAGTTGAATTAGTTGAAAGGCAGAAAAACTTCGGAATTAAAATCGTGCAATAAACGATTTAAATGAAATCTATCTACGTTTACCTTTGTCATAAGAGGATGCAATGCTTTCAGTTGTCTCTGTGGTGCTGTCCTGAGTCGTCGGATCAGATATTTCGTGAGGAATTTTAATATCAATGACGGGGATGAGTTCATCTGAGGGCGATACATCTTTGCATATAGAGAGATGGCACAGTGCCAAGAGAACGTTAAGCAGAGGTAGTCGCATCGTCACACTCTGCGCTCGCGACTTCCTTTAACACTGAAAGAGGGAAAAAGAAATCGGAACTTTTGGAAGAGGAGATGAGATCTACGCTAGGTGGCAGCACTGCCGATTCAGAGAAACTCTTCGGACTCTTAAGAAACCAGAAAGAAAGGTGACCACTTCTTTTTATATATAAAGACGAATGTTTGTGTATTCATCTGCTTATGACCTCAATCCCCTAAAGAGCCTAGCTCTTTATCTATATTCCCCTAGAAGCACCAAGCTTTCGATGAACCTTTCTTTCCTCCAGTGTAAGAATCTGCTGGGATCAACCAAAATATGTGTCAATCGAGTTGCCCTACTCGAAATCCCCATAGACTGAACATTAGCCGTTAAAAACTGGGTGGATCGGGTAGAATTACTCTGCTCCTTAAAGTAAGAGTACTAACGTAGTGCTCTTACTTTAAGGAGTAAGTAGTCTTACTACTTAAGGAGTAAGAGTACTACTTATTCCTTAAAGTAAGTCCTATTTACTCCTCTATATTCATTTTATGTCCTACTTACTCCTCTAGGACCACCAAATTCATTATACAACTTCTTCTCATCGCTACTTAGGTCGACAGAAGTGTTTGGAACCGAAATATTTATCCCCCCCCCCCCACAGCAAAAAAGGAAATGAGGGAAAAAGAAATGAGGAGGGCTTCTAAACAGTAAAAGAGCACCACCAAATTCTGTATACAGCTTCTTCTAAACTTAACCTGAAGAAAGGTATGCTTTTGTCCCTTAAAGTTTTTCCCTTCCCCTCCCTTCCAGGGATAAAAAATTGAGAAAAAGTTTTAAACCGTAAGAACTATGATCACCAAATTCGGTAAACAGCTTCCTCTCCTAGTAAGTTAAAGAAAGCTACCAATTTGATCACTCAAACTCCTCCAAATCCCCTCCTCTACACACCAATAAAACAGAATGAAGAATTTATCCTGAACGGTAACAGCAACGATCACGGAGTTTACAGCTTCCTCTTATCATGGCTTTAAACAACGTAAGGATTTGCCCCCATCCCCTACATGGGGAAATACGTAAACAGTTACCGAGCTTAACGAGTTATATTTCAAAATATAAAGAGTGTCATGGGCTACTTAATTTTATGTTTCCTTCTTTCTGCTCCCCTCCCTCCTAGATGGGTGAGGTAAATCTCATGATAGTTGATCGTCACGAGTTTTACATCAAAATAAATTTTGCGACGTGGGGTGTGTCGTCTACTGTACATTTTAGAGAGTTTAAAATCGTAGCAGAGCCAAGAAAATCAACTAGTACACAATAAAATCACTCTGTCAAAGTATAAGTTCACTACATTATTACATTACATTACATTATGCAGAGAAAACAACTTAGGTATGCTAGAAAGCCCCTTGACACTATAACAATTAAGAAGAAGTATGGAAAGATGTAATTATTTCATCCTTAGGTGAATAGCATACTTTAGGACATCAATTCCAGTTTCTACTTTAGTACGACTCTCGTTAAAGGTCAAAAATACACTTCGAATGAAAAACAAGAAGATAAATGCTACTTTTTTTCTCCATGGCTGTCGCTTTAACACTAATATTCACACTGGCATTGAGATGAACCAACGATAGTTTCCATAATATTGAAAAAACCGCACAGGTGAAAAGGATATGATATCACTCCTTTCAGTGGTCTTAGAAAAGAACACAGGTAAATTTTATTCTTTATTCTTGTGAAAATTGGGACATTTGGTGCTGCCTGGTGCAGAGATTTAAACTTTAAAAATATTTATCATCTATTCTCTGGCTGAATTAAAAATATATTTGTATAATTATTGCTATTTCAGAATTTCAAAAAAAAAACATCGTCACATTATGAAACAAAAAATATATTTAATTACTGTACGAAATTTCCAGCTTCAGTTTTAATGATATACTCAAGTTTTAAATTAAATTATTAATGACTATCAATTGCTAATATATTTGTATGAGTTCATCAGACGTATCAGCATCTGGCGTTGGAACCTTCGAAGAGAAATTAAATAAATAATTTTTTTTTTGGTTTACAATGTGATGATGACTTTTCGAAATCCTGAAATAGCTATAATTATATATGTATATATTTTTGCAATTCAGCTGATAAATATTTTTAAAGTTTAAATCTCTGCACCAGGCAGCACCAAATATCCCAATTTTCACAAGAATAAAGAATAAAATTTACATGTGCTCTTTTCTAAGACCAATGAAAGGAGTGAGTCATATTCTTTTCACCTGTGCAGTTTTTTCAATATTATGGAAACTATCGTCGGTTCATTTCAATGCCAGTGCGAATATTAGTGTTAAAGCGAACTGTTAGTTTTTGATTCAATTGATTATTGAAAGAGAGTTGGGGGGAGAAAGTTGAAGGGGTAGGAGGTCTATAGAAATCCTTTGTTGATGGTTTCTGTCTTGAAGGCGTTTCTGGTAGTGCTGTTCACTCTCTGCAAGTTGAGAGGATATCACCTTGGTAGTTGGCTCTTATTTTTTGAGCTGCACAAATTCACATTCTTGCTATTTGTTCGATTCCATGTGTGGAATCATTCACTGAGTTTTTACCTAAAGAAATACAACACTTACACCTGAGATGAGGAAACTACTCCTCCAATTCTAAACTTCACTTTAGATGAAGATTGCTCCTCCAGTTCTAATGGAAATCATCAAGGGCTCTCCATCACTTCATCTTAGAAGATTGCTCTTCCGTTTCTAAGGGTAGTCATCAAGGGTTCTACGTCACTTTACCTTAGATGAAGATTGCTCCTCCAATTCTAAGGGAGATTATCAAAGGATCCAAGTAACTTCACCTTAGATGATGACTGCCATCCATTTCTAAGGGGAGTCATCAAGGGCTCTACATCACTTCATCTTAGATGAAGATTTCTCCTCCAGATTTAATGAGAATCATCAAGAGCAGAGGCATATTTAAGGAGGAGATTTAATGGTTCAAATCCCCTCTAAATGTACTTTTTTATGCTTTCCAAACATTTAGCAATTATTAAGCATTGATTCAAAATGTACCATTTTTTTAACTTATCAGTTAACTTTTTTTAACATTTACTTATTAATTACCTAGGTTTTAATCATTTGAAAAATCAAATCCCCTACCCCATACATATTTTTAAAATACATCACTGATCAAGTGCTCTACATCACTTCACCAATCGGATATTTTTTCTTCACAGCGTGGTAAGTTTCGCTGTGCACTCTACCGAAGGATGTGCTGACAATCAATTAACAAAAAGTTTGTCAATCGATATAACAATCGACTCACTATATTTTAGAAAACATTGAGTGGAGATAAAAAGGAAGCTCCGGTATTTACATCGCGAGCTTTGACTGAAGAAGATTAATTCCTCTGAAACGCGAGTGAAGCGGAAATTGCATCATTTAGAGAGAAAGTTGGACAATCAGGAAACCTGAAACCTGAACAGGATGACGGATCATCGTGAATGAGAAAGGAAGGAAATAGATTGACGGATGAAACATTTCGCAAGAACCGAGATCGCTTCTCCAATTCTAAACTGAGATTTCACACTTCATTTCGCGAAGAGAAAATGTCGTGAAATGGACTGAAAATAAAACGAGTAAGCATCACAGGTTTTGCATTCGCCAAATGGTGTAAACATCCGAAAGGAATTTGGTATTGAAAAGAATCCATTCTCCTGGGGCAAAAAACGAATAGGAGCGAAAAAAATCTTCCATGCGATGATGAGATATAAGATCTAATATCCTGGTGACAAATATTCTTTTCATTTCAATATAACAAAGTTACAACAAAGAATATAAATTTTATGGTATTAAAATTATTTCTAGGTATGACCAAATGAAAAATTCTGCCAACGTAAATATAACATTAAACAATATTTTTACGAGAGGAAAACATGCAATAATAAAATCAGAACTGAGTTGTCGTCTGACGCTCATGTTATGCCTCAGCGTGAGAATTGTCACTAATCTGTTGGAACAAAGATTTTGAAAAATAACGTTAGTTTCGGAAGACAAAAGTAAGCGGCAAAGTTTACCTGTTATTTTTCGTCGTGGTGTGCAGTATTCAACAGCAGTTTGTTGATCTGCAATTGGGAACTATACATCGATGTTGTTTCGCCTTCAAAGGTAGTGGTTGTGTTAATAACAAAGCCTCAAGTTAATGCCAAAACTAAGAAGCCAACTGAGAAAAAAAGAAAATTTTACTGTCAGAGAAGTCATCATCATCATCCTCAAGCACCCATGTGCTACAGAGGTTCAACCATACCATGGAAGTTAGTTCTCCAGGCATATCTGTCCTGAACTACATCTGTTGCATCTGGCCACTGCACACCAATTCTAACTAGATCCTGTTTGACATTGTCTGCCTACAGTATCCTAGGTCTCCTCATCTTTCTGAGGCTTTAGACACATTATTCATAACCTTATTCGCTAATCTATAATCATCCATACGGGCAACATGACCAAACCAAAGGAGTCTCTCTCTGCACAATATGCTGCTCAAAGGAGGTTGCCGACGCCTTTGCGTAATCTCGTCATTACCTACAAAGTTGAAACACTTAATGCCCAAGATACTGCATATGCATCTAGAATCAAAAGCATATAGTTTCCTTGTTATCATATTTACAAAGCGTCCATGTTTCACTGCCATAAATAACACTAGAAAGGATAAAATCATTATACAGTCTAATATTCTTAAAAGTCCTGCAACAATCCCTATTCGTCTCTTAATCTACAGCCGCACATCACCAGTATCTGTTACATACCTCCCAAGATAAACTAAGACACCTTTCAAGAGTGTAACTTTTCAGATTAACTGAACCACAGCCTACCTGATTAATTTTCATCACTTCAGATTTCTCTGTGTTTATAACTAAACCTACTCTACTACCAGTCTCATCAACAGCTCGAATGAAAGAGTTCATAATCATCAGCATAATCTAAATCAGAACTTTTCCTATCTGCAGACCATTTAAGGCCAAAATCTTTCCCTTGCAGTGAATTTCGCATAACATAATTAATAACCAAACTAAAGAGAAAAGGAAACAAAATACATCCTTGTCGAACACCAGAAGTAATGCTAAACCAATTGCTATAAGCCTTACCAACTCTCATACATGACTCAGTGTTATTATAGAGAGCTTTCATTATGTTAACTAATTTGTCTGGTATGCCATACGATCTCACAATCAACCACAAATGATGACGATCAACAGAGTCAAAAGCCTTTTTGAAATCAACAAAGCGAGCAAAGGTTTCTTAACTTCTAAACATTTCTCAAGAATCTGCCTAAGTGAAAATATCTGATCTACACATCCCCTATCACTTCTGAATCCACACTGCTCATCACGCAACTGACTGCCAACCAGATTCTTAATTCCATTAAGCACAATCATGCAAATAACTTTCCCTGGAACAGAAAGTAGGCTGATACCCCTATAGTTATCACAAGAACTGCGATCACCTTTTTTGACAATAAGGATAATAATAGTTCTGGTAAAATCTTCAGAAACCATGCCTTTATTATAAAAGATAATCAAAATTTCAGTCATTCATGAGGTAATCGAAATATTTCCAGCTCTAAGTATTTCATAGTAATTTCATCTACCCCTAAAGGATATAAGTAGTTTAAGTTTAGACATAGCCAAAATAACTTCAGACTGTATTCATCATCATCATCATCCTCAAGCAGCCATGGGCTACAGAGGTCCAACCAGACCGTGCAATTTAGTTCTCCAAGCAAGTCTATCCTGAGCTACATCTACTACTTCTGGCCACTGCACACCAATTCTAACAAGATCCTGTTTGACATTGTCTGCCCACCGCATCCTAGGTCTCCCCTTCTTTCTGAGGCCTTTAGGCACACTGTACATAACCCTATTCGCCAATCTATAATTATTCATACGGGCAACATGGCCAAACCAACGGAATCTCTCTCTGCACAATATGCTGCTTAAAGGAGGTTGCAAACTCCTTTGCCTAACCTCATCATTAGTTACAGAGTTGAACCACCTAATGCCCAAGATACTGCGTAAGCATCTGGAATCAAAAGCATCTAGTTTCCTGTTATCTTGTTTACAAAGTGTCCAAGTTTCACTACCATAACTAACCCTAGAAAGAACCAAACTGTTATACAGTCTAATTTTAGTCTTTAGGTGTATACGCCTATTTCTCCACACTCTCCATAGATTCTTAAAAGCCCCGGCAGCAATCCCTATTCGTCTGTTAATCTCATGCCGTACATCACCATTATCTGTTACATAGCTCCCAAGATAATTAAACTGTGACACCTGCTCAAGACTGCAACCATTCAGATTAACTGAATCACAGCCTGCCTGACCAATTTTCATCACTTTAGTTTTCTCTCTGTTTATAACCAAACCTACTCTAGTACCAGTCTCATCAAGAGCTCGAATGAAAGAGTTCATCTCATCAACATCATTTGCCAAAAGGGCTAAATCATCAGCATAATCTAAATCAGAAATTTTCGTAGCTCCAGTCCATTTAAGGCAAAATCTTTCCCTTGAAGTGAATTTTGCATAACATAATCAATAACCAAGCTAAAGAGGAAAGGAGACAAAATGCACCGTTGTCGAACACCAGAAGCATAGCTAAACCAATTGCTACAAGCCTTATCAACTCTCACACAAGACTCAGTGTTATTATAGAGAGCTTTCATTATGTTAACTAACTTGTCTGTTATACCATATGATCTCACAATCAACACATATTATGATGATCAACAGAGTCGAAAGCCTTTTTGAAATCAACAAAGCTAGCAACCAAAGATTTCAGAAACTCTAAACATTTCTCAAGAATCTGCGTAAGTGAAAATATCTGATCCACACATCCCCTACCACTTCTGAATCCACATTGCTCATCACGCAATTGACTGTCAACCAGATTCTTAATTCTATTAAGCACAATCATGGAAAGAACTTTACCTGGAACAGAGAGTAGGCTGATACCCTTATAGCTATCACAAGAACTGCGATCACCTTTTTTGAAAATAGGGATAACAATAGCTCTGGTAAAATCCTTAGGAATCATGCCTTTATCATAAAAGATATTCAGTCGTCCAAGTGGTAACCGAAACATTCCCAGCTCTAAGCATTTCGGTAGTAATTTCATCTACCCCGGGGGATTTATGTAGTTTAAGTTTAGAAACAGCCAAAATAACTTCAGATTGTGTTATAGGGCCAACATTAAAGCCACCAATGCATCTATCATCATTGCAAACAATGGGAGTAGAACTAACTACATTGTTTAGAACATCATTGAAATGCTCAGCCCACCTAGCCATGACAGAATCCTCCCCTTCTATAACCTTACCTTGTTTATTCTTCAATCCTTGTATGCCTGTCCGTATTATAGAGCTAATATTAAAGCCAGTAATGCATCTATCATCTTTACAAACAATGGGAGTAGAACTAACCACAATGTTTAGAACATCACTGAAATGCTCAACCCATCTAGCCATGACAGAATCCTCACCTTCTATAACCTTACCTTGTTTATCCTTCAATCCCTGCATACCTGCCCGTTTTCTACCACACAAAACATTAACTATCTCGTACAGCCCTCTTCTGTTGTGCTGTCTAACTGCTTCCTCGGCTTTGGCAGCCAAGCCAAACATTCTTATCAGCAGCTAAATGATCCTTTACACGTTTATTAAACTCTCTTAAATGCTTTCTATTAGGACTAGTAGGGTGTTGATTAAGGACATTCTTTCAGTTCTTTCTTTCTCAAATAAGCTCAAGTGCCGTATCACTCAAATAATAATCCCTCCTCTGTTCCTTTTCCCTAAAAGAATTCCTTTCAAGAAAAGCCTGTCTACAACGATCCCATTCTTCCTCCACTTCAGTATTAAACACACAATGACTGTCAAAATGACTAAGTAATCTATCCTAGTAAGTTTTAGTTATAACTGGGTTAACGATCTTAAGTTTACGATGCAAGAAGCTTTAACAAAGGTAATAGGCAGATCCAATTTCAGCTTCCCTATATGGCCCGGTATTCGTAACAGAACTAGCCCATTTGCTGTTATTTAATATATACTCAATCATATTCTTATGCAACCCATCTAGTGAAATCCACGTGTACTTATACACCGAAGAGCCAAAACATTATGACCATTATGTCTAATATGATGTTGGCCCTCCAAGTGCCGCCAAAATAGCTCTTATTTGGCGAGGAATGGATGCTACAAGATTTCTAAAGATGTCTTGTGGTATCTGGTACCAACATGTTACCAGCAGATCCTTTAACTCTTGTAACTTACGTGGTTGAGCCGCTGCAGATCGGATATGCTGTTCGAACACAAACCACAGATGCTCGATTGGATTGATGTCTGGGGAATTTGGAGAACAGCGCAATACCTGGAAGTCTCCCTCATGTTCCACGAACTTTCTCGGATAATCCGGGTAGTTTGGCATGGCATATTATTCTACTGAAAGAAGGCACTACTAGAGGGGTATACTGATGCCATGAAAGGGTGTACCTGTTCTGCAATGATGTTCAGGTAGGTGGTAGATTTCCTAGTTTCCGGCACATGAATCACTGAACTCAGTGTTTCCCTGCAGAATATTGGCTTGTTTTCCTTCCACGGTGCATCCTGGTGCCAATACTTTCCCGGGTAAACAACGGAAACAAGACAACAAACAGCAACAGGAAACAAGATTCATCGCACCAGACGATTTTCTTCCAATCATTCAAGATCAATTTTTGATGCCTGCATGCCCATTGTAGAAGCTTTCGATAGTAAACCGAGGTTAGCATGGACACTCAGAGCGGCCTGCAACTATGCAGCTCCATTTTCAGCAGGGTTCGATGTACTGTGTGTTGTGACACATTACACTCGTCTCCAGCATGGGGGGCGGGGGTGGCTCAGTCGGCAGCGCGCCAGGCTCGTAATCTGTAGTTCCCAGGTTCAAGTCCCAGCTGGGTCAGCATTGAGATTTATCTCCGCAAAATTCCCCGCCCTGCCCACGGTCAGTAGGGGACACCGATGGGCTTGGAAAGGCCGCCGTCCGTCGGATGGGACGTTAAGCCATGGCCCCTTGTGCGGGAGAGCCATACCCTGTGCACGTTAAAGAACACGCTGGATGGCCTTGACGGGAGGCTACCATCTGTCTCCCAACAGCTGTTCCAGTGGGTCCCCTCCCCCAACCTTCTCTGTGCCTTCGGGGTCCATGTGACCTGGACATTTAGCCCATGGTGTGCAAAAAAAGTGCCGCTCAGAGGTTAAACAACCCAACCCGTCACCAGCATTCAAATTATGGGCGACTTGCGCCACAGTGTCCCTTCTGTTGGCTCATACCATATGGAATAGCCTTCGCTCATGTCTAGCATCGATGAGCTGTGGTCGGCCCACACCTTTCCCAGCAGTTTGTGGCTTTTCCCTCCTTGGACCACTTTTTGAATGTACTAACCATGGCTGACTCCGAGCACCCCCACAAGCCTTGCCGTCTCGGAAAAGCTCTTTACAGTCGTCTGGTCATTACAATTTAGCCTTTGTCAAACTCACTTAAGTCTGCTGTCTTTCCCATCTGAAGAACAAGAATAGTACTGATTAACAGAGCTCAGTATCAGGTGTTATTTATACCGTTTCATGACCTTCACACGCATCGTCGTTCACCTGCAGGTGCTCTGATTAGCATAAAGACGCACTGGTCATAAAGTTTTGGCTCTTCGATTATATGTTGTAGTATTTGAAATAAGCAATAAAGTGATTCCCAAACCATTAAGTTTACTTACCTGTAGGAGACGTAGACAGCAGAACAGCAGGTGACTATTCCAGATCGCTAATGTTTTGTGTGGGAAGAAACAAACAGGCACAGAAGGATTGAGGAATAAACACGGTAAGGTGGTTGAAGGTGAGGATTCTATGACGGCTAAGTGGTCTGAGCATTTCAGAGATGTTCTAAACAACATGATTATTTCTACTCCCATTGTTTGTAATGAGAATAGATGCATTACTAGCTTTAATGTTTGCCTTATATCATAATCTGAAGTGAGTTTCTAAATAGGGAGGGGGGTTATGAAAATAAGACTCGAATAGTGTTTCAGAACTACTAAAATAATCCACCGGACAGGAAAGATTAAAGTGATATATTTGTATAAAAAAACGAACTAGGGAGGGGCGGTGATGGCTCAGATGGCAGAACTCAACGTCGGCGTTTTCACATCTAACCCTAGACTTTGTTCTCGGTGACAAATGGAACATCGCCTGGCTTTAAAAAAAAAAGGGCATACATATGTATATACAGGGTGGTAATTAAACTTACAGTACTCAGAGCGATGTAGAGAAGGATCTACGCTACGGATCACAGCAAAAAGTGGTGGTTACCTTAATAAGAACATGGGGTAGAAATTTGCGAAAAAAAATTAGTTAGTGTTAGTGCCACCAGGTGACGTGGGTGGGCTGAAAATGTGGCAGAACATGCTAATTTCTCGTGACATTGCAGCAAATCACACATGAGAGTCGCGTGAGGCACACTGTATGATGACGGATGTCTTCCCTGTAATCGCTAGAAGGAACCATGGGTATCTGCAAGAAGGATCAAGTTTTGCTAGTGAAACTCTTATCAGAACAGAAATAATGCCACCGCTGCATTACGCGAATATCGTCGTCTGAATGATATAAGGACATTTTTCGCTAAATGGACTGAAGAATATGATACAGAAATTCGAAGAAACAGCGAGTTGGTTGTGACCCCGAGTAGAGGCCGGCAGCCTGTTGCAAAAAGCAATGTAGATGTCGCACCTACCATTGCAGAAATCCAGTCACAATCGGAGCTACCCATAGTTAGTGTGACAGGTATCCCAGCAACTGCAACTTCCGTGGTCAACTGTCCGCAAAATTATATAATCCATCCTGAAATGGTATTCTTATAAAATTCATAGTGTGCAACAGCTGCAACCACATGACCTTTAACAGCGCACGGACTTCGCTTTGCGATTTCTGGCCAGGATACAGCTCAACGACATGTGCCGAATATGGGAACCTATACATCTGCTTGTTGTGCATGATGTGCTCCTACACTCCGACTATGTAACTGTATTGTGCGGATTTAACGTAAACTTTATAATCTGATTTTGAGGAGATCACGCCTCAAGGCCCTGTGCGTCGTTCAGTGAATGGACCACGTTACACAAATCTTCTCTGATGCAAATTTATTCCAGCTTTGCACGAAAGAAATTGCTTAAACTCCATAACATTCATGCAGGATGGGGCGCTACCCCATATTGCACATACGGCAACACAATCGTTGCATACCACATTTGATGAGGACAGAATAACTTCTCGAAAGTTTTCCAATGCTTAGCCACCACGTTCCCCCAATCCAAACCCATGTGATATTTGGTTGTGGGTTATTTAAAAAGCAGAGTTTACCAAGGCAATGTTGAATCGCTTGCTGAATTGAAGTCAAGAATAATACAGCATATTGCAGCCATTCCCCCAGACATGTTTCAAGCAACTGTGGACCATGCCATATTACGTTTCCAGCACATTTTGCATACAAATGGTTCACATATTGAGAATCGTGATTTGTAAAAAAAAAGGTTACATTTGTCCAACTTGGTATTTTCTTTATTTTAGCGCACCCACGCCACCTGGTGGCGCTAACACCAAGTAGTGTTTTTTTTTTATTCGCAAATTCTCTGCCCCGTGTTCTTATTAAGGTATCCACCACTTTTCGCTGTGATCCGTCGAGTAGATCCTTCTCTACATCGCTCTGAATACTGTCAGTTTAATTATAACCACCCTGTATATACGTAGATATTGTGACTTATGTCAGGCACGCACCCAGGATTTCTCTGAGAATTCAGTTTAGTGTAGGGTTTGACAATTTAGAGCAAGGTTCGAGAATTCAACCTAGGGGGTTGGGGTGACTCCGAGAATTTAATTTAGGGGGGCTTAAAATAAGACTTGCTTAGTGTTTCCCAATTACTAAAATATTTCACCCAACAGGTAAGATTAAAGTGATAATTTATTTGGAATAAATTTCTATAGCCATTTTTCAAATCTATTTTTAATGTTGGACCTTAAATAAGGGGCTAAAATAAAATTATACAAAGACAAGGTTTTGGATTTCAAAGCAGGCAGACAAGTTTTATATTTCGCATAAGACAACAGGATTTTTGGAGAGTGTACGTACACCCTGGTCCACATCCTACTCTGGGTATGTCCTAGGCTTGATACACGAGTTTCTTTTTGTTGAGAAGAGGATGGGACTGCACTGCAAATTTTTTCATTTCGTATATATACATACATATGCATAATTTATTCATTTATATTTATCACATAATTTTTAATACCTAGAGTATCAGAATTTTATATTAGGTGAAATTATCCCGTGGCCGAGTGGTTAGCGCATTTGGCTACTGATCAGTAGTAGAAACTACTCTATAGAAGGGGAGAGAAAAACTTCCTTCCCCCTTCCCCTGTGCGTTCGCTGGATGCTTTCTGTTCGCTCCTACTTTTTAGGAGGTGCGTGGATGAAATGACGTCATCATTGGATGTTTTCTGTTGCAAGGTTGTTCCCCCCAGTGGTGTCCTAACTTGGGTTGGTGGAGAGCTCAACAGCCCAGGATGGGGCTACGAAATTTATTGGTTGGCCCCCTTCACTACTGCTGGAGAGGAGTTTCACTAAGTTTCTGTTGCTAGGTTGTCCTCCAGTGACATCCTAACTTGGATTCCTCCATCGGTGAACATCCAAGGATGGGTCTACGAAATTTATTGGTTTACCACCTTTTTCCCCTTTACTAGCGCTGAAGATATGGGTTTCCCACTAACGCTTCACACAGGTGGTCTCTAAACGCGATAGCATCAGTGAAAGTGTCAGTATTGAAAGCTAGGCTAACGGACAAGGTTCTATCGCTCTCATTGTTTCTTGAGTGTCATACCTATTCTGGGAGGGTCATTCAAGTGCGAATTGCTTCGAGGGCGGCTCTGTTGACAAAATAATTATAATCGACGCGTTGCCTGCTACTTAGACAGGTAAGCCTAATAATAGGGAGGTCGACAACGCCCTTTGGGGTCTCTGCAGTAAGAGTTGCGTTGTTCAAGTCTTATGCGAGGACGAGAGAACCCACGTAACGGCCAAGAGGAAGTGTGTCTCTGAATAACCTTCACCCACGTTTAGAAAATGTTCGCTTTAGTAACGCTAAAGGGGGGGTGGTGACAGAAAGCTTGTTCTAAGAGGGATGAAACATTATCCACTGTGGTGAGTTGCTTTGAGGGAAGTCCTGTCGTGATAATAGGCCGACAATGGTTGCCTCTCCAGCGAAATGTCATTCCGATGTAACAGAAAGTTAATTTCGTTTTGAGGAAGTGTAGACTGGTTGCAAGGGTTAATTGCCCGAGTGTGCTGACTGTTACGTACCTAGAAAAGTGTCCCTTCGAGGTTGGCGCTCCTTAGTGGGGGAGACCCACTACACACTTACAAACAAGTGGGTTGCAATGAGAAACGTGGGCCAGAACTAAAGACGCGATGGAGATATAGCAGCAGTTATTCGAAAGCAGGAAACAGGATTGTAAGGAACCGGACATGGCCCAAGTCTGATAGACGCATCAACAAACTTCAAAATCGATTTAAAACATAGACAAGGAGATTATTTGTATAACTCAAGACGAAGAAGGTTTTTATTAAATGTGAATAATTTGAAACAAACGTATGGAACAAAAGTGGAATTTACTTACGCGTTTTACGAAAAATTAATTTGCAATCAGGCATTTAGAGCGATTAACAGGTTTTATGGTTTACATAAGACTTCGGTCCCGAAGCAAAAGTCTAGTTAAAATAGAGCAGGTGGAAGCATTAAACCGAGTTGGGTTGGGTTGTTTTACCTCTGAGCGGCACTTTTTTGCACACCATGGGATAAATGACCAGGTCACATGGACCCTGAAGGCTCAGAGAAGGTTGGGGGAGGGGACCTACTGGAACAGCTGTTGGGAGACAGATGGTAGCCTCCCGTCAAGGCCATCCAGCGTGTTCTTTAACGTGCACAGGGTATGGCTCTCCCGCACACGGGGCCACGGCTTAACGTCCCATCCGACGGACGGCGGCCTTCCCAAGCCCATCGGTGTCCCCTACTGACCGTGGGCAGGGCGGGGAATTTTGCGGAGATAAATCTCAACGCTGACCCAGCTGGGACTCGAACCTGGGAACTACAGATTACGAGCCTGGCGCGCTACCGACTGAGCCACCCCCGCTCCGCATTAAACCGAAAAAGATAAAGTATTGGGTATGTGTAATAAAAATGCAGGAAATCAAACGGTAAAATATCCAGTTTAAAACAGTCATTGAAGAACATATCCTCCTGGAAGGTACGCAAAATAAAAACTCCTTTCAAGATTAAAGGCAGAACGCTCAAGTAAAATATGTGTAATGGTGTCATACTTAGGACCCCTCCGTAATAAACGAATGATAGGAAACAACTACCTCCTAGCGAAAACATGACGGCACTTATTACAAAAGGAATAAATGTTTTTCCAAAGTAAATAGACAATTTTTAAAATACAAAACTCCTCAGGAGTCAAAGCGCATTTGTGGAGATATTAAGAAAACAAAGTATTTTAAAGCAACAGGCCCAGCTTAACACTGACATATAATAAACCCGTTAACAATATGACTCAAAAAGTATATTTAGACACTACAATCATGCAAGACATAATCACTGTAACAAAGTTTCTACATTTTTCTTGGGTATCTATTTCATAATTAATTTTTTAAAATATTACTTTATGTCTTATTGTTATGTTTCTTTCATTCTTATGTTATGAGGTTTGACAATAATCTCAAAACGTATTGATTATTATATTATTGATAATGTTAGAAATATAAAAAAAAATAACACACAGTTAATATATAAAAAATTCCAAAAAACAATATTCATACCATTTTCATAAATAAATTAATAGCAATAAGAAGAAAAGCGGAAAGAGACATGCTAAATAAAAGAACCTTTAAGGCATGTGAAATATTCAAAAGATTAGAAAAAGCAATATCAAAAAAAAATAGTTACCCTACAAAAACAAAACTGGAAATTTTTTACTGAAAACTTATCTCCTCTTACTACTACAACAAATCTATGGAGAATTTATAAAAAATTGTACACAGGGAAAGAACCAACCAACCCATTATTTTCTATTGCACTTAAAAATAATGAAAATATTCAAGAAACAGCAGAAACAATAGCAAAATATTTCAATAACACTCACTGAAAACCAAACAAAAAATTAGATAAAAAATATAATAATTCTAATATATTACATCAATTTTACATAAATAATGAGACAGAATATTTAAATACACCCTTTTCCTTTTTTGAATTAGATTTTGCCATAAAAGCCCTAAAACAAAAAACCTCAGCAGGACCAGATGGCATCACAAATAAAGAACTTAAAAATTTACCGTATAAATGGAAAACAATGTTATTACATACTTTTAATAAAATATGGATTTCAAAGAATTATCCAGATAGCTGGTTTGAAAATTATATGATTTTTATTAAAAAACCTTATAAAAATGCAGACAATATTCAATCATATAGACCAATTTGCTTAAGTTCAAATGTTTTAAAACTATTTGAAAGAATTATATTAAACAGATTAAATTGGTACCTAGAACATAAGAAAATTTTTAATATTAATTCCTTTGGATTTAGACAAGGCAGATCTTCTAAAGACCTTTTATTGAATTTGATTTCTGATGCTGAATATGCAATTTCTAACACACAATTCTTGATAATTCTTAACATTAATATAGAAAAAGCTTTTGATTCAGTCTCCCACAATGGAATATTACATAAAATTAAACAGCTAAAAATTTGTGGTAATTTATACAGTTTCTTATTCAAAATTATAAAATATAAAAACTTCAAAGTTAAAATTAGTAATAAATTTTCATCTCAATGTAATTTTGAAAATGGTTTAATTCAAGGAGATCTGCTTTCACCTACTTTTTTTAATTTATATATAAATGATTTGCAGGAGATTATACCTGTTGGCTTTAAGTATGGTTCTTTTGCTGATGATATAATTTTCTGGACTATGAATGAAAACCCTGAAAATTTACAAAATAACTTCCAAAAATGAATTAACAATATAACAAAATACTGTGAAAAATGGAATCTGTCAATCTCAATAGACAAAACTGTCTTATCTTATTTTCACAAAAATAAAAAATTAACTAATGAATTTGAATTAAAAATTAAAAATAATGTGTTAAAAATTGAGGACAATTTCAAATTCTTAAGTATTCATTTTGATTCTAAATTAGCTTGGAATAAATTTATTGATACTGCAAAAAATAAAGCAAACAAATTATTCAATTTTCTTAGATATCTGGGAACCTCAAATTGGGGTTGTGATTTTAAAAATCTACTATTGTTATATTCTTCTATAATATATCCAAAAAGTTTTTATGGTTTAGAATTAATTAATAACATTTCCAAAACCAAACTAAAAATTCTAGAAAATCTACAATTAAAAATTTTGAAATATTGCCTAGGTCTTCACCAACATTCAAATGGTCTCAATATTTATGTGGAAACATCTATACCTCCTTTATTATAAAGAAAAAATAGCTATTATATAATTTAATATATAGAATTACATTGAAAAATCAGACACATCCTATTATTGATAAAATTATTGGTAACTTTAAAGATATTTCTACATATAACTTATCATGCAAGAATGACATAAAGGATATAGTAAACAAAAAATCTAGTGGAGATAATATTATTAATATTCCATTCTGGAATACAACATTCCCAATTTTAAATACAAACATAGAAAACTTACACTCAAAAAAATCACACGACATTAATTTACTGAAATTATTAGCTAATATGCATATAGAAAATAATTATAAAATTTTTTTACATATTTACACTGATGGCTCCCTTAGTGAAGATGGAAATAATCTTGCTGGAGCTTTTATATGCCCAGATGAAAATTATGAACAACTATTCAAATTTAATAAAGCAAATCCTATCTTATCAGCTGAATTAACAGCAATTATTCTAGCCATAAATTGGTCTCTGAAATTCAATAATAAAATGATAGTTATATTTTCTGATAGTAAAGCAGCCATAGAAACTATTTATAATGATCCTCTAAAAAGTAACCTTAAAATTTATTTAAACGATATTTTAATTCTAATAAAGAATCATTTAATTAATAAGAATATAATTCATATTCAATGGATTCCCAGTCATGTAGGGATAAAATATTATGAAATGGTTGATAAAAAAGCTAAATCTGCCACAAAGCTAATTCCTAATATGATCACTCCTGATTTCTTCTTTCTAATTAAAAAACTTAACAAAAAAAACATGCTTAAAGATACACAAGATTGGTATAATATTAATGCAAATCAAACTCATAGATATAAAATTTCTCCTTTCATTTCTAAATTTAATAATTATGGTTTAAATAAAAAAGAGATTAATATAATTACAAAAATTAAAACAAATTCAGTAATTTCCAAGGCAATTTCATACAGAATGAAAAAGGTAGATTCCCCGGCGTGTGAATTATGCAAAGAATATGAAAACTTGGAACATGTGTTGTTTAAGTGCAAGAAATTCACCCTAGAACGAGAGAGATATTATAATGCACTGAGAAAGATGAATATTACTTCCTTTAATTTTAAGAACATTTTAGAACCATCAAATCCTAAGCACAAATCCTAAGCACTGATTTCTTTTATCAAACAGATAAAGATGTTTAACATTCTATAAAAAAAAAATAAAAAAAAAATTCTGAATGAGTTTGCTACCGAATAAGTTTTTAGTAGCAAGAGTATTCAACCGGTGATTTGATCAAGCAAGCAAGTATTGATTATGGTGTTAATAAAACTCATTTTTTCCCCACTGTCAGGTACATTGGGTGATAGTCTTTCAAAATGTAGAGCCCTCTAATTGATTTTACCATCAGAATCACAAGACCAGCGCATAGGGGAAAATTTTGATTCATATTTCGCAGGGGAGACAAATAGGTATTTCCCTGCAATACACCACCGCAGGGTCTAAAAATTCTTTCTCAAACAGTATAACTTTAATGTAGGTTCCTGTATCGAAGACGGAGTGCTTTCTCTACAACGCACCACCCCATGGGCTAAAGAATCTTTCTCAAGCCCATTAAACAGCGTGTTTTTTCACGGATCGCTATATCGATAGATTTAAATGCACCAATAGAGTGCACACGCCTTTGTACGAAATCGTTTATAATATTACCTCTAAAGTTGGCCAGAAGAAAGCGAAGGCTCTCTGGTTAAATATTTAGACGATAATACACTCTCTGATCGTTAAAATCAAACAAAACAAAAAAAAAATTAATATACTGACAGTTGTTTGGTCTCTACTAACACGGTGTAAAATATGTTTACTTACTAAGAGCTCAATCAGGAAAAGACATAATTATTCAATTTAACGATTTTGGAAAACAATCGAAGACTCTGTTACAGAAAGCTCTGACCGAGGTGTAATTGCTGCACTCTATTCTGTAAATAAAACTGCTATCCATGCGCGTAAGTAAAATTTTCAAACCAGACATGTAAATTGCTAATATTGAGATAAAATAGTAACTTTCAAAATATTTATTTTAAAAAATTTTTAAAATATAATATAAAAATATATTTTAAAATTTTTTGATAGTCAAAGTTTAAAACATATTACGCAAAAAGGAGGACACGGTTTCTCTCTCCGTAGGTCAACGGCGATACTATTTTTGATGAGTGTCAAACAAGTGGGTTTCATTTAGAATGCCGAAATAATTGACAGACTTACTAATTAATGTTTAAAGATTTTTTGTCACTGGCTTCATTAACCAAAGTATTAAAATTCAACACTCGAAAAAAGTTGAGGTTTTCCGCTTTTGCTGTCGCATCTTGTGCCTCGCTCGATGGCTACTGCGAAGCGTTTGCGCTGACGAAGGGCCGCGGGGGATCTTGGATGGGTGCAGCCTTTCAGACGCTTGATTGCAACAGGGGATGCGCCTAATGGGAGTTTCACACGAGGACGCGAAACTCTCTCCCTTCTTACAGTATGGTTCTCACACGGGGAAAAACTTGGTAGAACATAAGATACTCATTGTCGCAAACAGTTTACTTCCGTGAAGAAAAATGCAAAATAAGAGCGTTAACTTCCTGTTTATGAAAGCTGACTTGAAAAGGTTTCCACTTGAAAATAGCAATGCGCCTTCACGAATCGCGCGCACTATTTTTCGAAAACACTTAGCACAAAGTTTAGTCATCGAAGATGGGACGTTTTCACCACAACAGGGGCTGGCGACAAGGATAGTGTGATCTCCGAGATGGAGCGCTTTCCTGCAATATACCACCCCAGGGGTTAAAGGATCTTGCAAAAATCCCATCCCGTGTAACTTTAACGGCATGCATTCCTACAATACACCACCCCAGGGGTACCTCAAACCCATCCACAGTGTTTTTCTAGGATGCGTCATGGGTCGATATGAGGGTAAACAACTGTTCACCCACGAAACCGACTTCCATATTCTTAGGTGGTAGTGGAAACTGAAAATAGCAGTCAAAGTCCATATTGGGATATACAACCTCTCCTGATTTAAATGAAAGCGACATAAATATACAAACACTATATTCACTTAGGTGATTAAAATCAAATTGCATCCATATGCAAACGCTATATTCACTCTCTGCTGATCAAAGGAATATTAATATACATTCTGTGATATGTAATATGGCTCGTACGCCTATAGATGCCTATGAAATATATGAACAGTCAAGGGTACACTATAAGATATTATGGCTGAGGGCTTTATCGCTGTCTGTGCTTTCAGCGGTTAACAGTCAAGTCAGTTTAAAACAACGGTATAATTGTCTGTGTGTTTGACATCTGATTTCTACGAAACGTATTAAAGTAAAAAAATTGGAGCCCTCAAAGTCGCTGCTATTGTGGGCCCCTTCACAGGAGAGAATTTGAAAAACCCAAGTCCTGAATGTTTTACCCAGAATTATGGGGTATGCGGCTTTTCACTCTAGATAGCCATGGATGGTTATTTCTAAGTATTAATAACATATATTCTGATAAAAATCAGGAAGCCTTGTTATAAGTTAAGTATGGCGAAATTTCTTTTGACTTTCAAGCAAACTCTATCGAACGATATCACTTCTTTACATTCAGACACTATATTGAAATGTTTAGCCAAAAATATCTTCTATACCCCATCTTTATCTGGATTATCCTTTTTCCCTGTTCGTCTAACTTGTTTATATGTATTATGCAATTCCTGCAAATATATTTTTACTATCCTCATTTGTACTGGCGTACCAAACCACTTGAATGTTTAATATCCAGAACTACCTTACCCCTGCATGCAGTTATGATTATTCTAACAATCTTTGTTTTTGTTCACGGATAAAACCGTGTACATATAATTCATGGTGATATATACGCTCTAAATCTTAACTGATTATTCTATCACAAATCATTTTAGGTAATGCAGGATTACAGGGATCTAAAGTTTATGTCGGCGAATAAAAGTATTTACAGATTGGAAAATGCACCGCCATACTTCAAAAATATTTTGTTATCGCACTGGAATGCAAAATGATGATCATTTTCTCGGCAAAGGACTTATTAATGAAAGTATGCGCCTGCAATTGGTCAAGATTTGAGGCAAGGTGGAAAATAGCGCCTTCTAGTCTCGAATTTTGGAACATTTCAAAAATGATGAGCAACATTTTAAAATTGCGAGGTCTCATTTTTAGAAAGAATGCTAATTAGGTGAAACTGTTTTCTAATTTAACCACTTTATTTCTCTGACTTATTATACTAAATCTTTACTATTGACCAGATGTAGTGTTTGAAAACCATATGGATTGCGCTATTAGTAAAATTGTGTTATAAGACTTTACTGTGAACACTTGCATATTGTGAGTGAAATATTGTATGGAAAATTACAACCACAAACGAGTCATACTCTAGAGGGTTATTATTATTTATAACACACTTATAAGAAATATTTTGTGTATTGTATTTATTTTTTGTTCATGTTGGAAGAAAATTTAAGATTCTTATTTCCTGTGAACCAAGGAACTTTTATTTCTCTTGCAGGAACGTACAAAGGTAACAGTGTTTTGGAATCGAAGTTTACCCATAATTACTTTCTAAATGACATTTGTAGCTAATTTGTTCCAAAAAAGATCCAAGTGTTCCCCCCAAGACATGTCGTGGAAAAAACTTTCCCAGTACTGTAGCACATTTTTGTGTTCTTTTAAAACTTCTCTGGCAAGCAGATTTTTTTTTATTTCCATGTAATTCCGTTGACGGAGAAATTAGGTGTCACTGGACACTTTCTTCTTGCGGTTATTTTTCAAAATAGAATGTGTGATTGTCATTCTTATTCTACTTTGTTTCACTAGTTTGCAAGTGGTTTAGGATTCAGGTCGTTGTAAACCTTTCAACTTAATATTAACTACGTTAAGAAATCACAATGACGAAAAATCAGATATAGAAAACTATTTATTTTGTACATATTCGGAGGCGCGTACCAGTTCGTCGTACACTTCGTTTAGTAACGTAGCAAAGTTCCATTTAGACATGTAGGAATAATTATCTTCAACTCCTTCCTCTTCCGCAACAACCGTTACAGTTCATATGTAGAATCCGAAAAAGGGTCTTTGTGCATCCTAACACATTCGTAATTGAACGATGCAGAGTCTTAGTGGATAGTTCTTCAGTTAAATTCATTTACTTTCCATTGTTGAAACCTTAGCTTGGTCGCTCAACGCCTTTAGATGAGCTTGTATGACTTGGTGGTAGTGTCTGATTTTGTCGGGTTCCGAAGAGTTCATCACAGATGCAATTTGCTGGTCTAACCATTCCGAAGATGTTATGACTTTGGCCTTACATTGATGGTTTTTAAGGCGAACTACAAGCCCTGTGACATACTTGTTACACTGTAAGCACACGGTGCAAAATCCTTTCCTTTAGGGTATTTCTTGAAACCATTCCAAATAAGATCGCTCTTTCGCCCTGCCATGTTTAACGAGTCACTTACTGACACCAAATGATAGAGATACAGCATCACTTATGATTTAAATCCAAAACCTTTAGCCAATCAGCATGAATTAGATCTCGACCAATGGTAGGCTATTTACTATGACGTCATAGGTTTTAGGTATAAGTAGTACACTTGATGTGTGAAAAGACATAGTTTTGCAGTACTGAAGTGTTAACGATGGCCTGTGTTCAGCATTCTCAGCCCGAAAGTGATCTCACCTTGAAGCGGTTTGCTATTGGAGATGACGACTACCAGCTAGGTTCTGACTTGTTGGTGAAGATTTGCAAGAATGTTCCCGAAGTGCACATATGTTTGTTTAAGAAGTGCAGCGACTTTCCATTTAGACCCATAAAGGCTTCGGTTATATTATCCGAAGAACAGGGGTGTGGCCTGGCTTCTACACTCGCCTATACGTTTACCTTCGAGTGTGAACTGAATGGCATGGTGGTGTTCAAGGGTAAAAAAGGGGTTTTCATAGAAAAAGAGGTTGTCTGTGACGACGGTATTTCAATGATTTCTTTGGCACATCTCAGCATCGAACAATGGACGTTGTTAAAAGATTCCCGCAACTCCTTCACCTGCAGCTTGTTGGCTCTGAAGTTTGAAAGTAATAAATTTTCTAATACCGTAAGGGATGGCGAATTAACTGCAGCCCATACTCCAAGACTACCTAATGTTGAATTGCATGATCAGAGAGCAAAGCTAAGTTTCAGAAAAACGTTAAACACACTCGTCAGAAAAGAACTTTTTCAGATTCTACGTAAGAACTGTATCGGGTGTGAGATAGATCACCCAAGTCAGCTTCGACATTCGTGTCTTGCCATACCTGTTGAATCAGTTGATGCCCATTTCACAGAAGCCGTGAGAAACATTCATTTAAGCGATATCGCCAAACTTTTTGTGGAAGAGGCAGGAGTTGAAGATTCCTACATGTCTAAATGGAACTTTGCTACGTTACTAAACGAAGTGTACGACGAACTGGTAAGCGCCTCCGAATATGTACAAAATAAATAGTTTTCTATATCTGATTTTTCGTCATTGTGATTTCTTAACGTAGTTAATATTAAGTTGAAAGGTTTACAACGACCTGAATCCTAAACCACTTGCAAACTAGTGAAACAAAGTAGAATACGAATGACAATCACACATTCTATTTTGAAAAATAACCGCAAGAAGAAAGTGAGTCCAGTGACACCTAATTTCTCCGTCAACGGAATTACATGGAAATAAAACAAATCTGCTTGCCAGAGAAGTTTTAAAAGAACACAAAAATGTGCTACAGTACTGGGAAAATTTTTTCCACGACATGTCTTGGTGGGGGGGGACTCACTTCGATCTTTTTTAAAACAAATTAGCTACAAACGTCATTTAGAATAGTAATTATGGGTAAACTTCGATTCCAAAACACTGTTAGCTTTGTACGTTCCTACAAGCGAAATAAAAGTTCCTTAGTTCACAGGAAATAAGAATCTTAAATTTTCTTCCAACATAACAAAAAATAAATACAATACACGAAATATTTCTTACAGGTGTGTTATAAATAATAATAACCCCTTGGAGTATGACTCGTTTGCGGTTGCAATTTTTCATACAATATTTCACTCACGATATGCAAGTGTTCGCAGTAAAGAATAATAACACAATTTTACTAATAGCGCAATCCATATGGTTTTCAAACACTACGTCTGGTCAAGAGTAAAGATTTAGTATAATAAGTCAGAGAAATAAAGTGGTTATATTAGAAAACAGTTTCGTCTAATTAGCATTCTTTCTAAAAATGAGACCTCGCAATTTTAAAATGTTGCTCATCATTTTTGAAATGTTCCAAAATTCGAGACTAGAAGGCGTTATTTTCCACCTTGCCTCAAATCTTGACCAATTGCAGGCGCATACTTTCATTAATAAGTCCTTTGCCGAGAAAATGATCATCATTTTGCATCCCAGTGCGATAACAAAATATTTTTGAAATATGGCGGTGCATTTTCCAATCTGTAAATACTTTTATTCGCCGACATAAACTTTAGATCCCTGTAATCCTGCATTACCTAAAATGATTTGTGATAGAATAATCAGTTAAGATTTAGAGCGTATATATCACCATGAATTATATGTACACGGTTTTATCCGTGAACAAAAACAAAGATTGTTAGAATAATCATAACTGCATGCAGGGGTAAGGTAGTTCTGGATATTAAACATTCAAGTGGTTTGGTACGCCAGTACAAATGAGGATAGTAAAAATATATTTGCAGGAATTGCATAATACATATAAACAAGTTAGACGAACAGGGAAAAAGGATAATCCAGATAAAGATGGGGTATAGAAGATATTTTTGGCTAAACATTTCAATATAGTGTCTGAATGTAAAGAAGTGATATCGTTCGATAGAGTTTGCTTGAAAGTCAAAAGAAATTTCGCCATACTTAACTTATAACAAGGCTTCCTGATTTTTATCAGAATATATGTTATTAATACTTAGAAATAACCATCCATGGCTATCTAGAGTGAAAAGCCGCATACCCCATAATTCTGGGTAAAACATTCAGGACTTGGGTTTTTCAAATTCTCTCCTGTGAAGGGGCCCACAATAGCAGCGACTTTGAGGGCTCCAATTTTTTTACTTTAATACGTTTCGTAGAAATCAGATGTCAAACACACAGACAATTATACCGTTGTTTTAAACTGACTTGACTGTTAACCGCTGAAAGCACAGACAGCGATAAAGCCCTCAGCCATAATATCTTATAGTGTACCCTTGACTGTTCATATATTTCATAGGCATCTATAGGCGTACGAGCCATATTACATATCACAGAATGTATATTAATATTCCTTTGATCAGCAGAGAGTGAATATAGCGTTTGCATATGGATGCAATTTGATTTTAATCACCAGGAAGTGAATATAGTGTTTGTATATTTATGTCGCTTTCATTTAAATCAGGAGAGGTTGTATATCCCAATATGGACTTTGACTGCTATTTTCAGTTTCCACTACCACCTAAGAATATGGAAGTCGGTTTCGTGGGTGAACAGTTGTTTACCCTCATATCGACCCATGACGCATCCTAGAAAAACACTGTGGATGGGTTTGAGGTACCCTGGGGTGGTGTATTGTAGGAATGCATGCCGTTAAAGTTACACGGGATGGGATTTTTGCAAGATCCTTTAACCCCTGGGGTGGTATATTGCAGGAAAGCGCTCCATCTCGGAGATCACACCATCCTTGTCGCCAGCCCCTGTTGTGGTGAAAACGTCCCATCTTCGATGACTAAACTTTGTGCTAAGTGTTTTCGAAAAATAGTGCGCGCGATTCGTGAAGGCGCATTGCTATTTTCAAGTGGAAACCTTTTCAAGTCAGCTTTCATAAACAGGAAGTTAACGCTCTTATTTTGCATTTTTCTTCACGGAAGTAAACTGTTTGCGACAATGAGTATCTTATGTTCTACCAAGTTTTTCCCTGTGTGAGAACCATACTGTAAGAAGGGAGAGAGTTTCGCGTCCTCGTGTGAAACTCCCATTAGGCGCATCCCCTGTTGCAATCAAGCGTCTGAAAGGCTGCACCCATCCAAGATCCCCCGCGGCCCTTCGTCAGCGCAAACGCTTCGCAGTAGCCATCGAGCGAGGCACAAGATGCGACAGCAAAAGCGGAAAACCTCAACTTTTTTCGAGTGTTGAATTTTAATACTTTGGTTAATGAAGCCAGTGACAAAAAATCTTTAAACATTAATTAGTAAGTCTGTCAATTATTTCGGCATTCTAAATGAAACCCACTTGTTTGACACTCATCAAAAATAGTATCGCCGTTGACCTACGGAGAGAGAAACCGTGTCCTCCTTTTTGCGTAATATGTTTTAAACTTTGACTATCAAAAAATTTTAAAATATATTTTTATATTATATTTTAAAAAATTTTTAAATAAATATTTTGAAAGTTACTATTTTATCTCAATATTAGCAATTTACATGTCTGGTTTGAAAATTTTACTTACGCGCATGGATAGCAGTTTTATTTACAGAATAGAGTGCAGCAATTACACCTCGGTCAGAGCTTTCTGTAACAGAGTCTTCGATTGTTTTCCAAAATCGTTAAATTGAATAATTATGTCTTTTCCTGATTGAGCTCTTAGTAAGTAAACATATTTTACACCGTGTTAGTAGAGACCAAACAACTGTCAGTATATTAATTTTTTTTTTTGTTTTGTTTGATTTTAACGATCAGAGAGTGTATTATCGTCTAAATATTTAACCAGAGAGCCTTCGCTTTCTTCTGGCCAACTTTAGAGGTAATATTATAAACGATTTCGTACAAAGGCGTGTGCACTCTATTGGTGCATTTAAATCTATCGATATAGCGATCCGTGAAAAAACACGCTGTTTAATGGGCTTCAGAAAGATTCTTTTAGCCCATGGGGTGGTGCGTTGTAGTGAAAGCACTCCGTCTTCGATACAGGAACCTACATTAAAGTTATACTGTTTGAGAAAGAATTTTTAGACCCTGCGGTGGTGTGTTGCAGGGAAATACCTATTTGTCTCCCCTGCGAAATATGAATCAGAATTTTCCCCTATGCGCTGGTCTCGTGATTCTGATGGTAAAATCAATTAGTCTTTCAAAATGTAGAGCCCTCTATCACCCAATGTACCTGCAGTGGGGAAAAAATGAGTTTCATTAACACCATAATCAATACGTTTTGAGATTATTGTCAAACCTCATAACATAAGAATGAAAGAAACATAACAATAAGACATAAAGTAATTTTTTTTTAAATTAATTATGAAATAGATACCCAAGAAAAATGTAGAAACTTTGTTACAGTGATTATGTCTTGCATGATTGTAGTGTCTAAATATACTTTTTGAGACATATTGTTAACGGATTTATTATATGTCAGTGTTAAGCTGGGCCTGTTGCTTTAAAATACTTTGTTTTCTTAATATCTCCACAAATGCGCTTTGACTCCTGAGGAGTTTTGCATTTTAAAAATTGTCTATTTACTTTGGAAAAACATTTATTCCTTTTGTAATAAGTGCCGTCATGTTTTCGCTAGGAGGTAGTTGTTTCCTGTCATTCGTTTATTACGGAGGGGTCCTAAGTATGACACCATTACACATATTTTACTTGAGCGTTCTGCCTTTAATCTTGAAAGGAGTTTTTATTTTGCGTACCTTCCAGGAGGATATGTTCTTCAATGACTGTTTTAAACTGGATATTTTACCGTTTGATTTCCTGCATTTTTATTACATATACCCAATACTTTATCTTTTTCGGTTTAATGCGGAGCGGGGGTGGCTCAGTCGGTAGCGCGCCAGGCTCGTAATCTGTAGTTCCCAGGTTCGAGTCCCAGCTGGGTCAGCGTTGAGATTTATCTCCGCAAAATTCCCCGCCCTGCCCACGGTCAGTAGGGGACACCGATGGGCTTGGGAAGGCCGCCGTCCGTCGGATGGGACGTTAAGCTGTGGCCCCGTGTGCGGGAGAGCCATACCCTGTGCACGTTAAAGAACACGCTGGATGGCCTTGACGGGAGGCTACCATCTGTCTCCCAACAGCTGTTCCAGTAGGTCCCCTCCCCCAACCTTCTCTGAGCCTTCAGGGTCCATGTGACCTGGTCATTTATCCCATGGTGTGCAAAAAAGTGCCGCTCAGAGGTAAAACAACCCAACCCAACTCGGTTTAATGCTTCCACCTGCTCTATTTTAACTAGACTTTTGCTTCGGGACCGAAGTCTTATGTAAACCATAAAACCTGTTAATCGCTCTAAATGCCTGATTGCAAATTAATTTTTCGTAAAACGCGTAAGTAGATTCCACTTTTGGGCCATACGTTTGTTTCAAATTATTCACATTTAATAAAAACCTTCTTCGTCTTGAGTTATACAAATAATCTCCTTGTCTATGTTTTAAATCGATTTTGAAGTTTGTTGATGCGTCTATCAGACTTGGGCCATGTCCGGTTCCTTACAATCCTGTTTCCTGCTTTCGAATAACTGCTGCTATATCTCCATCGCGTCTTTAGTTCTGGCCCACGTTTCTCATTGCAACCCACTTGTTTGTAAGTGTGTAGTGGGTCTCCCCCACTAAGGAGCGCCAGCCTCGAAGGCACACTTTTCTAGATACGTAACAGTCAGCACACTCAGGCAATTAACCCTTGCAACCAGTCTACACTTCCTCAAAACGAAATTCCCTTTCTGTTACATCGGAATGACATTTTGCTGGAGAGGCAACCATTGTCGGCCTATTATCACGACAGGACTTCCCTCAAAGCAACTCACCACAGTGGATAATGTTTCATCCCTCTTAGAACAAGCTTTCTGTCACCACCCCCCCTTTAGCGTTACTAAAGCGAACATTTTCTAAACGTATAATAAATAAAATAAATACCCCCTCAAGCAGCTGCTTGCCACAGAGGTCTGACAGGAGCTTGTCAGTTTATATGCCAGAGTTGAAGGTCTGAGAGGATGGCAGGACCTCAGCAGAAAAACAACACGAACATCCATGCCTTACCCGGGGCTCGAACCCAGGTCCCGTAGATCAGTAGCCAAGCGCGCTAACCACCACGGGACGGCTTTCTAAACGTGGGTGAAGGTTATTCAGAGACACACTTCCTCTTGGCCGTTACGTGGGTTCTCTCGTCCTCGCATAAGACTTGAACAACGCAACTCTTACTGCAGAGACCCCAAAGGGCGTTGTCGACCTCCCTATTATTAGGCTTACCTGTCTAAGTAGCAGGCAACGCGTCGACTATAATTATTTTGTCAACAGAGCCGCCCTCGAAGCAATTCGCACTTGAATGACCTTCCCAGAATAGGTATTACACTCAAGAAACAATGAGAGCGATAGAACCTTGTCCGTTAGCCTAGCTTTCAATACCGACATTTTCACTGATGCTATCGCGTTTAGAGACCACCTGTGTGAAGCGTTAGTGGGAAACCCATCTCTTCAGCGCTAGTAAAATGGAAAAAGGGTTTAAAGCAATAAATTTCGTAGACCCATCCTTGGATGTTCACCGATGGAGGAATCCAAGTTAGGATGTCACTGGAGGGCAACCTAGCAACAGAAACTTAGTGAAACTTCTCTCCAGCGGTAGTGAAGGGGGCCAACCAATAAATTTCGTAGCCCCATCCTGGGCTGTTGAGCTCTCCGCCAACCCAAGTTAGGACACCACTGGGGGGGACAACCTTGCAACAGAAAACATCCAATGATGACGTCATTTCATCCACTCACCTCCTAAAAAGTAGGAGCGAACAGAAAGCATCCAGCGAACGCACAGGGGAAGGGGGAAGGAAGTTTTCCTCTCCCCTTCTATAGAGTAGTTTCTACTACTATGATCTAAGGGACCTGGGTTCGAGCCCTGGATAAAGCATGGACATTTGTGTTATTTTTCTTCAGAGGTCCTGCCATCCTCACCGACCTTCTACTATGGCATGTAAACTGACAGGCTCCTATCAGACCTCTGTGGCAAGCAGCTGCTTGATGGGGGATTTATTATTTTATTTGAAATTATCGAAATAATGTATTGTTCCTAAATTTTCACACAGCTTTGCACTGTGCATTCATGAAAGAATGAAAAATTCGTGCTGCGCTGAAAAATTCAAGTCTTGACCAATAACATAGCCGGTACAAATGTAATGGAATTTTTATTTGTACCCTTACACAGTTGCAGGGAGGGAGGGGAGATTCCGCGAACCTACTAAACTTCAACCGAAAATTTGCAATTAATACTAGACTAGTGAATGAATGCACAAAAGAGGTAATTAACCCAGGCTGGTCCTCTCGTGTAGGTATTTGGTGCGTCTACCATCTTCTTTTCTGTAGAAATAATTTTAATTGTTCCGAAAATAAAGCTGTTTTAAAAGTAACTTGAGATTTTGCGAACTCGGACACAAATACTGCTGCTGCTTAGGATTTGAGTTGATGTAAGGTCATGCATATGATTCGTACAGGATTGCAGAGTTTTACATATGGTTGAGTTAGTTATTTTTGCCAGATTAATAAAAGTTCTTGTCATTGCAGACAACGAACACATATTTATAAAATACCATTAGCAACGTTATAACTCAAGGAACTGTATTAGTGCACGATACTATATCATATCGATGCGCCTACATTAACTTTAATACAACACACAGATCTGTAAACTGTGTCTCAAATTAACGGTAATCTATCGCAATACTGACTCTGTCACAAAGATTTTTCAAATTCCATAACTAGTGATAATGTATACAAAATCTTTTTTCATCCACGTATACCTCTCTGAAATACACTTATTTAACACAATTCAAACATACCAAAACCCTCTCAAAAACATCAGTAAGCTATTCTAAGCAAATTAAAGATTTGCGTTTCGTTACAATATCTCAAATGTGATTTTTATTATAATAGAAGATGAAAAGTTATATTTAAAAAATGATTTACATTTTACTGTATTTCATATCTGCTACAGTTATCAAAAAAATATTATGACATCTAACCTGTTTGAATTCTTACGCATGAATAAAATTGATTTCTTTAAAGATTGGAAATTATATCCAAGAGCATGGTCGGATCTAGGGGGTAAAGGGGCTATGTCCCCCACCCCTTTGAGAATGCTAACAATAGGCATAGAGGCAAAAATTATTAAACTTATTTATATTTCATGAATTTTTTCAAGAAATTTTTCAAAAACCTGAGAACGTGAAACGGAGATGGAAATGTTATAATGCATTGGAAATCCAGTCTATTGGCCCACCTTTTACAATTTTCCGGTTCATTGTCTTTCTCATCATGGCCACCTCTCGATTTGTTTCTAGATCCGGCTTCCCCAAGAGTATAGGTCAATGGTATGGTTTCGGTTTGTAACATCTGAGAGATCTTTCTGCTTTCTCAGCCAATGAGAGCTGTTATAAAAAATTTCCTTAATTTAACTGTGTCATATACACTGAAGAGCCAAAACATTATGACTACCTGTCTAATATGATGTTGATCCTCCACGTGCCGCCAAAACAGCTCTTACCCAGCGAGATATGGACACTACAAGATTTCTAAAGGTGTCTTGTGGTATCTGATACCAACACATTACCAGCAGATCGCTTAACTCTTGTAAGTTACGTTGTTGAGCCGCTGCAGATCAGATATGCTGTTCCAACACAAACCACAGATGCTCGATTGGATTGATGTCTTGGGAATTTGGAGGTCAGGGTAATACCTGGAAGTCTTCCTCATGTTCTGCGAACCATTCTCGAACAATCCGGGCAATGTATCATGGTGCATTATCTTTCTGAAAGAAGGCACTACTAGAGGGTTATACCGATGCCATGAAAGGATGACCTGATCTACAATGATGTTTAGGAAGGTGAAGATATCACAGTTTCCTGCACATGAATTACTGGACCCAGGGTTTCCCAGCAGAACATTGTCCAAAGCAATACACTACCTCCACCAGCTTGTTTTCATCCACATGGTGCAACAGGAAACAAGATTCATCGCACCAGACAAACTTCTTCCAATCATTCAAAGTTCAGTTTCGATGCTCGCGTGCCATTGTAGGCACTTTCAACAGTGAACTGAGGTTAGCATGGGAACTCAGAGCACCAGCGCCTACGCATCCCCATTTTCAGCATGGTTCGATGTACTGTGTGTTGTGACACATTACTCTCGTCACCAGCATTCAAATTATGGGCTAGTTGCACCACATTATCCCTTCTGTTGGCTCGTACCATATGGGATAGCCTTCACTCACCGCTAACATCGATGAGCTGTGGTTGGCCCACACCTTGCCCAGAAGTTCGTGGCTTTTCCCTCCTCGGACCACTTTTTGAAGGTGCTAACTACAGCTGACCGTGAGCACCCCCACAAGACTTGCTGTCTTGGAAATGCTCTGACCCAGTCGTCTGGCCATTACAATTTGGTCTTTGTCAAATTCACTTAAGTCTGCTGCCTTTCGCATCTGAATAACAAGAATTACACTGATTAACAGAGCTCATTATCAGGTGTTATTTATACTGTTTCACGAACTTCACACGCGCCGTCGTTTACCTGCAGTTGCTTCTATTTGCATAAAGGCACGCTGGTCATAATGTTTTGGATCTTCGGTATATATATATTTGAAATTTTCTGTACTGTGCATATCTTAATGCAAATATTCAAAGGTGTTTTTATATATTTATCCTAAGCTTTTCCTTTTCTTAATTGCTTTGGGTCAGCAGTGTATAATTAACAGGCCCGCGGAAGAGTGTAAGGTTACAAAATTAAGTTGATAATGAGAAAAAAAAATACTTTCCACAACAAAAACAAACAAATCGATTTAACATAAGCTTACCTGTAAATGCATCACTAAAATATACGAAGAAATTTTACCAACTAGTATTATTTTAGTTAAAAGTTCATTTCATATAAATGTAACATTTGCCCGACCTGATGAAATGCAATCGCATATTCGACAATTGACGTTGGCTCCATCTTATTACATATAAATAAATATGTAAAGCAAGCATCAGATACCTAATTTAAATATTTGCACTCATCTATAAGTTAACTCAGTATTCATCCTTTATATCCTGAACAGCATATTCGCTTTAAAATTTCAATCACACGCACAGACATTCTAATTAGGTAGCTGTACTCAAATTCTCATTAACAAGCAATATGATACCGACTGGAGCGTCATTTTCTTCAACCAGTGGCGAATCGTCCATGGAAGCAATGGTTCCCTTATAATTATCATAAAGAAAAAAAAATTATAAATTAAATATACAGGGTGTCCCTGAATTCATGTCCCAAACGTGAGGGGATGGTAGTACACACCGAACCCACCAATATTCGTCATAGAATATGCGGCCGCAAATGCAGTGAGGAGTCAGAAATGAATTACAGACCAGAGTGACATTTATTGGAGATCATTACAACAAATGCTCAAACGTCCACCCACCAACGTTGATACAGGTGGCCCAACGGCGGAGTAGTGATCGGTGTACCTGCTCGTAAACACAGGCTTGTCGCGCACATCCGTGGCTGAGAATGCTGGGGTTTGGCCGATTCAGCACTTTTATGTCATGCCGCCTCATCTGCGCCCCCTACTGGCACCGGGATGCGTTTGTGGCCGCATATTCTATGACGAATATTGGTAGGTTCGTTGTGTACTACCATCCCCTCACGTTTGGGCCATGAATTCAGGGACACCCTGTATATAAAAGTTTTAACATAAAAGTATTTTCTTAACTTTAATAAGTTTATTCTAATATAAATTTTATATTTCTATAATATTCTTAGAGTTTCCCAGTTACACTATATAATTAACAGAAGCATCAATTTGTCAGACCAGTTCAGCTAGGAGGATAGGAAGAACCTCGCTTTATCGCTACTCATTGCGCAAAAACGGAAGTCCCATTTTATATATTCAATCAGCTGAATTTTTTCTAATGGCCTCAAGTTATCTTGTCACATTTTAGATTACATCATATATTCCTCACCTACCGCTCATCATCATTATTATCCTCAAGCAGCATTAGGCTATGGAGGTCCAACAGCCCATGAAATTTAGTTCTCAAAGCATAACTGTCCTGAGTTATATCTGCTGCATCTCGCCACTGCACACCAATTGTAACAAGCTCCTGTTTGACATTGCCCACCGCATCCTAGGTCTCCCCATTTTTCTGAGGCCTTTAGGAACTGGCAAAACCAACGGAGTCTCTCTCTGCACAATATGCTGCTTAAAGGAGGTTACAGACTCCTATGCCTAACCTCATCATTAGTTACAAAGTTAAACCACCTAATACCCAAGATACTACGTAAGCATCTAGAATCAAAAGTATCTAGTTTCCTGTTAACTTGTTTACACAGCGTCCAAGTTTCACTACCATAACTAACCCTAGAAAGAACCAAACTATTATAAAGTCTAATTTTATTCTTTAGTTGTATATGCCTATTTCTCCACAATCTCCATAGATTCTTAAAAGTCCCGGCAGCAACTCCTATTCGTCTGTTAATCTCGTACCGCACATCACCAGTATCTGTTACATAGCTCCCAAGGTAATTAAACTGTGACACCTGCTCAAGACTGCAACGATTCAGATGAACTGAATCACAACCTGCCTGACCAATTTTCATCACCAATTTTCCTCACCGTGTGATAGCTATAGAGTAGGCTGATACCCCTATAGTTATCACAAGAACTGCGATCACCTTTTTTGAAAATATGGATAATAATAGCTTTGGTAAAATCCTCGGGAACCATGCCTTTATCATAAAAGATATTCAAAATTTCAGTCATCCAAGTGGTAACCGAAACATTCCCAGTTGTAAGCATTTCTGTAGCAATTTCATCTGCCCCTGGTGGATTCATGAAGTTTAAGTTTAGAAATAGCCAAAATAACTTCAGACTGGCCAACATTAAAGCCAGTAATGCATCTATCATCATTACAAACAATGGGAGTATAACTAACCACATTGTTTAGAACATCACTGAAATGCTCAGCCTACCTAGCCATGACAGAATCCTAACCTTCTATAACCTTACCTTGTTTATCCTTCAATCCCTGTATACCTGTCCGTTTTCTACCACACAAAACAGTAACTATCTGGGACAGCTCTCTGCTGTTGTGCTTTCCATTAGGACTAGTAGGGTATTAAAGACATTCCTGTAGTTCTATATTTCTGAAATAAGCTCAAGTGCTTTAACACTCCAATAATTCTGTCTCCTCTGCTCCTTTCTTTCCAAAAAGAGTACTGGTAGTTTCCAAAAAAACCTATTTAAAATAGCCCCATTTTTCCTCAACTTCAGTACTAAGCAAACCATGACTGTCGTAATGACTAAGCAACCTATTATGGTAATCTTTAGCTATAACTGGGGCTTACAGAGCTTCAGTATTAAAGGTAAATTTTTTAACCTCAGCACAACACTTTTTAAGTTTAAGTTGCAAGACACTTTTAACAAGGTAATTGAGACAGGGAATGCCGACATTATCAAACAGACTGCAAATCGCAAGCATGACGCAAAGACCTCTTTTCCCACCACTAAAGGCTGAAGCACTGGAAGACTTCCTTCAATGTAGAATATGACGATGCCAGTAGAAGCAAGAGTTCAGGTGACTGCGACGACCTCTGCTCAGGATTATACACCAGCTGATAAAACATATCCTGTGAATCGATTCACTTGAGTATGTCAACCGACAAACAAACAGAAAACACAGAGGAAGATTCTCTCTCCACAAAAGCCCACCAGTGCAGCAAATTCAGAATCCATAATCAAGCTCAGAGCCTTAAGCTAGTTCAGTAAGTTGATAAGGTCAGCAACAGGACCCTTTGGTTAACCATTCCTCAGCAGCGTAGAAAAAAGAAAAGTAGCCATATTTGTCCAGATGAGTAGGCCACACGAATCTGGCAGTCCTCGTCTTCCGTCACTTCCACAAGAGAGTATCTCTTTAGAAAGGTACTAATGGTCTGCACCACAAGAAGGGGGGTCGGACATTAGGTGCTAGGCCTTGTCTGTTCAATGCATCATTACAGGGGATTGGTGCATAACTCTCCTTCCAGTGACTTCCTAGCTAGAGGTCGCTTAAGTGTTCTCCTATAACACTGGGCAACAAATTTTCATAAAAGTCACGCCTCCGAAATAAAAGTTGTCATTTCTTAAAGATTTCAAGGTGCTGAACACGAATATGACAATGAAAATGCAAAATTGGCTACGATTTTTGAAAAATTCGCTATAGTTTCATATATAATAGAGTAATACGTACATATGACATGTATCGAAAAAATTCCACTTCTACCTCCGACGTTGCTTTGTCCGTCGCTTGTACATCTGTTCATGATCATCTCTGGTGAGTGTTCAACAGTAATCAGCCAACATTGAAGTGGACCAGTTTCCCTGGTATCTTTTCTCCATCGTTGCAATGTCCTGGTGAAAACGCTCACTGTGCTCATCACTAACCATGTCGCAGTTGTTGGGGGGTAAATCTAATTGGGAATGGAGAAAGTGGATCTTGAAGGACATATTGCAGCCAAGTTTGTGATACAAAGTCATGTCCTTAACCAGTTTCTTACAGTTGGCTGCTCCGATATTCCAGAGGAATTTAGTTGACATCAGACGAAACGCATCCCAAGCCTTTTTCTCATCACCCTGAAGCAGGTTGTCGAACATCTAGTCTCTGAACAGCTCACGAATCTGGGGACTCACAAAAATTCCCTCTTTAATTTTTGCTTCGCAGAGTCGAGGTAATTTGTCAGCCAAGTACTTGAAAGCTGATGCAGTCTGGTCCATGGCTTTTACGAAGTTCTACATCACACCTAGTGTGATGTGTAGGGAGGTAGCACGATTTTGTACCTTCCTGGCAGTGCTGGATGTTCCACATTCTTCTGTCCGACCTTCAGAGATTTCCTCTGAGGCCAGTTTCTCTTCACGTATTGCAAAGTCTTTGCTTGGCTGTCCCATTCACAAAATAAACAACAATACTTCGTATATCCCAGCTGCAAACCCATCAACAAAGCTACCTTCAATTCACAACAGAAATGCCAGCCATACTTGCTGTATTGAAGACAGTTCAACAGCTATTTTAGGTTACTATAGGTTTCTTTCATGTAGGCAGTGTGTCGGACCAGAATGGATGGAAGTCGACTTCCAATATGCAGCAACACCACCTTGAGACCCAGTTTCGTGGAGTCTATGAATAGTCGCCATTCTTGAGGGTCATGTTTGATTCCAAGGGCATTGAATCCCAGGCCTTTTCCTGGTCCCCAATCTTGCATCCAAAATAAGTAAGGCCAGATGCAGCAGATGTAGCTCAGGACAGATATGCTTGGAGAACTAAATTGCATGGTCTGGTTGGACCTGCGTAGCCCATGGCTGCTTGAGGATAATGACGATGCATTTCTCCGACGTTTGTTTCTTTCTGCGTCTACTTGAATCACATCATCTTGCAAAGTTTGGACGTCTTTATGTGAAAGGTTTTATCCATCTTTCCATTGATACATTGTATTAAATGGAGAGTCTATAACATTATTTCACACTGTTACACTGTTCTGTATCTCTATGACTAGTTGGTTGTTTTACCTCTGAGCGGCACTTTTTTTGCAAACAATGGGCTAAATGGCCAGGTCACAAGAACCCTGAAGGCTCAGAGGTTGGGGGAGGGAACCCACTGGAACGGCTATTGGGAGACAGATAGTAGCCTCCCGTCAAGGCCATCCAGTGTGTTCTTTAATGTGACAGGGTATGGCTCTCCCACACATGGCTTAACGTCCCATCCGACAGAAGGCGGCCTTTCCAAGCCCATTGGTGTCCCCCACTGACCGTGGGCAGGGCCTGGGAGTTTTTCGGAGATAAATCTCAATGCTGACTCAGCTGGGACTCTAATGTGGGAACTACATATTACCAGCCTGGCACTCTACCAACTGAGACACCGACCGCCCCATCTCTACGACTGTAATATTAATAGAGAGTGCTAGTTCTGTATTGTTAGGCTGTGTGAATTTGATTTAATCTTCTCTCTTTATATTGTAAGGTTTGTTTGTTCCTGTGAAGCATCGAGTATTCCAAGTGTAACTGAGCTTAAACGAAGCGAATGTATGATGTTTGTTTCTTATCACTGTCCCAGGACAGAAGGAATGACATTTTGCTAGCCGAATCTTCTGTATATCTGCTAAGCATTTTAGGAAAGCGTTAGTGTTAGGTTTTCATAGTTATTTCTGATGATCTAAGCCTGATTTTGTATTCCCTTCGTATAAAATTGAGAACATGATCTGTACCTAAGTTACAAACTGTGTCAGGATGCATTAATCATTTTTAATTAAGCATTTTTGAACTATAACGGGGTACTTCCTAGTTCTTTTTTATATCCACTAGAGTTGAAATCACGGTTCTATCACAGGGACACTTACCATCATTATATGTTTGCATGCACTCTGTAATGTTGAATTTTTATAGTTAAGCAGCTGTGTCGTTTCAGTTACACACTCCTTCCCTAAACGAGCGGTGATGAAAATGAATGCTATGTTTTGGCATTATTGATTTTGGGATATGCTGAGAAATTATTTTCCAGGTTTCTTGTAGAAGTGTTATTATGGGCAGCGTGAAAAAAGAAATACATAGTGACACAGAGCATTTTACTTTGTGCTATACTTCTGAAACTATTTTTATCCTTTACAAGATTTTCTTCACATAATCGTTATGAAGAAATTTTATTACAATTCAAAAATATTTTCAGAAATGTACCACGTAAATTTTTTTAAATATTTTTTTCCCTTACCTAGTATTTTCCAAGGCGAGGAACTATGGGAATTTTCCTAACACCAATAACATTTGAAGTCGTGACTTGATGGGAACCAGGGTAATTATTTTATTACCCATGTAGCCTTTGTGTTTCATCCCGTGTGGATATATATCTCTCGGCTGTACGTCTGTGGTTTTGCATGTACGCGTAAGGAGAGTGAGGAAGCAATGACAGAGCAACTTGTTTGCCTCATGGTTCCCGCTCTTTTCATCAACCGTGAAGATACTTTTTAAACACTGACAATTTAGATTTTTGATTATCCAAAACTTTGCAAACGTGGGACTCATGAACAGTTAATTGGAAGAAAACATTGCATTTCTCCGTGGGTGAGACATGTGACAGCGTATAACATTAAAAATAAATTATTTGCAAAACCAATTTTAGAATTGGAGACTTAAAAAAATATTCAAGGATGTATCGAATTTGTTATTTGATGTCTTTAGTTATACAGTTAAAATTCTTTGACAAAAGTCCTATTAAAATCCTATTTTTTTTTATTAAACATAAGGATGATTGCTGTGGAAAATTCAATTTTTTCTTTACTACGAATGCAACCTATATTCCTTATTTTAACGTGGGCTACCAAATCAATACGTCACCCATAGTTCCCCGCATGAGGAAAGGGTTAAAATAGTGTTCACTCCCCGAGACTTTAAAATATTAATGATTTTCGTCAGCATTATATCTAGAAACAAGTTCTTTACACGGTTGTGACGACAATCGGAATTTCAAACGCTTACACAGAATACAATTAGTACAGGGGGAGGGCGAACTCACAGGAAAACGACCTTTATACGGCATAAAATTCGCTTCTTCGGCCAAATATCGACATCGTGGGAATCTCCTTTGCGTTGTCTGTCTATGGTCTCCCATTCATGACTTGGCGTTAGCCTTCAGGTGAAAGTGCAGCACAACTCCACTCTCTCTCGCAGACGACAGCCTAGCGGCATATACGGGACTATGGCGTCATTCAGCGCCTTACACCACAGTTGTTGAGCATGAGAACGTTCAAAACAAATCACACTCTCTAGCGTCGTGAGGGAGGGGAGATGAATTTCTCTATCTGTTGACATAAGATCAATTCATATCGAAAAAAAAATATTTCAAACCTTCTTTAACACCCAACACATTGTTTTTTTTCTAATGCAGTTTGTAAACACGCATCCTTCTGCATGAATTCCTAGTGCTACAGGCATAACGCGTATTAATTATTGTGTCTTTCATATTTTTATCATATTCACCTTGCATATTGACGAATAAAAAAATTATTTCAAAACTTCTTTAACCCTCATCACATTTTTTTTTCAAAACTTCAACCCTCGCCACATTGTTTTTTCTTCTAAATCTAGTGCAAAAATACACCGTTCTGCAGGAATTCATAGTGCTACCAGCATAATGAGTATTAATTATTGTACCTTTCATATTTCTCTCACCCTTACATATTAACTGCGTTGGCGCATCATGGCCTGTCGCCTTTGCGCCATACAACCCCAAACAACCAACCAACATATTAACTCCACGAACCTAGTTTATTTTTGTAGTCGATGTGACGTAATGCCTCCATATTCTTACGTCGATTTTTTATCTTTGGAGAAAGGTCGAATGGAGTGTTAGGGGGAAAATAATACATAGACATGTCAGCATTCGGCCATCAAACCCATCTTGCTGGCATTTTTGTAAACCATCGTGATGACGACACTCTGCTACACAGGGTTGGAAGCAATATGTGGGGGGTCGACACCACACGTTTTCTGACGAGTAGAGGGTTTTTCTACATCCCCCCCCCCCCAGTGAACACGGGATTTTTTCGATGAGCAGCACCGTATGTTTTATTGCACCCATCCATAAATTCATAGTGCCCCTTCGAGGAGCCCACTATGTTTTTTTTTGTCCCCATAAAATTTATAGTGTCCCTTAGAGGGGGCACAATACTCAAGCCGTAACTACTCATATAGTAATACATAGACATAACCACACTCAATCACCAACTCATTACAAATTATAAAAGAATTTCTTAATTAGTAATGTTTCGTCCGCGAATGTAAATTGTGCCTTTTTCGTTCAAATACCATCTAACCTAATTGCCTCATGCGTATTTGGCGAAGAGATTTATAACTTTATTACTACGTTTTACTGTTCTCGTCATTACCGTCAGAATTAGAGATATTTTTATTACTACTATAAGGTATAATAGAAAACATAAAAAATATCGATACAATTTTTTGGGGACAAACTTTTTTGGAGTAACTTAAATACTACAATTCGTCAAGGCTGCACTCATTAAATGAAAAGTATCTCTATCGAAACATTTCACTCACATCAAAATTAAAACCAATGTATTATCGTTCGCTAGCTTCTAGTAGTATCGCTATACCCACTATATTGCACTACTTATGCAATTAGATGCATTAAAAAGTTTTGAAAGCGTAACAGAAACGTATGAAAGGAAATTTCAAACTCAAAAGTTACGTAAATAATGGTTGAAATATTTGAAAACGACCTAGAGTCAGTAGTACAATACAAATTTACCAACCGGGTCTCTAGAAATGTAATTTTCTATTTTACTATTAATTTAACGTAGAAAGACACGAAACATATCTCGGAATCTTTTTGTGTATAACAATCAACTCTCAACTACCTCGACATACTTCTTGTAAATGTCCGACGCGTTAGCTGAAAACTGAAGTGCCAAATATTAAGTTTGTGTAGAAACTTTTGCTCCTAAAGTAACAAATTTATAACACAGTATTATGCATCGTTTCGCTTTTTTTTTTTCAGTATTTACGATTACTACTGAGCATCGCAGTAGTAAATTAGCAATTTTTTATAGAATATTTATATAAATAATATATAATAATATATAATAATAAATCAAATATTTTTTAAATAGAATTACCCACTTTTCCTATTGAAACAATGCTTGGTTATATAATGTTTCCCAGGAACGCATCGCTCAGCACAGGCTGTATTGTTTTAAAAGTTCAGTTCCTATAATAGAATTCAGGTCAAATTTTAAACTAGTTTAAACAATGATGTAAATTCTAAATATAGAGAAATAAAGAATCGAAATATAGAAGAGGAAGGAAAGTTTAAAACAGTTCAGATAAAAAAAAACATCTGCCTTAATCAATACTATAGATTACTAGTCCTAATAGAAAAGTCCTAATTAGAAAGCTACTAGTCCTAATAGAAAGCATTACAGAGAACTTAATAAATGTGCAAAAGATCAGTTAGCTGCTGCTTGATGGCTTGGCTGACAAAGCCGAGGAAGCAGTTAGCACAACAAGCAGAGAGCTGTACCAGATAATGTTTTGTATCGTAGAAAACGGACAGGTATACAGGTAAGGTTATAGAAAGTGAGGATTCTGTCATGGCTAGGTGGGCCGAGTATTTCAGTGATGTTCTAAACAATGTAGTTAGTTCTACTCCCATTGTTTGCAATGATGATAGATGCATTAGTCGCTTTAATGTTGGCCCTATAACACAATCTGAAGTTATTTTGGCTATCTCTAAACTTAAACTTCATAAATCCCCAGGGGTAGATGAAATTACTACGGAAATGCTTAGAGCTGGGAATGTTTCGGTTACCACTCGGATGACTGAAATTTTGAATATCTTTTATGATAAAGGCATGGTTCCTAAGGATTTTCCAAGAGCTATTGTTATCCCTATTTTCAAAAAACGTGATCGCAGTTCTTGTGATAACTATAGGGGTATCAGTCTACTCTCTGCTCCAGGGAAAGTTCTTTGCAAGATTGTGCTTAATAGAATTAAGAATCTGGTTGACAGTCAATTGCGTGATGAGCAATGTGGATTCAGAAGTGGTAGGGGATGTGTGGATCAGATATTTTCATTTAGGCAGATTCTTGAGAAATGTTTAGACTTTCAGAAAGCTTTGTAGATTTCAGAAAGGCTTTCGATTCTGTTAATCGTTATAATTTGTGGTTGATTGTGAGATCTTACGGTATACCAGACAAGTTAGTTAACATAATGAAAGCTCTCTATAATAACACTGAGTCGTATGCGAGAATTGGTAAGGCTTGTAGCAATTGGTTTAGCATTACTTCTGGTGTTCGATAAGGGTCTTTTTGTCTCCTTTTCTCTTTAGTTGGTTATTATGTTATACGAAATTCACTGCAAGGGAAAAGTTTTGGTCTTAAATGTGCTAGACATAGGAAAATTTCCGGTTCAGATTATGCTGATGATTTAGCCCTTTTGGTAAATGATGTTGATGAGATGAATTGTTTCATTTGAGCTGCTGATGAGACTGGTAGTAGAGTAGGTTTGTTATAAACAGAGAAAACTAAAGTGAATTGTGGAGAAATAGGCGTATACTCCTAAAGACTAAAATTAGACTGTATAATAGTTTGGTTCTTTCTAGGGTTAGTTATGGTAGTGAAACTTGGACGCTGTGTAAACAACAGGATTGGATTGTTTTACCTCTGAACGGCACTTTTTTGCACACCATGGGCTAAATGGCCAGGCCACAAGGACCCCGAAGGCTCAGAGAAGGTTGGGGGAGGGGACCCACTTTTAGTAGCCTCCCGTCAAGGCCATCCAGCGTGTTCTTTAACGTGCACAGGGTATGGCTCTTCCGCACACGGGGCCACGGCTTAACGTCCCATCCGACGGACTTTCCAAGCCCATCGGTGTCCCCTACTGACCGTGGGCAGGGCGGGGGAATATGCGGAGATAAATCTCAACGCTGACCCAGCCGGGACTCGAACCTGGGAACATCATTCTCTATTATCTCTCGAACATAGGGGATCTTGATATAGTTTATATCAGGGCCAGTAAGTAGCTGTCTACTGCTCAAGAAATAGTACATTCTTTAGCCCTTGAAAAATACAAAAATTGTTTTTGAAAACGAACTACGAAACACAAATGGCTGGAAATCGTGCAATTAATTGTAGTGCATGTAATTTTATTATTAATTTCGGTTTTGGATTTAGGTCATAATTTTTTCTGTTTTGCTTTAAAGCCATAAACTTTTTAAATCTTTTAGTCTTTTCCTTTTTTCTTTTTATTTACTGATGGATGATAAAAGTTTATTCAACATCGACATATTAGTGCTTTTCCACAGTTCAATGTATTAAATTTAAAAGATTGAGTTTAGGCTATATTAAATGAGAATCAATTCTCTGTCATACTTAATTTTGGAACGGAACATACAAACATTTGCATCATTCTCGCAAGCGAGGTGTTCTAGCTCGAACTTTGTCGGGCTGAGCCCTAATCTGGCTGGAACCGGGCTGGCTCAGGCTTAAAATAGCACAGAAGACTTCAGGTCAAAGTAATTTAAATTTCAAATATTTTTTTAAATTTAGAAATAAAAGCACAAATTTAAAACATTTTTAATTATATCAACCTTTGAATGTCAAGCACAATGAAATTTCACATTATTAAAAACAAACACAAGAAATTTCGGTTTCTGCTAGTATTTCTATTTTTTCTTCCCAAATAGAATTCACGGTTAATTTTTGTCATAAAATGATATTAATATTTTAAGAATAACTGATTAGCAACATTCATTTCAGTATATATGTTTTATTATGTGTCTACATTTTATTCCTCCCAAAGCGAGTTCAGACGGTTGTCTCAAAAAATTGATTAAGTGAGAAGTGGAAATTAATTCCCGAAATTAATCTCCACTTCTCACTAAAGGGTCTCCTTTGATGGTCTGGATATATATTCTTTGACTTCCCAATCAAAAGTCATCAGAATAGCCTTTGCATTTCGTCATATGGTTAGGGATGGTTTAATTTATAGCACGCCAGACAAGTTTTCTGTGACCAAGTTCGAGTCCCAACTGCGATTTATTTCCGTTAACCCACAACTAACTCTCGGAGAGAAAGGGGACACCGATAGGCTCGGAAAAACTGCCGTCTGTGGCGTTAAGTCGTGATTCCCTGTTCAGATTCGGTTTTACTTTTGAACACAATTGGGTAAATGGCCAGGCCACAAGGATCCCAAGAGTTCAGAGGTTAGGGGAATGGAATGAAAAAAACACCTGTTGGCAGGCACATGGTAGCCTCCCTTCAAGAGCATCCAGTGTGTTCTTTAAGGTGCACCAAGCCCATCCAGGTTCCCCTACTGACCATGGGCAGGGTGGGAGAGTTTTGAGGAGAAAAATCTCAATGCTGGCCTACCTGGGAACTGTAGATTATGAGGCTGGCGTGCTACCAACTAAGTCACCCGTTTCATATAGTAGGGTTGCGTTGTTTTACCTCTGAGCTGCACTTTTTTGTGCACCATGGGTTAAATGGCCAGGTCACATGGACCCCGAAGGCTCAGAGGTTGGCGGAGGGGACCCACTGGAACAGCTGTTGGGTAACAGATAGCAGCCTTCCGTCAAGGCCATCCAGTATGCTCTTTAATATGCACAGGGTATGGCTCTCCCACACACAGAGCCATGGCTTAAAGTCCCATCAGACGGATGGCGGCCTTTTCAAGCCCATCGGTGTCCCCTACTGACAATGGGCAGGGCGGGGAATTTTGCAGAGTTAAATCTCAATGCTGATCCAGCTGGGACTCGAACCTGGGAACTACAGATTACGAGCCTGGCACACTGCTGACTTAGCTACCCCCGCCCCTTTTTCATAGTAGGAGAGACCACCATTAAGTATAGGCATTTACCATTCTTTCCAACACTTTGCATATGCAGCTTGAATGCAATTGGAAGAAATCTTGGGATTCTTGTCTGGCTTAAGGAAGGTCTAAATGGCAGCCTCCCACCAGCAGTCTGGAAACTGCTCCTCAAGAAAAATGCGGTTAAAAAGTCGGAGCAGCATTTGCTCTTAAGGACCAGAAACTCAGGGAAATAAGAAGTTAGTGAAGAGATGGAGGGAAAAAAAAGATCTCCCCAGTGTCCACAATTGCTTCAGGATCAGCAATAGCCTGTGCAATGTACTACAGGATCAATGAGTGGGACGTGTAGTTGCCACCCAATTTCTTTAAGGTTGTGGGATGTCTTTTTCCCACAACCTTAAAACTGATCATGTAGATGATAGAAGATACACATTTGATCCAAGATTCCTTATATCTTGCACTGGATGAAAAGGGCTTTTGCCCTGATGTATTTGAATGCTTCAAAGCTGGGGCAGTGAATGTGCAGGTAGGGGAATAAAAGTAGATAACCGATGTTCAACAGAGAGAGCGATATAGTCCATGGACTATATCACTCTCTCTGTTGAACACCAAAATAATGACCAGGAGCCATTGCTCGACTCCACTTCTACCATTGGAATCAGTACTGCCCCAGAGAGGGCTGTCTTCATTGAAGTCCCCCCCCTGAAGAGAAAGGCAATACTTCTGGGCAGTAGATGGACAGTGAAAGAAAACTCCACGAAGATGCAAAAGGCAAGCGCCTCTAAGGTGGTGGTGTAGGGTATGAACTGGAATGGAGAATGATCACGAGGATGGCGATACCACCTCGAGCTAGTCGATCCCAGTGAACAAGAGAAACACCAGATCATGGGATCAATGACTGCAAGTACGTCTCCTGCAAGCGCACACAAATGGATTCTTATGGCCTCGATATTGTCAATATTCCTCTGGATTCACAACAATTCCATTGTAGGAGTGTAGCAATCACAGGTCTTGGGCGGACATTTATTTTGACGGGCGCCAGTGGTAAAATTGGATCTGTTCCAAGGTCAGACTTTGAGGTTTGAGAGGCCTTCCAGTGATGGAAATGTAAGGTGTGGAACCAGGTATGTGAATAGGAGTCAAAATGGACATGCACTTTGGTTTCCTATTCCAAGAGATAGCGAGCTGCTCACGAGACTCAGCAGGTGGTCCGCTGATATCACTTTGCACCACCGATTCTGTGGGAACGATGGGCTTCCCCTGCAGCCTAACTGCTATAGCAGTTTGTCAAGGCAATGCTTTTTGTCAAGGCAATATCTTTTCCACCTCAGGATGCAGGTTTTGTATTGTCTTCACTCGCTGGACCTCTTTCAACTTTGAACAGTCAAGATAAAATGCTAGACAGCTTGCAGTCTCAGTTGTCCAGATTAAGGTGATTGACTGTCACAGCGAGCATTGGTTTACCCCAGCAAGCCATGCGAACTCTCAAATGGAAAACTGCAGAAAATTGGTATACGGTCCTACTTGGCAATGTATATATCCTGCCTTGATAGAAGTAGACAGGCATGGCGAGTTGAAAATCAAAATTGGTACCCTAGTGTTTCAACCCCGCAGACTATGTGGACTGTAGTCGCTCCTTGGGCAGATAACTCAAAGGATTTCCTCCTCAGAAACTTTGAGATAGTCCCATACGAAGAGTGCACAAAGAATTCAGTGTTTCATGGGGCGTTACTGTGACAGCCACCATACCAATCGTTACCGTCAGGAGCAGTTCGGAATGTTTCGAGCAACCAAGTCACCAGATCTTAGACGCTTGACGGATTTCGGTGATCCCGCAAGCCCTTCCAAACCCTTATTAATCAAAAAATGGGGTCATGTCCCCAAGTACCTGATCATCAGCCAAATGATCAAGAATCATAAGGACGCACAAACATACATAGATGCTGGCTGCTATGACGAAGACAGTGGCTCCTTACGAGTCCTTGCACACCAGAACCACCAGTTTACCTGAAGCAAAGGTCAAAGCAGTGTGTAGCAGCAGCCCTCGAAATCTCTACCAAGCCCCAAAACAAACAAGCTGCCCAATGGCAAGGCAGGCCAAAAGAGAGCAGTCAGCGACTCCCAAGCAACTACTAGAATTTTCTTTTCCAGGGACATCGGTCGCAGCGCATGGTGAGCACATGGACAAGCGTAAAGAATTCTGTGTAGGTACCAGCCAAATATGTAAGATGATGAATGAAAGCTTCCATAGGCGTAATGTAAGACACTTTTGACTGCAGATACATGTGTTGTGCTGCATGGAAGCTGTTTTTTTCGCGATCTCAGGAGCCAAGGTTCTTGCATATTTCTTTCCGTGAGAACTTTTAGATTCTGCGGCTGTTGTTTTTAGTATCGTAAAGTTTATAAGTTTTTTTTTTAATATGTATCAAGCAATTAGGAATGTTTCCGCTTCGCATGTTTTTCTTTCGTTTTGTTCTCCTTCAGCACTTTTTACATATGCTCCTGAAAGGAAATAGTAAAATCTTGATTCATACAATTTTGAATAAAATATATAGTTTTCAAATGCTTTGCATTCCTTACTAACCCCTCCAGCTCCCTCACTCTTCTTTTGCTGTGTTTAACAAATTTAACTGATAAAATATTTTTGATATGATTAATTTTTTGCTGTCTCATACATACAACTTTCCCGAATTTCTTTTATATTTATTTAGTAAATTTTCATTCCATATAACAAGATGAACCCTGAAAATATCTATGTAAACCTTTCTTTTTAGAATTTTAACATCACCGAGTTTTTATAAATTGTGTACATTTGCAAAATATGTAATTAAAATGAAAAAAAAAATAGAAAAACTAAGAAAATTTACTTAATATCCTATATTCATTTCAGTTGTCACAGCATGAGAAATTGGCTATAACAGATTATGCCGATGGGTATAAATTTTATTTCCAACGTTTGCAAAATATCAAACTTCTTTCAAATTTTGCAATTATAAAGAAATGATAAGATAGTAAAATTATGAAGTTTTCATGTGAATTGCAAATATGCTGAAAATATTATCCATATTCCTTGCTACTTTGCGATTGTGATGAGGAATACCAAGAGGAAGACTCCTTGGAATCGCAGCAGGCCGGCTCTCACTACGCCGCACGGCAAGCACTCTTCCGCGGTAGGACTGGAGTAGGTGGTACGGACAGCACAGAAATCCTCAACAAGCGTGCAAGGCTTAAGGTAAAACCACATGCAACTCGTAAAGAAGAATGCATTTGGAAAACTACATCTATATTGCTACAAATCAAGATTTTACTAACATTTTTTGGAGTAACAAATATATCAAAATACTGGAGAAAAAAAAACGTTCAGAAGCAACGTGCTGAAAAGCCACAGACGTGCATCCGCAGAGAATTCAATCCTAGACTACCAACAACCGGTTTGCTGCATTGCCCCTGTTAGCATATTTCACAGCAGAGCGTGTATCTGGAACTGAGTGGCAGTAGTAGCGACTCGGTTCCGGATACAAGCCTTTCATTCTTCTCCTTACGTTTTCTTTGTACCAGCTTCCAAGTCAATGAACATATTGAATTAACTTTTATAATTCTCTCCTTTGTTGAAAGAAAAAACTTTCTGCATACACCAGAGAAAATTTCTTCGAAATGCACTGTTTAAAGTATTTGGCGGCGCTTGAAATGCCTTATATATATTCTTCAGCGAAGAATACGATTAAAACGAAAAGAAACGATTAAAATTTTTTGTCATTAGAGATAAATTTTTTTTTGGTTAGATGGATGTTAATGAAATATTACGATTCACACTTTTCTAAGAAGAGCAGACGATGACCCCCGCCCAAATACCAGAATCCTCCTTTTCCAGGGACACCGCAAACGGCAAACACGCGGCGAGCATTTAGAACTCTGTGTACGTACCAAAAGTTTAAATTGCGCCCTTTAACGGTCGCAAAAGTTTAAAATTGCAAACTTTTAAACGAATATTTCACGTGTTACGATAGAAATTGAAACACTGGTGGTGGAATGTGAAGTTAATGGAATTTGCACACCCCTTACTGAACTTCTTACCAGTTCATTTTCAAGTGGTCTAATTTTTACATCGTTCTTTTTTAGTGCAACCAAGATTTCATGGTTGAAAACGAATAGAAAAGTGTGTCAGTGCACTTCATAAAAAAATGCGTATTTTCAATAATTAATGGAAAAAGCATTGTAGTGCAATGTCGAGGTTAAACTTATTCCGAAATAAAACCGCTAGTGTTGCTCTTAGTATAAGTATGGTGACGTATACTTTTTAATAGTGAACTGCAAAACAGATTTTTAACCCTGTATAAAACAAAAGTAAAAAGAAATCAGTCAAGAAATCACACAACAGTCAAGTAATTATAAATACATTCAAGAAACCATAGTAATTAAGTCCTCTGGTTTCCTTATCAAGATAACAAATAGTAATATCGTGAAGTATATGGAGAAAAATGTAGTTTTTCCATTGCATTTTTTAATTCATTCTATTAAGATATTTGTATTACAATGAATATTTAAGTTTTAAGTATATTTACAAACAATTCCGATTTTATGAGCAAATGAAAAAAAAAATTTACAAAAAAGTAAAATTTCCTTTCTCAGGCCCCATGAGAATCTTTTTATCATGTGTTATTCATGACTAGGGAAGGCAACTTCCAGTGTCGCTTTGCATAAGAGGTAAATAAGAGTCACACACGAAGCGCTATTAATGAAATAATCGATCAATAGTAAATGCACAGATTACTGTTAACAAAAACCGCTAGTGTTGTCACTAAATCAATGGTTTAAAATTAAGTCATTAAATCAATTGAGCGGGGTATTTGCTGTAGTACTACAGGCTCATAATCTGCAGTTCACAGAGTTCCTGCCCGAGATTTATCAGTCACAAGAGTGGATGACAGTCGATTCTATTTTAGTGGTTAGAACAGTCTGGTGTGAATCTGGAGGCGTGGGTACCTGTCTCGCGAATCACACTCATTTCTTTCTACAAAATTATTTACTGATTAAATTATTTCTGTGTCAACAGATAATGTGTATTTACTATTGATTGGCTTTCTATATATTTTCACTTCTTTTGGTTGAGGGTTATTTCATTACATCATTTTATTTGCCATATCATAGCCTCCAATTTACCTCCTCCACTAATACCTACTCTGCTGTCAATGAGAAAGACACTGATGGGTTTGAAAATGATACCATCCATTGAATGGGATATCAAGGCATTGCCTTATATACAGTAAGAGAGCCATAACCTGTGCACATTATGAAACATGCCTTTGACAAAAGGCATCATACCTCTCTCCTCCCACCTCATCTACAGTGCTCAAAGTGGAAATTGCAGCACTGTGAAGGAAACTACAAGCCCGAAAATAAGACGACAGAAGCTAAGAGGGCAGAAGTTCAAATGATCAAAGAACAGAACGTGAGAACGCAAGGTACGTGCATTTATTGCCGATTCATCAGTGCATAATAGGTGCACCTCAGGCGGTTATACAAGTTTGTAGACGTCTTGGTATTCCACCTATCAGATGGTTAATGGTGTCCTGAGGTATGGTGTTCCAATCAGCATCAAACTGGGCACGCAACTGTACCAAGTTCGCCACCAGAGGGAACTGGCGACATATAAGGTCCCCCACATGCTCAATGGACGGCAAATTCGGGAAGTATGACGGCCTTATATGGTCGAATCAACTTGTATTTTCAATATCCTTGTTTGTGGCGACCCAGGACGAAAATTATAGTTAGGTTTTGGCGAGTGCTGGACTTCTATAGTGCTGTTCAGCCCCGACGGTGGATAGTGGTTGTTTGGGTTGTGTTGTTTTACCTCTGAGCGGCACTTTTTTGCACACCATGGGCTAAATGGCCAGGTCACATGGACCCCGAAGGCTCAGAGAAGGTTGGGGGAGGGGACCCACTGGAACAGCTGTTGGGAGACAGATGGTAGCCTCCCGTCAAGGCCATCCAGCGTGTTCTATAACGTGCACAGGGTATGGCTCTCCCACACAAGGAGCCACAGCTTAACATCCCATCAGACAGACGGCGTCCTTTCCAAGCCCATCGGTGTCCCCTACTGACCGTGGGCAGGGCGGGGAATTTTGCGGAGATAAATCTCAACGCTGACCCAGCTGGGACTCGAACCTGAGAACTACAGATTACGAGCCTGGCGCGCTACCGACTGAGCCACCCCCGCCCCGTGGATAGTGGTAAACATGGCATTATCCCGATAGCTGTAGTGCAGCCTCTGAATTGTGGAGCATCTGGGTTTTGTCATTCATTATATTACCTGTCCATTATCACACATGCAGTATGTGGGGTGGCATTGTTCTGCTGCAGAATCAGTCAAGGCATGGTGGTAAGGAACAGTCGTGTCACAGGATTAACGATGCCATCAATTAACACCTCGATGTTAGCGTGCCAAAAACACAGAGCAGGTGTCCAGCTGCCATGTGCGATACCACCTCATACCATTGCAGTAGGGGAGGGTGCAATGAAACAGACTTCATATTGTTGACGATGCTGACAAAAAGCTCTCTGGCATGCCGAAACAGAATTTGGATTCCTCTGTGAACAACACTCTCCTCCATTCCGTAGTCAAATGTTGCCTCGCTCAACACCAGTGGAGATAAGCAAAACCAGTGATGTCACTCACTTCAATGGCAGATGCTGGAATGGAAGTTGCACCCTTATTCCTGTATCGTGAAAAAGTTGTCTAATGGTTTGCATGGAGAGCACGGCACCCATAACAATCTACAAATCACTATGCAGCACAGTCGCTATGGTGAAAGGATTGTGAACAGCTCTCCTACCGAGCATGCGATCTTCATGTCCTGCGGTGTGCATGCTGATTCCGTACCTGTCCTCCATGTCATTTACTGTCTTGTGATGTGCATGTGGCAATCATTTGAAAGCTTAATCCGTGCTCTCGCATATGGGCGATTCGTTCTCTCTCAGATGGTGCCACTTGTGCATAAGGATCCCGACAGCATTTCCAATACATGTTCTGAACATTTTGCAGCATGCAATCCAACCTCACTGTCGGTAATGCTATAAGAGCTCGTGGGCACCTGGTATTTATCCATGGCTTGGCTGGGTATCTATTCGCTGCAGAACTTTGATCATTTGCATACCTCCAATGGCTGATTGCCTCTTGCAATTCACATATCTCTATTACCATTCCTTCTTGCTGTTGCAATTTCCACTTTGAGTAGTGTATTTTTACATCTGTGAAAGGTTGGGTTGTTTTACCTCTGAGCAGCCTTTTTTGCACACCATGGGCAGTTACAAGGACTCCGAAGGTTCAGAGGAGGTTGGAGGGGACCCACTGGAACAGCTGTTAGGAGACATGGTAGCCTCCTGTCAAGGCCATGCAGCGTGTTCTTTAACGTGCACAGCGTATGGTTCTCCCGCACATGGGGCCATGGCTTAACATCCCATCCAACAGATGGTGGCCTTTCCAAGCCCATCGATGTCCCGTGGTCAGGGCGGAGAGTTTTGCAATGATAAATCTCAATGCTGACCCAGCTGGGACTCGAACCTGGAACTGCAGATTACGAGCCTGGAACGCTACAGAGCCACCCCTCTGTGAAGGCATTTCCCATGCTACATTCCCAAAGTGCATCAGCATAATGTTCTTTAATGAAACTTCGATTTAAAAATATATATATATCCTAGTTTAATTTTTTCAATACTAAAAACTTTAAATTAAGAATATATTAAAAAAAATACATACAAATTTATAGTTTAAACAATAAATATTTACCCTTTCAATTTATTACAAAATTCAAGGGGTAGTGGTGTAAATGGTAGCTAGGTAGTCACTGGAAGGGGAGCTATGCACCAATCCCCTGTGATGATGCATAGAACTGGCCAGGCCTAGCACCTAATGTCCGACCCCACCTTCTCGTGGTGCGGACCTGTAGTAACTTTCAAAAGAGATACTCCCTTGTGGAAGTGAACGGAAGGGGAGGGGCTGCCAGATTAGTGTGGCCTACTGATCTGGACAACTATGGCTACTTTTCTTTTTTTTCTACCCTGCCGAGTGGTCAACCACACAGGGTCCTGGTGCTGACCATATAAACCTACTGGACTGGACAGATATATGGCTCTGAGCTTGATTATGGATCCTGATTTTGCTGCACTGGTGGGCTTCTGTGGAGGGAAAATCTTCCGCTGTGCTTTCTGTTTGTTTGTGGGTTGACAGTCCCAAGTGAATAGATTCACAGGATATGTTTATCAGCTGGTGGATAATCCTGAGCAGAAGTCATCGCAGGCACCTGAACTCTTTGCTTCTATTGGCATCGTCAAATTCTACATTGGAGGAAGTCTTCCAGTGTAGATGTCTTCAGCCTTTAGTAGTGGAGGAACGGGTCTTTGCCCCATGTCTGCGATTAGGGGGCTGTTTGATATTGTCGGCATTCCCTCTCTCAATAAACAGTTTCTTTAAACATCCCACCAACCATTTTCTCTCCATAGGTAGTTGGAATGTGAGGACTCTGCACAGAGCTTTTTCTCTTGATGTCCTCACACAAGAATTCCACCATTATAATTTAGATATTCTCGCTTGCAAGAGACCAGATGGACAGATAAAGGTCAGATTCTTAAAAATAATCTTAAATCTCTTTTCAGGGAGGGACGACAATAAGAATCACCAAGGCGTGGGTCTGCTTCTCAGCAGACACGCTAGCGATGCTCTTCTAGGATATGAGTGCATTAATGAAAGGTTTCTTACAGCAAAATTTCAGACAAGCGTTAAAGACTTGAATGTTATCTGCTGTTATGCCCCCACTGAGGATGCCGATGAGGATGAGAAGGATAGGTTTTATCAACAACTTCGGGATATTTTGAATTGTGTCAAGAAAGGAGATATTACCCTTGTTCTTGGTGACTTCAATGCCAAAGTTGGTACTGACTCTGACCTTTGGGGAGGAGCAATAGGCCCTTTTGGTATTGGTAGCTGCAATGGGCGTCTCCTACAGGTAAGTAAACTCAATGGATTCAGAATAACTAACACTTATTACAAACACCGCGACATACATAAGTACACATGGGTTTCACCTGATGGGCTGCATAAGAATATGATTGATTGCATATTAATTAACAGCAAATGGGTTAGTTCTGTTAGGAATACCAGGGCATATAGGGGAGCTGAAATTGGATCTGACCATTACCTTGTTAAAAGTGTGTTGCAACTTAAACTTAAAAAGTGTTGTACTAGGGTTAAAATTTTTACTTTTAATACTGAAGCTCTGAAAGATCCAGTTATAGCCAAAGCTTACCATGATAGGTTACTTAGTCATTATGACAGTCATGGTTTGCTTACTACTGAAGTTGAGGAAGAATGGGATCATTTTAAACAGGCTTTTTCGGACACTAACAGTACTCTTTTAGGAAAAAAGGAGCAGAAGAGACAGAATTATCTGAGTAATAAGGCACTTGAGCTTATTTTGGAAAGAAAGAACTGCAGGAATGTCCTTAATCAATACCCTACTTAGTCCTAATAGAAAGCATTACAGAGAACTTAATAAACGTGTAAAAGATCAGTTAGCTGCTGATAAGAATCTTTGGCTTGATGGTTTGGCTGAAAAAGTCGAGGAAGCAGTTAGACAGCACAACAGAAGAGAGCTGTACCAGATAGTTAATGTTTTGTGTGGTAGAAAACGGACAGGTATACAAGGATTGAAGGATAAACAAGGTTATAGAAGGGGAGGATTCTGTCATGGCTAGGTGGGCTGAGCATTTCAGTGATGTTCTAAACAATGTAGTTAGTTCTACTCCCATTGTTTGCAATGATGTTAGATGCATTGGTGGCTTTAATGTTGGCCCTATAACACAATTTGAAGTTATTTTGGCTGTTTCTAAACTTAAACTTCATAAATCCCCAGGGGTAGATGAAATTACTACGGAAATGCTTAGAGCTGGGAATATTTTGTTTACCACTTGGATGACTGAAATTCTGAATATCTTTTATGATAAAGGCATGGTTCCTAAGGATTTTACCAGAGCTATTGTTATCCCTATTTTCAAAAAAGGTGATCGCAGTTCTTGTGGTAACTATAGGGGTATCAGTCTACTCTCTGCTCCAGGGAAAGTTCTTTGCATGATTGTGCGTAATAGAATTAAGAATCTGGTTGACAGTCAATTGCGTGATGAGCAATGTGGATTCAGAAGTGGTAGGGGATGTGTGGATCAGATATTTTCACTTAGGCAGATTCTTGAGAAATGTTTGGAGTTTCAGAAACCTTTGGTTGCTAGCTTTGTTGATTTCAAAAAGGCTTTTGACTCTGTTGATCGTCATAATTTGTGGTTGATTGTGAGATCATATGGTATACCAGACAAGTTAGTTAACATTATGAGGGCTCTCTATAATAACACTGAGTCGTGTGAGAGAGTTGGTAAGGCTTGTAGCAATTGGTTTAGCATTACTTCTGGTGTTCGACAAGGGTGTATTTTGTCTCCTTTTCTCTTTAGCTTGATTATGTTATGCGAAATTCACTTCAAGGGAAAGATTTTGGCCTTAAATGGGCTGGAGATACGAAAATTTCTGATTTAGATTATGCTGATGATTTAGCCCTTTTGGCAAATGATGTTGATGAGATGAACTCTTTCATTCGAGCTGTTTATGAGACTGGTAGTAGAGTAGGTTTGGTTATAAACAGAGAGAAAACTAAAGTGATGAAAATTGGTCAGGCAGGCTGTGATTGAGTTAATCTGAATGGTTGCAGTCTTGAGCAGGTGTCACAGTTTAATTATCTTGGGAGCTATGTAACAGATAATGGTGATGTGCGGCATGAGATATGTGGCGCATACACCTAAAGACTAAAATTAGACTATATAATAGTTTGGTTCTTTCTAGGGTTAGTTATGGTAGTGAAACTTGGACACTTTGTAAACAAGATAACAGGAAACTAGATGCTTTTGATTCCAGATGCTTACACAGTATCTTGAGCATTAGGTGGTTCAACTTTGTAAGTAATGATGAGGTTAGGCAAAGGAGTTTGCAACCTCCTTTAAGCAGCATATTGTGCAGAGAGAGACTCCGTTGGTTTGGCCATGTTGCCCGTATGGATAATTGTAGATTGTCGAATAGGATTATGAACAGTGTGCCTAGAGGCCTCAGAAGGAGGGGGGGGGGGGACCTAGGATGCGGTGGGCAGACAATGTCAAACAGGACCTTGTTAGAATTGGTGTGCAGTGGCCAGATGCAGTAGATGTAGCTCAGGATAGACTTGCTTGGAGAACTAAATTGCACGGTCTGGTTGGACCTCCGTAGCCCATGGCTGCTTGAGGATGATGATGATGAGTGGCATATACACTATGTCGAAAAAAATGTCGAGGCACTTCCATGTTATGTGAATGGAAAGCCACTTTGAAAGCTCCCTAACAAGGTTCCGCAATATTCGTTTAATATTTAAAGAATGAATGGAAGCTGAAGCATTTATCTTCAATTTTGGCATTTGTGGAAAAAACACTTCAACAGATAAAAACACAACCCTTATAACAATTTGTTGACTAACATAAATTAAATATCTGAAGTTTGTATGACAATTTTTTAAGATTTCATCAATTTGGAGGCAATGTGACATGTCAATTTTCAACCATCTTCGATCAATATTGAAGGTCATTGAAGCGGGACCGTCTCATTTAACAGCATGCGACACTGTCACATTGCCTCCAAATTGATGAAATCAAAAAATCGTCAAGCCTTCAGATATTTACGTTAGTGAACAAATTGTTACAAGAGTATTAGCATGACAGAGTTCTGGGCCAATGTTAAGGTATACGAAAACCCATGTTAACCTATGGGAGAAGTTTTGGTGGATGAGGGTTTAAACTAATTTTGAGAAGGTGGTGTGTGTAAAAGACATGAAATGATGGGTTTTGTTGAGAAAATGTTGTAGTTATCATATATTTCAGTGGATTACTGGGCTGTTGGTTTACTGGGCAGTTTTGGGAAATTAGTTTGAAAAATATGGTCACAACAAAAATCAACAGGGAAAATGAATGCCTCTCAGTATTGTCTAAGGCGCGAGCTGTTTTTGTTGTATTGAACATTTTGAAGTGATGTGGGTTAAAAAAAATTGGTGGAAGTTTCTGGAGATGAGATTTGTATTTCATATCTTTCACACACCACCTTCTGAAAATTAAACCCCTAATCCCCCAAAACTTCTCCCACAGGTTAACATGGGTTTCCCTATACTTTAACATTGGCCCAAAACTCTCAGTCATGCTACTACTGTTGTGTTTTATCTATTGAAGTACCATATTTCCCCGAAAATAAGCCCTAGCATGATTTTTCAGGATGCTGTAATATAAACCCTACCCCAAAAATAAGCCCAGTTAAGATCGTCAGCCAGACAGACGGATTTAGTACGTCCGTTGCAACACACGGCAGACGTATTGAATTATAAAATAATATTAATAATATATAATTAAATATAAATAAATATTATTGGCATTAATACTTAAAATAAATGATAATATAAATTATAATTAAGTATTTGTAAATACCCAAGCGGGCGTCTTTGGACGAGAGGTAAACGCCTAAACAGATGAACTCGAGACATTACCGAATAACCAATCGGAGTAGACAACGCACGAATAACGTGCGCATTTGATAACGAACGGACGTGGTTGTCTAATATGAATCTTAATAATTCAATACGTCGTGTGTTGTAACGGACATAATGCACTCGTGTGAAATAAACGTTTTCTGAATTTTGGTGCCTGCAAGGTGCCAATTATGATGATGTTCCAGAAGATGACATGACTGTATTTGAATTAATGTAAATTTTTGTACATGAAAAAATAAGCCCTAATGCGTCATTTGGAGCAAAAATTAATATAAGACCCGGTCTTATTTTCGAGGAAACACGGTACTTTTTTTCACAAGTGTCAAAAGTTGATAAATGCTTCAGCTTCCATTCATTCTTTAAATATTAAACGAAGATGCGGGAATCATATTTAGAGAGATTTGAATGACATCTACAATTTATCGCCAACAACAGTTTTTGCGTAAAAGGTTTATTTTCAATGTTAGGGAGTTTTGAAAGTGGCTTTCCATTCATATAACATGAAAATGTCTGGACACTTTTTTCAACATAGTGTATAACCGGTGCCACAATTCTGGTACCATAATATAAGCCTAAAACATACTATCACCAGCATCTGTGTTCACATTCAAATGGATTGTTCTCTCTAAATTTAGCAGTTTGATTTTAACTCCTGCTTTTATGCTCCTAAATTTTAGAAATTCATCATAAATAAAACTAATAGATATTCATGATCGGTTTTAACTGAAGTTAACAAGGGTTTCAATTTTTACTGCATTTCAAGTTTCAAAACTTCTAGTATTTTAAGAATTTATTTTATCTATTAATAATTCAATTTCAAAAAATTATCTTTAATTTCAACAGTAGTGGAAGTCAGCTATACGGGGCTATGGAGGGTAGGCTTCCCCCCCCCCCCAAAAAAAAAATTATTCGGAGTTGGCAAAATTCGAAGCGACTTTGTAAAAACCAGATGAATTCTGAAAATTGGTGATATTTTGTTTTGTAAAATTACGAGTAGTTAGCAAAATCTAGAGTAGTTATCAAAAAAGAGCCAACTTTGCAAAAGCTTAGGGAGTTGGTAAAATTTAGGTGAAATGTAAAATTAGGATTTTTTTTCTGTCAAATTATGGCGAGTTGGCAAAATTCGAAGCCACTAGATAAAATACATGTAAATTCTGAAAATTTGGATTAGTTTTGTGAAATGCAAGATAGTTGGCAAAATTCGAAGCCACCTGGTAAAATGCTGTCGAGTTATGAAAAATAGGATTGGTGTTTTGTAAATAAAGTTGGCAAAATCGATAAAACTTGGCACAAAGGAATTCGTAGGTGGTTGTTAAATTTTTACAAATTCAGAAGGGAATTGTAATTGTCTAAATCAGTGGTTCTCAACCTTTTATGCAACTTTTCAGCTCCCACGGAGTACACCAAAAAATTTTACGACGTACCCCACGTTGAGAACCCCTGGTCTAAATCATGGTGATATTGCGAAGTCGATGCACTTCGGTAAAATTATCCCCCCTCCCCCCTGGAACGAAGTAGTAGGTATGTCTCTGCCTGAGACGAAATAATATTGACTTATTTTCTCAGTTGGTAAAATCTCATATCCTAGTTGCATTTCCTAGTAGGAAAATTTTCATCCCCCCCCCAACCATACTCCTTTGCTACGCCCCTGGCTGCAATATATACCAAAGCGCCAAAACATTATGACTACCTGCCTAATATGATGTTGGTCTTTGATGTGCCGCCAAAACAGCTCTTACCTGGCGAGGCATGGACGCAAGATTTCTAAAGGTGTCTTGTGGTATCTAGTACCAACACGTTACCAGCAGATCCTTTAACTCCTGTGTTACGTGGTTGAGCCGCTGCAGATCGGATGTGCTGTTCCAACACAAATTACAGATGCTCGATTGATGTCTGGATAATTTGGAGGCCACAGCAATACCTGGAAGTCTTCCTCATATTCCGTGAAGCATTCTCAAACGATCCGGGTAGTGTGGCATGGCGCATAATCCTGCTGAAAGAAGGCACTACTAGAAGGAAATACCTTTGACATGAAAGGATGTATCCGGTCTGCAATGATGTTAAGGTAGATGGTAGACGTCATAGTTTCCTGGAGATGAATGACTGGGCCCAGAGTTTCCCAGCAGAACATTGTCCAAAGCATTACACTTCCTCCTCCACCTTGTTTTCGGCCCATGGTGCATCCTGGTGCCAACACTTCCCCAGGTAAACAACACACACGTACCCGGCTGTCCATATGGTGCAATAGGAAACAAGATTCATCAGACCAGACGACCTTCTTACAATCTTTCAAGGTCCAGTTTTGATGCTCGTGTGCCCATCGTGGGCACTTTCGATGGTGAACTGAGGTTAGTATGGGCATTCAAAGCAGCCTGCGGCTATACAGTTCCATTTTCAGCAGGGTTAGATGTCCTCTGTGTTGTGACACATTACTCACGTCACCAATATTCAAATTACAGACGAGTTGCGCCACAGTATCCCTACTGTTGGCTCATACCATAAGGGATAGCCTTCGCTAACCTCTACCATTGATGAGCAGTAGTTGGCCCACACCTTTGCTAGTGGATTGTGAATTTTCCTTCCTTGGACCACTTTTTGAAGGTACTAACCATGGCTGACTGTCAGTAACCCACAAGCTTTGCAGTCTCGGAAATGCTCGGACCCAATTGTCTGGCCATTACAATTTGGCATTTGTCAAACACACTTAAGTCCGCTGCCTTTCCCATCTGAAGAACACTGATTAACAGAGCTCAGTATCAGGTGTTATTTATACTATTCCATGAACTTCACACGCGCCGTTCATTTACCTGCAGTTGCTTCTATTTGCATAAAGACGCACTGGTCATAATGTTTTGGCTCTTGTGTATTGTGCAGTGAGAGAATTTGTTGGTTTGGCCATGCTGTCTGTATGCATAACTATACATTAGGGAATAGGATAATGAACCTTGATATCTATGTACGTACGTACGTATTACCATGAAATATTTTTAATTACTTTTAAAGCCTTATTATGCAGTTTGAATAAAAAACTTGTTTCTTGCAGTAGCATTTTGAATTAATGCAATTAACAGTGCTTAGGCAAAGCTGTAAATTCCAACATTAGGCTTTTCAAAAGTTCAATATATTGTAAAATATGTTTTAATTTATTACATGGTATTTTAATATATTTTAGCAATTCTTTTTAAATTATACTTTTTCTAAAGAAAAATAAATTTTGAACTAGGTTCTTGGGCTTACTCTAATATCGAGTAGTTCACTTTTTTAAAGTCATATTTGATTGAGCATATTTTGAAAAAACGAAGCAAATGGAAGATTTAAATAATCAAGGGTAAAATTTGAATAACAATTATAATTAGAGATATCAATGAAATATTATTATTTTGCTTTTATTAGAAAAGTATACCAAACAAATTTTTTTCACTCATCTTTCTTCAGAATTTATTTTATTGTGAAGAAAAATATATTGATTGCTATTTTGGTATACAACAGGATCATTCTATATAAACTATTTACTTCAGTTCTAAATATTCGCTTTGAATTTTGCTGAAAACAATTAAAAAATAGGTTAACCTTCAGATTCATTCAAGTATTTCAGGCTAGGCATTGAAATGGTTAATGGAACTAAGCAGGCCTTCTCTTATTATGTATACATGACTATTGTCTCCTCTCTTATTATGTATACATGTCTATTATTCACCTAGGACAAGGTTGGGTTGTTGGGTTACTTTACCTCTGAGCAGCACTTTTTGCACACAATGGACTAGATGGCCAGGTCACATGGACCCCAAAGGCTCAGAGGGGGGGGGGGGAGGAGACCCACTGGAACAGTGTTGGGAGATGGACGATGGCCTTTCCAAGCCCATCGGTGCCCCCTGCTGATCGAAGGCAGTGTGGAGAGTTTTGTGAAGATAAATCTCAACACTGGCCCAGCCCGGACTTGAACTTGAGAAGTACAGATCATGAGCCTGCCTTGCAACCGATTGAGCCACCCCACATTGCCTGGGGTGGGGATTAAACTCTTTTTCCAGCTGGGCCATTTCTCAATAATTGAAATGTGAATTTCTTTTTTTTTTTTTCAACACTGGAAGCAATATGCAGGCCAGAACATTTAAGTCACACTTTATTATTAGTAATATTTACCATGAACCATGAGCAAAGCTTTTTTACTTTCATAGTGAAATACACTATGAAGGTAAAAACAGTGTGCAGAATTAAAGATAGAGAACCTACAGTGTTAACAGTTAACTTAATCTACCTTTAAAGCTTATTTCTATGACATGTTGATTGAATCCAGAAGATTTCTTAGTTTCTCTGTAAAAATAATAATAAACTGCTTTAATACCAACCGGCCCAAAATTTACCAAACCAGCCCAAAATTGTAGGTAGGAGGTTGTGAAGAAAAAAGGATGGCATTGCTTTGACTAGTCTATTTAAAATCTCGGTTTTGGTACTGAAAGGGTTAAAGTGAATGCAAGCTCCCAAAATTATGTAAAACAGTAATACTTATATATATATATTCACTTGGCAAGCCATACAAGCTTATTTAACATGCTGGATCTTGCCCACTGCAATAGGTTGCATGTCGTTTACTGAGAACCAGGGATTTAACAAATAAAATGTACTAGAGAGAATAAAAGTTTCTAAAAAAAAAACACATCAACTAACAAATGCTTCTTCATTGCATATACCACTTATTTTTAGCCATTGTTTGATTGCACTGTATTTACCTACTTAAGATATACTTTTAGTGCAACTATATAAACACAAATAACAAGTCAATAAGTAATACTTATCTGAATATAAACACAAAACATCGCATCACACATGGTGAAAGCAGGAATGAAGATTAAGACATAAGTAGTTGTACATTTGCTCGTTTGCATTTTGTTTTATTGTTGACTTCTTCACTGTTCAGCAATTCCAGACCTTCATATTAATCTTGAAATGTACAGCCCATTGCACTCAGTGAAATACAATATAGTGTGCACTATGCACATTTCTGGAGTTCAATGTAAGTTTTACATAAGAAGCATATCAAAGTTTCCAATCCTTTGAAACATTTAAGTGAATTTAAATAAGTTAATGTTTGGAAAATCATAGCCAAGTTTGATCACCATCCTCACGTAGCAAGGCTTATTTACACCAAATACAAAACTTGTTTCATAGGCCAACAAAATTTCTTTCATAGGCTGGATCTAATATGTTGTATGTAAATTAAAATTAAACTAATAATAGTGAAATTATCTCTTAAATTTGAAACTTTACTATAGAAATATATTAAAAACACTTTGAAAGTTATGCTACTAACCGTAATAGAGTAACTGCTTTTAGCATTAATATATATATTTTTAATATTACAGTGACATACATTGTTTAAATACAGTAGACTCCCATACAACCCGGGGGATACGTTCCGCGTTATATGGGACATGCATTATCAGACGAATTGTCTATACCCATATTTTCAATCTAAAAATGATCTGGAAAAAGAATTGTTTTTAAATAACGATAACAATAAAGATGAAACTATGGACTCTTCAAGCGATGAATCTGTACAACCAATGTTAACAAGACGGCATCGTTGGAACTTATTTCTTGATACTTCTGTTTGTGAATGAATGTTAAATAGTGAAGTACATATTTTTATTTTAATTAAAAGTTGAATAAAAATATTTTCCTCTTATATCTTTAAATGTGCATATTATTTTTTGATAAACCTTTACATCTTTTAAAGCTGTCAGCTTCACTGTGCATATATAAACAACAGGTAAGTGTATACATTTGCTTTTCTAAACAAAAATCAAAAACTATGTCAAAATGTTAAATTTATCTTACGCCTAATATGGGACTGTTTATCGCGCTGTATAAGTACTAATCGCAATTTTTTCGTCTTATTATGCGAATTCACGTTAAAGGGAAGCGCGTTATACGGGCCACTGTTATATTGTCGATCAAAGATCTTGGTATCTATTTGTAGGGCAGCAGTGTCATGGAGAATATGACTTGAGCTTTAAATTTAAAGTTGTTTGAGGGCAGTCAATGACATTGTAAACCATGAATATCAGCAAAATTTAACATCAGATACTCCTCAACATCAAAATTACGTGATTTGACTGTTATTCATCTGGATATTTGCTACATATGCTCAACTTAATATGGTGGTAGGTTTGCAATAACTTCATTGACACTTTAGGGTAAAAACCATAAGCTTTTCTTTTAAAACAGTGAAACTGTGCATTATATTTCATTAGTTGATATCAAAACTGTTTTCCTAGTTAAATAACAGATAGGAATATATTCATAGCAAAGCTCACAGAATATTGCAAATGGTGGGGGAAATGAGATTCACCACTCTGCAGCAAAGTTGTGTTGTTGTGTTGTTTTACCTCTGAGCGGAACTTTTTTGCACACCATGGGCTAAATGGCCAGGTCACATGGACCCCGAAGCTCAGAGAAGGTTGGGGGAGGAGACCCACTGGAACAGCTGTTGGGAGACAGATGTTCCAGTGGAGAGCAATCCAGCCTCCCGTCAAGGCCATCCAGCGTGTTCTTTAACGTGCACAGGGTATGGCTCTCCCGCACACGGGGCCACGGCTTAACGTCCCATCCGACGGACGGCGGCCTTTCCAAACCCATCGGTGTCCCCTATTGACCGTGGGCAGGGCGGGGAATTTTGCGGAGATAAATCTCAACGCTGACCCAGCTGGGACTCGAACCTGGGAACTACAGATTACGAGCCTGGCGCGCTACCCACTGAGCCACCCCCGCCCCTCTGCAGCAAAGTAATGTAGCAAAATATGAAAGAGAATAGGATCCTTTAGTTAGCAGAATACTAATTTAGCAGATTCAAGAAACAAGTAGGAATATCAGGCTGAATGGAGGGAAGTGGACTATAGTACTTTAGCATGCACAATTCCTATAATTATGCCAGAGGAGCAACGAATAGTACTATATATTTCCAATGCATTCATGTTAGGATATGTCATTAGGCACTAGCAAACAACAGAAAACAGAGGCAACTAAGATATAATAATGGATAAACAAGAGTGTCACAAGACAGTAGTAAATAGTAAAGGATGCCAAATTTGGAATGATGTTAAAATTTGTCTAAATTTTAATCAAAAATTAAATTACCATACCAAAATGCAACTAACAAATATGGTAGAGCTTATAAAAAAATTACATATGAAATAGAAATCCAGGTACCACTGAAAATAAGAAAACCCTACACATGGGAATAAACACAGAAGAAAACAAAGAAAGTGGGAATAATGCATATGAAATGCACATCAGCAAACAAATTTATTTTAAAGAGTTGGTATGTAAAATAACTTGAATTTTAAAATATATGATTAATCTATGATATAAAGTATTTTCATAATTCAATAATTTTCTGTCTGCAGATTTCGTTAATCACTTCGAGTTCTATGGCACATCATCTATCTGCAGAAGTTCACCATGTTCTTACAATTTCTTGAACCTTGAAGATTTTACTGCATAACTAATCCTACGCTGCTTAGAAATGCAACACTAATATTTGGCTCTTGAAGGAAAATCACATATTTTCATACAACTTGCACAATTTTAATAGTCAATAATTATTTTTAAAAATAGTTATCGTGATCAGTGCAGTTCTAAGAATGATAATTATTCACTATGTATGCTGACAATACTAAATGTATATTATTACTAATATGAATTTCACTGTTTATGCTTAATTTAACATAATTACAGCTGAAAGGGTAAAAAACAATTTATTATTTCAACTGTATAAATCTTTCTGACAATACTAAATAAACATAAATATACATTAAATGATGCCCTAATCGTTTCTTTAAAATATGGAATGCTCCTTTTTAAAGAGAATAAAATTTGCCATTTCCAACTTTAGCACCACCTAACAGCAAAAATTCAAACTAATCGAGGTTTCAGAAAATAGTAAAAGTTTATTTCAACCAAAAATGGAATCACTTAAAATTCAATTCTTCCCCACCCCTGGAGGGAGGGGCAAATCATTGCTCTTGGTGTAAACTCCTTGACAATCACACTACCACAAAAGTTTCCGATTTCTAGAATAAACAGATTGTTTGCAGTATTCACATAAAATTTTGTCCTTTTTTCAAATTTTAATTTTCAAGTTTGAAGTTTATGTCCACCACTGCTTTCAACTTTGGACAATTTAAAAGAGAATAAGAATTACTATTGGAAAATTTTATTGTCCTATGCTGAAAAATGTTTGGCAAAAAACTGAATATCACTTTGATTTGTTCAGAGCAACAAACAGAACACACTGAACTTCAACAGCATACAAAAATAGTTTTTCTTCAGTTGGAGTAGCATCAGCTTTCTGTTGGAGTAGCATCAGCTAGTATTGAAAAATACTTTGATTTTTCTCTTTCTAAGGGTACAGCTTGAAGAACCTTGTTGCTGCAAGCCTTAATGAACTCGTTTTGAGAATCCGCTGAAAGGTAGTGAGCTTGAAGTCTCTTCCCTTCTTGTTGCGACTCTTGAACTTTAGTCACATGTTCTCTCAACAGCGGATCATATTGAGCGAGCAACTCAATAATCCCGAGGAAGTTACCATTATCCGATGCCCCTATTTTGCTGGAAGAACCTCTAAATGCGAGACCCCTCTCACCAAGAAATAATGTAACAGACAGAATCCTGTGAAATAAATTCCTCCAATATTTCACTTTAGAGGCAATTTCAGAGTTCATTTGAGAATAAATATCAGTTCCATGACGAAGTCTTCTTTCCAATCCTCTCCATTCAATATAGCATTTTTTGTGATTAGCACTCATTTCATGAAATGGCAATTTGTTATATAGTTTACGCCAAGAATAATCTTTTTTCCAGCCTTCATCACTAACTAAAACGGATTTGTGGGATTCAGGGTTGCGACCAAATAATCTGCAAGGAAAACAGTATGACTGATTTGTTTTACTCCACACTAATCAGTCTCTAGGAACACATTCTCCATTCTTGAGTTTTGAAAATAAAACTGTTTTCCGAAAGATGGGGGACCTTTTCGAACTATACCTTCAATTACACTTACACTGCCACTTTTTAATTTTCCAAGATCACACGATAATTGCCATGACTCAGAGTTCGGAACTGAAGCGGGTCAGTTCGCCTCACTTTCATAATTTATAGAACGCACACCATTTTCACTGCTGTTTGGTTGTTTCGTTTCAATACTGCTGTCGTCATAATTAAAAAAAAAAACCAGAACCATCATCATTCCCCTCTGAACTTGAAATTTCTTTATTTTTGAGAGGCGGAACAGACGAGCTTGAGATTAGTTCATTTTTTGCACCTTCATTGTCCACATTCACTTTTACACCGACTTCAAACAAAGTTCTGCTCCCTTTCTTAATAACTTCCAATTTTTTATTTCTCTCCTTTCGCTTCTCAGCTCCTGACTTATGCTTATACTTGTCCATTGTTCAGTTAGACTATAAGCACCAATGAATATATCATTTTACTAAACAAATGACAACGAAATGGTGAAACAAATGTGCAGACAAGAGACTTTTAAACTGCTATAATTTGTAACACTGAAAAGCTCTCTATAATAACACTGAGTCGTGTGTGAGAGTTGGTAAGGCTTGTAGCAATTGGTTTAGCATTTCTTCTGGTGTTCGACAAGGGTGCATTTTGTCTCCTTTTCTCTTTAACTTGGTTATTGATTATATTATGCAAAATTCACTTCAAGGGAAAGAGTTTGGCCTTAAATGGACTGGAGATACGAAAATTTCTGATTTAGATTATGCTGATGATTTAGTCCTTTTGGCAAATGATGTTGATAAGATGAACTCTTTCATTCGAGCTGTTGATGAGACTGGTAGTAGAGTAGGTTTGGTTATAAACAGAGAGAAATCTAAAGTGATGAAAATTGGTCAGGCAGGTTGTGATTCAGTTATTCTGAATGGTTGCAGTCTTGAGCAGGTGTCGCAGTTTAATTATCTTGGGAACTATGTAACAGATAATGGTGATGTGCGGCATGAGATTAACAGATGAATAGGGATTGCTGCCGGGACATTTAAGAATCTATGGAGATTGTGGAGAAATAGGCATATACACCTAAAGCCTAAAATTAGACTGTATAATAGTTTGGTTCTTTCTAGGGTTAGTTATGGTAGTGAAACTTGGACGCTATGTAAACAAGATAACAGGAAACTAGATGCTTTTCATTCTAGATGCTTACGCAGTATCTTGGGTATTAGGTGGTTTAACTTTTTAACTAATGATGAGGTTAGGCAAAGGAGTCTGCAACCTCCTTTAAGCAGCATATTGTGCAGAGAGAGACTCCGTTGGTTTGGCCATGTTGCCCGTATGAATAATTATAGATTGGCAAATAGGGTTATGAACAGTGTGCCTAAAGGCCTCAGAAAGAAGGGGAGACCTAGGATGCGGTGGGCAGACAATATCAAACACGACCTTGTTAGAATTGGTGTGCAGTGGCCAGATGCAGTAGATGTAGCTCAGGATAGACTTGCTTGGAGAACTAAATTGCACGGTCTGGTTGGACCTCCGTAGCCCATGGCTGGTTGAGGATGATGATGATAAAGATTCATAATAATATTTAAATATCATTTGCAAATGAGATAAAATTTCAATTTAATTACAATTAAAAAAAATTACCAAATATAGGAAGCTAATTTTTATGGGAAAACAATTTCTAACTTTCTTATTTAAACGTTCTTGCAGTTTAATTTATTTTTGCTCGCAGACGGAAAGAAATATATTATTCTTTACAGATTTATCAGTTGGCAAAAGATATTTTACATTCTGTCAATTTTTTAATGTTGAATTTTTTTTTAAAATAAAAATAAATTATTAAAAACAATGTGCTTAACTAGATGGCCACAGACTTGCAATGTGGATGATGAGGGTTGAACTGGTTACCTGAGTGTCAATGTTTCCTTTACCATCTTTGCACTTTAGAGATAAAAAGAAAAAATCGTTCTAGTAATACTCGGGTATAGTCCCATTTATTTATTTATTTATTTTTCAATTATTGTTAAAAGAAGCAGGCCTAAGCTTTTCCCCCCCTGCCTGACTAAATACAAGGATATATGGGTCCCAAGACAAGTGAATAGTTGAATCCAGATTGTTGCTGGCTACCTTCACTCTTACCCAATGTGGAACAATTCCCAGGTAACTAACTAGCAGGTAGAATTTTCCTTTTTATCTCTGTAAAGTGCAAAGATGGTAAAGGAAGCACTGGCATGCTGCAAACTGGTTCAAGCTTCATCATCTCCCAGTTGTAAGCCCAATGTTCTTTTTTTAATTTTTAATTATTAATATAAAAATAATATTTAACAAAGTATGAACTTGATTATTTATTCATTATATTTTATTTATTTTTACTATTATTATTTTTTATAACTGATTATATTTTTATTGATTTCATTCATGCCTGAATAAAAATAAAATTCACATATTAAAAATTTAAAAACATGAAAAAAAAAATTTTTAGGTAAAAAAAAATGAAACAATATCAATCCGGAGCAGAAAACAGAAAAATATTAAAACTAATCCAAGAAATTATTGAAGACCAGAAAAATGCTATGCATTGATTTCTCGTTGTCAACAGAGATGAACCATCCCCATTTTCATCTTGCAATCCTATCATCGAAAAGCTATCTAGAGAAGCAGAAAAAGATAAATGTAAAACTGCAAGTGTTCTATAATAAAGAAGAAAATGTCAAAAATGCTGAAAATACCACAGAAGATGATTTTGAAAAATCCGAAGATAATCCTAGAGAATTGACCAAATTAGAGACTTGCATAAATGATATAGCTCTTTGGCCTACAGTGTTACCTGATGCAATGATTGATCATATACTTGTAAACAAAAAAATATTGGAAAGATAGAAACTTAAATGGGTATATAAGGATAGGATCAAATGTATAACAGAGATCTTTCATATGATCATTTTTACCATATAAAAACAAATGGAATTAAAGGAGAGAGAAATTGGCTTGTATTTCCAGATGTGCAAGTGTGTATATGCTACCCTTGCAAAACGTTTCGCATGTCGAAATCCAAATTAATTAGTGGTTTCCAAAACTATTACTACAACTTTGTCCGACCATGAACTTTCAAAAGAACTTATGCCATCTATGTGTATTTTATATAACAGATATTCAACTTTAAACAGAATCAATACTAATTTATTGCAGTGGAGAGAACATGAAAAGAAGTGTTGAGAAGAATAATATCACTTATTAATATTATATTATACATAAAATTAATAAGTCAATTAGGACTAGCATTAAGAGGTCATGACGAAGGTCAAAACTCAAATAGAAAAGGAAATTACTTAACATTCTTGGAATACCTAAGTGAATATGACATTTTTTTTGAAATTACATTTACAAAAATATTGCAATGAAGGGTGAGGAAATATTAATTTGTCACATAATATTTGTGATGAATTCATAGGTATCATTAGCAAACATGTAACAGCACTTATAGTAGAAGAAATTACATCTGCAAATTATTAGTCTTATACTCGATTCTACACCCGATGTTTCACATATAGATCAACTGACACCTCTTATATGTATTGCCAAATGGTGATATGAAAGATTTCTGGGATTCAAACTGTGATGCCCCCTCATCCACTTTTACTTACCTTAACCAGTTTTGCTTAATTTACGTTATATTTATCATTTTGGGGATTTTTACTTCCTTTTTGGCATCACAGTATTCGTTTCCAAGAATTAGGAGTTGCGCATGCGCAACTCCGAACTTTCGATTGTCACCCGCTAAAGCGCGTGCGCAAGGACACGCCCACTCTTGTGTCATAGCTTGCGCCGCTCGACAATTCATGCAAATGTCTTTCCCAGCGTGCAACATGAAACGTACAGGCTCTGTAACCTTTTGTTATAACTGGTGACATGTTAGACACAGCATAATAGAATAGAGAGAGTAGTAGAGCACTGCAGTTTTAAAAAAAAATAAATACTCCCTCAAGCAGCTGCTTGCCACAGAGGTCTGACAGGAGCCTGTCAGTTTATATTCCATAGTTGAAGGTCTGAGAGGATGGCAGGACATCAGCAGAAAAACGATACATACATCCATGCCTTACCCGGGGCTCAAATCTAGGTCCCTTAGATCAGGAGCCTAGCACACTAACCACTCGACCATGGGATCAGTTTTAGTTTAGAAACTCTAAAAGATTGAAGATGTTAGTAATAAGAAATGTGTAGTATCTTCTTCATTCAAGTTTTAATGAGATTTTTGGAAATAAACTGTTTGTTATTTAAATTTTTTTGAATCTTTACTAATTTTTTCTCTTGAGCAACGTTAATTGTTTTGATTAGAACTAGCATTTAAATTTTGACAATCATTTAATATTTTTGAATTCTTACTCATTAACGTTCACTGGTATTTCGAACCCTAATTAAACTTTATTTTTTGGCAATTTGTTAATTATTGCCTGGCGCCTGACTCGGCTATCCAGAGCATGAAAATAATTGGATCAAAGGGTCCAAACTTTAAAAGTATTTCATCATCTTTTGGAGCGTTACAACACCGATTGAATAACATGAATCATCATATTTGGAAGAACAAGTATTGCTCATTAACAAAATTAGGTATAGATATTAAGCCTTGTCAAAAACAAACATATGACAACGCTGCGAACATGTCAGGAAAGTACTCAGGATTACAGGCACACTCTAAAGACTACAGTCCGAGTGCGGTCTACATCCCTTGCGCTAGCCACTCTTTAAATTTAGTCAGCAATTTTACTGCAGAAAGTTGTAGTACTGCACTTCAATATTTTATGTTTGTGCAAAAATTATTTGCTTTTTTCCTGCATCTAATCACTGGTAAATTTTGTGCAGAAAGCTGGAGAAGTGTGAAAATGCCTTAACAGTAAAAATATTATCTGACACTTGATGGTCGGTGAGAGCAGATGCTGTACTGGCATTAAAAATTGGTTATAATCATATAAAAAAGACCTTATCTGACATCTGTGCTCCTAATTTGGAAAAAAAATAACTGTAGTGGAAGCTACATCTTTGTTAAAGAAAATGAACAAATATGAAATGGCACTGATGACAGTAACTTGGAACACTATTTTACAGAGAGTGAATGCTACCAGCAAATCACAGCAATCAATTGAGTGTACCCTATTTAAAGGATCTGGTTTATTAAAATCGTTACAAAGTTTCATTAAACGATTCTGTGATGAATCTTGCAATGTAGAAAAAGAAGCAACTGATATGACATCTTTAACTTTTGAGGAACAGGATCAACTATGTAGGCCACAAAAAAAGGAAAGTTTTTTTTATGAAAGTAACGAAAAAAATCATTCGTTTTCATCGGGAGAAAATTTCATCTTTAATTCTTTTAATGCTATTTGTGACAGTATAATAGCAGAATTTGCTCATAGAAGAAAAAAACATAAGGATAATATAGAAAATTTTAAAATATTCTTTGATTTAAGCTTGCCTAATCAAGATAAAAAGAACTATGTGGAAAAATTAAAAGAGATCTATACGAACGATATAGATATTATTCATTTTGATGATGAATTGGAAAACACTTCCTACTATTTTTAAAAGAAGATAAAGACAAATTCAATACTGTCACACAAGTATACCAGGATGCAAGAGAAATGTCATCAACTTTTCCAAATGTAGAAATTATATAAAAAAGAGCTTTGACTACTTCTATTTCCAATTCATTGAGAGAAAGATCTTTCTCTGTTTTAAAAAGGGTAAAAAACTTACCTAAGAAGTACGATGTCAAAAGAAAGGTTAAACAGTATGGTGCTATTGTATGTGGAACAAAAAGAACTAAATAGCATTGATACTTCGAAAATAATTGATGAATTTGCTATAGAAAAATCTTAGAAAAAATATATTTAACTTTTTATTACAACTTAAATATATTTCTTTTTGTTTTTCAAAATATTTTATATTTTGCTGCAATTTTCACTTTTATATTTTTTATATATTTCATGCCTGATGTTATTGATAAAGAAAAATTTATTGCAATGTTTTGAAAAAAAAATACTAAATCCATATTATGTGTGTTTAATTTTTTGTTATACTGAAGCCCTAGTTCTCTTTGTAACATACATATATAAACACTATTTTTTTAGGGGCTCCATAAATTTTACTTAATTTTACATAAAATCCTAGGGCTTAATCCACCCCTGGATTGAGGGATAAACATAGCAAAGTGGTTGAAGGTGAGGATTCTGTGATGGCTAGGTGGGCTGAGCATTTCAGAGGATTCTAAGTAATGTGATTATTTATATTCCCATTGTTTGTAATGAGGACAGATGCATTACTGGCTTTAATGATGGCCCTATATCATATTCCGAAGTTGCTTTGGCTATCTCTAAATTAAAACTGCATAAATCCCCAGGGATGGATGAAATCACCATTGAAATACTTAGAGTGGGAACATTTGTGTTGTAAGATGGCTGACTGAAATTTTGAATATTTTATATGATAAAGGTGTTGTTCCTAAGGATTTCACTAGAGCTATCATTGTCTTGATTTTTAAAAAAGGGGATTGCAGTTCTTGTGATAATTATAGGGGAATTAGCTTACTCTCTATTCCAGGTAAAGTTCTTTGCATGTTTATACTTAATAGAATTAAGAATTTGGTTGATGGACAACGGCATGATGAACAGTGTGGATTCAGAAGTGGTAGGGAATGTATTGATCAAATATTTTCACTTAAGCACATTCTTGAGAAATGTTTAGAACTTCAGAAAACTGTGTTACTAGCTTTATAGATTCCAGAAAGGCTTTTGGCTCCGTTTGTTTGTGGCCGATTGTTAGATCATATGGAATTCCTGACAAGTTAGTAAAATGAAAGCTCTCTATAATAACACTGAATCGTGTGTGAGAGTTGGTAAGGCTTGTAGTGAGTGGTTTAGCATTGCTAGTGGAGTTAGACAAGGACACATTTTGTCTCCTTTTCACTTTAGTTTGGCTATTGATCATGTTATGCGAAATTCACTGTAAGAAGGGGAAGATTTTGGGCTTAAATGGTCGAGCGATCTGAAAATTTCTGATTTAGATTATGCTGATGATTTGGCCTTGGCTAATGATGTTGATAATATGAATTCTTTCATTAGGTATGTTGATGACACTGGTAAAAGAGTGGATTTGGAGAGAAACAGAGAGAAAACTAAAGTGATGAAAATTGGTCAGGCAGATGGTGCTTCAGTTGCTTTGAATGGCTGCACTCTTGAGCAAGTGTCTCAGTTTAATTATGTTGGGAACTATGTAACAGAGACTGGTGATATGCAGCATGAGGTAAATACAATATGGATTGCTGCTGGTACTTTTAAGAATCTATGGAGAATGTGGAAAAATAGGGGCACACACCTAAAGACTAAAATTACACTGTATAATAGTTTGGTTCTTTCTAGGGTTAGTTATGGTAGTGAAACTTGGACCTTTGTACACAAGATAACAGGAAACTTGATTTTTTTTTATTCTAGATGTTTACACAGTATCTTGGGCATTAGGTGGTTCAACATTCTAAGTAGTGATGGGGTTAGAATAAGGAGTCATCAATGTCTTTTGAGCAGCATACTGTGCAGAGAGAGAGAGACAGCATTGGTTTGACCATGTTAACCATATGAATAGCAGATCAGCAAACAGGATTATGAAGTGTGCCTAAAAGTTTCAGAAAAGGTGGGGGGGGGGGGGAGACCTAGGATGCAATGGGCAGACAACATCAAGCAGGACCTTGCTAAAATTGGCTGAGAGTGGCCAAATGCAGCTGCTGCAGCTCAGAAGAGACACGTCTGGGGAGGAAATCCTTTTTATTTGATGTTTTTTTAAACTACAATATAAATAATGTTAAAGCTATCTGATCATCATTTGCTAGACCTGATATACAGTATTGTCTATTTATTTGTTAACATTACTCTAAAAATTCAAAAAATCCTATAACAGTATATGATATGTAAGTGAAACATGGCAGAAAAAAGGCAGTATGATCCAATATTAATGGTAATAATGCATATCAGGATCTGTGATAAAAGAGTTTACAAGATCGATGCCAAAATGGCATATTTGACTATATTTCAGGTTATAGCTATCTCCTTGACATTGAATGAACATTTCTATATCTCTATAGAATTAAATTCCTTACAAGCGATAACAATATATGAGGTTTGTAGGTGAAGGTAATTGCCATGCAAGGAAAGTTGTTACATATTTGATGCTTTTTACAGTTCAATGGTTAATCTTTAGGTACATAGTTAGAGCTAACCAAAAAAAAATCAATAGCTTTGATATTGTAAAGTCTGAGTTCCCAGAATTGTTCCAAGTAGGTGGTCTGCTTACCTGACCTATTATTACCTTACCTATTTCCTGACTTGCACTACCAGTTTTACAAGACTAGACTAGTGGCTACTTATTGAAGCTTATGTAGATATCAATAATGTATTAGATTATACTTTATATTTTCTTTTTTACTGAAATTAATGCTTATTGTAGCATTTTAAAGTATTTAATTAAAAAAGATTTTATGCATTACCATTTTGTTGCTGGATGTTTCATGATCCAGTAGTTTGATCACATCCTGGCTAACTGCTAGTAAAAGCACAAAAATTTAATTTTTTTTTAAGATAAAGAAAATAATAAACTTTTAAGTGTTTTTAACCCCAAAAATATTCATTAATTTTTTGTTGCCTGAAAGAACATCATTTCAGTTACTTCTGCAATTTGTTTACCACAATGGCATAACAAGCTATTCTGCTTATTGGAAGGACCTAAAATGGCATTAGTCCTAGAGAAATATTTGGTCATACAACACCACTGATATTTAGCCTTAGACAATCTGTTCCTTCAGAGCTGCAGACAAGTAAAAGAGAAACATCATCACTGCTCGAATGAAGTAAGAGAACTACCTTGTTTTATTTCTTTCAACATATGAACAAGTAGTCTGACAGTTATTGATAAACAACAAACCAAACAGAAATGTTTCTGGGAGCCACAAGTGGAAGGATTTGGTGGGAATGTTTAAAAAAGGGGAAAGAAGTGTGAATATCAAAACAAAATCTCATTATCAAGGTTAATGGCTGATAACCTAACTCGCTTCCAATTCCTATCCCTTACCCAAATCACCCCACTTATAGAGTTCCTTCTCCAAGAGTTTAAGAGATCTGAGGGTATTGTAAATACATCTGAGATTTTCATCTATTGTAAATGTTGTGCTTTTCTTTCTACATATATGGCATTCAACCCTTTCTTTATCATTGCTGCTATTATACTCTGCTATTTTCTCTGAGCACTAATTACAAGGAAGATGACTAGGACAGCTGCTTTCAGTCAAATTCTTTTAAAATGTGTCATTGAGCAGGGCTGTTGTTTATAATCAAAGTTGTACATCTCAAAGTTGGCAGAGGTTCAATTTTAGCTGATAGGTATATCTATAGAAATAGATAAAGGGCAATTTTATTGACACAAAAAAACCAGGATAATAATGAAATAAAGAAATTATTTTTTCTGTTATTCCTTACATGCTTTATTGTTGAAAATATTTTAAAATTCTGATAGTTTTATTTTTCTCACTATTCAAAAAACATTTCATCATTCCATTGCATTTACAAGTAACATTTTCCCAACACTGTTTAAAACAATATAGTAGTGGGGAAAAATAGAGTAATTTATAGGGTTTGAACCTCAATCTTAAATATCTAATGAGCAGAATATGACATGTTATATCTTAAAAGAGCATTTAATTCTACATAATGTATACACAGAATTACTCAAAACAAGGTAATTATATATTTCCAAACTTTTTTCTTGTACAGTACTGCTAAAAGTTTCATCATGGTCATTCTATTGCTACTTGCAGTATCAACATTTACTACTAACCCATTATGCAAGCACTTTTAAGAGAATTTCAAAAGATCAAGAAAACGTTGAATGGCACAAGTTCAAATCACACTCTCCACATAACATTAGTTCAGGAACATTAAAAGAAAGAAGGAAACAATTCAATATTCCAGTGCCAAAAAAGGCCTAAGTAATCGATGCAACAGCAGTATAATGCTTTCATCTTTTTTTGCAATTTAATTTGATATCTAAATCAACAGGTTTGTATTATCAGATTTTGTAAATTTTTAGAATTAAAAAGATCTTTTAAAATTGCTGATTTTTAGGGGGGGGGGGGGAGCTAGATTTCACACATAAATTTCTTAACCATTAACATGCCAGCTATATCTATAAATCTAAATACAGAATTCACTCTGGTGGCTGGGTTAATTCTGAAGTGTTTCCAGCAGAAAAAAAGAACTACTTTGAAACCTTATCCTTAAATAACTAATAAACAGAAACAGATCATAAAATTACAGTTGAGGTTCATCATCATCATCCTCAAGTAGCTACGGGCTACGGAGGTTCAACAAGACCGTGCAATTTAGATCTCCAAGCAAGTCTGTCCTGAGCTACATCTGCTGCAAATGGCCAATGCACACCAATTCTAACAAGTCCTGTTTGACATTGCCTGCCCACTGCATCCTACATCTCCCCCTCTTTTTGAGGCCTTTAGGCACACTGTTCATAACCCTATTTGCCAATCTATAATTATCCATACAGGCAACATGGCCAAACCAATAGAGTTTCTATCTGAACAATATGCTGCTTAAAGGAGGTTGCAGACTCCTTTGCCTAACCTCATCATTAGTTACAAAGTTGAACCACCTAATGTCCAAGATGCTATGTAAGCATCTAGAATCAAAAGCATCTAGTTTCCTGTTATCTTGTTTACAAAGCATCAAAGTTTCACCATCATAACTAACACTAGAAAGAACCAAACTATTATACAGCCAAATTTTAGTCTTTAGGTGTATACACCTAAGACTCCATAGATTCTTAAAATTCCCAGCAGCAATCCCTATTAGTCTGTTAATTTCATGCCGCACATCACCAGTATCTGTTACATAGCTCCCAAGAAAATTAAACTGTGACACCTGCTCAAGACTGCAACCATTCAGATTAACTGAATCACAGCCTACCTGACAAATTTTCATCACTTTAGTTTTCTCTCTGTTTATTACCAAACCTACTCTACTACCAGTCTCATCAACAGTTCAAATGAAAGAGTTCATCTCATCAACATCATTTCCAAAAGGGCTAAATCATCAGCATATAATCTAAATTATATGCAGCAGATGTATCTCATCCAAAAGGGCTAAATCATCAGCATAATCTAAATCAGAAATTTTCGTATCTCCATACCATTTCAGGCCAAAATCTTTCCCTTGCAGTGAATTTCACATAACAAAATGCACTCTTGTTGAACACCAGAAGTAATGCTAAACCAATTGCTACAAGCCTTACCAACTCTCACACACGACTCAGTGTTATTATAGAGAGCTTTCATTATGTTAACAAACTTGTCTGGTTACCATATGATCTCATTATCAACCACAAATTATGATGATCAACAGAGTCAAAAGCCTTTTTGAAATCAACAAAGCTAGCAACCAAAGGTTTCTGAAACTCTAACCATTTCTCAAGAATCTGCGTAAATGAAAATATCTGATCTACACATTCCCTACCACTTCTGAATCCACATTGATCATCACACAATTGACTGTCAACCTGATTCTTAATTCTATTAAGCACAATCATGCAAAGAACATCCCATGGAACAGAGAGTAGGCTGATACCCCCTACAGTTATCACAAGAACTGTGATCACCTTTTTTGAAAATAGGGATAATAATAGATTGGTAAAATACTTAGGGACCATGCCTTTATCATAAAAGATTTTCAAAATTTCAATTATCCAAGTGGCAACCAAAACATTCCCAGCTCTAAGCATTTCCATAATGATTTCATCTACCCCTGGGGATTTATGTAGTTTAAGTTTAGAAATAACCAAAATAACTTCAGATTGTGCAATAGGGTCAACATTAAAGCCACCGATGCATCTATCATCATTACAAACAATGGAAGTAGAACTAACCACATTGTTTAGAACATCACTGAAATGCTCAGCCTACCTAGCCATGACAGAATCCTGACCTTCTATAACCTTACCTTGTTTATCCTTCAATCCCTGTATACCTGTCCGTTTTCTACCACACAAAACATTAACCATCTGGTTCAGCTCTCTGTTGTTGTACTGTCTAACTGCTTCCTCGGCTTTGTCAGACGAAAATCAAGCCAAAGATTCTTATCAACAGCTAACTGATCTTTTACACATTTATTAAGTTTTCTGTAATGCTTTCTATTAGGACTAGTAGGGTATTGATTAAGGACATTCCTGCAGTTCTTTCTTTCTGAAATAAGCTCAAGTGCCTTATCACTCAGATAATTCTGCCTCTTCTGCTCTTTTCCTAAAAGAGTACTGTTAGTGTCCAAAAAAGCCTGTTTAAAATGATCCCATTCTTCCTCAACTTCAGTAGTAAGCATACCATGACTGTCATAATGACTAAGTAACCTATCATGGTAAGCTTTGGCTATAACTGGATCTTTCAGAGCTTCAGTATTAAAAGTAAATTTTTTAACCCTAGCACAACACTTTTTAAGTTTAAGTTGCAACACACTTTTAACAAGATAACCCATGTGTACTTATATATGTCGCGGTGTTTGTAATAAGTGTTAGTTATTCTGAATCCATTGAGTTTACTTACCTGTAGGAGACGTTGCCCATTGCCATTGCAGCTACCAATACCAAAAGGGCCTATTACTTCTCCCCAAAGGTCAGAGTCAGTACCAACTTTGGCATTGAAGTCACCAAGAACAATTCTTGACAGAATTCAAAATATCCTGAAGTTGTTCATAAAACCTATCCTTCCCATCCTCATCGGCATTCTCAGTGGGGGCATAACAGCAGATAACATTCAAGTCTTTAATGCTTGTCTGAAATTCTGCTGTAAGAAATTTTTTATTAATGCACTCATATCCTAGAAGAGCATTATTAGTGTGTCTACTGAGAAGGTTGCTTGGGTGATGCCTTGGTGATGTTTATCATCATTCCTCGCTGAAAAGAGAAAATTAAGATTATTTTAAAAAATCTGACCTTTATCAGTCCAATTGGTCTCTTGCAAGCTGAGAATATCTAAATTATAATGGTGGAATTCTTGTGTGAGGATATCAAGAGAATAAGCTCTATGCAAAGTCCTTACATTCTGACAACCTATGGAGAGAAAATGGAGTGGGATGTTTAAAGAAACTATGTTTATTGAGAGAGGGAATGCCGACAATATCAAACAGCTCCCTAATCACAGACATGGGGCAAAGACCCATTCCCCCACCACTAAAGGCTGAAGCCATCTACAATGGAAGACTTCCTCCAATGTAGAGTTTGACGATGCCAGTAGATGCAAAGAGTTCAGGTGCCTGTGATGACCTCTGCTCAGGATTATCCACCAGCTGATAAACATGTTCTGTGAATCTATTCACTTGGGGTTGTCAACCCACAAACAAACAGAAAATACAGCAGTAGGTTTTCCCTCCACAGAAGCCCACCAGTGCAGCAAATTCAGGATCCATAATCAAGCTCATAGCCTTATTTCAGTCCAGTAGATTTATAAGGTCAGCACCAGAATCCTGTGTGGTTGATCACTCCTCAGCAGGGTAGGAGAAAAAGAAAAGTTGCCATAGTTGTCCAGATCAGTAGACCACACTAATCTGGCAGTCCTCTCCTTCCATTCACTTCCACAAGAGAGTATCTCTTTCGAAAGGTATTAATGGCCTACACCAAAAGAAGGCTTGGTCAGATATTAGGTGCTAGGACTGCTGGTTCTATGCATCATCACAGGGATAAGTATAGTATTATAAGTTAGTAATTGAAATTAAATATTTAATTCTCTATGACAGTCAAATTTTTTAAGCACTTCAAGAAATGTTCTATGCTATCAAGTATCAAAGATTATTAAGGAGAATTTACCTACTGTATCACAGATGGGTAATAAGAGGAGCTTCAGGAAGGCTAGCATGTGACAAGTTTATTCTTCAACTTTCTTGTCGGCAAGTGAGTGCTTACTTGCAAGCAACTCAATAAAAATTCAGAAGGTGATAACGAATGCTGATAATTTATTTGATCAAGGTTTAGTGAAGGAAATAACCAATAATACTTTTGGTAACATAGTGCTTAAAAAACTTTGAGGTCCATAACGCACATTTCATGCCCAAAGAGCGCAAAACACATGCCATGGACTAGTTCCCAATGGATATGGCATTGCATTTGGTTCCATGAACTAGTTACTTATGACAGTTTAAGGGCTAAAGAACTCATAATTATATCAAAATATTCTGTGTAACTATAACACCATCTTTAAATAAAAATTAAAATGAAACTGCTGGGATATATTCTTAAATGCTACATATTTGCAATAATATTGTTATGGTTTTTTTAATAGCAAATAGAATGCGAGTTCAAAAGTTCAAAAGCATGCTTAACAACAAAAATTATAGATGAACTAATTTATTACAAAGGTATAATACCATACAAATAAAACAAATCCTTGTCTTCAACAGTATGAAGGTAAACCATAAAGTGTTTTACATCTCATTATTCTTCAAATATTTGTACTAAAATTATTTCAATATCTACTCAAAGTACAAAGGAATATTAATTAAACTTTTGACAAGTAACAAAAGTTTCTTTGTTGAAACCTATTAGTTACCAAGGTTCATCTTACCAACTCTTTTTATACAGTATATTGTTACTAAATTATTTGCTTTTCCTGTTGGTTTCTTTTCACCAATGGAAATAAACTTCATCTTATACCTTAAGATCACCATGCATCAGACAACGAACTCTTCCTAGGAAGAAATTAAAGCCAGCCAGACACTTGCTTGACTAACATATTGCCTCTTCAGTTTGATTGCCAAGTCTCTGGAATAATCTTCACTTAGATTAACCTAATACTAAACTCACTAATAGGAACACAAGAGTATACTTTCATAGCCAAAACTTTCCAATATATTTTTTTTAACACCATTAATATTTCAAGTTTGTCTGTTCCAATAGACCAATGATATAATTCTCACACTGAGATAAAATATTAATGTCAAATGGCACATCACATCAATTGACACATAATAGTTTTATTGTTGTCATCAATATTATTGACTTATATTATATTACTGGAACTGTCTAATTATTTCATATTAATTTTTTTGTGCAACCTGAACAAAAAACTTTCTGTTTTGTAAACTTTTCAATGATCTGAAAACCATGAAACTTTTTAAGATGCTCATGGAATTCAAGGATTCCAGGTAATCCTAGTTCAAAAAAAGACCAATGTGCAATGAAATCCCATTTTTACATTTAAAATTGCAAGTGCTGATTTGATATTTTACAACCAATATTAATTTTCATCTGGTTTTACATTCCTAGAAAATGAATGTATAATTTATATCAAAATTTAATTAACTTCCTTTCTGATGCTTATTAAATTCCTAGAAACTAAATTAATTGGAAATCTTGCCCATTAGCTTTTGGTTGCTATGCCTGATCTAATCACAATCCTAAAATTTTGGCAATGGGGTTAAATTATCTGGCAGCTGAAATTTAGTGATATTTCATTATATTCTAATTGAGGATGTAATTGGATGTGTCACAATATTGACGTTTTTCAAAACTGTGTTTAAATGAATGCCAGATGATTCAAAAATTTTCCCAATAACTGATCATAGTGTTATAATGAGGAGATACAGATAGTGTACCAACTGCTTGCAATTTTCAGATATCTAGGGCCAGTTAAATAAGATTTTACTATATATTCATCTTTACTTTTTCAGTTCTTTATATTTTTAAGGTTTATATTTACACATTTTGCCTAAATTATCTAAACTGAGCCAAATGTTCTTCAAATATATAGGAGTGTTATATAGTTATGATTAATTTGTTGATTACTAAAACTGACTATATTTTCTTATACTTAAGTGACATGTAAACTTATTCCTTTAGTACCATACCAGCCTAAAATTGCCAAGATTTTAAATGGACTGGTCCAATCAATGCTATTCCTTTCTCTTCACTACCTCTTATCTGCAACCTGCAGCGTGGGCCATTTTGGAATGGTATGGTAGAGAAAGGGTTAAATAAATGAACAATTTAAGTAATAAAAATACTAAATATTTCTATTGCTATGATTAAATATCATATAAAAGAAGTAAAATTAAAATTTTAAAATTGAACATCATTAAAAAATGCAAAAAACAACATTTACCTTTTTTCTTTGAACTGCTGTTATTTCATTATTGATTTAAATGCTCTTTTTTTTTATCTGTAACATGACATATCTCTGTCAGTTACTTCAGTTTAAGTCCCTAAAGTTCTTTTTTTTTTTAAATGAAAATAATTAAAAACTATTGTGGCCAACAGAATCAGTACATCTTTATAAGTGTGGTGTTCTTAGCCACCCAAGGTCATGTTTCCCATTGCAATGTTTACCCATATATAAACAGGTTGTAGATTTGAACAGTCTGCTGGATTTCAGGAATATTATTTCACTGAGATTCACACTGCCTATTTTTTGCAATAAAACTCCATATTAAATTAATAAACTTATGCATGGTTCAAGGAATATATATTTTATATGAAATTTAATTTTTCAAAATTAAGAAGTTCTTGTCTGTAAAAACAGAGTAGTAATATAATATTTAATTGTTATATATTGGTTGCTCTATATCAAAATAAAAGACAACTTCTATAGCACACTACTTGTCAAACAATATTTCATTTTTTTACTCTCAAGGTATAACTAAAGTACTTTCAATGTTTTCACTAATGCCAACCTTTTCAATATCTTCAACCAAGGAAGAGAGACCATGACTACCACTGGTAGTTATAGTTTCACATGTCTTTAACGATGTATTACAAGCCAGTTTTCTCTTCCTATATACAGGGTGTCTTTTAGTCAAGTTGCCATTGGCTATTACCCCAGAAGTATTACATATAGAAAATGTGTGACAAAAACCATTATCTGTTGTTTTAAGAGGGAACAAAACTACATTTGTGTTAAGGTCCTCCATCTCTTACACTTCCCACCACAGACACCCATACCTGTGAAATCAGTAAAGAGAGCTTGTAATCATCCCTCTATTAAAGGACTGTCAAAGATCAGTTAATCTGCAGAATCCAATTTGAAAAATTCACAAATTTTCACATCAGGAAATGTGATAATTTTCTCTAGCTCTAAATTGTACTATAGGTAATCACTGAAAAAATTTACCAGAAAGGTATGAATGGGCCACAGATAGGGTTTAGTTGATTGCGAGTCCCCTTTTTAATCAATTAAACAAAGGAAGCACCTAGATACTGATACCTTTAAGCATTTTGGCATTGCTTAAACAAGACATACATGGCATTATACACACACACATACATACACAGTTGTATCAGAATAATATGACCACCTACCATAGTATAGGTATGGTATGTGGTCATATTATTCTGATACGACTGTGTATATACACTATAGGAATTTATGATACTCCTAAAGAATTATCACAGATTCAGTTTAACCCTTTGTGTGTCACAAACCCAGTATATCATTTTCATCTAATTCTACTGGTGCATAGAATGCTTACTGCTCCATACTATAAGACTTTTTTTTAGAAGCATTTTTTAGAATTTTTTAATCAAATTCAAAAACATACCTTTAAAATATAAGCATAATATTTTATCTGTTGATTCTGCTCAAAAAACTGATTACAAATTTTAAAAGTAATCTATCTGTGCCTGTAATCACACTCTCCGCTGGAGTTATCATAAGTAGCATCAGGTGCTGATGCATATGTTATACATACGTTTATCCTGTTCCATACATAGATTCTCAATTTTGGTTTCACAGTAGCTAGCATCATTATCACATCTAGAAAAGTTGCAATGATATCAAAGCTTTTAACATGAGATAATGATATTTATTACTAGCAGAAATTTTGTCATCCAGCAACTAAAAAAGTACATCACTTTGATTAATATTTTAGTACTTTCTATTTATTTTTTTTACTTTGCTACTTAAGAATTATTTTTATTGTTTCTGAAATATATACTATGATGAGAAAGAATGAAAAATAATTTTAAATTTAATGAAAAAAGAAATACTATGGTATATCCCAGCCTCAAGAAATACAATATTATGGAATTACAATGGAAAATCATTTTTGAAAGGTAAAGACTTATTTCAATGATTTTTAATCACATTTCAACTGCATAATAAACCTTACCATAAATAGTTTAATTAATTATTTGTAATGAAACACTTTCCATCTATATGGCATGTGTCTGCTACATGTGGTGATAGTTGCCTGAACACTCCCTACATATGATGTAGGTTGAAATGGTTCATATCATCAATTAGAGGAGATCTTGATCAGCGGCGGTAGCTCAGTGATCCAGAGCATGTGACACGTTATCAAGAGTTATCAAGAGGTCGTGGGTTCATATCCCATCCGGCTCAAGACAATTTTTCCTCTAAAAATTTAAATTGATATTAAAGTGGTAATTTATAGGTTAATAACTGCATATAATCAAAACCAAGAAGAATATTGTCTAGTTAATTCACTGTTAGAAAGTATACCTAACTAATATAATAAAAAAAGAATACCTTCTGAATACATGCTTTTGATATATCTGGATAGATTTGAAAAACAAAGGGGAAAATGTTAGGTAGATATTTAGCAAACAGTACTGAAGTTATTAAGGGGTTTAAGGTTTGAAATCATGGTAAATTGGTGTATTTTTGATATCTAAACTTAGATCAGAAAGTAGCTTTTTGAATTTAAAATTGAGTATGGGATTAAAGAGCATTTTTGTTTATAGGGGAAGAGATATGCAATGGATATCATTTATTAACTTGAAGTCTTTTAATTCCAAATGATGCATGGTCAAGGATATACCAACCCAATTGCTACATTCAGTTCCTGTGTCTTTTTTTTTCTGTGTGTGTGTGGTTGTCAGAAAGTTCTTATGTTAGAGAATATAGTGGCATACCAGCAAAGCACCAAATTGCTGCTACCTAGTGACTTTTACTCCACTAGCATGCTGAAACTTCCTCTCATCAGTGAAAATTTCTGCAAGAAAAAAAAAGGTATTATTTTGCTTCACCTGTCACCAACCATCTGCCTATACAAGGAACTGTACACTGCCCTGATGACAGATGAGTACAGTCGAAAGTGCTCAGCACTATGTAAATAGCACATTGCAACACTTTTGTAAATAAATCTAACATGCAAAAAAGCATTATCCATTCTTTTGAGTTATGCTGATTCCATTAACTTAAAATGTTTAAAATAATGAATATTTTCCAATATTAAAAAATTCATGTAGAAAATAGAGCTGCATAGCTTATGTGTACTGTTGTGTAAATGGTAGCTAAGTAGTCACTGGAAGAAGAGCTATGCACCAATCCCCTGTAACAATGCACAGAACCAGCAAGGCCTAGCATCACCTTCTCATGGTGCAGGCTGTTAGTACTTTTCAAAAGACATACTCTCATATGGAAGGGAAAGGAAGGGGAGGCCTTCCAGATCAGTGTAGCATACTGATCTGGACTACCATGGCTACTTATTTTCTACCCTGCTGAGGAGTGGTCAATCACATAGGGTTCCAGTACTGATCATATACACCAACCAGAATGGAAATAAGGACTCTGACCTTGATTATGGATTCTGGACTTGCTGTACTGGTAAGGCCTCTGTTGAGGAAAATCTGCCACTGTGTTTCCTGCCTACTTGTGGGTTGATAGACCCAAGTGAATAGATTCACAGGATATCTTTTATCAGCTGGTGGATAATCCTGATCTGAGGTCATCACAGGTACTTGAACTCTTGCTTCTACTAGTATTATCAAGCCTACACTGGAGGAAATCTTCCAGTGTAGATGGCTTCAGCCTTTAGTATTGGGGGATGGGTCTTTGTCCTATGCCTGTGATAAAGGGGCTGTCAGTATTCCCTCTCTCAATAAACATATTTTCATTAAACATCCCGGTAACTGTTTTCTATCCATGGATAGTTGGAATGTGAGGACTCTGCACAGAGATTATTCTCTTGATGTTCTCACACAAGAATTCCACCATTATAATTTAGATATTCTTGGCTTGCAAGACTAAATGGATAGATAGAGGTTAGATTCTTAAAAATAATCTCAAATTTCTCTTATCAGGGAGGGAAGATAAAAAGTATCTCCAAGGTGTAGATTTGCTTCTCAGCAGACACTCTAGTGATGCTCTTCTAGAATATGAGTGCATTAATAAAAGATTTGCCACAATGAAATTCCAGACAAGCATTAAAAACTTGAATGTAATTTGTTGTTATGCCCCCAACTGAGGATGAGATAGATAGGTTTTATGGACAACTTCTAGTATTATCTGTTCTAGGTAACTTCAATGCCAAAGTTGGTACTGACTCTGACCATTGGGGAGGGGTGATAGGCCCATTAGGTATTGGTAGCTGCAATGGTAATGGGCAACGTCTCCTACAGGTAGTAAACTTAATGGTTTGAGAATAACTAATACTTATTATTCATATATTATCATATAACACTTATTACTTATCTATAGCTCTGAAAGACTCAGTCAGAGCTAAAGTTTACCATGATAGGTTACTTAGTCATTATGACAGTCATGGTTTCTTACTACTGAAGTTGAGGAAGAATGGGATTATTTTAAACAGGCTTTTTTGGAAAGTAACAGTATTCTTTTACGAAAAAAGGAGCAGAAGAGGCAAAATTATTTCAGTGATAAGGCACTTGAGCTTATTTTGGAAAGAAAGAACTGCAGAAATGCTCTTAATCAATACCCTACTAGTCCTAATAGAAAGCATTACAAAGAGCTTAATAAATGTGTAAAGGATCAGTTAACAGCTGATAAGAATCTTTAGCTTGATGGCTTGGCTGACAAATCTGAGGAAGCAGTAAGACAGCACAACAGCAGAGAGCTGTTTTGTGGGGTAAAAAATGGACAGGTATACATGGATTGAATAATAAATAAAGTAAGGTTATAGAAGGTGAAGGTTCTGCCCTGGCTAGGTGGTCAGAGCATTTCAGCGATGTTCTAAACAATGTGCTCAATTCAATTCCCATTGTTTGCAATGATGATAGATGCATTAATGGTTTTAAATCTGAACCTACATCAGAATCTGAAGTTATCTTGGAAATTTATAAACTTAAACTACATAAATCCTGAGGGGTAGATGAAATTACTATGGAAATATTTTGGTTACCACATGGATGACTGAAATTTTGAATATCTTTTAAAACAAATGCATTGTTCCTAAGGATTTTGTCAGAGCTATCATTATGACCATTTTTAAAAACGGTGATCACAGCTATTGTGATAAATATAGGGGTATCAGCCTACTTTCTGTCCCAAATAATATTCTTTGTATGATTGTGCTTAATAGAATTAAGAATCTGGTTGACAGACAACTGCATGATGAGCAATATGGATTCAGAAATGGTAGGGGATGTGTAGATCATATATTTTCATTTAGGCAGATTCTTGAGAAATGTTTAGAGTTTCAGAAACGTTTGGTTGCTAGCTTTGCAGATTTCAAAAAGGCTTTCAACTCTGTTGATTTGTCATAATTTGTGGTTGATTGTGAGATCATACGGTACACCAGACAAGTTAGTTAACATAATGAAAGCTCTCTATAATAACACTGAGTCGTGTGTGAGAGTTGGTTAGTCTTGTAGCAATTGGTTTAGCATTACTTCTGGTGTTCGACAAGGGTGCATTTTGTCTCCTTTTCTCTTTAGTTTGGTTATTGATTATGTTATGCGAAATTTACTTCAAGGGAAAGATTTTGGCCTTAAATGGGGTGGAGATACTAAAATTTCTGATTTAGATTATGCTGATGATTAGCCCTTTTGGCAAATGATGTTGATGAGATGAACTCTTTCATTCGAGCTGTTGATAAGACTGGTAGTAGAGTAGGTTTGGTTATAAACAGAGAGAAAACTAAAGTGATGAAAATTGGACAGGTAGGCTGTGATTCAGTTAATCTGAATGGTTGCAGTCTTGAGCAGGTGTCACAGTTTAATTATCTTGGGAGCTATGTAACAGATAATGGCGATGTGTGGCATGACATTAACAGACGAATAGGGATTGCTGCCGGGACTTTTAAGAATCTATGGAGAGTATGGAGAAATAGGCGTATACACCTAAAGACTAAAATTAGACTGTATAATAGTTTGGTTCTTTCTAGGGACACTTTGTAAACAAGATAACAGGAAACCAGATGCTTTTGATTCCAGATGCTTACGCAGTATTTTAGGCATTAGGTGGTTCCACTTCGTAACTAATAATGAGGTTAGGCAAAGGAGTCAATGACCTTCTTTGATCAGAATATTGTGCAGAGAGATTCTGTTGGTTTGGCCATGATGCCCATATGCATAATTATAGATTAGTGAACAGGAGTATGAACAGTGTGCCTAAAGCCCTCAGATAGAGGGGGAGACCTAGGATGTGGCGGGCAGACAATGTCAAACAGGATCTTATTAGAATTGGTCTACAGTGGCAAGATGCAGCAGAAGTAGCTCAGGAGAGATGTGTTTGGAGAACTAAATTGCACAATCTGGTTGGGCATCCATTGCCCATGGCTGCTTGAAGATGATGATCAATACGCCCTATACAAGTATCATACCCTACTCTATTCCCTCTTGGTATTCTGATTTTCATGAACATCAGTGTAAGTTTCAGTGATGAAAGTACTTTGTCTAAATGGCATCATTGCTTGCATTGGAGTGATGATAATCCCCAACCTTTTTGAGAGACACCCTCAGTACTTTCAAAAATGCAATGGTTAAGGATTTTAGGTAGTGTGATGCCCCATCGTTCACTTTTGCTTTACCTTAACCAGTTTTGCTTAATTTACGTTATATTTATCATTTTGGGGATTTTTATTTCCTTTTTGGCATCACAGCACTCGTTTCCAAGAGTTAGGAGTTGCGCATGCGCAACTCTGATCTTCCGACTGTCACCAGCTAAAGCGCGTGCACAAGGACACGCCCCCTCTTGCGTCATAGCTTGCATCACTCATCATTTTATGCAAATGTCTTTCCTGGCGTGCAACATGACACGTTTGGCTCTTGTAAAAGTCTGGCGACATGTTGTCACAGCAGCACAGGGTAGCACAAGTAAGTGCACATAGCATAGTGAGATAGCACATAGATAGACAGTGAGTAGAGCAAAAGCATGTAGCACTGAAGAGTGCTCAGTTAATGTATCTTCTTCGTTGAAGTTTTGGTGAGTGATTTTTGGAAATAAATTGTTTGTTATTTAAACCTTTTGAGTCTTTACTAATTTTTTCTCTTGAACAACGTGAATTAAGTTTTGATTATATTTAGAAATTTAACTTGACAATCATTTTTGGATTCTTACTCATTAACACTCGCTGGTATTTTGAACCCTAATTTAACTTATTCTATTTTTTGGCAATTTGTTAATTATTGCCTGGTGCCCGTCTCAGCTATCTGGAGCATAAAACTAATTGGATCAGAAAAAGGGTCCAAACTTAAAAGTATATTTTGCATTTCTTTGGCCCATTACAGTAGCAGGATACCATTCATGCAAATTCAACTGGCGAGATTTATTAAAATCTACTGGTGAATGAAATAAAACTGTTAGTAGCAGTAGTTATTGAGATTAACAAGGATCTCAATAATTACTACTACTAAACAGACTCTTTCCTTCAGGAGGATAAAATAAAGGTGATGACTCATACTGGAAAGTGGGCAGATCAATGGCGAGGAGGGACATGACCCTCTCTCTTTCAGAATGCTAGTAAAATAGAGGTAAAAAAAATTTTGATATTTCAATAAGGTCTTCACATCATGCATGTTCAGCAAAGTAATTTGTTAACATGCCCAAAAGAATGAATTAGACATAATGATGAAACAGAATGACCTGCCAGATCACAAAACCTGACACTGGTGGATTATTTTTCTCTAGATGTATGTGAAATAAGAGTTTACAAAACACAACCATATTCATTAACATATCTGAAAGGAATTAAAATATAAATGACAATTGCTACATTACCTGTTGACTTTTTAACGTCTATAAATCAATAAATATTTTGTGGAAAAAATTAAGCAGTGAATAGGGTTATGAACAGTGTGCCTAAAGGCCTCAGACAGAGGGGAAGATCTAGGATGCAGTGGGCAGATAATGCCAAACAGTATTTCATTAGAAGATGTCAATGGTGGCCAGATGCAGCAGTTATAGCTTGGGACAGATATGTTAGAACTACATTGCAGAGTCTGATTGGAACTCTGTAGCCCATGCTGCTTGAGGATTCTGTATGTATAACACTGAATGGTAATTGGAGGCACCCATTTTGAACATATAATTACTTAGGTAAGATTTTAACTCCTGTTTTATTCTTTGATCATCATTAAATTGGTGAAAAATAGGGTTTCACTAAATCCAAGTGGGATAAAGTCTGCTCTGTTGCTATTAGAAATTTGAAGAGGCCAAATGAGGGCTTGCAATTCTGAATGGCTCCTTTTCCTCATCTGCCAATCATAGTTTACTCATTCCTTCCTTGCATTCCTTCAGTGATTATTTACAGTACACTTACAGCTAGAGGTGACATACAAAATTAATCATAAGTTGCAATTATCGCATATTCTAATATAAAAATGATACCAGTAATGATTTTTTTAAAAGTCAGGTCCAACAATTCAAGTTGCATTTGGCAGATCTTTCAAATGAGGTACAACATGCTCTAAGTGTTCATTACAGATTTCACAATTGGGCTGTCTAAGAAGTGACAGAGATGGGGATTTTACTCCTCCTTGAAACACTGCAGAATAGTTTATATCCCTACATTTTGATATCTAATAATTCTGGATGATAGACATTGGCAAATGGCTACAAGCATTCTGTATTACCTGTTCAGCATTATACATGAACTTATCAGATGGTATTCATTCATGGTAAGTTATGTAATGCATTTACTGCAACATCGGTACAATTCAAGCAAAGACTAAATGTACATGTCTCTTCTGTGTCATAAGCTATTGATGAAGCAGCTGTTTTTGAAATATTTACATCAACAATTTCAGAGTAAATGTTTTTCAATAAGTCATTAGAAAGTGTGCTACTATAACATACCTTTTTAATGGAGACAATATTAATAAGAAGCAGATGTCATCTTGATCTATGATTTTATCACATGAAAGAACATCTTAAAATTAGGGATGTGCAACCTAGAGCCCACAATCTGATTCACCAAGTGAATGTATAATAATATTTTCATGCAGTTCAGATCTAGAATTCAATTTAGTTTATGTTTATTCTATTAAACAATATGGAAGCACATAAAAGCAATCAAATTTCAATAGCTACTCTGAAAAGTGATTAAACTAATTGTGATAATATTCATTTGCCATTTTTAATATTTTTAAAATGCTTGTTCACTTAAAAGCATTAATGTTCTGACCTGCATGCTCTCTCCATTATTAAAAAAGGCTTATTACCCTTGTATATAATCTCTGAATTCTTCAACTGTTAATCAAAACATAAGGTGATCTTTGTGAAAAATATGGAGTATATGTACCATAGAGGCTCAAAAATCAACATTAGCTTATATATCACATTAATTATTATTGTGTTTTAATAGTCTGGTTACAAACCATGCACAGAAGTAAAATGTTTTCACAACAAAAATTGTGACACTAGCTGTAGCACCTGGTGGCCATATTTGTTTTTCAGGATAATACCTTTTGGAATGCATATTTATGTGGAATAATTAAAAATAGTATTGTCAGTAAAATTCATAGCTAAAAGAATGAAAACCATTTTTAAGTATCCTTCTTCCTTTCAAAAAGTATTTTCTCCATAGATAAATATTAACTGCAAGTTTTACTTAAACATACTGGATAGATTCAAAGTACTTTTCTAGTTTTTAAAGATTTCAAAACAAAAATTGCAATATAATGCCTAGTATGTATAACAATGTTATTAAATTTTAAGTTAAAATTAAATATGCATCATTTCATAATATAGAAACAGAAATGACATAAGAAATCAAAATTATTTACATAAAAACAATGAAAAACGGTCTAAAATTTAACAAGATTTGGTGAAAAAAAGCACATAAATGTTGTGTTTAGCAAATTATGATTTACATTACATACAGTATCATTTAATACAAAAAAAGAAATACTACAGACAGATAAAAACTCAATTAAACATGTATTATTCAAATGCCATATAATTGGAGATATGGAGCAAGAGTATAATTTTTTAATTTAATAACAAAATATTTTTTGCACAGTTTTTACACATAATTCAAGCATAGAGATAGTAGCAAATTATAGCTTCACTTTGAAAACTGAAGTAAATCCTTATTAATGCACACTTTATGGAATGGATTTATTTTACCCGAGATTGAGTGCCACTTTTGTGCACACTATGGGCTAAAATCGTCATTACACTAGGGCCCAGAGAAGACTGGATAAGGGGATCCACTCAATAGTTATCAGGGAAAAGATGGAAATTTCCCATCAAAGCCATCCAATTTATTCTTTAATATGTATGGGATATAGCTCTACTAAACATGGGGCCAGAGCTTTACTTCCTATTTGACAGATGCCAGTCTTTTCAAGCCATTCGGTGTCCTCTTTCTGACCAAATGCATGATGGAGGTTCAGTGGAAATTTTTCTTAATCCTTGGACAGTTGGAGCTCGAACCTGAGTACTACATATTACAAGCCTGGCACACTGTTTTTAAGTTTTGGGGGTCTGCAGCACCAAATGCTCAATAATGCTAAACTCTTCAAGCACTATAGGCATCCTTTTCCCAGGAAGGTTCTTCAAGGCTATATCAATTGCTACAGGAGCATATGTGCAGTTTTCAATACTGTTTACTGTATATAATATGTGGAGCCCATGCATACTGTGTTACTATGATAAAAATGATAAATTTACAGCAATTAATAAAACAATTTGATTGTATTATGTGCTAAAAAAATGGGAGCATCCCGTGAAATATTAACTATATAATAACCAAGATTTTCTTGTAAAGTATCAAACTCCATACTACCATCCACTAAAATTCTCGAAGGAAATATATCAACTTCATATTACATATTTAATGTATAGTGCTCACAAAATTAGGGGATATTTCAAAATGAATATGAAGTGATAATATATCCCCTAATTTTTGTGAGCAGTATAGTTTTGTAATAAATAAAAAGAGGCATGCCTATTCTTTATTCAGAGCAATAAAATATGTTTTTCTAAAAAAAAATACCAGACCTAGGTTTTTTTTTTTAAAAAGAAATCTCTTGAAAAATGAGTGAAAATACACAAGTTCTACATTTTTTGTCTCCATTACCCTTACTAGCATTCTCAAAGGTGATGTAATATGTAGATGTAAATATTTTTCACACTTTCTACTTCTATAATAACTTATATTGCTTCTCAAATATATTTAGAAAGATAACTTGAAATCTGACCAAAAATGAAATCATCAGGTATATATGATCTCAAATGGCAGTTACCTTAGAAGACATCTTATTAGGATATTATAATGAAAAATTCATTTTTAAATGGTAGAACTTATTTTAATACTATTTTGAATTAAATTGAAGAAATTTCATAACTAGCATTTGGAAGTAGTAATTTTTAAATGAGGTTTCTGCTGCTGTTGTGAAGATCAACTTTTCCATAGCAGTATATAGTGCAGAGATTGATCTGGAATAGTTTGATCTCAATTTCAGTGGTAAAATGAACTTTATTTGCTTTGAAAAATTATAATTGTTCTATCAGAGTGGCATTTTACAAACTTTTATCTCGTTGGGAAAATGTCATAGATCATTCTGTTAATATCTTTATTCATTTTTTTACATATGGTTTCATTTTACCCTCAAAAACCACACAAACTTTTTTGGTTACTTGATGCATCGTTCTCCTGCAACAATGATGTATATGAACTCCATCTGTGAAAGTTACTACTCCAGGAACAATGCAGCAACAACAGTAATTACAAAAAAAGACTGGAAAAGCAGTGTAATGCACCCAACTCACTGTAAAGAGTAATACCCATAGTGGATTCATCCATCACCACTTAAGTCACCTGTTCTATACAGTGCACAGAATCTTTGTTATATAATAATTGAAAATCTCAGCATTACCTATTGATGTTTATAAACGTCCAATAAATCAGTTTCACCAATGTACAGGATTCGAACCCGCATCTCTCCAGAAACAAGTCAGAGTATTCTAACCTATTGAACTAATGCTGGCTTTTTTCCACTAATAATGACTATCACTCTTCATGTGAATTTTGGATGACTCCTTTTGGCGCCATCTGTGATGTTGGGTGGCAACTATTTCCTTTTAGTGCTGTAAGATGGAAATAAATAATGAAGTCACATCATGCTATTTAGCATTATTAATAATTTAAACAATAATTGATAATCTCAGCATTACCTGTTGATGTTTTAATGTCCACAAATCAATAAATGTTTTAATGGAAAAAATTTTGCCGACATACGGAATTCGAACCTGCATCTCTCCAGAAACATGCCAGAGTATTTTGCTGATTCGAATTCCTGTATGTTGATGAAATTTTTTCCACAAAAACATTTACTGATTTATTGATGTTTAAACATCAGCAGGTAAAAATAGGATTATCAATTACGTTTAAATCATTAATAATGCTAAATAGCATGATGTGACTTCCTTATTTATTTCCATCTTACTCAGAGCACTAAAAGAAATAGTTGTCACCCGAGATAATAGATGGCACCAAAAGGAGGAGCCCAAAATTCACAGGAAGAGTGATAGTCATTATCAGTGGAAAAAAAGACTGAGCCAGCATTAGTTCAACAGGTTAGAATACTCTTTCTGGAGAGATGCAGGTTCGAATTCTGTATGTTGGTGAAATGTTTCCCACAAAAACATTTATTGCTTTGTTATATAAGTGACTAGTGTCAAATCCCACCAAAATTTTATAAACCAGTGAACAAAGCTCATTGTTTTCTTTTGTGTGTGTTTTGTTGCATAATTCTAAGAGTAAAAGTTCAATTTTACCTTAAGAAATTATGGTATGAATTGTATGAAAAATATCTGCCATGCAGTGGATACCAACAACAGACTGCAGGTAATATGCCAGCAGTCACAGGAAGGGTAGGAGCTGTGGCAATATGATACCATACTGATGTCCTGTTCCACAAAGTGAAGAAGGGAAAAGTAACAATCCGTAACACCATCAGGTAAAGATATTTCAGTGGGCCATAGGTTATATGGTTTCCAATAGTGATTTAGTGATGCATTTTAATTTTAATAGCTGCCTAGGTGGCACAGTGGTATTACAATGGCTCATGGTGACACTGCAGCTTCTGGTGTCAAAGTTCAAGTCCCAGGATGTATTTATATATTGTATGAGGAACCATGGATAAGTCTGATAGAGCTTCTAGGTTATCTCCACCCTCTGTCAAGGGGAGTGCTTTCTTACAATTTTTTTTTTTTATTAAAATTAATGCTTCAAAGATTTGGATGTTTTATTTCTGAATCACACATTTCTGTAGAACAAGCTAAATGACAAGACTATGACAACACAGGTCAGAGTAGTAGTTGAGGATACTAATAGACAACCTAGAATATAGAGCAGTGGTTCTTAACCTGGGAGGTGAAGAGAAGATCCAGGGGAGGTGTGAGATGCCTCCCAGCAGTATATTGTTTTTAATAAAGTTTTCTTATATAAATGCACCTTTCAATTTTTTTACTTCATCTGGATTAATTAAAATGTATTCAATACATGCTTGTTCTTTATGTATACTCATCACATTTTAACCTATTTAACATTTCCAACATTTTAATTTTTGCTCAAATTTCTGGCCCTTAAAAGAAGATAAAATACCAAAGTAAAGGAAATATAGTGATTAAGTGAAGTTTGGGTTCACATATTCTACTGATCATTATGGAACAGAAACTCCTCAGTGCTTTTTATGTAAAAAGGTTTTTTGTAATGATAACATGAGACCTGCTAAACTCCGAGAGCATTTCACAAAAATGCATCCAGGAAATTCTGGAGACTCGCTGGAAATGCTAAAACTGAAGAAAAGACAAAATTGAGATTAATACGCACTGATGGTGCACCTTCGATGCTAGGAAAGAAATCCGGTTTTACAGCTTTAGTGCAGGCAGAGTCCCCACATGTAATAGTTACCCACTGTTTTTTCATCGTCATGCATTGGCATCAAAAACTCTTCCTCCAAGACTGAAATCAGCCATGGGCAATGCTATCCTATCCAAGCAGTCAATTTCATTCGGTCTTGAGCTTTGAATCATAGGATCTTCAAAATATTATGCCAAGAAGCTGGAGCTGAACATGAAGTCTTATTATATCACACAGAAGTGCGTTGGCTTTCATGTGGACAAGTATTCACTCGTGTTATGGAAATTAGAGCCGAGATAGCCATGTTTCTTCAAGAAAAGGAAAACAAGAGGTATGAAGTGTTTGAAACTCAAGCTTTCATTGTTTTGTTGGCTTATCTTACGGAAATATTTTCGAACTTGAATGACCTGAACATTTCAATTCAAGTTTCGGATGTTACTGTTCTAGATGTGGGTGAAAAAATAACTGCCTTCCAGTTAAAACTGGCACTTTGGTGAAGGGTTTATTAGCAAGATTTTAAGTCATCTGGAAAATCTCATTGACTCTTATTTCATTCAAGAAGAAAAAGGATCAGTGAATTTGAAATTCTTTCATCTTTAAGTTGGATTTGTTGGATGACGCTGAAAGATGACCTCATTGATTTGCAAACCAAACCGTTGCTCAAGCAAAGCTTCTACAATCAAAGTCTTGATGTATTTTGGTGTTCTCAAATGGCAGGCTACCCAATTTTGGCAAAGAATGTACTTTCGTTCTTGATTCCATTTGCTACAACTTATCTGTGCGAATCTGGTTTTTCAGTACTGGTCAGAGTGAAGACAAAGGCTAGGAATCAGTTAGATGCCAGGCATGACATGCGCCTTGCACTGTCCAAGACTGTCCCTCGAAATACTGCCCTTACTGACCGAAAACAACAGCCACCTCGTTAAAATGGTTCTTAAGAACTTTTTAATTTTTTTTACTATTTATTGTGTGCATGCAAAAAATTGCTAAGAAGTAATTTTGTATACTGATGTTGTAGTGATTAAACTGAATTTATGAACATTTTTCTTATTGCATGCAAAATGTATAGAGTTTTGGTTTTTATTATTAAAATAGTTTACTTCATTTTGGTGAATTTTGATTTTTTATTAAAAAAAAAAGGGGGGGGGGCTTCTTTGGCATACAAAGTATACAGTTGTCATTTTAACTTTACCTTGAATTAGTTGTACTTATGCTAAGTGATATTGACCTCTTGGATCATGGGGTCTTTATTAAAATTTTCATATTCATAACACAACATGCGATATTATTTATTATTCTTTTGGGGGGAGGTACAGACATTTATGATCACTCTCAAAGGAGGTGTAAAAATAAAAAGGTAAGAACCACTGATATAGAAGAAAGTGTTTTAAGCTAGGTAGGATATAAACCCTTGATCTCCCAGTAGCATATCAGATGCTCTATCACTGACCTAGTGGATTACTACTAGAAATTTAAAAAATAAAACAATTATGACCAAATGCATTCACAGTTAAATGTACAAATTAATACAAAAGCATATCACTGACACCATGCCACCATGATTAGAATTAACGTAATTCCCCAGCTAATACAAGCTCCAAGTGAGCATCTGCATCATAAGAATATGAGATACCAAAATCACGAATATTTCACAAATGTTCAAATGTTGTGAAAAGGCAATAGCAGCTTTGAATGAAAATGATCCAAACTGGAAAATATGTTTTGCTTTCAAGCATAACCTAAATACTTCCCTTGCCTGCTCCTTACAAACAAAAAAAAAGGCTGTCAAACATGCCATACCACTTAAAATTTGCTTTTGTCTAAAAATTGAGCCTCAACCTACTAAATCTAAAAAGTTTCCTCTGTTAATGGCTATATGCTGCATACCATGTAGTCAGTTTAGAAATATTATTTGAATGTAATTAAAAACTGATTGACAAAATGACTTTGTTTTTTCATCAATCAGAAGAGACACACCTTGAATGTTCCAGAAATTGGAATCTTGGAAATTGGAATGCTTAACTAGCATTTTAGTATTATACAAATAAAATGTTCCTTTATACCATGGATGGTGACCCCTTTTCAAGCTCATGTGGCAAAATTACAGAAATAAAACTTTTTCTAGAGTCCATGCAAGGTTACAAAAATACTTTAAAATGTTATTTATGACTTCTAAGGCTGTATGTCTATTTATCATACAATATAAATTAAATAAGCCTTGGCTATTGATCTAAGGGACCTGGGTTTGAGCCTCGGGTAAGGCATGGATGTATGTGTCGTTTTTCTACTGAGGTCCTGCCATCCTCACAGACCTTCTACTCTCCCCCCCGATAGGGGACCACCTTGTCGTGGTGGGGGGGCCTAGGGCCCAGCAACCCGGCTGAGGAGGCATTGCCGGTCGGGATGATCCCTAGCTGGAGCAGGCCAGAGGATTTGCCGGCTGCCGTGTAAGCTGGAGCATTCCAAGGTTTTGCCGGTTGGGGTGGTCCACGGCTGGAGCATTGCTGAAGCCACCCGAGGTTGAAGATGCTGCTGGCCGGCTTGATTGCCGGTCGGATGGTGACGGCGTTGGAGACCTCACCTCTCAGGAGACCTGTGTGGTCTGTTCGATGGCTCTGCCGAAAGGCACGAGCTGTCAAAAAAGTCTGGGTCTTACTAAGAGTCTCCACCCCGGGTGCCGATCGAGCTTGGATCTTTATATCCTTGCACATTTGCAAACCGGGGAATAGATTAAAGTTAGGTTTCTTCCGGTGGTCAGCTTTCCTTCTATAGGACTGCTGCCATGTGAGGCTGGGGTTGAGGTGTGCCTATAGGGCGTATTCCTTGCCCCCGGCTCTAGATAGTCATGGCTTTTCTTTAACCAGGTAGTGCTGTCAGGCGGAACCGGGAATTGCCGTGGTTGCACAAGATCGCAACATAGAGACCTTCTACTCTGGCATATAAACTGACAGGTTCCTGTCAGACCTCTGTGGCAAGCAGTTGCTTGAGGGGGTATTTATTTATTATTATTTATAAATTAAATGATACAAAACACTAAGGATTTAAATATATATGAATAGAGTTTTAGATTCCACCATTATACAAGGAAAAATGAAAAAAACAAAATATTTATTATAACCAAAATCATTCAGTCAAATGCAAATATTCATACATGAACTTCTTAACAGTGGGCCAGAATTCAGATTTATCTCCACAAAACCCCAAACTGCCTTCAGTCAGTAGGGGACACTGAGCTTGGAAAGGCCACCTTCCATCATATAGGATGTAAAGCTGTGACCCCATGTGCAGGAGAACCATTCCCTGTGCAGATAAAGAACACTCTGAATAGCTTTGATGGGGACTACCATCTGTCTTCTAATAGCTGTCCAGTGATCCTCTAACCCCAACCTTCTCTGAGCCCTCAGGGTGATTGTCACCTGGCCATTCAGCCCATTGTGTGCAAAAAAAGCACAGCTCAGAGATAAAACAACCCAACCCCTTTTCAGCACATCACTTACGCCATGCCATCATGATCATAAGCACTAAACCACAATCATAACAGATTTTAAGCTCTAGATAAGTGCTTTAAGGAAATCAATTAATAGTTAATATATTATATGCATATATTTTTTATGATGCAGTATACACTCAACATCACACAAGTACTTAACCTACAAGTAGTCACTAAAATGAGCGAAACATACACATATCCATTTTTGTTAGATGAGTGAACTACCCCAGCTAATACAAGCTGCATGCGAGCATGATGAAACATATCTCTCTCATACTGTCACACTCTTCCATGATCTTGAGTGCATCAGAATATCAGATACCAAACTTCTTTCATTAGTATTCAAATATTGTGAAGAGGTAACAGCAGCTTTGGACTAAAATGATCCAAATTGGAAAAAAGAAGTTTTCCTTTCAAGCATAACCTAAATGCTTCCCTTGCCTGCTCTTTACAAAAAAAAATTGCCAAACATATCATAATCATACATAAAAAAATTGTCTAAAAATAGCCTGAACCTTCCACATCAAAAAGTTTCACTAAAGATATGGAAGTTGAAGTATATTTGGGAGAAGACATGAAAAACCCTTCACAAACTATCAAGAATTGACAGATGCTAGCTACTACCATCATCAAGCTGATACCCACTTCTTGATTTGTTACAAACAATATTTATTAACTGACAAGATATAAAAAATTATGTTAACTAATACAAGAAATCTTTTTATATAAAAATTTTTTTTTATTCTTCAATGTGTACTGTAGAGAAAAATATACCTAGCAATTTATGGTATCGGACTATTCAAATACGTAAGTACGTAAACTAAATCAGTTATGTTCAGTTATGAACACATGGAATGAGAGATGTTTGCACATACAGAGTGTCCCACAAAGGGGTTTACCCTGTTTGAATGTTAATAACAGAGAAAGTATTATAGATAATCTGATGGAACTTTTTGTATATGGATCTGTCATGATTAGTGCTTGTTGCCATTCGTTTGTTTTTCTTTTATTTTCAGTTCAGTTGCCAGTAGTGACAAGTAATTGACAAGATGGCTGGGAACCTTTCCTTTGAGCAATGGAAGTGGATTTTAAAGTGTTTTTGGAAATGTGAGAACATGAAAGAAGTGCAGAGACGATGGCGGGCAGAATTCGATACTGTGCCACTGTCACGTGTAACAATTACGAAATTACGCGACAAGTTTGAGAGGGAAGGAACTGTGTGTGATCTGAAGAAGGGACGGTGTGGCAGGAAGAAATCAGTATCGGACGAAAGAGGGATGGAAGCAGTGGTACAACTTTCACAAGATCCCTCAAGAAGTCCATACGGCAAGCTTCGCGTGAGTCAGGTGTAAGCAAATCAAGTATCCACTGCATTTTAAAGCAAGCAAAGTGGAAACCCTACATTCCCAGGTTGCTTCATGCGATAAATGAGGATGATCCGGATAGGCGCCTCCAATTTTGTGAATGGATTTGCGTTAATGAACAGTTGACTGATTTGATTGTTTGGTCTGATGAGGCGACATTTAAATTGAATGGAACCATCAATCGCCACAACTGTGTGTACTGGGCAAGAGAAAATCCCAATGTTATGGAAGAATGAGCTGTTAATCTTTCTGGGTTATCAGTGTGATGTGGTATGTCTGTCAGAGGACTTGTAGGGCCATTCTTTATTGAAGGAACGGTGACAGGTGCTATGTACCTTAACATGTTGCGGGAAGCAATTGTGCCAGATGTTCACTAACTCTACCCAGGTGAAGATTACTTTTTTCAACAAGACGGCGCACCGTCACATTACCATTCAGACATGTGGCAATTCCTGGATGAAACATTTGTTGAGAGGTGGATAGGCCGACGAGGAAGTGTCGAGTATCCACCCAGATCTCCCGATCTAATGCCGTTAGACTTCTTTCTGTGGGGAACTCTGAAGAACACTGTCTATGCCACAAAACCACGTACGCTGGATGCCATGAGAGAAGCGATTGTGACTGCCTGTGAATCCATTCCTATGGTAACCATATCACATGTTTGTCGATCTGTTCCACAGCGTTCCAGATGATGTATTTCTGCCAACGGAGGACATTTTGAACATCTTCAACATTAGAACATCATCAGTAATGTTTTGAACATCTTTGTGACTTAAAAAAAAATCATATTTTTGTTGAGTTATTAAAGTTCAAACAGTGTAAACCCCTTTGTGGGACACTCTGTATTTTAAATGGAAATTACTTTTATGCGTTTTTGTCTGCAAGCAGAAATTTTGGAATCAAATGAGCTTGCTTAACAGGGGATGTGTATTTTGCAATGTGTAATTATTTGATGAGAGCTTTGTAATTTATTGGCACACTATTGAAGTACTAATTGTAACAACCTAGTCACTATCTTGCCACCAATGATTCTTCCACAAATGTGTATTGAATTCCCAATTGTCAGGGCCATTGTTTTCAAGTCTCTATACAAGCTACATACATGTATTTCTTTTCCCCTATCAGTGGTGTGTCACCTTTGTCATAGATTCATCATCCCTAAAATAAATTACCCCTCGAGCAGTTGCTTGCCACAGAGGTCTGACAGGAACCTGTCAGTTTAATACACCATAAAAGAGATTTGTGAGGAAGACAAGACCTCAGTAGAAACACAATGCAAACATCCATGCCTTACCCAGGGATCAAACCCAGGTCCCTTTGATAAATATCCAAGTGGGTTAACCATTGGCTGCTTGATTTAAAGATGTCATCTCCAACCACCTGTATGGTGATAACAATATTAAGTACAGAAGAAAACACTGTTTTGAGACAGGTGGAAAACAAACCCACAACCTCATGATAAATGTCAAGTGCCATTACTGCCGAGCTGAGTACTGGCCATTAATCAACCCTTTCTACATTATGACTATAAGATGTAAGTTTCAACAAAATGTTTTTTAAATAAATTATTATGCTACAAACTAAAACTAGAATATTACATTCTTAGTTGTTTTTTTTTTGACAGATAATGAAGCAGTTGAATTTTGGTGTATGTTTTGGCAATCTGTCAAGTCTTGAATGTACTATAGAATGGAATTTTCCAGGAAAACTTCATTTCAAAGAAGTAATTGTGTTGGGTTGTTTTACCTCTGAGCAGCACTTTTTTTTTCTGAGAGCACACCATGAACTAAACGGCCAGGTCACAAGGACCCCAAAGGCTCAGAGAAGGTTGTGGAAGGGGACCCACTGGAACAGCTGTTGGGAGACAGATGGTTGCCTCCCATCAAGGCCATCCAGCATGTTCTTTAACGTGCACAGGGTATGGCTCTCCCACATACGGGGCCACAGCTTAATGTCCCATCCGACGGAAGGCAGCCTTTCCAAGCCCATTGGTGTCCCCTACTGACTGTGGGCAGGGTGGGAGTTTTGCGGAGATAAATCTCAACGCTGACCAACCTGGGAACTGCAGATTACGAGCCCGGCGTGCTACCAACTGAACCACCCTCACCCCAGAAGTAATTGTGCATACTCCTCAGTTTCCTTTGATAAAATTCTGCTAAACCCCAAAATATTAGATCTTACATTCTATTTCTGATGGTTTCGAGTCAGTCTTATGATAGCAGCAGAGGTAGAAGGCCTATATTTTGTGGATGGCTTCTTTCCATTATGAACATATTTTGTGCTTTTTCCCTTTCAAAATTGTCTTCATGTTTATACAGCTATGCTCTGGAACTAAAGAATGGGATTATATATTAGTAACTATGTGTCTTGTGCACCGTTGTACACATCCTTTAGAAAAATTTTATATATTTATCAAGGTAATACCAAAAGTAATGCCTGTAGGGCTGTAATATGCATAACAAGTGTTTTTATGTGCTTTTTAAGACATAAAAATTGCACCTTCTTATGTCTTTTGTATAAACGTTTCAACAGATCAGTGCTGATGACCGTTATGAAACTAGAACAAAGAGCTGTTATAGAGTTCTTGATGAAGGAGGGTGGCAGTGCTTCCAATATTCATGTCAGACTAACCAAGTATATGGTAAGCAATGTCAGCAATGTGCAAAGAAGGGTGAAGCTATTTACCGAAGGAGACATGACTACTGAGGACAAACCACAAAGTAGGAAGCTGTCAACTGTGGCCACTGATGACAAACCAACAATGGATAACTTGATTTGCGTAGACGAGCACATTGTTTCTCAGGATATCACTGATCACTTGCATTGTGACTACAATGCTATGGAAACAATTATTAAGTTATAAGAAAGTGTATGCCAAATGGGTTCCTCATATGACATCTGATATGAAAATCAAGATAGTAGAGGTGTGCACAGTGCTTTTGGCAATGATGTTTGAAGACCAAAAATGCATTTTTTTTTTCAAATGTTGTGATAGAAGAAGATGAGATGTGGGCATATCTGCATAATCAGAGACCATGAATCAATCGATGCAATGGCAGCACTGCACCTTACCCACGCCTAAGAAGTTCAAAATTCAACACTTAGCAGAGGAAATCATCCCTCATGGATTTCCTGGAGTGTGGTGCAACAGTGAACAACACTCACTATATTGTGACACTCAAGAAGCTTAAGGAAGTCATTAGAAAGATGACGAAATAAAAACTCAAAACCATCCAGGTACACCATGACAACACCGTCTTGCACATCTTTTGCCACAAATTAGGCAATTACACAGATGGGTCGGTCATTGATGCCATATCCCCCTTACAGCTCGAATTTGGCACTGTGGAACTTTCATTTATTCAGTCCAATAAAAAATGGTGTCCATGGACAAAGATTTGATGACATGGAGGGCATCAAAATTACCTTGAAGACAAGGATCAAACATTGCTCACCACAATTTTTCCAAACAGGGTTCTAATCTTGGGTTCAGCAGTGACAAAAAATGTATCGTGTCTACCAGAGATTACTTTGAAGGGTAGTTTTGTGTAGGCAACAAATGGATGTACATGCATATGTAACTGGAACCTTCTATTCATTTTAATAAAGATCTCATTACCTAACATGTATTACTCTTGGTACAACCTACATACAAAAGGTTCTTTTGCACCTAAAAAAGAACATCAATTTTAAATATCTGTGTAGAAAAAAAAGTAAAAATACTAAATTCCAAAAATATGACAAGATTTTTGTGTCTCTTAGCATCACAAGTACATAAGTCAACAGTATAGAGAGGCCTCTATATGTATTATGCTTAAATGTTTCAGTTGCAAAAGGCATGAAGCCAATATATTAAAATATCATTTGAAAATTGCTCACTCTGAATGTGCTGAGAAAACCTAAGTTTTTTTAAAGGAAATTAAAAAGTTTAAATTCACAGAAAAAAGATATAATAAATACCACAATGATTTCATTGAAAATACTGCTGTATCTTACAAAACTTCCTAAAGAATCTGAAAATGTAAGAAACTACATTCAATTGGAAAATATTTGCTACCTACCTATAGCAATTGATATGGTGGAATGATGCTTGGTGAATCTAGTGTTATTTCACTTGCAGATAATACTGTCACATATTGGAAGATCTAAAAAAGCAACTGGTCAAAAAGTAAAAATTAATCAGTTTCTTTGCAAGTAATAAAGCAACTGATGTAGTGAAGATGCTCATTTAATTGTCTTTATTACTGTTTTCCAAGCCCATAAAAGGAAGGACAACATCAGAAGTATTTCGAATGATAGACAACATTTTTAAGTGGGAAAACTGTAGCCATGCACACTGATGGAGCTGGAGAAAATGCAGGACTTCAGGCTCTAAATATGGAGAAAGCTCCTCGATCTGTTTGGACTCAATGCTTATGCAGCATGTAACAACTTCAAACAATATGGGAGATGACCTAAGAAAATGTTCTTCAAGGTGTAATAAGAGTAGTCAACCATATTGAAAGCAGTCCTTTAATAATGAGAATTTTTTCAAAGCTGTACAATGCTCTGGGTGCACAGTTCAATGCTATCTTATACTGTTGTGAATTTCAGTGGCTGTCCAGGAGTCAAGTTCTTTGCAGGAGTGTTCAAGTTGCAGAATGAAATTTTTATTCTATTGTAAAAATAATGATGTAGTTTTAATGAAAGATAAAAATTTTGTTCAAAATATATCATTTATTTATTATTTAGTAGACATTTCTGAAAAAATAGTTTGAACACATCAGTTCAAGTCACCCAAGCAAACTAACAGAATAAATGGCTTCATGAGAAAGTTAGAACTATGGGAAACAAATAAAAAAAAAAAGTGATATGTTCCCTATGTTAGAAAAGTTTATTCCAGAAAACAAAACAGAGTCTAATAATATAATTTTTTAGATCATATGAATTTATTAAAAACTTAAATTCTATTTCTATATAATATTTCAGCATTTCAATGGATACAGACAGTGGCATAACTGGAGGGGTGTCTACCCTGGGTGCCATGATCAGGAGGGCAGCAAAATAGCCTTTAAGAAGCAAAATTAAACAATTTGTTTTTTGCTATTTTTTCATTTTGGGGATTTTGCAATTTTTTTCCCGTTTCCAGCCCACAGTTCAGAGGGTAGCAAAATTGATTCACTGCAGTGCACTGAACTATGGATGCAACAAATTAAATAGTTACGCTACTGGATACAAAATCCTTTCGTAAACCCTGACCTTGAGCAGTTCTTTACACCAAATACTCAATGAAACTTGCAGAATTTTGTCTTAATACTTCAAAGGGATAATTTCTGTCAAAAAAAAGCAGTTAAATTTTTTCTGTCATTTGTACTATGTACTTCTGCAAGACAGGATTCTCCCCCTGTGGTTGTGATGAAGACCAAATATCACTCTCAGCTTTTGAGAATGAATTAAGGGTTGCCATTTCAATGAAGATATGTTTTGAGGAAATGTTTGTTCAGAAGCAAGCATATAATTCTCATTAAATGTTTTTAGTTTTTTTTTTATGCTTTCAGCCCCAATAAGTTCCCCATAATCCTATATTAAAACTTTTTATCAATGCTTAAAATTTCCATCATGAATTTCATGACCATTGCAATAAAGCAGAGGACACTGACTTTTTAACTATAAAACCAAAATTTGTTTGGAAAGAATATTAGTCTATGCACACAGGAAGTCGGGCCACAGATGTAGTCACTGTGTCTAGTGTGCTTTACTGAAAGCTTCAATAGAAACTAAAGTGTGCAAGAAAATTTTATTATAAGGGCTGGAACAACAAAAGTTTGGAAACCACAGATTTAACATTCTATTTGATATTTAGGGGTCTTTTTAAGCCAAACTATATCACCTGTCTTACCAATGGTAAGACATGAGAAGTACAAAAAATCTAAATTTAGGTACACATTAGTTTTGAAGCAACAGCAGTCAAGACTATGCCATCAGAAAATATTCAGCATTTAAATTTAGCTGCCCCCCCTCACACACAAATAAAGTGTAATTAATGTTTAATGACTCTATGCTTGATTTACATGCATAAAGATTGCAGTATCTGTAATTAATTGTATTTTGTTATCTGACATTTCAATACAAGAAAGTCTTTTTTTTTTTCACTACTGGAAAGTCCTAAAAGACTTTCTAGTATTGAAATGTCAGATAGCAAATTACTTAAGAGTAACATAACAAATTACTTAAGAGTAACATAAAAAGTTACTTAAGAGCAACTGAAAATTTAATAATGCAGATGTTAAGCCTGAAAAATTATAACAAATAGTGCATTAACCTATACTTTTCCACCTTCTCTTACATCCATTAATAATGTCAAGATATTATAAAACAAATTTACATATCTAACATTTGAAAATAATCAAAAAAAATTTCTTTTACTTGCTTTTACATAATTACTGAGATAAGAATGCCATTGCACTGCAATGTGAAAGCACACACTTACCATTCTATATAGAAGCTGCTTCATGGTAAACCAAAATATACTAACATGGTATGCTGCAAAACCACAATATTTTCTCTTATCACCCCCCCCCCCACCTTTTTCCTCATTTTAGTACAAAAGTATGGCTTCTGGTTCTTTATCACATATCATTAAAATTCATCTAAAATAATAACAAACAGTAGTGGGAGTGCAGCCTAATATCAATATAGGCAAAACCAGGCTAACAACATCTTTTAATCCTTGTTTTTTTTTTTTTCGTAATTATGCATTCTGTATACATAACTGAGGCTACCAGTGGCATGCAAGTCAAAACAATGCTAATTATTAGATGACTATAAATTTAATTCATTTGGAAAGGTCTTATTAATGACATATAAAAATTGCTAAATGTTAACAGAAATTAATATTTATAGAATCACTAGTTCCTTCTGAAAAACAGAATAAGAAATATTTTCAGTGTTAATTGGTAAAGCATAGTTGTCAAAATACAGTTGACAGAAGCAGTCCATATAAAAATAACAGTTGTAGAATATACTTGACTGTGGAGCCCTGAGGGTTAAATTTATCTAATAGCTATTCACATTAATACAACTCATTTTTAATGGACCATGCATTTGTAAAAAAATGTATTGTATCTATATACATTACTATTTTTTTTTATCACAAGGATATTTCTGTCACTCTTTAGCAGTTAATATCGAAACAATCATTTATTCAACTCAGTTATATAATTTCTCTAGGGTACAGAATTTAGTCACAAGAAAATAAAAAAAAAAACTATTTTGAATGAAAACAAAAAGCACAAACAATGCTGATTACCCTTTTTCCCTCTGGAATTTTTTTTAACTACTGTGTGATAGGAGGCACATTGAAGATATATTCAACACATAATGAAGGTGTGCAGATGCAACTATTCCTCCAGCCATACATATTTAACAAGCATTCTTCCACCTACACTGCAAAATGTTGATGATTAGAGGTACAAAGACTAAGTTCATGGAATACTATGAGACTCTTTCTCTCAGATACGAGATCCATCAAGGCATCACTGTTTAAAGTACAACCTAAATTAAAAAAGCAGTTCTTTGTTATATTTATCACCATTTTACATGCATAAACAAAAATAATTGTCAATAGGCTGCAGAGGTGCAGTACGAAAATACTGAAAAATGGCTTGTGGCTATTGCACTTATGCTTTCATACATCAATAGCCATTTAAACATAATAGCAAAAGGACTGTCAGCACCCTATGTTGTCTTAAGATCTTGCTAGGGTATGAAAAGCAATAGTACACAACGTGAACACTTCCTGAATGCTATCTCTTGACAGTATCTGTTGAGGTCATGCTTAAGGGGAAGTAACACTGGAAGCCTTAAACCCTTGATGTCCAATTTTTCTTTACAATTTTCCATGTAGTCAAACACCATTTGTTTATGCAGATGAAATCAAATTCTCCTGACACTAGAGCTTTAGGTGTTGCTATAATCAATTGTTTCACAAGTGTTTAAACACTGAATGGAGTTAGATTTAGTTCTCGTCGAATGTAGAACAAAATATAGGCCTTGCAACTAGCTACAGTGGCTTCATCAGTTACCGTTACTGAACTATCATTGAAATGATGCCAACAACCTAAAAATTAAGAAAAGACAAAAACTAGTTCAAATGTTCTGCTATAGCATAAATAAAATTTGCAATATACTCTATTTTTAAAAATGTTGGGTATAAAGATATATTAGTGGTTTATGGGGGGATTACTCCCTTTAGGACTTGAATAACATGTTTCCTAAATCCCTAAAAATGCGAGAATCAAGATGTCAATGAATTGAAGGAAAGTTCTCCCCCCCCCCCAATTAAATTCAAACGTGTAAAAAAAAGATTGGAAGTTTCTGGGTATAACACTGGATATATCAATAGAAACATAGTAGATATTCTCATCTATCAAATAAAAAAATTGGTTTTATATCATTTATAAAAATTATTAACATCAAAACAAATACACAATTAAAAGGACCTTCTTGCTCAGAAATTAATTAAAAATAACCTAAAATTCTCTATCATTGAGAAACATAAAATTTAAAAGTTTATCCTTCAAACTATTTGAATGTTAAAACTTTTTAGGAAAAACTCAGCTCTTTGGAGCACTTTGTTCTTCAGTGAAGTGACACTATATGGTGACATTAGGACTGTTTAGAGCTTCTTTCCACATCATGAAAGGAGATTCCAGTGTCTCAGTTGCAGGTGGGGATGGGCGAGGTCATTATTTCAATAACTTTGCGGACTATAATTCTGTAGAAAGTGGATGAACGTACAAGCAGTGTAGCATGCTCCGTCTTTGGTTGACACATGTTCTACTGCTAGCTCAGTAGCTCAACCTGACTGGCATAACACCAGAAAAATTATGAAAAAGCCAACCAAAAGTCAGCCCTAACACAAACTGCCATCACATACAACTTGACACCAAATTTCAATGATGCAAGAATACTATCTCTCACCCAAAAATTTTTTTCAACTTAATTTTGCCAAAAACCTTGTAATACACTTAAACAAAAATATGTAATAAGAACATAACCCCATGGAAAATACTCTTCCATAATTACCCAAATATTAAACTAAATTAAGCAACCCCCCCCCCCCCCTCCTACCACCACCACCACATTTCAAGTTTTTCCTACATGCACACATAAACACAACAGCACCACACAAAATTTCCCACAAATAGATATAAATAAAAACCCCAATAATAAAACTAACCTTTAAAATCCTATATCCCCAATCTTAAAATTCTACCCTCCCCAACCACTCATAGAGGGCACCACATATACTACCACCCACCCCTCCACACAACGTGCTCAGTGTCTAACATAAATATGTACAGGCCACAGCACACCAACATCTGTGCCATGTCCCTCCTTTGAGAATGCTGGTAAGGGTATTAATAGACACAAAAATTATGACATTTGAGAATTTTTTTATGCATTTCTTAACAAGCTTTTTAAAGATCTCCAAAACTGAGGGTGAAATGTTATGCTATAATGGAACTCCAGTCTCTTGCCATTCCCTCCCCACATTCTGTTTCCCCTGTTTGAGTTCCCCACCACCATCTTTAATTTTTTTTCCCTAGATCTGGGCCTGCTAAAGAATATTGCTGAACAATCCAGATTCAGATAAATTTGGTTGAGATCTATATTTTTGGTCACATTCCTATAAAAAACAAATTTTAGAAGTTACAGAACTTTGGAATTAGCTTCCCATAAACATAACATTAAACACAGATTGTTTCTGAAAAACTAGTCTTCTGCAATTACAGAATTAATTTCTGTAAGCCTGATTTGTATTCGTCATTTAAGATCAATACAGCCACTAGTGATTAACCTTTCTGGTGGCTTAAAGAGTTTGTCTAATGATGAAAGCCTGGTACCTAAGCCATATTCTTTGCCTAAAAGTTTTCACCACAGTACCTTCTGCTGCTCCAAAGCTGACTGACTCTGCCCAGAGTCATAGCTGTTTTACTGAGGTCACCTCGCATACAGGAAGTCCACAGCGAGGTCCACTCCCTTGGGCCAACAGATAGTTCCTTGCATCACACTCATGTGTTTAACCCTTTCACTACCATACCAGTAGGCCCCCCTTTCACTACCTGTGGAAAATGATCTTGAGTGTGTTCATTACCTGCATGCCCTTGGACAGCAGATGACAAATGTGAAAAATTGGTTAATTTCTGATCAAAAATGACACTGGGAAACATGGTCTCTACCACAACTGGAATGGTAGTACTGCCAAGCCACAGCTCATTGTCCACATGAAGATTATGTTTGTGCCAAAAGTTCATTTCATACAAGAGATCTTCTGTAGGCAGAACAAAAACTCACTGGCCATCACCCAAACAGAGAGATTGTTAATGGCAGTTCGCAGTTGTTATTCAATGACCATCATGCTGGACGATGAGCAAAGATGCTAAAATTGCCAACATAGAGGGCAATGCAAACAGTCAGAGGAAGTTGGTGAGTAACAGAATTTATCTTGACAACAAAATGCCTAACACTCAGGATGCAGCCTTGTGGTACTCTCATTCTTAGGGGAAAGGCCACGAAAGAGTGTTGACAACATGGACATGAAAAGAATAAGATAAAAAGCTGAAAATGAAGATCGGCATCTGACCTCTCAAGACAAAGCTATGGAGGTCATGAAAAATACCAAATCATCATGCCATGTTGTACTCTTTTTGGATGTCAAAGAGATTTGACACCAGGTGTTCTCTATGTAAAAATTAATTCCTGTTGTCGATTCAAGGCAGATCAGATGGTCTAAGGTAGAGAGTTGTGTTCTAAGGTAGGTGGTGTTCCAAATACCAGATAAGTCTGGCTTAACCATCCTTCCCAACTCCTTGCACACAAGCTCGTCAAAGCAATCAGACCATAATTTCAAGGAATCTTGGGATCCATTCCTACATTACGAAAGGCCAAAATGATAGCCTCTAGCCAGAAGTCTGGAAATTGCTTCTTGAGAAAAATAAGGTTAAAAAGATGGAGTAGCCAATCCTTACTCAATGGTGAGAGATGTGCAGCATGGCATAATGGACATTGTTTGGCCTGATGGCAGATGCATGAGAAGAAGGTAGAGCATGGCAAAGCTTCTCCACTATGAATGGCCTATTGTAAGGCTCCAGGCCATTCAAGTGGAAAGACAATGGAGAGCATTCAGTCTTGCTATTCAGGGCCAGAAACTTAGGAAGTATGAAGAAAAGAGATGGAGGAGACTTCCCCAGAGTGTCGGCAATTTCCTGTCCATTGTGCTCCAGGATCGATAGTGAGTGGACGTGTAGTTGCCATCCATTTTCCAGGCTTTATCCCACACAGCCTTAGAACTGGTTGTGTGGGTGATAGAAGATGTATTTTTGATCCAAGATTCCTTCTGGCTCTGGCACTGGACAAAATGGGCTTTTGCCCTGGTGAGTTTAAATGCTTCAAGGTTGGGGGATGTCAGATACCTTCCAAGCTTTGTATCCCCAAGCCTTGTTCCAAGCATTACGAGCTGTGATGCAGTCGGGATTCCAACATGGTTTCAGAAATCGTGGAAACTGTGTTCAGGTCTCAAGAATGCTTGAGGCAGCAAGAATGCATGGATGATACAGTCCATCATCACTGCAACACTGATTGACTTCTGGCTGACTGACTGTTCATCAAGCTCACAAAGGAGTTCAAAGCCACTCCAGTCAGGCTGATCAAGCCTCCACCATGATATGCATGAGGGGTTGCAAAGCTCCCCATGGGAGACGGAACACACATTGGAAGGGGATCATTTCCATAAGGGTAGTCCTCAACCTCCCATGTAAAAAGTGGAAGGATTGAGGAGGAGCAGATGGTGAGATTAATGGCAGTGAAAGTGCGAGTTGGAGAATGAAACTATCTACAGACACTGGTCTTCAACAGGGAGAGTGAAGGATCCAGGGGCCATTGCTTGAGGACCCCAATGCTCCCATTTTCATCAGTACTGCCCCAGAGAGGACTGTGTCTGTTGAAATTCCATATGATGAGAAAGAGAAACAGCAGTGCAAGACAAAGTCATTGAGGTCTTCTCAGAAGATGATACCTCCAGGTGGTAGATAGAGGGAACAGACAGTCAATAAAAATCCCATGAATAGGCAAATGGCTACCACCCTGAGAGTGGTGAAGGAAATGACCTGGAATGCAGAATGGTTGCTCACAAAGTCAGCCCTCCCCCCCAAGCTGGTCCATCTCAATCCCATTGAATGAGGCAGAAGTGACAGATCATGGGATCAGCAACTGTCTGCAAATAAGCTCCTGCAGGCACACAAAGGTGGCCTCATGTACCTTCAGGAGGACCTTGATATCATGAATATTCCTCTGGAATCTTCGACAATTCCATTGTAGGAGTAAGGAGAAGGTAACGTGTTTTGCATTTAGATATCACATTTTGTAACAGCTGTTGCTCAAACTGGATCTTGCAGAGGTTTCAAGTACTGTAATGCATGAAGATCGGCAGTTCATATATTAAGATTGAAACTTTATGCAGGACATTGACTTGTTCCCCAAGTTGCAACAGCCTGTGCACAGTATTCAATTTCTCATCTGGATGAATTGTCTGCTGCCATTACCTATGGCATCCATCACCAACAACAAGAGCAACTGACAGGAATCATAGACCTTCTTAAATACAATGAACAAATCAAATAATATGTGGAAAAGTTTATAAGTCATAATAGCTGAAGAAAGGTTAGCTGATGATGGTGTAGTGGTCAGCACACTTGGCATGTAACTAACTGGGAAGCATAGGTTCATATCCCACATGGCGAAACTAAATTTTTTTGGCTATTTCATGTTTCTTCATTTTAAACTCTCATTATTACAATTTCTGGCCATTCTACCTATACAAGAAAAACTGGATTTATGCAAGCTACTAACCATGTATGAAAATAGACACTGCATGTAACAGCAAAATATATCAATCTCCACTCCAATGGAAGCTCATCACAGATGAAAAGAAAAAATTAACAAGTACAACACTAATGCAAGAGGACATGAAAATACAGCTTCCCAAAGAATTATGGACTTGCCAATCAAAACAACAGCTTAATCACAACAAGAAAAGCCTGGACACCAGACCCCTTCATCTATAAAATATAACCTCTGCTTGTGTGTGCCGAGAGTAGTGTCTTGATAATGGAGCTACAGCTTTGAAACATATCGACACAGTGGTTCGTGGATTTACTGTGCAGAGCAAAAAAGTGTAAATAAATTGGCAATAGGAGACCGGACACAAATGAACGCCAGTAATAACAACTGCTGGAAGCATGGATGGAGCAGGTGGACTGCCTAAATACAATCACATCGCACAGTAATTTTATGACTATTAATTTGCCATACTTTTTTATTTTTGATGACTCCAGTGAAATTGGACAGTAGAACTTTCAATTGCATGGACAGCAATAATTGCTAAAAGACTGCTTTACAGTGTAATAGTGTTATATGTTTATATATCTTCTCAAGGCTTCTTAAAAGTGATACTAATAATTTATATGTTATAGATTTCCAGAATATGATTATTTATTTATCATATTAATATAGTTTGGAATAGTGGCTCTTAAATTATGGTTTTAATCTTGTTTTTAAATAGCAATCTGGTATTGATGCTTGCCACATTATATATTCAGATAGCTCACCAAACCAAAAATAATCACTCAAAATGTAAACAATAAGAAACACTTTAAAAACCACTGGTTTAGAATACAGGAAAAAGGCATGCAAACAATTATTTAATGTTACATGAAAAACAGTTATAAAAGACTAACCCTCATGAGTTGCATATGCTGTATAATGTCCAGAGCCAGCACTGTAACAAAATATAATTAATAATATTACACATTTTTCTTAATAACACAACGGCTATTAGGCAATTTATGCAATAAGTTATCAAATATCCATTAAAAATATCAAAATACATTTACATGTGTATGTACAAAGTGGGTAATGAATTATATGCAGCCACCTAATACCATATGGGGCCTCTTCCAACAGCATTAGCACTACCCTAAAAAAATTGGCGACATCACAATTGATAGTCCCCAAGAGTTGCTCATACAAAGCCATCCAATGTAAGTAAGCTAACCATGGCCAACAGACAGCAGTGTAAATACCATGCATTAAGCAAATACTTACTTGTTTATTTGCAATTGTTTCAAATAAATATATCCTCTATGTTGCAGTTGGGACTGCAGATATATTTTGCAAAGATTTGTGCAGACAATGCTTGCTATGAAATTGAAGAAGGATTTCATGGAAACTAAAGGTTCAGAAATAAATTCTGTGAATGTTGTCTTGTACTGCCAATATTAAATCCACTTCTATTTCATATTTTTATTACTGGATTTTCCAAGTTAACTGAATACGACCATGAATTAGCATATAATTAAGTTTAATAATTCCAAAATCACTGTTAATATTTGTTGTATTCTCCAAATGATTCCTCACTCTGTGGGTTTCTATTAACCCTTAAGCCTATCAGTGTCCAGGTTATATGCATACTTTGAAGTAATTCAAAAGGAGAGGCCGAGGATGTATGAATCCGTTTTTAGTACAACTATAAATATGTGCAAATGGTAAAGGTCTGTAAATTGTACCTAGATGGATACTGGAAGGAGAACTGTGTACCAATCCCCTGTAATGATGCATAGAACTGGCCAGGTCTAGCACCTAATGTCTGACCCCAGCTTCTCGTGGTGCAGGTCGTCAGTACCTTTCAAAACAGATATTCTCTTGTGGAAGTGAACAGAAAGGGAGGGTTGCCAGATCAGGGTGGTCTACTGATTTGGACTATTATGGCTACTCTTTTTTTTTCTACCCTGCTGAGGAGTGGTCAACCACACAGGGTCCTGGTGCTGACCATATATACCAACCAGAATGAAATAATGGCTCTCAGCTTGAATATGGATCTTGAATTTGCTGCACTAGTAGGGTTCTGTTGAGGGATAATCTTCGCTGTGTTTTGTTTGTGAGTTGACAGAACCACGTGAACAAAGTTAGAGGATATTTTACCGGGTGGTGAATAATCCTGATCTAAGGCCATCATCGCAGGAACCTGAACTCTTGTTTCTACAGGTGTCGCCAAACCTGCATTGAAGGAAGTCTTCCAGTGTAAATGGCTTCAGCCTTTAATAGTGGGGGAAACTGTTTTGCCCTATGCCTGCAATTAGAGGACTATTTGATATTTTTGACATTTCTTCTCTCAATAAATATAGTTTCTTTAAACATCCCACTAACTATTTTATCTCCACAGGTTGTTGAATTGCGAGGACTCTGCTCAGAGATTATTCTCTTGATGTTCTCACACAAGAATTCCATTGTTATAACTTACCTATTCTTGGCTTGCAAGAGACTAGATGGATATATGAAGGTCAGATACTTAAAAATAATCTCAAGTTTCTATTTTCAGGAAGGGAAGATGCAACAGCATCTCCAAGGTGTAGGTTTGTTTCAGCAGACATACTAGTGATGCTCTTCTAGGATATGAGTGCATTAATGAAAGATTTCTTAGAGCTAAATTTCAGACAAGCATTAACCCTTACCATGTTGCAGTCTGACGAATCGGTTTCATCTTTCCCATTTTAGTGGTCGGAGACTGAAGCTTCACTCCCATAATATAAGGTTATGAAAAAAAAGCTTTTTTTAAAATAGAAATCTGAATTTTTCTAAATTGTTTCTAATTAAATATCAAAACTAACATTTAAATCTATGACATATATTTTTTTCAATTCTTGATTCCACTTGAAAAAATTATGAGAAAGTTTAAAAATATATCTGAGTCGGATGTGCATGTTAAATCACCTTCAGTCACCATAAACAGCATCAAGTAGAGCTGATTTAGTTCATGCCTCTATTATGCCATATTGTTCTTAGATTACTGATCAGTTGCATTTCCTGCTCTTTTCTGCTATTTACAGCTCTACTAAAGTTGTAATGCTTTCTAAACTTTTAACTTAAGGATATTGATTTTTTTTACTACTGGAAATTGCATCATCCGGGAACTATGCATATCGGCTTTCAAACAATATTTTAGCAGACTTTTGATTTTATTTTTTTTATTTACTTTAATGCTCCTAAAATTTTTTTATTGCTTCTCAAATGGCTACTACGATTATAAACAATAATTAATGAGAAATAATCAAAAGTGAAACTGCTAGCAATCTAAAATGGTGGCAATCGGAGCAAGCATTTGGATTACTCAGACAAGATTTTTAAATGGTAGTACTTCATTTATCAATATTTTTAATTACATTTAAAGCATATAAACAAATTAAGGTCAGGAAATTGTGATTTTTAACCAAAATTTCTCCCAAAATTTTAGAATTAAACTTTTCCGTAGTAGTTATGCAGCTTAATAATAACACAAATTGTACTAAAGTTCAGTGCATCAGTTAAACTTTAAATACTTTGAAACAATTTTAAAAAAAATTTCATAGTTCTTTATCACTTTTCTGATATATTTTTCATTTCTTATTTTAATTATTGGGTTTTTAAAGGAAATTTTTTTATGACACTGCTTTATTTAGGCAAAGAGTTTCCCGATCATAAAAGTCTAAGAATAATGCATTATGCATTACGACTAATATATTTAGAAAAACGAAATAAATGAAAGATTTAAGCAATAATCGAAATATTATGAACTGCTTATATTAGAATAATTAAATAATATAGAAAAAAACGAGAAAAAAAGATATTTTAAAAATTTTATTAAAGATAACGTGGGAAAAATACAATAAAATGTTGCAATGTTTAAAAAAAAAAGCTTAAAAAATTTAACTTACCATTTTTTTCTTCAAATTTTTGCCATTTTATTAAGGATAATTAAATGCTCTTTCCTTTGGTATAAAACATGACATATTTCCATTCATTAGTTACTTCAGAATGAGGTTCTAAAGTTGTTTATTTTATTTTCTGAAAACACTAAAATAAATCTGGCCACCACAGTGAGTTTAGTTTCAGAAACCCGACACTGTAAGGGTTACAGATTGAATGCTATCTGTTGTTATACCCCCACTGAGAATGCCAATGAGGATGAGAAAAATATGCTTTACAACTTCTGGATATTTTGAATTCTGACAAAAACGGAGATATTATCCTTGTTCTAGGTGACTTCAATGCTAAAGTCGGACCTTTGGGGAGGAGTGATAGGTTTGGTATTGGTAATGGCATGTCTCCTACAACTAAGAATGTTTAATGGTTTGAGAATAACTAACACTTATTACAAACACTGCAACATACATAAGTAAATGTGAGTTTAACCAGATGGACTACATAAGAATATGATTCATTATATATTAATTAACAGCAAATGGGCTAGTTCTGTTAGAAATACCAGGGAATATAGGGGTGCTGAAATTAGATCTGACCATTCATCATCATCATCGTCATCGTCATCGTCGTCGTCATCCTCAAGCAGCCATGGGCTACGGAGGTCCAACCAGACTGTGCAATTTAGTTCTCCAAGCAAGTCTATCTTGAGCTACATCTACTGCATCTGGCCACTGCACACCAATTCTAACAAGGTCCTGTTTGACATTGTCTGCCCACCGCATCCTAGGTCTCCCCTTCTTTCTGAGGCACACTGTTCATAACCCTATTCGCCAATCTATAATTATTCATACGGGCAACATGGCCAAACCAATAGTCTCTCTCTGCACAATATGCTGCTTAAAGGAGGTTTCCGAATCCTTTGCCTAACCTCATCATTAGTTACAAAGTTGAACCATCTAATGCCCAAGATACTGTGTATGCATCTGGAATCAAAAGCATCTAGTTTCCTGTTATCCTGTTTACAAAGTGTCCAAGTTTCACTACCATAACTAACCCTAGAAAGAACCAAACTATTATACAGTCTAATTTTAGTCTTTAGGTGTATACGCCTATTTCTCCACACTCTCCCTAGATTCTTAAAAGTTCCAGCAGCAATCCCTATTCGTCTGTTAATCTCATGCCGCACATCACCATTATCTGTTACATAGCTCCCAAGATAATTAAACTGTGACACCTGCTGAAGACTGCAACCATTCAGAGTAACTGAATCACAGCTTGCCTGACTAATTTTCATCACTTTAGTTTTCTCTCTGTTTATAACCAAACCTATTCTACTACCAGTTACATCAACAGCTCAAATGAAATAGTTCATATCATCAACATCATTTGCCAAAAGGGCTAAATCATCAGCATAACCTAAATCAGAAATTTTCGTATCTCCACCCCATTTAAGGCCAAAATCTTTCCCTTAAAGTGAATTTCGCATAACATAATCAATAACCAAGCTAAAGAGAAAAGGAGACAAAATGCACCCTTGTCGAACACCAGAAGTAATGCTAAACTAATTGCTACAAGCCTTACCAACTCTCACACACGACTCAGTGTTATTATAGAGAGCTTTCATTATGTTAACTAACTTGTCTGGTATATCATATGATATCACAATCAACCACAAATTATAATGATCAACAGAGTCAAAAGCCTTTTTGAAATCAACAAAGCTAGCAACCAAAGGTTTCTGAAACTCTAAACATTTCTCAAGAATCTGCCTAAGTGAAAATATCTGATCCACACATCCCCTACCACTTCTGAATCCACATTGCTCATCACGCAATTGACTGTCAACCAGATTCTTAATTGCATTAAGCACAATCATGGAAAGAACTTTACCTGGAACAGAGAGTAGGCTGATACCCCTATAGTTATCACAAGAACTGCAATCACCTTTTTTGAAAATAGGGATAACAATAGCTCTGGTAAAATCCTTAGGAACCATGCCTTTATCATAAAAGATATTCAAAATTTCAGTCATCCAAGTGGTAACTTAACATTCCCAGTATTCCATAGTAATTCTAAGCATTTCCATAGTAATTTCATCTACCCCTGGGTATTTATGTAGTTTAAGTTTAGAAACAGCCAAAATAACTTCAGATTGTGTTATAAGGCCAACATTAAAGCCACCAATGCATCTATCACCATTGCAAACAATGGGAATAGAACTAACCACATTGTTCAGAACATCACTGAAATGCTCAGCCCACCTAGCCACGACAGAATACTCACCTTCTATAACCTTACCTTGTTTATCCTTCAATCCTTGTATGCCTGTCCGTTTTCTACCACACAAAACATTAACTATCTGGTACAGCTCTCTGCTGTTGTGCTGTCTAACTGCTTCCTCGGCTTTGTCAGCCAAACCATCAAGCCAAAGATTCTTATCAGCAACTAACTGATCTTTTACACGTTTATTAAGTTTTCTGTAATGCTTTCTATTAGGACTAGTAGGGTATTGATTAAGGACATTCCTGCAGTTCTTTCTTTCTGAAATAGCTCAAGTGCCTTATCACTCAGATAATTCTGCCTCTTCTGCTCTTTTCCTAACAGAGTACTGTTAATATCCAAAAAAGCCTGTTTAAAATGATCCCATTCTTCCTCAACTTCAGTAGTAAGCATACCATGACTGTCATAATGACTAAGTAACCTATTGTCGTAAGCTTTGGCTATAACTGGGTCTTTCAGAGCTTCAGTATTAAAAGTAAATTTTTTAACCCTAGCACAACACTTTTTAAGTTTAAGTTGCAAGACACTTTTAACAAGATAATGGTCAGATCCAATTTCAGCTCCCCTATATGACCTGGTATTCCTAACAGAACTAGCCCATTTGCTATTAATTAATATATAATCAATCATATTCTTATGCAGCCCATCAGGTGAAACCCATGTGTACTTATGTATGTCGCAGTGTTTGTAACAAGTGTTAGTTATTCTGAATCCATTCAGTTTACCTACCTGTAGGAGACGTTGCCCATTGCCATTGCAGCTACCAATACCAAAAGGGCCTATTACTCCTCCCCAAAGGTCAGCGTCAGTACCAACTTTGGTATTGAAGTCACCAAGAACAAGGGTAATATCTCCTTTCTTGACAGAATTCAAAATATCTTGAAGTTGTCCGTAAAACCTATCCTTCTCACTCTCATCGGCATCCTCAGTGGGGGCATAACAGCAGATAACATTCAAATTTTAACGCTTGTTTGAAATTTTGCTGTAAGAAACCTTTCATTAATGCACTCATATCCTAGAAGAGCATCACTGCGTGTCTGCTGAGAGGCAGACCCACACCTTGGTGATGTTTGTTATTGTTCCTCCCTGAAAAGGGAAATTTAAGATTATTTTTAAGAATCTGACCTTTATCTGTCCATCTGGTCTCTTGCAAGCCGAGAATATCTAAATTATAATGGTGGAATTCTTGTGTGAGGACATCAAGAGAAAAAGCTCTGTGCAGAGTCCTCACATTCCAACTACCTATGGAGAGAAAATGGTTAGTAAGATGTTTAAAGAAACTATGTTTATTGAGAGAAGGAATGCCAGCAATATCAAACAGCCACCTAATCACAGACATGGGGCAAAGACCCATTCCCCCACCACTAAAGGCTGAAGCCATCTACACTGGAAGACTTCCTCCAATGTAGAGTTTGACGATGCCAGTAGATGCAAAGAGTTCAGGTGCCTGTGATGACCTCTGCTCAGGATTATCCATCAGCTGATAAACATGTTCTGTGAATCTATTCACTTGGGGCTGTCAACCCACAAACATACAGAAAACACAGCAGAAGATTTTCCCTCCACAGAAGTCCACCAGTGCAGCAAAATCAGGATCCATAATCAAGCTCAGAGCCATAATTCCGTTCAGGTTGGTATATATGGTCAGCACCAGGACCCTGTGTGGTTGACCACTCCTCAGCAGGGTAGAAAAAAAAGAAAAGTAGCTATAGATGTCCAGATCAGTAGGCCAAACTAATCTGGCAGTCCTTGTCTTCCGTTCACTTCCATAAGAGAGTATCTGTTTTGAAAGGTACTAACAGTTTGCACTATGAGAAGGCAGGGTCGGACATTAGGTGCTAGGCCTGGCTGGTTCTATGCATCATCACAGGGGATTGGTGCATAGCTCTCCTTCCAGTGACTAGCTAGCTACCATTTCCTTGTTAAAAGTGTCTTGCAACTTAAAAAGTGTTGTGCTAAGATTAAAAAATTTATCTTTAACACTGAAGCTCTGAAAGACCTAGTTATAGCCAAAGCTTACCACAATAGGTTACTTAGTCATTATGACAGACATGGTTTGCTTACTACTGAAGTTGAAGAAGAATGATACCATTTTAAACAGGCTTTTTCAGAAACTAACAGTACTCTTTTAGGAAAAAAGGAGCAGAGGAGGCAGAATTATTTGAGTGATAAGGCACTTGAGCTTATTTCAGAAAGAAAGAACTGTAGGAATGTCTTTAATCAATACCCTACTAGTCTTAATAGAAAGCATTACAGGGAGCTTAATAAACATGTAAAGGATTGGTTAGTTGCTGATAATAATCTTTGGCTTCATAGCTTGGGGTAGGCAGTACAACAACAGAGAGCTGAACCAGATAGTTAATGTTTTGTGTGGTAGAAAATGGACAGGTATACAGAGATTGAAGGATAAACAAGGTAAGGTTATAGAAGGTGAGGATTCTGTCACTCTAAGTGGGCTGAACATTTCAGAGATGTTCTAAACAATGTGGTTAGTTTTCCTTCCATTGCATGTAATGATATATTGGCACTATATTATATTCTGAAGTTATTTTGTCTATATCTAAATTTAAACTACATAATTCCCTGTATGAAGATGAAAGTACTACAGAAATGCTTAAAGCTGGGAATGCTTCTGTCACCACATGGCTGACTGAAATTTTGAATATCTTTTATGATAAAGGCATGGTTCCTAAGGATTTTATCAGCGCTATTATTATTATCCCTATTTTTAAAAAGGGTGATCGCATTTCTTGTGATAACAATAGAAGCATCAGCCCAGTTTCTGTTCTAGATAAAGTTCTTTGCATGATTGTGCTTAATAGAATTAAGAATCTGGTTGACAGGCAATTGTGTAGTAAGCAATGGGGATTCAGAAGTGGCAGGGGATGTGTAGATCAGATATTTTCACTCAGGCAGATTCTTGAGAAATGTTTTGAGTTTCAGAAACCTTTGATTATTAGCTTTGTTGATTTCAAAAAGGCTTTTGACTCTGTTGATCATCATAATTTGTGGTTGATTGTTAGATTTATGGCATACCAGACAAGCTACTTAACATAATGAAAACTCTATAATAACACTAAGTTGAGTGTGAAAATTGTTAAATTTGTAGCAATAGGTGGAGCATTACTTCTGGTGTTCAACAAGAGTGCATTTTGTCTCAATTCCTCTTTAGTTTGGTTATTGATTATGTTATCGGAAATTCACTGCAAGGGAAAGATTTTGGCCTTAAATGGTCTGGAGATCTGAAAACTATTGATTTAGATTATGCTGATGATTTTGCCTTATGGCAAATGATGTTATGAGATGAAGTAGAATAGGTTTGGTGATAAACAGGGAGAAAACTGGACAGACAGATTGTGATTCAGTTAATCTGAATAGTTCCACTCTTGATCAACTGTATCAGTTTAATTATCTTGGGACCCATGTAACAGAATCATCACGTGATGTGTGACATGAGATTCTTTAAGATTATTTAATAGATTCTCCATAGAGTCTTTAAAGACCCAACAGCAATCCCTAGATTAGCAAATAGGGTTATAAACAGTGTGCATAAAGGGATCAGAAAGGATGGCTTGTTGGAATTATTGTGCAGTGGCAGATGTAGTTCAGTACAGATATACTTGGAGAACTACATTTCACAGTCTGGTTGAACCTCCGTAGCCCATGGCTGCTTGAGGATGAGGATTACGACACATCACTTATATCTGTTACATAACTTCCGAGATAATTAAAATGAGAGACTTGCTCAAAAGTGCAGCCATTCAAAGCAACTGAAGCACAATCTGTCTGACCAATGTTCATCACTTTAGTTTTTTCTCTGTTTATCACCAAACTTACTCTTTTACCAGTCTTATCAACAGCCCTAATGGAAGAATCCATCTGATCAACATCATTAGCCAACAAAACAAGGCCAAATCAACTGCATAATCTAAATCAGAAAATTTGAAATCTCTAGTCCATTTAAGGCCAACTCTTCCCCTTGTAAAGAATTTTGCATAACAAACATAATCAATAACAAAGTGAAAAGAGGATAAAATGCACCCTTGTCTAACTGCACTAGCAATGATAACCAATCACTACAAGCCTTACCAATTCTCACACATGACTCAGTGTGAAAACTCTGTATAATAACACTAACTAACTTGTCAGGTATTCCATATGATCTAACAATCAACCACAATTATGTTGATCAGCGGAGTCAAAAGCCTTTTTGAAATCTAAAAAACTAGTAACCACAGGTTTCTGAAACTCAACATTTCTCAAGAATCTGCCTAAGTGATGCCACACTGCTCACCATGCAGTTGTCCATCAATCAAATTCTTAATTCTATTAAGTATAATCATGTAAAGAACTTTACCTGAAACAGAAAGTAAATTCCCCTATAATTATCACAAGAACTACAATCACCTTTTTTTAAAAAAATAGGAATAGTAATAGATCTAGTAAAATCCCTAGGAATACCTTTATCATAAAAAATATTCAAAATTTCAGTCAGTCATGTGACATCACAGGTGTTCCCAGCTCTAAGCATTTCAGTGGTGATTTCATCCAGCCCAGGAGATTTATGTAATTTTCATTTAGAGATAGCCAAAGCAACTTCAAAATGTGATATAGGGCCATCATTAAAGTTAGTAATGAATCTATCTTCATTACAAACAATGGGAGTAGAAATAATCATTGTTTAGAACATCTCTGAAATGCTCAGCCCACCTAACAATCACAGAATCCTCACCTTCAAGCACCATACCATGTTTATTCCTATGTACCTGTTTCTTTTTTCCCCCATAAAACATAAACAATCTGGTACAACTCCCTGCTGTTGTGCTGTCTAACTGCTTCCTCTGCTTTGTCAGCCAAGTTATCAAACCAAAGATTCTTATCAGCTGTTAATTGATTCTTTATATGTTTATTAAGTCTTCTTTAGGACTAGAAAGGTGTTGATTCATATTAATCCTGCATTTCCTTCTTTCAGAAATAAGTTCTATATCACTCAAAAGCCTTATCACTCAAATAATTTTGCTTCTTCTAGTTCCTTTTACCCAAAAGAGTACTGTTGGTTTTAAAAAAAAGCCTGTTTAAACTGATCCCATTCTTTCTCAACTTCAGCAGTAAATAAATTACAATTGTCATAATGACTAAGTAGCCTATCATGGTATGCTTTGGCTACAACTGAATATTTCAGACCTTCAATGTTAAAGGTAATTTTCTTAAAACCCTTCCAGGGTCACCATCAAACATAGATGCTGACAGATTCCAAAATGAGAGGTCAAGGACATCTTTTGTACAACACATGAAACTTTGATTTTTTTTTTAATTATCATTTGAATATTTTCTAAGATATATCTTTTAAAAATATGTAATGAAGCTTGAAAATTTATATTTTCTTTTTTCAATTTGATGCATATTTTATTAAACTACAATATAAATAATTTGATAACGCTGTCTGATTGCCATTTTGAAAATCTAAAAATTAACAAAAAATTGCTCTTTTTAAAAATGGCAGATTTTAGAAGTAATTACAAAGTACGTACCACTATTTTTTCCATTTTACACTCTTTTCTGCCATAAACCTATTTTAGTATTCAAAGAATTATTTTTATTATTTTTCCCTGCATTCTATGCATTTTTCCCATTCTTAAAATTGAAACTGGAAATGAAAACATCCTTCTTAGATTCCAAGACTGGGTGTAGCTGCACTTAATTATATTATGGCTCACTGTTCAAGGAAGCAGCTGGATGAGCTATTATTCTCTATTCTGCCTAACGAATACTACCTCTCTACTGGTCCGTGGCATCTAATTGTGCAGCCTTACAAGTTCTCCCTCTGGTGTATATTATTGAACTCTGTGGCAATAAGTGTTTGTGTTGTGCTCTTAGCATTTCTGCAGGGGAAAATGCAAAAGCATGGGTTTACTGAAATTATTGGTAAATAACACACAAACTCTTAATTGTTCCAACACCCAGCCTGAAAAACTGGATGGAAGCAGAAAAACAAGTAATTTTTTTCACTAATCTGTCAAATAAAATTACCTTAAGAACTTTTTGGACAAAAGCCAATGAAATAAATTACGGTATGTTATATATGCCAATTTAATCAACATTTAATTGAGGATTATATGAAAATAAAATATTTAAAAAAAATTTAATTTCAAAAGTTTTTTTGGAGTCATGTTATAAAAAAGTATCTGGCAATGCAAATAAAAATTTATTAAAAACAACAAACTAATAGATGATAATAACTACATTATGTATGAAAAGAAATTCCTTTCTGAATAAATGAATAATTTTACTTGAAAAAGAAAATTACTCTCATTTTGAAACTTTGTTTCGTGCTTGGTACTAGGCTTTGAGAAAAGTCCAGGTTTTTCGTCAACTGTGCAGAATTAAATAAACAAGTCAACATCAGAAATTTTTAACCAAATAGCCAATCAACAGAAAAAGGTCATGTTACATAATAGGTAAAAAAGAATTTAGTTTTGAACTCCATGAATACAAAAAAATTAAACAAATTGACAAACATTAATGTCAATAAGACCTTTTCTTAGTAATATAGTGAAAGAAAGGATTTGGAAAACAATTAAGACTTAATTTTTGGAACCATGATGAATAAAAAAGAGATATCAGTCAAAAGAAAACTTCTTTCTGAATGAAAAAAATTACCTGAAACATGAATTTTATTTCTTTACATAATTCTTAAATATTAGTATGATTTATTTTAAAATATGAGCTAAAGTTACACAAGGTGATTTGGACTGCTCACATTAATAGGATTTCTTGTCCTGTATATAAAGTGGAAAAATACTTCTCAGTCACTTTTTTTTTTTGGGGGGGGGGGGGAAGAACATTAAGCATTTTTCTTTGGGTGTTACACTTTGGGGATCTCAGCAAATTGGGCTGATGATATATTCTAGCACACTGCATGCCACACATATGTATAGTAGCATCTGTGTCTTGTGTTCCGCCATGACCTAGTTTATGTAGTTAATTTCCAGGACAAAATCGTTTTGGCTTCAGCCCCAGGAAGTTATACGAATATATGCAGCAAGATTACAATTTTATTACTCTAGCATTTATACAATGAGAATCATACATGTTTAAAGCTCAGCAGTTCATATTTTGAAGTTTTTTGGTACATTTGAATGGTTTCATCTTGAAAACTAATTGACAGAAAAACAAAATAAATTAGCTTTTAATACTATGAATTTTGCAATATGTTAGGAATTAAAACAACAAACTTTCACTTATAGTTTTCCCTATACAAAAAATATTTCAAATACTCAACAAACTACCTTAAAAAAATATAATATTAATCTACCCATTACAATACATAATACGATAAAAAATCTAATACTTAATGATCATAAGAAATTGCCCACTGGCAGAGTATATCAACTTGATATACCGGACCCCTTAACTATACTGAACGGTAAGAATAAATACATCGGCAAAACTTATCGACAATACAAAGACTGAATGAACAAACATTAGCTTGATCTAAAAAAGAAAATTCCCAGTACAGCATATGCTCAAACTATAATAGAAAATAATATTCAAGTAAATAAAATAGAATATAAACCATTAATAGTCCCTAAATCTAAGTTTTAACTGCATTACACCAAAAAAATGCTAATTTGTTTGCAGCGTAATAATATATGCAACACTGACGTAGCCCCTATTCCTTCTGCATGGAATCTTCTATTACACAGCCAATCACCAGTTATTACATAACATCTTACGACCACTGATGTAATGAGTGAGATACTTATAAGCTAATGCTACACCCTACATTGACTGAGCCTGATGATGCCGTAGACTAGAGTAACGGAGAAACGCATAGTCATGTAAGGTCCGAGCGCCGATTGCAGATTGTGTTTCTACAACACCTGAGCACTGGTATGAAAGCAGTCTTATATACTAGTTTTTATATCTTAGTTAATCGATTTTTAATGTTTTAAATGTTTAAAGTACACAATTATGTCACAAAAACTGAGGAAAATGCAACTGTTGTCATCACTGTGATATGTGCCAATGGACTTGCAATAAATACTAAATATGATTGTTAACAGCTCTAACATCTACTAAGTACAATGATAATTTGGATAGAAACATCATAGGCTCCATGGAACCAGAGAGCATAATTGATGTTCGGCGTAATTGGAAATAAGCTAACAAATGTTTGTTATCAACCACAAGGAGTAACATACTATCCTACTGTACTAAGCTCAAGATAATTATATGTCAATATAGTGAAATATCTACATACGTATGCAATAGAGAAAGGAGTGGTATCTTGTTATAACAACTTTGGCCGAAAATAAGAGTATTAATGGACAGTATAAGAATATTTAATGTAACAATAAATAGAATACCTACTGACTACAGAGAAAATGTGAAAGTCATTGATGTCTCATTGTAACACCATATGAACCACAGCAAGTAGATGTACCAGCCTTCTATTCATTGGTAAATATAACTATTGTTAATTAGCCTATGCTTTATATAATCGATAATGAAATATTTAGTCTAATTAATATTTATTTAGATCATTTAAAATTGTAATATAGCAGTTGTAATTGCAGCCAGCTACCTCACAATTTGTAATAGCACTTACACTCCTCATACCTGAGATTCAGTAATTTAGATTAAAGAATATTGTACAGCAATTATCGTGAATTATATTAAGTAATACTAGCTTTATATATTTCAAAAAGACTTGACTCTCTTGTTCGACATAATTTGTTGTTAATCATTAGATCATATGGAACACACAAGTTAGTTAGCAAAATGAAAGATCTCTATGATAACATTGAAACATTTGTGAGAATTGGTACAGCTTGTAGCAGTGGGTTTAGCATTGCTAGTGGAGTTAGACAATGGTGCATTTTGTCTCCTTTTCTTTTTAGTTTTGCGATTGATTATGTTATGCAGAATTCACTGCAAGGGGAAGATTTTGGACTTAAATGTCTACAGATTGAAAAATTTCCGATTTAGATGATTAAATTATTTGGCCTCACTGGCTAATGATGTTGATGAGATGAATTCTTTCATTAGGGCTGTTGATGAGCAGATAATCATTATTCATTTTACATATCACATTATTTCATTAGGGCTTAGAGGAATAAAGTATTCTAATTCAGTGGTCAGTGTGTGTAGATGCTTACACAGTATCTTGGGCATCAGGTGGTAACCACCTTTGAGCAGCATAATGTGTAAAGAGAGTGCTTTAGTTTAGGCATATTGCCCATATGCATAGCTGCAGATTGGCATATAAGATTATGAAGAAGGGTACCTAAAATTCTCAGGGAAAAGGGAGAGACCAAGGATGAGATGAGCAGACAATGTCAAACAGGACCTTGCTAGAATTGGCCTACAGTGGTCAAACGCAGCAGCTGTAGCTCAGGACAGATGTGTATGGAGAAAAAAATTGCACAGTCTGGTTGGACCTCCATAGCCCATGGCTGCATGAGGATTATCCCAGGTAGCTCTGAAAATATATGGTACACAGTATTGGGTTGCATTTTAAATGTACACCCAGTATAACACCACAGTATGTCTTATTATTGAAAATATCACACAAACAAGCAATGATATATTTTTCATAATATTCAGGAAACTTAAAATGCTGGTTCAAAGACAGTATAAATATCAGCAATATAGTTATTTTCAACAACATACTGCACATATGAAAAACTCATCTTTACTCTTTGCGCTCACACAACATTCAGACTGTGGATTACTTTAGGTGCACAACCTTAAGCACTACTACAGTGCAAGAATTATTATCACAGATTTATAAATATTTATGTTTTGCTGAAGCCACAATAGTTAACTTTATGGTTTTGTACTTACTGCTAAGTAGTATTGTATAACCAAAAAGCTAAACATGAGTTGCATATATTATGCAGATTCTTAAATTTTAGAATGATAAATTACCCTGAGCCATGGTGAACTATCACAGCAGCAAGGTCATAGAGTGAACTACCACCTGAGGTCCCTCGAGTTTCATGCTATCAACAAAAAAAAACCATTACTATCATATAATTTTTATGCAATTCAAGAAAATTAAATATTTTTGACTAAACATATTAATTGAACAAAAAAATACTTACACACTATGTTTTATACAGCAAATTTTATACAGCACAAAATACATCACTGTTGTTAAATGCTGAAACTCCATATGAAAAAAGAAAATGCTCTTTTCTTTAAAATGAAAAAAGTAGCAAAGTTCATGCTGCTTTGCTACTTTTTTCGTTTTAAAGAAAAGAGCATTTTATTTTTTCATATGGACACATTCATTTCATATGGACATTTTTCACATTTCTGTATCCTTTAATTCTTAGCCTGGGCTTATAAATGGTCTAAGAAATTTGAAAAATTTATTTAGATTATGCTGATGATTTAGTTTTATTAGTGAGATGGAACTCTTTCATTACTGCTGTTGATGAGACTGGTAGTGGAGTAAATTTCGTGATAAACAGAGATAATTAAAGTGATGAAGATTGGTCAGTTAGGTTGTGGTTCAGTTAATCTAAATGATCACACCCTGAGCAAGTGTCTCAGTTGAATTATCTTGGGAGCTATATAACAGATACTGGTGATGTGCAGCATGAGATGAACAGAAGAATAGGAATTGCTTCTTGGACTTTTAAGAATCTATGGAGAGTGTGGAAAGATAGGCATATACACCTAAAGAATAAAAATTAGACTGTAAAATAGTTTGGTTCTCTCTAGGGTTAGTTATGGTTAGTATGGTACTTTGTAAACAAGGTAACATGAAACTTTATGCTTTTGATTATAGATGCTTATGCAATATCTTGGGTATTACATGGTTCAGCTTTGTAAGTAATGAAGAGGTTAGGCAAAGGAGTCAGCAAACTCCTCTGAGAAGCATATTGTGGAGAGAGAGACTCCGTTGGTTTGGCCATGTTGCACGTATAGATAATCATAGATTAGCAAATAGGGTTATGAATAGTGTGCCTAGGGGCATCAGAAAGAGGGGGGAGATCTAGGATGTGGTGGATAGACAATGTCAAATAGGACCTTGTTAGAATTGGTGTACAGTGGACAGATGCAGCACATGTAGTTCAGGACAGATATGCTTGGAAAACTAAACTGCACAGTCTGGTTGGACCTCCATAGCCCATTGGTGCTTTAGGATGATGATATTCCTTATGTGTGTTTACCGTTTCTCTGTCAATAACTTTATTATATTTGTTATGGAGTAGTTTTTGCACTATTATATCAAAATATCATCATCATCATTATCATCCTCAAGCAGCCATGGGCTACAGAGGTTCAACCAGACCATGCAATGCAGTCCTTCAAGAAAATCTGCCCTAAGCTACATCTGCTGCATCTGGCCACTGCACACCAATTCTAACAAGGTCCTGTTTGACATTGTCTGCCCACCACATCCTAGGTCTCCCCCTCTTTTTGCAGCATTTAGGCACATGGTTCATAAACCTATTTGCTAATCTAGAATTATCCATACAAGCAACATGACCAAAGTAGTCTCTCTCTGCACAATATGCTGCTCAAAGGAGACTGATGACTCTTTTGCCTAACATCATCATTACTTAAAAGGCTGAACCACCTAATTCACAAGATTTTGTTTACAAAGTGACTAAGCTTCACTACCATAACTAACCCTAAAAAGAACCAAACTATTATATAGTCTAATTTTGGTCTTTAGGTATATACACCTATTTCTCCACACACTCCATAGATTCCTAAAAGTTCTGGCAGCAATCTCTATTCATCTGTTAATCTCATGCTGCACATCACCAGTATCTGTTACATAGTTCCCAAGGTAAACTGTGACACCTGATCAAGACTGCAGCCATTCAGATTAACTGAATCACAGCCTGTCTGACCAATTTTCATCATTTTAATTTTCTCTCTGTTTATAACCAAACATACTCTACTACTGGTCTCATCAACAGATTGAATGAAAACGTTCATCTCATCAACATCATTTGCCAAAAGGGCTAAATCATCAGCATAATCTAAATCAGAAATTTTTGTATCTCCAGTCTATTTAAGGCCAAAACTTTTTCCTTGCAGTGGATTTCACATAACATAATCAATAACCAAACTAATGAGACAAAATGCACCCTTGTTGAACACCAGATGCAATACTAAATCAATTGCTACAAGCCTTACCAACTCCCATTACAAGACTCAGTGTTATTATAGAGAGCTTTCATTATGTTAACTAACTTGTCTGGTATACCATATGTTCTCACAATCAACCACAAATTATGACGATCAACAGAATCAAAAGCCTTTTTGAAATCAATAAAGCTGGCAACCAAAGGTTTCTGAAACTCTAAACATTTCTCAAGAATCTGCCTAAGTGAAAATATCTATCTGATCTAACACTTCTGAATCCACATTGCTCATCACCCCTACCACTTCTGAATCCACATTGCTCATCACTCCTACCACTTCTGAATCCACATTGCTCATCACGCAATTGCCTGTCAACCAGATTCTTAATTCTATTAAGCACAATCATGGAAAGAACTTTATCTGGAACAGAGAGTAGGCTGATACCCCTATAGTTATCACAAGAACTGCGATCACCTTTTTTGAAAATAGCGATAATAATAGCTCTGGTAAAATCCTTATGAACCATCCCTTTATCATAAAAGATTTTCAAAATTTCAGTCACCTAAATGGTAACTGAAACATTCCCAGCTTTAAGCATTTCCGTAGTAATTTCATCTATCCCATGGGATTTATGTAGTCAAAATATCTTCAGAATGTGTTATATAGGGCCAACATTAAAGCCAGTAATATATCTATCATCATACAGACAATGGGAGTAGAAATAACCACATTGTTTAGAACATCACTGAAATGCTCGGCCCATCTGGCCATGAGAGAATCCTCACCTTCTACAACCTTACCTAGTTTATCCTTCAATTTCAGTTTACCTGTTCGTTTTCTACCACACAACACATTAACTTTCTGGTACAGCTCTCTGCTGTTGTACTGTCTAACTGCTACCTCGGCTTTGTCAGCCAAGTCATCAAGCCAAAGATTCTTATCAGCAGCTAACTGATCCTTTACATGTTTATTAAGCTCCCTGTAGTGCTTTCTATTAAGACTAGTAGGGTATTGATTAAAGACATTCCTATAGTTCTTTCTTCCTGAAATAAGCTCAAGTGCATTATCACACAAATAATTCTGCCTCCTCTGCTCCTTTTTTCCCAAAAGAGTACTGTTAGTTTCTGAAAAAGCCCGTTTAAAATGGTCCCATTCTTCCTCAACTTCAGTGGTAAGCAAACTATGACTGTCACATAATGACTAAGTAACCTATCATGGTAAGCTTTAGCTATAACTGGGTCTTTCAGACCCTCAGTGTTAATGGTAAATTTTTTAACCTTAGCACAACACTATTTAAGTTTAAGTTGCAAGACACTTTTAACAAGGTAATGGTCAGATCCAATTTCAGATCCCCTATATGCCCTGGTATTTCTAACAGAACTAGCCCATTTGATGTTGGTGAAACCCATGTGTACTTATGTATGTCACAGTGTTTATAATAAGTGTTAGTTTTTACCTGTAGGAGATGTTGCCCATTGCAGCTATCAATACCAAAAGGGCTATTACCACTCCCCAAAGGTTAGAGTCAGTACCAACTTTGGCACTGAAGTCACCTAGAAATACCAACCCACCTATATATGCCTGGTATTTCTAACAGAACTAGCCCATTTGATGTTGGTGAAACCCATGTATACTTATGTATGTCACAGTGTTTATAATAAGTGTTAGTTTTTACCTGTAGGAGATGTTGCCCATTGCAGCTATCAATACCAAAAGGGCTATTACCACTCCCCAAAGGTTAGAGTCAGTACCAACTTTGGCACTGAAGTCACCTAGAAACACCAACCCTTGGCACTGAAGTCACCTTAAAAATAATCTCAAATTTCTATTTTCAGGGAGGGAAGATAGAACAGCATCTCTAAGGTGTAGGTTTGCTTTTCAGCAGACATTCTAGTGATGCTCTTCAAGGATACAAGTGCATTAATGAAAGGTTTCTTACAGCAAAATTTCAGACAAGCATTAAAGACTTGAATGCTATCTGCTTTTATGCCCCCACTGAGGATGCCAATGAGGATGAGAAGGATAGGTTTTACAGACAACTCTTTTCTTGACATCTCTTTCTTGACATCTCTTTCTTGACATCTCTTTTCTTAACAGAATTCAAAATATCTGAAGTTGTCTGTAAAACCTATCCTTCTCATCCTGATCAGCATCCTCAGTGGGGGCATAAAAGCAGATAGCATTCAAGTCTTTAATGCTTGTCTGAAATTTTGCTGTAAGAAACCTTTCATTAATGCACTTGTATCCTAGAAGAGCATCACTAGAATGTCTGCTGAAAAGCAAACCTACACCTTAGAGATGCTGTTCTATCTTCCCTCCCTGAAAATAGAAATTTGAGATTATTTTTAAGAATCTGACCTTCATCTATCCATCTGGTCTCTTGCAAGACAAGAATATCTGAATTATAACAATGGAATTCTTGTGTGAGGACATCAAGAGAATAATCACTTAGCAGAGTCCTCACATTTCAACAACCTGTGGAAAGAAAATGTTTAATGGTATATTTAATGAAACTGTTCATTGAGAGTGGAAGTACTGACAATATCAAACAGCCCCTTAATCACAGGCATGGGCAAATGTGATGCCCCATCGTTCACTTTTGCTTTACCTTAACCAGTTTTGTTTAATTTACGTTATATTTATCATTTTGGGGATTTTTATTTCCTTTTTGGCATCACAGCACTCGTTTCCAAGATGTTGTGAGTTGCACATGCACAACTCCGATCTTCCGCCTTCAACCGCTAAAGCACATGCAAAGGACACGCCCCCTCTTGCGTCATAGCTTGCGTCGTTCGTCATAGTATGTAAATGTCTTTCCCGGCATGCGCCGGCTATTGTCTTTTAAACCAGTGACCTGCGAGTCACAGTAGCACAAGTTAGAGGAGGGCAGTTAGTGCACAAGCACAAGGTGCATAGCACCAAGCACAGTGCGTGTAGAACAGGAGTTGTATCTTCTTCATTGATGTCTTGGTGAGTTGAACTATTTTGAAAATAAATCTGTTTGTTATTTTTAAACCTTTCGAGTCTGTACAATTTTTTCTCTTGAGCAACGCGAATTTAAGTTTTGATAATATTAAATCTTAAAATTGACAATCATTTTTTGATTCTTACTCATTAACGCTCGCTGGCATTTTGAACCCTACTTTAAACTTAGTCTACTTTTTTTGGCAAATTTGTTAATTATTGCCTGGCGCCCGTATCAGCTATCCGGAGCATTAAACTAATTGGATAAAACTTTAAAGCATTATTGCATTTATTTGGAGTCGTTACACCACAACTAAGGACTACAGTCATCTACACTGGAAGGCTTCCTCCAACATAAGTTTGATGATGCCCATAAAAGCAAGAGTTCATGTGCCTGCTGGGTCATTCCACTTGAAATCAACCAAAATTTTGGAAAAAGTCAGAACATTTAATATGTCCTCATTTTTACCGATTGCAATCTTTACACTCTATGTATCACTCAACATCTGTATTGCTAAATTGTTCCCTCAAAATGTTGTGCTTTTTCATTTGCTTCTCTGTAAAAAAGAATATGAATTTTTATGAATAGCAACATTATAGCTGTAAGTAGCAGTTGGAGTGGTTGGAGTTAAAAAGTTGTGCTTGAGTACAAAAGCAGCAACATTAGCCTCAAAGCAGTAAACATCGGTAGCTTCTCCGTGCACATGGGCAAGAGCATCAGTGCAATCCCCTGAAGTGCATTATTAGCGATACAATAGGTACAAATTCAATATTTTTTTTTTCATTATCAAAGAAATGCCCATACTCCAAATTTCGTACAATGTTTCTATGGAGTATAATGTACAACATATGTCAGTTTCAATTTTTTATATATGGTGCCACATCACTTTTTTTTCACATTTTAAAATTTTCAGTTTTTTTGATTTTTTTTTCAAACTACTAAATTTTTCAAATTCGTTTTTCTTAATGAATTAATAAGGCAAATCTACATCAGTACACTAAGTTTGGTCTTCTCATCTACCATAGAAGCAATGAAAAAAAGAAAAACCTTTAGTGACAATTGCAATTTGTATATTTCCCCCTTAGGGAAAATGATTATAACTCCTTACAAAAAATTTTTTGACTCAAAATATTTTGGACAATCAGACATTTTATGTGTACTAACATTTATGCCAAAGATCATTGAAATCTGTGATGGATGGTGAACTGGCCTGGTTAAATTGACATGGAATGACCCTGCTATGACCTCTGCTCAGGATTATCCACCAGTTGTCACACTGATCTAGCAGCCCTCCCCTTCCATAAGAGAAGGTACTAATGGTCTGCACCACGAGAAGGCGAAGGTTAGACTTTAGGTGTAGGTCTGGCTGGTTCTGTGCATCATCACAGGGGATTGGTGCATAGCTCTCCTTCCAGTGTATGGATGTTAAAATATCCACAGTAACAAATTGTAAGCCGGCCATCTGATGTAACATAATTCTGAAAAATGGATAATTATTGATCGACTGAAAGATCAATATTTATCGGTCACCAAAAGATTGATAATTTAAGAAATAAAGTAAATCCACAGAAATTAAAATTAAGGTCTAATTATAAAAGAAAATGAAATACTAACTTTACAAAAGGAGTGTATATCTATTTAATCTTTGTAAATAACATACCATACAGTCCCTTAGCAGATGGCTCTCTCCAACCTTGCATGTGTGAGCAAGCAATTGCTACACCTGCAACTTCCTCCTCCTACCATGGCACTGTGCATTGCAGCCAGTTTTCAATAAGTTTGCTATGAAAATTTGTTTTTTAGTTACAATTTCAATGTGAAGAGCAGGAAAGAAGCATAGAATGCTGGGATAAATGATAAAAATAATTCTAGCAATAGTGAAATAGGTTTAAGGCAGAAAAGAATGTAAAACAGGAAAAATCAAAAGAGATACATACTTTGCAATTACTTCAAAAATGTTCCATTTTTAAAACTAGAAGTTTTTTCTTAATTTTTTCATGATATTTTCAAAATGTTAGGAAAAAATTTGTCAATAATAGTTCAAATCAAACTTGTAAGCTTAAATCAGGAGTTACTTCACCAAAAAGTAATGTTAAAAATAAATAAAGGTTATATTTGCTCAACTTGGTATTTATTTTAGTGCACCCACACCACCTGGTGGCACTTACACTGATTTTTTTATTCACAAATTCTCTACCCCATGTTCTTATTAAGGTATCCACCACTTTTAGCCGTGATCCATCAAGTAGATCCATCTACATCGCTCTGAGTACTGTCAGTTTAATTATAACCCCCCTATATATATATATATTTTTTTTTTCTCACTCTGATCCCTGGTAGCATTTATTGTTCTTTACCTATTTTACAAGCAATCAACAGCTCTGGAGCTTTTGAAAGATCCAAATGTTTTACAATTGAATATTTCAATTTTAACTGTGTATCTTTGCCTAAAAGCTTGATTTTGCAAGTGTGCAATGCACTCCCTGGACTTATACAAGATAAATTATTTTCAGTTTAAAACTGAAAATTTTCACTAAGCAAATGTTCATGAGGCATGATCCTATGCATTTGTGATCACTTCTGCCTCTATTCAGTATACATCCTACAAATCAATATCATTTTTGATCCACAACCAAAGTTTTTTATTATGTTTCTACAACACCTGCTATAAACTACCAAACAGTCACCATAACCTTTTTCAGGTGAAGATTAGGCTTAGGCATGTGTTTGAATGCTTCCAGACATTGAGCAGAATGTCATAAAGGATTTTTTTCATCACACATTACAACTCTATGCAAAAAAGGATCCCTTTGGTTTAATGTGAGAAGGGAAAGTGCACACTTCAAGTCAACACGATTTATGAGTGTCAGTTAATTCATGCAGAACCCATTTATCCAACTTCACTTTCCCAATGGCTTCCAGGTGCCAGACAACTGTTGAATAATGCACATCTAATTAGCATGAGAAAGTACTTGTACAGTTTGGCGTGTGTTGAATTCAAATAAAGCCTTCAATCAATTATTATCAATCTCTTCTTCAGGTCAACCAAGTGGCTTATTTTGAAGGCTGATGTCGCCTGATAGAAATTTTTCACACTAATGTTTTGTTGTCTGTTCACTAGCTGTGCCTTCTCCAAATGCTGCATTTATGTTGCAAGTTGCCTCAGCAGCATTGTATCTCAGTTTAAACTTGTATAAGAACTCGATTTGACTCTGATCCAGTATTTCCTTTAAGCTCTTGCAATCCACTTACCACAAAATCTACTGGCAAAATGGCTACTTTGTTATCATAAACCAGCATCATCATTTAATATAAGGTATCACAAGCATCATCTAGCAATATTTTCAGTCCTCAAAACATGAAAAAACTTCATGCATCTGCAAAATTGGCCATTTGATATCCAACAACTTAGTAGAAATATCATAGCATTTGAACTGGATAGTTTCTAAATTGTATAAAAATTCTTTAATTTGTCCATTTCTCAATAATTCGTTTAATGGATTGCAACAAGATTCAAATTTGCAATGCAGCATATCTATATCATAGTTACAGCAGCATGATTAATCACTCATTCATCAGCAGCTGTACGTATGTGTCACTGGTTAATATATAACCATTACAGGAAATTTTTATCATTAAAAATATTTAAACGACTTTTAATTTCATACAATCATGCGAAAAACAAATGTTAACAGTTACTTACCATGTTCGCAAGTATAAATTTGCTCATGTCCAGTCCACGAACAGGGAAATCAATATAATTATCCAATTTTGTCCTAAAATAATTATTCCACCTAAACCGTTTTAAATGTAGACATAGCACCTGAAATATTAAGTAAGAATCAAATCTTTCACTCAAATTTTAAGAAGAATCATTGGAATAATCAAATTTATAATTTTATTTTTGCCACAATACTTTTTAATAAACTTTTAAATCACTATCTGAACAATGAACTAAACCTTATGCTGCCATGACCTATAAAATCTGGTTCATGAAGCCTGCATATATGGCCATTAACCATAAACTCAGCCTTTAATACCATAAAAAAAACATTTTTTAAAAATATTAAAGTTTGAAATTTTATATATATGTAAAATAGACATTTCAGAGCTCCTAAAAAAGGATAATTTTTTTTTAATTTATTCCTCAACTTGAGGTCTCAGAAAATAAAAAGCCCTTTCTCTTGCTGAAACTGCTATTAGTACAGACATGATTATACCTTTGCTGTAGTCACTGTTCTATATTTAGAACAGTTCCCTACTAGCCGGCTGAGAGCTCTAGCAAGTTAAATGAGTTATTTAGAAACCATCCAACCATATGTGTTCTCAATTAAACAAAGTCAGATGGCAATTTTTTTTTCAGAGGTTTCCAGTGATTTGCACAAAAATACAGCCATATACATTTTTGCATCATTTTGATATATTTTGTGATTAAAAACAATTTTAGTTTTTCTAAATTTTTCATTTATTACCAGATATCATCTATGAAAGGAATATGAAAAGAAAAAAATTGATAGTTCTTTGGTGATAAGATAGGCAATCTCATAGCAGCATAATATCGATCAGCAAACATTTAAACTGGTTTTGATTTCAAACTTGGTGCGCATGTTATGTGGTACAGATTGGATATTTGTACTGTGCTCAGAAAGTACAGCATTCTGGCATTTCGTTTTGCTGATGAAATAAGGTTTTGAATAATAATATCAATAGATATTATCAAGTTTAACCAGAAAATCGTGAACATTTTGTAAAAATATTTCATTGACTGATTTCATAGACTCATTTGACTAAGAAAAGTCACAACTAATTCAGATCAGTTGCAACTTTTCTGTTTGCACTACTTTTAGAATTATTTATATTGCTTCCAAAATATATGCTGCAATTAGAAAGAGTAATTACACTAAATAACAAATTTTGCTCTTTGGTTGTTTTGGAAGTGTGAACAGCCATTTTCTTATGTAAATCGAGGTGCTGACATGAAAATGGCAACAAAGGTCTTTGATTGGCTACAGTTTTCGACATACAGTCACTGTATTACACCATTCACAGAAGGTTGCATGTCGGCTTACAGCAACACTGCCTCTTTTCCTGCCACTTATATACTGAATCTTGAGTATCTCATCACATTCCAGCAGTAATCTGCTAACATTGATAGACTCCATCTTCCTCAATCTCTTTTCCATTGTAACAATTTTCTGATGAAAATGTTACCTATGCTCATCACTTGCAGTGCCACAATTTTCCAGAAAGAAATCCAAATGAGAACTTAAGAAATGTACCTTCGAAGACATACTACACTGAAGTGCCACTGAATTAGGGATAGTAACCTAGTAATGTATTGTGACCCCTCTGGCCCTAATAATGGCCGCCACAAGACGAGGCAAGGACTCCACTAACTTGTGTAAATCTTCAACAGGTATGGTGACCCAGACATACTCCACAATTCTCTCAAGGTCATCACCGATGGGACAGGGGCCAGAACACTCTGCTCGACTGTATCCCAAAGATTTTCGATGGAATTTAAATCTGGACTTCTAGGCAGCCAATTTATTATTTCAAAGTCAGCAGAATGCTCCTGCAACCATGCAGTAGCCAACATGGACATGTGAGATGAACAGTTGTCTTGCTGATAGACACCATCTCCATTGGGATGCATGATGGCCATATATGGGTGTAAATGGTCAGCTATGAGTTCTACGTACCAGGATGCATTGAGTAGTCGGTACACATAACAAAGGTCCCACAGATGTCCAACTGAAGACACCCCAGGACATCACTGAGCCACCACCAGAATGTACTGTTCCGACCTGACATGCAAGATCCATAGCTTCATGTGGTTGGCACCATACCCTCAGTCTCCCATCGATGTGATGAAGTTTAAATTGGATCCATTGCCAATTTTCGATGGTCCAGTTTCGATATTCTTTAGCCCAGGAAAGGCATTAAGCCCGGTGTCATGCTGTTGGAAGTGGGACTCTCTTAAGTCGGCAGCTCCCAAAGTCAAGATGATGAAGTGAGCATTGCACGGTCTGTGCACTGATTTCCCAGCTGGAACCAGTATTCAGATGGGAGGTAATTTCAGATATCTGGCCCCTATTGGTCTGTATGATGCGGGTCAGACGGTGAAGCCCATGATCATTCAAGGCTGGTTGCCCTTTGCAGTTTGTCCAGGTGCTTATTTTTTTGCCAGAATTTTCATATTCCTGGAACACTCTTGAAACTGTCATACGAAAAAATCCAAGTTCATTGGCAATTTTGGAGATTCAACCCATTCGTCGAGCATCTACGTTCTGCCTTCTGTCAAATGCATCTAAATCTCACACCTTCCCCATTACGCTTCTCATGACAAATGCTTGGGGAAGCCAAAGCTGACAGCTATACCAGAGTTTCAGTCATGCATGCGAGCAAATGCAGGACTTGAAATACTGAATTTGGATAATGACTCATATCCCTAATTCAATGGCACTTCAGTGTATATCCCAGTTTGTGATATGAGAACAGCATTCTTCCACAAGGTCCTTGCAATTTTCTGCTTTTTTATCCCCTAACCTTTCCAATGTCCAACGTGTATGTATAAGTACGGTGATGATGCAAGAATATGAATTGAGAGGCCAATGACGTATACATATGTTCCTAGTACAACACACCAAACTTTTTTTTTTAAAATAGAAATATCGAATTTAAAAATTTTAATATATATGCTGAAAAAACTTATATTTTAGAGGTGTTAAAAATACAAAACCTTTTTAATTTAGGATCAATTATATTCTTAGGTGGCATAAAATATCCCTGCCACACTCCCAGTAGCCATTCAGACAGCTCAAATTACGTTATCACCGCATTCCGATTTCCTGACGAAACGTAACTTTCCCGCTGCTAAATTTGCAGTTACGAATGATTTGGAAGTGTTGCCAGTTGGTTTTTTCTTAAAAGTTTGAAAAACTGCCAAGAATTAACAAAAAAAAATTTTTTTTCAGAGCAACTTCAAAGCATTTAGCATGCACATACTTTTACTCTTTCCTGCTTAATTTTTTTTCAATATTCTTAATTTTTTTTCTCTTACTGAACATATATCTTGATGTTGAAAAACAAATCGATATTTTTGGGACAATCCTAACCGCTAAAGTTTCCGTAGCAGACAGTTCAAAGTAGTTTTGGTTCTGGAATCGCCTCTGCTAGCTGTACTTAGGATTAGTGTTGAGTTTTATATTTCATAAGTTAATTTTTAATAATATATATTTATTTCATTTATATGATATCTAAATATTAATTGATTTAATTTATATCAGTGATAAAAAAACGGAAATGGCTTCAACATCAAAAGTTACTGACGAAGAGCTGAGTGAAGTGCATCCCGAAAATCGGGATTTTTTTTTTTGCAATATTTTGGGAACTCGAACTCAGAAGATGAATTTGAAGGTTTTTCCAATGCTGATAGCCTGCTAAATGATGAAATGTTTTTTGATTCAGATGAAGGTGAAGATCAAATTGAATTTCTTGAGCCATCCAGTGAAAGTTGCAGTGATTCAGAAGATGAACCTGCCACTTCCAAAGCTGAGCAACTTTCTGCCGAATGAGCTAAGCTTGAAGAAAGCACATTTTTATTGAAAAGGCATGCATTCGTAGGTATCCCTGGAAAAAAAAATGAAACTGCTAAAACAGTGTTAGATTTTTTAAGCGATGATGAAATTTTTGAAGAAGTTGCACAACAGAAGTAGCCGATATGGTGCTGCCTTGCTTGGAAAGTCTGAAACCAGTTCCAAATATCCCTCTTCAAGAATAAATTGGTTTCATGAAAAACCAACCTCAGCTGAAGAAATGAAATGTTTCTTTGCTTTAGTCCTAGCAACAGGCCTTGTTCAAAAACAATCCTCGACTGAGTACTGGTCTAAAGAGTGGTTGTACATACACCTTTATTTTCAAAGGTCATGTCAAGAAATAGGTTCAGACTGTTGCTGCAATGTTTCCATTTGTGTGACAACAGCATTGTGATGCCAAAAAAAGGTGAACCTGGCTATGATCCTTTAAGCTAAACTAGATCAAGTGTTTCCTGATATTATAGATAACTCTCTGTTTGGAACATATGTTGTTCTAAATCTAAGTATTGATGAGGCAATAATTGGCTATAAATGCAGAATTTATTTCAGAGTATATAATCCCCAAAAACCAGAAAAATTTGGCATAAAACTTTATGTTTTATGTGATAGCAAAACAGACTATTCCTGGAATGTTATAGTGTATACTGGCAAAGGAACTGTTCAGCCTCATGACAGCAGCATAGGCCATGCACATGTTGTCACTATAAAGCTGATGGATGGTTTGCTATACCAAGGTTATCATTTGTACATGGATCACTGGCATTCCTCTCCAGCCTTGTACCAAGAATTGTATGCAAAAAAAAACTCATGCCACAGGCACTGCAATGCCAAATAGAAGGGGTCTACCTAGTTATAATTTACAAGAGAAGTTGGGAAAGGGAGATGTCATTTCATTCAAAAAAGGTTCTCTTTTAGTTATGAAGTGGCATGATAAAAGAGATGTTATCATGCTCTCTACTTTTCATAATGCTGAAATGTCAGAAGTCCAGCAAAGGGGACAGAAGCAAGAAGGTGGAGGTACTCAAACTATTTTGAAGTCCAAGTGTATCATTGACTACAATGCTCAAATGGGAGGTGTGGACAGTGCAAACCAGTTACTTCAGTATTATCCAATAAAACATAAATGTTTGAAATGGTGGAAAAAGCTATTTTTCCATATAGTAAATATTGCTGTTGTAAATGCCTATATTTTATTTAGGAAAAATAATCCATCAGTAAGCCATTATCAGTACAGGATTACTCTTGTGAATCAGTTGCTTGAAGAAAGTACAGATCTGTCTAACCAGAGCAAAGCACCATACCTCCAATTATGCGGTTAACTGGATGCCACTTTTCCAGAATAATTCCAAAACTGCATCAGAAAAAACAACCGTCTCGAAGATGCATTGTGTGTTCAGCACCAGGACATAGAAAAGAAACAATATATGAGTGTGAACTACATGAGGTTGCCTTATGCAATGGTGCATGTTTTAAGTTGTATCATACAGAAAAAAATTACAAGAGGAAGTAGCATTCTTCTTCAAGGTAAAAAAAAAACATATTTTATTATTTGGAGTATAATATTCTCTGTACTTGAATCCAATAAAACAATTCTAGTTTGTAGAATTTTCAGAATTAGGTCTTAATTGCCCTACGAAACCCTTATTTTCTACAGCATCACTCTGAAAAAGTTTTATTAAAATTCTTCTCATTTTCAAATATATTTTATTTTCATAATATTCTTAATTAAATTTTGTTTAATTTGAAATATAACATGACCTATTTCCATTGATTAGTTATTTTTTTAAAAGAGTTTAATGTTGACTTGTTTATCTGACTCAGCACAGTTGGCTAAAAGCCAAGAATTTTCTAAAAATATGGTTCCGAGAAAAAAATTACGAAACGAGAAAAATATTTACTTAAAACCAAAAAAGTAATTTTTTTGTTATTCAGAAATATAGTCATTCTATTCATGTGCATTCTATTCATGTGCATTTTTGTCCTTAAATAAATTTTTATTTGTGTTGCCAGATGCATTTTTTTAGTACATGACTCTAAAAAAAGTCCTATTAAAATAAAACATAGTTTTTTTTTGTTAAATATTATAATTTCAGAAAATCCAGTATGAAATGCTGATTAATTTGGTATACAACATGCCATAATTCCTTTCATTAGTTATTTGGTAAAAAAAGTTCTAAAGTTAAAGTTTTTATTTGGATGAGCATAGTGAGAAAATAGCTTGGCACCTGAATGGAAACCTGTTTTTCAGCCTGGACACTGGAAGGGCTAAGAACCCTGTTGCCATCTGTTGGAAGGAATCCCATGCTCTACATTCATCACCAGTGATGATATGGTCAAATATCTTATCATGTAGCAATGATTATGTGTAAAGATGGTAACAAAATCTTCGTAGATTATACCTGCGGATGATGCTGTATATTCTTCTTCACTGGCTGTAGTGATTGCCGAGAAGGTCAAATCCTCATCATGTAATGAGATGCTTTGTCTCTGCTATTCTATTTGCAAAGGAAGCAAAAGAACATTGTATATCTGAGCTGTAGTCCAAGCAAAAGAGCAATTGCATTTAAGTCCCCACAAAGATGCCACTTATATTTGTCATAATTTATGTATTGAAGTAATTTTTTCATATTGTCATAAGTTTCTTCATATTAATAGCTTGACCTACTGGAACAGAAGGAAACATGTTCCCATTATGTAGAAGAATGGCTTTCATATTAATTTCGAGAAATCTATATATAACCTCCATTCTGCTGAAGTATGTGTCATGTGGAGGTAGGTTAATAAAATGTCAACATCTTTGCAAGCAATCAGGTTACCTACCATGGTAAAGAACAATATTAGATCTTTTTGGCAGCAACAATATGTGCTTACTTTCACATTTCTGTCAAGGAGAATCCACTGCTGCAGTCTGGAGCCTAAAAGTTCTGCCTTGCTCTTTGACAGTTCCAGATCTCTTAACAAGATCATTCAACTCGTTCTACAGGATCTTGTGTGGTGAATCTGATGTCATGTGTGAAATAGGGATCAACAAACGCTATTTTGTGTGTTCCTGTTTCTTCATTCTTTTCCGAGTCCATATCGAAATGTTCTGGTGGCTCCGGGATGGGCAGGTTTTCACCTGTTAACTAGGCAAATGTCACAAGCTATGTTGGGATAGTTTATTGTCTGCTTTTTCTTTTTAGTAATATCACCTGCCAGCAGAGATCTCATACAAAAGTAAGTCACTTGTGTGGTTGGAAGGTTCCCATCATATCACAGAAATGGCAAATGACATCGACTGCCTCTTGCCATTTAGCTGGCTGCAAAGACATGTTGTACAACTATTACATACTATATGGGGAGCCCAGTGCCTCTGTTGATCTCCAATTTTATACATGAAGTAAAGGTGGTAGGCCTTATTGATGACAGGCATTATGTCACACTTCTGTGACATAAAAGTAACATTGCCACAAATATAACAAAAATGGCCTGCATTGTTCATACAAGAATACAGGGTGATTCAAAACTTATCGTTCAAATTTTGTGGGGAGGTAGGGAATACATCAGGAAACTGATTTCACATAGGAAAGAATGTCCGCAAATGTACGCATGCGTATGTAGAGGGCGCTGTGTGCACCCAACCAGTGTACAGCTCGCCCGACCACTCCCGCTGTCATCAGTGTACGAGCTGACTTACTAGTGATAAGATGAATCGTTTTACGCATCAAGAGCTAGCGGATATGCATCTCGCATATGGGGCAGCTGGCGAAAGCGGCCGCCGAGCTAGGCAAGTTTACGAAGACCGATACCCCAACAGAAGAATACCGCAGCATCAAATGTTTGCACGTGTGCATCGCAATCTGCGCGAATCATCATCGCAATCATCGCAACCTACTGTGAACCTGTACTTTACCTTGTTGGAATAAAAGTCACATTCATTACCACTTAACTGTACTGTTTCCTTGTGTTCACTTTACTTGTCCATTTAGTTCATGTAGATGATGTTTGCGGACATACTTTCGTATGTGAAATCGGTTTCCTGACGTATTCCCTACCTCCCCACGAAATTTGAACGATAAGTTTTGAATCACCCTGTATAAAGCACATTGCTCACATACAACAGCCACATAGAATGATGAATGGCTGATAACTGAATGATGCAATACCTCCCTGGTATTGTCATCATGGCACTTCATACAACACGCAAAAGACTCAAATCAGTATACACTGTATATGGATGCAGCCTCTTGTATTTTCAAAACAAAAGCCAATCACCAATTTTTAAATGTCATAAATGTCTTTCATGATCATCATCATCATCTTCAAGCAGCAATGGGTTATGGAGGTCCAACTAGATTGTGTAATTTAGTTCTCCAAGCACATCTGCCCTGAGTTATATCTGCTGTAACTGGCCACCATACACCAATTCTAACCAGATCCTGTTTGACGATGTCTGCCCACTACATCCTAGGTCTCCTCCTTTTCCTGAGGCCTTCAGGCACACTGTTCATAATCATATTCACTAGTCAATAATTATATATAAGGGAACCATCGCCAAACCAACCGAGTCTCTCTCTACAGAATTTGCTGCCTAAAGGAGATTGCCGACTCCTTTGCCTAACCTCATCATTACTTACAAAATTTAAACACCTAATACCTGAAATACTGCATAAGCATCTAGAATCAAAAACATGTTTCCTGTTATATTATTATTCCTGTTATCCTAGTTATTTCTGTTATTACAAAACGCTCAAGTTTCACCACCATATTTAACTATAGAAAGAACCAAACTGTTACACAGTCTAATTTTAGCCTTTAGGTGTAAAAGCCTGGTCTGTAAATGGTAGCTAGGCATAAACTGGAAGGAGAGCAGTGTACCAATTCCCAGTGATGATGCACAGAATCGGCCAGGTTTAGTGCCTAATGTCCGACCCTGCCTTCTCGTGGTGCAGGCTGTTAGTACCTTTCAAAAGAGATATTCTCTTTTGTAAGGGAACGGAAGGCCAGTTCAGTATGGCCACTTTTTTATTTTTTTCCAACCCTGCTGAGGAATTGTCAACTTCACAGGGTCCTGGTGTTGACCATTTATACTTACTAGACTGGACTTGTTTATGGATTTGAGCTTGATTATACACCTGGACTTGCTGCACTGGTGGGCCTCTGCTGAGGGAGAATCTGCCGCTGTGTTTTCCATTTGATTCTGGTTTGCCAGCCGTAATTGAACAGAGGCATGGGATACCTTATATCAGCTGGTAGATAATCCTGATCAGAGGCCATCACAGGTACCTGAACCTCATTTAGCTAGTTGGGCATCGTCAATCCTAAAATGGAGTAATGTGTCTCAGGCAGGCCATATGGCTCTTGAAAAAGCGGTGTCTGAAGTTCCTACCAGCATCGGTGAATTCAGCCTTTAGCAGAGGAGGAACAGGTTTTTGCCACATGCCTGCAATCAGGGGGCTGTTTGATATTGTTGGCCCTACCTATCTCAATAAACCTAGTTTCTTTAAAAATTTTACTAATCATTTTCTCTCTGCAGGAAAGTGGAACATGAGGACATTACATAGAGATTATTCTCTTTATGTCCTTGCACAGGAATTCCAGCACTGTAACCTAGATATTCTAGGCTTCCAAGAGATGAGATGGACAGGTAAAGATGAGATACTTAAAAACAACTTTAAATTGCTCTTTTCAGGGAGGAAAGATGGAAAGCATTTTCAAAGTGAAGGTTTGCTTCTCAGCAGACATGCCAGACAGGCACACAGGGATTGAGAGATAAATATGGCAAGGTGGTTGAAGGTGAGGATTCTGTGATGGCTGAGTATTTCAGAGATGTTCTAAATAACGTAATTTTTTCTACTCCTATTGTTTGTAATGAGGAAAGATGCATTACCCTATTTTTTGTAATGAGGAAAGATACATATGATTTATGATGGCCTTATATCACATTCCGAAGTGATTTTAGCTATCTCTAAATTAAAACTGCATAAATCCTCAGGGGTGGATGAAATCACCACTGAAATGGTTAGAGCTGGAAACATTTGTGTTGTCACATGGCTGACTGAAATTTTGAATAATTTTTATGATAAAGGTGTTGTTCTTAAGGATTTTACTAGAGCTATCATTGTCTTGATTTTTAAAAAAGGTGATCGTAGTTCTTGTGATAATTATAGGGGAATTAGTTTACTTTCTGTTCCAGGTAAAGTTCTTTGCACGATTATACTTAATAGAATTAAGAATTTGGTTGATGAACAACTGTGTGATGAACAGTGTGGATTCAGAATTGGTAGAGGATGTATTGATCAAACATTTTCACTTAGGCAGATTCTTGAGAAATGTTAAGTTTCAGAAACCTGTGGTTACTAATTTTTTAGATTTCAAAAAGGCTTTTGACTCTATTGATCGATATAATTTGTGGTTGATTATTAGATCATATGGAATACCTGATAAGTTACTTAGTGTAATGAGAGCTCTCTATAATAACACTGAGTCATGTGTGAGAGTTGGTACATCTTGCAGTGATTGGTTTAGCATTGCTAGTGGAGTTAGACAAGGGTGCATTTTGTCTCCTTTTCTCTTTAGTTATTGATTATGTAATGCAAAATTCTTTGCAAGGTAAAGATTTTGGCCTTAAATGGTTTAGAGATTAACATTTCTGATTTAGATTTCCGTAGCAATTTCATCTATAGTCATTTCCGTAGTAATTTCATCTATAGTCATTTCTGTAGTAATTTCATCTACCCCTGGTGGATTTATGAAGTTTAAGTTTAGAAATAGTCAAAATAACTTCAGATTGTGTCATAGGGCCTGTTATAGGATCAACATTAAAGCCAGTAATGTATCTATCATCATTGCAATCATTCACACCACGTTTCATAGACCATTAATACATCAACTGGCAGTGTTTTTGCACCTATTGGTGTTTTGCACCTAATCAGGGACAACTGCTCATCAACTGGCAGTGTTTTTGCACCTATTGGCATCCTATACAAATTAATGACATAGGTATACATTGCCACCATGCATGCAAATTTTCAGCTTTTTACAGCTATTCTTTCCAGGTAGGTAATTTCAATGATTGGCAGTGTATATTAACAGATCTAAGTTGAGTAAACAACTTGATTAGTTAACAGGAAATACTTACATTAGGTAGTCGCCTAATCCAAAACCTTTTAGTTGATTTCTGTTTACTTTTACAGCTATGACAAAGATACAATTCACTTTCTGCAAGTTCTTCCAACTCCGTAAAACTACTCAAACATTCTGAAAACGCAAATAAGTTAATAGAATGAAAAATTACACTATCAAATACTTAAAAATTTAAGTTAATAATACAGAGAAGGATATATACAATAGAATAAAATATACAATGTAAGTAATCTCTGTCAAACCTGCAAATCACTTTCAATGCAACACCAATACACCAAAGAGCCAAAACATTATGACCAGCGTAATCTCAGCGCTCATGACCAGTGTATCTTTATGCAAATCAAAGCAACTGCAGGTAAATGACAGCATGTGTGAAGGTCATGAAACAGTATAAATAATACCTGATACTGAGCTCTGTTAATCAGTGTTATTTTTGGTCTTCTGCCTATCCCACCTGGAGACCTAAGTAAGTTTGACAAAGGCCAAATTGTAATGGCCACACAACTGGGTCAGACTATTTCCAAGATGGCAAGGCTTGTTGGGTGCTCACAGTCAGCCATGGTTAGTACCTATGAAAAGTAATCTGAAGACAGAAGAACCATTTAATGCCAGCAAGGTACAGGCCAACCATGGCTCATCTAAGCTAAAGATGAGTGAAAAGCTATCTCATATGGTACAAGCCAACAGAAGGGATACTGTGGCGCAACTCACCCGTAATTTGAATGCTGGTGACTAGAGTAATATGTCACAACACAGAGTACATCGAACTCTGCTAAAAAAGGGGCTACCTAGCCACAGGCCGCTCCGAGTGTCCACACTAGTCTTGGTTCACTGTTGAAAGCACCTACAATGGGAATGCGAGCATCAAAACTGAATCTTGAATGATAGGGAGAAGGTCATCTAGTCTGATGAATCTAATTCCCTGTTGCCCCATGTGGACAGCCAGGTATGTGTGTCATTTACCTGGGGAAGTGTTGGCACCAGGATGCACAATGGGGCGAAAACAAGCCAGTGGAGGAAGTGTAATGCTTTGGGCAATGTTCTGCTGAGAAACCCTGATTCCAGTCATTCATGTGAAGGAAACTATGATGTCTACCACTTACCTAAATATCATTGCAGACCAGATACATCATTTCATTGCCAATGGTATATCCCTCTAGTAGTGCCTTCTTTCAGCAGGAAAATGTGCCATGCCACACTACCCAGATTGTTCGAGAATGGTTCACAGAACACGAAGACTTCCAGGTATTGCCCTGACCTCCAAATTCCCCAGACATCAATCCAATCGAGCATCTGTGGTTTGTGTTAGAACAGCATATCCGATGCGATGGCTCAACCACGTAACTTACAAGAGTTAAAATATCTGCTGATAATGTGTTGGTACCAGATACCACAAGACACCTTTAGAAATCTTGTAGCATCCATGCCTTGCTGGTAAGAGCTGTTTTGGCAACACATGGAGGACCAACATCATATTAGGCAGGTGGTCATAAAGTTTTGGCTCTTCGGTGTATATAACTGCAAGTATAGCTGATAAAAAAAAAAGCTAAACTACCAATAGTTCATGAATTCACTTAGAATATTTTAACTTTTTATATGCAGAATGTTATATTTTATTTAGCAATTGTTAATGTTAACATCATTGTAGCCTCTACATTATTACTTACTCCACAGCAACAAATTTAGTTCAAGGTGGTGCTAACAACTAAACCTGTAATTAGCATTTTAACAGTTTATTAAGGTACAATGAAACTTCCCATTGTCACCTATATTCTATGGGCAACTAATGAATATTTTTTTTTTGCAAAGAATTTATGGCCAGTAAGACTATTGTAATCTTTATCTAATGGTCACTTGCCTATCATGACTCCAGATATGCTCTTCTTCTATCGTTATAAATCATTCACTTATAATGAATTTTTGTCTTCAATAGTTTCTCAGTGACAAAGATCACATACCACTGCATTTCATAACTTCTTATAAACACACATAATTTCTTTTAGAGACAACTGAAAAAAAAAAAAAAAAAATCTGGCAGTGTTCTTTTTCCTTTTTTCTCAATTAGAACCTACTGTTTATAAATTCCTAAATGATAATTTTTATTAATTAAGGGTTTAATTGAACTACAGGAGAGATGAGCTTCATGTTATTGAACATTAAACATTAAACCCAACAAAAATATTTTAATAAATATTTTGCGAAAAAAAAATTGCCAACATACAAGACTTGAACCAGCATCTCTCCACAAACATACCAGAATATTCTACCACTGAACTAATGCCAGCTCTCTGGCATGTTTCTGGAGAGATGCGGGTTCAACTCCTGTATGTTGGCAAAAAAATTTCCGCAAAATATTTATTGATTTATCAACATCAAAAAGTCAGCAGGTAATGCTGTGATTGCCGTCTATGTTTAAAAATATTTTATTTTCCTTTTACTATTTGTACAATTTTTTGTATTCAATATTAAAAACTATATTTTAAATTATCAATTTTTAACTTCTTAATCAAATATTGAAAAGGTTTATTAATATCATGTGTTTATGAATTTATTAATTTTACCTAAACCAATCTTCTAGTCTAAAATGCACAAAACAATTTTTTGTGCATTTCTTTTTATCAGTGTCCTTTTTTTAATTTCATTGCAGGATTCATTTTTGGCATAGCCTCTATTTCATAAAAAGAAATCTAAAAAAATGCTAAATTTCTATGTTGTTGGCTACTTTTATTTCTAAATGGAACTTTTTTTTACACACAATAGGCTAAATGGCCAGGTCACAAAAACCCCGATGCTCAGAGTAGGTTGGGGAAAGGGATCCAGTGGAGAGCTGTTAAGAGAAGAATGGATTGTTTGGTTGGGTGGGTTTTATGGTATAAGAGCAACAATGGCTATGTTGCAACAAATGAAACCAAATAAAAAGGTAAAAGACATTGAAACCTACAATCAAAGTTAAAATCAACGCAGAAATAAGAAGAAAGTAACAAAATTGTAAAGAAAGTGGTTTAAGTCACAGTGCAGGTTTAAAATTAATAACTTTACTGTACATAACTATAATGGTCAGAAAACCTAAGACAACACTTAAAATTTACTACCACCCTTAAGAACTATCACTAAGTGAGAAGCAACAATACCAGACCTGTGAAAGTATCAGCTACAGAGAACAGCACACAGCCTGGAATTGTCCTCCTTGAACAACCGACGAAGCTACTTCTGAAGAACGAGGAAAATGCAGGTATGACTATTTAACCTAGACTTCACTATATCGATCTACAACCATTCATCACCACGTTAATGTCAATGAGTCGTTCGTTAAAACATCGTGATAACACGTCTAGTCCAGCACCTAATGTTTATAGAGTTAACCTAATCTAGTTTTAAGAGTTTTTCTGTAGAGCAGTATCTGTGTACTCACAGGAATAGGGTGTGGAATGCTGATTTTTGGTAATTTATAGAATACACTATTTGATTTCTTAAAACCCTTATCAATAACACCCAATATACCATAACCTCAGCCCATGGATTTGTCCAAATTCTGCACAACACTCCTATTTTATCCCAATACAATTTCCACTCTTTTGATGTTACAGCCCTGTACCCCACCACCCTTATTTTGGATGATGCTACTATGAGACTGCAGACCAAATGAGTGGCACATTCCACCACCAAAATTTAAAATTCCTAGCTTAAATAAGCACACCGGACAAAAAGTTAGTCATCTCCCGCTGTAAGAGAGTTACATTCATTCGAGAGCAATAGAGGGTGCACCAGTAATCAACGCATCCTACAATTAGCTGTGCCATGCGCTACATGGTTCATACAGTGACAAGAAGTGGTTGTGTGCCACGTGTGTTAGTTGCTCCATGAAACATGGGTTGCACCAAAGACATGAATGAGTGGCAAAAAGGTGTTATTGCGTTTTGGCTGATCCAAAGAGCATAGTGTAAAAAAAAGTTGTGTGTCAAAACATACTGTCCAAAGTGTCTTCCAGCAGTGGCATACATTGCAGTCCACTGCTAATCGCGTGTGGCAGAAAGACTTTGCTCATCAATGGGGACCGCCGCAGTGTGTCATGCACTGTTAGGGCAAACCACTTTGCAATGAGGAAGGAATTGCTCCAGTCAGTCAATGCAGGCCTACAACAAGCTGTTTCCAAACGAACACTCCAAAGAGAACTGCATGCCATGGATATCTGGAGCAGAGGACCATGGAAGAGACCGTGTTAACAGCTCTGCACAAGGCTGCATGGCTAAAGTGGGTGCGGTGCTACAAAGACTTGACTGGCAACTCTTGGAAGTGTGTGTGATCTTGGAAGAGGATTCGAATGTGTGGTAGTTTTTTGTGCAAATAATGGGCTAAATGGCCCAATCCTTTAATATTACCTAGAGTATCCACCAATGCATGGCACGGCCAAACAGATTAGCTCTAAATTCTATGGATACAAGCACTGTGGATGTGCATAGAGTCTTACCCAACTATTTAGCCCATTGAGACCACCTATTGGTCTGTAAATGGTAGCTAGGTATGCACTGGAAGGAGAGCTCTGCACCAATCCCCTGTGATGATGCAGGAAACCGGCCAGGTCTAGCACCTAATGTCCGACCCCGCCTTCTCGTGGTGCAGACCGTTAGTACCTTTCAAAAGAGATACTCTCTTGTAGAAGTGAACAGAAGGAGAGGGCTGCCAGATTAGTGTGACCTACTGATCTGGACAACTATGGCTACTTTTCTTTTCTACCCAGCTGAGTGGCCAATCACACAGGGTCCTGGTGCTGACCATATAAACCAACTGGACTGGACAGATATATGGCTCCGAGCTTGATTATGAATCCTGATTTTGCTGCACTGGAGGGGTTCTGTGGAGGGAAAATCTTCCGCTGTGTTTTCTGTTTGTTTATGGGTCTACAACCCCAAGTAAATAGATTCACAGGATACGTTTCATAGCTGGTGGATAATCCTGAGCAGAGGTCATCACAGGCACCTGAACTCTTTCCTTCTATTGGCATCGTCAAATTCTACACTGGAGGAAGTCTTCCAGTGTAGATGGCTTCAGCCTTTAGTGGTAGGGGAACAAGTCTTTGCCCCATGTCTGTGATTAGAGGGCTGTTTGATATTGTCGGCATTCCCTCTCTCAATAAACATAGTTTCTTTAAACATCTTACTAACCATTTTCTCTCCATAGGTAGTTGGAATGTGAGGACTTTGCACAGAGCTTTTCCTCTTGATGTCCTCACACAAGAATTCCACCATTATAATTTAGATATTCTCGGCTTGCAAGAGACCAGATTAACAGATAAAGATTCTTAAAAATAATCTAAAATTTCTCTTTTCAGGGAGGAACGATAATAAACATCACCAAGGCATGGGTCTGCTTCTCAGCAGACACGCTACAGATGCTCTTCTAGGATATGAGTACATTAATGAAAGGTTTCTTACAGCAAAATTTCAGACAAGCGTTAAACACTTGAATGTTATCTGCTGTTATACTCCCACTGAGGATGCCGATGAGGATGAGAAGGATAGGTTTTATGGACAACTTCAGGATATTTTGAATTCTGTCAAGAAAGGAGATATTACCCTTGTTCTAGGTGAATTCAATGCCAAAGTTGGTACTGACTCTGACCTTTGAGGAGGAGTGATAGGCCCTTTTGGTATTGGTAGTTGCAATGGCAATGGGCAACGTTTCCTACAGGTAAATAAACTGAATGGTTTCAGAATAACTAACACTTATTACAAACATCGTGACCTGCATAAGTACACATGGGTTTCACCTGATGGCATGCATAAGAATATGATTGATTATATATTAATTAACAGGAAATGGGCTAGTTTTGTTAGGAATACTAGGTCATACAGAGGAGCTGAAATTGGATCTCACCATTACCTTGTTAAAACTGTCTTGCAACTTAAACTGAAGAATTGTGGTGCTAAGGTTAGAAAATTTACCTTTAACACTATAGCTCTGAAAACCCCAGTTATAGCTAAACTTACCATGATAGGTTACTTAGTCATTATGACAGTCATGGTTTGCTTACTACTGAAGTTGAGGAAGAATGGGATCATTTTAAACAGGCTGTTTTGGACACTAAAAAGGAGCAGAAGAGACAGAATTATCTGAGTGATAAGGCACTTGAGCTTATTTCGGAAAGAAAGAACTGCAGGAATGTCCTTAATCAATACCCTACTAGTCCTAATAGAAAGTATCAGTCAACTCTCTGTTCCAGGTAAAGTTCTTTCCATGATTGTGCTTAATAGAATTAAGAATCTGGTTGACAGTCAATTGCGTGATGAGCAATGTGGATTCAGAAGTGGTAGGGGATGTGTGGATCAGATATTTTCACTTAGGCAGATTCTTGAGAAATGTTTAGAGTTTCAGAAACCTTTGGTTGCTAGCTTTGTTGATTTCAAAAAGGCTTTCGACTCTGTTGATCGTCATAATTTGTGGTTGATTGTGAGATCATGTGGTATACCAGACAAGTTAGTTAACATAATGAAAGCTCTCTATAATAACACTGAGTCGTGTGTGAGAGTTGGTAAGTCTTGTAGCAATTGGTTTAGCATTACGTCTGGTGTTCGACAAGGGTGCATTTTGTCTCCTTTTCTCTTTAGTTTGGTTATTGATTATGTTATGCGAAATTCACTTCAAGGGAAAGATTTTGGCCTTAAATGGACTGGAGATACGAAAATTTCTGATTTTGATTATGCTGATGATTTAGCCCTTTTGGCAAATGATATTGACGAGATGAACTCTTTCATTCGAGCTGTTGATGAGACTGGTAGTAGAGTAGGTTTGGTTATAAACAGAGAGAAAACTAAAGTGATGAAAATTGGTCAGGCAGGTTGTGATTCAGTTCATCTGAATGGTTGTAGCCTTGAGCAGGTGGAACAGTTTAATTATGTAACAGATACTGGTGTTGTGCGGCATGAGATTAACAGACGAATAGGGATTGCTGCCGGGACTTTTAAGAATCTATGGAGAGTGTGGAGAAATAGGCGTATACACCTAAAGACTAAAATTAGACTGTATAATAGTTTGGTTCTTTCTAGGGTAGTTATGGTAGTGAAACTTGGACGCTGTGTAAACAAGATAATAGGAAACTAGATGCTTCTGATTCCAGATACTTACGCAGTATCTTGGGCATTACATCATTCAACTTTGTAACTAATGATGAGGTTAGGCAAAGGATTCGGAAACCTCCTTTAAGCAGCATATTGTGCAGAGAGAGACTCCGTTGGTTTGGCCATGTTGCCCGTATGGATAATTATAGATTGGCGAATAGGGTTATTAACAGTGTGCCTAAAGGCCTCAGAAAGAAGGGGAGACCTAGGATACGGTGGGCAGACAATGTCAAACAGGACCTTGTTAGAATTGGTGTGCAGTGGCCAGATGCAGTAGATGTAGCTCAGGACAGACTTGCTTGGAGAACTAAATTGCACGGTCTAGTTGGACCTCTGTAACCCATGGCTGCTTGATGATGATGATGATGATGATGATTGGGTATCAGAGTAAAACCGCGATCAACCTAAAGATGCCGTGGGCCTTTTACACCAATCGTGATCAACCTAAAGATGCCTCGGGCCCTTTACATGGATTGTGATAGACCTAAAGGAGCTCCGGAACCTTTATATGGATCGTGATCAACCTAAAGGCATCCCAGGCCCTTTATGTCAATCATGATTGACCTAAAGATGCCGTGGTCCTTTGCATCAATCAAGATCAGGGCACCTTTATGTCGACCAAGATCGATGCAAAGGGCCCAGGGTATCTTTTCTGTGGTAATCTCCACATTCCCTTCCCCCTCACACATGCCTACCCTCAAAATGCCATCATTTAGCCCTTTGTTTGCATTAGAAGATCCGAAAATCATCTATTTAGAAACCATTTAACCCATTGTTGCTCCAGAGTTGAGACATTGGGGACACCCTTTTAGTCTTCTGTCCTTCCCCCCCCCCCCTCCAATCCATACTCCCAAGCTATTGCCACTTAGCCCATTACTTGCACAGAAATTGCAACACAAACCTTCTCCTGCACAGAGTTCGAATCCTCTTCCTACCTACCCATTTCTCTCCTTTGTATCTATTCTTTGGTTGGGTTGTTTTACCTCTGAGCGGCACTTTTTTGCAGACCATGGGCTAAATGGCCAGGTCACATGGACCTCAAAGGCTCAGAGAAGGTTGGGGGAGGGGATCCACTGGAACAGCTGTTGAGAGACCGATGGTAGCCTCCCGTCAAGGCCATCCAGTATGTTCTTTAACGTGCAAAGGATTACATTATTATTTTTTTTATTTTTTATTTTTAAAAAATTATTAATTAATAATTATAAAATTATTAATTATTAATCTATTACTAATTATGTTATTATTATTTATTATTATTATTATATTATTATCTATTATTATTTATTATTTATCTATTATTAATTTTTTTTTTTTTTTTTAGGAAGGTTTGTGTGCTCTTCTGCACACAGGGCCACGGTTTAATGTCCCATCCGACGGATGGTGGCCTTTCCAAGCCCATCGGTATCCCCTACTGACCATGGGCAGGGCGGGGAATTTTGCGGAGATAATTCTCAACACTGGTGTCTATTGCTGTTTTTTTTTTAATGGTATGATGTGGGTGATCCAGTGGATTTTTCTGTGCCTTTCCAAAGTGTGGCCACTAATGGATAATGAAGGTAATTTTTCCCACACTACACACAGCTAACAGATGCCATGCAGTGGTTTTAAGAAGATTAGGCCAGGTAGGCCGAGAATTATTACACAGCACTTATTCTCACACAGTTCCCCTTCTCTTAAATGTTAGGTTTTCTACCTCACAGCAGCACATTTTTTGTGCGCAATGGGTAAATGGCCAGGTCACAAGAACCCCAAAGGCTCAGAAAGTTTGAGGGATTGGGATCCATTGAAACAGCAGTTTTGGGAGACTGTTATTACATGGCGCTTATTCTCACCCAGTTCCCACTCTCTTTACTTTTGAACAGCACTTTTTTTTTGCACACAATAGGTAAATGGCAAGGCCACAAGGACCCCTTTCCTTGCCACCCCAGCAAAAAATATAAAATTGAGCTTAATAGGATCTTATTGTCCTTCAGACTTATTATTACACGGTGCTTATTCTCACCCAGTTACCACTCTTTTAAACATTGGGCTGTTTTACCTTTGAGCTGCACTTTTTTTTTTGCATTGTGTTAGTTTTACCTCTGAGTGGCACTTTTTTGCACTCCATGGGCTAAATGACCAGGTCTAAAGGGCCCTGAAGGCTCAGAGAAGGTTGGGGTAGGGGACCCACTGGAGCATCTGGGGGCCACGACTTAACGTCCCATCTGATGGACTGCCCATGGTCAGTAGGGGACACCAATGGTCTGTCCAAGCCCATCGGTGTCCCCTACTGACCATGGGCAGGGCAGGGAATTTTGCGAAGATAAATCTCAACACTGACCCAACTGGGACTCAAACCTGGGAATTACAGATTACGAGCCACCCCAAACGTGCTGTGGTCCTTTGTGTCAATCATGATCAACCTAAACCCTCCCCTCAAACCCTTTATGTCAATTGTGATCTACCTAAAGGTGCCATGGTCCTTTGCATCGATCATGATTGACCTAAATGGCCCAGTGCACCTTTAGGTCGATCACAATCAATGCAAAGGGATTGATCTAAAGGCACCATGGTCCTTTGCATCGATCGCAATCGACCTATAGGCACTACGGGCCCTTAGGTCTATCGTGAACAATGCAAAGGGCTCAGGGTCCTTTAGGTCGATGACGATCAACACAAAGGACCACAACGACTTTAGGTCGATCACGATCAACGTAAATGGCCCGGGGGTCCCTTTAGGTGGAACATTATCGACGCAAAGGACCACGGCACCTTTAGGTCAATCATGATCAATGTTGGCCAATCATAAGCACCCCGAAGGCTCAGAGAAGGTTGAGGGAGGGGACACACTGGAACTATCCGACAGACAGTGGCCTTTCTAAGCCTATCAGTGTCCCTACTGACCATGGGATGGGCAGGGAGTAGAGAATGTGAGTTGTAGAGATGTTTGTTAGTTTGGAGTTGTGATTTGAGAATGTCAGGTGGAGATGTTTTAAGTCAGCTTTTAGTTGCTCAGAGAAATTGATGTGGATTGCAGAAATTTCATTTCATGAGTCTTGAAGTTTTGGAAATAAACTTTGTTTTATGAAATAATATGACTTTCCTAATTTTCTTCTCTTGACAGGATAACTGATTTTGATTAGATTTAAACTTTAATAATTTGATAATCTTTTGATTTGTTTTAATATTGATTAAGTAACACATAATATACAAAACAAACCCTTATTTAACTTTATTTGGCAAGATTAATTGCCTGGCACCCAAAGCTATCTGGTAAATTTAGTATAATCTGGATCATTTACAAAGTTTGAAGCAAAGAATTTAACATACATTTTAGAGCAATACAACTTAATATCTAGCAACATCTCCAGTTTTCAGCCATCCTAAAGTTCATGCTTCACACATTTCATTTAAAAGAATTATGTTAACATAGATGAAAGCTGATTAGCATAAATGGAAAGGTGGGTAAGTATATTTCCCTAAAGGTTTTTGTGTCTTTGTATATTAAAAAATCATAGTAAAATAAAAAATTTCAGTTGTAGAGACATGGTTAATAAATTTGAATCACACAACTACCTCTAGTTCTTATTCAATATTTACAAAACTTTCTACTTTCAAACTTCCACAAGCATCTTACACTTTCAAAACTTTTCAATGCATCTAATTTGTTCTTTAATATATATTGAAAAATATATTGGTTATAATCTTCACTCAAGTGAAATGTTTCACAAAATCTATTTTACATAATATACTGAGTACTACTAGTAGTAATATTATCTTTAGTTCTTAAGATAATGATGAGAACAGTATAACATATAGTCAAGAAGTTATAAATCACTCCAGCAAATGCCCATTGGGGTAAATAAATATGAACTTATTAAAGATATCTAATATATAAATTTTTTTGTTGTTTGTTTGTTTGTTTGTTTGTTTATGCACTCGGCCCAAAGAAGAGTTCGTGGCAATCAAACTTTGCATGGATGTTACCTTCACCCAGGAGAATATAGGCTATTTGCAAACCCATTGGGGTCAACTAAAATTGGGGTAGGTGGGTTATCCCCTAGACTTAAGATTAACAGTTGAAAGTTATTCAAAATAACTGTTGCTACCAATAAATTTGACAGAAGAAATGCATCAAACTAATTTCTTCTTCATGATTTTGTGTGATATAAGTCATTGTTCAGTTTGTTGGGTAAAGAGCAGGAGCATTTCTGTGGAAACTGAAGTCATTCTAATTAAGCATGAGTGGGACACAAGATTCTTTGTTGAAAGGAAAGCTTCAAAAACTAAGAATTTGTATCAGAAATTAAAATTATTAACTTAATTTGAAAAATATGCAAAAGTTAATAAACTTAACATTAATTGATTCTGAAAAAAATTCATCGTACCAACGCACTCTGGCATGAATCTGGAGAGATGCGGGTTCGATTCCCACCGTGTCGGCAATGAATTTTTTCCAGAATCTATTAATTAATGTTTGATGTCTATCTTAACGGGGAATACTGTGCGTTCACTTTGGATTGATTTTTACCTATACATTTTTTGCACAAAGACCATATTTAATTTTCTGTTTTCTATAAAGTTACATATGGGCTGGCATACAGTATCCTAGGAACTCTGGTGGGTGCAAAATGATTTGAAAAGTTCGATCATCTGAGCGAGGCAATTTCATTTTTTGGTTTATAAACTTCTGATGTAAGGGAGGATCATAAGGTACCTCAAAATATATCCATTTCTTCCCTAAAAGAGAAGGAGAAATTTTTAACCTGAGAGAGAGGAGATTGATTGTAATAATTTTTATGCCAAATGAAGGCTTGCAACACATTCTCTAGTTCAGTGTCTTGCAAACTTTTTTACTCTGCGGCACACTGAATCTAATTTTTTTTCCGCGGCACACTGAATCTAATTTTTTTTTCCGCGGCACACCTAAAAAAGAATAAAAGCAAGCTCTATATAATTGTCATTATATTTGCGCTTTGTTGAAGTCATCAGCCTGGTTTTACTTGAAGATTTGCTCTCGTTCTTTAATTCGTAACTCGGTGTTTGTTTTAAATATTTGACCATTCTATATCTTGAAATAATCAAAAATTAATACCAAAATTTGGAAAAGCTTGATAAATACTTACAAGATCCCAGTTGATAAAATGTGAAAGATTTTTATTAAAGCATGTCGATATTAAAGCACGTCGATAACACAAGTCAAAATGAAATCTTTGGAATATCTAGTGTCAATTTGAAAATCTCTCGCGGCACACAGTTTGCGAGACACTGCTCTAGTTCTTAAGATAATGATGAGAACAGTATAACGTAGTCAAGAAGTTATAAATCACTTCAGCAAATGCCCATTGGAGTAAATAAATATGAACTTATTAAATATATCTAATATATAAAGAAATCTAAATATTCTTTGGCTTTGGTATATCTATATACCAAAGCCAAAGAATAGAGAGTGCCATTTACTCTTTATTCTAAAGAGTTTCAGACCTGAGCGATGCTGGGTAAATCTGCTAATTAAATATATCAATATTTTGGTAAATCTTTTCTTTCATAAGAATTTTAAGGGAAGTAATCCCTTCCTTCTTTCCATGAATGCTTTGCTACTGCCAGGAACAACGATTTGATGATGTGGGGGACATCCAAGTCAGCTTGAAAACATTGATCAGACATTGCTCACCCCAAGTCTTCCAAACAGGATTCAGCTAAGGTGAAAATATATCCTATGTGCAAAGATTACTTTGAAGAGTCTTTTTTATGTGGTGCAACAATGGAGTACATATATGTGTAACTGGAACCTCTATTCATTAAAATAAAGATAATGTTACTTAATATGCATTATTTTCAGTATAGACTGCATATAATTTCAAACTTCAAATCCCTCCTTTAAATCATTTTGCTATGAAGTGTTGATTTTGACAAAATCATAATTACACTATGATTACACTTGTGCCATATATTTTAGCACTACTAGTCTAAATTAAAGCTATATAAATCAATTGGGGTAAATGAAATTTTTTGAGATGATTCAGTTTCCACAAGGCTGACTGAATGTTAAATATTTCCCATGATAAAAGTGTTGCTCCTATGGATTTTATTATTGTATAATTATTCGTATTTTCAAACTAGAAGAATACACATTGCTTCTGGCAATAGAGTTCTGGTAATAGGGTAAACAGAGTAATTTTATTTCCAAAGAGAATGAAATTTTTCATTTTATCGGCTTCTGAATGCATTAAAAATTTTAATTCAAACTAATGGATGATCGAGAAAATGCAAATAGCAATATTTTATTATTAGTCCTTGTACAACATGGAAAACATTTCTCCTTATTCCTTAACTCTCCCAGTGTCCACATCATTTATATACATTCACAGAATCCGTAATGAGAGGCAGAGGACAGCTGTATATATATTTTAGTACACAAAAAAAAAAACGATTTTTAAAAAATAAAAATTGCTATTGTAAAATATTTTAATATATATCTTATAAAAATATATAATTCAGGCTTGAAAAATTACATTCTGTTTTTTCATTGATGCATATTTTATTAGACTAGAATATAAATCACTTCTTAAAGCCATCTAATTGGCATTTCTTAGAAGCGCTTTAAGGTATTCCGATTTGTTTGTCAATGTTACCCTATGCTGAAGCAATCACCTGATTTAAGCTCAAAGGTTTGATTTGAACTATTATCTACAAACTTTACTCTTAAAGTTTTGAAAATCTCCTGTATATTAACAAAAAAACTGCTATTTTTAAAAATGGAAAATTTTGGAAGTAATTGCAAAGTACATGCCACCATTTTTCTTTCCCGTTTTTACACTCCTTTTTGCCATAAATCTATTTCAGTATTCTCAGAATTTCCTTTAATCATTTATCCCAGCATTCTATGTGTGTTTCCCTCTATTCATATCGAAACTGTAACTAAAAAAGTTTTCTTAGAAGGAAAGGAGACGAAGTTATTGTTCCATAGTTCAGTGCAGTATAAAGTACCTGTGGTAGCAGGTGCAATTAAGTCTTTGGTTGAGTGCTGTGATGTAATTATTGCTGCACGTGGAGTAAAGCAACTCTATAGTGTATGTTTACAGAAAAAGTTCCTCTTGGATATTTGATAATGTGACCATGAATCTAGTCAGTATTAATCTTCGTTTTCATTTCTGTAGATTTATTTTATTTCCGCAAATTATCGTTTACTTTTTCATCAGATGATCTATTGATCATTTGGGGTTATGCTACACTGGATGGCTGGCTTTACAAATCATTGCAGGTATTTAATATTGCATTAAGTTTTATGTTAATATATTTTTTATTATTTCTTTCCTTTCTTGTAAAAAAAAAACTTTGATCTTGTATCATTTCCTGAAAATGAATGAGGTATTGGATACTGAAGCAAAAAGAACTACCTTGGCACTGCAAGTTCTTTACATGGATGATTTAAGCCAAATACTTCCTCCCAACAAATTGAATTATAAACTCCCTACGTAAACTTAGTATTTTCTTTTTTTTTTTATAACTATACCTTAGTTTTCATTTCTGTAGATTTACTTTATTTCTGTAAATTATTGAGCTTTCTGCTGATCGATAATTATCAATTTTTTTTGAGTTATGCTACATCAGGTATGGCTTAGAACTTGTTGCCGTGGTTATTTTATTTAATATTGCATTAGGTTATCTGTTAAATTTTATTTTATTACTTTTCCAGTAAAATAAACCTTGAACTGGTATCATTTTCTAAAAATGAATGAGATCTTGGATACAACTTATTTCTGTCAATTTATTACTGTAAATTAGCGATCTTTCGGTCAGCTGATATATCAATCTTTCTGAGCAATGCAACATTGGATGACCGGTTTACAAGTTGTTGCAAATATTTTATTTAATATCCCATTAGGTTATATGTAATTTTTCTTTTAGTATTCCTTGGTTTTTTAGTAAAAAAACTTTGAACTTTTACAGTTTTCTGAAAAAGAATGAGGTCTTAGATATGAAAGCAAATTGGACTTTCTTGGCACGTAAATCAGTCTTCATGTGGGAGTGCAATTTAAGGAAGGTTTTTTACACCCACATACACACAAACCCTAAATTCACTTTGAACTCAGTCTCCCCCACTCCTCAATCCCTAGAAAAATTTCATTAAAAAAACTTGGGTTTGTTTTTTTTTGCTTTGGTGCACAACCTTTTCTGCATTTAACCAAGATTGCCAAATTTCAACACCCAAAGAAAAAAATTTATAATGTTCAATAAAAAAGGCAGCCAAGAAAGTTTTTTCCATTTTATAACCAGTTCAGTTGGGTTGTTTCACCTCTGAGTGGCACTTTTTTGCACACCATAACTAGTTCAGAAAATCCCATGAATGTGAGAAGTCCAAGTCACTTTGTATAACACTGGTCGTGTTTAAAATACACAATACTGAAAGGAATCATTAAAAGAAATAAAAATCATGTTTCAGGTTAAATATTATATTATTCAGGAGGAAATTTCCTTTTGATTAATATATAATTTAACTATTTTTATTCATCAGGTTTTCCAAAATTAAGCCTTAATTGCTAATCGTGTGATTTTTTTTTCACCATTTCATATTGAAAAAGGCTTTTATTAAAATAAATATGCCTGTAAATTCAAACATAGGTGATGTTTCTGGAGAAATATGGGTCACGAATGTCGGCAAAATTTTTTCCACAAAATATTTATTCCTATATATTTGCTTATTACAGGCAGTCAGTTTACTCTCGGTTTACAAATATTCACTATAACAAATGTCACAATTCATAAAAAATTTCTTTAAGTCGCCAATGAAGAGAGTTGCTTATAAAACGAAATGCCAAACACATAATGAGCATAATTGCAAGATTTAAATAAACTTTTAAAAAATGTATTTATTACAAAAATTATCAGAAAATAATTATATGATAATTACTGAACTGTTCTTGGTTAATAAAAGTAATCTAGCCAGTAAAAAAAGTTGATTTACATGCCACATCGCGTAGAATGTTTTCTCATGCGAAAGAAATCAGTGCTTCTCCCTAACAGCACTGCGAACACAGCAGAAAATGCACCTGATCAATCTTTCGCATCACACAATAAAAACACGGTTCATCATCATCATCATCCTCAAGCAGCCATGGGTTAAGGAGGTCCGACCAGACCATGCAGTTTAATTCTCCAAGAATATCTGTCCTGAGTTACATCTGCTACATCCAGCCACTGTTTGACATTGTCTGCCCACCGCATCCTAGGTCTCCCCCTCCTTCTGAGGCCTCTAGGCATGCTGTTCATAACCCTATTCGCCAATCTATAATTATCCATACAGGCAACATGGCCAAACCAGCAGAGTCTCTCTCTGCACAATATGCTGCTTAAAGGAGGTTGCAGACTCCTTTGCCTAACCTCATCATTAGTTACAAAGTTAAACCACCTAATACCCAAGATACTACGTAAGCATCTAGAATCAAAAGCATCTAGTTTCCTGTTATCTTGTTTACACAGCGTCCACGTTTCACTACCATAACTAACCCTAGAAAGAACCAAACTATCATACAGTCTAATTTTAGTCTTTAGGTGTATACGCCTATTTCTCCACAATCTCCATAGATTCTTAAAAGTCCCGGTAGCAATCCCTATTCATCTGTTAATCTCATGCCGCATATCACCAGAATCTATTACATAGCTCCTAAGGTAATTAACCCATGACACCTGCTCAAGATTGCAACCATTCAGATGAACTGAATCACAACCTGTCTGACCAATTTTCATCACTTTAGTTTTCTCTCTATTTATAACCAAACCTACTCTACTACCAGTCTCATCAATGGCTTGAATGAAAGAGTTCATCTCATCAACATCGTTTGCCAAAAGGGCTAAATCATCAGCATAATCTAAATCAGAAATTTTCGTATCTCCAGTCCATTTAAGGTCACTCTTTCCCTTGAAGTGAATTTTGCATAATATAATCAATAACCAAGTTAAAGAGAAAAGGAGACAAAATGCACCCTTGTCGAACACGAGAAGAAATGCTAAACCAATTGCTACAAGCCTTACCAACTCTCACACACGACTCAGTGTTATTATAGAGAGCTTTCATTACGTTAACTAACTTGGCTGGTATATCATATGATCTCACAATCAACCACAAATTATGTCGATCAACAGAGTCGAAAGCCTTTTTGAAATCAACAAAGCTAACAACCAAAGGTTTCTGAAATTCTAAATATTTCTCAAGAATCTGCCTAATTGAAAATATCTGATCCACACATCCCCTACCACTTCTGAATCCACATTGCTCATCACGCAATTGACTGTCAACCAGATTCTAAATTATATTAAGCACAATCATGGAAACAACTTTACCTGGAACAGAGAGTAGGCTGATACCCCTATAGTTATCACAAGAACTGCAATCACCTTTTTCAAAAATAGGGATAATTATAGCTCTGGTAAAATCTTTAAAACCATGCCTTTATCATAAAAGATATTCAAAATTTCAATTATCCAAGCGGTAACAGAAACATTCCCAGCTCTAAGCATTTCCGTAGTAATTTCATCTACACCTGGGGATTTATGTAGTTTAAGTTTAGAAACAGCCAAAATAACTTCAGATTGTGTTATAGGGCCAACATTAAAGCCACCAATGCATCTATCATCATTGGAAACAATGGGAATAGAACTAACCACATTGTTTAGAGTATCACTGAAATGCTCAGCCCACCTAGCCATGACACCTTACCTTGTTTATCCTTCAATCCCTGTATACCTGTCCATTTTCTACCACACAAAACATTAACTATCAGGTACAGCTCTCTGCTGTTGTGCTGTCTTAATAACTGCTTCCTCAGCTTTGTCAGCCAAACCATCAAGCCAAAGATTCTTATCAGCAGCTAACTGATCCTTTACACGTTTATTAAGTTCTCTGTAATGCTTTCTATTAGGACTAGTAGGGTATTGATTAAGGACATTCCTGCAGTTCTTTCTTTGCAAAATAAGCTCAAGTGCCTTATCACTCAGATAATTCTGCCTCTTCTGCTCCTTTTTTCCTACAAGAGTACTGTTAGTGTCCAAAAAAGCCTGTTTAAAATGATCCCATTCTTCCTCAACTTCAGTAGTAGGCATACCATGACTGTCATAATGACTAAGTAACCTATCATGGTAAGCTTTGGCTATAACTGGATCTTTCAGAGCTTCAGTATTAAAAGTAAAATTTTTAACCCTAGCACAACACTTTTTAAGTTTAAGTTGCAAGACACTTTTAACAAGGTAATGGTCAGATCCAATTTCAGCTCCCCTATATGCCCTGGTATTCCTAACAGAACTAGCCCATTTGCTGTTAATTAATATATTATCAATCATATTCCTATGCAGCCCATCAGGTGAAACCCATGTGTACTTGTGTATGTCACGGTGTTTGTAATATGTGTTAGTTATTCTGAAACCATTGAGTTTACTTACCTGTAGGAGATGTTGCCCATTGCGATTGCAGCTACCAATACCAAAAGGACAGAAGAAATCACAACCAATCAATAATCTGTACATGGGACAGGAGAATAAAAGTATAAACTAAGTTGTCACTACTTAATACTATTTAAGGTGACTGAACATGTGCATACATTCACCGCAGACTTGGATAAATTTATTTTTAAACTTTATCATTATTTTTACAAGCAGAAACAACAGGTAAAAAAAATATAAATTTAAATGCTATTTTTGATATATGATTAAAAACATTAAAATAAAACTGTTGATTTCTATTTGGAATTTTTATTTTACAACCTAGTACTGTGGTGCCTAAGTTTAACTTTTTGGGTCATTAGAATTCGAAAGATGATACTAATTAACACTGCTCAGACACAGAAAGTGATAAAAGCTATGTGATTTGCCACTCACCTGGGAGGTTTCATCTAACAAGGTAATGCTAGTGAAGATATTATTTACGAGACTTTACCTTTAGTGATACTCATGGGCATTAAGAGATTTCATTTAGAGATTTGTTTAGATTTCAATTTATGAACTAGAAGGTTCCATGATGATGGCTGGAGTATAATGTCCACAGCAGTATAAGCATGGACATTACACTCCAGCTGTTAACATCAAACATTCTATCATTATTTCAAATATTCTATTATTATTTCAAAGTCAGCACTAGAGGGACAGTATCATAAATCACTCCTACACAGAATGTCACTAAACTATCATTCCTGTGATGGCTGACAGCTCTCAAGACAGTTGCCTAGACATCATTTCCCTACTTTGCCTTCCTATTTAAGACAGCAAGCAGTCGTCCTTAGTGGTTTTGGACCTAGGGCGATCTTACCCTGGTCTACAAATAATCTATCCTGTTTTGTTTCCAAAGTTTTGAAAAGGCATTTTGTGGTACACAGAATCCTAGCTAGATATCTCGATCTGGGATTCACTTGCTTCCATCCTATTTACACTCCTTTTTTACTTTACTCTCCACCATATATAATCTTTTAATGTGGTGAAATCAGATTGCTATCCATGTTAATGCCAGACTGGCTAGAATTGATATTAGTGGTGAATGTAACTACATGCTCTTTAATAGCAACTATAATTTGAATACACATGGTAAACAAAGTTAATGCACACACATTGTTTTTCTGCATAGCAAAATTTACATAAACATCACTTAATGCATTCTTTTTATATACTTTGAGATATGACATTATCCTTTAACTTTGAGCACCAGTGTATTTAAAAAATATCTGATATGTACTGAGTAATAATAGACTGCATGACAAACCCATACTTCAGAATTTGTGAGTTTTTTTTTTACGATTTTATTTAGACAAGCAACTTTATTTTGGATATCACTTTGTATCTGGAATATGGTTAATGTGCAGTTGAAGACTAATGATTCATTATGTTCTCGAAGCTTCATTTTCTTGACCTAGTAAATTAAAAGTGTCAAGTATACTTTGCTAATTCTGAATTTTTTTATGTCAGATGAATACAGGTAGACTTGCTAAAGAAATGCATTGAGTCCTGATTCTTTACACCTTTTGATTCTCAATAAATATAAAGATTGGTTTATCGCATATTCCATTAATATTTTATCACTAGTTCTTGCTAGCGATACATCCAGAAATGGAACACTGGATTTTGTTTCTTTTCTTATAGTAAGTTTATTAGGGTCAGATATGTATTACTAATGGAACAATTGAAAACTGCTGTTATCATTGCCATGAATGAAGTTCTTTTAAGCAACTGAAGATCATTTACATGAAGATAAGCTAAGAACTAATGCAGACAAAACACACAAAAAAATGTCACAAATAAGGCATTACAGTTTTGCTATTAGCTAATAATTTAAAAGTTGTTTTTAAAATTCTTACTGTTTAACTACTTCAGAAGGAGGAACCTCACCTAACAAATGAACACTTGGCAGCTCTTCTTCTTTTGGCTTTGAAGGTGTTGATTTATTCACTGTTTGTTGTGGGATGTCTAATGAAAGATCTAAAAAGAGAATTGTGAACATCCATAAGAAAAATTCACAGAAGTCTTTAAACTTCTCAATTTAAAATTTTAATGAAATTTAAGAATGATACTTAAGAAGATATAAAAATGAAACAACAGTAAGGTAAATTTTAAAATTCTGTGTGATCAGATTGGGATATTTTACAACTGAACTTTTTGCTGCACAATGAACAATTCTATTGACTGTTTACTGCAGAGAAAATGATTTAGACAACAGGACCCACAGCTATTAAGGAAAAACGAGAAATTTTCACCACAGTATGGTATGACCTCATGGGTAATGGGTCACAGCTAAATTCTCCCCATTTGACAGATGCTGCCTTTCACTACTCTTTTTCACTGACAGCAAGATGTAGAAAAGTAAAGAAAATCAGAACACTGGCATGATCTGAATGTGAGTACTGTAGATGAGTTCATGCTCAATTTTTCAAGCCCATGCCCATCTGAAGTTATTAAGCCTGTCCAAATCAGTTCAATAATCAATGAGCACAAGTCAGGAAAAAAACATTCTCAAATGCATCATAAAACATATAAATGAACATGCAAGCCACTTATATCTTTTATCCTTTATTATTAAGTATAATATTCTGTGACAAAATTATTATGTTATTATGCCATTTAAAACAAAGAATATTAGAAATATCAGGAGCAATTGAAAGTTCATGCATGTCATGCATGGCATCATTTTAAACACAAAGAGCCATTCATTTTCACTGGTTTCTATAAATTAAGGAAAATCCATATGTTAAGTCAATGGAAAGCTAACATCAAAGCTCTATAACTTATACGTTTTTTTTTTTGAAAATTGTGATTACAGATAAAGATCTCAATCACATAAATCAATATCTCGATTTTCAGCAATATTCGTTCAGTATTTTTAATGAGTTATGGAAGTTTGAATATGTAACAACAGCAATGCGAGTCTTAAGAAATTTATACAAAACTGAAGAATAATGAAAGAATTCTTTAAACAAAGTTCTAAAATACAAACTTGTTTTATTAAACACTTTGATACAATACTTATTACTAAGTTCTAATTAACTTCTGAAGTCAATTTTTGTGGCTGGCATTGTTATTGCTAAATATTCAAACTTCCATAACTCATTAAATACTCAATGAATATTGTTGAAAATCGAGATATTGATTTATACAATTGAGATCTTTATCTGCAATCATATTTTTCAAAAAAAAAATACTTATTTTAGAAGTTACAGAGCTTTGACGTTAACTTCCCATTGACTTAACATAGGGATTTTCCTTAATTTATGGAAACCAGTGTATTAAAGATAAGTGAATACATTAAAAAATCAAAAGCCACATTGTGCTTATTTCTACCTATCTTCCTATTGTTTTTCACTTTGACATGTTGGTTTGGGGATTTGTCAAAACAGTTGTTCCACCATCTTTAAATGCAATGGAGAAATTTAACGATTTATGTGTCAAATGAAAGCTTCTGAAACGGGGAGTGTAATAGGGTATAAAAAATGCCCCCCATGCTCTCTTCCCCCCCTAAGGAGAAATATAACAATTGTTCTGTTATCACAAGAACCCAAGTGCCAAAAGTAACAAGCTATACGTCAAATTAAAGCTTCTGATGCGGGGAATGTAACAGGTCATAGAAAAACTGAACTCCACGCTCCCCCCTCCCCGAAAAAGGGGGAAATATGAAACTGATTGTCTCCCTATATCTCCTGAATAAGAGTGTGGAATGTAACAAGCTATGCTTCAAATGAAGCTTGTGATGAGTGTCATAAGCTATAAAAAATTGACCCCCCATGCTTTCTTTCCCCCTAAAAAATGGGAAATGTTAAAGTCATTCTACTATATCTTCCAAAAGGAGAGCCTACAGTTACGAGTTAGGTGCCAAATGAAAGCTCGTAGAATGGCTGTCAAACTATTTTGACTTTTGCCCCCAGTATTCCTGCCCAAATAAAAAGGGTGCAATTTTCCCAGGGTAAGACTTTAATGAGTCATATCATAAATCAAAGTTTGTGACATCTCCAACGTCATGTGCTACCTCAAGAATGACTCCAAAAAAGAGGGAAAATGTGGTTGATATTTATGAGTCATTTATCAAATTAACGTTTCTGAAGGTTGGTGTTTTTAGTGGCAAAAATATATATAAATAAATTAAAAATTTTTTAAATATCTATCTTCCTACATAGCTCTAAAAAGTAGAAAATAAACCTAAAGCATATCAATGGTGCAATCAGTCACTGAGTTTATGTTCAGATCAAGGGAATTCAAAGCACCAGCAATCTCATTGTGTAGGAAAATCGGTGCCCTATCTTCCTTTGAATTGAATATGAACTCAGTGACTGATTGCACCATCGATATCCTTTATGTTTATTTTCTACTTTTTAAAGCCCACATAGTAATATAGATAATTTTTTAATTTATTTACATTTTTTACTTATCTTTCCTATTGTTCTTCGCTTGACATTTGTCAGTGTGTTGGTTTGTGTATTTCTCAAAACATTTGTTCCACCATATCTTTCAAATGCGATGGAGAAACTTAATGATTTATGTGTCAAATGAAAGATTGTAATGCGGGAAGTGTCATAGGCTATAAAAAATTGACCCCCATACTTTCTTCCTCCTAAAAAAGACATAATATCAAAACTGTTGTTCAACTATATCTCCAGTATGTGAGTGCGGAAAGTAACAAGCTGTTCATCAAATGAAAGCTCATGATGCGGGAAGTGTCATAAGCTATAAAAAAAACTCCCCTCTAAAAAGGGTAAACATGAAAAGAATTGTTCATACCATACAATCTCATGATAAACCACAAATTATGATAATCAATAGAGTCAAATGCCTTTTTGTAATCTATAAAGCTAGTAACCAAAGGTTTCTGAAACTAAGCATTCCTCAAGAATTTGCCTAAGTGAAAATATTTTATCTATATATTTCCTACCACTTCTGAATCCACACTATTCATCACACAGTTGTCCATCAACCAAATACTTCATACTATTAAGTACAATCAGGCAAAGAACTTCACTAGCAACAGAAATTAGGTTGATACGCTATACTTATCACACCTTTCACCTTTTTTTAAAAATAGGGAAAATAACAGCTGTAATATAATCTTTAGGAACAACACCTTTATAATAAAAATATTGATATTTAAGTCAGCCATGTAACAACAGAAACAATACTAGATCTAAGCATTTTAGTAGTAATTTCATCTACCTCTGGGGATTTATGCAGTTTTAATTTAGAGATAGGCAGAATAACTTCAGAATGTGATACAGGGCCAACATTAAATCCAGTTCTAAGATATGATTGCACATCTTAGAACTGGATAAAAAATTTCTAACAGCTAAATTTGAAACAAGGATAAGACTTTAATGCTTTTTGTTGTTATGCCAAAACTGACATGCTGATGACAATGAAAAGGATAGGTGTTATGGACAACTTTCCTACTGCATTAGCATAGTTAATCTTGCAAAATAATTTACATATTAATCAAATTACAACTAAACCTTATCAAATTACAACTAAAGCTTATCACATTTCTATGTGATGGACTGATAACGTTAGTATGCAGTTAACTGCCACAGCCATTGGTATATATTTACACTAGGTAACTTTACACTCTTGTTAGGTGGAATGGGTTGGGTTGGGTTGTTTTACCTCTGAGCGGCACTTTTTTGCACACCATGGGCTAAATGGCCAGGTCACATGGACCCCGAAGGCTCAGAGAAGGTTGGGGGAGGGGACCCACTGGAACAGCTGTTGGGAGACAGATGGTAGCCTCCCGTCAAGGCCATCCAGCGTGTTCTTTAACGTGCACAGGGTATGCCTCTTCCGCACACGGGACCACGGCTTAACGTACCATCCGACGGACGGCGGCCTTTCCAAGCCCATCGGTGTCCCCTACTGACCGGGGGCAGGGCGGGGAATTTTGCGGAGATAAATCTCAACGCTGACACAGCTGGGACTCGAACCGGGGAACTACAGATTATGAGCCTGGCGCACTACCGACTGAGCCACCCCCGCCCCTAGGTGGAATGGGAGGAGTACCTTTGGTTGTGATGGAAAATTGTGTCGAAGTGAGATTAGATCATCTTATCAAAATTTGAGTAAGCATACTTTTACTTTATGTTCAGGAATGTGTAAATGACATGAGAAGTGTCCTATTATTCTAAATTTGCTCATCAAAATCTGTTAGGTCAAATTTTGACTCCCTTTGGGAGGGGGAGTTGTGATGGTCACTCATTCACTTTTACTTTTCTGTAACCAGTTTTGCTTTATTTATGTTATATTTATCATTTAGGGGATTATTTCATTTTTTGGGCATGCAATTCTTGTTTCCGAGCGTAGGAGTTGCGCATGCGCAACTTCGACCTTTTGATTGTTAGCTGCTAACGTGCATGTGTAGGACACAACTCCTCTTGCATCATAGCTAGGGCTATCGTCAGATTATTCAAATGTTTTCCCGGCGTGCAATAGACCCGTGCCGGATTTGTACACAGCATGTTATAACTAAGTGAATGTTAGGTCACAGTGAGTTTTGTGAGAAGTACAGTAAGAGGTAGAATTGAGAGATAGTTAGTAGAGAGAGTGCTGTCAATGAGTTAGAATGAGTATTGTCAGTGGAGATGTAGCATAGTTAGTGGAGAGAATGAAAATTGTCAGTGGAGATATAGTATTGTAGTGGAGAGAGATGTATTAGAGATTTAGATAGATGTGAGTTGCTAGTACTCCAAATTTTGTATTCATCAATAAGTTTGGTGGATTTTTGAATTTTTTTGGAAATAAACTTTATTTTAGAAACTTTTGAATTTTTGCTATTTTTCTCTTGAGCAACATAAATTGATTTTTAGATTATAATTAAACTTTAATTAAACTTGACAATCCTTTTTGAATTCTGACTCAATAAGTAACGCTAAATGCATAACGAACCCTATTTCAACTTTATTTGGCAAGTTAATATTGCCTGGTGCCCAACACAGCTATCCAGAATTTTGAATAAATTTGGATCAGACAAAAGGTCCAAATTAAAAAGTTAATTATCTTTGGAGCGTTACATCTACCAACCTGATATCAGTTAAACTTCATGGAGCACCTTATCATTAATTTAAATCAACAATCTCTGTAACACTGATATTGCACCCCTGCCTTCTGTATGGAATCTTCCATTATGAAATTGCCTATTAAAGCTCTATAACACTGCCAGGGGATAGTCATATAAATAGTGCAGCTATCATCTTACATGTAACCTTGGAAAGTTGTACTTTTTTTTTTGATGAATCTGGTTGTCTTTAACTGGTGTATACTTTAATGTATACATTTAAAATGCCTTTATGTTGAAACTTCATGAATACTATATTTAACATTGTCCAGAGATTAATTCCATCTTGGGTTGAAATGAGATCTTAAAGCTGTTAAATACTTACTATGCAGACATTAAATACAGGATTGATATTGCAACTATTTCAACAACTGCAATAGTCAGCAACCTCTATGTGCATGTATCTGTCTAAAGAATAGTCACACTGCTACAACATTGTCTGCTTTTAACATCTCAGCTGTCTACAATATTAACAGCTCTCCAACATGTCACCATTCAATTATATCAAGTCCTGCAGTCACAGTGAAATTTTCACATGGCTTGTATGATTCTACTATTCTCTTGTAATTTAAGCCAATTTCTTGGCTACTGATCTAAGGGACCTGGGTTCGAGCCCCCGGGTAAGGCATGGCTGTTTGTGTCATTTTTCTGCTGAGGTCCTGCCATCCTCTCAGACCTTCTACTGTGGCATATAAACTGGCAGGTTCCTGTCAGACCTCTGTGGCAAGCAGCTGCTTGAGGGGGTATTTTTTTTTATTTTTTTTTTTATCTCTGGTACTTGTGCCATCTACAATTTTAATATTGAAAATAATAGCAACAATACATTCTTATAAGTAAATCAATTTAATATATGTAAAGATGGAAAGCCTTCTTGAGCAATTTTTGATCAATGTAAGAATTCACAATAAATAATCTGCTGCTCATCATCATAGCACATTATTTTGAGCATTAAGCCACTTCTATGTTGCGTATGACAACTACAGATTTATAAATTAAGTCTCGTAATCATGCCAATAAGTTTAACTTGAGGGCATTTAAGCTTCCCTTTAAACACTGAATTTGTGTTTAAATTTTTATTGGAGTAAAAAGTGTAACTATAATTATTTTTTAAAAAAAATAGTTCCTCAAGGAAGTTTTATACATCTTTTCATTTATAATAGCCTACAAATATTTCAACTGTGAAAATCATCATCATCATCTTCCTCAATCAGCCATGGGCTACAGAAGTCAACCAGACAGTGCAATTTAGTTCTCCAAGTATTCTGCCCTGAGTTAACTCTGCTGCATCTGGCCACAGCACACCAATTCTAACAAGCTCATGTCTGATACTGTCTGCCCACAGCAGCCTAGGTCTCCCCCTTTTTCTGAGGCCTTTAGGCACACTGTTCATAACCATATTTGCTAATCTATAATTATCCATACAGGGTTGGGTTGGGTTTTTTACCTCTGAGCGGCACTTTTTTTGCACACCATGGGCTAAATGGCCAGGTCACATGGACCCCGAAGGCTCAGAGAAAGTTGGGAGAGGGGACCCACTGGAACAGCTGTTGGGAGACAGATGGTAGCCTCCCGTCAAGGCCATCCAGCGTGTTCTTTAACGTGCACAGGGTATGGCTCTCCCGCACACGGGGCCACGGCTTAACGTCCCATCCGACAGACGGCGGCCTTTCCAAGCCCATCGGTGTCCCCTACTGACCGTGGGCAGGGCGGGGGAATTTTGCGGAGATAAATCTCAACGCTGACCCAGCTGGGACTCGAACCTGGAAAACTACAGATTACGAACCTGGCGCGCTACCGACTGAGCCACCCCCGCCCCTATCCATACAGGCAACATGACCAAACCAACTCTCTGCACAATATGCTGCTTAACCCTTCCAGGTCAAGGATGTCTAAATACGTTTTTTGTACAACATATGAATTTTTTTTTTAAATTACAGTACTGTGTGAATTAGTTGGGACAAGCTAAGGAACGCTAAGTCCCTTCCGCTGCAGAGTCTAAACTGCTGCAAGTCTAAACTTGTTCGTAACCTTCTGCAGCAAGTCTAAACTTGCGCATGTAGCAGAGCGATATCTGCAGGTCTAGAATGTCTGTTGTGTTACTCTGATATTATTTACACTTCCACTTTAGTCGGAATTGATATATCACAGGCTGAGGACATGATTATGTAAGTAGTTCACAATTTTCATTGGAAACTTTTTTTATTAAATACATCATGGACATCACACCTCATAAACGAGCTAAAATAATTGCTTTAGACAAAAACACTTCACTTACTGCTAGACAGATAGCAAAAGCAGTTGGCGTCAGGAAATCCAGCATTTCACGAATCATTAAGCTGCATAAAGAGACAGGGTCCGTGGACACATCCTGTAAAGGACATTGTGGAAGAAAAAGAAAAACCACTCCTGGAGATGATAGTCTAATTCGAAGAATTAGTATTATAGACCCCAAGAAGACCAGTGGAGACATGAAAAGGGAAATTGCGTCTCATGGGATTAATATAGATGCTTCCACCGTACGTCACCTTCTGGAATGTGGCCACCGGAATCAACGCCCCTCCAAAAAGCAACTTTTGTCACCCGCTATGAAGCAAAAAAAAGCTATCCTGGGCAAAGAAACATTGAGACTCGACTGTGGAGAATTGGGAAAAAGTGATATTTCCCAATGAAACCCACTTTGAGGTGCATGGCTACAGGTCAAATTTCATCCGCCGCTCGCCTGGAGAACCTCTTCGATCCGGCCACTACCAGCAATCCCCCAAACACCCACCCAGTCATGTTTTGGGGATGTTTCACAGCTTCCGGGCCACAGATGCTTCACCCCATTGAAGGAATGATGGACAGCAAAAAGTACATAGGCATTCTGGAGGCGAAAATGGTCCCAACACTGCAGAAGCTGTTTCCTAATGGTGATGGGGTATTTCAACAAGATCTGGCTCCATGCCACAATTCTAAGCTTGCTAAGAGCTTCTTTACCCAGCAACATTGAAGGTATTAGAGTGGCCAGGAAATTCACCTGATCTAAACCCCATTGAAAATTTGTGGACCATTATTAAAGCACGCATAGCTAAGATGGATTGCACGACAAAAACCAAAATGATAGAAAGTGTCATGAAAGTGTGGTACCACGAACCTGAAGTGAAGGAGATGTGTGGAAAGCTAGTGGCATCAATGGTTGAGAGGGTGAAAGAAGTAATTAAAGCTAAGGGGGGTCACATTCACTATTAACTATGTACACTATTAAACAAATAAATATTTCAGTTGTGTCTTTGTTACTGATTTTCCTATTGTCCCAACTAATTTTCACAGTACTGTATCAAAATTTTCTTACATTTATCTTTTAAAAATATGTAATTCAATCATGAAAAACAATATTTTCTTTTTTCATTTGATGCATATTTTATTAAACTACAATATAATAATTCTATAAAGCCATTTGATTGTCATATTTTAGAAATGCTATAAGGTACTGCAGATTTGTTTGTTAATGTTACTCTATATTCAAGCACTCACCTGATTTAAGCTCACAAGTTTGATTTCAACTATCATCAACATATTTTTCCATAAATTTTCGAAAATCTAAAAATTAACAAACCACTGCTATTTTTAAAAACAGAATATTTTGGAAGTAATTACGAAAATGTACTTTTTTTTGGCATACCACAGTAAAAAGTGTTATTAAAAATAATGTTACTATAATGTACTTTTTTTTTTTTACTTCAGTAAAATTCAGAATTAAATTCTCTTTAATTTGGTATATAACATGACCTATTCCTGTTGATCAGTTATTTATTTAAAATATTTTCAAGTTCACTTGTTTATAGGACTCTGTAACAAGAGTGCAATAGTTTCAGTAATCCATCTGGTATTCCCAGCTCTAAACATTTCCATAGCAATTATATCTACTCCTTGGGATTTATGTTGTTTAAGTTTAGAAATAGCCAAAATAAATTAAGACAGTGTTATAAGGCCAAGATTAAAGCCAGTAATGCATCTATCATCATTACACACATGGGAGTAGAACTAACTACATTTCAGAACATCACTGTAATATTCAGCCCACCTAGCCATGGCAGAATCCTCACCTTGTTTATCCTTCAATCGCTGTATACCTGTCCATTTTCTACCACACAAAACATTAACTATCTGGTATAGCTCTTTGCTGTCTAACTCCTTCCTCGACTTTGTCAGCCAAGACATCAAGCCAAAGATTCTTATCAGCACCTAACTGATCCTTCACACGTTTATTAAGTTCTCTGTAATACTTTCTATTAGGACTAGTAGGGTATTGATTAAGGACATTCCTGCAGTTCTTTCTTTCTGAAATAAGCTCAATTGCCTTATCACTCAGATAATTCTGCCTCCTCTGCTCCTTTTTTCCTAAAAGAGTACTGTTAGTGTCCAAAAAAGCCTCTTTAAAATCATCCCATTCTTCCTCAATTTCAGTAGTAAGCATACCATGACTGTCATAATGACTAAGTAACTTATCATGGTAAGCTTTGGCTATAACTGGTTCTTTCAGAAGTAATTTTTTTTACCCTAGCACACTTTTTAAGTTTAAGTTGCAAGACACTTTTAACAAGGTAATGGTCAGATCCAATTTCAGCTCCCCCATATATATGCCCTGGTATTTCTAACAGAACTAGCCCATTTGCTGTTAATTAATATATAATCAATCGCATTCTTATGCAGCCCATCAGGTGAAACCCATGTGTGCTTATGTATGTTGCGATGTTTGTAATAAGTGTTAGTTATTCTGAAACCATTGAGTTTACTTACCTGTAGGAGAAGTTGCCCATTGCAGCTACTAATACCAAAAGGGCCTATTACTCCTCCCCACAGGTTAGAGTCAGTATAAACTTTGGCATTGAAGTCACCTAGAACAAGGGTAATATCTCCTTTCTTGACAGAATTCAAAATATCCTGAAGTTGTCCATAAAACCTATCCTTCTCATCCTCATCGGCATCCTCAGTGGGGGCATAACAGCAGATAACATTCAAGTCTTTAAAGCTTGTCTGAAATTTTGCTGTAAGAAATCTTTCATTAATACACTCATATCCTACAAGAGCATCACTAGGGTGTCTGCTGAGAAGCAGGCCTATGACTTGGACATGCTTATTATCTTCCCTCTCTGAAAAGAGAAATTTAAGATTATTTTTAAGAATCTGTCCTTTATCTGTCCATCTGATCTCTTGCAAGCTGAGAATACCTAAACTATTATGGTGGAATTCTTGTGTGAGAACATCAACACAATAATCTCTGTGCAGAGTCCTCACTTTCCAACTGCCTATGGAGAGAAAATAGTTTCTTAAAAATCCCACTAACCAAGTTTATTGAAAGAGGGAATGCCGACAATATCAAATAGCACCCTAATAGCAGGCATAGGGCAAAGACCCATTCCCCCACTACTAAAAGCTGAAACCATCTACACTGGAAGACTTGCCCAATGTAGAATTTAACGATGCCCATAGAAGCAAGAGTTCAGGTGCCTGTGATGACCTCTGGTCAAGTTATCCACCAGCTGACAAAACATATCCTGTGAATCTATTCACTCTGGGCTGTCAACTCACAAACAGAAAACACAGTGAAGATTTTCCTTCCATAGAAGCTCACCAGTGCAGCAAATTCGGGATCCATAATCAAGCTCAAAGTCCTTATTCCATTCCGGTTGGTGTATAAGAGCAGCAGCAAGACCTTTTGTGGTTGACCACTTCTCAGCAGGGTAGAAAAGAAAAAAAAAAGAAAAGTAGTCATAGTAGATCAGTAGGCCACACTAATCTGCCAGCCTTCCCCTTCTGTTCACTTCCACAAGAGAAATTATTTTTGAAAAGTACTAATGGCCTGCACCACAAGAATGCGTGGTTGGAAATTAGGTGCGAGGCCTGGCTGGCTCTTTGCATCATATCTAAATAATTATCTTAATATCTCTCAGTAAAGACTATTTGATATGTTGTGTAAATTAATACACTTTTTTCTTACAAATATAAAGATTCATGTCAAATTCTTTTTTCAAACATTCCATAGATTTTTATTTTCTTCATTCTTAAGTCTGTAAAATCTTAGTTATTGTTTATCTTGACTGTACCTATATTCATTATATTTTTAATACTAATAGAAATATTAGAAAGTAAAAGAAGCACACTTACCTAAAAATGGATCATGCTTCTTAGATTCAGTTCCACATACAAGACAAGTAACTTCATTCTGAAGAATGCCACCAAAAATTGTTGTAACTATAGTAGCTTTCCCTTTAGCGCCAATGAAAATAGTATTATTGTGAGTTGGGTATGGAAGAATGTTTAATAACTCCATATGTAACCTGTCGAGCATATATCGTAAAAATTCATGGGCATCCTGCTGTTGGTAACCTCTAAAAAAAATATATTAAACTTGCAAGATATTACACATGCAAAAGTTTAATGTTTTATTTTTAAATACACTACATGCAAAAATTCAAATAGAACTAAAAACATTTTGAGACTAACTCCCTTACAAGCAAGTCTGACACCCTTTGCATATTTTACAAAATATGTTTATTTACTATGAACTGAAATCAATGAATTTTTTATCGATACACAATCCTATCACAACCTCTAAGCTTAGAATCTTTATACTCAAAAATTTGTGTAATTTTTTTTTACATAGAGCATCATTTTAGGATTACAGGAAACCCTTGCCAATCATGGATTTGTTTATGCATGTTTAGATAAATGCAATAGTTATTTGCCCAATGAAGAAAAAATGTGATTATTTGTAGTTGTGAATCTCACATCCAGTATGGGTCATACAAAGTAATACTTGAGATTCAAGGTTTCTTAATATGGTAGGAGTGAGACAATCTCATTAATGACTACTAAGGTCCCACATGATCCACATATGCATGTTATGTGCTTTGTAGCATCAATAGGATCTATAGATTGAGAACACACACATTATGTTTAATACATGTATTATGCATGTGAAATCACAAGGTAGTGTGAATTTCCTACTGCGCAGTGATAATCAACTGTTTCTGTGCACTCTTGCTATTAGTTCAGTTATCATTGCAATTCATTGTGATTGCTACCCCTGTGAAAATTCTATTTTAATATTTCCTTTGCATTAAATTTTCATTGAATTTGATTATGGTTTCTAAATGTGAAGTCTTTTCAAATAGTGATGCAGTAAAAAACACACGAGATTATGACTTGGGTGAGTCAGGTTTCCAATTAAAGACTTACATTAAAGCTATGCACCAATCACTTATGATGATGTTTAGAACCGGCCAAGACTAGCACCTAATGTCCGACCCCGCCTTCTCGTGGTGCAGATCATTAGTACCTTTCAAAAGAGATACTCTCTTGTGGAAGTGAACGGAAGATGAAGGCTGCCAGATCAATGTGGCCTACTGATCTGGACAACTACTGCTACTTTTCTTTTCATTTCCTTGCTGCTGAGGAGTGGTCAACCACACAGGGTCCTGGTGCTGACACAATATACCAACCTGAACGGAATTATGGCTCTGAGCTTGATTATGGATCCTGTTTTTTGAGCACTGGTGGGCTTCTGTGGAGGGAAAATCTTCTGCTGTGTTTTCTGTTTGTTTGTGGGTTGACAGCCCCAAGGGAATAGTTCACAGGATATGTTTATCAGTTGGTGGATAATCCTGAGCAGAGGTCATTGCAGATACCTGAACTCTTTGCTTCTATTGGCATCCTCAAATTATACATTGGAGGAAGTCTTCCAGTGTAGATGGCTTCAGCCTTTAGTGGTGGGGGAACGGGTCTTTGCCCCATGTCTACGATTAGGGGGCTGTTTGATATTGTCGGCATTCCCTCTCTCAATAAACATAGTTTCTTTAAACAGCCCACTAACCATTTTCTCTCCATAGGTAGTAGGAATGTGAGGACTCTGCACAGAGCTTTTTCTCTTGATGTCCTCACACAAGAATTCCACCATTATAATTTAGATATTCTTGGCTTGAAAGAGACCAGATGGACAGTTAAAGGTCAGATTCTTAAAAATAATCTTAAATTTCTCTTTTCAGGGAGGGACGACAATAAGCATCACCAAGGCGTGGGTCTGCTTCTCAGCAGACACACTAGTGATGCTCTTCTAGGATATGAGTGCAGTAATGAAAGGTTTCTTACAGCAAAATTTCAGACAAGGGTTAAAGACTTGAATGTTATCTGCTGTTATGCCCCCACTGAGGATGAGGATGAGAAGGATAGGTTTTATGAACAACTTCAGGATATTTTGAATTCTGTCAAGAAAGGAGATATTACCCTTGTTCTTGGTGACTTCAATGCCAAAGTTTGTACTGACTCTGACCTTTGGGGAGGAGTAATAGGTCCTTTTGGTATTGGTAGCTGCAATGACAATGGGCAACTTCTCCTATAGGTAAGTAATCTAAATGGATTCAGAATAACTAACACATATTACAAACACCGCGACTTACATAAGTACACATAGGTTTCACACGATGGGCTGCATAAGAATATGATTGATTATATATTAATTAATAGCAAATGGGCTAGTTCTGTAACGAATACCAGGTCATATAGGGAAGCTGAAATTGGATCTGACCATTACCTTGTTAAGTGTCTTGCAACTTAAAACTTAAAAAGTGCAGTGCTAGGGTGAAAAAATTTCTTTTTAATACAGTACTTTTAATACTGATGCTCTGAAAGACCCAGTTATAGCCAAAGCTTACCATGATAGGTTACTTAGTCATTATGACAGTCATGGTTCGCTTACTACTGAAGTTGAGAAAGAATGGGATCATTTTAAACAGGCATTTTTGGACACTAACAGTACTCTTTTAGGAAAACTCCTTTTAGGAAAAAAGGAGCAGAAGAGACAGAATTATCTGAGTGATAAGTCACTTGAGCTTATTTCAGAAAGAAAGAACTGCAGGAATGTCCTTAATCAATACCCTACTAGTCCTAAGAGAAAGCATTTCAGAGAACTTAATAAAAGTGTAAAAGATCAGTTAGCTGCTGATAAGAATATTTGGCTTGATGTCTTGGCTGACAAAGCCAAGGAAGGAGTTAGACAGCACAACAGCAGAGAGCTGTACCAGATAGTTAATGTTTTGTGTGGTAGAAAATGGACAGGTATACAGGGATTGAAGGATAAACAAGGTAAGGTTATAGAAGGTGAGGATTCTGTCATGGCTAGGTGGGCTGAGTATTTCAGTGATACTCTAAACAATGTGGTTAGTTCTATTCCCATTGTTTGCAATGATGATAGATGCATTGGTGGCTTTAATGTTGGCCTTATAACACAATCTGAAGTTATTTTGGCTATTTCTAAACTTAAACTACATAAATCCCCAGGGGTAGATGAAATTACTACAGAAATGCTTAGAGCTGGGAATGTTTCAGTTACCACTTGGATGACTGAAATTCTGAATATCTTTTATGATAAAGGCATGGTTCCTAAGAATTTTACCAGAGCTGTTGTTATCCCTATTTTCAAAAAAGGTGATCGCAGTTCTTGTGATAACTATAGGGGTATCAGCCTATCCTCTGTTCCAGGTAAAGTTCTTTCCATGATTGCGCTTAATAGAATTAAGAATCTGGTTGACAGTCAATTGCGTGATGAGCAATGTGGATTCAGAAGTGGTAGGGGATGTGTGGATCAGATATTTTCACTTAGGCAGATTCTTGAGAAATGTTTAGAGTTTCAGAAACCTTTGGTTGCTAGCTTTGTTGATTTCAAAAAGGCTTTCGACTCTGTTGATCGTCATAATTTGTGGTTGATTGTGAGATCATATGGTATACCAGGGAAGTTAGTTAACATAATGAAAGCTCTCTATAATAACACTGAGTCGTGTGTGAGAGTTGGTAAGGCTTGTAGCAATTGGTTTAGCATTACTTCTGGTGTTTACAAGGATGCATTTTGTCTCCTTTTCTCTTTAGTTTGGTTATTGATTGTGTTATATGAAATTCACTTCAAGGGAAGAATTTTGGCCTTAAATGTTTGGACATAGGAAAATTTCTGACTTAGATTATGCTGATTAGCCTTTTTGGCTGATGATGTCGATGAGATGAACTCTTTCATTAGGGCTATTGATGAAAATGGTAGTAGAGTAGGTTTGATTATAAACAGAGAGAAAACTAAAGTGATGAAAATTGGTTAGACAGGCTCATCATCAATATCCTCAAGCAGCCATTAGCTACGGAGGTCCAACCAGAACATGCAGTTTAATTCTCCAAACATATCTGTCCTAAGCTACATATGCTGCATCCGGCCACTGCACACCAATTCTAACAAGGTCCTGTTTGCTTCCTAGGTCTGTTGGCATCCCCACCGCATCCTAGGTCTCCCCCTCCTTCTGAGGCCTCTAAGGCACACTGCTCCTAACCCTTTTCGCCAATCTGTAATTATTCATACGGGCAACACGTCCAAACCAGCAGAGTCTCTCTCTACACAATATGCTGCTTAAAGGAGGTTGCAGACTCCTTTGCCTAACCTCATCATTAGTTACAAAGTTAAACCACCTAATACCCAAGATACTACGTAAGCATTTGGAATCAAAAGCATCTAATTTCCTGTTATCTTGTTTACACAGCATCCCCGTTTCACTACCATAACTAACCCTAGAAAGAACCAAACTATTATACAGTCTAATTTTAGACTTTAGGTGTATATGTCTATTTCTCCACAATCTCCATAGATTCTTAAAAGTTCCAGCAACAATCCCTATTCGTCTGTTAATCTCATGCCGCACATCACCATTATCTGTTGCATAGCTCCAAGGATAATTAAACTGCGACACCTGCTCAAGATTGCAACCATTCTGATTAACTGAATCGCAGCCTGCCTAACCAATTTTCATCACTTTAGTTTTCTCTCTGTTTATAATCAAACCTACTCTACTACCAGTCTCAACAGCTCGAATGAAAGAGTTCATCTCATCAACATCGTTTGCCAAAAGGGCTAAATCATCAGCATAATCTAACTCAGAAATTTTCGTACCTAAAGTCCATTTAAGGACAAAATCTTTCCCTCGAAGTGAATTTCGCATAACATAATCAATAATCAAGCTAAAGAGAAAAGGAGACAAAATGCACCCTTGTCGAACACCAGAAGAAATGCTAAACCAATTGCTACAAGCCTTATCAACTCTCACACACGACTCAGTGTTATTATAGAGAGCTTTCATTATGTTAACTAACTTGTGTGGTATACCATATGATCTCACAATCAACCACAAATTATGATGATCAACAGAGTCGAAAGCTTTTTTAAAATCAACAAAGCTAGCAACCAAAGGTTTCTGTAACTTTAAACATTTCTCAAGAATCTGTCTAAGTGAAAATATCTGATCCACGCATTCCCTACCACTTCTGAATCCACATTGCTCATCACCCAATTGACTGTCAACCAGATTCTTCATTCTATTAAGCACAATCATGGAAAGAACTTTCCCTGGAACAGAGAGCAGGCTGATACCCCTATAGTTATCACAAAAACTGTGATCACCTTTTTTGTAAATAGGGATAATAATAGCTCTGGTAAAATCCTTAGGAACCATGCCTTTATCATAAAAGATATACAAAATTTCAGTCATCCGAGTGGTAACTGAAACATTCCCAGCTCTAAGCATTTCCATAGTAATTTCATCTACCCCTGGGGGTTTATGAAGTTTAAGTTCAGAAATAGCGGAAATAACTTCAGATTGTGTTATAAGGCCAACATTAAAGCCACCAATGCATCTACCATCATTGCAAACAAGGGGAATAGAACTAACCACATTGTTTAGAGTATCACTGAAATGCTCAGCCCACCTAGCCATGACAGAATCCTCACCTTCTATAACCTTACCTTGTTTATCCTTCAATCCCTGTGTACCTGGTTACCAATACCAGTTACCAATACCAAAAGGGCCTATTACTCCTCCCCAAAAGTTAGAGTCAGTACCCAAGAACAAGGGTAATATCTCCTTTCTTGACACAATTCAAAATATCCTGAAGTTGTTCATAAAACCTATCCTTGTCATCCTCATCAGCATCCTCAGTGGGGGCATAACAGCAGATAACATTCAAGTCTTTAATGCTTGTCTGAAATTTTGCTGTAAGAAACCTTTCATTAATGCACTCATATCCTAGAAGAGCATCACTAGCGTGTCTGCTGAGAAGCAGACCCACACCTTGGTGATGCTTATTGTCGTCCCTCCCTGAAAAGAGAAATTTAAAATTATTTTTAAGAATCTGACCTTTAACTGTCCATCTGGTCTCTTGCAAGCCGAGAATATCTAAATTATAATGGTGGAATTTTTGTGTGAGGACATCAAGAGAAAAAGTTCTGTGCAGAGTCCTCACAATCCAACTACCTATGGAGAGAAAATGGTTAGTGGGATGTTTAAAGAAACTATGTTTATTGAGAGAGGGAATGCCGACAATATCAAACAGCCCCCTAATCGCAGACATGGGGCAAAGACCCGTTCCCCCACCACTAAAGGCTTAAGTCATCTACACTGGAAGACTTCCTCCAATATATAATTTGAGGATGCCAATAGAAGCAAAGAGTTCAAGTGTCTGCGATGACCTCTGCTCAGGATTATCCACCAACTGATAAACATATCCTGTGAATCTATTCACTTGGGGCTGTCAACCCACAAACAAACAGAAAACACAGCGGAAGATTTTCCCTCCACAGAAGCCCACAGTGCGGCAAATTCAGGATCCATAATCAAGCTCAGAGCCATATATCTGTCCAATCCAGTGGGTTTATATGGTCAGCACCAGAACCCTGTGTGGTTGACCACTCCTCAGCAGGGTAGAACAAAAAAGAAGAGTAGCCATAGTTGTCCAGACGGCTGCTTTTTTTCCCTACCCTGCTGAGGAGTGGTCAACCACACAGGGTCCTGGTGCTGACTACATAAACCCACTGGGCAGATATTGTGGTGGACAGCTTACAACTTTTGCTGCGGATTTTTTAACATTTCATTAGGTTATATTGTTAAGTTTGACTGACTGTCATTTTCTGAGAATAAACAAGGTCTGGGATACAGAAGCAAAAAAGGTTTCCTTAGTACAGAAATCAGTCATCCTACATTTAAAACGGCAAATATGTCAAGGACATTTTAAAGCCCCCACCCAAGGAAGTGTTGCTCCATGTCCATAAATTAAGCCTTAACTGTCCAGTCAGATCTATTTTTCATTACATCACTATAAAAAAAAAGGTCTTATTAAAGTTGATGTTTGTTAACTTGTTATGTTAAATATTTTTATTCTAATAATATTCATAATTAAATTCTGTTTAATTTGGTATACAACATGATCTATTTCTGTTGATTAGTTATTTGTTAAAAAGATTCAAAAGTTGACTTGTTTATTTGACTCAGAATTGGCAAAAAGTTTACACTTTTCTTATAGTACAGAGGGGGAAAAAATATAAAAAAAGCATTTTTCTTGGTTAAAACAAAAAATTTATTTTCCTATTAATTCAAAAATTGCCTTTCTATTTCATATGCATTATAATTATTTTTGTCTATTAGTTTTATTTTTTATATTTGTTTTTGCATTACCATCTGCATTTTTACAACATGATTTAAAAAAAAAAAGCCTTTTTAAATTAAACCTGTATTTTTTTGTTAAATATTTATTTTCATAAAAAAAAACTGATATTAAATGCTGATTAATTTTGCTTATAACATGCCACAATTCCTTCCCTTAGTTATTTGGCAAAAAAAAAAAGTTCTAAGCTTAGTTTTTTGGAGGTCTCAGCATAATGAAAATAAAGCTAAGCCTCTGAATGTATACCAGTTTTTCAGGCTGGACCCTGGAAAGTTTGAGTTAAAAGTACCACCAATTCAATTTTCTTAGTTTGTGTGTGTGTATGTGCTTATTTCCTGACAGTATTTGTCAAAAGTCAGGGAAATCCCTATCATCAGAGAAAATACGTCTTAAGTCTAATGTGGCATTGTTAGCCATTACTGTTTGCAGTACTTAATGCTTAGTGATTTAACTTAGTTGCTTACAGGCTTAGTGCCTGTAAATGGTAGCTAGGCGTAAATTGGAAGGAGAGCTGTGCACCAATCCCTAGTGATGATGCACAGAACCGGCCAGGTCTAGCACCTAATGTCCGACCCCGCCTTCTCGTGGTGCAGGCTGTTAGTACCTTTCAATAGAGATATTCTCTTTTGGAAGGGAACGGAAGGGGAGGGCTACCAGTTCAGTATGGCCTACTGATCTGGTCATCTATGGCCACTTTTTTCTTTTTTTCAACCCTGCTGAGGAGTGGTCAACTTCACAGGGTCCTGGTGCTGACCATTTATACCTATTAGACTGGACTTGTTTATGGATTTGAGCTTGATTATTGATCCTGGACTTGCTGCACTGGTGGGCCTCTGTTGAGGGAGAGTCTGTGGCTGTGTTTTCTGTTTGCTTCTGGGTTGCCAGCTCTAAGTGAACAGAGGCATGGGATACCTTATATCAGCTGGTGGATAATCCTAATCAGAGGCCATCGCAGGTACCTGAACCTTACTTAGCTAGTTGGGCATCGTCAAGTCTAAATGGAGTAATGTGTCTCAGGCAGGCCATGTGGCTCTTGAAAAAGTCCACTTGAAAAGGTGGTGCCTGAAGTTCCTACCAGCATCGGTGACTTCAGCCTTTAGCAGAGGAGGAACAGGTCTTTGCCCCATGCCTGCAATCAGGGGGCTGTTTGATATTGTTGGCCCTACCAATCTCAATAAACCTAATTTCTTTAAAAAACCTACTAATCATTTTCTCTCTGCAGGAACGTGGAATGTGAGGACATTACATAGAGATTATTCTCTTGATGTCCTCATGCAGGAATTCCAGCGCTATAACCTAGATATTCTAGGCTTGCAAGAGACCAGATGGACAGGTAAAGGTCAGATTCTTAAAAATAACTTTAAATTTCTCTTTACAGGGAGGGAGGATGGAAAGCATCACCAAGGCGTGGGTCTGCTGCTCAGCAGACATGCTAGTGATGCTCTTCTAGGATATGAGTACATTAATGAAAGGTTTCTTACAGCAAAATTTCAGACAAGCATTAAAGACTTGAATGTTATCTGCTGTTATGCCCCCACTGAGGATGCCGATGAGGATGAGAAGGATAGGTTTTACGGACAACTTCAGGATATTTTGAATTCTGTCAAGAAAGGAGATATTACCCTTGTTCTAGGTGACTTCAATGCCAAAGTTGGTACTGACTCTGACCTTTGGGGAGGAGTAATAGGCCCTTTTGGTATTGGTAGCTGCAATGGCAATGGGCAACGTCTCCTACAGCTAAGTAAACTCAATGGTTTCAGAATAACTAACACATATTACAAACACCGCAACATACATAAATTCACATGGGTTTCACCTGATGGGCTGCATAGGAATATGATTGATTATATATTAATTAATAGCAAATGGGCTAGTTCTGTTAGAAATATCAGGGCATATAGGGGACCTGAAATTGGATCTAACCATTACCTTGTTAAAAGTGTCTTGCAACTTAAACTTAAAAAAGTGTTGTGCTAGGGTTAAAAAAATTACCTTTAATACCGAAGCTCTGAAAGACCCAGTTATAGCTAAAGCTTACCATGATAGGTTACTTAGTCATTATGACAGTCATGGTTTGCTTAATACTGAAGTTGAGGAAGAATGGGGCCATTTTAAGCAGGCTTTTTTGGAAACTAACAGTACTCTTTTAAGAAAAAAGGAGCAGAGGAGGCAGAATTATTTAAGTGATAAGGCACCTGAGCTTATTTCAGAAAGAAGGAACTGCAGGAATGTCCTTAATCAGTACCCTACTAGTCCTAATAGAAAGGATTACAGAGACCTGAATAAACGTGTAAAGGATCAGTTAGCTAGCTACTGGTAAGAATCTTTGGCTTGATGGTTTGGCTGACAAAGCCGAGGAAGCAGTTAAACAGCACAACAGTAGAGAGCTGTACCAGATAGTTAATGTTTTGTGTGGTAGAAAACGGACAGGTATACAGGGATTGAAGGACAAACAAGGTAAAGTTATAGAAGGGGAGGATTCTGTCACGGTTAGGTGGGCTGAGCATTTCAGTGATGTTCCAAACAATGTGGTTAGTTCTACTCCCATTGTTTGTAATGATGATAGATGCATTGGCAGCTTTAATGTTGGCCCTATAACACAATCTGAAGTTATTTTGGCTCTCTAAACTTAAACTTTATAAATCCCCAGGGGTAGATGAAATTACTACAGAAATGCTCAGAGCTGGGAATGTTTCGGTTACCACTTGGATGACTGAAATTTTGAATAACTTTTATGATAAAGGCATGGTTCCTAAACATTTTACCAGAGCTATTATTATCCCTATTTTCAAAAAAGGTGATCGCAGTTCTTGTGATAACTATAGGGGTATCAGCCTACTCTCTGTTCCAGGTAAAGTTCTTTCCATGAAAATCCTTCTCTCTGTTCCAGAAAATCCTTCTCTCTGTTTCATGAAATCCTTCTCTCTGTTCCAGGTAAAGTTCTTTCCAAACTAGCAACCTTTGGTTGCTAGCTTTGTTGATTTCAAAAAGGCTTTCGACTCTGTTGATCGTCATAATTTGTGGTTGATTGTGAGATCATATGGTATACCAGACAAGTTAGTTAACATAATGAAAACTCTCTATAATAACACTGAGTCATGTGTGTGAGTTGGTAAGTCTTTAGCAATTGGTTTAGCATTACGTCTGGTGTTCGACAAGGGTGCATTTTGTCTCCTTTTCTCTTTAGTTTGGTTGTTGATTATGTTATGCGAAATTCACTTCAAGGGAAAGATTTTGGCCTTAATTGGGCTGGAGATACGAAAATTTCTGATTTAGATTATGCTGATGATTTGCCCTTTTGGCAAATGATGTTGATGAGATGAACTCTTTCATTCGAGCTGTTGATGAGACTGGTAGTAGAGTAGGTTTGGTTATAAACAGAGAGAAAACTAAGTGATGAAAATTGGTCAGGCAGGCTGTGATTCAGTTAATCTGAATGGTTGCAGTCTTGAGCAGGTGTCACAGTTTAATTACCTTGGGAGCTATGTAACTGATACTGGTGATGTGTGGCATGAGATTAACAGACAAATAGGTATTGCTGCCGGGACTTTTAGGAATCTATGGAGATTGTGGAGAAATAGGCGTATACACCTAAAGACTAAAATTAGACTGTATAATAGTTTGGTTCTTTCTAGGGTTAGTTATGAAACTTGGACGCTGTGTAAACAAGATAACAGGAAACTAGATGCTTTTGATTCTAGATGCTTACGCAGTATCTTGGGTATTAGGTGGTTTAACTTTGTAACTAATGATGAGGTTAGGCAAAGGAGTCTGCAACCTCTAAGCAGCATATTGTGCAGAGAGAGACTCCGCTGTTTTAGCCATGTTGCCCGTATGGATAATTGTAGATTGGCGAATAGGATTATGAACAGTGTGCCTAGAGGCCTCAGAAGGAGGGGGGGACCTAGGATGCGGTGGGCAGACAATGTCAAACAGGACCTTGTTAGAATTGGTGTGCTGTGGCCGGATGCAGCAGATGTAGCTCAGGACAGATATGCTTGGAGAATTAAACTGTGTGGTCTGGTTGGACCTCTGTAGCCCATGGCTGCTTGAGGATGATGATGATTACTTTATATGCTATTTAGTAAAATACACTTCAGGTCAGCCATTTATAATTTTTGTGGTATTATAAAGGTAAGCTGTTCCAAAGCCGAGTGGTTAGCGCGTTTCACTAATGATCAAAGGGACCTGGATTCGGGCCCACGGGTTAGGCATAGATGTTTGTGTCGTCTTGCTGATGAGTTCCCAACTTCCTCACAGACCTTCTATGGGATATAAACTGGTGGGCTCCTGTCAGACTTCAGTGGTAAGCAGCTTCTGGAGGGGGTATTTTATTTTATTTAAAAGTATAATCAATAATTAGAAATTATGCTACTTTTGAAACAGAGTATGATGCAGCTTTTTGGTGCATACAGTCAAAAGTACTGCATGTCACTCAAAACTACCAACAGTAATAAAAGGAGCACTAAACAGTGATATTGTGATATAAATCCTTTTATTATTATTACTCACTTTGTTTACTCAATGATTTAAAGTACCAACAATACTTATAGGATAATCATGTCAGAGATATTTCACCATTCATTGTGAGTTACATGTAAATAATTCCCCTACTGAAATTTAAGCAATGTGTCACACTAGGTTATTCAAAGAATGAGACCACGGCAAGAAGAAGCAAAAATACTCCTCCAAAAACGAGGACTTTCTATGGCCACTGACATCAGGCTATAGAATAGAAGCAAAAAAAAAAAACCCTCAAGCAGCTGCTTGCCACAGAGGTCTGACAGGAGCCTGTCAGTTTATATGCAATAGTAGAAGGTCTGTGAGGATGGCAGGACCTCAGCAGGAAAACAACCCGGGCTCGAACCCAGGTGCATTAGATCACTAGCCAAGTGCGCTAACCACTCGGCCATGGGACAATGGTGTGCAATAAAGTACTTATATAATCATGCACGTAACTCGGAGATACTGTATTCAAAATTAAGGAGAAGGCTCAATAAATTTTTCACATTTGCCCATTGTGTGAATGGAAATTAACAATTATCTGCAATTTGCATGAATTTCTTCTACTATAATAATGAGCTTGATGGTCATACCTAAAGCGAGGAACAACCTTCCATATAACAGCAAACAGGGATTCTGGGGAAATGGCACTTTTACTTCCTTGCCAAAGCGAAATTAAAGTTTTTCTCAACTCCTCAGCCAACAACCTAAATTAGATTATTTAGAATATAAAATGTATTAGCATTTGAAAACAGAAATACTATTTATATTATAATTCAGAATTTCTCAAAAGAAAATTTGAAAAATGTATAAAAACAGACAATATTTTTGTACTAATAAAGTATGTTAATACCAGAACCAATGTTAATATTCAGTAAGTTATATGAAACCATTGCAAAATATACAGAAAAAATAAAACGTGCTTTTAAACTGCAGAAGAAAAATTCCAGTAGTTCTTAAAGTTTTAAGCCACACATGAATAACTGCCAACAATAATCTGTCCTTGTTCTGAGAAGCTTCCGAGTTTGCTCCTAAAAAATTTCTAATGTGCAACTAGTTTGAAGGATAAACTTCAAAATTTTATTACTCAATGACAGAGATCTTTTAAGTTATTTTAACTATTATTAAGAAACATAGTTTGTTTCTTCTACAGCTGTTTTACTTTGCTCTGTATTGAAGTAAAATAAATTTGAAATAAGGCATTATTAGGGTATACTTTACCAACCTCACCAAACATCCATTACAATTAATGAACCCATATATATATTACTAGCAGATTCATTATTATTTACATTATTATTATTATATTACAATCTGAATAGGCAGTTTTGTTTGGAAATTAAAAATCTGAAAACTCACTGTTTATAAGAAAACAACAATATTTTCAGTATTTCCATGAAAAGTTGGGTCCCAGAATCGATCAGCTAGACCTAACTTTGCATTCTTTTGACTTCAACTGTCGATAAAACGTAACATAAGAAACGTAAGCTCTCTCGGCGGTTATTCCAAGGCACTATCTCAAGCTCTTTTCAGAGTTCCTGGTCCCCTGGTACGTTGGAATAAATGCATAAGTGTGGGTGAAGGTGGGTATTTTTCGCTGCAAACACAAGTTTTTTGACAAAGACATGGTGTTTCACTTGTTTGGAAATCCGAAATAACACTGTCAACAACCAAACAACAGTAGGTGATACTGTTGTTTGGTTCTTAACTCAATTAAACTCTCTAAAATATATATAGATATCATTGATATCATATATATAATAGATATCATTGCCATGTCACTAATTTTCATTTGGCATACAACTCTTATCAATGAACCCCTGAGAAATTTCACTCCTAAAACTTTCATGAAGGGCGGAACATAGGATAAGAGGGGACAAATTCTGAGGTAGTTGTGCTGTTTTACTTCTAGGTGGCATTTTTTGCAAGCAATGGGCTAATTGGCCAGTTCACAATGACCCCAAGGGCTCAGAGAACATTTGGGAAGGGGACCCACTGGACATTTCTTAGGAGAGAGATGGTAGCCTCCAAACAAGGTCATCCAGTACGTTCTTTAGCATGCACAGGGTAAGACTCTTCTGCACATGGAGCTACAGCTTTATGTCCTATAAGATAGATGGTGGTCTTTCCAAGCCCACTAGTTCTTGCCTTTCTGACTTGGGGAGGGGGTGTTAGAGATATATCTCAATGCTAGCTTGGGTAGATCTTCAACCTGAGAACTGCAAATTATGAGTTTGGCATGATAATGACTATCAAACACTCCCCCCCCCCCCCAATTTGAGGTAGCCCATGACACTCCCTAGACAGAAATTTTCATTTAAGATAAAATTCATTATGCTTGGCAATTTTGTATGCATTTTCCCTTTTTGGCAGGGATGGGGAGATTAAGTTTGGAGGTCAAACCTTGACATTGCTGTAAGTTATAGTAAGATTCCATTTTTTCACAGTTAATCATTAAAACAGATGAACAGACAGAAGAACTCTTTGTACTAATATAAAATACCAGAATGGGTAAATTTCCTGCTGCATGAGAGAGCCAAAGGATGTCCATAGATTATCCACAATTGTATCCCAATATTTAAAACATTTTCTTATGGCTCTTCTGGGATACCTAAAATCTCCAAATTTAAACTTTTTGATCTCAACTCCATTCCATTCACATCATTCTTTAATTCTTTCAGTTCTTGTCTAATAATGTAATTTTCTTCAACAAGAGCTGTTATCCTGTTTTAACTGATGAATTTCTTCTTTTAATTGATTAAGAGCTATCATAAATTCTTTTATTTTAACTATGGTTAAATTCTATAGAGTCCTCAATATCTTTTATGTTACTACTAATAGCAGCTAAAGCTTTACTTATGTTGCCTGCTTCGGGTTCCTTCTTGAAATTTTGATCTTCTGTAGGTTGAGTAGTTATCACAATATTTGCAGGTGAAATACATTTTGGACACTTCCATTTGCCTTTACACTCTTTTGAAAATCTCCCAAAATTTGCTTAAGAAATTCCACATATTTAGGAAAATGGAAGCCTTTACATTCAGATTCAAAGTGAAGAACTTCATTTTCTTAAAAAATTTCTTGTGAGCAAATAACACAGGATAATTTCAGCATCTTGAAGAATGTCACAGTTTAATTTGAAAAAAAATGCAAATGTGATAAATAAAGTATTTGACAATATTTTTGAGTTTGCAATTTTAAGAAAACAGATGGCACAATAAGCAAAAAGTAAAGTTACGTGTGCTGTCAATTCCTACCTGAAAACTAATATGCACCTCATATTTCCTCTATTTACAACAGGCAGATGGTTCGTTGGTTGGTTGTTTGGGGTTTATTGGCACATTAGCAACTAAGGCTATAATGCACCAAACGAATCTCCAAAAAGTAAAAAGATCCCTCAACCAAGTTTAAAAATAAACTACAAAGTCAACAAGAAAAATGTAAAACAACAAAATGAAATGTTGAGCACAACAAAAACAAATGTATAAATATGTTCAATATAAAAGATAACCCAGGTGTAAGCAATCTGGGTTATATGTACAACGTTTAAAGGTAGTAAAATCAAAGTCGAGTAAAATATTCAATGTATTGTAAAAAATTAAAGACAGAGCTAAAACAACAGTGATCAGATAACAAGTGTCAGAGTGTAAGGGGCTCGGACATAAAATTATGAAAGTTAAAAATCGTATGTCTTTCAAAGGTAAAAGCACGACATACAATTAAATAAGCTTAACAGTTAAAATGGTGTCACAAAACTCGCACTTAGGTACGTCGTCCGCCCAAAGAAGAAATGAATGCATAAGAAATGAATGACCTAAGCAGAGCCAAGTATAACTTCCTCCTTGTGATTCCTGCGATAACAAGACTGTCATGGTTTGATGATAGGTTTGATCTCAAAAAGCTTGTTGGTAATCTGTTCTGATCAAGATCTCTGCCACTGTGCCCGGAGCTCGATGGTAAAACGCTGATGGAAATCCAGATACGTAACTGGCAATGGAGAGCCAGACAAGGGCATGGCCGACTTGGCAGCAGCATCTGCCAAGTCACTATCCCTGATTCCGACGTGACTGGACATCCAACAGAAATGGATGGAGGTTGTGGCTGCCAGATGATATAGCTGCTGAAAGATCTTAGTAAGAACTGGGTAAGGCCGATGCCTCACCGAGATCAAAGCCTGTAGCGAGCTAAGCGAGTCGGTGTAAAGCACACACCAACGATGATGCTTAGCCACCACTTGGTCCAAGGCGAGACTGATAGTGTGCAACTCTGCAGTGAAGATGGAACACTGCAGTGGGATCTTGTCTGCAATGATTACATCACAGCAGACCATGGCCAAGCCCACAGATGTGCCAGACTTTGAAGACAGGCAAGAAGTCTGGGTACTCAGCACGATGGCTGGCAAAGAGTTGCCAGTACACACAGTCAGGTGTAAAGGCCTTCCCCGTCCTGCACAGGGAAAAATCACAGGAAGGGGAAACAGCGAGCCACAGTGGAAGTGGCTCGGCTGTCGACTGTGTGATGCTATCCAGACTGATGTTGTTGTCTCTGAGGTAGCATCTGACTCGCAAACCAAATGGCAATTGGCTGATTAGTGTAAAGCATTTCCCACTTTGGACTGAAAACGCAGTCCCAAGTGAGATGGCCAGGGAGGGATTGCAATTTAGATGCATACTGCAGAGACAACTGCTGATGGCGAAGAGATAAAGAGGGTTCATCGGTCTTGACGTGTAGACTTTGGACCGGTCAGGTGCGGAAGGCTCCTGTGCAAACACGGAGAGCCTGATGATGGAGGGGGTCCAGCATCTTCACCACCGAATCCCAGGTGGAGTCGTACACCTGGGATCCGTAGTCCAGTTTCGATTGGACAAGTGCACAGTAGAGGCGGAGAAAGAACATCGGTCCGCCCCCCAAGAAAGGGAGGAGAGGACCTTGACGATGTTCAATGCCCGCATGGACTTGAACCTGAGATGACGCATGTGTGATGAAAAGGTCAATTTCCGATCGAAGATGAGACCGAGAAACTTGGTCTCCACCACAACTGGAATGATGTTACCCCCAAGCCGGAACTCAGGACCCAGATGAAGATTACGTTTGTGGCAAAAGTGTACACAAGCGGTCTTCTGTGGGGAGAACTGAAATCTGTTTGCCGTCGCCCAAACTGAAAGATTGTTCAGGCAATTTGCAGTTGTCTTTCAATGACCCTCATGCTGGATGAAGCGCAAAATATGCTAAAGTCATCAACATAGAGGTCATTGCCTGCTAAAGGAGGAAATTGTCTAGTAATAGAATTAATTTTGACAGAGAAAAGCATAACACTCAGAATGCAGCCTTGTGGCACCCCGTTCTTGGGGGTACAGCTGTGACAGAGTGTTGCCGACACGGACACGAAAAGAAAGTGCCGATAAGAAGTTGGAGATGAAGATTGGCATTTGACCTCTCAAGCCGAAGCTATGGCGGTCACGAAGAATGCCGAATCTCCAAGCCATGTCGTAAGCTTTTTCGATGTCAAAGAAAATTGACACCAGGTGCTCTCCATGTAAAAATGAATTTCTGATAACCAATTCGAGGCATATCAGATGGTCAAGAGTTGACCGTTGCCTGCGAAAGCCATACTGGGTGTTGAAAAGAAGGTTGTGGTGTTCTATATACCACATGAGTCTGGCATTTACCATTCTCTCCAACACCTTGCACACGCAGCTCATCAATGCAATGGGACGATAATTTGAAGGAATCTTGGAATCCTTTCCTGGCTTTGGGAAGGCCAAGACGATGGCCTCCCGCCAGGAGTATGGAAACTGCTACTCGAGAAAAATGCAATTAAAAAGATGGAGCAGCCGATCCTTACTTGATGGTGAATCTCTTTTGTTGCGATCTTATGCAACCACGGCAATTCCCAGTTCCGCTTGTACAGCACTACCTGGTTATGAAAAGCCATGACCATCTAGAGCCGGGGGCAAGGAATACGCCCTATAGGCTCAACCCCAGCCTCACATGGCAGCAGTCCTATAGAAGGAAAGCTGACCACCGGAAGAAACCTTAATCTATTCCCCGGTTTGCAAATGTGCAAGGATATATAGATCCAAGCTCGATCGGCACCCAGGGTGGAGACTCTTAGTAAGACCCAGACTTTTTGGACAGCTCGTGCCTACAAGGCGGGCTCAGACCTTTCGGCAGAGCCGTCGAACAGACCACACAGGTCTCCTGAGAGGTGAGGTCTCCGACACCGTCACCATCCGACCGGCAGTCAAGCCGGCCAGCAGCATCTTCAACCTCGGTTGGCCTTAGCCATGTCCAACCGGGACGCCAATCCGGTCGGCACAGCCTTCAGCCGGGCCCTAGGCCCCCCCACCACGACAAGGTGGTCCCCTATCGGGGGGGACTTGATGGGGAGAAATGTTGGAGCATGGCATAATGGACATTGTCTGGCCCGATAGCAGATGCACGAGAGGAGTGCAGAGCAAGGCGAAGCTCCTCCGCTGTGAATGGCCTGTTGTAAGGCTCCAGGCCATTTGAGTGGAAGGACAGCAGAGAGCATTCTACCCTGCCCTTCTGGGTCAGAAACTCGGGGGAGTAAGAGGAAGAAGAGATGGAGAAGAACGACTCCCCCAGAGTGTCGGCAATTGCTTTGGGATCAGCAATTGCCTGTCCATTGTGCTCCAGGATCGATAACGAGTGGGACGTGTATTTCCCAACTATCTTCCGGATTTTATCCCACACGACCTTAGAACTGGTCGCGTTAGTGTTAGAAAATGCATATTTGATTCAAGATTCCCTCTGGCATCGAACGAAACGAGCTTTCATCCTGGAAAGAAAAATGTGTTGAAGTTTGAGGAATTGTTGATGAAGCTGCATCTATGATACAGTCCGTTATCTCTGCTACTGCACATTGATTGGCTCCTGGCTGACAGAATGGTCATTGAGCTCAGAGAGCAGCTCGAAACCATCCCAGTCAGCCCATTCGAGCCTCCACCATGAGAAGGGTGAAGAGCTGCAAGGCCCCCCAAGGGAGACGGTGCATACCACAGGGAGGTGATCGCTTCCATAAGGGTTGTCCTCGACCTTCCATGTAAAGAGGAAGAATCGAGGAGGAGCAGATGGTCAGGTCAATGGCAGTGAAAGTGCGGGTTGGGGAGTGAAGGTAGGTACTGACACCGGTGTTCAACAGGGAGAGAGAAGGATCCAGGAGCCACTGCTCCAGGACCTCACCCCTCCCGTTGGTGTCAGCACTGCTACATAATGGACTGTGTCCGTTGAAGACCTCCATGATGAGGAAGAGGGACATCAGCTGCGAGACGATGTCATCAAAGTCTTCCTGGAAGACGATGCTCCCAGGTGGAAGATATACAGAACAGACAGTCAGAGAGAACCCCATGAAGAAGCAGATGGCTACCGCCTCTAAGTTGGTGGTGAGGGGTACGACCTAGAATGGACAATGGTTGCTCACGAGGATGGTGACACCCCCGCGAGCTGGACCATCTCCATCCCGGTCCTGGCAAACTATGGAAAAGTGCCGGCAACTCAGCCCTCCACCTGAAGCCCTCCACTTGAACTCAGTCCTCGGAGTCGTCCAAGGGGCATGGATCGGTGACCGCACTTTGTGGTGGAGTGATTTTCTTTTTTGGCCCCGGTGGGGGCCCCTTTGGTTTGGAAGGTCTTGCTGTGTGAGGATGGGGAGGAGTAGGTCTTCAGGTGGAGGGCTGAGTTGCAGGAATGGAAACCAGGATTGATGTCAACGTCGACACCACCCTCGGTTTCGCCTGTGTGAGGAGGTACTTCGCTGCTGGCGAGAAAGACTCAGTAGGTGGTACACTGATATCAGTCTGCACTGCCACCGAAGTCATTGGAATGATGGACTTCCCAATGACTGCACTGGCATAGGATACCTTGCCAGGCAGGGGGTGCAGCGAGCTTTCTAGCCTCAGCATATGAGATGTTGTTCATTATTTTCAAATGTTGTACCTCCTTTTCCTCTTTCCACTTTGGACAGTCACGGGAGTACGCCGGATGTTCACCACTGCAGTCAGGATCCAGATGATCCTTACTGCCACAGCGAGCACAGGTGGGCTTGCCCTGGCAAGCTGTGCGGGCATGACCATTTATCTGACACTGAAAACAGTGGAGAGGGTTCGATATATATGGTCGTACCTCACAATGCAAATAGTCTGCCTTGATGGAAGAAGGCAGGTGTGGCATGTTAAATGTGACAATCAGTACCAATTTCCCATCATGGCGTGTCAAAACCTGGTGGATCGCTGTTACTCCTTGAGGTGTGAGCTCTGAGAGGATTTCCTCCTCGGTGATTTTGAGGAGGCCCCACTCAGTGATCACACCCCGAGAGGAATTCAAAGTTTTATGGGGAGTGACTTTGACAGCCACTCCACCAATTTCTTTGACTTTCCGGGGCAGTTCCAAGTGTTTGGAACAAGCGGTCTCAACCTGCAAGTCGCCAGATTGTAAGCGCTTGACAGATTTCGGCTCTCCCGCAAGACTTTCAAATCTTTGTTGACAAAAAAAGAGGACATGTCCCCAAGTATGGTACACTGATAAGTATGAATATTCCTGAGATTCCTGATCATCCATGGAGTGGATGATCAGGAATCTCAGGAATGAAGACACAGACAAAGATGACGACAACATTGATAACTGAGACAATGAGGAAGATGGGGACTCGTGTCAAGTCCTCTTAGTGGCATTGATCACATTAATTTCGTCATCGACTCTCATGTTTTTTGTGTGATTCAGTGCCCGCTGTCCCCACCCTCCATGGAGCCCAACAAGAGGATGTTCAGTCGGGTACCAGGGCTACGCAGGCACTATACCCATACAGACAGTGAGCCAAGCCCTAACAAATAAATAGTAGAAAAATGAAAAGACAAATGTGCAGAAAAAAACTTTCTACACAAAAGGAACAAAGCGTAAAAGAGGAAACTTGCAAACCTGTACCCAGACTGTGGACAAGGTTACTCACCGCTCTGCACGGTTGACCCTAGCAGGACCTGCCCACCAGCCAATTGCTCCTGGAGGGTGGCACCCCAGGAGCTCCTGTTTACCAGAAGCAGAGGCCAAAGCAGTGTATAGCAGAGGCCATGGAATCCGCTCCCCAGCCCCGCGACAGACAGGCTCCCCAATGGCAAAATGGCCGAAGGGGACCCCACCAGTCATGAGCTGGGGAGTGAAGATGGGGACCCCCGAGCAACTACCAGGATTCTCCTTTCCCGGGACACGGATCTCTGCACACGACAAACATGCGGGTGAGCGTTCAGGACCATGTGAAGGTAACCGAGCTAGTGAATTCTTCACTAGTGTGAGTTACACTTCCCCTCACCTCATACAGGAGCACAGGCAGATGGTTTTTGGCATTAAAGAATCACTAATTATACACAAAACGACAAAAATAAAAGTGAAATTATTTTAAATACTAGGAACTATCGATTGTTAGGCTTAAGAACCCTCAAACTGGTATTGCCAGATTTTATAATTTTCCAGAATTTGTGAATGCCTATATTTGTATGCCATCATAGTCTACATTTTCTACCTGCATCATTTTTGGTACATTCTCTGTTTATTTACATATTTGGAAGTCTATCTCCATGTGTTTGTATACCATTTATCTGAATCACTACTCTTGTTCGTTGGCTATCATATGAAATAAAACATTTCTCATTTCTAGGAAAGCACATATATTTCTTCACTTATGTTCTGCGCGAATTTGCATAATTCACATAGAACAGTTTCCTCGAGTTCCAGACTTCAGCTTCCAAGTCAAAGAGGCGCCATAAGGAGGATTATCATAGAAGACAAGCCCACTAAATTCGCATCTCAGGCAGATAGGACTGTTTGAAGCACCACCTAGCAGAGCCAAGCCACTTACCTGTAACCAGACACCTTAAATCCGGACAGCATGTACAAAGGGAGATGCCCTCTCATCCGTGGAAAAGCCTTTGAGAGAGTGGAGCCTGGTGCCATGTCTGCGACTAAGCCTCACGACACCGGACACCCAAAGGACTTCCTCTGAACCACTGCTAAACAGTTCCCATGGAGGGACAGTCAAGTGATTGCAGGACAAGGATGTCGCATCGAGAATGTTCCATTTTTCGTCCACCACCCTATTCCCCCCCCCCCCCCCCCCACTCCAGCAGAGAGTTGAGAGAACCAGTCAGACACTTAGGATGGCTTTATTTTGTGTGTCCGAGACAGCAAAAGACCTTTTTTGTCACTTGGTTCCTCAGATTTGTACGACACATTAGCTCTCAACACTTGGCTCTCGATGTGAGCCGTTCGTTTTGGCTCCCGACTCAGACACTTCAGTCCTGACTCTTGGTCAGGGGACACGACAGTCTAGTGATGTTAGCACTTTAGTAGTTAGAGAACGGCAGAGTATTAATGTAGCCAGCTCAATGTTTGCATATCATCAGACTACAGAAATAATGTAAGTGATGTAAAAATGTAAGAATAGGCTGAAATTGTGTTAGTGTTACAAATAAATGTTTTTTTTTCCATTTGTTAAAAAGCCACACCTGCCTTTGGTTACTCCTTTTGTGTGGGAGGATGATTCTGTTTCCCAGTAGGCTACTGGGCCACTGATTATTTTAATGTGGGAACAATGAATGGCTTTAAGATATGCGATCACCTTTAAAATTAACTATAAGATCACAGCTAAAATAATTACGTTTTTGTGGGGGATTAATATTTGATGATAATCATAGAAGCATCATTTAACTCCCTCCCCCAGGAAAATATTAGTGCTCTAGTGACCAGGATTTTTCTGTTTTTGTTAAAACAAACCTGGTGTTGAAATGTGTTTAAAAGAATTTGTATTTTTGATATGAGTAGTCACGGCATTTGCCTTGTTTTGGCCTAGTGGAAATGATGTCATATTGGTGTATTGCAAATGCGTGTGAATTCATTGGCTTGTGAAAAAGAAAATTGAAATTTACTTTAATATAAATAATTTTTAATTTATGGTGAAAAGAGTTGGTTTGGCTTCAAGGTACGTAAGCAGGAGAATTAGTAATTTGGATACGTGCAGCAATTTGTTAAGCAGGTGCAGGGTTTGGATCCCACCTGGTCATATCAGCTTTCTCAATTCGCTACACTATTAAAGTGTCATAATTTTGTTATATATAAAGAAAGACTATCACAGATAATTGGCAGTGTTAGAGTTTAGTGATTTTTAGGTGTATAATTAAACTTGAGAATTTTGAATTTAAAGTTAGGTATCCATCTAGTAGGGTTTGTTGTGAAGTTAATGAGATGTTAAGATTGCAGTGTGAAAAATTAAGATTGTGTTTTTGAAATATTAAGTGATTTACGAGATACTCAGGTTTTGTGAATTATTGATTAAAAAGTAGAGTTAAACAAAAAATATTGTCAGAGTGATAGTATATAAGAACGTACTGAATGTTTCAGTGTTTTTTACATCTGTCGGTATTATTTATGGTGTTCTGTGCACGAGTATTCGTGAATATTTTAATTTTCTGTTGGTGTGTAGATAGTTTTCTTAATAGAAGTTCGTTTGTATTGTGATCACCTTAGTTAATCATGGAGACCACAACCGTCGAGACAGGAGTGACAGCCCGTCTTATCTAATTTTTACAATTAGTTAATGTTTACACAGGGGATAAGTCAGGAAGCGCTACTGATTTTTTCTCCCGCTTGGAGGAAGTAGGCCAATTAGCCAGGTGGCTGGAATCCCATATGCTTTTGATCGGCAAGACCAAATTTAAAGGGGCAGAAGAGGACTTTTTAAACGATTCCCAAGAGCTGAGGTTTGAAAGAGACTACGGGTTTTTTAAAGAAAGGGTTATCAGCAGATTTGATAGTGAGGAGCTACTAGCAGTCAGGCTACAGAGATTTGCCAAATGCAAGCAGGAAAGGGGTGAGAGTTTTAAGGAATATGCCGCCATATCGGGAGACACTAGTGAGTTTACAGCAGTACAGGATCAGGTTAGATTGTCGCAATTTGTCACTGGACTGTTACCTAACTCGAAGAGATTTGTGCTTTCACATGACCCAAAAATGTTTAGTGAGGCAGTCAACAGAGCCAATTTGGAAGAAAGCAATGAGTGTCTGACCGAATGTTCCGTGCCCATTCGGTTTATTCAACCTGACTCTACGCCAGTGGAACCAGCTCTTCCGAATTCTCCACTTCATAACCCTATGGAGGAGGTGCTAGAACTATTTAAGCAACAAGCTCACAATCACGAGATTAGGATGGAAAAAATGTCTGCAGAGCTCCGTCAACTGATTGATAAGGTATAGGAAGTTAAACTGTCGGCAAATGCTGCGCCTGCCACAAGATTTACACCCCCCCCCCCCCTCTTTGTTTGGCTGCAGCAACTTGTTTCGCTTGAGGGCAGATAGGTCACTATGCTTGCGACTGTCAGATCACTACCAAAGGCAGTGCGCTAATCAGCAGGTAGAACCACCCAATCAGGATAGGTTTCTGCTTAAGAGGCAGTCTGAGGGTACAGCAGAGGAAACGGGAGAGATCAGCCCTTCTCGCAGGGAACCCCAAACAATCCTACTAGGCGTCAGTTACCAAAGAGATAGAGCCAGGGTACTCAAACCAGGGGTCCTTTAAACTTTTAAGGCCAAGTCTGGGGAAGCACAGGATGTGGCCCATTACAATTCAGAAAGACGCTAAGATAGTCTTCTACACTGTAATCGATGATGATGTGTGCACCCCTGTGATTAGTGGGAAAATTGGAGATGAAAGGTGCACCATTTTATTGGATACAGGAGCAACCGTTTATCTCCTCGCACAGCGAGCCTTTAAGAAAATAAGCTCAAAATTGCGTGCCAAAATAGTACTGGTTAATGTTGGATTGAAAGGGATCAGTGGAGTAAATCTACCCATCTTGGGCAAATTTGAACTGGAAATCGAAGTGATAGGAGCAAAATTTGCACACCCTCTAGTAGTAGTAGACATGGAATTTAGTGAAAAATATGAAGCTATATTTGGTTATGATTTGTTGAGAGCTCAAGGTTTTGTATGGGATTTGAAGAATCAAGTGTTAGAAAAAGGGGGCCAGTTATGCCCACTTCGCTATGCCCCTGAGCCCAAGGGAGATGTACCCTGTCATAATTTGGAAAACGAGACTCATGGAATTAATAGTAAAGCCACTTCAGCCACGATGGGAAGAGCTGTAAATAAGATAATGATAGCCCCTCGCAGTGAAAGAATTGTCTTGGTGAGAAGCACTCAGGGAGACCTAGCTTCCAAAACAGTCTTAGCACAGCAATGGGAAGGAATGAGAAACGAAACAATGAGAGTAGTAAGGTCCTTAAATGTTGTGGATAACAATGGACTACTAAACATTAGAGTCACGAATGTCTTGCAGCAGCCAGTGTTGATAAACAAGGATATGAAACTGGCAACTTTAGAAACCCTGCACGTGACGCAGGTGAAATATGTAAATGCAATTGAAAAAACTAAGCCTGAGCCCTTATCCATTGATGACTTTGATTTGTCACATCTCACACAAGATGCGCAAACCTTTGGGAGCCCTCTTAATGAGAAATAGAGATGTTTTTGCTCGAGATCTAAGTGAGCTAGGTAGCACAGATATTATCTATCATGAGATATGTTTAGAAGATAATAGGCTGTTAGACGCTCTGCATATATCGAGTACCCTATGCACTGCAGCCACCAGTACTGGATGAACAAATAAAGGAACTCTTTGACAATGGCATAATTCGTGAAAGTGTTTCACCATATGCTGTGCCAATTGTGCTAGTAGAGAAACATGATAGAAGCTATTGGTTCTGTGTTGATTATAGAGCCCTCAATGCCAAAACCATCCCGGACTCCTACCCCTTACCTTTGATCAACAAAACTATTGATTTATTAGCAGTTGCGAGCTATTTCAGCTCATTAGATATGACATCTGTCTACTATCAAGTGCCTGTACATCCAAGGGAATTGAAAAAATAGCGTTCATCAGCAAAAATGGTCTGTATGAATTTACACAACTTCCGTTTGGCTTGAAATGTGCACCAAACAGCTTTCAGCGCTTAGTCGATGCGGTGTTCTTTGGACTGAAAAGTGATCATATTTTGACATACCTTGACGATATTATCATGGCATCAAAAACATTCGAACAACATTTGTCTAAATTACAGACCATCTTTGATAGGTTGAGGAAATTTAAGCTATAGCTCAAACTTCAAAAATGTCAATTCTTAAGAGAATCTGTATCCTACCTGGGACACCTGATTACCTCCCAGGGCGTAAACCCAATGTATGAAATCTGGATGCAATCAAAAACTTCCCCATTCCCAAGTCAGTGAACAAGGTGAGAGCCTTCCTGGGTTTAACGGGCTACTACCGCAGGTTTATTGACAAATATGCTGAGATCGCCCTACCTTTGATAAGCTTGATAAAGAAAGATAGACCCTTTGTTTGGACTACTGACTCAGAAAGGGCTTTTCAAGAGTTGAAATCAAAACTCATGACGGAACCTGTGTTGATCTATCCCAACTTCAAAAAGAATTTTTTTTTATCCACTGATGCCAGTGGAGAAGCTGTGGCTGCAGTAATTGAGTAAGAAGGAAAAAGCACAGTTAGACAACCAGTTGCCTATGTTAGCAGGAAGTTAAAGGCAGCAGAAACCCGATATTCCACCATTGAAAAGGAGGCTCTGGCAATTAAATTCAGCATAAATTATTTTAAACCTTATTCATATGGGAAGAAGTTTACAGTCATCAGTGACCATGTCCCACTGTCATACCTCTTGAAACTAAAGGACCCGTCAAGCAGGCTCGCAGTGTGGAGTTTAACCCTTCAGGGCTATGACTTCGACATTATTTATAGGCCTGGTAAACATAATATCCCTGCTGATGTATTATCTCCTAATATAAATGCCATTGAGGAGAATGTAATTCTGTCTAACAAGTTCGCAGACAAGCTTTGGGACAGCTTTGGGATCTACAGAGGGAAGACCCCCCCCCCCCCCAGCTAAGGGATATAATAGAATTTTTAGAGGGGGCTAGCAGCAAGTCTCAGCAAAAGATGTCTGATGGTTTTGCCTGGAAGACAGGCTGCTTTTCCATTATTCAGTGCCACACGGGAAGGATGTCAGAAATGAGCTCGTACAACAACTAGTTATATCCAAGAGTTTAGATGGACAGATTTTAGAACTCTCTCACGACCTGCCATGCTCTGGACATTTGAGGGAACTGAATACGCTACAACGCGTTCAATCTCAGTTTTCTGATGGGGAATGTATGCAGATGTATGGAACTATGTGCAGACTTGTGTCTCCTGCTTGGAGCGATGAGGCTATGTGGCTAGGTGAAAGGCGAATCTAAAAAGAGTTCCGCTTGCTTCCCATCCATTTGAGAGTTGCAATAGATTTCCTAGGGCCCCTACCCATGACGGAAAAGGGAAATAAATACATTCTGGTAGTAACTGATTATTTTACAAAAATGGCCCGGAGTCTATCCTATGCCAGATCAGACAGCAGAAGGGGTAGCAAAAATATTCATGTAAGATTGCGTCGTCCAACATGGAATCCCACAGTTTGTCATCAGTGACAATGCAAGAAATTTCACTGGAAAAGTAATGACTTCCATTTATGAAAAGATAGGCATTTGCAAGCACCAAACAACTCCATATTGGCCCCAAAGCAATGGATTATGCGAACAGATGAATGCCAACATTCTCAACATAATATTACACACGGTAGATTCCGCACAAGTACACTGGGATGAGTTTATACCTTTTATGTTAATGGCTTATCGAAGCACAGCTCATACTTCCACCAAAGAATCCCCATATTATCTGACCTATAGACGCGTCTTGGTACTTCCTTATTACATTTGGGTGACACAGAGGGCACCCCCGTATTTCGCATCAGAAAACTATGGAGAATACATCACAGCAAAGATGCAGAGGGTGTATGAAATCGTAAGAACCAATCTAGAAAGGGCAGCAGAAAGGCAGGAAAGCCAAAGGAGAAAGGTGGCATACGAAAAGCAGATTAAGGAAGGAGACAGTCTTCCTTTCTCCAAAAGTTAGGGGAGGCAATACAAAAAAACTGGCAAGGCTTTCTACAGGACCGTGGAGAGTGATTAAGAAATTATCTCCAGTGAACTACAAAATAAGCCTTGTAGTCCGACCTACGAATACAGAGTTAGTACATGTCGATAGGCTAACAAAGCTGTGAATGCGAAAAGCATTCCTTACCCCAACTGAAGTGGGCGAAGATCAGACAGAGCCAAAGGAGCTCATTCCGCTGCAATTGGAAATTGAGCCTAGGGCAGTAGTGGAAGAAACTGAGGAGGAAATAGAAGATTATCCTCCTAGAGCACCTGTTTGTCGTAGAGAAGTTGGATTGCCTATCTTGATTGTGAGAGAACTGATAGAGAAACAAATAATGAGCCTCCACCTCAATCCAGTCATTTGTACAATCTGAGACCTCAAGACAATGCTGCATATGTTCTACCAATGCCAGCAACAGTCCCAGCACAGCAACCACGTTTGTAGGGGTGCCGCATGATGTCATAGGGGTGACAGGGCAAATGGTAGTTTGTGCGCACTAGGAATACGACAGGATGCTTTGAGATTCCCCCCCCCCCTATTCCCACACTCATTGTTGTTGCTGTTGGCTAAACCCATTCAGTGATCACACATAAGTTTCGTCAAACCGGCCACTTTAGTATATGCTAGAATTTTTGATTTTATTATGTGGAAGAATAATTAAAGATGTTTTAGGAACTATTAGATAAACCAGTACATACAGTTGTAAAAAAAAATGTGTATTTTCAGTTTAATTTATCTGGTTCTCTTGATTACTGTCAAAATTTGACAGGTGTCACTAAAGTTAGTGTTCCAAAAACCTAATTTTTTTTTATTATTGATTGGATACTGTTTATATGTAATTAATTTAAAGAAGGTGATGTAATTTTTATTTTACTTAAATATTGTCATGATCTGTGTTTTAAATTCATTTTATAGGTTCTATTTTGTGAAATTCAACTGTTATATAGCAAAATTTTGGGAAAGGCAATTCCACAGTTTATGTCATTTTCTGTTCATTTGATGTAAACATTAAAAAATTATGTTAGAATGGATTTGAGTTGTAAGAGCTCACAACACAGAAATATTTCACTACATGGGCTTGTAAAGCATGTATTAGGGAATTATTATGCATGTATTATTGTAATTAAGAGCAAAAAAGTATTTTAGTGTCTTTATTTGTAAGGAAATAATGGCTGTGTTTTGATATAAAGAAATAATCAATGTAATCACCAGAGTTTGTTGGGAAACTGGGTCAACCAATAAATGTCAGAGCCAAAAGCAATATGAAGATAGGTAAAAAGTGATTATTATAGGGGAATCAGTCTACTTTCTCTTCAAGGTAAAGTTCTTTGCATGCATGTGCTTAACAGAATTAAGAATCTGGTCGATGGACAACTACATGATGAGCAGTGTGGATTCAGAAGTGGTAAGGGATATTTCCCTTAGGCAGATTCTTGAGAATATCCCTTATTTTCAGATATTTTCCCTTAGGCAGATTCTTGAGAAATGTTTAGAGTTTCAGAAACTTTTGGTTGCTAGCTTCATTGATTTCAAAAAGGATTTTGTCTCTGTTGATCATCATTAAATTGTGGTTGATAGTGAAATCGATCATATGGCATATCAGACAAGTTAGTTAACATAATGAGTTGGGTTGTTTTACCTCTGTGCGACACTTTTTTGCACACCATGGTCTAAATGGCCAGGTCACAAGGGCCCGAAGGCTCAGAGAAGGTTGGGGGAGGGGACAAACTGGAATAGCTGTTGGGAGACAGATGGTAGCCTCCCGTCAAGGCCATCCAGCGTGTTCTTTAACATGCACAGGATATGGCTCTCCCACACACGGGGCCAAGACTTAACATCCCATCCAAAGGACAGCGGCTTTCCAAATCCATCGATGTCCCCTACTGACTGTGGGCAAGGCAGGGAGTTTTGCAGAGATAAATCTCAACACTGGCCCAGTTGATTGAACCAGGGAACTGCAGATCACGAGCCTGGTGCATTGCTGACTGAGCCATCTCCGCCCAAAGTTAACATAATGAAAGCTCTGTATAATAATACCGAGTTGAGTGTGAGGGTAATGATTGTAGCAATTGGTTTAGCATTGTTTCTGGTGTTCGACAAGGGTGCATTTTCTCTTTAGTTTGGTTATTGATTACGTTATGCGAAATTCACTGCAAGGGAAAGATTTTGGCCTTAAATAGTATGGAGATATGAAAATTTCTGATTCAGATTATGCTGATGATTTAGCCCTTTTGTAAAATGATGTTGATGAGACTAACTCTTTTATTCGAGCTGTTGATGAAACTGGTAGTTGGGTTCAGTTGTTTTACCTCTGAGCGGCACTTTTTTTCACACTATGGGCTAAATGACCAGGTCACATGGAACCCAAAGGCTCAGAGAAGGTTGAGGGAGAGGACCCACTGGAACAGCTTTTGGGTGACAGATGGTAGCCTCCCATCAAGACCACCCAATGTGTTTTCAAATTGCACAAGGTATGACTCTCCTGCACCCATGTGCAGGAGAGCTGTACCTTGTGCACATTAGGCCACAGCTTTGTGCAAGTTATGCACACGTTTTGCACAGCTTTGCTGCACGTTAGGCATGGCTTGGCCACAGCTTAACATCCCATTCGGCGGACAGCGGCCTTTCCAAATCCATCAGTGTCCCCTACTGACCATGGACGGGGGGGGGGGGGGGGGGGGGGGGGGGGGGGGGGGTGCGGAGATAAATCTCAATGCTGACCCAGCTGGGACTTGAACCTGAGAACTATAGATTATGAGCCTGGCATGCTACTGACTGAGCCACCCCCCAAAAAAACTGGTAGCAGAGTAGGTTTGGTTATAAACAGAGAGAAAACTAAAATGATGAAAATTGGTCAGGCAAGCTGTGATTCAGTTAATCTGAATGGTTGCAGTCTTGTGCAGGTGTCACAGTTTAATTATCTTGGGAGCTACGTAACAGATACTGGCGATGTGCAGCATGAGATAAACAGAAGAATAGGGATTGTTGCTGGACTTTTAAGAATCTATGGAGAGTGTGGAGAAATAGGTGTATACATCTGAAGACTAAAATTAGACTGTATAATAGTTTGGTTCTCTCTAGGGTTAGTTATGGTAGTGAAACCTGGAAGCTTTGTAAACAAGATAAGAGGAAACTTAATGCTTTTAATTCTAGATGCTTATACAGTATCTTGGGCATTAGGTGGTTTGACTTCGTAAGTAATGAAGAGGTTAGACAAAGGAATCTGCAACCCCTTTGAGCAGCATATTGTGCAGAGAGAGACTCCATTGGTTTGGCCATGTTGCCCGAATACATAATTATAAATCAATAAATATTTAGCGGAAATTCCCCCCCCCCCCAATATACGGGAATCAAACCCGCATCTCTCCAGAAACATGCCAGAGTGTTCTTACCAGCTCATCTTTTTTCCGCTTATTTTAAGACTATACTTTATCACTGAGAAATGTGGGCCAACCATTGGCGCCATCTGTGGTCTCGGGTGGCAACTATTATCTTTATATTGCACAAAGTGAGATGGAAGTCTGCTAAATATTTATTGATTTATCAATGCCAAAAGAGTATCAGGTCATGGTGCGATTATCATCTATGTGTAAATCATTAATAACACTAAATAGGGTGATAAGACTTATTTATTTCCATCTCACTCTGTGCAATATAAAGGTAATAGTTGCCACCCAAGACCACAGATGGCGCCAACGGTTGGCCCGCATTTCTTGGTGTTAGAGTATAGTCTTAAAATAAGCGGAAAAAAGACGAGCTGGCATTAATTCAACTGGTAAGAACACTCTGGCATGTTTCTGGAGAGATGCAGGTTCGATTTACGTATGTCGACGAAAAAAAAAAATTCCGCTAAATATTTATTGATTTATCAATGCCAAAAGAGCATCAGGTCATGCTGCGATTATCTACATAATTATAGATTAGCATGTGTTAAAAATGTCCTGCTAAAAGCAAGATACTAAGCCACCTTAATGGCTTTCCATCACAGCACAAGTACAATGGATTGCAATCACCAACCAGGGGTAGCAACTCAAATACTTGTGATTGTTCCCTCTGTATTTCAGCGTAATTCATATGAAATATTGATTACTCAATTAGTAATTGATTATTAATAGATTAATTATATCTATATATATGTTATTAACTATTAATTACACTAAATAGACAAATTATTATATATATCCCAATCACAATATGCAAAGCAGAAGTATTGTGTCCAGTCATGTGTGACACTGAAACTGGCAATGCTTATAGAGCAGGTCTCTATGCATTGGAAACCACTAATGGAGAAGTAATCATGGGTAGAGGCAGCGACTTAAATGAGTTGACCGTGACCAGATAGTAGGTGCGAGGAAGGTCTTGTTCAATCATCGCAACTGCTGAACTGTTGGGATTTCCACATCAGACCATCGCATGTGTATACCAAGACTATGTGAAATATAACAAAACTTTCAACGAATAGGAGAAATGTGGACTCCAGCAAGCAATTGATTCTCAAGTTGAGAGCACAGACTGTTCTGCATCATTACAAGGAAATGCATGGCTACTGTGGAGCAGATAATGTCGGAATTGAATGAGGTTGTGTCCACAAACTTATGCACAAAGAATATCCATCATACCATGGAAAAAATAGGCTATGGCAGTCGACATCCATACCTGGAGTCTTATTGACTGAAGGCATCAAAAGATTAGGCTGCAGTTTGCAAAGTCCTATTGCAACTGGATTGTGAAGGACTGGAACCACGATTGGCTGGAACCACAACTGGATTGTGAAGGATCTGGTCTGAAGAATCATGGTGTGTGTATGGCATAAACCACAGAAAGTGATGGCCCCAGCTTTCCAAGTTGGGCCATTCAGGCAGGTGAAGGTGGTGTACCAGTTTGAAGTTGTTTTCATGGGCTTTCTTGGGGTCCCTCATACACATTGAGACCTCTGTTACTGCCACTAGGTATGTGAACATCCTCACTGTCCACTGAACCAGTTCATAATGATTCCCTTTCCATGTCATGACACCATCTTTCAACAGGACAACACTGCATACTTCACGAGTGGTGACCAATTGGCTCCAGGAGCATTCATGTGAGTTTACCACACTCGAATGGACCACTCAATCGCTGGACCTCAACCCCATTGAGAATTTGTGGGACGAATTGTAAAGACCTGTTTAAGTCTGCCAATCCCCACTGGCAGCTGGATGCTCTACGACAAGTGACCTCACTTCATGGGCGGCAATATCACCTCCATATTTTCAACTCCTCATTAAGTCCTTACCAAGATGTGTGGCTGCTGTTGTAAGGACAAAAGGTGAAGCTGTATATAATAATTTGTCATTTCAATTTTTTAGCAATATTGCTGAATTTCATTAGTATCAGAAATTATGAAATATACTGTGGACTTCAGTCATGGCAGCTGTAAGCCACCGACTCCCATAACAAAATTCACCAATACCATTCGCCCAATCAAGAACTTTCTGAAAAAGAAAATGTTCTTTTTTTCTCTGTAGAGGATGTTGACTTATGCTGCATGTCGATTAATTTCTTAGTATGCAATGACTGGTGTCTGCTGATTATTATTTATTAATTGAGAGATTCAGTTCCATTTTAAACTAGAAGAACACATATCGCCTCTGGTGCATATGAAAATCGAATTTTCAGAGTGAAAGACGTTTTTCCTTTACATACTGTTCATTCCCCAAAAGTTTCAATTTGAGTTAGCTGATGATGGGAAAATGCAATTAGTATTTCATTAGTAATTATACAACATAAAAGTTTTCCTTTACATACTGTTCATTCCTCAAAAGTTTCAATTTGAGTTAGCTGATGATGGGAAAATGCAATTAGTATTTCATTAGTAATTATACAACATAAAAGTATGTCTTTTAATTCTTAAATCTAAAAAGTTGCATTTTCCACACCTCTCTCAGAAAAGTGAGTAGATTATTGCTGTCAGTGCAATATCTTTTAAAAACTACCATCATTCTTTCAAATTTCTATTTTATACATAAAAATAATAAATAAATACCCCCTCAAGCAGCTGCTTGCCAGAGGTCTGACAGGAACCTGTCAGTTTATATGCCATAGTAGAAGGTCTGAGAGGATGGCAATATTATTTGTAAAACTCAGTAACAGCTCTAAATGAAGAAGCAGATTCATTTGCAAAACAGGCTCTTGACATTTCTTATGTTCATTCAGATTCACGATCATATGCAGAAGATATATTAGGTATATGCAAACAATATTACATTGACAGCCATAGAGAAGAATGGACTCCTCAGCTCTAAAAGTGATACTTATCCACACATCTCTCGATTTCGAAAGTCTTTGGACATGGATATTTCCTCCAGGGGTATGGAGACTCTTATCACTAGATTAAAACTGAATGTAGCACCACTGCAAGATTTCCTGTTTCGATGTTGGCTTAGTAATTCCAATAAGTGTCCAGCATGTGGAGAGCGTGAAACAGTTTCACATTTCCTTTTACAGTGTGAAAGAAATTACAAAAGTCTTTCCTCAATGATCAATTACTTCAGATCACATGGACTACATACGAATACACCTTATGCAATTTATGATATCTTGTCTTTATCTTCAAAGATTTTTTACCCTGGACTTGAACTTTTCATCAGAAAATCCCACAGATTTTAAAAATTGCATCCTTTTTCCTGAAAAGTTTTGCTTCCTCAGTGATAATGGACATTATCTGATTTTCAGTGATCTGTAAAGGTATTTCTATTACAACTTTCATGTTAATTTAAGTATTTGAAAAATACAAATTAAAATATTTCATTAGTACCAATCAAACTAAAACAGAATTTTCTAATTATCATTTTCACTGTTTCCAATAGAAACTTTATGACATTCACATTCCATCACCAAAATTTCATATTTCTATCATTAATACATCATTTTCCTCTCCAGATGAGTCTCTTTCGAGCTACAGCTGCTGCATTTTGCTACTCTAGGCCAATTCTATCAAGGTCCTGTTTGACATTGTCTGCCCATCACAACCTAGATCTCTCTTTTTCTGATATCCTTAGGCACACTGTTCATCATCCTCTTTGCCAATCTGCAGCTATGCATATGAGCAGCATGGCCAAACCAATGCAGTCTCTCTGTGCACAATATACTGCTCAAAAGTGGTTGATGACTCCTTCGAACCTCATCATTACTTACATAGTCAAACCAACTAATGTCCAAGATATTGCATAAGTATCTAGAATCAAAGGCATCAAGCTTCTTGTTTTATCCTGCTTACAAAGGGTCCATTTTTCACAACCATAACTAACCTTAGAAAGAATCATACTACTATACAGCCTAATTTTAGCATTTAGGTGTATACGCCTATTTTTCAATACTCTCCATAGATTCTTAAAAGTCCCAGCAGTAATCCCTATTCTTCTATTTATCTCATGCCGCACATCACCATTATCTGTTGCATAGCTCCCAATATAATTAAACTGAGACACTTGTTCAATAGTACAGCCATTCAAAGCAACTGAGGCACCATCTGCCTGACCAATTTTCATTACTTTAGTTTTTCCTCTGTGTATCACCAAAATTACTCTACTACCAGTCTCATCAATAGTCCTAATGAACGAATTCATATCATCAACATCAGTAGCCAACAGAGCCAAATCATCTGCATAATCTAAATCAGAAATTTTGAAATCTCTAAACCATTTAAGGCCAAAATCTTTCCCTTGCAAAGAATTTCGCATTACATAATCAATAACCAAACTAAAGAGAAAAGGAAACAAAATGCACCCTTGTCTAACTCCACTAACAATGCTAAACCAATCACTACAAGACATACCAACTCTCACACTAAGTGTTACTATAGAAAGCTTTCATTACACTAAATTATCAGGTATTCCATATGATAACAATCAACTACAAATTATATGGATCAACAGAGTCAAAAGCGTTTTTGGAATCAAAAAAAGCTAGCAACCACAGGTTTCTGAAACTCTAAACATTTCTCAAGAATCTGCCTAAGTGAAAATATTTGATCAATACATCCCCTACCACTTCTAAATCCACACTGTTCATCACACAGTTGTCCATAAAGCAAATTCTTAATTCTATTAAGTATAATCATGCAAAGAACTTTACCTAGAACAGAAAGTAAACTAATTTTCCTATAATTATCACAAGAACGTCTATCACCTTTTTAAAAAATTGGGACAATGATAGCTCTAGTAAAATCCTTAAGAACAATACCTTTATATTAAAAAATATATAATTTCAGTCAGCCATGTGACAACACAAATGTTCCTAGCTCAAGCATTTCAGTGGTGATTTCATCCACCCCTGGGATTTATGCAGTTTTTATTTAGAGATAGCCAATGCAACTTCAGAATGTGATATAGGGCCATCATAAAAGGCAGAAATGCATCTATCCTCATTACAAACAAAGGAGTAGAAAAAATTACATTATTTAGAACATCTCTGAAATGCTCAGCCCACCTAGCCATCACAGAATCCTCACCTTCAACCACCTTGCCATATTTATCCTTAAATCCCTATGTACTGTCTGTTTATTCCCACATAAACAGTAACAATCTGGTACAAACCCCTGCTGTTGTGCTGTCTGCTTCCTCTGCTTTGTCAGGCAAGCTATCAAGCCAAAGATTCTTATCAGCTGTTAACTGATCTTTACACATTTATTAGTCTCGTTGTAATGCCTTCTGTCAGGACTAGTACGGTGTTGATTCATATTAATCCTGCACTTCCTTCTTTCAGAAATAAGTTCCATAGCCTTATCACTCAAATAATTTTGTTTCCTCTGTTCCCTATTACCCAAAAGAGTACTGTTGGTTTCAAGAAAAGCCTGTTTAAACTGATCCCATTCTTTCTCAACTTCAGCAGTAAACAAACCACGATTGTAATAATGACCAAATAACCTATAATGGTATGCTTTTGCTGTATCTGTATCTTTCACATCTTCAGTGATGAAAGTAATTTTCTTAACCTTAGGCTTGGGTTGTTTTGGGTTGTTTTACCTCTGAGCGGCACTTTTTTGCACACCATGGGCTAAATGGCCAGGTCACATGGACCCTGAAGGCTCAGAGAAGGTTGGGGGAGGGGACCCACTGGAATAGCTGTTGGGAGACAGATGGTATCCTCCCATCAAGGCCATCCAGTGTGTTCTTTAATGTGCACAGGGTATGGCTCTCTCGCACACAGGGCCACGGCTTAATATCCCATCCGACGGACGGCGGCCTTTCCAAGCCCATCGGTGTCCCCTACTGACCGTGGGCAGGGCGGGGAATTTTGCGGAGATAAATCTCAACGCTGACCCAGCTGGGACTCGAACCTGGGAACTACAGATTACGAGCCTGGCGCACTACCGACTGAGCCACCCCCGCCCCGTAACCTTAGGCAGAACATTTCTTAAGCTTCAGCTGCAAGACACTTTTGACCAGCTAATGATCAGACCCAATTTCGGCTCCCCTGTATGATCTGGTATTCCTAACTGAACTGGTCAATTTGATGTTAATTAAAATATAATCTATCATATTCCTGTGCAACCCATCAGGTGAAACCCATGTATATTTATAAATGTCCCAGTGCTTGTAGTATGTATTAGTTATTCGTAAACCATTAAGTTTACTTACCTGTAGGAGACGTTCCCCATTTCCATTGGAACTACCAATGCCAAAGGGATCAAACTCCTGCCCATAGGTCAGAGTCAGTACCAACTTTAGCATTGAAGTCACCTAGCACAAGAGAAATATCTCCTTTCTTCACATAATTCAAAATATCCTGAAGCTGGCAGTAAAACATATCTTTCTTGTTCTCATCAGTCCTCTGTGGGGGCATAACAACAGATGGCATTCAAGTCTTTACTTTTTGCTTTAAATTTTGCTCTAAAAAATCTTTCATTAATGCAATTATTTCCTAGAAGAGCATCACTGGTGTGTCTACTGAGAAGCAAACCTACACCTTGGAGATTCTTTTCATCCTCCCTGCCTGAAAACAGAAATTTAAAGTTACTTTTAAGTATCTATCCTTTACCTGTCCATCTGGTCTCTTGCAAGCCTAGAATATATAGGTTATAGTGCTGGAATTCCTGCGTGAGGACATCAAAAGAATAATATCTATGTCATCATCATCATCCTCAAGCAGCCATGGGCTACAGAGGTCCAACCAGACCGTGCAATTTAGTTCTCCAAGCAAGTCTATCCTGAGCTACATCTACTGCATCTGGCCACTGCACACCAATTCTAACAAGGTTCTGTTTGACATTGTCTGCCCACCGCATCCTAGGTCTCTCCTTCTTTCTGAAGCCTTTAGGCACACTGTTCATAACCCTATTCGCAAATCTATAAATTATTCATATGGGCAACATGGCCAAACCAACGCAGTCTCTCTCTGCACAATATACTGCTAAAAGGAGGTTGCAAACTCCTTTGCCTAATCTCATCATTACTTGCAAAGTTGAACCACCTATTGCCGAAGTTACTGCGTAAGCATCTAGAATCGAAAGCATCGAGTTTCCTGTTATCTTGTTTACAAAGCGTCCAGGTTTCACTACCATAACTAACCCTAGAAAGAAGCAAATTATTATACAGTTAAATTTTAGTCTTTAGGTGTATACACCTATTTCTCCACACTCTCCCTAGATTCTTAAAAGTCCCGGCAGCAATCCCTATTCATCCATTAATCTCATGCCGTACATCACCATTATCTGTTACCCAAGATAATTAAACTGTGACACCTGCTCAAGACTGCAACCATTCAGATTAACTTAATTCCAGCCTGCCTGACCAATTTTCATCATTTTAGTTTTCTCTCTGTTTATAACCAAACCTACTCTACTACCAGTCTCATCAACAGCTCGAATGAAAAAGTTCATCTCATCAACATCATTTGCCAAAAGGGCTACATCATCAGCATAATCTAAATCAGAAATATTAATATCTCCAGACAATTTAAGGTCAAAATCTTTCCCTTGCAGTAAATTTTGCATAACATAATCAATAACCAAACTAAAGAGAAAAGGAGACAAAATGCACCCTTGTCGAACACCAGAAGTAATGCTAAACCAATTGCTACAAGCCTTACCAACTCTCACACACGTCTCAGTGTTATCATAGAGAGCTTTCATTATGAACTAACTTGTCTGGTATACCATATGATCCCACAATCAACCACAAATTATGACGATCAACAGAGTCGAAAGCCTCTTTGAAATCAACAAAGCTAGCAACCAAAGGTTTCTGAAACTCTAAACATTTCTCAAGAATCTGCCTAAGTGAAAATATCTGATCCACACATCCCCTACCATTTCTGAATCCACATTACTCACCACGCAATTGACTGTCAACCAGATTCTTAATTCTATTAAGCACAATCATGGAAAGAACTTTACCTCGGAGAGTAGGCTAATACCCCTATAGTTATCACAAGAACTGTGATCACCTTTTTTGAAAATAGGGATAACAATAGCTCTGGTAAAATCCTTAGGAATCATGCCTTTATCATAAAAGATATTCAGTCGTCCAAGTGGTAACCGAAACATTCCCAGCTCTAAGCATTTCGGTAGTAATTTCATCTACCCCTGGGGATTTATGTAGTTTAAGTTTAGAAACAGCCAAAATAACTTCAGATTGTGTTATAGGGCCAACACTAAATCCACCAATGCATCTATCATCATTACAAACAATGGGAGTAGAACTAACCACATTGTTTAGAACATCACTGAAATGTTCAGCCCACCTAGCCATGACAGAATCCTCCCCTTCTATAACCTTACCTCATTTATCCTTCAATCCCTGTATACCTATCCGTTTTCTACCACACAAAACATTAACTATCTGGTACAGCTCTCTGCTGTTGTGTTGTCTAACTGCTTCCTCGGCTTTGTCATCCAAGCCATCAAGCCAAAGATTCTTATCAGCAGCTAACTGATCCTTTACACATTTATTAAGCTCTCTGTAATGCTTTCTATTAGGAGTAATAGGGTATTGATTGACATTCCTGCAGTTCTTTCTTTCCGAAATACGCTCAAGTGCCTTATCACTCAGATAATTCTGTCTCTTCTGCTCCTTTTTTCCTAAAAGAGTACTGTTAGTGTCCAAAAAAGCCTGTTTAAAATGATCCCATTCTTCCTCAACTTCAGTAGTAAGCAAACCATGACTGTCATAATGACTAAGTAACCTATCATGGTAAGCTTTGGCTATAACTGGATCTTTCAGAGCTTCAGTATTAAAACTAATTTTTTAACCCTAGCACAACACTTTTTAAGTTTAAGTTGCAACACACTTTTAACAAGGTGTAATGGTCAGATCCAATTTCCTAACAGAACTAGCCCATTTGTTGTTAATTAATCTGTAATCAATCATATTCTTATGCAGCCCATCAGGTGAAACCCATGTGTACTTATGTATGTCGCGGTGTTTGTAATAAGTGTTAGTTATTCTGAATCCATTGAGTTTACTTACCTGTAGCAGACGTTGCCCTTTGCCATTGCAGCTACCAATACCAAAAGGACCTATTACTCCTGCCCAAAGGTCAGAGTCAGTACCAATTTTGGCATTGAAGTCACCAAGAACAAGGGTAATATCTCCTTTCTTGACAGAATTCAAAATATCCTGAAGTTGTCCGTAAAACCTATCCTTCTCATCCTCATCAGCATCCTCAGTGGGGGCATAACAGCAGATAACATTCAAGTCTTTAATGCTTGTCTGAAATTTTGCTGTAAGAAACCTTTCATTAATGCACTCATATCCTAGAAGAGCATCACTAGCATGTCTGCTGAGCAGCAGACCCACGCCTTGGTGATGCTTTCCATTCTCCCTCCCTGTAAAGAGAAATTTAAAGTTATTTCTAAGTATCTCACCTTTACCTGTCCATCTGATCTCTTGCAAGCCTAGAATATCTAGGTTATATCGCTGGAATTCCTGCATGAGGACATCAAGAGAATAATCTCTATGTAATGTCCTCACGTTCCACATTCCTGCAGAGAGAAAATGATCAGTAGGATTTTTAAAGAAATTAGGTTTATTGAGATTGGTAGGGCCAACAATATCAAACAGCCCCATGATCGCAGGCATGGGGCAAAGACCTGTTCCTCCTCTGCTAAAGGTTGAAGTCACCGATGCTGGTAGGAACTTCAGGCACCAACTTTTCAAGTGGACTTTTTCAAGAGCCATATGGCCTGCCTGAGACACATTACTCCAGTTTAGGCTTGACGATGCCCAACTAGCTAAGTAAGGTTCAGGTACCTGCAATGGTCTCTGATTAGGATTATCCACCAGCTGATATAAGGTATCCCATGCCTCTGTTCACTTAGAGCTGGCAACCCAGAAAGCAAACAGAAAACACGCAGCGGCAAATTCTCCCTCAACAGAGGCCCACCAGTGCAGCAAGTCCAGGATCCATAATCAAACTCAAAAAGCAATCTCTATTCTTCTATTTATCTCAGGCAGCATATCACCAATATCTGTTACATAGTTCTCATGATAATCAAACTGAGACAGTTGCTCAATAGTACAGCCATTCAAAGCAACTGAAGCACCATCTGCCTGGCAAATTTTCATCACTTTAATTTTTTTTCTCTGTTTATCACCAAACTTACTCTATTAGCAGTCACATCAGCCCTAATGAAAGAATTCATCTTATAAACATCATTAACCAACAGGGCCAAATCATCTGCATAATCTAAATCAGAAATTTTGAAATCTCTAGACCATTTAATGCCAAAATCTTTACCTTGCAGTGAATTACACATAACATAATCAATAACCAAACTAAAAAGAAAAGGAGACAAAATGCACCCTTGACTAACTCCACTAGCAATGCTAAACCAATTGCTACAAGCTTTACTAGCTCACACAAGACTCAGATATTATACAGAGTTTCCATTATGTTATCTAATGTCTGGTATGCCAGAAGATTTCCCCATCAACCTCAAATTATGACAATCAATGGAGTCAAAAGACTTTAGAAATCAACAAAGCTAGCAACCAAAGGTTTCTGAAACTCTAAACATTCCTCAAGAATCTACCTAAGTGAAAAAATCTGATATATACATCCCCTCCCATTTCTGATTCCACACTGCTCATCATGCAATTGTCCATCAACCAGATTCTTAATTCCATTAGGCACAATCATGCAAAGTACCTTACCTGAAATAGAAAGTAGGCTGATACCCCTATAGTTATCACAAGAACTGCTATCACCTTCTTCAAAAATAGGGATAACATCTCTGGAAAAATCTTTACAAACAATGCCTTCATCATAAAAGATTTTCAAAGTTTCAGTCATCCATATGGTAACAGAAACATTCCCATCTCTAAGCATTTTAGAAATAATTTCATCTACCTCTGGGGATTTATGTAGTTTAAGTTTATAAATAGCCAAAATAACTTCTGATATAGAGCCAACATGAAAGCCAGTAATTCATCAATCATCATTACAAACAATGGATGTAAAACTAACCACATTGTTTAGAACATCGCTGAAATACTCAGCCCACCTAGCCACGACAAAATCCTCACCTTATATAATGGTACCTTGTTTATCCCTCAATCCCTGTGTACCTGTCTGTTTCTTCCCACAAAAGACATTAACTATCTGATACAATCCCCTGTTGTTGTGCTGTCTAACTACTTCCTCTGCTTTGTCAACTATGATATCAAGTCAAAGATTCTTATCAGCTGTTAACTGATCCTTTACACGTTAATTAAGCTCACTGTAATGCCATCTGTTAGGACTATAGGGAGTTGATTCATATTATTCGTGCACTTTCTTCTTTCAGAAGTAAGTTCTACAGCCTTATCACTAAAATAATTTTGTTTCCTCTTTTCCTTTTTACCCCAAAAAAATGTTAATTTTAAGAAAAGTCTGTCTAAACTGATCCTTCTTTTTCAACTTCAGCAACAACCAAACCACGATTGTCATAATTACCAAATAGATTATCATGGTATACTTTGTTATACCTGAATCTTCCAGTGCTTCAGTATTAAAGGCAATTCTATTAACCTTAGCTCAACAGTTCTTATGCTTCAATTGTAAAATACTTTGTACCAGGTAATGGTCAAACTCAATTTCAGTCTCCCTATATGATCTAGTATTTCTAATAAACTAGTCCATATGCTGTTAATTAATGTATAACTATTCATATTCATATGTGATCCATCAGGTGAAACAGATATGTATTCATAAATGTTGCCGTGTTTGTAATCTCAAATCATTAAGTTCACTTACCTGTAGGAAATGTTTCCTACTTACATTAGAACTACCAATGCCAAAGGGAGTTAACACTCCTGCCAAAAGGTTAGTCAGTACCAACTTTAAGAATGAATATCAAGAAAGGAGAAATATCTCCTCTTGACATAGTCAAAATATCCTGAAATTGTCTATAAAATCTATCTTTCTCATCCTCATCAGAATCCTCTGTGGGGGCATAACATAACATTCAAATCTCTAATCTTAGTTTCAAATTTAGATGCAAGAAATTTTTAACCCTTTCCATGTCGCAGCCTGAAGAGTTGTTTTCAACTTTCCCATATTAGTAGTCGGAGACTGAAGCTTTGCTCCCGTACTACAAAGTTGTAAAAAAAATTTCGAATAGAAATCGGAATTTTTTTTCAACTGATTCTAATCAGATATCAAAAATATCTGATTTAAATCTGTGATATAAATTTTTTACCTGTTGATTCCTCTTGAAAAAATTATAATAAAGTTTAAAAATAAATCTATTTGAGTAGAAGGCGAATGTTCTGTCACTGTAAACATCATCAAGTAGCACTGATTTAGCTTATGCTTTTTATTCTGTGGTCCCATAAAATTAGATTATCGATCAGTTGCATTTCTGCATATTTTCTGCTATTTATAGTTTACTATTTACTACTGGAAATTGCATCATCCAGGACCTATGCACATCGGCTTTCGATCAATATTTTAGCAGACTTTCAATTTTAAAGATGTCTTTATTTATTTTAATGCTTGTAAAATTATTTTTTATTGCTCCTCAAATGGATACTGCGATTACAAAAAATAATTAGAAACAACTGAAAGTGAAACTCCTAGCGATCTATAATGGCATCAATCAAAAGAAACATTTGGATTACTCAGAGCATTATTTTTAAAAGGTGGGACTTTATTTGGTTGAAATGTAATTAAAAGTATTGATAAATAAACTAATTAAGGTCAGGAAATGAAATTTTTTAGCCAAAATTTCGTCTGGAATTTTAGAATTAAACTTTTCCACAGCAGTTATGCAGCTTCATAATAAGTAACTCACTCTCAAATTCAGTGCTTTGGTTAAACTTTAAATGCTTTTGAGATATTTCATTGAATTTTCTTTCATAATTCTTTATCAATTTTCTGATATATTTTTCAATTTTTATTTAAATTATCTTGTTTCCAGAGCAAAATTATTTTTTATGACACTACTTTACTTAGGCTTAGAATTTGCGAATCGTCAAACGTCGGTAAGAATATTATGCATTATGTGTCACATGCATAAATGAGTAAAAAGGTTAGAAAAAAACTAAATAAATGAAGGATTTAAGCAATACTTGAAATATTATGAACTATTTATATTAGAATAATAAAATAATATAGAAAAAACGAGAAAAAAATATTTTTTTTTTTAAATTTTACTAAAGATAATGTGGAAAAAACACAGTAAAATTTTGCAATGTTTTAAAAAAATACTTAAAAAATTTTAACCTTTCTATTTTTTTCTTTGCATTTCTACCATTTCATTTAGCACAATTAAATGCTCTTTCTTTTGGTATGTAACATGACATATTTCCATTCATTAGTTACTTCAGGATGAGGATCTAAAGTGGTTTATTTTATTTGTATGAATCATCCGTGCTTCACATACAAATTTGTAGTTCAGGGCGCGTGAAGCACACATGATTCACACTTTCAAAGTTTGTTTTTAGCAACAAATTTATAAAAATTATATAAACTGATATTATATAGCAATTTAAGACCAATTTTAGTTGATTTAACAAAAAGACACGTGGCCCCAGGACTCGAAAAAATTTTAACATTGCGGCAGTCAAAGTGTTAAGTATCTAACCTTTGCTTTATTATACTATAAGAATTTAGTATAAAAATTTGGTAACTTACATATCTTCTCCTCCATTGGTTTTCTTGATATGATTATTCTTTTTCCCATTTTTATGAACCTTGTGCTCTAAAGAAGGTAGTTGCTTGAAATAGCATGAAAATTGCTGTATATTACTGTAAAATAAAATTTTCAATAAACTACATTTTTGATAAATTTGTGTCTCCAAATACATTAATGGTATTAAAATATGCAACCACTCAGCCTTCCATTCAGTCCAATAAAAAAAACATTAAATTCTCTGCATTACTTCCCTATTATGTTCAGAGCAACTGTCAATTCCATCTTGCACAAAAAACAGATATATTCTAAATTTTCTTAAATAATAATCAGAAAAACAAAACTATTTTTATTCACACTGCCCATTATAAAAATGATGTCAACTTCTCTGTCACATTTTTCCTTTTTTAAAACATTTGACTTACAAATGGTGTTCATGGCCATTTTCATTAGTCAACAATATCATTTTCTTAATTTAAGAAATATAACTACTACTAACAGACTTTGTGATGGTCCACCGATTCACTTTTGCTTTTTCTTAACCAGTTTCGCCTTATTTATGTTATATTTATCAGTTTGGGGATTTTATTTCCTTTTGTGGGCTGTCCCGATCCTCCTCCGAGCTGCAGGAGTTGTGCATGTGCAACTCCAACCTTTCGATTGTCAACCGCTAAAGCGCCCATGTTCAAGGACATGCCCTCTCTTGCGTCATAGCTTGCACGCTCGTCAGTTTATGTAAATGTCTTTCCCGGCATGCAACATGACACGTACAGTTATAACAGTGATGTTAGGTCACAGAGTTGGTAGAGAGAGAAGAGTAGAGAGTAGAAGTTGAGCAGAGAGAAGTGTTAGTGAGTGTAGTGAGGAGTAGAGATTGTAGAGTAATGTAGTGAGATAGTGATGAGTCAAGATGTAGTCGTCATTTACATTTGATGTTTGGTGAGTTGAATTTTTTGAAATAAACTTTGTTTTAGAAACTTCTGAATCTTTGCTATTTTTTTTCTCTTGAGCAACATGAATTAATTTTTTGATTGTATTTAACGAGATGGCATTAAAAAGCCGCTTGAGGCGGGATTGCCTGATCACTCCCTACATATTAAGAAAGTAGGTTGAGAAAGTTCATAACATCAGTTAAAGGAGATCTTGATTGGCGGCCAGTAGCTCAGTGGTCCAGAGCACCTGACATGTTATCAGGAGGTTGTGGGTTCGTATCCCACCCGGCTCAAGACAATTTTTCCTCTAAATATTTGAATCAATTTACAGAGTGGAAATTATTAATAAATAAATAAATACCCCTTAGTGGATACTTAATGAGTTGAGTTTAATAATAATTATTTGTATTTTTATCTAAAAATTTTCAGTTTCCTCAACAACCTTTTTTCGAAAAATCATCATCTTCAAGCAGCCATGGGCTACAGAGGTCCAACCAGATTGTGCAATTTAGTTCTCCAAACACATCTGTCCTGAGCTACATCTGCTGCTTATTTGGCCAATGTAGATCAATTCTAACAAATTCCTATATGATATTGTCTGCTCACCGCATCTTGAATCAAAAGCATCAAATTATCCTGTTATCTTGTTCACTACCATAACAACTCTAGAAAGAACAAACTATTATGGTCTAATTTTAGTCTTTAGGTGTATTATGCTTATTTCTCCAGACTCTCCATAGATTCTTAAAAGTCCTGGCAGCAATCTATATTCATCTGTTAATCTCATGCCGCACATCACCAGTATTTGTTACATAGCTCCCAAGATAATTAAACTGACACCTGCTCAAGAGTGCAACCATTCAGATTAACTGAACCACAGTCTGCCTGACTAGTTTTCTCTCCATTTATCACCAACCTACTCTGCTATCACTCTCATCAACAGCTCAAAGGAAAGAGTTCAACTCATTAACATCATTTACCAAAAGGGCTAAATCATCAGCATAATCTAAACTAGCTACCATCTGTAAATGGTAGCTAGGCAGTCACTGGAAGGAGAGCTATGCACCAATCCCGTGATGATGCATAGAACCAGCCAGGCCTAGCACCTAATGTTCGACCCCGCCTTCTCGTGGTGCAGACCGTTAGTACCTTTCAAAAGAGATACTCTCTTGTGCAAGTGAATGGAAGGGGAGGGCTGCCAGATTAGTGTGGCCTACTGATCTGGACAACTATGGCTACTTTTCTTCTTTTTTCTACCCTGCTGAGGAGTGGTCAACCACACAGGGTCCTGGTGCTTTCCGTATAAACCCACTGGACTGGACAGATATATGGCTCTGAGCTTGATTATGGATCCTGATTTTGCTGCACTAGTGGGCTTCTGTGGAAGGAAAATCTTCCACTGTGTTTTCTGTTTGTTTGTGGGTTGACAGCCCCAAGTGAATAGATTCACAAGATATGTTTATCAGCTGGTGGATAATCCTGAGCAGAAGTCATCGCAGGCACCTGAACTCTTTGCTTCTATTGGCATCGTCAAATTCTACATTGGAGGAAGTCTTCCAGTGTAGATGGCTTCAGCCTTTAGTAGTGGGGGAACAAGTCTTTGCCCCATGTCTGCGATTAGGGGGCTGTTTGATATTGTGAGCATTCCCTCTCTCAATAAACATAGTTTCGTTAAACATCCCACTAACCATTTTCTCTCCGTAGGTAGTTGGAATGTGAGGACTCTGCACAGAGCTTTTTCTCTTGATGTCCACACACAAGAATTCCACCATTATAATTTAGATATTCTCGGCTTGCAAGAGACCAGATGGACAGATAAAGGTCAGATTCTTAAAAATAATCTTAAATTTCTCTTTTCAGGGAGGGACGACAATAAGCATCACCAAGGCGTGGGTCTGCTTCTCAGCAGACATGCTAGTGATGCTCTTCTAGGATACGAGTGCATTAATGAAAGGTTTCTTACAGCAAAATTTCAGACAAGCGTTAAAGACTTGAATGTTATCTGCTGTTATGTCCCCACTGAGGATGCTGATGAGGATGAGAAGGATAGGTTTTATGGACAACTTCAGGATATAATGAATTATGTCAAGAAAGGAGATATTACACTTGTTCTTGGTGACTTCAATGCCAAAGTTGGTACTGACTCCGACCTTTGGGGAGGAGTAGTAGGCCCTTTTGGTATTGGTAGCTGCAATGGCAATGGGCAACGTCTCCTACAGGTAAGTAAACTCAGAATAACTAACACATATTACAAACACCGCGACATACATAAGTACACATGGGTTTCACCTGATGGGCTGCATAAGAATATGATTGATTACATATTAATTAACAGCAAATGGGCTAGTTCTGTTAGGAATACCAGGTCATATAGGAGAGCTGAAATTGGATCTGACCATTTCCTTGTTAAAAGTGATTTGTAACATAAACTTAAAAAGTTTTGTAATAGGGTAAAAATAAATGTACTTTTAATATTGAAGCTCTGAAAGACCCAGTTATAGCAGTTGAGTCTGAAAGACCCACTAAAGCTTACCATTACAGGTTACTTAGTCATTATGACAGTAATAGTTTGCTTACTGCTGAAGATGAGAAAGAATGGGACTGTTTTAAAGTCTTTTGGAAACTAACAGTACTCTTTTGGGAAAAGTACGAGCAGACAAGGCAGAATTATCTGAGTGATAAGGCACTTAAGCTTATTTCGGAAAGAGAGAACTGCAGGAATGTCCTTAATCAATACCCTACTAGTCCTAATAGAAAGCATTACAGAGAACTTAATAAACGTGTAAAAGATCAGTTAGCTGCTAATAAGAATTTTTGGCTTGATAGTTTGGCTGACAAAGCCGAGGAAGCAGTTAGACAGCACAACAGCAGAGAGCTATACCAGATAGTTAATGTTTTGTGTGGAAGAAAACGGACAGGTATACAAGGATTCAAGAATAAACAAGGTAAGATTTATAGAAGCGGAGGATTCTGTCATGGCTAGGTGGGCTGAGCATTTCAGTGATGTTCTAAACAATGTGGTTGGTTCTACTCCCATTGTTTGTAATAGATGATAGATGCATTGGTGGATTTAATGTTGGCCCTATAACACAATCTGAAGTTATTTTGGCTGTTTCTAAACTTAAACTTCATAAATCCCCAGGGGTAGATGAAATTACTACCGAAATGCTTAGAGCCGGGAATGTTTCGGTTACCACTTGGATGACTGAAATTCTGAATATCTTTTATGATAAAGGCATGGTCTCTAAGGATTTTACCAGAGCTATTGTTATCCCTATTTTCAAAAAAGGTGATCGCAGTTCTTGTGATAACTATAGGGGTATCAGCCTACTCTCTGTTCCAGGTAAAGTTCTTTCCATGATTGTGCTTAATAGAATTAAGAATCTGGTTGACAGTCAATTGCGTGATGAGCAATGTGGATTCAGAAGTGGTAGGGGATGTGTGGATCAGATATTTTCACTTAAGCAGATTCTTGAGAAATGTTTAGAGTTTCAGAAACCTTTGGTTGCTAGCTTTGTTGATTTCAAAAAGGCTTTCGACTCTGTTGATTGTCATAATTTGTGGTTGATTGTGATATCATATGGTATACCAGACAAGTTAGTTAACATAATGAAAGCTCTCTATAATAACACTGAGTCGTGTGTGAGAGTTGGTAAGGCTTGTAGCAATTGGTTTAGCATTACTTCTGGTGTTCGACAAGGGTGCATTTTGTCTCCTTTTCTCTTTAGCTTGGCTATTGATTATGTTATGCGAAATTCACTTCAAGGGAAAGATTTTGGCCTCAAATGGGCTGGAGATACGAAAATTTCTGATTTAGATTATGCTGATGATTTAGCCCTTTTGGCAAATGATGTTGATGAGATGAACTCTTTCAATCGAGCTGTTGATGAGATTGGTAGTAGAGTAGGTTTGGTTATAAAAGTTATAAAAAAAAGCTAAAAGTGATGAAAATTGGTCAGGCAGGCTGTGATTCAGTTAATCTGAATGGTTGCAGTCTTGAGCAGGTGTCACAGTTTAATTATCTTGGGTAACAGATAATGGTGATGTGTGGCATGAGATTAATGGATGAATAGGGATTGCTGCCGGGACTTTTAAGAATCTAGGGAGAGTGTGGAGAAATAGGCGTATACACCTAAACACTAAAATTAGACTGTATAATAGTTTGGTTCTTTCTAGGGTTAGTTATGGTAGTGAAACTTGGACACTGATAACAAGATAACTAGATGCTTTTGATTCCAGATGCTTACGCAGTATCTTGGGTATTAGTTGGTTCAACCTTGTAACTAATGATGAGGATAGGCAAAGCAGTTTGCAACCTCCTTTAAGCAGCATATTGTGCAGAGAGAGACTCCGTTGGTTTCGCCATTTTGCCCGTATGAATAATTATAGATTGGTGCATAGGGTTAAGAACAGTGTGCCTCAGAGAGAAGGGGAGACGTAGGATGTGGTGGGCAGACAATTTCAAACAGGACCTTGTTAGAATTGGTGTGCAGTGGTCAGGTGCAGTAGATGTAGCTCAGGATAGACTTGCTTGGAGAACTAAATTGGACGGTCTGGTTGGACCTCTGTAGCCTATGGCTGCTTGAGGATGATGATGAGGATGAGACCATTTAAGGCCAAAATCTTTACCTTGCAGTGAAATACACATAACATAATCAATAACCAAACTAAGAAGAAAAGGAGACAAAATGCACCCCTGACTAACTCCACTAGCAATGCTAAACCAATTGCCACAAGCCTTACTAGCTCACACAAAACTCATTATGTTATCTAACTTGTCTGGTATGCCATAAGATCTCACCATCAATCATAAATTATGACAATCAACAGAATCAAAAGACTTTTTGCACAATCATGCAAATAACTTTACCTGAAATAAAAAGTAAGCTGATACCTCTATAGTAATCACATCATGAACTGCTATCATCTTTTTTTTTAAATAGGAATAATAATAGCTCTGGTAAAATCCTAGGTAAAATCCCTCCTATTATCTTTTTCATAAAGTATATTCAAAATTTCAGTCAGTCATGTGAGAACAGAAACATTCCCACTCTAAGCATTTCAGTAGTAATTTCATCTACTTCTGGGGATTTATGCAGTTTAAGTTTAGAAATAATCAAAATAACTTCTGATATAAGGCCAATTTTAAAGTCAATAATGCATCTATCATCATTACAATGGTAGTAGAACTAACCACATTGTTTAGACCAGGGTTCTCAATGTGGGGTATTAGGTTAAATTTTTTGGGGTACGCTGTGAGAGCTCCAAAGTCGCTATATCTAGTAATAAAGTCACTAAATTGGCAACACTGCTGTGCAAAAATATCATTTTTTTGTGTTTATCCATATATGTAATTTATGAATACAAAATTTAATGTGTGTATATATATATATGTTTTATTTTATTCCCATTGTTATACTATAACTATAGTTTTATCTATCTATACAAGGGTACACCAGTTACATACACATTTCCAGGAGGTACGTGAAGCATGAAAGGTTAAGAACCACTGGTGTAGACCATTGCTGAAATGCTCAGTCCACCTAGCCACGACAGAATCCTCACCTTGTTTATCCTTCAATCCTGTATACCAGTTTGTTTTTCATCACACAAAACAAGAACTATCTGGTACAGCTCTCATATGGCAAGTTGTGAAGCTTCCTATACACACTTGTTAACACAGGGATTCACAGAAAACGGTAGTCATTTCCATTATGTAGGCACCACTAGCAGACATGTTTAGTAATCTGCCAAAATTTTGAATTTAAGTAATTTTAAAACTTTTTTTTTTCTTGAGCAATGCTCAAAGGTACTGCTATACAACAATACAATAGTAAAGCTATACTAAGCTTGCAATAAACTTACTTATGAAAAAGTTTATGTATCGTGTGTCTGGACACTACTAATCTTTATATAAATAAAAATCTTAACTATCAGCAATAACTGTGTTGAAACTTCAGTACCTTTGTCTAATAAAATAGTTAAGCTTCTTGCTCAACAAAAATTCGACTTAAACTGCTGTTAAATCTATGATTAACATAACTAATGATGAATCGGTATAAATAACACCTGATAATGAGCTCTGTTCATCAGCATTATTCTTGTTCTTCAGATGGGAAAAGCAGCAGACTTAAGTGAGTTCGAAAAGGCCAAGTTGTAATGGCCAGATGACTACGTCAGAAAATTTTGAGATGGAAAGGCTTGTGGGATGCTCAAGATCAGCCGTGGTTAATACCTTCAAAAAGTGGTCCAAGGAGGGAAAAACCACAAACCGCCGGCAAGGTGTGGGCCAACCATGACTCATCGATGCTAGAGGTGAGCAAAGGCTATCCCTTATGGTACAAGCCAACAGAAGGGATATTATGGTGCAACTCGCCCATAATTTGAATGCTGGTGATGGGAGTAATGTGTCACAACACGCAGTATGTTGAACCCTGCTGAAAATGGAGCTTCAAAGCTGCAGGCCACTCCGAGTGCCCATGCTAACCTCGGTTCACTGTCAAAACTGAACTTTGAATGATTGGAAGGTCATCTAGTCCGATGAATCTCGTTTCCTGTTACACCATGTGGACGGCCAGGTACATGTGTCATTTACCTGGGGAAGTGTTGGTATCAGGATGCACCGTGGGATGAAAACAAGTCGGTGGAGGAAGTGTAATGCTTTGGGCAATGTTCTGCTGGGAAACCCTGGGTTCAGTCATTCATGTGCAGGAAACTATGATGTCTGCCACCTATCTAAACATCATTGCAGACCAGGTACATCCTTTTATGGGAATGGTATATCCCTCTAGTAGTGCCTTCTTTCAGCAGGATAATGCACCATGCTACACTTCCCAGATTGTTCAAGAATGGTTCGCAGAACATGAGGAAGACTTCCAGGTATTGCCCTGGCCTCCAAATTCCACAGACATCAATCCAATTGAGCATCTGTGGTTTGTTTTGAAACAGCAAATCCAGTCTGCGGCGACTAAACCATATAACTTACAAGAGTTAAAGGATCTGCTGATAACGTGTTGGTACCAGATACCACAAGACACCTTTAGAAATCTTGTAGCATCTGTGCCTCACCAGGTAAGAGCTGTTTTGATGGCATGTGAAGATTCAACATCATATTAAGCAGGTGGTCATAATGTTTTGGCTCTTCGGTGTATACAGTCCGTGTTCTTTTCTTGCTCTGTAATGCTCCAAATGTATGTTAATTCTTTATTATGGAACTTGTGACTGATCCAAAATATATGCTAAATTACTGGATAGATTGGACACCAAGCAATTAATCTTGCCGAAAAGGTAAAATAAGGATTCTCTTCTGAGTATAATAAACGTTTACTTTAGCAGAAAAAATTTCAAATCAATTATTGAAAAGATTGTCAATTACTGAAATTTATTCTAGTCAAAATCTGCTCAAGAGAAAAAATTATCAAGTCAGAACTATTCCATAAAACAAATAAAATTTCCAAAAATCTAGATTCACTAAAGTGAAACTTCTTCCACACAAAATCTGTAGAACTAAAAGCTCACTCAACAAAAATGCTCTACTCAGCTCTAACAAAATCTCACTACCCTTCTACATTCTCAACTCGCACTCCACTGTCTACTCCATGATCTAACGTCACTTACAATACACATGGTGTGCAACTGACACTTGTGTGTTGCATTCTGGGAAAGTATATTTGCAAAAAATGACCATCTCGTGCTAGTTATGACATAAGATGGTTTGTGTCCTGCATGCATTAGCAGCTGTCAATCAAAAAAACTTCATGCATGATTTTTTGATGCATGAAAAAACTTCATGCATCAAAAAAACTTCATACATGCTTTGTGCATGTACAACTTCTTTTATTGATTGGCAGCATCTCTGTTTTGCTGATTTGGATAGAAAGATGATCAACTTAAAGAAAACCCACAAAATAATAAATATCATCATCCTCCTCCTCCTCCTCCTCCTCAAGCAGCCATGGGCTACAGAGGTCCAACCAGACCATGCAATTTAGTTCTCCACGCAAGTCTATCCTGAGCTACATCTACTGCATCTGGCTACTGCACACCAATTCTAACAAGGTCCTGTTTGAAATTGTATTCCCACCGCATCCTACGTCTCCCCTTCTCTCTGAGGCACACTGTTCATAACCCTATTCGCCAATCTATAATTATTCATACGGGCAAAATGGCGAAACCAACAGAGTCTCTCTCTGCACAATATGCTGCTTAAAGGCGGTTGCAAACTGCTTTGCCTAACCTCATCATTAGTTACAAAGTTGAACCACCTAATGCCCAAGATACTGCATAAGCATCTGGAATCAAAAGCATCTAGTTTCCTGTTATCTTGTTTACAAAGTATCCAAGTTTCACTACCATAACTAACCCTAGAAAGAACCAAACTATTATACAGTCTAATTTTAGTCTTTAGGTGTATACTCCTATTTCTCCACAATCTCCATAGATTCTTAAAAGTCCTGCGAGCAATCTCTATTCATCCATTAATCTCATGCCGCACATCACCATTATCTGTTACCCAAGATAATTAAACTGTGACACCTGCTCAAGACTGCAACCATTCAGATTAACTGAATCACAGCCTGCCTGACCAATTTTCATCACTTTTAGTTTTCTCTCTGTTTATAACCAAACCTACTCTACTACCAGTCTCATCAACAGCTCGAATGAAAGAGTTCATCTCATCAACATCATTTGCCAAAAGGGCTAAATCATCAGCATAATCTAAATCAGAAATTTTCATATCTGCAGTCCATTTGAGGCCAAAATCTTTCCCTTGAAGTGAATTTCGCATAACATAATCAATAACCAAGATAAAGAGGAAAGGAGACAAAATGCACCCTTGTCGGACACCAGAAGTAATGCTAAACCAATTGCTACAAGCCTTACCAACTCTCACACACGACTCAGTGTTATTATAGAGAGCTTTCATTATGTTAACTAACTTGTCTGGTATACCATATCACAATCAACCACAAATTATGACGATCAACAGAGTCGAAAGCCTTTTTGAAATCAACAAAGCTAGCAACCAAAGGTTTCTGAAACTCTAAACATTTCTCAAGAATCTGCTTAAGTGAAAATATCTGATCCACACATCCCCTACCACTTCACACATTGCTCATCACGCAATTGACTGTCAACCAGATTCTTAATTCTATTAAGCACAATCATGGAAAGAACTTTACCTCGAACAGAGAGTAGGCCGATACCCCTATAGTTATCACAAGAACTGCGATCACCTTTTTTGAAAATAGGGATAACAATAGCTCTGGTAAAATCCTTAGGAACCATGTCTGTATCATAAGATATTCAGAATTTCAGTCGTCCAAGTGGTAACCGAAACATTCCCAGCTCTGAGCATTTCCGTAGTAATTCCATCTACCCCTGGGGATTTATGAAGTTTAAGTTTAGAAATAGCCAAAATAACTTCAGATTGTGTTATAGGGCCAACATTAAAGCCACCAATGCATCTATCATCATTGCAAACGATGGGAGTAGAACTAACCACATTGTTTAGAACATCACTGAAATGCTCAGCCCATCTAGCCATGACAGAATCCTCACCTTCCATAACCTTACCTTGTTTATCCTTCAATCCTTGTATACCTGTCTGTTTTCTACCACACAAAACATTAACTATCTGGTATAGCTCTCTGCTGTTGTGCTGTCTAACTGCTTCCTCGGCTTTTTCAACCAAGCCATCAAGCCAAAAATTCTTATCAGCAGCTAACTGATCCTTTATACGTTTATTAAGCTCTCTGTAATGCTTTCTATTAGGACTAGTAGGGTATTGATTAAGGACATTCCTGCAGTTCTTTCTTTCCTAAATAAGCTCAGTGCCTTATCACTCAGATAATTCTGCCTTGTCTGCTCCTACTTTTCCTAAAAGAGTACTGTTAGTTTCCAAAAGACTTTAAAACAGTCCCATTCTTTCTCATCTTCAGCAGTAAGCAAACTATTACTGTCATAATGACTAAGTAACCTGTCATGGTAAGCTTTAACTATAACTGGGTCTTTCAGAGCTTCAGTATTAAAAGTAAATTTTTTTTTACCCTAGTACAAAACTTTTTAAGTTTATGTTGCAAATCACTTTTAACAAGGAAATGGTCAGATCCAATTTCAGCTCCCCTATATGACCTGGTATTCCTAACAGAACTAGCCCATTTGCTATTAATTAATATGTAATCAATCATATTCTCATGCAGCCCATCAGGTGAAACCCATGTGTACTTATGTATGTCGCAGTGTTTGTAATAAGTGTTAGTTATTCTGAATCCATCGAGTTTACTTATCTGTAGGAGACGTTGCTCATTGCCATTGCAGCTACCAATACCAAAAGGGCCTATTACTCCTCCCCACAGGTCAGAGTCAGTACCAACTTTGGCATTGAAGTCCCCCAGAATAAGGGTAATATCTCTTTTCTTGACAGAATGCAAAATATCCTGAAGTTGTCCGTAAAACCTATCCTTCTCATCCTCATCGGCATCCTCAGTAGGGGTATAACAGGAGATAACATTCAAGTCTTTAATGCTCTTCTTAAATTTGCTGTTAGAAACCTTTCATTAATGTACTCATATCCTAGAAGAGCATCACTAGCGTGTCTGCTGAGAAACAGTCCCGTGCCTTGGTGATGCTTATTATCTTCCCTCCCTGAAAAGTGAGATTTAAGATTATTTTTAAGAATCTGACCTTTATCTGTCCATCTGGTCTCTTGCAAGCCGAGAATATCTAAATTATAATGGTGGAATTCTTGTGTGAGGACATCAAGAGAAAAAGCTCTGTGCAGAGTCCTCACATTCCAACTACCTATGGAGAGAAAATGGTTAGTGGGATGTTTAAAGAAACTATGTTTATTGAGAGAGGGAATGCCGACAATATCAAACAGCCCCCTAATCGCAGACATGGGGCAAAGACCTGTTCCCCCACCACTAAAGGCTGAAGCCATCTACAGTGGAAGACTTCCCCCAATGTAGAATTTGACGATGCCAGAAGAAGCAAAGAGTTCAGGTGCCTGCGATGACCTCTGCTCAGGATTATCCACCAGCTGATATACATATCCTGTGAATCTATTCACTTGGGGTTGTCAACCCACGAACAAACAGAAAAAACAACGGAAGATTTTCCCTCTACAGAAGCCGACCAGTGCAGCAAATTCAGGATCCATAATCAAGCTCTGAGCCATATATCTGTCCAGTCCAGTGGGTTTATATGGTCAGCACCAGGACCCTGTGTGGTTGACCACTCCTCAGCAGGGTAGAAAAAAAAGAAAAGTAGCCATAGTTGTCCAGATCAGTAGGCCACACTAATCTGACAGCCCTCCCCTTCTGTTCACTTCCACAAGAGAATATCTCTTTTGAAAGGTACTAACGGTCTGCACCACGAGAAGGCGGGGTCGGACATTAGGTGCTAGGCCTGGCCGGTTCTATGCATCTTCACAGGGGATTGGTGCATAGCTCTCCTTCCAGTGACTACCTAGCTACCATTTACAGACCAATAAATATAGCATAAATAAATTAAAACTGGTTAAGGAAAAGTAAATGGGTGGACCATCACTCCTTCCCCCAAAGTCAGAGTCAGTACCAACTTTAGCATTGAAGTCACCTATAACAAGGGAAATATCTCCTTTCTTGACAGAAATCAAAATATCCTGAAGGTATCCGTAAAACCTATCTTTCTCATCCTCATCAGCATGCTCAGTAGGAGCATGACAACATTCTAGTTTTTAATGCTCATGTTAAATTTTGCTGTAAAATTTTTTTCATTATTGCACTCATATCTTAGAAGAGCATCACTAGCTTGTGACTGAGAAGGAAACCTACACCTTTGAAATATTTTCTGTTTCCTCACCATGAAAAGAGAAATTTAATATTATTTTTACGAATCTGAACATTATCTGTCCATCTGGTCTCTTGCAAGCCGAGAACATCTAAATTATAATGGTGGAATTCTTGTGTGAGGACATCTAGAGAATAAACTCTGTGCAGAGTCTCACATTCCAACTATCTAGGAAGAGAAAATGATTAGAATTTGAAATGCCGACAATATCAGACAGCTCCCTAATCGCAGGCATGGGGCAAAGACCAGTTTCCCCACTACTAAAGGCTGAAGCCACCTACATTGGAAGACTTTCTCCAATGCAGGATTTAATGATGCCCATAGAGGCAAGAGTTCAGGTATCTGCAATGGCCCTTGATCAGGAATAACCAACCAATCAACAGAAATAGGTCATGCTATATACAAATTAAATAGAACTTAACTCTATTCTTGTAAAAATAAAAATTAAAAAATTACATGCATATTAATTTTAATAAAACATTAGCACAATGATATAATGATAAAATAGATTGGACTATGCAATTAAGGTTTAACATTAGAAAAAGTGTTGAATAATAACATTTAAATTATATATTAATCAAAACTAAAATTCATCCAAAATAATATTATATTTACCTGAAATATCATTTTTATTTATTTTAATGATTCTTTTCAGTGTGGTACATTTTATAGCAGGGGTCAGCATTATATAAGGTGACTTGGATTGCTCACATTAATGGGATTTTCTGTACTGTTTATGAAATGTACGAACACTTTCTTAGGTTGCTTTTTTTTTTTCACTAAACGTTATTTTTTTTCTGTGGGTGTTGAATTTTCGGGGTCATTGCTAAGTGTCAAAAAAATAGTATACTGAAGCAAAAAAATGCATATATCATCAGAATGGTACAGCCAAGTTACTTAGGGGGAAGGGGTGGTAAAAATTTAAAACTTTTCAATATAAACTTAAAAAGTTGCAATTTAATTTTTCAATTAAACTTTGCCGATGGGGAGAGTAAAACATTCTCAGTGAGTTTGTCTGTGTGTGTTGGGGGGGGGGGGGCATGCCAAAATTGTCCTCATACAGAAGGGCTAATTTCTGTGCCAAGAAAGTTTTTTTTTGCTTCCGTATCCAAGACCTCATTCTTCTTCAGCAAATGATAAAACTTTTTTTACTGGAAAACGAAGAAATAAAATAAAAATCAATATACACACTCTGATGTTCAGAGGATGTCTATGTAGTCTCTGTTGTTACATGGTGCTATGATGATACTCTATTGTCACTGTTTCAGGTAGTAACAGAATATCTTCATGCTCCATATAACAATGGAGACTACATAGACATCCTATAAACATCGGAGTGTGCCTTCCATCCATTTATTCATGGTAAATGAACTTTTTTAGATTTGAACTCTCATTATCATAAATTAACTTCCAACCAACAGCATATAGTCTTTAAAGCTGTCTAAAGAAAACTAACAAGATATAGTCTGCTCAGCTAATTTGTCACTGCAAATTTTGCAGCTGATGCACTACATTAGTGCAGGATTTTTGGATAATGTAATTCCAGACCATTTAGTTTTTAATTTAAACAGTAGATTTTGCAGTAATTAAAATTAAGCTAATAGCACTGGCTGAGTGGTTATCACGCTTGGCTACTGATCTAAGGGACCTGGGTTCGAGCCCTGGTTAAGGCATGGATGTATGTGTCGTTTTTCTGCTGAGGTCCCGCCATCCTCAAAGACCTATGGGGCTGACATATGATATACTGACAGGCTCCTGTCAGACCTCTGTGGCAAGCAGCTGCTTGAGGGGGGTATGATTTATTTATTTATACAGTTTAATGTGATGTTAAATAAAATATCCATAGGCACAAGTTGTAAGTTGGCAATCTCTTATAGCATAACTCAAAAAAATTGATCGATAAATCAACTGACTGAAGATCAATAATTTATGGAAATAAAATAAATCTACTAAAATGAAAACTAAAGCTTAAATACAAAACAAGTAAATACTAACTTTACAAAGGTTATCAGATTTATTGGAAAAGCACTGTAAACAATCTATTATGGAGCCACTTATACACACAGAATTAAATTTATGGAAGTAAAATAAATCTACTGAAATGAAAACTAAGGCTTAAATACAAAACAAGTAAATACTAACTTTAAGGAGGTTATCAGATTTATTGGAAAAGCACTGTAAACAATCTATTATGGAGCCACTTATACACACAGAATGGAAATGTGTGAGCCACTGGCCTCCTCAGCTGCAGGCAGTGAGCTGTGACCTAGTTGCAGCTGCAGCCATCAGTGAATTCAGGATCCATAATCATGCTCAGAGCCATAATTCCATTCAGAATGATATATATAAATGGTTAGCACCAGGACCTTGTGTGACTGACCACTTCTCAGCAGGGTAAGAAAAAACTAGTTGTAGTAGTCCAGATCAGTAGGCCACACTGATCTGGCAACCCTTCTATTCCCTTCTACAAGAGAGTATCTCTTTCGAAAGGTACTAACGGTCTGCACCACAAGTAGGTTGGACTTTAGGTGCTAGGCTTGGCTGGTTCTATGTGTCATCACAGGGGATTCAAGACAAAGTGTGTTTAATATATTATATAAAAGCACAGTAAATTAAAAAAATAAATACTCCCCTCAAGCAGCTGCTTGCTACAGAGGCTGACAGGAGCCTGTCAGTTTATACCCCATAAGTCTTTGAGGATGGCGGGACCTCAGCAGAAAAACGACGCATACATCCATGCCTTAACCAGGGCTCGAACCCAGGTCCCTTAGATCAGTAGCCAAGCATGCTAACCACTCAGTCAGTGCTATTAGCTTAATTTTAATTACTGCAAAATTTACTGTTTAAATTAAAAACTAAATGGTCTGGAATTACATTATCCAAAAATCCTGCACTAATGTAGTGCATCAGCTGCAAAATTTGCAGTGACAAATTAGCTGAGCAGACTATATCTTGTTAGTTCTCTTTAGACAGCTTTAAAGACTATATGCTGTTGGTTGGAAGTTAATTTATGATAATGAGAGTTCAAATCTAAAAAAGTTCATTTACCATGAATAAATGGGTGGAAGGCACACTCCAATGTTTATAGGATGTCTATACAGTCTCCATTGTTACATGGAGCATGAAGATATTCTGTTACTACCAGAAACAGTGACAATAGAGTATCATTATAGCACCATGTAACAACAGAGGCTAAATAGACATCCTCTGAACATCAGTGTGCCAGTAACCATGCAAGCCATTCATGATACATGATCTTTAGATTTGAACCCCCCCACCCCACCACCACCACCACCTTCTCTTAAATTAACATGCAACCTACAGCATATAGTACTTACAGCTATCTAAAGAGAGCTAACATCTATGTAAACCATTCCGAAAATTTGTCACTGGCAAAATTTGCGACTGATACATGCTATTAGTGGAGGTTCCTATCTTTGGATACTGTAATCTGAGAAAATTAAGTTTTGCCTCTCGAGTGCAAAGGATCTGTTTATAATTAGTTATTGTCACCTCTCAGTCGCCATTTGAGTTGCTGCATCAAACCAAGTGTGACTGAGGGTCACCTCTCAAGTGCTAAGGGTTAATATAGGCCACAGTTTGACCTTGCAAAACTGACAATTCCCTCTTATATAAAATCTATTTAAATTTAAATTTGGTTAAAAAAAATTAATGAGAAAAATAAGCTATTTCAAACAGTTTTTTTATACGCACTACTGATGGCAGTAACTTCTTTTTTGCCCACTTTTGATCTTTGAAAACATTTGACTTACAAAATGTGTTCATGGTTGTCTTTCATTAGTCAGCAATATCAGTTTCTTAATTTAAGAATGAAGGAAACTAACACAGGAATTCTTTGGCATTGACTATTCTTAGGTAAAAAATTTCAGTTTCCTCAACCTTTTTCAAGACCAAATGTGTTTAATATAGGCCCAGTTTGGAACTGTATGTTTGACAGGTTGTTCATCTTGCAAAACTGATGGAAATTTTTCTGTGGCAAACAGAAACAATAGTCTCAAGGTGTGGTTAAAGTTGGGGGCATGGAAAAAGCTTTTGTACTATTAGTTGCTTCTAGGAAGGAGGGGGTGCATCTCTTTTCCAGTCTTATTATTGCAGAAAGTAAGAGGCTACAAGCCAATTACTGGGAAGACAAAAGGTACTATAGTAGCGGAATTTGGCTCAAATTCAGTCCTTTTGAGCCTTTTATATAGAATTTCAGTAAAAAATATAAGGCTTGTTCCAAGAATAGTTAAGGAAAGATATGCAAAACGTTTTGTAGGAATGGCTAAAATAATGCCATTTGCAAGAAAACATTTTGTCAATGATAAAATTACTAGTTCAATGCCTGTATCTTCAAACGAAATTCTTATTTTTTTATGAATAAAAAGTCATTTGGTGCTTTATTTTCTGCCAGTTGCAATTTATCAAGGAAATGGTTTCACAAGTGGTGAAATGTTTTATTTCTGCCTTTTATGGCCCACTGTCGGAAGTATTTTTTAAAAATATTTTGCAGTTTTTACCATTTCAGTTTTGCTTTGCCAGTGGAATTAGGTTCCCCAAGTTATTCTGAATGTCATAAGCTTTCAACTGACATATACTCATTATATAACAGGTGCCGGGAATATATTATGAAATGCCCATTAATACATTCCCTTTTTGAGGAGGGACAAGTTGGAAAATTATTTTACAAACTATATTATAAACCTCTGTTTGACATACAATTTATTGTGATCAGCCAAATGTTAGGTAGATATTATGGAATTGGTTACACACTATCCCCTTTTCTGGGAGAAGAAAAAAAATAGGGGCCAAATTTTTATAGCCTATGATACATCAAAGTTTTCATCTGATACATAACTCATTATGATTGGCCATCAGGTTGGAAAGATGTGGTTGAACAACATAAAAAACACTTTAAAACTCTGAATCTTACTACTGCTGATATAACAAGGAAATGTTTCCATTGAAGTGGCCATCAAGAAGAGCACTTAAATAAATTTCTTATTTTCATAAAATAATGCTTTAAATTCTATTTTGAATTCTCAAAAACTAATCTTTATAGTCTATTAAAGGATATGCGATAAATAAATATAGTATACGATAATAACAAGTTAGTATCTTAACATACCTTAGGGACTGTAACACTGCATTCATGAAACAAGTGTTTCCAAGATTCCTTAGTCCTGCTACTCGAGCTTTACAAAATCCCTTTTTACTTTCTCCCTAGAATTTTCATACAAAACTTATTCAAATATATGACAATTCAATCTCTTTGTTAGATTCTTCATTCAATCTATATGAGTAGTAAATTAAACTTTCCTCCGTAATAATCATTAAATTGGAAACAAATTTGAAAAGAGTAATTTGTCCTTAACAAATAATAATTCTGTTTTATTATCACACAATCAGACAGTGGGTAAAAACATAAATTATCACTGAACAAAATGCTGTTCACAAAAATCAGAACACCGAAAAAGAATAGAGTAAGGTTCATGACTTGTATGGGGCATATTTAGCATCTACTACTGAAGAAGAGATTATAGTCTTAAGATTATTGGTGCAGTTGGGTTGGCTACAGGCCAATGAGAACATTCTGGAAAGGGGGTGACTGAACCCTTCACACAAATATTTAAAGATGATTACAGCTACTGCAACTTATCTGTTGTGCATGTGCTTTTAATATATGCCACAGACTGGTGCAAGCTCTATCTCCAGGTTGGGTTGGGTTGTTTTACCTCTGAGCAGCACTTTTTTGCACACCATGGGCTAAATGGCAGGTCACATGGACCCCGAAGGCTCAGAGAAGGTTGTGGGAGGGGACCCACTGGAACAGCTGTTGGGAGACAGATGGTAGCCATCCCTTGTGTTCCGTAAAGGCCATCCCTTGTGTTCTTTAACGTGCAGAGGGTATGGCTCTCCTGCACACGAGGCCACGGCTTAACGTCCCATCCGATGGACAGCGGCCTTTCCAAGCCCATCGGTGTCCCCTACTGACCGTGGGCAGGACGGGGAATTTTTGCAGAGATAAATCTCAACATTGACCCAGTTGGGACTCGAACCTGGGAAGTACAGATTACGAGCCTGGCGCGCTACCGACTGAGCCACCCCCGCCCCCTATTTCCAGGTGAGTGAGTTCGACAGAGGGTATATATTGTTGGCATGAGAGAAGACAGTCTTATATCGAGAAATTGCAGTTCCTGTGGGACATAGTGTATCTGTTGTACATGAAATATGCAAAGAATGCTTCGAAGATGGGCAACAAACATGCTGGGAATATTCTAGTACTCATCCAAAAATAAACTCAGAGGAAGATCGCCATCAGTTTGTCAATCGGCTATAATCAGAACATTCTGCCCTGTCTATGGTGTTGGCATAACAGTGGTCAGTAACAAGTATCCCATTGCAAGCAGTAATACTAATCAGACAGACTGCAATGATGCATTGAGCACCAGCAGTGGTGCAACAAATGGGCAATCTTATCAGGAGTAATGACTTGGCAATGCTTCTCACTTGCTTGACTTATGACTTAGCAATAAATCTCAGGGGCAATGACCTGGCAGCAGCTTCTGCCAAGTTATTGCCCCTAATACTGACATGAATAGGCACCCTACAGAAGAGAATGGTGGTGGTGGCTGCCAGATGATGGAACTACTGGTGGATCTTCGAGAGAACAGGGTGAGGCAGATGCCTCACCGAAATCAAAGTCTGTGGCGAGTTAAGCAAGTTGGTGTATATGACACACCAACAATGATGCTTAGCTGTTATGTAGTCCAAGGTGAAGCTGATAGCATTGCAACTCCTCAGTGAAGATGGAACATTGCTGTGGGATCTGCTCTGCAGTGATAGCATCAAAGTACACCATGGCTGATCCCACTGATGTGACAGACTTAAAGCCATCTGTGAAGACAGGCAAGAAGTCTGGGTGCACAGCAAGGCGATTGGGAAAGAGCTCTTAGCACAAAGTTGTGTGTAAAGGCCGTCCCCATCCTGCAAAGATAAAGTCGCAGGAAGGAGAAACAGCAAGCAATGGTGCAACTGGCCAGCTGTAGACTGAGCAATCAATGCTATCAAGACTGATGTTGATGTCTCTGAGGTAGGCTTGGACATGTAAACCAAAAAGAAGAATGGGTTTGGGTTGTTTCACCTATGAGCAACACTTTTTTTGCACCCAATGAGCTAAATGGCCAAGTCTAAAGGGGAAATTATATTATAAACTATATTATAAAACTCTTGTTATAAACTATATTATAAACCTCTGTTCAATCTTCTGAGCCTGAAGGCTTTTATATCGAGGATCCCTTCTCTCAAGTCTTCTGAGCCTTCAGGCTCAGAAGACAGAGAGGGGACCCACTGGAGCAGCTGTTGGGAGACAGGGTAGCCTCTCATTAAGGCCAACCAGTGTGTTCTTTAACATGCACAGGGTATGGCTTTCCAGTACACAGGGCCATGGCTTAACATTCCATTCGACAGATGACGGCCTTTCCAAAGCCAGCAGTGTCCCCTACTGACCATGAGCTGGTACGCTGCCAACTGAGCCACCCAAGAATTAATGTCAATCAGGTGATTAGTGTAACGCATTTCCCACTGAGGACTAAAAATGCTGTCTGAAATGGGACAGCAGAGCAGGGGCTGAAATTTTGATGCAAATAGTATGAACAACTGAAGATGGCAAATAGATAAATATGGTGCGTTGGTCTCAACATCAAGACTCTGGACCAGTTAGGTGTGGATGGCCCTCATGCAAACACAAAGAGCCTGATGGTAGAAAGGGTCCAGCATCTTCACCACTGAATTCTCAGGCAGAATCATACGCCTGGGATCTTTAGTTCAGTTTTGACAAGTGCACAGTATAGGTGGAGCAAAAAACATCACTCTGCCTCTTAAAGAGAGGGAGGACAGAACTTTGAGGAAGTTCAATGTTCTGAATGTACTTGGACCTAAGATGACAAATGTGGTAAAAAAAAGGTCAGTTTCTGGTCAAAGATGAGGCAAAGAAACTTGGTCTCCACCACAACTGGAATGATGGTATCCCTGAGCTGAGGCTCAGGGTCCAGATGAAGACTAAGTTTGCAGCAAAAGTGCACACAGACTTCCATGGGGAGAACCGAAACCCATTGGTTGTCACCCAAACCAAGGTACTGTTGAGGGTAGTTTGCTGTTATCGTTCAATGACCATCATGCTGGCCGATGAGCAAAACATACTAAAATCATTAACATAGAGGGCACTGCCTACAGTCAGAGGAAGTTGTGCAATGGAATTAATCTTGACAGTGAAAAGCATGATCTTGAGTCAGATAGCATGGAGGATATACATGCTATCTGACTCATGATCATGTGTTGAAGCTTCCAACATTGAAATTTTCAAAGCATTCAAATGTTTCAAAAACTTTAACTTTGGAGAATGCCATATATCTCTGAAACAACCCTCAAGCCTTGTTCTGAGCCTTACGAGCTGCAGTGCAGTCAGAATCCATCACAGTTTCAAAAATCATGGAAATCGTGGGGAATAATTGAAGCAGCTGAATGGGCAATACAGTCCATCTCCATCACTCCAACATTGATTGGCTCCTGGCAGATTGAGAGTTAATCAAACTCGCAAAAGAGTTCAAAGCCACTTCAGTCAGTCTGATCAAACCTCCACCATGATACGCATTAAGGGCTGCAAGACTCCCCCACTGGAGATGGTACAGACCATCAGGAGATGATCACTAGCATATGGGTTGTCCTCAACCTCCAATGCAATGAGTGGAAGGATCTAGGAATAGCAAATGGTGAGGTCAATGGCAGTGAATGTGCAGGTTGGGGATTGAAAGTAAGTACTGACACCGGTGTTCAACAGGGAGAGTGAAGGATCCAAGCCATTGCCTGAGGACCTCCTCCCTCCCATTGGTGTCAGTATTGACCCAAAGAGGACTGTGTTCGTTAAGTCCCCCATGATGATGAAGGGGGATGGCAAGACTGTCATTGAGGTCTTCCTGGAAGATACTACCAGACAGTATGTAGACAGAGCAGATAGTCAACGAAAAACCCATAAAGAGGCAGATGGCTACCGCCTCCAAGTTGATGGTGAGGGGTACGACCTAGAATGGTGGCTCACGAGGATGGCAACACGTGTGAGCTGGCCCATCTCTATCCTGGTCCCAGAGAAAGAGAGATGCACCGGATCGTGGGATCAATGGCAGTCTGCAAGTACGTCTCCTGCAGGCTCATACAGATGGGTTTGTGTGCCCTCAGGATGATCTTGATGCTGTCGATATTCTTTTGGAATTCAGGACAATTCTATTGTAAGAGTGTGGCCATCTCAGGTCTTAGTAGAATTGGTGGACAACTTTCGATTTATTTTAACCATCGGCAGCAACAGTTTTGGAAAATTATGGCATCATTGTCCATGTCCTAGGACACTGACTGCCCCAATTTGATCCAGTGGTCAACTACCACCCCCCCCCCCCACACACACACACAATTTGATGATGCCCATAGATGCAAGAGTTCAGTGACTTGCAATGGTCTCTGATCAGTATTATCCACCAGCTGATAAAATGTATCCTGTAAATCTATTCACTTGGGGCAAAGTGAATAGATTATAGTATGTCTTCAACAGAAAACACAGCAGAAAATTCTCCCTCAACAAAAGCCTACCAGTGCAGCAAATTCAGGATCCATAATCAAGCTGAGAGCCATTTTTCTATTCTGGTTGGTATATATGGTCAGCAACAGGACCCTGTGTGGTTGACACTCCTCAGCAGAGTAGAAAAAAAGAAAAGTAGCCATAGTAGTCCAGATCAGTAGGCCACACTGGTCTGACAGCCCTGCCCTTCTGTTCTCTTCCAAAAGAGAGTATCTCTTTGAAAGGTACTAATGGTCTGCACCACAAGAAGGTGGGATCGGACTTAAGGTGCTAGACTTGGCCAGTTCTATGCAATAATCACAGGGGATTTGTGTATAGCTCTCCTTCCAGTGACTTCCCAGCTACCATTTACAGACTGCACATGAAATATATTTTATGAAAATAAATTGTTCTTTATTTTTTGGTACATTATTACTTAGTACAAATTAATCTACATTTAAAATGTGACACACATTCTTAGCATTCAATGATTAAATTACTGAACTTCTAAAAATTTCATATACCTTTTTATGCCTTTTCCGTCTCTTATTTTCTCCTCCTTCTTCTGATATATTATTTTGTCGTTTTGTCTGCTTAACAATAGTGTCAGGACTGCAATAATTAAAACACAATGCAAAAAAATTTAATTTTGAAGTATTTCTAAGTTTAAATACTGTAGAAACATGGAATTTTCATGCATGTAAATTATGCACCTTATACTGATCAAAAATATTTTCCAAGATACAATTACTAAAAACTTAGAAACAATGGATTCCATTCCTTCTCATCCCTTTCGAAACAATATAGTCAGTTACGAGAAAGCCCATTTTCAAGCAAGAGAGCATTACATCATTTAACACACCCAAATAATCTGGAGGGAATGGCAGTTAATGGCAATATTTAGCACTGGTTAACAGCATTACTAACATGAAATAATCATTTCTCAGTAAAAGGAGGTTTACATATTCAGAAAACGTTTAGCTGAACTAAAATACAATTAGTAGCAAATAAAAATCACCCGAGTCTCATGATATTCGGTCCATATATATATATTTTTAAACAGATTGGAATCAAGCAAAATTTAATTGCAGTTTATAGATGTTAAAGCCTAGTAAACATTATTTGATTTTTTTTATAAACAAAAAAATTTTACATTTCTTAAACTAACATCAAGTGAATTAAATATCCTAGGCATCAAGATCACAAAGTGATACTGTGTATTCACAAATGGAACTCAGGGGGGGAAAAAAGGACAGTGATGTCTTAATTATTATTTCTATTTCACTATTTTTTTTTCCAGTTTCTATTTTCATTTTCTATATTCCAGTTTTTACAATTTGTGTATTATATAGAATGAAAGGGTAGTTCGGCAGCAGTAGCTCATGGTCAAAGCACTTAACATATTATCAGGAGGTCGTGGGTTCAGATCCCACCCAGCTAATGACAATTTTTCCTCTATATTTATCTAACAAATTACTACCAGGTGTATCTGAGAGATACTATTATTTCAACAGCAATGCTTATGCTCGATTCTCAGCATGTTGGCTTAAAATAAAAATACCATGCTGTTTAATGCTTGAAGTGGGCTGGCTGTGTGCACTAAACTAGAAGGTGCCTTTTGGACCAGAATCTTCAATTACAGTCAACTACCTTTCCAATGACTAATTCTATGGTATAATGCTTAAAGCCACTATAGAGGACGATTGTTCGGTGGCAGGTAGCTCAGTGGTCAGAGCACCTGACATGTTATCAGGAGGTCATGGGTTCAGATCCCACCAGGCTAATGACAATTATTCTTCTATATTTATCTAACAAATTACTATCATGTGTATTGGAGAGATTCTATAATTTCAACAAGAGTTTATCTCATCAACATCATTTGCCAAAAGGGCCATATCAGCATAAACTAACTGTATTTTATTAAATTGCTCTATTACCTGAGCTGCATATAACAATTTGTTCTCAGAACAAATCCAATCACAGTATCCTAAATTTTAAATTCAAAGTTTTAATTTTATAAAATTGAAATAAAATATAACAGTTCATTTACTAAGTAATTTATATGTTCATTTCATTTTAAATAACGTCAAAAAATACTCCCAAATATTCAAAAGCTCTTTCATTTCTTCACAATTACACCTGCTTATCAATATTCTTTGCAAATGAATTGTTTAAAAAAAACAGTGGGACTATTAATGCCTGACAACACTTTTTCTTTGCTTGAGAAAATAAAAATCACTGTGTAATACTGACATCTTCAATATTTTCATAAATCTATACATTATCTGTATGGTTAATTATACACACTTTTTAACACATAGTATCAGATTTATTACTATTATCCAGAGGTGAAGGGAAAGAATTTTCCAATTCAAGATTTTCTCAAGTATTTAATGAATGAAAAGTTTTGATTATCAAGGTTGTCAAATTGTATAGTGGAAGATGATGGCACAGACACAAGAGCCAAGGAAGAATATTTAACATCTGGGGTGAATTGCAATAATTTTTTTAGGGGAAATGTTGTGCCCTTTTGCACTCCTTCTTTCTGCCAAAATAAAAAAAATGTAGAAAACCTGAGGATTCAATAGCTATTATGAAAGTAATAAAAATTTCCATGTTTGTGCACACATAGCAAACACAATAAAGGTGTGACAGGACCAAAAATTCAAGAGGCAGATTCTAAAGATGTATACCAATTATAATACTGAATTAAGGTATAATGAAAACTAATAAATATCCTGGAAAACAGAATAGTTTGAAGGTGTTGAAAAAACTATTTATGGACAAAAGCAGCCATCAACACTTAGGAATGCACATAAGTAAACATTTCATAAGGTAGGGCATAACGACTATGTTGATCAAGATCAGTTAACTATACAGGGAAAAAAAGAGTAAACGAAAAAGACAAAGGGTTGGGTTGTTTTACCTCTGAGAACACTTTTTTGCATACCATGGGCTAAATGGCCAGGTCACAAGGACCCCGAAGGCTCAGAGAAGGTTGGGGGAAAGGACCCACTGGAACAGCTGTTGGGAGACAGATGGGAGCCTCCCGTAAAGACCATCCAGCGTGTTCTTTAATGTTCTTAACATCCCATCCAATGGACAGCGGCCTTTCCAAACCTACTGGTGTCCAATACTGACTGTGGGGAAGGTGGGGAGTTCTGCAGAGATAAATCTCAACGCTGAAAATTTTCTAAAGCCTAATCAACCTATAATGAAACAGGAATAACTTACCAATTATTCTAGGAGTTGAAGGGAATTGCAAATCAACAAGAAATCTTGTGTCCCTTTCATGACAGTCTTATTCAACACTCTTCTATAATGTCATCATCATCATCATCATCATCCTCAAGCAGCCATAGGCTACGGAGGTCCAACCAGACCGCACAGTTTAATTCTTTAAGCATATCTGTCCTGAGCTACATCTGCTGCATCCGGCCACTGTACACCAATTCTAACAAGGTCCTGTTTGACATTGTCTGCCCACCGCATCCTAGGTCTCCCCCTCTTTCTGAGGCCTCTAGGCACACTGTTCATAACCTTATTCGCCAATCTATAACTATCCATACGGGCAACATGGCCAAACCAGCGGAGTCTCTCTCTGCACAATATGCTGCTTAAAGGAGGCTGCAGACTCCTTTGCCTAACCTCATCATTAGTTACAAAGTTAAACCACCTAATACCCAAGATACTGCGTAAGCATCTAGAATCAAAAGCATCTAGTTTCTTGTTATCTTGTTTACACAGCGTCCAAGTTTCACTACCATAACTAACCCTAGAAAGAACCAAACTATTATACAGTCTAATTTTAGTCTTAAGGTGTATACGCTTATTTCTCCACAATCTCCATAGATTCTTAAAAGTCCCGGCAGCAATACCTATTCGTCTGTTAATCTCATGCCGCACATCACCAGTATCAGTTACGCAGCTCCCAAGGTAATTAAACTGTGACACCTGCTCAAGACTGCAACCATTCAGATTAACTGAATCACAACCTGCCTGACCAATTTTCATCACTTTAGTTTTCTCTCTGTTTATAACCAAACCTACTGTACTACCCGTCTCATCAACAGTTCGAATGAAAGAGTTCATCTCATCAACATTATTTGCCAAAAGGGTTAAATCATCAGCATAATCTAAATCAGAAATTTTCGTATCTCCAGCCCATTTAAGGCCAAAATCTTTCCCTTGAAGTGAATTTCGCATAACATAATCAACAACCAAACTAAAGAGAAAAGGAGACAAAATGCACCCTTGTCGAACACCAGAAGTAATGCTAAACCAATTGCTACAAGACGTACCAACTCTCACACATGACTCAGTGTTATTATAGAGAGCTTTCATTATGTTAACTAACTTGTCTGGTATACCATATGATCTCACAATCAACCACAAATTATGACGATCAACAGAGTCGAAAGCCTTTTTGAAATCAACAAAGCTAGCAACCAAAGGTTTCTGAAACTCTATACATTTCTCAAGAATCTGCCTCAGTGAAAATATCTGATCCACACATCCCCTACCACTTCTGAATCCACATTGCTCATCACGCAATTGCCTGTCAACCAGATTCTTAATTCTATTAAGCACAATCATGGAAAGAACTTTACCTGGAACGGAGAGTAGGCTGATACCCCTATAGTTATCACAAGAACTGCGATCACCTTTTTTCAAAATAGGGATAATAATAGCTCTGGTAAAATCTTTAGGAACCATGCCTTTATCATAAAAGTTATTCAAAATTTCAGTCATCCAAATGGTAACTGAAACATTCCCAGCTCTAAGCATTTCCGTAGTAATTTCATCAACCCCTGGGGATTTATGAAGTTTAAGTTTAGAAATAGCCAAACTAACTTCAGATTGTGTTATAGGGCCAACATTAAAGCCAACAATGCATCTATCATCATTGCAAACAATGGGAGTACAACTAACCACATTGTTTAGAACATCACTGAAATGCTCAGCCCACCTAGCCATGACAGAATCCTCACCTTCTATAACCTTGCCTTGTTTATCCTTCAATCCCTGTATACCTGTTCGTTTTCTACCACACAAAACATTAACTATCTGGTACAGCTCTCTGCTGTTGTGCTGTCTAACTGCTTCCTCAGCTTTGTCAGCAAGGCCATCAAGCCAAAGATTCTTATCAGTAGCTAACTGACCCTTCACACGTTTATTAAGTTCTTTGTAATGCTTTCTATTAGGACTAGTAGGGTACTGATTAAGGACATTCCTGCAGTTCCTTCTTTCTGAAATAAGCTCAAGTGCCTTATCACTTAAATAATTCTGCCTCCTCTGCTCCTTTTTCCCTAAAAGAGTACTGTTAGTTTCCAAAAAAGCCTGTTTAAAATGGCCCCATTCTTCCTCAACTTCAGTATTAAGCAATCCATGACTGCCATAATGACTAAGTAACCTATCATGGTAAGCTTTAGCTATAACTGGGTCTTTCAGAGCTTCAGTATTAAAGGTAAATTTTTTAACCCTAGCACAACACTTTTTAAGTTTAAGTTGCAAGACACTTTTAACAAGGTAATGGTCAGATCCAATTTCAGCTCCCCTATATGCCCTGGTATTTCTAACAGAACTAGCCCATTTGCTGTTAATTAATATATAATCAATCATATTCTTATGCAGCCCATCAGGTGAAACCCATGTGAATTTATGTATGTCGCGGTGTTTGTAATATGTGTTAGTTATTCTGAAACCATTTAGTTTACTTACCTGTAGGAGACGTTGCCCATTGCCATTGCAGGTACCAATACCAAAAGGGCCTATTACTCCTCCCCAAAGGTCAGAGTCGGTACCAACTTTGGCATTGAAGTCACCAAGAACAAGGGTAATATCTCCTTTCTTGACAGAATTCAAAATATCCTGAAGTTGTCTGTAAAACCTATCCTTCTCATCCTCATCAGAATCCTCAGTGGGGGCATAACAGCAGCACATCACCAGTATTTGTTACAAAGTTCCCAAAGAAATTCAACAGACACACCTATTCAAGAGTGGAACTATTTAGATTAACAGAAACACAACCTGCCTGCCCAATTTTCATCACTTAAGTTTTCTCTCTGTTTATAACCAATCTTACTCTAATACCAGTCTCATTAACAGCTCGAATGAAAGAATTCACCTCATCAACATCATTTGCTAAAAGAGCTAAATCCTCAGCATAATCTAAATCAGAAATTTTAAAATCTCCAGACTATTTAAAGCCAAAATTTTTCCCTTGCAGTGAATTTTGCATAATAAATAACCAAACTAAATAAAAAAGGAGACAAAATGCACCCTTGTCTAACTCCACTAACAATGCTAAATCAATCAGTACAAGCCTTACCAACTCTCACAAATGACTCAATAGTTATTATAGAGAGCTTTCATTACACTAATTGTCAGGTATTCCATATGATCTAATGATCAACCACAAATTATGACGATCAACAGAATCAAAAGCCTTTTAGAAATCAACCAGCCAGTAACCAAAGGTTTCTAAAATTCTAAACATTTCTCAAGAATATGCCTGAGTGAAAATATCTGATCTACACATCCCCTACCACTTCAGAATCCACATTGCTCATCATGATTGCACAATCATGCAAAGAATCCTTGCTGGAACAGAATGTAGGCTAATACCCTTATAGTTATCACAAGAATTGCAATCATCTTTTTTAAAGATAGGGATAATAATAGTTCTGGTAAAATCCTTAGAAACAATGCCTTTATCATAAAAAATATTCATAATTTCAGTCATCCACGTGGTAACTGAAACATTTGCAGCTCTAAGCACTTCGGTAATTTCATCTACCCCTGGGATTTATGCAGTTTAAATTTAGAAATGGCCAAAATAACTTCAGACTATGTTATGTGGCCAACATTAAAGCCAGTAATGCATCTATCCTCATTACAAACAATGGGCGTAGAACTAACCACATTGTTTAGAACATCGCTGAAATGCTCAGTCTACCTAGTCATGACAGAATCCTCACCTTCAATAACCTTACCTTGTTTATCCTTCACAACCTGTATATCTGTCTTTTCCCATACAAAACATTAACTATCTGGTATAGTTTTCTGCTGTTTCGCTGTCTATTTGTTTCCTTATCTTTGTCATCCAAACCATCTAGCCAAAGATTCTACATTTCTTTCTTTCAAAAAATTAGCTCCAGTGCATTATCACTCAAATAATTTTGCAACTTCTGCTCCTTTTTACCCAAAAGAGTACTTTTAATTCTTGATTAATTAATCTTTTTAAAATGGTATGATTCTTTCTCAATTTCAGTATTAAGCAAACTACGACTGTCATAATGACTAAGTAACCTATCACGGTAAGCTTTAAATATAACTGGGTCTTTCAGAGTTTCAGTGCTAAATGGAACTTTTTTAACCTTAGCATAACACTTTCATAGTTTAAGATGCAAAACACTTTTAATAAGGTAATGATCATATCCAATTTCAGTTCCCTTATATGACCTGGTATTCCTACAAAACTAGCCCATTTGCTGTTAATACATAATCATTCATATTCTTATGTAGCCCATCTGATGAAACTCATGTGTACTTATTTATGTTGCAGTATTTGTAGTAAATGTTATTGTCAAACCATTAAGTTTACTTACCTGTAGGAGTTGTCCATTACTACCATAGCTACCAATACCAAAGGGACTTATCACCTGTTCCCAAAGGTGAGAGTAAGCACCAACTTTAGCATTGAAAACACCTAGAACAAGAGTAATATATCCTTTCTTGATATAATTCAAAATATGCTGAAGTTATCCATAAAAGCTACCTTTCTCATCCCCACCTTAAACAACAGGGGTAACAAACTGTCAATAGAGTATACCACACAGGATATGGGGTCAACAAATTGATTTTGTGATACATAACCATATCATATATATATATACTGTTTTTTAGTAAAATTTACTTGATAGCTGATTAATTTTAAGTTTATGATATTTATTCAACATATCCATAATATTCTATCCTATATTATGAAAATTAAGTAATATTTTTTTTTAATCTAGAACAAACATGCCCAGTCCATTTCGTAGAGCACTTCCGAAGTATCTCCCTTTTCGTAGCACCTAAGGGGCATGCCTGGCCCACATATTAACCTTGAAAAGCACATGCAGCCCACATGTGCATCTACTGATAACAGTGCATTGTGTTTCCAACACATCCTGCTGGCAGGACAGTGCTTGCCTGATGATGTGCTGAAGTGGACGGCATGAAATGCATAGCGGTGCCTAGTCACAAATATCTTGTATAGGCAACCGGCTCAGAGCACTAATAGGAGCACTAAGTTTAGAATCCTATGACACCCAGTGACAAAGTGCTGATTAATAACATCACCGCATGGAAGAACAATCAGTCAACAACAAGTGAGAAGCAATGGATCTGTGAAAACACCAGCTCCCATGAAGAACAGCACACAATCAGGACTTGTCCTCCTCGTACAACTGAAGAGGCTGTCTCTAGAAGAACGCAGTAATGAAACCAATGCAGGTATGACTAAGTTGGGTTGGGTTGTTTTACCTCTGAGCGGCACTTTTTTGCACACCATGGGCTAAATGGCCAGGTCACATGGACCCCGAAGGCTAAGAGAAGGTTGGGGGAGGGGACCCACTGGAACAGCTGTTGGGAGACAGATAGTAGCCTCCCGTCAAGGCCATCCAGCGTGTTCTTTAACGTGCACAGGGTATGGCTCTCCCACACACGGGGCCACGGCTTAACGTCCCATCCGACGGACGGCGGCCTTTCCAAGCCCATCGATGTCCCCTATTGACCGTAGGCAGGGCGGGGAATTTTGCAGAGATAAATCTCAACGCTGACCCAGCTGGGACTCGAACCTGGGAACTACAGATTACGAGCCTGGCAGTATGACTAAGTAACCTAAATTTCACTGCACCAATATCAACTATCCTAGTGTCAATGAGCTAGATTGTTTTTTCCATTACCATGTGACTAGTCCAGCACCTACAGTGTTTATAGAGTTAATCTTTATTTAATGGTCATTGGGCATTTTTGTTTGCACTATTGCATAAAAAATTCACTTAAATTGTGCATTACTTTTTTATCAATATTTATTTCCATAGTCTTTAATACATCACTCAAAAAAGCTTAATAAACAATGTATTTTTAATTTTTATTAAATATATTAATTCCAAAAAAATTTGAATTAAAGGCTGTTTAACTGAGCATATAACATGCTCTATTAAGTTATTTTGCAAAAAGTTCTAAAATTCTCTTTTCTGACTGAACACAGTTGGAAAAAAGTCTGTCACTAGGCACAATTCATATTTGTTTCAATTGTAACAAAGATTAATGATATATGCAGAGCTCCCAAAGTTACACAATAAAAATTACAATTATGGAGAAAGAAAATTCAGGGCAATTACAAGGCACTTATGTGAATTAACAGATTCCAGTCTTTGAGCAATTTATATAATACAGGAGGTCCCCATTATCCATTTCCCCACAGATAAGGGGAAAATCATTAAGAAACTATGTAAGAATTCCCCCACACATCTGAGGATCACATCCATGGGCTACAAATGACTACAATGTCATTTCAGAAGAAAAGACCTTAACAATTCAAATCAAGAGAAGCCTTCTGAAAAATTGATCAAGTTGTGGTTTATTTTAGGGACCATGATCCATCCTCTCAATGATCATTCTGCCAAAGCTGAACATGAGCTATGAAATTGTGTTTAAAACTGCAAGGTGAAATCCAAACAACTTTAGATCTGTTCTTTGCAAAACACAAACCTATCATGGAGGAATCTGAACCACAGGATGGTTAGGAGTAGTATTTTTTAGCAACATTTTTATTTTAAGGTCCTTCCAGTTTTCACCCAACATCCCAATGAAGGGATCAGAAGATAGCAGATGACCCCTCCCCACTAATGGTACTGTATTTCCAGCCACCACCTAATTCTCTCACAAAATCAACCCCCATCCATCAAATCAAGCCCAACACCTCCATTTTCGAAGGTAATAAAAACCAGTGATATGTTAAAACAATTTATGAAAATAAATTGTGCACATCTAATTAGTGTTTCTTTGTAAATGAAATACTGTACCCACCAGCATACACAAATTCATGCACATATAAAACACACACAGATCATAAAATTAGCATCTTCTTTTTAAAATATAACAATATATACATATATATACACATCAATAACTTATAGTAAGTGGTAAGTCAAGGTAATTTCTTTAAAAAATTGTGTAATCAAATATTCCATCATATGATCTTGTCCTTATTTAACCCCTATTTACTTTTTAAGGGCAGAAATTCTCCATTTAAAGGCCATTCACTTTAAGTGGCATTTTTCTGGTCCACATTAACAATGGATATCAGGGGCCTCCTGCATATCAATCACTAATCGACGCATGATGAATGCATATTGATTATCAGTTACTAATTATTAGAGAAAACATCAAACATTATGCAAGATGCAGACTTTGAGAGTGACTGTCACTTCCTGTACTGCATACCGAGAACAGCAATCACTAGTCAAAGCATTTCACAAAATTTCATGTGACTGGTATTCCTTGCTATTCCTTCTGTGGTGTTAATTTATACAAAACTTAGTTTAACTGATTATTAGCACTTTGCATTTTTGTAGCCAGATTGATCTTTTTCTGAATTTCAATTATCTGAAAATGAAATTATAAAGTTGAAATGTAAGATTGCAATTCTTTTTAATGATAACCAGCAATTGTTTTTACCAATTTTTAATCAAATGTTCAAAAGAAAATGTAAAGCTATATATTTTTTACATGTTGAACAGCTTAAAAAAATGATAGATATTCAAAAGTAATCTGCTTAGACAGAATTTCATTCACTGCTTGAGTCACCAAAATTAACAAAGTAGCAATGGATTAGTTTCGTCCTTTTCTCTGTTGTACCATATATAGATTATTGATCAGTTTGATTTCCATGAATTTGGTCTAATCTTTCGTCTAGCAAAGTTGTAACTTCTAAACTTTTGGCATAAGATACTGATTTTTAATACTATGAGAAGTTGCATTATCCAGCAACTATGGCATATTACTTTTGGTTAATACTTTAGTACATTTTCGATTTTAAAGATTTTTTCTTTCACTTTGCTGCTTCTAGCATTATTTTTCATTTCTTCTCAAATATATATATATACACAAAAATTAATATGAATAATAACTATTTTTGAAACTACTGGATATGAAACTAGACCTAATACATCAGAAATTGTCCTAAAAATACAGCTGTCTCAAATGATATGATTATGGATTACATTGAAAAAAAATCAGAATTTTTAAAAGTTGTGACTTACTTTAGTGACTTTCTGACCATTGACTAGCATTAAATAAAATGAAATTTTAAAATGAAATATTTGCCATTGTTTGAAATTTGACTTTTCCTATAGCATTATACAGTGCATTCAGAAAGTCCCTCTGCAGTGAACATGCTAGGTTATATTTAATGGAAAACACCCATATTTTCATTTTAATAACACATTATATTTTGACTACAATTTATAGCATGTTCATCTTACCTTTGACTTTACATCAAATGATGATGTAGTCAAAATATATAGCATTATTAAAATGAAAATATAGCTGCATAATGCAACTTGGGCCAAAAGTTATTCGTTCTCAATTTCAATAGTTTATTGACTTTATATGCTTCAAAATATTTTGAATTTTTTTCACAGCTCTTTACATATTTTCAGTCCTTATTTATATTATCTTGCTTTTAAAGCAAAATAATTTTTTGGCACTACTTCCTAATTTTAATTATTTTAAAAATTATTAAGTTGGGAAGTTTTACCTCTGAACGGCACTTTTTTGCACACAATGGCTAAATGGTCACGTCATAAGGACCCTGAAGGCTCTGAGTAGGTTGAAGGATGGGATTAACTGGACAGCAGTTGTTGGGAGACAGATGGTAGCCTCCTGTCAAAGCCATACAGCATGTTCTTTAATGTACACAGAGTATGGCTCTCCAGCACAGGAGGTCACACCTTAATGTCCCATCTGATGGAAGGCAGCCTTTTCAAGCCCACTGGTGTCCCCTAATGACTGTGGGCAGGATGGGGAGTCTCAATGCTGGCACAGCTGGGACTCAAAACTGGGAACTGCAGATTATGAGCCTCGAAGGCTACCAACTGAGTCACTCCCTTTATTGAGTTATTTGCATTATTAAAAAGTTAAGAAAAAAACTAAAGGAAAGATTTAAATAATAAAAATATGAATTATTTATATTAAAATAATTAAATAATCTGGAAAAGGCAGCTGAATTAATGTTTGTCTTTAATTTACTAGAGTAAAAATAATTTTGCAATTTAAAAAGAAAAATGTATAAATATTTTCACCAACTTTTCTTAAAATCTTTTCGCTTTCAGTAATCATAATTAAAATGCTCTTTCTTTTGTATACATCATCATCATCCTGAAGCAGCCATGGGCTGTGGAGGTCCAACCAGACTGTGAAATTTAGTTCTCCAAGCAAGTCTGTCCTGAGCTACATCTACTGCATCTGGCCACTAAACATCATCATCATCATCATCAAGCAGCCATGGGCTACGGAGGTCCAACCAGACCACGCAGTTTAATTCTCCAAGCATATCTGTCCTGAGCTACATCAGCTGCATCCGGCCACTGCACACCAATTCTAACAAGGTCCTGTTTGACATTGTCTGGTGGGCCACTAAACACCAGTTCTAATAAGGTCCTGTTTGACATTGTCTGCCCACCGCATCCTAGATCTTCCCCTCTTTCTGAGGCCTTTAGGCACACTGTTCATAACCCTATTCGCCAATCTATAATTATTCATACGGGCAATATGGCCAAACCAACGGAGTCTCTCTCTGCACAATATGCTGCTTAAAGGAGGTTGCCAACTCCTTTGCCTAACCTCATCATTAGTTACAAAGTGGAACCACCTAATGCCTAAAATACTGCATAAGCATCTAGTTTCCTGTTATCTTGTTTACACCGCGTCCAAGTTTCACTACCATAACTAACCCTAGAAAGAACCAAACTATTATACAGTCTAATTTTAGTCTTTAGGTGTATACGCCTATTTCTCCACACTCTCCATAGATTCTTAAAAGTCCCGGCAGCAATCCCTATTCGTCTGTTAATCTCATGATGCACATCACCAGTATCTGTTACATAGCTCCCGAGATAAACTGTGACACCTGCTCAAGGGCGCACCCATTCAGATTAACTGAATCACAGACTGCCTGACCAATTTTCATCACTAGTTTTCTCTAGTTTTCTCTCTGTTTATAACCATACCTACTGCCAGTCTCATCAACAGCTCGAATGAAAGAGTTCATTTCATCAACATTGGGTTGGGTTGTTTTACCTCTGAGTGACACTTTTTGCACACCATGGGATAAATGGCCAAGTCAAATGGGTTGGATTGTTTTACCTCTGAGGGGCACTTTTTTGCACACCATGGGCTAAATGGCCAGGTCACATGGACCCCGAAGGCTCAGAGAAGGTTAGGGGTTGGTTGGTTGTTTTGGGTTTAATGGCGCATTAGCAACTCTGGCTATAATGCGCCAAACGAATGTCTAAATAAAAGCTAAAAGTCATAACGCCCACAACCAAAAGTTAAAAATTTACTATACATACAGTGAAAAAATGTAAAACAATAAAAGGAAACATAGTTAACAAGAAACAAATGTATAAATGTATAATAAATATAAAAAGCACCCAGGTGTAAGCGACCTGGGTTATACATTCGAATAAAACTATAGACGAGTAAAATATCCAGTATATTTTAAAAATTGGAAAACAGCGTTAAAACAACAATGATCTGATAAAAGATGTCCGAGTGTAAGGGGCTCGGATGTAAAATCGTGAAAGTTAAAATAGAGTCGACGTTCAAAGTTAAAAGCAGAACATGAAAGTAAAATATGTTTTATCGTTAAAATGGTGTCACAAAACTCGCACTTAGGTGCAGCGTCCGCCTTGAGAAGAAATGAATGAGTTATGAACGAATGACCTAAGCGGAGCCGAGCAAGGACAACTTCCTCCTTGCGATTCCTGAAGGTTAGGGTAGGGGACCCACTAGAACAGCTGTTGGGAGACAGATGGTAACTTCCTGTCAAGGCCATCCAGCATGTTCTTTAACGTGCACAGGGTATGGCTCTCCCACACAAGGGGCCACGGCTTAACGTCCCATCGACAGATGGCGGCCTTTCCAAGCCCATCGGTGTCCCCTACTGACCGTAGGCAGGGCGGGGAATTTTGTGGAGATAAATCTCAACGCTGACCCAGCTGGGACTCGAACCTGGGACCCCAATGGCTCAGAGAAGGTTGAGGGAGGGGAACCACTGGAGCAGCTGTTGGGAGACAGATGGTAGCCTCCCATCAAGGTCATCCAGCGTGTTCTTTAACGTGCACAGGGTATGGCTCTCCTGCACACAGCGCCACGGCTTAATGTCCTATCCAATGAACAGTGGCCTTTCTAAGTCCATCGGTGTCCTCTACTGACCGTGGGCACAAAGGGGAATTTTGCGGAGATAAATCTCAATGCTGACGCTTCTGGGACTCGAACATGGGAACTACAGATTATGAGCCTAGCGTGCTACCGACTGAGCCACCCCACCCCTCTCATCAATATCATTTGCAAAAAGGGCTAAATCATCAGCATAATTTAAATCAGAAATTTTCACATCTCTAGACCATTTAGGCCAAAATCTTTCCCTTGCATTGAATTTCGCATAACATAATTAATAACCAAAGAGAAAAGGAGACAAAATGCACCCTTATCGAACACCAGAAGTAATGCTAAACCAATTACTACAAGCCTTACCAACTCTCACATATGACTCAGTGTTATTACAGACAGCTTTCATTATGTTAACTAACTTGTCTGGTATACCATATGATCTCACAATCAACCACAAATTATGACGTTGGTTGGTTGGTTGTTTAGGGTTTAATGGCGCATTAGCAACTGAGGCTATAATGCGCCAAACGAATGTCCAAGATGTAAAAAGATAAAAGTCATGGAACCCTCAACCAATTTTTAAAAATAAACTAGAAATTTAACGAGATAAATGTAGAATAATAAAATAACAAGCAGTGAGTAACAATAAACAAATGTAGAAATATTTTGTAAAAATAAAAGTAACCAGGTGTAAACAATCAATAGAGTAAAATTATAGACGAGTAAAATAACCTGTAAATTGTAAAAATTGAAAGACAGCGTTAAAACAACAATGATCAGCTAACAAATGTCCGAGTGTAAGAAGCTCGGACGTAAAATCATGAAAATTAAAAAACAAACGGCGTTCAAAGTTAAAACATGGACACGATATTAAAATGTGTTTGATGGTTAAAATGGTGTCACAAAACTCACACTTAGGTACGTCGTCCGCCCGTAAGAGAAACGAATGTGTAATAAACGAATGACCTAAGCGGAGCCGAGCAAGTACAACTTCCTCCTTGCGATTCCTGCGGTAACAAGACTGCCATGGTTTGATGATAGGTTTGATCTCAAAGAGCTTGTTCGTAAGCTGTTCCGACCAAGATCTCTGCCACCGTGCCCGGAGCTCGATGGTAAAACGCTGCCGGAAATCCAGATATGGAACCGGCAACGGAGAGTCGGACAGGGGCGTGGCTGACTTGGCAGCAGCATCTGCCAAGTCATTGCCCCTGATACCGATGTGACCGGGCACCCAACAGAAATGGATGGTGGTGGTGGCTGCCAGACGATGTAGCTGCTGGCGGATCTTAGTAAGAACAGGGTGAGGCCGATGCCTCACCGAGATCAAAGCCTGTAGCGAGCTAAGCGAGTCGGTGTAAAGCACACACCGACGATGATGCTTAGTCGCCACGTGGTCCAAGGCGAGGCTGATAGCGTGCAACTCTGCGGTGAAGATGGAACACTGCAGTGGGATCTGGTCTGCAATGATTACATCACAGCAGACCATGGCCGATCCCACCGAAGTGCCGGACTTCGAGCCATCTGTAAAGACAGGTAAGAAGTCCGGGTGCTCAGCACGATGGCTGGCAAAGAGTTGCCGGTACACACAGTCGGGTGTAAAGGCCTTCCCCGTCCTGCACAAGGAAAAATCACAGGAAGGGGAAACAGCGAGCCATGGTGGAAGTGGCTCAGCTGTCGACTGTGCAACGCTATCGAGACTGGTGTTGATGTCTCTGAGGAAGCCTCGGACACGCAAACCAAAAGGACGAATGGCAGTCGGCCGATTAGTGTAAAGAATTTCCCACTTCGGACTGAAAACGCAGTCCCAAGTGGGATGGCCAGGCAGGGATCGCAATTTAGAAGCATATTGTAGGGACAACTGCTGACGGCGAAGAGATAAAGATGGTTCGTCGGTCTCAACGTAAAGACTCTGGACCGGTGAGGTGCGGAAGGCTCCCGTGCAAACACGGAGGGCCTGATGATGGAGGGGGTCCAGCACCTTCACCACCGAATCCCGTGCCGAGTGGTACACCTGGGATCCGTAGTCCAGTTTCGATCGGACAAGTGCATGGTACAGGCGGAGCAAAGAACATCGGTCCGCCCCCCAAGAGAGGGAGGAGAGGACCTTGATGATGTTCAATGCCCGCGTGCACTTGGACCTGAGATGACGTATGTGAGGTAAAAAGGTCAATTTCCGATCGAATATGAGACCGAGAAACTTGGTCTCCACCACAACTGGAATGATGTTACCCCCGAGCCGCAGCTTGGGATCCAGATGAAGATTACGCTTGTGGCAAAAGTGCACACAAGCGGTCTTCTGTGGGGAGAACCGAAACCCGTTTGCCGTCGCCCAAACCAAAAGATTGTTCAGGGCAATTTGCAGTTGTCTTTCAATGACCCTCATGCTGGACGATGAGCAAAAGATGCTAAAGTCATCAACATAGAGGGCATTACCTACTGATGGAGGAAGTTGTCTAGTTATAGAATTAATCTTGACAGCGAAAAGCGTAACACTCAGAACGCAGCCTTGTGGCACCCCCTGTTCTTGGGGGTACGGCCGCGAGAGAGTGTTACCGACACGGACACGAAAAGAACGTGTCGATAAGAAGTTGGAGATGAAGATCGGCATGTGACCTCTCAAGCCGAAGCTGTGGAGGTCACGAAGAATGCCGAATCTCCAAGCCGTGTCGTACGCTTTTTCGATGTCGAAGAAAATTGACACCAGGTGCTCTCTTCTTAAAAATGAATTTCTGATAGCCGATTCGAGGCGTATCAGATGGTCAAGAGTTGACCGTTGCCTGCGAAAGCCACACTGGGTGTTGGAAAGAAGGTTGTGATGTTCTAAATACCAGATGAGTCTGGCATTTACCATTCTTTCCAACACCTTGCACACGCAGCTCGTCAATGCGATGGGACGATAATTGGAAGGAATCTTGGGATCTTTGCCTGGCTTGGGGAAGGCCAAGACGATGGCCTCCCGCCAGGAGTCCGGAAACTGCTCCTCGAGAAAAATGCGATTGAAGAGATGGAGCAGCCGATCCTTACTCGATGGTGAAAGATGTTGGAGCATGGCATAATGGACATTGTCCGGCCCAACAGCAGAGGCACGAGAAGAGTGCAGAGCAAGGCGAAGCTCCTCCGCTGTGAATGGCCTGTTGTAAGGCTCCAGGCCATTCGAGTGGAAAGACAGCGGAGAGCGCTCCGCCCTGGCCTTCTGGGCCAGAAACTTGGGGGAGTAAGAGGAAGACGAAGAGATGGAAGAGAATGACTCCCCCAGAGTGTCGGCAATTGCTTTGGGATCAGCAATTGCCTGTCCATTTTGCTCCAGGATCGATAACGAGTGGGAGGTGTAGTTCCCACTCATCTTCCGGACTTTATCCCACACAACCTTAGAACTAGTCGTGCGGGTGATGGAAGACGTATACTTGATCCAAGATTCCTTCTGGCTCTGGCGTCGGACGAAACGAGCTTTCGCCCTGGCGCGTTTGAAATTTTCAAGGTTGGGGGACGTCGGATATCTCCGAAACACCCCCCAAGCCTTGTTCTGAGCCTTACGAGCTGCGGTGCATTCTGGATTCCACCACGGTTTCGGAAAGCGAGGAAACCGTGTAGAAGTTTGAGGAATCGTTGATGCAGCTGCATCCACGATACAGTCCGTTATCTCCGCTACTGCCACATTGATGGGCTCCTGGCTGACAGAGTGGTCGCCGAGCTCAGAGAGCAGCTCGAAACCACCCCAGTCAGCCCGATCGAGCCTCCACCGTGAGACGCGTGAAGGGCTGCAAGGCCCCCCACGGGAGATGGTGCACACCACGGGGAGGTGATCGCTTCCATACGGGTTGTCCTCGACCTCCCATGTAAAGAGTGGAAGGATCGAGGAGGAGCAGATGGTGAGGTCAATGGCAGTGAAAGTGCGGGTTGGGGAGTGAAAGTAAGTACTGACACCGGTGTTCAACAGGGAGAGAGAAGGATCCAGGAGCCACTGCTCCAGGACCCCGCCCCTCCCGTTGGTGTCAGCACTGCCCCAAAGTGGACTGTGTCCGTTGAGGTCCCCCATAATGAAAAAGGGGGACGGCAGCTGCGAGACGAGATCATCAAGGTCTTCCTGGAAGACGATGCTCCCAGGTGGAAGATATACAGAGCAGACAGTCAGTGAGAACCCCACGAAGAGACGGATGGCTACCGCCTCTAAGTTGGTAGTGAGGGGTACGACCTGGAATGGAGAATGGTTGCTCACGAGGATGGCGACACCCCCGCGAGCTGGACCATCTCCATCCCGGTCCCGGCGAACTAGTGAAAAGTGCCGGATCGTGGGATCTGTGACTGGCTGCAAGTATGTCTCCTGCAGGCACACACAGATGGGCTGGTGTGCCTGAAGGAGGGCCTTGATATCGTCAAGATTCCTCTGGAATCCACGACAATTCCATTGTAGGAGTGTGGCCATCTCAGGACTTAGAAGAGTGGGCGGACGACGAATTCCTATTCAACTTCACCGCCGCAGAGGACGGTTTAGTGAATAGGGGGCGGTCAGTATCCATGTCCTCGGAATCGTCCGAGGGGCATGGATCGGTGACCGCCCTTTGTGGAGCTGTTATTTTCTTTTTGGGCCCCGGTGGGGGCCCCTTAGGTTTTGAAGGTCTTGCTGTCTGAGGACGGGGAGGAGGAGGCCTTCCGGTGGAGGTGGAAGGCTGAGCTGCAGGAATGGAAACCGGGGTTGATGTCGAAGTCGACACCATCCTCGGTCTCGCCTGCGTGAGGAGGTACTTCGCAGCTGGCGAGAAAGACTCAGTAGGTGGTACACTGATGTCAGTCTGCACCGCAACCGAAGTCATTGGAACGATGGGCTTTCCAATGACTGCACTGGCATAGGAAACCTTGCCAGGTGGGGCGGGCGGTGCAGCCAGCTTTCTCGCTTCAGCATACGAGATGTTGTTCACGACTTTGAGGCGTTGTACCTCCTTTTCCTCCTTCCACTTCGGACAGTCACGGGAGTACGCCGGATGTTCGCCACTACAGTTCACACAGCATGCCTTTTCTGCTGTGCAGTCAGGATCGAGATGATCCTTACTGCCACAGCGAGCACAGGTGGGCTTGCCCCTGCATGCTGTGCGGGCATGACCGTATATCTGACACTGAAAACAGCGCAGAGGGTTTGGGATATACGGCCGAACCTCACAATGTAAGTAACCTGCCTTGATGGAAGAAGGCAGGCGTGGCGTGTTAAATGTCACAATCAACACCCTGGTGGGTGTCAATTTCCCATCACGGCGTGTCGAAACCCGGTGGACCGCTGTTACTCCTTGAGATGCGAGCTCCGAGAGGATTTCCTCCTCAGTGACTTTGAGGAGGCCCCACTCGGTGATCACACCCCGAGAGGAATTCAAAGTTTTATGGGGAGTGACTTCGACAGCCACCCCACCAATATCTTTTACTTTCAGGAGCAGTTCGGAGTGTTTTGAACAAGCGGTCTCAACCTGCAAGTCGCCAGATCGTAAGCGCTTGACAGATTTCGGCTCTCCCGCAAGACCTTTTAAACCTTTGTTGACGAAAAAAGGGGACATGTCCCCAAGCACCTGATCACCCGTGGAGTGGATGATCAGGAACTTTGGGAACGAAGACACAGACACAGAAGACGATGGCAGAGATAACGGAGACAAGGACGAAGACGGGGGTTCATGTCGAGCCCTCTTGTTGGCGGTGATCGCATTTTCATCATTCACTCGCATGTTTGGTTTTGTGTGGTTCAGTGCCCGCTGTCCCCACCCTCCACGGAGCCCAACAAGGGGACGCCCATTCGGGCGCCAGGGCTACGCAGGCACTATACCCACACAGACAGTGAGCCAAGCCCTCACAAATAAATAGAAAGTAAATAAAAAGAGAAATGTGCAGAACAAAAACGTTCTACACAAATGAAACAAAGCGCAAAAATAAGAATATTGTGACTGCCAAACTGGCTGCACAAAGAAAGGATAACGACAAAAGGAAAATAATCTGTGAGGAAACTTGCAAACCTGTACCCGGACCGTGGGCAAGGTTACTCACCGCTCTGCACGGTTGACCCTAGCAGGACCTGCCCACCAGCCGATTGCTCCTGGGGGGGCCACCCAGGAGCTCCCGTTTACCGGAAGCAGAGGCCAAAGCAGTGTATAGCAGAGGCCCCGGAATCCGCTGCCCAGCCCCGCGACAGACAGGCTCCCCAATGGCAAGACGGCCAATGGGGACCACGCCAGTCATGAGCTGAGGAGAGAAAACGGGGACCCCCGAGCAACTACCAGGATCCTCCTTTCCTGGGACACGGGTCTCCGCGCACGGCAAACACGCGGGCGAGCGTTTAGGACCCTGCGAAGGTAACCGAGCCAGCGGAACCTTCACAGGGTGGTCCCCCTCACCGCGTACAGGTGCTCACACCGAGGGGGCCAAATTATGACGATCAACAGAGTCGAAAGCCTTTTTGAAATCAACAAAGCTATAGCAACCAAAGGTTTCTGAAACTCTAAACATTTCTCAAGAATCTGCCCGAGTGAAAATATCTGATCTATACATCCCCTACCACTTCTGAATCCACATTGTTCATCAAGCAATTGCCTGTCAACCATATTCTTAATTCTATTAAGCACAATCATAAAAATGGAACAGAGAGTATTCTGATACCCCTATAATTATCACAAGAACTGTGATCACCTTTTTTGAAAATAGGGGTAATAATAGCTCTGGTAAAATCCTTAGGAACCATGCCTTTATCATAAAAGATATTCAGAATTTCTGTCATCCAAGTGCTACTAACCGAAACATTCCCAACTCTAAGCATTTCCATAGTGATTTCATCTACCCCTGGAATTTATGCAGTTTAAGTTTAGAAATGGCCAAAGTAACTTCAGACTATGTTATGTGGCCAACATTAAAGCCAGTAATGCATCTATCCTCATTACAAACAATGGGCGTAGAACTAACCACATTGTTTAGAACATCACTGAAATGCTCAGCCCACCTATGATATGACAGAATCCTCATCTTCTATAACCTTACCTTGTTATCATTCAATCCCTGTATACCAGTCCATTTTCTACCACACAAAACATTAACTATCTGGTACAGCTCACTGTTGGTGTGCTGTCTAACTGCTTCCTTGGCTTTGTCAGCCAAGCCATCAAGCTAAAGATTCTTATAAGCAGCTAACTGATCCTTTACATGTTATTATGCATATATCACATTGTGTGTATCAATTGCACATACCTGATCTATTAGATAAATTACATGGTAAAAATAAATATATTGGGAAAACATTTAGACAGTTCAAGGATCGTATGAAAGAACACCACCAAGATTTAAAAAAACTAAATCCAAACACTGCATATGCACAAACCATAATTGAAAATAAGATTAATATTATTGAATACAAACCTTTGGCTGCACCGAAAACTAAGTTTCAGTTAAATTATGCAGAAAAATTGTTAATACACACACAACTAGATATTGTATGAAATACGGACATTTCCCCCTTACCTTCAGCATGGAATCTCCTCCTGCAACACCAATCAAATCCTAGTACACATAAAGATGTAACATCATCTGATCATGACGTAAGAAGTTAGACAGGTATAAAGCAAACTTGCTACTCAATCACCAACAGAGCCTGAAGATGGCGTAATGTCAGAACAATGGTGAAACGCGTTGCTCTTTTGAACAGGAGTACTGGAATCCCCAATGCCAGCAACATCTGGGGACCAGTAAATATGTTTTTAAAAGATTTTAAACTTCTAGACGATTTTAAATGTTAAATATTATAACTCCATTCGCAAAATCTGAGGATAGTGCAAAAGTTTCTTTTCCATCAAAATTCTGTACCAAAACATATCATAAATAGGAAAGTGCAATATAACTAGATATAAACCTTCAGACTTAACAATCTTAGTTTATGGAAGGATGTAACAACCTCAGCACAACAGAAGTGATACAGTATTCTTCAAATGCAGTTAATTGAAGTGATTCAACGTACTTCAAATGCAAGTAATATCTTGTATATCTACTGACTGCATAAGTGATGACTACATCGATATAACATCATACCTGTATCTTCAAAGGACTGGTTTCTATACATAATTTAACATCATTAGCTACAAGTGATGATTGCAATAAGTTCCGTTGGGTTGTTTTGTTTTACCTCTGAGCAGCACTTTTTTTGCACACTATGGGCTAAATGGTCAGGTCACCAGGCCCCCGAAGGCTCAGAGAAGGATTGGGGGAGGGGACCCACTGGAACAGCCGTTGGGAGACAGATGGTAGCCTCCCGTCAAGGCCATCCAGCGTGTTCTTTAATGTGCACAGGGTATGGCTCTCCTGCACATGGGGCCACAGCTTAACGTCTCATCCGACGGACGGCGGCCTTTCAAAGCCCATCGGTGTCCCCTACTGACAGTGGGCAGGGCGGAGAATTTTGCAGAGATAAATCTCAACGCTGGGACTCAAACCTGGGAACTGCTGGAAAAACCCTGGGAAAACACTGCCAAAAATCCACGTATGGAACTGGCAGTGGAGAGTTCGACAGGGGTGTTGCTGATTTGGCAGCAGTGTCTGCCAAGTCATTTCCACCTTCATCACCGAATCCCAAGCAAAGTCATACACCTAGCATCTGTAGTGTCTCGACCAGACAAGAGCATGGTAAAAGCAGAGCAAAGAGCATCAGTCTGCTCCCTAGGAGAGGAGACTGATGCTCAGTGCCCACAAGCACTTGGACCTACGATGGCATATGTGTGGTAAAAAGGTCAATTTATAGTCAAAGGTGAGACTGAGAAACTTTGTCTCAACCACAACTGGAATGGTGATGCCGCAGCTCAGGGACAGATGGGTTGTTGGGTTGTTTTATCTCTGAGCAGCACTTTTTTTCACACCATGGGCTAAATTACCAGGTCACAAGGTTAGGCCCCAAAGGCTCAGAGAAGGTTAGGGGAAGGGACCCACTGGAACAGTTGTGGGGAGACAGATGGTAACCTCCCATCAAGGCCATCCAGCGTGTTCTTTAACGTCCACAGGGTATAGCTCTCCCACACATGGAGCCACAGCTTAAAGTCCCATCAGACAGACAGTAGCCTTTCCAAGCCCATCGGCAGGGACAGATATAGATTACACTAGTGGCGAAAGTGCACACAAGCAGTCTTCTGTGGGAAGAACTGAAACCCATTCATTGGCTGTCACCCAAATCAATTGTTCAGGACAGTTTGCAGTTGTCATTCAATGACCATCATGATGGACAATGAGTAAAAGATGCTAAAGTCATCAACATAGAGGGTATTGCCTACAATTGGAAGAAGTTGTCATGTAATCAATTTATCTTGACAGCAAAAAGCTTAACACTCAGGACACAGCCTTCTGACACAGACATGAAATGAACAAGATAGAAAGTTGGAAATGAAGATCAGCATGTGACCTCTTGATCCGAAAGCATGTAGGTTACGAAGAATGCTAAATCTCCACAATGTGTTGTATGCTCTTTCAATGCCAAAGAATATGGACAATATGGAATATGGACAGTGTTGTTCTCTATGTAAAAATCTGTATGTAATTGCAGATTTGAGGCAGATGAAGTGTCTGTGGTAGACCATTTTCTTTGAAAGCTACGCTGGGTATTGGAAAGGATTGGGATCAGTTGTTTTACCTCTGAGTAGCACTTTTCTGCACACAATGGGCTAAATAGCCAGGTCATAAGAACCCTGAAGGCTCAGAGAAGGTTGGGGGAGGGGACCTACTGGAACAGCTGTTGGGTGACAGCCTCCCATCAAGGCCATCCATCATGTTCTTCAACATGCAAAAGGTATGGCTCTCCCGCATACGGGGTCATGGCTTAACATCCCGTCCGACAGACAGCAGTCTTTCCAAGCTTATCAGTGTCCCCTATTGACTGTGGGCATGGGAGTTTTGCAGAGAAAAATCTCAATGTTGACACAGATGGGATTTAAACCTGGGAATTACAAGTTACATACCTGGAGTGCTACAGTCAGCCATCCCTGCCTCTTGGAAAGAAGGCCATGGTGTTCCAAATACCAGACTGGTAGTTAACATTCTTTCCAACACCTTGCATATGCAACTCGTCAACTCAATAGAATGATAATTTAAAGAAATCTTGGAGAGGACTAAGACAATGGCCTGCCACCAGAAGTCTGGAAACTGCTCCTTGAGGAAAATGCAGTTGAAAAGACAGCTTGAGTATGATTGAATGATGCCATCCAACACTCCACTATACAGGACAGTACTACATCTTATGGATGGCACTAAAAGCCACCTTTGTGTGCTGGTTGATGAAACAGAAAACTGACATTCTGGCTGTGAAGCAGTGGTGAAAGTACCTATCGTTTACATTACTATAATATTTTCTAAATCTGTCAGTTCATTCTATCTGTAATATTGGAACTTTCGAATCAGATATTTGGGACAGATGTCCAAGTTCAAAGCTCTGAAAAGACTGAGCAGCCAATCCTTACCCGATGATGAAAGATGTTGGAGCATGGCATAATGGACATTGTCTGGCCCAACAGCAGATGCACCAATGGAGTGCAGAGCAAGGTGAAGCTCCTCAACTGAATGGCCTGTCGTAAGGCTCCAGGTCAATCAAGTGGAAAGACGGAAGAGAGTGTTCGGCCTTGCTCTTCTGAGCCATACACTCGGGGGAATAAAATGACAATAAAGAGATGGAGGAAAACAATTCCCCCAGAGTGTTGTCAATTGCTTGGGGATCAGCAATTGCTTTTCATTGTGCTCCAGGGTCAATAATGAGTGGGACATGTAATTCCTATCCATCTTCTAGACTTTATCCCACACGACCTTAGAACTTGTCCTGTGTGTGAAGATGTGTATTTGATCCAAGTGTCATTCTTGCACCAGACAAAGTGGTCTTTCACCCTAGCATGCTTGAAAGCTTCGAGGTTGAGGGATGTCGGATATCTCTAAAACACCCTCCAAGCCTTGTTCTGAGTCTTATGAGTTGCAGTGCAAATTGGGATTCCACCATGGTTTCGGAAAATAAGGAAACTGTGTTGAAGTTTGAGGAATTGTAGAGGCAGCTGCATGGACAATAGTCCATCATCTCCACCACTGTTCCACTAATAGGCTCCTAGCTGACAATGATAGTCAAACTCAGGAGTTCAAAGCCACTCCAGTCAGCCCTATCTAGCCTCCACCATGATAATGTGAAGGGGTGCAACCATGATATATATGCGATGTCACACACCACAGGGAGGTGATCACTTCCATACGGATTATACTCAACCTCTCATGTAAAGATTGGAAGGATCGATGAGAAGATAAGATCAACGGCAATCAATGTGCAGATGGGGGAATGAAAGTAGGAACTGACACTGGTATTTAACAGAGAGAGTGAGGGATGCAGGAGCCACTGTTCGAGGACCCCGCCCCTCCTGTTGATGTTAGTACTGCCCCAGAGAGGACTGTCTGATAAAGCCCTCACCCTCTATGATGAGGAAGGAGGATGGCAGCTGCATGATGAGGTCATCAAGATCTTCCCAGATGATACTTCTGGCAGTAGATAGATGGAGCAGACAATCAACAAAAAAACCACAAAGAGGCAGATGTGAGCTGCCTCTAAGATGGTGGCGAGGGTTACAATCTGGAATGGTTGCTCATGATCATGAAGATAGCGACAACCCTGTGAGCTGGTTCATCTCGCTCCTGGTGAACTAAAGAGAATTGCCAGATTGCGAGATCCTTGGATGTCTGCAAGTACATTTCCTGGAGCACATGCAGATAGGTCATGTGTCCTCAGGAGTACCTTGATGTCGTCAGTATTTCTCTGGAATCCACGGCAGTTCCATTGGAGAAGTGTAGCCATCTTAGGACTTAAAGGAGTTGGCAGACGATTTTCGATTTATTTTTACAGTCAGGAGCAATGATTTTGAAAAATTGAGGGAAGGGGTTCATGTCCATGTAACAGTGACTACTGAACAAATTTGTGTTAAAGTTTTCTTTTTAAGCCCCAGTAGGGGCCCTTTGGGTTTGAAAGGTTTTACTGTCTGAGGTCTGGAAAGAGAAAGTCTTACACTGGTGGAAATGGAAAGTGTAGAAGCAGAAATCATAACCAGAGTCAAAGTTAAAATGGACACAGATTTCAGCCTACTGCAAGAAGCACTTAGTGGCTGGCAAGAAAGACTCGGATGGTGGAACACTGATGTCGGTTTGCACTGCCCCAGATGACATGGGAACAATAGGCTTTCCAACAGCAACACTGGCATAGGAGAGCTTGCCAAGTGGCAGTGGCAGTGCAACCACTTTTCTTGCTTCGGGATACGAGATGTTTCCATCCACTGCACCTCTTTCTCCCCTTTCTATTTCAGACAGTCACAGGAATAGGCACTACTGCAATTGAGGCTACTTGCTGTCTCAGCCACACCGAGCACAGGTAGGCTTACCCTGGGAAGCTGTGCAGGCATGACCATATCTCTGGCACTAGAATTAACGCAGAGGATTTGGAATATATGGTTGTACAATGCAATGCAAATATCCTGCCTTGATGTAAGTAGGCAAGCGTGGTATATTGAATGCCAAAATTAGTACCCTGGTGGGAACTAACTTTCCATCCCAGAGGACCGAAACCTGGTGGAATACAATCACTCCTTGGGCGATTAACTCGAAGAGGATTTCCCCCTCAGACTTGGAGGAAGTCGCACTCAAAAATGACACCATAAGAGAAATTCAGCAATTTTATGGGGTGTCACAGAGATTGCCACCCCACCAATAATTGTCACATTCAGGAGGAACTGTGTTTAGAGCATGAAGTCTCCATCAACAAGTCACCAGTTCTTAGGTGCTCGACTGATTTTGGTTGTCCTGCAAGACCTTCCAAACCTTTACTGATAAAAAATGGGGACATGCCCCCAAGTACCTAACCACCCAAGGAATGGATGATAAGGAACCTTGGAGACACACAAATAGACACAGAAGTTGACAATGATGACTAACACAATGAAGAAGATGGGGCTCATGATGAGCCCTCTTGGCAGCAATGGGCGATGAATTTCCATTTAAAGAACTCATGTTGGTTTCTAGGTATTTCAGTGCCATGATCCTTACCCACCACAGGGCACAACAAGGGGACATTTAATCAGGTGCCAGGGCTGCACAGGCACTATACCTACACAATCAGTAAGCCAAGCCCTCACAAAAAGAAAAAGAAAACTGAGGAACTAAACTATCCTTACAAAATGAAATATGTAAAAAGGTAAAAAAAAAAAGGATAAGAACCTAACTGTCCTAACAAATGACAGATAACTATGAAAGGAAAATAAGGTGTAGAAAAATTCACAAACCATTACACAGATGTGGGCAAAGACCAAAGCAGTGTGTAGCAGCAGCCCTCAAAATCTCTGCCAAACCCTGCAATGAACAAGCTCCACAAAGAAAAATAGGCCAAAGGTGGTCCTGCTAGTCAGGAGCTGAGGAGAGCAGACAAGGGCCCCAGAGCAACTACCAGATGCCACTATGCCCCTTTTTTAACTGATATTTTTCAGAGTTTTTACATTCACCAGCAGCTTGGCATGTGGTGGCTAGAAGCAGTCATTTCCAAAGTCTAATATACTTGTCTAATCTATTTATAATTTATAAGTACATTCAAATATAATCCAAACTTGAAATATTAACCCCTTCCATGCGAGTCTTGACATTAGTGCTATGCTGCACAATACGAATTTTATTGAACTTTTACCAAATACCATATATGATAATTGTGGCTCTTGTAGAGATCTGGCATCATCAAATACTTCAGGAATATGCTTCCAGCTTCCCACTATTTCCTGGGGTTCTTGCTCTTCATCCTCAAATTCATTATCAGTAAGGTCAGAAAAAACAGTACCACTCCAAACCATATCACTTTCACCAAATTCCTCTTCATACGACATATTTATTGTATTTTTATTCAATCAAATATGAAAATCAAATTGCAATTAGCTGCAAATTAGCACACATCACATTTGCCTGAATGCTCATTAGCAACTGATTTTTAGCCTCCTTCAGGCCTTATATGGTGTGGTAAATTTTGAATGGTCGAAATATATATGATGTCATCAGTGATAAGCATTATGAAAGCCTCCAAGAACTCATAAGTGAGCATTTCGACATACACTGAAGAGCCAAAACATTACAATCACCTGCCTAATATGACTTTGGTCCTCCGTGTGCTGCCAAAACAGCTATTACCAGGCGAGGTATGGACACTACAAGCTTTCTAAAGGTGTCTTGTATCTGGTACCAACAGGTTACCAGAAGATCCTTTAATTCTTGTAAATTACATGGATATGCTGTTCCAAAACAAACCACAGATTCTCGATTGGATTGATGTCTGGGGAATTTAGAGTCCAGGGCAATACCTGGAAGTCTTCCTCACATTCCGCGAACCATTCTCGAACAATCCGGGCAGTGTGGTATGGCACATTATCCTGCTGAAAGAAAGCACTACTAGAAGATTATACCATTGCCATGAAAGGATGTACCTAGTCTGCAATGATGTTTAGGTAGGCAGTAGATATCATAGTTTCCTGCACATGACTGGACCCAGGGTTACCATGAATGACATTACCCAAAGCATTACACTTCATCCATCGCTTGTTTTCACCATAGGTTGCATCCTGGTGCCAACACTTCACCAGGTAAATGATGCAGACTTACCAATTGTCCATATGGTGCAATAGGAAACAAGATTCATCGGACCAGACAACCTTCTTCCAATCATTCAAGGTCCAGTTTTGATGCTCATGTGCCCATTGTAGGCACTTTCGACGGTGAACCATGATTAGCATGGACACTCGGAGCGGCATGCAGCCCCATTTTTAGCAGGGTTTGATATACTGTGTGTTGGGACACATTACACTCATCACCAGCATTCAAATTCTGGGCGAGTTGCACCACAGTATCCCTTCTGTTGGCTTGTACGATGACACGGGAGAGCCTTTGCTAACCTCCAGCATCGATGAGCTGTGGTCGGCCCACACCTTGCTGATGGTTCATGGTTTTTCCCTCCTCAGACCACTAAAAATTAAATTTTGCCTTCACAAATAAAAGAAAACCACCAGAAGTAATAGCATCTAAAACATATTTTCCTAATTGTGCATATCATTATACGATGAATGTCTGGCAGTACCATCTGGGGCTACTTGTTTCGAAAGTCTATTATCACTAACAAATAAATGTTCATTCCGCAATTTGAAAAAAACAATCTCATTAGAGAGACTATTTCTAGCAAGCGCATATTGCTAACAAACTAACTACCATTCCAATATTTAGGAAAACCCCAGAACAAAATTATCAGAGACAACCATTTTAACCTTAACATACTGCTGAACTGCCTTTCCACCCTTTTAATCCCCCCCCCCCCCAAAAAAAAACACTAATCTTATAACAAGCCTAAAAAACAAAATTGTAAACATTCACCTCTGATCCACAGTATAAAAAAACAGGCCCCGGAACTAAATAATGCCATCCGAGAAAAAAAGTCTAAAAAACACGAATTATTGTTAACAATTTACATTACTACTCATGGTGCCATCTAGTGAGCAAGTGCCATAAACTGCAGGAGGTACACCTACAAATTGATTATTAGTTACTAGTTATTAGTGATTAAAATATATTTACATAGCATAAAAAAAGTCTCAGCCCCTTGTGAGCCACGATCAGTTACAGGAGAAAACAAATTAACCTTCCCATTCAAGCACTCCAAGTTTAGCGATGATCATTTTATCGTACCCACTAACTGATTATGAATTAAATATCTTTATAAGATATGAAATATGACAAAAAGTTTCAATCTGTTTGGTTACATTTTTGGCATGTGTGCTTCTTCATATTAACGAAATTTGACTTCACCACTAATAATCAACAAAAGATACATTGCAAAATTTAATATTACAATATAGAGAGAATAGCAACAATTATTGCACCCCTTTCTCCAATAGTTTTTTTTTTTTGCGCAGTGCTTGGATCTTCAGCAGTAGCAAGCTTCGTATGCAGCATGGGAAATTTGTACATTTTTTATATTAATCTTTATTATTAATATTAGATTATTAATATAGAGAGAGAATAGCAACAGATGCCACTATGCCCCTTTCTTAACTGATATTTTTCAGAGTTTTTACGTTCACCAGCAGCTTGCATGTGGTGGCTAGAAGCAGTTATTTCTAAAGCCTAATATACTTGTCTAATCTATTTATAATTTATAAGTACATTCATCAGCAGTATCAACTTAATTGCTAATAATTAATATTCAATAAGGAGGCATCATGCCCTGATCAATAATAGATCAATCAATATATTTCAAAAGTTAGCATTACAATACATCAGGAATAACAACAAATGCTATTGCAACTTTTTTTAAAGCACTTGGATTGCCGGCATTGGCAGTTTGTCATGCGGTATGGGAAGTAGTGACTTACCGCAGTCACTGCATGTACATTTTTGTCACTGCATCCATAGGTTTTTGATATTAACGAAAGTTAAATCTAGTAGCAAACTTTTAATAACAATCAACATGAAAATATGATTAACTGATTAATAATAGAAATAAAACTCAGACATAAAACAATCATACATACCTCTTGTGATCAGCTGCCGAGTTACAAAGTTATGGTGAAACAAAACTGACACTCACGTGTCAGTTTTGTTTCACCATAACTTTCACACTCACGTAAGATAAGCACACGTAGGGAACATAAAGCGCAAAATTTAATATAATTAAAAGTGCCTCAACTCTAGCGAAAGAAAAGCTTTAATCCCTTATCAACTCAAAAGCCCAACCAAGATAAAAATAGACAGGCACGAGACCCATTCAAGTTGCAATGTCAATCATGGCCCATGAATCAGGGAAGTTCTCTGATCTGTATTATTTCCTTCACTCTGAAGTTTCCGATTGTATGTAATCTAGTTAGTGTTTAGTTGGCCAGAGCCATGAGAGTTTGTTATATAGGTTCAATAAACACCCAATTAGGGTAAAAGAATTTAGGTGTGGACTTTGTCATATGTTCTATTTGGAAATGGTCAGCTGGAGTCATAAATTCCCTCTGATTGGTATGTAGGTGAGCCCATAAGTAGGCACAGATTAGAGAGTGGGGACACAGCTGCACCTTTAGTACAATAAAAGAGCTAAATCAGAAACAATTCTTCCCTTTCATTAATATTCTCCTTTTAGGAAAAGGGCAAAAATACTGAACAATTTGGAGGCAGATTTTCGTTTGTGTAAAACTGAAAAAACTATCCCAAAATCAGATTTTAAACCAAAAGTTGGGAGAAAATCTGATAAAATCTGAGTAGTTGGCAGCTCTGAAAACTGCAGATATCACAACCTAGACAACAATAGACATGCATGAGAACCATTTCAGACCATTTCTTTGGACTTTAAAAAAATAGTTAAAACAGCTACAGTAAAGAGAAATGTGAAAAAAAAAAACTTAAAAATTTTAAACTATGGATAACCACAAAATTCGTTAAGTCAATATGGTACCGAAATCAATTACAAAGATTGTGGACAAAAAACAGAATTGATGCTAACTACTACAAAAGCTACAGGAACTCTTTAAATAGTATAATATCAAAAGCTAAAAATTCATATTTTCAAGAAAAACTGGCATCTGTTGGAAATATGGGGCGGGGGTGGCTCAGTCGGTAGCGCGCCAGGCTCGTAATCTGTAGTTCCCAGGTTCGAGTCCCAGCTGGGTCACCATTGAGATTTATCTCTGCAAAACTCCCCGCCCTGCCCACGGTCAGTAGGGGACACCGATGGGCTTGGAAAGGCCGCCGTCCGTCGGATGGGACGTCAAGCCATGACCCCGTGTGTGGGAGACCCATACCCTGTGCACGTTAAAGAACACGCTGGGTGGCCTTGACGGGAGGCTACCATCTGTCTCCCAACAGCTGTTCCAGTGGGTCCCCTCCCCCAACCTTCTTTGAGCCTTCGGGGTCCATGTGACCTGGCCATTTAGCCCATGGTGTGCAAAAAAGTGCCACTCAGAGGTAAAACAACCCAAAAACAACCCAACTGTTGGAAATAATACAAAAAAGAAATGTGATATTATAAATGAAGTAATTAATACAAATAGTAGAAAAAAACACTAAAAATCATCTGTTAGAAATGAGCTTAAATAATAAATCGTATATTTCACAGATAGTTCCACTGAAACAGTTAATGCTTTCAATGATTATTTTACATAGCTACTGAATACGAAACCGGTAGTTCGAAATTATATTTGGTAGAACCTGAAGATCTTAAGTTAAAAGACAGAACATTCATTTCCCAGAGCAATTCAATGGGTCTGATAACAGTTTCCTCTCCATAGGTAGTTGGAATGTGAGGACTCTGCACAGAGCTTTTTCTCTTGATGTCCTCACACAAGAATTCCACCATTATAATTTAGATATTCTCGGCTTGCAAGAGACCAGATGGACAGATAAAGGTCAGATTCTTAAAAATAATCTTAAATTTCTCTTTTCAGAGAGGGAAGATAATAAGCATGTCCAAGTCATAGGCCTGCTTCTCAGCAGACACCCTAGTGATGCTCTTGTAGGATATGAGTGTATTAATGAAAGATTTCTTACAGCAAAATTTCAGACAAGCTTTAAAGACTTGAATGTTATCTGCTGTTATGCCCCCACTGAGGATGCCGATGAGGATGAGAAGGATAGGTTTTATGGACAACTTCAGGATATTTTGAATTCTGTCAAGAAAGGAGATATTACCCTTGTTCTAGGTGACTTCAATGCCAAAGTTTATACTGACTCTAACCTGTGGGGAGGAGTAATAGGCCCTTTTGGTATTAGTAGCTGCAATGGGCAACTTCTCCTACAGGTAAGTAAACTCAATGGTTTCAGAATAACTAACACTTATTACAAACATCGCAACATACATAAGCACACATGGGTTTCACCTGATGGGCTGCATAAGAATGCGATTGATTATATATTAATTAACAGCAAATGGGCTAGTTCTGTTAGAAATACCAGGGCATATATATGGGGGAGCTGAAATTGGATCTGACCATTACCTTGTTAAAAGTGTGTTGCAACTTAAACTTAAAAAGTGTTTTGCTAGGGTTAAAAAATTTACTTTTAATACTGAAGCTCTGAAAGATCCAGTTATAGCCAAAGCTTACCATGATAGGTTACTTAGTCATTGTGACAGTCATGGTTTGCTTACTACTGAAGTTGAGGAAGAATGGGATCATTTTAAACAGGCTTTTTCAGACACTAACAGTACTCTTTTAGGAAAAAAGGAGCAGAAGAGACAGAATTATCTGACTGAAAAGGCACTTGAGCTTATTTTGGAAAGAAAGAATTGCAGGAATGTCTTTAATCAATACCCTACTAGTCCTAATAGAAAGCATTACAGAGAACTTAATAAACGTGTAAAAGATCAGTTAGCTGCTGATAAGAATCTTTGGCTTGATGGTTTGGCTGACAAAGCCGAGGAAGCAGTTAGACAGCACAATAGCAGAGAGCTGTACCAGATAGTTAATGTTTTGTGTGGTAGAAAACGGACAGGTATACAAGGATTGAAGGATGAACAAGGTAAGGTTATAGAAGGGGAGGATTCTGTCAGGGCTAGGTGGGCTGAACATTTCAGTGATGTTCTAAACAATGTGGTTAGTTCTACTCCCATTGTTTGTAATGATGATAGATGCATTGGTGGATTTAATGTTGGCCCTATAACACAATCTGAAGTTATTTTGGCTGTTTCTAAACTTAAACTACATAAATCCCCGGGGGTAGATGAAATTACAACCGAAATGCTTAGAGCTGGGAATGTTTCGGTTACCACTTGGATGACTGAAATTCTGAATATCTTTTATGATAAAGGCATGGTTCCTAAGAATTTTACCAGAGCTGTTGTTATCCCTATTTTCAAAAAAGGTGATCGCAGTTCTTGTGATAACTATAGGGGTATCAGCCTATCCTCTGTTCCAGGTAAAGTTCTTTCCATGATTGCGCTTAATAGAATTAAGAATCTGGTTGACAGTCAATTGCGTGATGAGCAATGTGGATTCAGAAGTGGTAGGGGATGTGTGGATCAGATATTTTCACTTAGGCAGATTCTTGAGAAATGTTTAGAGTTTCAGAAACCTTTGGTTGCTAGCTTTGTTGATTTCAAAAAGGCTATCGACTCTGTTGATCGTCATAATTTGTGGTTGATTGTGGGATCATATGGTATACCAGACAAGTTAGTTAACATTATGAAAGCTCTCTATAATAACACTGAGTCGTGTGTGAGTTGTTAAGTCTTGTAGCAATTGGTTTAGCATTACTTCTGGTGTTCGACAAGGGTGCATTTTGTCTCCTTTTCTCTTTAGTTTGGTTATTGATTATGTTATGCAAAATTCACTTCAAGGGAAAGATTTTGGCCTTAAATGGGCTGGAGATACGAAAATTTCTGATTTAGATTATGCTGATGATTTAGCCCTTTTGGCAAATGATGTTGATGAGATGAACTCTTTCATTCGAGCTGTTGATGAGACTGGTAGTAGAATAGGTTTGGTTATAAACAGAGAGAAAACTAAAGTGATGAAAATTGGTCAGGCAGGCTGTGATTCAGTTAATCTGAATGGTTGCAGTCTTGAGCAGGTGTCACAGTTTAATTATCTTGGGAGCTATGTAACAGATACTGGTGATGTGCGGCATGAGATTAACAGACGAATAGTGATTGCTGCCGGGACTTTTAAGAATCTATGGAGAGTGTGGAGAAATAGGCGTATACACCTAAAGACTAAAATTAGACTGTATAATAGTTTGGTTCTTTCTAGGGTTAGTTATGGTAGTGAAACTTGGACACTTTGTAAACAAGATAACAGGAAACTAGATGCTTTTGATTCCAGATGCTTACGCAGTATCTTGGGCATTAGGTGGTTCAACTTTGTAACTAATGATGAGGTTAGGCAAAGGAGTTTGCAACCTCCTTTAAGCAGCATATTGTGCAGAGAGAGACTCCGTTGGTTTGGCCATGTTGCCCGTATGAATAATTATAGATTGGCGAATAGGGTTATGAACAGTGTGCCTAAAGGCCTCAGAAAGAGGGGGAGACCTAGGATGCAGTGGGCCGACAATGTCAAAGAGGACCTTGTTAGAATTGGTGTGCAGTGGCCAGATGCAGTAGATGTAGCTCAGGATAGACTTGCTTGGAGAACTAAATTGCACGGTCTGGTTGGACCTCCGTAGCCCATGGCTGCTTGAGGATGATGATGATGATGATAACAGTTACGCTTTTGATCTGGTAAACTATGAAATATTGCAGGCTAAGCTTTATAAATATGGAATAAGAGGTACCAGTTTTACGTGATTAAAATCATATTTGGGAAATCATTCGCAAATGGTTAGGATAAATGATATATATAGTACTATGAAAAATATCAATACAGGTGACCACAATGTTCTGTATTGGGACCTCTGCTATTTATATGTAAATGATATATTTGAAAAAAAATCTTGAGGCAAAAATTATTTCTTACACTGATGATATTGTTTAGTTCTATGAAAGCAACACCTACGAGCAATTGTACCCAATGGCAAACAGAAATAATCATCATTTCACCCAATGGCTAACATTGAATAAATTAAGTTTAAATAAGGATAAAACATGTTATATATAATTCCAATTGAAGGCATCAGCTGATGGCAGCAGTGACTCTGGAGTGTTTATCATCACAAGGACTGTTATGGCATCTTCAATTGCAGTTGCGAATGTCTTACAAAGATTGATCAAATAGCTAGGAGTGATTATTTTTAAGATAAAATCATTTATAGCAAAATTTCATACATTAAGATTCTTACTGGATAAAACAAGTCTAAAAATGTTTTATTTTGCTTGTGTATATAGTTAGCTACAATATGCAATAAAAGCTTGGGGAGGAGCTGCAAAACTAAATTTAAACAGGTTGTTGATTCTGCAAAAATTTATTGTTAGAATCACTGAAAATAAAAGTAGCTTCTCTGAATTGTGTCCTATATTTAAGAAATTGGGGTTCTGACTGTGTTTCAACTTTACATTTTAAAGGTTCTTGAATATGTCCATTTCAGGTTCGACAGACATATATACCACTTGAGAGATTCATCAACAAAATTGCAAATGCCACGCATATCAAAACAAGCTACTACTCGTAATATAAATAAACTATATTGAACCTAAACTATATAACACTGTTGCAGAAACAATAAAGAAAATTACTTCAAAATATTTATTTAATAAATCTCTTTGTGAATGGATAATAAGCAACAAATGATTACTGTATGTAAAACTACTTTTTTTGACTGTTTACATCATAGATTGGTTCAATCACCATTTTTTTGCATTTGTAGTTTTATTTTAATTATACACCAGTGCTCAAGTATTCAGTTATTTCAGCTGGGTATATTTCATTATAATTTTATATTGATACATATCTAAGTTGAATAAAAACTGAACTCAATTGAATATACATAATCATGATTCACAGAGCAGGGAAGCTTTCTTCTAAACTGTGACCTCTCACACTCTGAAGCTTTTTGGGTTGGGTTGTTTTACCTCTGAGCGGCACTTTTTTGCACACCAAGGGCTAAATGGCCAGGTCACATGGACCCCGAAGGCTCAGAGAAGGTTGGGGGAGGGGACCCACTGGAACAGCTGTTGGGAGACAGATGGTAGCCTCCCGTCAAGGCCATCCAGCGTGTTCTTTAACGTGCACAGGGTATGGCTCTCCCGCACACGGGGCCACGGCTTAACGTCCCATCCGACGGACGGCGGCCTTTCCAAGCCCATCGGTGTCCCCTACTGACCGTGGGCAGGGCGGGGAATTTTGCGGAAATAAATCTCAACGCTGACCCAGCTGGGACTCGAACCTGGGAACTACAGATTACGAGCCTGGCGCGCTACCGACTGAGCCACCCCCGCCCCCACTCTGAAGCTTCAAGGCATGGGGGAGAGGAGTCTGAATAATCAGATTTGTGATTGGCAATCCAGAGCTGAGAGGGTGGGGGAGAAGATCAAGTTACACCAGTTCCAATATAAATTTGTGGCATTCTAATTAGGAAAAGAATTTAGGTGCAACCTTTGCATAGTGTTTCATTTGCTATTGATTAAATAAAACCCTGTCTGATCTTCTGAGAAATAGTGTGAATGTGACTACCCCAGATAAGCAGTTTAAAAAGTGGGAACAGAGGTGCATGTTTAATGCAATGAAAAAAATTAAATTAAAACAATTTTTCTCTTCTATAACCATTCTCTTTAAAAAAAAAAAATGGAGAAAAAAGCAGTAAAATTTGGAGTATTTTCTTTAAAAAATGGCAAAACTGCAAAACCAAAATTCACATTTTCAATTATCAATTCAGATTTTTAACTTTAAACCAAGCTTCAGAGAAAAATCAGAAAAAAACAGCTGTTGGCAACTTTGAATATATATACAGGGTGATTCAGAATTCATCATCAATATTTGGTGGGGAGGTAGGTAATAAGAAACGAAGGAGATTTCACATAGGAAAGCATGGGCGCATATGCCATGTAGTAGGGCAAAATGACCCCAGTTCAATGATGGAAAGAACACATAAGGAGGAAGTGGTAAGGAAAAAACATTTATTATCTTACATGTAACATTTCTTTGCATTGGTTGTACAGACTTACAAGAGGTGCTCGAACTGCCGACCATGTGCTAGAATGCATGACTCACAACGGCGTTGCATGGACAGCCGGATCCTGTGGAAGATGCCTGGCATTTCCCGGATGTTTGAGGCAGCAACTGATATGCGTGCTACAAGATCCATAGCACTATCAACAGGGGTCTCGTACACCATGTTTTTCATAGCACCCCATACAAAGAAATCGATTGGAGATAAATCCGGTGAACGTGGTGGTCAAGAAACCGGTCCACCGCGGCCAATCCATTGACCACCAAACTGTCTGCGTAGGTAAGCACGCACAGCATTTGCGAAATGTGCAGGAGCGCCGTCATGCTGGAACCACATTCGCCGGAGACTACCATCAGGAACCTCGTTCAGAAGATCCGGTAACACAGTCTGAAGAAATGTTAGGTACTTGGCACCGTCCAAACGGGATGGTAGTAAATACGGGCCCAACAAACAGTCACCGACAATCCCAGTCCACACATTGACAGCAAAACGTTGTTGCGCAGCTCCAGGTCTTGTACCGTGTGGGTTCTAATGAACCCACACATACCAATTGTGTGTGTTGAAGACACCCTCTCGAGTGAACAACGCCTCATCGGTGAAAAGAACATACGTTGGGAAATTGGGATCAACGGCTGTTCTCTGCATGAACCACTGACAAAAAAATAACACGCTTGGGATGGTCGTCTGCTGCCAATAATTGCACTCTTTGCAGATGAAACGGATGTAACCCTTCATCGTGTAATATCCGCCACGCTGTTGCTTGCGAAATTCCAAACTGCCTAGCCATACCTCGTGTGCTAGCACCAGGTTGTTCCTCGATTTCCTGTAGGACAGCTTCCTCTACTGCTACTGTCCGTGCCGATCTGCGCCTCTCTCGATTAACATTACTAGCAGCAAACGATCCTGTTTCACGCAGTTGGCGATGAATACGTGAAAACATTAGATGCTGTGGCACACGGCGGTTTGGGAAGCGCGCTGCATACAATTGCCTGGCTCGAAGACATCTTTCTCCTGCCGCACCGTAAGTTACATGCATATCTGCACATTCATTCCACGTATACCGGTTCATGTTACTTCTGCAAATTCACCTTGTCGAATGACAACTGACTGCACGCGTCAAACAGCTGTGGTTCTGTATGAGAGGTGTGTACACACAGCGCCCTCTACACCACCATGCGTTCGTCTGCCCCCATACTTTCCTATGTGAAATCTCTTTCTTTTCTTATTCCCTTCCTCCCCACTAAATATTGATGATGAATTCTGAATCACCCTGTATATGAAATACCTCAAACAATAATATATTTTATTTCAAACTAGTTTGCAATTCACTTTTTTCATATCACTATGTATAACATGTTCAAGGTTTTCTAAGTTTTGAACTACTATTATGCTGTATAAGTATCCTGTTTACATAGGTATGTAGGAAAAAAAATAGGTATGTAGGTTACATAGGTAAGTTTGGATTCTACCCTGAGTCAGGTGGGATCCAAACCCATGACCTCCTAATGACATGCCATGTGCTGTGACTACTGATCAAGATCTACTCCATTGCTGATGTAGTCCCCACATCACCACAGGATCTGCCACTAGCAGCTGTCTTTTGAATGCAAGTAAGTCTCTATTATCAGAATTCTTCCTAGGTACTTTGCATCACCTGAGCAACGTTTTTTTTTTAGCAAATCTCATTTTACATCATTATTGGTATGTATTACTAGTACGTGCATTTTGTAATCCATTATTAGTTATTAAGGAGGATATCACTCTGAATTTAACGTGATTGATTTTTTGGTTGCTAGCTTTGTTGATTTCAAAAAGGCTTTCGACTCTGTTGATCAAAATTTGTGGTTGATTGTGGGATCATATGGTATACCAGACAAGTTAGTTAACATAATGAAAGCGCTCTATAATAACACTGAGTCGTTTTGTGTGTGAGAGTTTTCGTGTGTGAGAGTTGGTAAGGCTTGTAGCAATTGGTTTAGCATTCGTCTGGTGTTCGACAAGGGTGTATTTTGTCTGCTTTTCTCTTTAGCTTGGTTATTGATTATGTTATGAAAAATTCACTTCAAGGGAAAGATTTTGGCCTTAAATGGACTGGAGATACGAAAATTTCTGATTTAGATTATGCTGATGATTTAGCCCTTTTGGCAAATGATATTGATGAGATGAACTCTTTCATTCGAGCTGTTGATGAAACTGGTAGTAGAGTAGGTTTGGTTATAAACAGAGAGAAAACTAAAGTGATGAAAATTAGTCAGGCAAGCTGTGATTCAGTTAATCTGAATGGCTGCAGTCTTTAGCAGGTGTCACAGTTTAATTATCTTGGGAGCTATGTAACAGATGATGGTGATGTGCAGCATGATTAACGACGAATAGGAATTGCTGCCTGGTCTTTTAAGAATCTATGGAGAGTGTGGAGAAATAGGTATGTACAACTAAAAACTAAAATAGACTGTTTAGTAGTTTGGTTCTTTCTAGGGTTAGGTCCAGATGCTTATGCAGTATCTTCGGCATTAGGTCATTCAACTTTGTAACTAATGATGAGGTTAGGCAAAGGAGTCAGCAACCTCCTTTAAGCAGCATATTGTGCAGAGAGAGACTCGGTTGGTTTTGCCATGTTGCAAGTATGGATAATTATAGATTGGCGAATAGGATTATGAACAGTGTGCCTAAAGGCTTCAGAACGAGGGGGAGACCAAGGATGCGGTAGGCAGACAACATCGAACAGTATCTTATTAGAATTGGTATGCAGTGGCCAGATGCAGCAGATGTAGCTCAGGACAGATATGCTTGGAGAATTAAACTGCATGGTCTGGTTGGACCTCCGTAGCCCATGGCTGCTTGAGGATGATGATGATGATTTTAGAGGCAAAATTGTCTTGAGCCAGGTGGGATATGAACCACAACCTCCTGATAACATGTCAGGTGCTCTGACTGCTGAGTTGCAGGCCTTTGATCAAAATCTCCTCTGGCCTTCTACCTGACAATAGAATTTAGGTGCAACCATCTCATAGACATAAATGGAATTGAAGAGATTTTTTAAGAAAAAATTCATAACATCTCCTCTAACTGATGTTATGAACTTTCTCTTCAAAAATCTCTTCAATTCATACAATTGTATACTCAGAATATACTTGAAATCTTCATGACATACTTGTCATGGTTTCTTGAGGCTGAGAGCAGTTGGGACAATACCTTCATGAGACAGAATTGTGTACTGTTGGTAGAAAGTTCATAACATCAATTAAAGGAGATCTTGATCAGCGGCCGGTAGTTCAGCAGTCAGAGCACCTGACATGTCATCAGGAGGTCTTGGGTTCATATCCCACACGGTTCAAGACAATTTTTTCTCTAAAATAGATCAATGTTAATTTCAGAGTGATATCCTCCTTAATAGTTGAACAAATACATCGAAAAATTTCTTCATATTATTAGTTACCTTTAGTTATTTCTTATTCACAGCAACACTGGTTTTTACCTAGAAGGAACTACAAAATAACAGAGCCTTCCCTTGCAGTCAAAAGACAGCTGCTACTGGCTGATCCTATGGTGATGGAGATTTACTTCAACAATAGAAGAAATGTTGATCAACAGCAGGTAGCTCAGTGGTCAGAGCACCTGACATATTATCTGTAGGTTGCAAGTTCAGATACTACATGACTCCAGACAATTTTTCCACTATACCCATGTCAACACTATACTTAACAGCATAACAGGCAGTGTAGTGCTGTGGATAAAAAAATATAAATATATTTAAATGTCTGGAATTTACATTAACCACTTGGAAAGCTAAGTATCTATTAGAAGAGATATAAAATCTAATATTTCTATTAACTTTGCTGAAAATAAATTTCCAATGTATAATGTTATTAAAATTTATATTTGTTTGCAAAATCTAATTATGAATCTTGATTAAAATGCATTTTGATTACATTAATTAAATGCAATCCAGTTTGCTGGAATAAAATGCTATGAATTGTTAAATTTATTTTTTCATTTCATCAAAAAATTTCATAAAAATTCATTCAATTTTTCATAATTATGCATTATTTGAGTTCAACTTCTATATACAATTGGTGATCACTTTATTAGGTAAAATTCCATTTTATGTCAATAATAACTCAGATACAGAGAACACAGTAACTTCTAAATAACTTTTTTGAAAAAAATGTGAAGATAATTTAAAGATCTCAATCAAAATCTATTTCAATCTCTATTTTTACCAATATTTGTTCAGCATTTAGAGGGTTATGGAAATTGGAATATTTAACACTAGAATGCCAGTTTAAATAATTGCTATGAAAAGTTAACAGAAGCAAAAGTGAAACAATAACAGTTATAACTAAATTTTTATAAGAGATGTAAGAGTATTTTTAGCAGTATGCATAATAATTATGTTAATTTTTATTAAATAAAGAAAAGTACACAGCTACTAGTATAACTATAATATCATGATGTATGCTGTACAATTAATAAGTAAATAATTTTTGCCAGTTTTGAATTTTTTTTGTTTTGCAGAACAAGCTAACTTCTCAAATGCTTCACCTTCCCAGACTCCTTAAATACTGAATGCATGTTGTTGAAAATCGAAATTGAAATAGATTTCATCGAGCTCCTTAAATTACCTTCAATTTTTTCATAAAAAGCTTAGGAAGTTACCAAGTTCTGTATTTAAGTTACTATGGACATAAATGGAACTGTATCTAATAAAGTGGTTGCTGGATGTATATATATGTGCTTATTTGTCCCCAAATGACTTTTATCCTAAATTTTTGCTGTTTTATATATTTTTTTATATAAAAATGTCCTCTGTAATATTTGTTGGACATTTGTAGTGAACAGACAAAAAAAATCATGTGCTAGTGACTTTTCAAAGTATCAGAAATAAAAAAGTAAAAAAAATACTTACTCATTTAATATTTGAAGTCGTTCACGTAAACTACTCAACTCTTTAGTTTCATTTACTACGAAGTCATCACACACATAACTGCAAGAAAAAAATTGCTATTAAATAAAGCAGTTTAGATGAAACTACATTCCACTGATTTTTTAAACTACAGCAAAACCATGAATTATTCATGCTATTAGATAGCTGTCATTTGTAAGTATAAATATAGTAAATTTGGTTGGGTTGTTTTACCTCTGAGCGGCACTTTTTTTGCACACCATGGGCTAAATGGCCAGGTCACAAGGACCCCAAAGGCTCAGAGAAGGTTGGGGGAGGGGACCCAGTGGAATAGCTGTTTGGAGACGGATGGTAGCCTCCCATCAAGGCCATCCAGAATGTTCATTAACATGCACAGGATATGGCTCTCCCATACATGGGGCCACGGCTAAACGTCCCATCCGACGGACATCAGCCTTTACAAGCCCATTAATATCTCCTACCGACTGTGGGCAGGGCGGGAACTTTTGCAAAATATAGTAGAACTCAAAACTGAACTATATATAATCAATTATAAGGCTGTACGATTCCAACAAGTTAATGAAATACACCCAATTATGTTTTTAAGTGGATTTTTTTTACACGATTTTGATTTAACATGGTTTAGAAAAAAAAATTCGATTCTCTTTTTACACAATTTATTTTGATCTAACATGGTTAAAATGACACCTTTTTAAAAATCTCCATTTGAATTTAATTCTGAAAAAAATATTCCTATTCAAGAAAAAATTCCTAGAATTTACATTTAAAACAAAGATTTCGCTTTTATGGTCACATTTTTTGAAGTAGTTTTAACTCTGAAAATGTACAATAGATACACATTTTGTGCACTAAAATCCCCAAAATAAAAACTATACTAACATAACTACACAACAAGTTTTCTCTATTTTATTGAAAAATTGTGCAAAACCTACTTTATTCAGAATAAAGTGGTAACATTGAGTTCCGGGAATTCCCCTCAATTTTCTCTTCAATACATATATTAGTCTTGGTCTCTCGTTTCATGTTTAAAGTTAGAAGTGTTTAGATGTTTAATAGAAGAAATCGAAAAAAAATTGCTTTGTTCTTTGAAGTTTTGTGTGCATAAGTTTATTAAATTTTGCTCATAGGTAAATTACAATTTTTCATCATCTGATTCATCATTTGATCTGACAATTCAAATATTTTTCGTAAGCCTTACCCATGATGTTGGATAATTTAACTATAGAAAAGCAGAAAAGGAAAGCTATCTCTGGATACTAAGATCCAAATTTTAGATCATCTTGCAACTGGAGAATGTTCATCATCCATAGGAAAATATTTTTGGTTTGAATGAAGCTACCATTAGAAACATCATGAAAAATGAAGATGTTATTAGAAAATCTGTGCTTCAAAATTGAGTGCTAAGTCATCATCGCACACGAGAAATATTGCAAAAGTGAAGATGAAAATGGCACTAGTAATGTGAATAGAAGATAACTCACAAAAAAGAATACCTCTAGAAGGAAATATATCAAACAGATGGCATTAAGAATATATAAGCAGATACAAGAAATGGAACCAACCACATCAGCTCGGTTAAACAAAAATTATGAATTTACTGCAAGTACATGTTGGCTTGCAGGATTTCTTCAAAGACACACGTTTCATAATGTAAAGATAAAAGGTGAAGTTGCATCTGCAGATGAGCAGGCTGCTAAAGAATTTTGTCCAAAATTGTCCCAAAACATTGAAGATGGTGGATATACTCCTGATCAAGTTGGAATGCAGATGAAACTGGTCTTTTTAAAAAAAATGCTAAGTAGAACCTACATAGCAAAATCACAAAAACTGTTGGTGGCTTTAAGGCAGTTAAGGATCGTGTCACCTTTATATTTTGCAGCAGCACTTCAGAAGATAGTATGTTAAAACTGCTGTTCATCAATTGATCCCTAAAACCAGTCAATGAAAGGTGTAGATTTGAATAAATTGCCAGTGTATTGGATGGCAAACAAAAAAAACCTGGGCTACAAAAGAAATTTTTAATGAATGGTTCCATAAATGTTTTTTTCCAGAAGTTAAATGCTAGTTGAAGGAAAAAAATCTTGAATTTAAAGTTCTGTTAATTATAGACAATGAACCTGGCCATCCTGTTTTGGAACACCCAAATGTGAAATTTTGTTTTCTGCCGCCTAATACATCCTTAATACAACCACTAGATCAGGGTATAATTGCCACATTTAAAACTTACTACCTAAGATGAACATTGCAATACATTTTGGATAAACTAGTTAAGGATAAAACATTAACAGTTATTGATGTGTGGAAGAAATTTTCCGTTTCAAATTGTATCAGACATGCTGGACTGATGTTACCAGAATTAAAACCATCAACTTTAAATGCATGCTGGAAAGCTATTTGCCCAGAATGTATAAAAAGCAAAGATCCTGTACCCCCAAATACGACTGAATATCCTAATATCATCACTTTAGCAAATGCAGTTGGTGTAGAAGGATTCGATGATTTATCATTTGCAGATATTGATGAATTGCTGGTTGACAAAGCTCTTAGCAAAGATGAAATAATAGAAGTTGTCCTTGAGACTCCTGATGAAAAAGAAAAAAAAGTGATGGTGGTGAAGAGGTTCCACTTACTGCAGGTTTAATTAAAGAAGGGCTTCAAATGGCTAGTGAATTGGAAAGTCGTTTTCTTACACATGATCCCATTGTCGAAGGAGCTAGGCAGTTTGAACGTGAATTGAAGTCGTGTATGGCGCATTATCAAGAATTACACAAAGATCTACTCAAAGCAGGATCTCAACGATTGATTATAGAGTTCGTTGTCAAAACTAATCAAACTTCAGAATCACTGGAGACAAGTGATAATTTGGTTCCCCATGCCACAGAGAGCATTTCACCATTGGAATATGAACATGACTGCCAAAATGTTTCAAGCAATGAAACTGATTTAATTCCAGTCTTATGCAAACGACTGTGGCTATTGTCAGAAAGTGATAACGAATAAAATCTAGTTAATACGCATATGTAAGTCATTTTTTTTGCACTTTATTCTTGAATTAGTGACATTTTCTTTATGAAAGATAATTTACTTTATATATGTACATATAATTATCTTTATAAGTTTATAAAATAAAAAATGTGCTTAAATGAATAAAAATCAAATAAAGATTTAATTAAAGATTCTGATATGATTTGTTTCAAAAAAACTTATTAGCACTGGGTTTTCATGTCTGGAACCAATCTTCTATTTTTTCTTATGCACCTTTTTTTTTTACATGGTTTTATTTTGTACAGTTTTTTTCGGGAACCTATCTACCATGTAAAAACAGAATTGGGTGTACCATGTTAGGATGTACAATGACAGTTTGAGTCAATGCATTTGTGTGTAATTAGGCAAAATCTTTAGAGAAGCATTCACTATTTCAAAAAGGCCCATGGGAAATGGCTGTATGCAAGCATGAGAATGACAAAACTCTGAAGAATAACATTTACAGATGATCTTAATATTGATATGCCAATGGTAGCAAAGAACAATGATACACTTAACTAATGTGCAGGAGATCAGAACAACCACCAGCTAGCAATCAATGAAGTCACAGAAATTGGTAGGATTTTGCATGTTATTTTCCACATCATTCTTCACAATGCACTGAAAATGAATTGAATCTTCAAGGCCATTATCCCACACCAGCTTTCAGATGAGCAATATGAGGAACATGCTCTCACAGTTAACTCATGGACAGAGCTGTATTTTATAAGTAGCCAATCCTGCTTAACAGGATTATTACTAAAGATGAGATTTGGTGTTTGATGTGTGGAACAAAGACCCCACCCACACACATTGAAATGACAATTATCATTTTTAATAATCCACCATTTCACCATAATGTAAAAAGTTCCACACAGACAATCTAAAAGGGAAGATAATGCCAACAGTTTTCTTCAAAACCAAAGTGACTGTTCATAGCGAATCGACAGCCATGGGTGGAACTCATACAATAAATAAGACCTTATACACAAGGTTGGATTAAAAGTAATGCACAATTAGCTGTAACTGTTTTACTATTTCAGTTAACATTGAGCAATACACAAAAAGGCTTTGAAATGAAAATAGCTGATCTTTACTAATTTCAAGGTGCTGAACATGAAAATGACAAATTTGTTCATTGGCTCTCATTTAGGAGACACAGAGATGGTCTTGTATAAACGACTCAGTCCACATTGCACATGCTGTATTTTAAACTCCAGACTGCAATGTATTGCATCAGCCCACCATACATACAACCCCCAGAGGTATTGCATCATTGTCTGATGCAATGTAGCCGAGTCTTGACATCGCAGCTTTACGATCGCAGACAGGACAAAAGATGACGCAATCATTAATTGTAAGCGACATCTCGTAGGGTGAGCAAGTCTTTTGAGCAACTCCCATTTACCCGAGTCATAAGTACAACACAAGTGATCCTTGCAGTTTTAATCCAGAAGTAGTAATGCCTCATAACTGTGGTAATAGTGCAGAAACATTTTGTTGCATTCGTGGGGAAGTGATGTTTGCAAGCCAGAAAAGAGCCATCACTCCAATATTGATGAGTTTTATTTTGGATGCAAAATCAGGGACAAGAAGGCCTGGGTCCCACACATATGCTGCATTATGTGTGCAAGAAATCTTCCAAAGTGTCTGAAAGGTGAAAAGTGTTAATGCCATTTGTTGTTCCTATGGTTTGGAGAGAGCCAAGCAATCATGCAAATGACTGCTACTTCTGCATGGTTCCACCTGTTTCTTGAGGCATCACAATGAAAAAGAAGTGGACAATAGCGTACCCGAATATACAATCTGTTCTCCAACCAGTTCTGCACGGCGAAGGCATTCCCGTTCCTGAACCTCCAAAAGAATTTTCCATAAATTCGGACGATGAGGAGGGAAATGAACCGATGTCTGGTTCTCCGCAGCCTTTGGTGTCTAATGATGATCCATACGTTTGCCAGGGTGCGTCATCTGCGCCACACATTCTCACCGAAGAAGAAATGAACGATCTTGTTCGTGATCTGGAGCTGTCCAAGGCCAAAGCATAGTTACTTGGATTAAGGTTTCAACAATGGAATCTTCAAGGAAAATGTCCAAGTGACTTCGTTTCAAACTCATCATAAGCAGTTTGCGCCTTACTTTAGAAAGGAAGATGACTTTGTGTTCAGCTCCAATGTAGATGGTCTGATGAATGCCCTCAAGAATGGCAACTATTCATAGACTCCTCAAAATTGAGTCTCATGGTAGTGTTGCTGTATAATGGATATCAACTTCCATCCATTCCAGTTGGACATGCTGTCTACATGAAAAAAACCTACAACAACCTAAAACAGCTGTTGAACTGGCTTCAATACAGCAAGTATAGCTAGCATCTCTGTTGTGACTTGAATGTAGTGGCTCTGTTGATGGGTCTGCAGCTGGGATATACAAAGTACTGCTGTTTCTTATGTGAATGGGACAGCTGAGCAAAGACTGCACTATGTGAAGAGAAACTGGCTTCAGAGGAAATCTCTGAAGGTCAGAGAGAAGAATGTGGAACACCCAGTACTGGCAGAAATGCACAAAATCCTGCTACTGTCCCTACACATCAAACTTAGTATGATGAGAAACTTTGCAAAAGCCATGGACCAGACTGCATCAGCTTTCAAGTACTTGGCTGACAAATTCCCTTGACTCAGGGAAGCAAATATTAAAGAGGAAATTTTTGTGGGTCCTCAGATTTATGAGCTCTTCTAAGACTAGATGTTCGACAACCTTCTTCAGGGTGATGAGAAAATGGCTTGGGATGCGTTTCATCTGGTGTCAACTAAATTCCTCAGGAATGTCAATCAAGACAGACAACTACAAGAAATTAAGAACATGTTGTCTCTGTTTCACAAACTAGGCTGCAATATGTCCTTAAAGATCCACTTTCTCCATTCCCACTTAGATTTCTCCCTCAACAACTGTGGCATGGTTAGTGATGAGCATGGTAAATGTTTCCTCCAGCACACTGGAACGACGGAGAAACAATACCAGGGAAACTGGTCCACTTCAATGTTGGCTGACTCTGTTGGACGCTAACCAGAGATGACCCTGAGCAGCTGTACAAGCGACAGGCAAAGCAACGTCAGAAGTAGAAGCAGAGTTTTATCAATATATGTCATATGTAAGTATTACTCTATTTTATAACTATTGCGGATTTCTCAGAAATTGTAACCAATTTGCATTTTCATTGTCATATTAGTGTTCAGCACCTTGAAATCTTTAAGAAATGACTACTTTTATCTCAGAAGCACGACGTTTATGAAAATTTGATGCCCAGTGTAATGTAACCATATTGCGAAAAACAGAAAATACAATCCTTCACCTGTGTGAAAATATCATTCAATGTATGAGAAAGAAAGATTCTTTTACTAATGACCTTCCTGAAAGAATAATAGAGTGGCTTTTGCACGTATCTGACTAATTGTGCATTACTTATTTACCATCATATGTAGATACTTTCATTATCTGCATGATCTTATCAGATGGAAATATCCTCAGCTTTGGCAGGCAAAGAACTGGACAATATATAGAACTGGAAAGTACTATACTATGACAATGCACCTAATTATCACTCACTTTTAAACTGCAAGTTTCTAGCAAGATTAAGTGCACTCTTGATATATATTTAGAAGTTTTACTGTGTGAAATAGAACTTGGCAGTGCTTTTACAAAATGGTACATTCACGTCTAACTACAAGAAAAATTCAAAATTTAATTAGACAAAATTTGCAGATTGCCAACCTGTCTACTAACAAAATTCCAGTCTGCCATATGATTTCTAACAGTTATGGTAATTTAGAAAAATGTTTAGAGTCAGTGTTAAAGGAAGAAGAGTTACAGAAGACATACTTTGTCAGTACACACCAGTAGGTGAAATATCAACACCCCTCCCCCACATACGAAACTTGCAGATAACGAATGCATAGTGAAATATAGATACAATTTCAAACAAACTGTTCCAAAATAAATTTAATGGGTTTCAGTGACAATAGTAAAATTACAAGTGATAGGACTCAGTATTATCTCCCACCTCAATGAAAAGCTACTGAATTTATGTTTAGACATCATCCTATGATGGAATGGACATTACCAGACTTGAAATTTGATGTCTCCAAATGCATTCCATCATGAGCATTTTGGGCCCCTATCCAAAAACACAAACTTGATTCTCAGTATATTTTGGTGCTGGTAGATTATTTTACCAGCACCTAGAGTTTCCTTATCAAAAGCACTAATGTTACAGCTATGAAATTTGTATTCATTTGTAGATATGGAGTTCGAAAAGCATAGTATCAGACATAGTTGGAAATTTGTATCAAAAATATTATCCAAATTTTTTCAAACTTTTCAGATCAAACATGTAGTTATGACCCCATACTATCCTCAATCCAATTTAACTGAGAAAACAAACAGAAACATTGGACAAATAATAGCAGCTGATATCAAAGGTAGACACAGCATCTGGGAACAGTACCAACAGCATTTGCTTTTAAAGGTCTTAATTATAGTGATACGATATATTAAATAAAATTTAATCCCAATCTATTGTTAAAATCAAATGCCCTTAACCTATTAATTCCCAAAGGTAGAAATTATATTTTTAAAGTAGTACTTTTATTATAGACCAAAAATACATGTAAATAGGTAGTTGTGATTAAAAACAAACAATTTGTGACCACAGAAGCTACAGAAAAATGTTGCATATACGCAACTATGGGATTATCAGAACGTGAATACTTAAAGTTGAAACATATGGAATTGTCTGAAACAGTCTTCATGAAGATGAACTTGACACTTTTTACATGGTATGTGGATGATGTGCTAATTTTTTGGTCTCATGATATCAAAAAATTACATGAATTTATACAAATAATAAATGGAATTCTCCCTAGTATAAAATTCACCTTGGAAACTGAAATAAAACAATTACCATACTTGGATATAATGATAACATCATCATCATCCTCAAGCAGCCATGGGCTACGGAGGTCCAACCAGACCGTGCAATTTACTTCTCCAAGCAAGTCTATCCTGAGCTACATCTACTGCATCTGGCCACTGCACACCAATTCTAACAAGGTCCTGTTTGACATTGTCTGCCCACCGCATCCTAGGTCTCCCCTTCTTTCTGAGGCCTTTAGGCACACTGTTCATAACCCTATTCGCCAATCTATAATTATTCATACAGGCAACATGGCCAAACCAACTGAGTCTCTCTCTGCACAATATGCTGCTTAAAGGAGGTTGCAAACTCCTTTGCCTAATCTCATCATTAGTTACAAAGTTGAACCACCTAATGCCCAAGATACTGCGTAAGCATCTGGAATCAAAAGCATCTAGTTTCCTGTTATCTTGTTTACAAAGTGTCCAAGTTTCACTACCATAACTAACCCTAGTAAGAACCAAACTATTATACAGTCTAATTTTAGTCTTTAGGTGTATACGCCTATTTCTCCACACTCTCCACAGGTTCTTAAAAGTCCCGGCAGCAATCCCTATTCGTCTGTTAATTTCATGCCGCACATCACCATTATCTGTTACATAGCTCCCAAGATAATTAAACTGTGACACCTGCTCAAGACTGCAACCATTCAGATTAACTGAATCACAGCCTGCCTGACCAATTTTCATCACTTTAGTTTTCTCTCTGTTTATAACCAAACCTACTCTACTACCAGTCTCATCAACAGCTCGAATGAAAGAGTTCATCTCATCAACATCATTTGCCAAAAGGGCTAAATCATCAGCATAATCAAAATCAGAAATTTTCGTATCTCCAGCCCATTTAAGGCCAAAATCTTTCCCTTGAAGTGAATTTCGCATAACATAATCAATAACCAAGCTAAAGAGAAAAGGAGACAAATTGCACCCTTGTCGAACACCAGAAGTAATGCTAAACCAATTGCTACAAGACTTACCAACTCTCACACACGACTCAGTGTTATTATAGAGAGCTTTCATAACGTTAACTAACTTGTCTGGTATACCATATGATCTCACAATCAACCACAAATTACAACGATCAACAGAGTCTAAAGTCTTTTTGAAATCAACAAAGCTAGCAACCAAAGGTTTCTGAAACTCTAAACATTTCTCAAGAATCTGCCTAAGTGAAAATATCTGATCCACACATCCCCTACCACTTCTGAATCCACATTGCTCATCACGCAATTGACTGTCAACCAGATTCTTAATTCTATTAAGCGCAATCATGGAAAGAACTTTACCTGGAACAGAGAGTAGGCTGATACCCCTATAGTTATCACAAGAACTGCGATCACCTTTTTTGAAAATAGGGATAACAACAGCTCTGGTAAAATCCTTAGGAACCATGCCTTTATCATAAAAGATATTCAGAATTTCAGTCATCCAAGTGGTAACCGAAACATTCCCAGCTCTAAGCATTTCTGTAGTAATTTCATCTACCCCTGGAGATTTATGTAGATTAAGTTTAGAAACAGCTAAAATAACTTCAGATTGTGTTATAGGGCCAACATTAAAGCCACCAATGCATCTATCATCATTGCAAACAATGGGAGTACAACTAACCACATTGTTTAGAACATCACTGAAATGTTCAGCCCACCTAGCCCTGACAGAATCCTCCCCTTCTATAACCTTACCTTGTTCATCCTTCAATCCTTGTATACCTGTCCGTTTTCTACCACACAAAACATTAACTATCTGGTACAGCTCTCTGCTGTTGTGCCGTCTATCTGCTTTCTCGGCTTTGTCAGCCAAACCATCAAGCCAAAGATTCTTATCAGCAGCTAACTGATCTTTTACACGTTTGTTAAGTTCTCTGTAATGCTTTCTATTAGGACTAGTAAGGTATTGATTAAGGACATTCCTGCAGTTCTTTCTTTCCGAAATAAGCTCAAGTACGTTATCACTCAGATAATTCTGCCTCTTCTGCTCCTTTTTTCCTAAAAGAGTACTGTTAGTGTCCAAAAAAGCCTGTTTAAAATGATCCCATTCTTCCTCAACTTCAGTAGAAAGCAAACCATGACTGTCATAATGACTAAGTAACCTATCATGGTAAGCTTTGGCTATAACTGGATCTTTCAGAGCTTCAGTATTAAAAGTAAATTTTTTAACCCTAGCACAACACTTTTTAAGTTTAAGTTGCAACACACTTTTAACAAGGTAATGGTCAGATCCAATTTCAACTCCCCTATATGGCCTGGTATTCCTAACAGAACTAGCCCATTTGCTGTTAATTAATATGTAATCAATCATATTCTTATGCAGCCCATCAGGTGAAACCCACGTGTACTTATGTATGTTACGGTGTTTGTAATAAGTGTTAGTTATTCTGAATCCATTGAGTTTACTTACCTGTAGGAGACGTTTCCCATTGCCATTGCAGCTACCAATACCAAAAGGGCCTATTGCTCCTGCCCAAAGGTCAGAGTCAGTACCAACTTTGGCATTGAAGTCATCAAGAACAAGGGTAATATCTCCTTTCTTGTCAGAATTCAAAATATCCTGAAGTTGTTCATAAAACCTATCCTTCTCATCCTCATCCTCAGTGGGGGCATAACAGCAAATAACATCCAAGTCTTTAACGCTTGTCTGGAATTTTGCTGTAAGAAACCTTTCATTAATGCACTCATATCCTAGAAGAGCATCACTAGCGTGTCTGCTGAGAAGCAGACCCACGCCTTGGTGATGCTTATTGTCGTCCCTCCCTGAAAAGAGAAATTTAAGATTATTTTTAAGAATCTGACCTTTATCTGTCCATCTGGTCTCTTGCAAGCCGAGAATATCTAAATTATAATGGTGGAATTCTTGTGTGAGGACATCAAGAGAAAAAGCTCTGTGCAGAGTCCTCACATTCCAACTACCTATGGAGAGAAAATGGTTAGTGAGATGTTTAAAGAAACTGTGTTTATTGAGAGAGGGAATGCCGACAATATCAAACAGCCCCCTAATCGCAGACATGGGGCAAAGACCCGTTCCCCCACTACTAAAGGCTGAAGCCATCTACACTGGAAGACTTTCTCCAATGTAGAATTTGACGATGCCAATAGAAGCAAAGAGTTCAGGTGCCTGCGATGACTTCTGCTAAGGATTATCCACCAGCTGATAAACATATCCTGTGAATCTATTCACTTGGGGCTATCAACCCACAAACAAACAGAAAACACAGCGGAAGATTTTCCCTCCACAGAAGCCCACCAGTGCAGCAAAATCAGGATCCATAATCAAGCTCAGAGCCATATATCTGTCCAGTCCAGTGGGTTTATATGGTCAGCACCAGGACCCTGTGTGGTTGACCACTCCTCAGCAGGGTAGAAAAAAAAGAAAAGTAGCCATGGTTGTCCAGATCAGTAGGCCACACTAATCTGGCATCCCTCCCCTTCCGTTCACTTCCACAAGAGAATATCTCTTTTGAAAGGTACTAACGGTCTGCACCACGAGAAGGTGGGGTCGGACATTAGGTGCTAGGCCTGGCCGATTCTATGCATCATCATAGGGGACTGGTGCATAGCTCTCCTTCCAGTGACTACCTAGCTACCATTTACAGACCATTAGAGCATTAAGGACATTTAATTTTAACAGTGTAGATTGTGATTAAATTTTATTTAATTACCGTATATCACTGTGTAATTAAGACCTTTTAAAGCAAATGCTGTTGGTACTGTTCCCAGATGCTGTGTCTACCTTTGATATCAGCTGCTATCATTTGTCCAATGTTTCCATTTGTTTTCTCAGTTAAATTGGATTGAGGATAGTACGGGGTCATAACTACATGTTTGATCTGAAAAGTTTGACAAAATTTGGATAATATTTTTTATACAAATTTCCAACCATGTCTGATACTATGCTTTTGGAACTCCATATCTACAAATGAATACAATTTTCATAGCTGTAACATTAGTGCTTTTGATAAGGAAACTCTCTGTAAAATAATCAACCAGCATCAAAATATACTGAGAACCAAGTTTGTGTTTTTGGATAGGGGTTCAAAATGCCCATGATAGAATGCATTTGGAGACATCAAATTTCAAGTCTGGCAACGTCCATTCCATCATAGGATGATGTCTAAACACAAATTCAATAGCTTTTCATTGAGGTGGGAGATAATACTGAGTCGAGTCCTATCACTGGTAATTTTACTATTGTCACTAAAACCCATTAAGTTCATTTTGGAACAAATTGTTTAAATTGTTGTTGAATAGAACGATGTAGTGTAGAATATGCTTTAGAGCATTAAGGGCATTTGATTTTAACAGTGCAGATTGTGATTAAATTTTATTTAAGCATCTGCTTTCATATTTAAAACTACTCTGCATGATACAACTAAAACACTCCCTGAAAAATGTTTTGGGAAAAAGAGATCACTTGCTTTGGGATTGACTGACAAGATCAGCTAGATTCTCCTCAAACTATTGAATTCCAAACAAGAGAATATATACAGACTCTAAATAAAGAAAAAGAGAAACAAAAAGGCTGAAAACTGCAACAAAAATGTACAGACATACCAAATTTAATGGTGATAAGGTGCTAGTAAAAACACAAGTCCAGTAAAGAAAAGAAAGTTACATAAAAAAAAATTTTCTCCTGTTTATACTGAACCATTCATAGACAAAAATAGACTAACACTTTTATCTTTACAAGCTTGCTAAGATGGATATAAATAATTCAACTGGCTATCGTTACTTATGTAATTTTAAACTACATAAGTCTTCTGAGATATTTTCTAAAACTGCAGAAGTTATCATGATATCCTGCAAGAGAGGAAGATTCTTTTACCAATGACCTTCCTGAAAGAATAAGAATGTAGCTAAAATACAATGTTTTACAAATGGGGAAAAAAGAAGGAATCCCCCTTTCATTCCATCCATATCATGAATACTGCATTCATCAGTCCACCTCTTTATATACTAACTGGAAATGTGTGATGCCCAACAACAGGGAGATCAGGTGTGAAGGAACTTCCCAGACATGATGTGATCTTGTGCATCAGCCAAGTCAACAAAACCAGAACGCATTTATAAAGTTGTGAAGTCCATAATCGATGATTCTTAAGTCTGCAATGTCACTTGATAGCAGTTACAAACAAAAACAAGTATTCAATTTTATTTTCCTGTATTTGCCATGGGAGTATATGAAATTTATTTACATTTCTAATTGTGTTTTTCTTAGTAAGAGGTGTAAAACCCTGAGGATGGACAACTATTTATGATACTTTAAATATTTTATTTCAGCTGAATTTTGTTAATCCTTTCAGTGTTGTAGCCCTAATAATTGTTTTCATCTTTCGAGTTCTAGTGATGGGAGATGCACATTTTGTTCCTATAGTACAAGGTTGTAAAAAAAAATTCTGTATAGAAATCTTAATTTTTTTTTAACTGTTTCTAATTAAATATCAGAAATCACATTTATATCCGATATATAATAGATTCTGAAAAAAATTCTTCGCCGCCACGGCGGGAATCGAACCCGCATCTCTCCAGATTCATGCCAGAGCGCGCTATCATTGCACCACGCGTCGGACAACGAATATTTTCAGAATATGACCTTATAAATCTTCCTGAGACGTGACTGAGACAGCGCCATCTATAAAGGAGATGCAACTTTTTCAGTCGTTGCATTTGATTATCAGATGTTAATGAGAAGGTCGTTAATGCTAAGACGTTAATATGTAATTAAAAATCAATCCAAAGTGAATGCACAGTATTCCCTGTTAAGAACATTAATTAATAGATTCTGAAAAAAATTCAGCGCCGCCACGGCGGGAATTGAACCCGCATCTCTCCAGATGCGCCATGCCAGAGCGCGCTATCATTGCACCACACGTCGGACAACAAATATTTTCATAATATGACCTTATAAATCTTCCTGAGACGTGACAGACAGCGCCATCTATACTCAAGGAGATGCAACTTTTTCAGTCGTTGCATTTGATTATCAGATGTTAATGAGAAGGTCGCTAACGATAATATATAATTAAAAATCAATCCAAAGTGAATGCACAGTATTCCCTGTTAAGAACATTAATTTCAGAATCTATTAATTAATGTTCTTAACAGGGAATACTGTGCATTCACTTTGGATTGATTTTTAATGATATATAATATATATACCTGTTGATTTCACCTGAAAAAAATTATGATAAAGTTCAAAAATAAATCTGAATCAGCAGTGAACATATGCACATGTTCAGTCACTGTAAATATGTAGCATCAAATAGTGATGATTTAGTTTATGCCTCTATTCTGCCACACCATAGATTATTGATTGGTTGCAATTCCCCATACAGTGGGCTATTTATAGCTCTAGTAGAGTTGTAATACTTTCTAACTTTTAATGTACAGATATTGATTTTATTACTACCAGAAATTGCACTACACACATTGGATTTTGATCAATATTTCAGCAGACTTTTTATTCTAAAGACTTTCTTTTTACTTCAGTGCTTTTAAAATTATTTTTATTGCTTCTTAAATGAATACTCTGATTATAAACAATAATTTGCAACAATCAAAAACGAAACCATTGGTGATCTAGAATGATGGCAATCTGAACAACATTAGGATTATTCAAAGCATAGTTTTTCAAAAGGTAAGCCTTTATTTAGCAATGCTTTTAATTACATTGCAACCAAATAAACTAATTAAGTTCAGGAAATTGTGACTTTTAACTAAAATTTCTGTCAGAATTTTAGAATTAAACTTTTTTTGTTGCAGTTATGCAGCTTTACTCCTTTTCTTAGGCTTAGAGTTTGCCAATCATCAAAAGTCAAAGAAGATGCATTTTATGCATAAATGACTAAATAATTTGAAAAAATAATGAGAGATTTAAGCAATAACAGAAATATTATGAAATGTTTACATTAGAATAATAAAATGATATTAAAAAAAAAATGGGGAAAATAAATTTTTTCTTTATATTTTACTAATAATTAAATAGGAAAAAAAACAGTAAAATTTTACGATGTTATAAAATAAGTGCTTAAAAATCTATACTTACCATTTTCTTCTGCGAAATTTTGCTATTTTATCAGCACAATTAAATGCTCCTTCTTTGTGTATAATAATCACATATTTCCATCCATTTGTTACTTCAGGATGAGGTTCTAAAGCTTTTTATTTTCTGAAAACGCTTTAAAATAAATCTGGTCACCACAATGAGTTCAGTTTCAGAAACCCAACACTATAAGAGTTAATTGACTATTTTCTTTCAGATGATCTTTGAAAAATATACATGTATTTATGTGTTAAAATGCATTAATTTCAGCTGATGCAGACTGAAACGTGTGAGTTTTATATATATACAGGGTGATTCAGAATTCATCATCAATATTTAGTGGGGAGGAAGGGAATAAGAAAAGAAAGAGATTTCACATAGGAAAGTATGGGGGCAGACGAACGCATGGTGGTGTAGAGGGCGCTGTGTGTACACACCTCTCATACAGAACCACAGCTGTTTGACGCGTGCAGTCAGTTGTCATTCGACAAGGTGAATTTGCAGAAGTAACATGAACCGGTATACGTGGAATGAATGTGCAGATATGCATGTAACTTACGGTGCGGCAGGAGAAAGATGTCTTCGAGCCAGGCAATTGTATGCAGCGCGCTTCCCAAACCGCCGTGTGCCACAGCATCTAATGTTTTCACGTATTCATCGCCAACTGCGTGAAACAGGATCGTTTGCTGCTAGTAATGTTAATCGAGAGAGGTGCAGATCGGCACGGACAGTAGCAGTAGAGGAAGCTGTCCTACAGGAAATCGAGGAACAACCTGGTGCTAGCACACGAGGTATGGCTAGGCAGTTTGGAATTTCGCAAGCAACAGCGTGGCGGATATTACACGATGAAGGGTTACATCCGTTTCATCTGCAAAGAGTGCAATTATTGGCAGCAGACGACCATCCCAAGCGTGTTATTTTTTTGTCAGTGGTTCATGCAGAGAACAGCCGTTGATCCCAATTTCCCAACGTATGTTCTTTTCACCGATGAGGCGTTGTTCACTCGAGAGGGTGTCTTCAACACACACAATTGGTATGTGTGGGTTCATCAGAACCCACACGGTACAAGACCTGGAGCTGCGCAACAACGTTTTGCTGTCAATGTGTGGACTGGGATTGTCGGTGACTGTTTGTTGGGCCCGTATTTACTACCATCCCGTTTGGACGGTGCCAAGTACCTAACATTTCTTCAGACTGTTACCGGATCTTCTGAACGAGGTTCCTGATGGTAGTCTCCGGCGAATGTGGTTCCAGCATGACGGCGCTCCTGCACATTTCGCAAATGCTGTGCGTGCTTACCTACGCAGACAGTTTGGTGGTCAATGGATTGGCCGCGGTGGACCGGTTTCTTGACCACCACGTTCACCGGATTTATCTCCAATCGATTTCTTTGTATGGGGTGATAGTGCTATGGATCTTGTAGCACGCATATCAGTTGCTGCCTCAAACATCCGGGAAATGCCAGGCATCTTCCACAGGATCCGGCTGTCCATGCAACGCCGTTGTGAGTCATGCATTCTAGCACATGGTCGGCAGTTCGAGCACCTCTTGTAAGTCTGTACAACCAATGCAAAGAAATGTTACATGTAAGATAATAAATGTTTTTTTCCTTACCACTTCCTCCTTATGTGTTCTTTCCATCATTGAACTGGGGTCATTTTGCCCTACTACATGGCATATGCGCCCATGCTTTCCTATGTGAAATCTCCTTCGTTTCTTATTACCTACCTCCCCACCAAATATTGATGATGAATTCTGAATCAACCTGTATATACACACATACAAATATATTATGTCTTACATTTCAGCTAATGAGTTGAAGTTGAAACTGGGTATTACAATTGGTAAAAAGTTTGAAAATTGTAAAAGAATAATATTTGCAAATAAGAGTTGCTTGAATTTGATATGTGGATTTTGCTTCAGCTGACAGTTTCCAGATGAACACAAAATGAAAGCTATTGTAGTATTCAATAGTTCTGTTAAGAATACCAAGTCATGTAGGGGAGCTCGAATTGGATCTGACCAAATTAAAAGACCTTGCAACTTCAACTTGTGCTAAGGTAAAAAAAAAGTTACCTTTAACACAGAATCTCTGAAAGACCCAGTTATAGCTGAAGCTTACCATGATAGGTTACTTAGTCATTATGACGCTCATGGTTTGCTTACTACTGAAGTTGAGGAAGAATGGGATCATTTTAAACAGGCTTTTTTTGGAAACCAACAGTATTCTTTTAGGTAAAAAGGAGCAGAGGAGGCAGAATTATTTGAGTGATAAGGTATTTGAGCTTATTTCATAAAGAAAGAACTGCAGGTATGTCCAAAATCAGTACCCTACTAGTCCTAATAGAATTACAGAGAGCTTAATTAATGTGTAAAGGATCAGTAAGCTGCTAAGAACTTTTGGCTTGATGGCTTGGCTGATAAAGCCCAGGAAGCAATTAGACAGCACAATGGCAGAGAGCTGTACCAGAAAATGAACAGGTATGCAGGGATTGAAGGATAAACAAGGTAAGGTTACAGAAGGTGAGGATTCTGTCATGGCTAGGTGGGCTGAGCATTTCAGTAATGTTCTAAACATTGTGGTTAGTTCTACTCCCATTGTTTGTAATGATGATAGATGCATTACTGGCGTTAATGTTGGCCCTATATCACAATCTGGAGTTATTGTGGTTATTTCTAAACTTAAATTTCATAAATCCCCAGGGATAGACAAAATTACTACTGAAATGCTAAGGGCTGGAAATGTTTGTTACCAGAGTGATGACTGAAATTTTGAACATCTTTTATAACAAAGATATTATTCCTAAGGATTTTACCAAAGCTATTATTATGTCCATTTTTTAAAAAGTGATCGCAGTTCTTGTGATAACTATAGGTGTATCAGCCTGTTTTCTGTTCCAGGTAAAGTTCTTTGCATGACTGATCTTAATAGAATTAAGAATTTGGTTGATGGACAATTGTGTCAGAAGTGGTAGGGGATGTGTAGATCAAATTTTTTCACTTAGGCAGTTCCTGAGAAATGTTTAGAGTTTCAAAAATATTTGATTACCAGCTATGTTGATTTCAAAAAGGCTTTTGATTCTGTTGATTGTTACAATTTGTGTTGATTGTGGGATCATATGGTATACCAGACAAGTTAGTTAACATAATGAAAGCTCTCTATAATAACACTGAGTCGTGTGTGAGAGTTGGTAAGGCTTGTAGCAATTGGTTTAGCATTACTACTGGTGTTCGACAAGGGTGCATTTTGTCTCCTTTCCTCTTTAGCTTGGTTATTGATTATGTTATGCGAAATTCACTTCAAGGGAAAGATTTTAGCCTTAAATGGGCTGGAGATACGAAAATTTCTGATTTAGATTATGCTGATGATTTAGCCCTTTTGGCAAATGATGTTGATGAGATGAACTCTTTCATTCAAGCTGTTGATGAGACTGGTAGTAGAATAGGTTTGGTTATAAACAGAGAGAAAACTAAAGTGATGAAAATTAGTCAGGCAAGCTGTAATTCAGTTACTCTGAATGGTTGCAGTCTTGAGCAGGTGTCACAGTTTAATTATCTTGGGAGCTATGTAACAGATAATGGTGATGTGCGGCATGAGATTAACAGACGAATACGGATTGCTGCCGGGACTTTTAAGAATCTATGGAGAGTGTGGAGAAATAGGCGTATACACCTAAAGACTAAAATTAGACTGTATAATAGTTTGGTTCTTTCTAGGGTTAGTTATGGTAGTGAAACTTGGACCCTTTGTAAACAAGATAATAAAAAACTTGATGCTTTTGTTTCTAGATGCTTATGCAGCATCTTGGGCATTAGGTGATTCAACTTTGTAGGTAATAATGTGCTTAGGCAAATGAGTGTGCAACCTCCTTTGAGCATAATATTATGCAGAGAGAGTATGTTGGTTTTTTCATGTTGCCCTTATGCATAACTATATAATTGGCGAATAGGGTTATGACAGTGCCCCTAAAGGCCTCAGAAAGAGGTGTAAAACCTAAGATGCAGTGGGCAGACAATGTCAAATAGGACCTTGTTAAAACTGATCTACAGTGGTCAGATATTTGCAACAGATGTAGCTCAGGACAGATATGTTTGGAGAACTAAATTGCACAATCTGGTTGGGCCATAGCAGCTTGAGGATGATGACAGAATTTTCATATATAATTACTTCTAATAGTTATGAAAGTTTAAACTAAAATACATTCATTGTTCAAAACACTCACCAATAAGCTGCATAGCTGGTACAGTCCATACACACCATATGATCACTGTTTTCTTCATGATGAGCTTTAGCATGTCCATTTACATATCTACAATTTTGTCAAAAATTTACAGTAATTAAAATGCTTTCTGTTTATAAATGGAATACTTTTAACTTCATATACACATATGTAAATACAAAATAAATAAATATAACAGTGATCATATACAAGTTTTTTGGATGGGGGAGGTAAAATGTTTTCATTAACATAATTTTAGACAACTAATGATTCATTAAAAGAACTGTAAATAAATAATTAAAAAATAACTTGGAAAAGCAGAAAAGAAATGCCTTTTCACTATTTAAGACATAATGCTAATGATAAAAACTGTTTATTGAATTCATATTAACTTCAAAAATAAGGCTCCATTTTTTTTTAAAATGCAAAAACTGGTTAGAGAAACCAAGTTTTTGCATCTTTATCTTGCTGTGAAGTTCATTTGAATTTAAAAACTGATTTCATCATTGGCATTTTTTATACTTTATAGGATCACTAGCAGATTTACCCAACATTTCTCGAGTCTGAAACTTTCTAAAATGTAGAGTAGATGGCACTCCCCAGGTCACGAGCTTTCATTTGGGAAAAAAATTACTTTTTCTATCTCTCTTCTGGGGATATGATCCTCCCCATGTCAGAAGTTTCTAAGCCAAGATGCTGAATTGCCTTTGCTCATATAATCAAACTTTCAAATCATTCCAATACAGCTTGCGAGGTATAATTATAACTTTACAGAAAAAGAAAAATATTATCTGAAAAAATTATTCAAATATTGCCCAAAAAATGTATTACTATTATTAAAATGCATTATTTATTACTTAACATATTAAAACGTTTATTAACATATGAGATATAAGTTTATTAACTTTTACATAGTTTGAAATTTAATGATTTTAATTTCTGATACAAATTCTTAGTTTTTGAAGCTTTCCTTTCAATAAATAATCTCGCATCCTGCTCATGCTTAATTAGAAAAGCTTCAATTTCCACAGAACACTCGTGCTCTTCACCCAACAAAACTGAGCAATGACTTTATCAAGCAAAATCAGAAATAAATTAGTTTGATGCATTGTTTCTTTCAAATTTATTCATGGCAAAAGTTATTTTTAATAATTTTCAACCATTAATGTGAAGTCTATGGAGATTTTGAAAAATTTAAACCCACCCACCCCAATTTTGGTTAACCCCAAGGGGGTCTGCACATAGCCTATATTCTTCCCCTGTGGGTGAAGGGAAAGTTCATGTGAAGTTTGGTGCCTCTAGCTCTTTTGGGGACCAAGAGAAAAAGCAGACAGACAAACAAACACGCAAACTTTCTTCTTTTTATGTTATACTTGCCACCAAAAGGATTTTTTTCATTGATCTATTTTATTTTTTGCTTTTCACTATGCCAGCTTGCAGCTGGTCTCTGAGTTTGTGTAGGGATTCCACCTTGAGAGGTGGTCGAATCATTTGGATATATGCTTATGGATTACACTTATACTTAATTAAATACTGTACGTTTGGTGATTATTTAACCTATAAGTGCTTTTTCTTCTTGTATTCAACACTAGTTCAAGACCCAGGCTTTAGTGTTTTTGAATCTTTGGATCATCACAGAAGAAGAAATGACTAATTACAGCAAAAAAAAAGAATTCCCCTGCAGGACTTGAAATTAAAATTATAAAGAACAAACTTTACAATATGAACCAAAAAAAAATAATAAACCTCACAGAAAAAAGTGAACTATCTTGTTTTGAAGAAGACCTTAAATTGTCGTTGGAATCCAACATTTCTCCGACAAATCTTTCAGATTTAACCAAAGTGTCTCCGGCTAAATAAACGGATATCAATAACTTTTTTTGACTTATCGACACAGGAAAAAAACGATGAAGTTAATATCATTCAAGAAAACAAAAAGGTAAACAGTTTCAATGATAAATCAACCTATGATTCTTCTAAGTCTAATCAAGTTAATAAACACAAACTTAAATACCTGTATACAAGGACAGACCTAATACTATTACTACCATAGAATCAGATAACCTTAAACTACCAGAACTTATTTCTGAAAATGACAATATGAAAAAAGACTGTCTTGGTTCTCACAGGAAAAAATGATAACTAATGAGCTATAGATGCAAAAAAAATAACATTTTTTACAAGTTACTTGGAGACATATTGGAGGTAAATTCATCTCAAATGGCAGACTGTTATTAAATCCTCCAACTCAGACTCAATATGAAAATATTCTCAACATAAAAAAAGTCCTAACTGTATCAGTATTAATAGAACAACCTTCTTTTAGAAGTACAATTCTATGCACTATTGCTGGCATCTCCACTAACATGGATGATGAATACTTATTAGATCTTCTCTCTGATCAAATAGTAATCAATGTAGAACGTTGCATTTGAGCAAGATTGCAAAGTTAAAACTGAGATGTACTGTTACCCTACCAATAAGGTAGTAATTGAATTTGAGGCTGAAACGTTACTCTCACACATATACCTTGGCTTCAACCATCACAACCTAAAGAGACATTCATTGCCTCCTAGTATATGTTTGAGCTGTTGTAGGTTTGGACATCTAATATCAAAATATAATGAACATCAAAAACATGTAAGAGATGCAGTGGTGTGTAGTGGTAAACACCACTATAAGAGTTGCAAAACAAAATTTTATAAATGTCCAAACTGCTCTAGCTGTATTATCAAACTGATTGCATGCAGACCCAAAGCTATAAACAAACTAGCAATCTGAACTGAAGTAAAGCTTTCACAAAAGCTAACATATGAAGAGTAAAAAAGAACTCCTCTCTTCTGATGACAAAGTGAATTCACAAGAATATTTACAGCCTAAATCTGATGAATCCTTTCCATCACTGCCAATTACTTCGAAGAACTTGAAGACATCTATGTTTCAAAACCAGGAAATAATTCCAGATATGAACTTTGTAGAAATCGTTTAAAAAAATATCATTGGCTCTAAATCTACTTCACAGATGAAAATGCCAAAGCCTTCTTCTGGACCTCAGACCACTAAGAATTACAAAAATTCAGACCTTTAGAATTCAATTTAAATTCTAAAGGTCAAATTATTAGCCTAATTTTAAAATTATTGGAACTCATTGTTCCCTGTTGCCCAAAGCAGAATATCATAAAAGATATACTCCTATCTTTTCTTAATAAAGATTCATTGAATGAAAATCTTTAATCCTCCAATGGAATATTAGAGGTATCAATTCAAAAAAACATTTCTTAAAGCATCTTATAAAAATTTTTAATATAAACATAATTTGTTTACAAGAAATACAAACTGAAAATACTCCCAAATTAAGTAACTAAATCAAATATTCAAAAAAAAAATCTCATTGAATTCTAGGGCTGTAATTATCTATGTTAAAAAATATCTTCTGCAAAAAATTTTGAAGTAACTTTGGTACAACCTAACTTAGAATATCTGATTATTCAAACTACCATAAATAATATTAATATCAACATTGTCAATTTTTATAATCCTGGCATTTACAATGCTGGTCATTAAAAGTGCAACACCAGGAAAGACAAGATATATCAAAGCCATATTTAGTGAATGGCAGCTAGGTAGTCACTGGAAGGAGAGCTATGCACCAGTCCCCTGTGATGATGCATAGAACCAGACAGGCCTAGCACCTAATGTCCGACCCCACCTTCTCGTGGTGCAGACCGTTAGTATCTTTCAAAAGAGATGCTCTCTTGTGGAAGTGAACGGAAGAGAGGGCTGCCAGATTAATGTGGCCTACTGATCTGGACAACTATGGCTACTTTTCTTTTTTTTCCTACCCTGCTGAGGAGTGGTCAACCACACAGGATCCTGGTGCTGACCATATAAACCCACTGGACTGGACAGATATATGGCTCTGAGCTTGATTATGGATCCTGAATTTGCTGCACTGGTGGGCTTCTGTGGAGGGAAAATCTTCCACTGTGTTTTCTGTTTGTGGGTTGACAGCCCCAAGTGAATAGATTCACAGGATATGTTTATCAGCTGGTGGATAATCCTGAGCAGAAGTCATCGCAGGCACCTGAACTCTTTGCTTCTATTGGCATCGTCAAATTCTACATTGGAGGAAGTCTTCCAGTGTAGATGGCTTCAGCCTTTAGTAGTGGGGGAACGGGTCTTTGCCCCATGTCTGCGATTAGGGGGCTGTTTGATATTGTCGGCATTCCCTCTCTCAATAAACATATTTCTTTAAACATCTCACTAACCATTTTCTCTCCATAGGTAGTTGGAATGTGAGGACTCTGCACAGAGCTTTTTCTCTTGATGTCCTCACACAAGAATTCCACCATTATAATTTAGATATTCTCGGCTTGCAAGAGACCAGATGGACAGATAAAGGTCAGATTCTTAAAAATAATCTTAAATTTCTCTTTTCAGGGAGGGACGACAATAAGCATCACCAAGGCGTGGGTCTGCTTCTCACCAGACACACTAGTGATGCTTTTCTAGGATATGAGTGCATTAATGAAAGGTTTCTTACAGCAAAATTTCAGAGAAGCGTTAAAGATCTGAATGTTATCTGCTGTTATGCCCCCACTGAGGATGCCGATGAGGATGAGAAGGATAGGTTTTATGAACAACTTCAGGATATTTTGAATTCTGTCAAGAAAGGAGATATTACCCTTGTTCTTGGTGACTTCAATGCCAAAGTTGGTACTGACTCTGACCTTTGGGGAGGGGTGATTGGCCCTTTTGGTATTGGTAGCTGCAATGGCAATGGGCAACGTCTCCTACAGGTAAGTAAACTCAATGGTTTCAGAATAAATAACACATATTACAAACACCACGACATACATAAGTACACATGGGTTTCACCTGATGGGCTGCATAGGAATATGATTGATTATATATTAATTAACAGCAACTGGGCTCGTTCTGTTAGGAATACCAGGGCATATAGGGGAGCTGAAATTGGATCTGACCATTACCTTGTTAAAAGTGTCTTGCAACTTAAACTTAAAAAGTATTGTGCTAGGGTTAAAAAATTTGCTTTTAATACTGAAGCTCTGAAAGACCAAGTTATAGCCAAAGCTTACCATGATAGGTTACTTAGTCATTATGACAGTCATGGTATGCTTACTACTGAAGTTGAGGAAGAATGGGATCATTTTAAACAGGCTTTTTTGGACACTAACAGTATTCTTTTAGGAAAAAAGGAGCAGAAGAGACAGAATTATCTGAGTGATAAGGCACTTGAGCTTATTTTGGAAAGAAAGAACTGCAGGAATGTCCTTAATCAATACCCTACTAGTCCTAATAGAAAGCATTACAGAGAACTTAATAAACGTGTAAAAGATCAGTTAGCTGCTGATAAGAATCTTTGGCTTGATGGTTTGGCTGACAACGCCGAGGAAGCAGATAGACGGCACAACAGCAGAGAGCTGTACCAGAGAGTTGATGTTTTGTGTGGTAGAAAACGGGTTGGGTTGTTTTACCTCTAAGCGGCACTTTTTTGCACACCATGGGCTAAATGGCCAGGCCACATGGACCCCGAAGGCTCAGAGAAGGTTGGGGGTTGGGTTGTTTTACCTCTGAGCGGCACTTTTTTGCACACCATGGGCTAAATGGCCAGGTCGCATGGACCCCAAAGGCTCAGGGAAGGTTGGGGGAGGGGACCCACTGGAACAGCTGTTAGGAAACAGATGGTAGCCTCCCGTCAAGGCCATCCAGCGTGTTCTTTAACGTGGTATCTTAAGGTATGGCTCTCCCGCACACGGGACCACGGCTTAACGTCCCATCCGACGGACGGTGGCCTTTTCAAGCCCATCAGTGTCCCCTACTGACCGTGGGCAGGGCGGGGAAATTTTGCGGAGATAAATCTCAACGCTGACCCAGCTGGGACTCGAACCTGGGAACTACAGATTACGAGCCTGGCGCGCTACCGACTGAGCCAACCCCGGTTTTCACCCCAGGTAGAAAACAGACAGGTATACAGGGATTGAAGGATAAACAAGGTAAGGTTATAGAAGGTGAGGATTCTGTCATGGCTAGGTGGGCTGAGCATTTCAGTGATATTCTAAACAATGCGGTTAGTTATATTCCCCTTGTTTGCAATGATGATAGATGCATTGGTGGCTTTAATGTTGGCCCTATAACACAATCTGAAGTTATTTTGGCTGTTTCTAAACTTAAACTTCATAAATCCCCAGGGGTAGATGAAATTACTACAGAAATGCTTGGAGCTGGAAATGTTTCGGTTACCACTTGGATGACTGAAATTCTGAATATCTTTTATGATAAAGGCATGGTTCCTAAGGATTTTACCAGAGCTATTGTTATCCCTGTTTTCAAAAAAGGTGATCGCAGTTCTTGTGATAACTATAGGGGTATTAGCCTACTCTCTGTTCCAGGTAAAGTTCTTTCCATGATTGTGCTTAATAGAATTAACAATCTGGTTGACAGTCAATTGCGTGATGAGCAATGTGGATTCAGAAGTGGTAGGGGATGTGTGGATCAGATATTTTCACTTAGGCAGATTCTTGAGAAATGTTTAGAGTTTCAGAAACCTTTGGTTGCTAGCTTTGTTGATTTCGAAAACGCTTTCGACTCTGTTGATCGTCATAATTTGTGGTTGATTGTGAGATCATATGGTATACCAGACAAATTAGTTAACATAATGAAAGCTCTCTATAATAACACTGAGTCGTGTGTGAGAGTTGGTAAGGCTTGTAGCAATTGGTTTAACATTATTTCTGGTGCTCGACAATGGTGCATTTTGTCTCCTTTTCTCTTTAGCTTAGTTATTGATTATGTTATGCGAAATTCACTTCGAGGGAAAGATTTTGGCCTCAAATGGACTGGAGATACGAAAATTTCTGATTTAGATTATGCTGATGATTTAGCCCTTTTGGCAAATGATGTTGATGAGATGAACTCTTTCATTCGAGCTGTTGATAAGACTGGTAGTAGGGTAGGTTTGGCTATAAACAGAGAGAAAACTAAAGTGATGAAAATTAGTCAGGCAGGCTGGGATTCAGTTAATCTGAATGGTTGCAGTCTTGAGCAGGTGTCACAGTTTAATTATCTTGGGAGCTATGTAACAGATAATGGTGATGTGTGGTATGAGATTAACAGATGAATAGGGATTGTTGCCGACACTTTTAAGAATCTGTGGAGAGTGTGGAGAAATAGGCGTATTCACCTAAAGACTAAAATTAGACTGTATAATAGTTAGACTAAAATTAGACTGTATAATAGTTTAGTTCTTTCTAGGGTTAGTTATGGTAGTGAAACTTGGACACTTTGTAAACAAGATAACAGGAAACTAGATGCTTTTGATTCCAGATGCTTATGCAGTATCTTGGGCATTAAGTGGTTCAACTTTGTAACTAATAGCTTATGTTAGAAGGATTAAATGATTACAAATACAACTCAGACTTGTGGAATACAAAAAAATCAGTATCTTGTGCAGCCACCATGAGTGGCAATAACTGCTGCTACACAGTCCGGCATTGAGAGGATGAGATGTCGGATGTGTGTTTGGGGAATGTCAGTCCACGCAGTTTCAATACGTAGCCAAAGTTCATCTGTAGCAGCTGCTGGTATCTAGTGTGCTAGTCTTAGTGAGATCATGGACCAGACATGTTCAATTGGGGACATATCTGATTAATGCATAGGCCAAGGCAGAAGTATCACATGGGGCTATCCAGGAATTGTTGGATGATGCATGCCACATGTGGTCAGACATTGTCCTGTTGGTAAATGGCACCACAGAGGCCCTGATGATAAAGTATGATTACAGGCTCCAACACCTCAGTGATGTAACACTGGCTGTTCAAAGTACCAGTAATGCATGTGAGGCACATGTGTGAGTGGAGTCCAATGGCACCCCATATCATAACACCAGGGGCTAGATCTGTATGGTGCTGCATCATGCATGTCTCACTGAGTCTGTTGCCACAGTACTGCCAGATATGAATTCGTCCATCATGATGCTGCATACTGAAGCATGCCTGGCAATCTGTAAAATATGATGCAAAGGATGACACTGCCTCTGCAAATTGTCAGAAAACAATTTGTCCTGTTATGGGGTGATGCAAGGCTGGCATAACAATTCTACTGATGATGGCTATTGTCACCATTGGTGCAATGACCACCTGTTGCAAAAACAGTCTTCTCATGAAATTATCCTTCAGCATGTATTAGATCTTTGCTGTGTGGCTTTTTGCAATCACTGTTGCCAGCATCAAATGATTATCACATATGGTTGTGACCAACATGTTGCACTATATCCAGCTTGACCACCCCCACCTCATGGAGTCTGATAATTAGTCCTCTCTCAAATACCATCAGGTGGCATTATGGCTGATGTATATGGTGTTTTTTGCATTCCAAATGCAATACTGTTCATGCAATTTCATTCTCCGAGATCGTCCAGAGTTCTACTGGCCAAATTTGGGGAGCTTTTTAGTTGAGAAAGCAATATGGTTTGCTTTATAAAGCCATTCCTCTCCACATGATTTGTCTGACAATGAATCATTTGTATATCCCATCATGCTATGCTCACCTCATGATTTACATAAAAATCGGACCACTTCTGGGTGGTAAAACTCAGTCACAGAGTGCATTTTGAAAAAAATAAGGTACAAAAATTAGTATCTTACATAAAAACAGCAAAATTCTAAAAATAGATTCTTACCTCCCACAGTTGACTATACCACAATGAGCACAAATCCAAGGGCTCTTCTTTGTCTTGCATGCTGGGAAGGAAAATGGCACTGATATACATTACTTTAAAATACAAGTAAGCTTTGTGTCATTGTCATATTGATTGTACAAAAACCTATTACAATTCAATAATAATTAAAATGTAAAAGCAATGCTTTCACAATAAAGAAATTAATATTCTTTTACCACTGTATCTTCTTGTGAAAAAATAATTAACATATTTAAAAGTGTATATATCCAGCAATAAATTGCATCACAATGAAAGGCAGTCAATAACATAAATCACTGCAGTTTCTCAAAACAAGTTCTCAGCCAATGAAGAGAGTCTCTTTAGATGTAGATGTTGCATATAATTATGCCATTGTTTCAAGGAGGTGACAAAAATGGCACACTGGTATTAAATTCACTAAACAAACACTACAAAAACATTTTGAACTAGAATAACATAGGCATCTGGCAAATATTGGATGCTCATATTTAAAGGGGAAAAAGTTTTTAACTTTTTCATCTTTAGAACCCTCTAACAGTGGCAATTCAAACCAATGGATGATTGAGAAAATGCATTTAATGATAATGCTTATCATTACCTATGCAACCTTAAATGGTCTAGAGATTTTAAAATATCTGATTTAGTCCTGGAAAATGATGTTGATGAGATGAACTCATTCTTTAGAGCTATTGATGAAACTGGTACAGAGAGAAAACTAAGTTGGCTTATTTTACATCTGAATGGCAGTGTTTTGCACACAATGGTATGGCTCTCCCACACATGGGAGCATGTCTTTACATCCCCATCCAACAGAAGGCAGCATTTCCAAGTCTACCGGTGTCCCGTACCAACCAAAGGCAGGGAGTTCTGCAGAGATAAATCTCAATGCTGGCCTAGATGGGACTCGAACCTGAGAACTGCAACTACCGACTGAGTCATGCCCACTCAATGAGTAAACTAAAGTGATGAAAATTAGTCAGGCAGGTTGTGCTTCACTTGTTTTGAATGGTTGCACCCTTAAGCAAGTGTCTCAGTTTAATTATCTTGAAAGCTATGTAACAGATACTGGTGATATGTGCCACAAGATAAACAGAAAGATAGGAATTACTGCTGGAACTTTAAGAATCTATGAAGAGTGTAGAAAAATAGGGGTATACATCCAATGACTAAAATTAGGTTGTATAATAGTTTGGTTCTTTCTAGGGTTAGTTATGGTAGTGAAACTTGAACCCTTCGTAAGCAAGATAACAGGAAACTTGAAGCCTTTCTAGGTGCTTAAGAAGTATCTTGGGCATTAGGTGGTTTGATTTTGTATGTAATGATGTTGTTAAGCTAAGGAGTTAGCAACCACTTCTGAATAGCATATTGTGAGTGCATTAGTTTGGTGAAAGAATGTTAAAGTAAAGAAGGTAAGGCTCGCAAAAATATAAGTAGTGCCACCAAAGCTCATCATGTTGCGAAATGAAGGAAAACTAACCTCCAAGGCACACTACCACTCTTGTGCTGTTAAGAGTTCTTTGAGTTGGTCTTCTCTTACAGTGAAGGGTTTCATTTCCGCTAGCTAAAACCTTCATTATGAGTTAGATTAGTCTTTCCAACACAAAATATTATGCTTTTGTATGAATATGTGAAAAGAGTATTTCTGTTTCATGAAAGCATCAGGTATGTCAAAGTAATTCAACAAAGAACACGAAATCACATTTGACACAAGATTCCAACTTCTTCACAGCAGCAGTAACAAATTTAACAAACTTCTTTCTCTAAATGAATGAAAAATTGTTTCGAAAGTATAACCAGTTAACCACATGAATAACGAGTTTGGAATTTTTTCCCATACAGAAAATGTTAGTTTAATTACACTATATGACATACCTAATTTTTAAGGCTAGTAAAAACAAATTATTACTTAAAAGCTAAACCCTTCCAGTATCCAGGACTTCTGTATGCATTTGCAGAATTCAAAATGAGAGGTCAAGGACATGTATATCTGGTTTTAGTACCAAAAAAAAAATCTATTTTTAAATAAAAATTACAGTTTTAAATTTTTTTTATACATATCTTATAAAAATATATAATTCAGACCTGATAATAAAATTTTCTTTTTTTCATTTGATCCATATTTTATTAAGCTATGGCATAATTTGTTAAAGCCTTCTGATTGCCATTTCTTACAAGTGATATGATGTATTGCCAATTTGTTTGTTAACATTATATGCTGAAGCAATCCCCTAATTTAAGCTCAGAAGTTTTATTTGAACTATTATCAACAAATTTTTCTTTAAGGTTTTTAAAATCTAATAATTAACAAAATACTGCTATTTTTAAAAATGGAAGATTTGGGAAGTAATTATGAAATATGTACCTATTTTTTTTGGTGTACCACTGTAAAAAGTCTTATTAAAATTAATCTGTTTTCACAATGTTCAACATTTTACTCTAATAAAATTCAGAATTAAATTCTCTTTAATTTGGTATATAATATGACCTATTTTTGTTGATTAGTTATTTATTACAAATATTCTAAAGTTGACCTGTTTATTGGACTCTGCAACAAGCCTGGATTTTTCTCAAAGCTTGGTACGGAGAAAAAAATTAAAAATGGAAGAAATGTTTATTTAAAACTAGAAAAATTTTTTTGTTATTCAGAAATAAATAAGTCTTCTATTCATGTGCATTATAATCATTTCTAATTTTTTTTATAATTTTCTGTGTTGCCAGATGCATTTTTTACTACATGACTAAAAAATATCCTATTAAAATAAAACTTATCTTTTTTATTAAACAGTTTATTTTCAGAAATCGAGAATTAAATGCTGATTAATTTGGCATATAACATGTCATAATTCCTTTCGTTAGTTATTTGGCAAAAAAAATCCAAATTGAACATTTTTTTAGCTTAGCATAGCTTGACCTCTGGATGGAAACCAGTTTTTCAGGCTCGACACTCAAAGGGTTAAAAGCATTAGGTGGTTCAACTTTGTAAGCAATGGTGAGGTTAGGCAAAGGAGTCGACAACCTCCTTTGAATAGTATATCGTGCAGAGAGAGACTGCATTGGTTTCGCCATGTTACCTGTATACATAACAATAGATTAGCAAATATGGTTATGAACAGTGTGCCAAAAGGCTCAGAAAGAATGGGAGACCTAGGAGCAGTGGGCAATGACAAACAGGGTCTTATTAGAAATGGTCTACAGTAGCCAGATGCAGTATATGTAGCTCAGGGCAGATGTGTTTGGAGAGCTAAATTGCACAATATGGTTGGACCTCTTTAGTCCATGGCTGCTTGAGGATGATGATTGTGATATGTTACATGGGCAAGTTAATTTTAGTAAGATGAGGCTGTCCATATCTAATATGGGCCAATTAGGCAAGTGGTTAAATGGTATTCGGCAGTTCAGGGAAGGAAAGAGGAGCAGTTGACTTGCTTGGATAAACTGGGTAATATTTTATTTATGTGGAATAATTCAGGTGTACCAAAAATTAATGTCATATTTTCCTGACGTCCAAATCTTATTAAAGTAATGGCAAAAAACATTCAAAGTGCAATGAAATGATATTGATATTCTCTTTAAAAGTATACCACTGACAAAAATAGAAAAATATCCCTACTACAAAAAGTTGACTTTACTGATCATGGCAATCGGAAATATATTCCTAGAACCATAATTTAGATTTGCTTACTCTCATTGTACGGGTTTTTGTTACTTTTAAATATTTGAGAAGTAAATTTCTGAGGTGCAAAGATACGTTAATAGATAGCAAGCAATGGCAACCATAAATGCAAAAAAAAGAATCTCTACTGATCAAAAATCACTTTAATGTTCCTTTTCAGTAGGTTGCTATAGAAGGCAAATAGAGAGAGTTTGTGTTCTAAGTTGAAATGAGAAATAATCACATGATAAAATCATCCTAATTGTTGAAAATACTGCCATTTGGTGTATTCACATCAATGACAATTATTGTTAATGGGTAATAATTTAAAAAGGTTAATGAGTAACAGCGAATAAAAGGTAATTTAGAAAGTTTTGGAACTAGTGAAAAAGTCTATGTATATAACCATCTTAATAAAACTGTCGTGATCGTGGGACCAGGATTGGATCTGGGGAGGAGGGGGTTGACATTGCTAGTAAGGGTAATAGAGGCAAAATTTTTGAAACTTATGCATATTTCATGCATTTTTGAAGAACTATTTTAAAGACCTCTATAAAATGATGGGAGGTGGGGGATGTCATACTGCAGTGGAAATCTTGTCTCTTAATTTTATTGCTTTATGAAGTATCATGCCTCTCCACCCCCCATTTTTTTTTACATCTGGGTCTGCTTAGGACAGTTACAGAAAAATATATCACACACCCAAGTATCACACTAAAATACACCATGAGTGTTAAACAGAAAAATATGGTTAATTTGAAAATATTTAATTAAAAATTTCTGTATAACTTGAATTTTCTTTTTTTAAGATCCAATAAGTACATTTTATATAAAACTACTTGGATATTTCAAAACTCTTGATAATTAGTAATTCACAAAAGCCCATGCTCATTATTTTCAATATATCTGTGTCTACATAATTTTTTTAATCATAAAAAGGAAAAAAAATTATGTGTTTGCAAATACAACTACTGAATCTATTTTTTACTTTGATTTCAGTGAATCACAGTATTTCCCTTAAAGGGATGTATTGTATGTTTAGACCTATAATTTTGTATGGGTCATATAATGGACATCCACAACACATTGTACTAAGGAACTTCCAAAAAATGAAACTAAGCAATATTAATGACTATTTTAAAAGAGTTGTTTTTTACCTATCTTCCTATTGCCTTTTGCTCATCCTTTGTCAATTTGTTGATTTGTCAAAACAGTAGTTCCACCATATCTTTCGAACACAACAACAAACTTAATGATTTATGTGAAATGAAAACTTGTGATGTGAGGAGTGTCATAGGAAATAAAAAAAATTACCTTCATACTTTCTTACCCTCTAAAAAAGGGAAAATATGAAAATGACTGATCTGTTACTGACATTTTTGAGAAAAAAATCTCTCAAATGCAGATTGATAACCATTTATATTCCACCTTATCTCTCCAATAAGTATGAATACATTTCCAACTTCTTTCACAGTATTAACTATATTCTGGTAACTCAAGCTCCAGTTGCTATGGCAGGTGACTTAATCTGAGTGGAACTGGAACACTTCAACTGCCAAAAGTTCAGCACAACGATACACAATATCTCAATTACACTTTAAAAGTTTCCAACTATTTGTTAATTTCCCTACAAGAGGCAATTACTTTACAGATTTAGTATTTTGCACTAATGATGCATTTACTTACAACATACAAGCTTTCGACCTATTCTCCCACAGCGACTCACCAGCACATATTCCCATCTCATTTAATCTCAATTTCAACATTAAACACTCTTGCAAACAAAAGAATCCTGATTATTTAAATGTTAGCTGTAACTTAATAGCCAGCATAATCACTGATGTGTATTTGCACTTAGATGCACACAACAGTAATAATACAAGTAATTTAGATTAAGTTTACTAAACATTTACCCTTTCTATAAAAAAAATGCGTAGCCATAATACCTACTGCAGCAAAGAGAACTAATAAAAATTTCAAGTTAAAGAAGATTGTAAACCACAAACTTAAATTATGGAGAAAATCCTGAAAAGATTGCTCTGAAGCAAACAGAAAAGAATATAATATTGCTTCAATGAAGTATACCAAATCTGTGGAAGAAGAGTCTACAAAATTGAAATATTTATGTAATGCTAACAATCGAAATGCTTTCTTCCATGACTCGAAGAAGCTTGAAAGGGTCATGTAGCATTCCACCATTATTGTAATCCGATGGCACCATTGTTACTATACTGGAAGAAGAGTCTACAAAATTGAAATATTTATGTAATGTTAACAATCGAAATGCTTTCTTCCATGACTCGAAGAAGCTTGAAAGGGTCATGTAGCATTCCACCATTATTGTAATCCGATGGCACCATTGTTACTATACTCTCTCTCTTAGCTAACTTCTCTCATCTCTTTTGGCTAACATTTTTGATTTAGTTTATGCCTGACTATACGGCAAGGAATATATCTGTTGAAGAATCTACTTTTGATGGACTGTTTGATCTGCAAAATATTAGAAAAGCCATTGATCAAACTCCCACTACTTCTGCACCAGGCCCTGATGGATTGCCACAAATCTTATTAATTCCATCAACAATAAATTATCAATCCTTTTAAATATTTGTTTAAACAGTGGCAATATCTTGCAGGATTGGCATCATGCAATAGTTGTGCCTGTTTTTATGTGAAATGCTGAATCATCATATCCTTACAATTATTATCCCATTTCATTTACCAATACCTAAGCTTATGGAATGATGTATATTATATAATAATTAATTCAAGAAGCATTCATTAATGAATTCAATACTAAAGTAGATGAAATGATTCTTGAATTAAATTGTGTGAAAATAGATCATGACCCTACAGATAAGCTCATCACACAAATAGAAAAATAAAAAAATCACGAACATCTACCGCAGTTCATATAGAAAGCATGCTTTCCACCTATGTACCCATGTTCTGCAGTTCTTTGTCAAAGCAAAAACCCATAAGCCAGGCATACCATTAAAACCACTAGTCACAAAAATAAGCCCCAACGATCTACCTGGAGAAAGCACTCTACAACTACGTTAAGAATCATTTTGAACCCACCGACCTCACCCTCAAATCTCCGTATGAAGCTATGGAACAACTCGAAAGTCTTCACTTGAATCCTCAAGATAGACTAGCATCCCTAGATGTTGTCACTTTTCCCCAATAATTCTGTGCAAGATGTCCTAAGTATAAATCCAAGATAAAATGGAATGCAAAAACGGAGGTCCCTCACCCATAACATGCGGTGTGATCAAAGCTGCACAAGTTCACCAGAGAAAAATTTTTTTTCAACATAAACAGATCTACTGACAAAAACAAGGGGTACCTATGGAATCCCCATTATCACCACTACTGGCAGATATTGCATTCCAGCGTATTGAAGAAACATGAGTTGCAAGCACTGGCATATATCCAATCATTAAAGTAACTGCTGAAATGGACAAACAATTACCATTTTTGGATATGCAACTACATCGGCAGGAGCAAAAACTGGAAATTGCAGTCTACCATAAGCCTACACAGCCCCCATTTTTATCCTATATGCCTCCAAACTGCCTCTAGCCCACAGAAAAAAGTGCACTAAAACTGCATTCTTAAGAAATATCAGATACGCCTCCACACCACAATTTTATGAAAAAGAAAAAATATGTCTGAATGCTCAAAATGCAGGTTACCCACTAAAAATATTAAAATTAGCTGAAAACATGGCAAGACAAACACGGCAAAAAATATCCCAACTGACATGAACGCAGCATTCCAAAAAAAATAAGTTCACCACAGGGATACCAAACATCCTGTGGCTGGCAAATTCATTGAAAAATGCAATGCAACCTTAAAATTACATAGTGCCAATTAAAATCAACACCATAATTAATATCTAGGTAGTCACTAGAAGGAGAGCTATGCACCAATCCCCTGTGATGATGCATAGAATCGGCCAGGCCTAGCACCTAATGTCTGACCCCGCCTTCTCGTGCTGCGGACCGTTAGTAACTTTCAAAAGAGATACTCTCTTGTGGAAGTGAACGGAAGGGGAGGGCTGCCAGATTAGTGTGGCCTACTGATCTGGACAACTATGGCTACTTTTCTTTTTTTTCTACCCTGCTGAGGAGTGGTCGACCACACAGGGTCCTGGTGCTGACATATAAACCTACTAGACTGGACAGATATATGGCTCTGAGCTTGATTATGAATCCTGATTTTGCTGCACTGGTGGGCTTCTGTGGAGGGAAAATCTTCCGCTGTGTTTTCTGTTTGTTTGTGGGTTGACAACCCCAAGTGAATAGATTCACAGGATATGTTTATCAGCTGGTGGATAATCCTGAGCAGAAGTCATCGCAGGCACCTGAACTCTTTGCTTCTATTGGCATCGTCAAATTCTACATTGGAGGAAGTCTTCCAGTGTAGATGGCTTCAGCCTTTAGTAGTGGGGGAACGGGTCTTTGCCCCATGTCTGCGATTAGGGGGCTGTTTGATATTGTCGGCATTCCCTCTCTCAATAAACATAGTTTCTTTAAACATCCCACTAACCATTTTCTCTCCATAGGTAGTTGGAATGTGAGGACTCTGCACAGAGCTTTTTCTCTTCATGTCCTCACACAAGAATTCCACCATTATAATTTAGATATTCTCGGCTTGCAAGAGACCAGATGGACAGAAAAAGGTCAGATTCTTAAAAATAATCTTAAATTTCTCTTTTCAGGGAGGGACGACAATAAGCATCACCAAGGTGTGGGTCTGCTTCTCAGCAGACACGCTAGCGATGCTCTTCTAGGATACGAGTGCATTAATGAAAGGTTTCTTACAGCAAAATTTCAGACAAGCGTTAAAGACTTGAATGTTATCTGCTGTTATGCCCCCACTGAGGATGCCGATGAGGATGAGAAGGATAGCTTTTATGAACAACTTCAGGATATTTTGAATTCTGTCAAGAAAGGAGATATTACCCTTGTTCTTGGTGACTTCAATGCCAAAGTTGGTGCTGACTCTGACCTTTGGGGAGGAGTAATAGGCCCTTTTGGTATTGGTAGTTGCAATGGCAATGGGCAACGTCTCCTACAGGTAAGTAAACTCAATGGATTCAGAATAACTAACACATATTACAAACACCGCGACATACATAAATACACATGGGTTTCACCTGATGGGCTGCATAAGAATATGATTGATTGCATATTAATTAACAGCAAATGGGCTAGTTCTGTTAGGAATACCAGGGCATATAGGGGAGCTGAAATTGGATCTGACCATTACCTTGTTAAAAGTGTCTTGCAACTTAAACTTAAAAAGTGTTGTGCTAGGGTTAAAAAATTTGCTTTTAATACTGAAGTTCTGAAAGACCCAGTTATAGGCAAAGCTTACCATGATAGGTTACTTAGCCATTATGACAGTCATGGTATGCTTACTACTGAAGTTGAGGAAGAATGGAATCATTTTAAACAGGATTTTTTGGACACTAACAGTACTCTTTTAGGAAAAAAGGAGCAGAAGAGACAGAATTATCTGAGTGATAAGGCACTTGAGCTTATTTCAGAAAGAAAGAACTGCAGGAATGTCTTTAATCAATATCCTACTAGTCCTAATAGAAAGCATTACAGAGAACTCATCGAACGTGTAAAAGATCAGTTAGCTGCTGATAAGAATCTTTGGCTTGATGGTTTGGCTGACAAAGCCGAGGAAGCAGTTAGACAGCACAACAGCAGAGAGCTGTACCAGATAGTTAATGTTTTGTGTGGTAGAAAACGGACAGGCATACAAGGATTGAAGGATAAACAAGGTAAGGTTATAGAAGGGGAGGATTCTGTCATGGCTAGGTGGGCTGAACATTTTAGTGATGTTCTAAACAATGTAGTTAGTTCTACTCCCATTGTTGCAATGATGATAGATGCATTGGTGGCTTTAATGTTGGCCCTATAACACAATCTGAAGTTATTTTGGCTGTTTCTAAACTTATACTTCATAAATCCCCAGGGGTAGATGAAATTACTACGGAAATGCTTAGAGCTGGGAATGTTTCGGTTAACACTTGGATGACTGAAATTCTGAATATCTTTTATGATAAAGGCATGGTTCCTAAGGATTTTACCAGAGCAATTGTTATCCCTGTTTTCAAAAAAGGTGATCGCAGTTCTTGTGATAACTATAGAGGTATCAGCCTACTCTTTGTTCCAGGTAAAGTTCTTTCCATGATTGTGCTTAATAGAATTAAGAATCTGGTTGACAGTCAATTGCGTGATGAGCAATGTGGATTCAGAAGTGGTAGGGGATGTGTGGATCAGATATTTTCACTTAGGCAGATTCTTGAGAAATGTTTAGAGTTTCAAAAATATTTGATTACCAGCTATGTTGATTTCAAAAAGGCTTTCGACTCTGTTGATCGTCATAATTTGTGGTTGATTGTGAAATCATATGGCATACCAGACAAGTTAGTTAACATTATGAAAGCTCTCTATAATAACACTGAGTCGTATGTGAGAGTTGGTAAGGCTTGTAGCAATTGGTTTAGCATTACTTCTGGTGTTCGACAAGGGTGCATTTTGTCTCCTTTTCTCTTTAGCTTGGTTATTGATTATGTTATGCGAAATTCACTTCAAGGGAAAGATTTTGGCCTTAAATGGTCTGTAGATATGAAAATTTCTGATTTAGATTATGCTGATGATTTAGCCCTTTTGGCAAATGATGTTGATGAGATGAACTCTTTCATTCGAGCTGTTGATGAGACTGGTAGTAGAGTAGGTTTGGTTATAAACAGAGAGAAAACTAAAGTGATGAAAATTGGTCAAGCAGGATGTGATTCAGTTAATCTGAATGGTTGCAGTCTCGAGCAGGTGTCACAGTTTAATTATCTTGGGAGCTATGTAACAGATAATGGTGATGTGCAGCATGAGATTAACAGACGAATAGGGATTGCTGCCGGGACTTTTAAGAATCTATGGAGAGTGTGGAGAAATAGGTGTATACCCCTAAAGACTAAAATTAGACTGTATAATAGTTTGGTTCTTTCTAGGGTTAGTTATGGTAGTGAAACTTGGACACTTTGTAAACAAGATAACAGGAAACTAGATGCTTTTGATTGCAGATGCTTACGCAGTATCTTGGGCATTAGGTGGTTCAACTTTGTAACTAATGGTGAGGTTAGGCAAAGGAGTTTGCAACCTCCTTTAAGCAACATATTGTGCAGAGAGAGACTCCGTTGGTTTGGCCATGTTGCCCGTATGAATAATTATAGATTGGCGAATAGGGTTATGAACAGTGTGCCTAAAGGCCTCAGAAAGAAGGGGAGACCTAAGATGCGGTGGACAGACAATGTCAAACAGGACCTTGTTAGAATTGGTGTGCAGTGGCCAGATGCAGTAGATGTAGCTCAGGATAGACTTGCTTGGAGAACTAAATTGCACGGTCTGGTTGGACCTCCGTAGCCCATGGCTGCTTGATGATGATGATGATGATGATGATGAAGAAGAAAACCAATCAGAACCATAATGACAAAACAGGGGGCACATATAAAATACTGTTACATGAAAGAACCAACAACAACAATAAACCTTACTATGGCAAAATGAAAAGAACCTGCCTAACTCGGATAAAAGAACATGAAAGGGGTGTACATTTATAAAAGCAAACCACTTCATTGGCAAGAGTGGTTTCTAATACAGGAATATACCCACAATTTGAACAGGCCAAAATTATATGTGCCCCTGATAAAGTTTCAACTGGATCTCACTGACAACTGGTGATATACCAAAACAGAGAAACGTGCTGTATTGAAGAAATTTACCACCCACCCCACCCATGGGAACTGCACAGCACTACTAAAGCATCCACACCCACACTCCTACCTGAGGTACATGGGCAGGACCACGAAACCATAACACCATCATCATCCTCAAGCAGCCCTGGACTACGGAGGTCCAACCAGATTGTGCAATTTAGTTCTCCAAGCATGTTTGTCTATAGCTACATCTGCTGCATCTGGCCACTGCACACCAATTCTAATAAGGTCGTGTTTGACATTGTCTGTCCACCACATCCTAGGTCTTCCCCTCTTTCTGAGGCCTTTAGGCACACTGTTCATAACCCTATTCGCCAATCTATAATTATTCATACGGGCAACATGGCCAAACCAACGGAGTCTCTCTCTGCACAATATGCTGCTTAAAGGAGATTGCAGACTCCTTTGCCTAACCTCATCATTAGTTACAAAGTTGAAATATCTAATGCCCAAGATACTGCGTATGCATCTGGAATCAAAAGCATCTAGTTTCCTGTTATCCTGTTTACAAAGTGTCCAAGTTTCACTACCATAACTAACCCTAGAAAGAACCAAACTATTATAGTCTAATTTTAGTGTTTAGGTGTAACGCCTATTTCTCCACACTCTCCATAGATTCTTAGAAGTCCAGGCAGCAATCCCTATTCGTCTGTTAATCTCATGCCGCACATCACCAGTATCTGTTACATAGCTCTCAAGATAATTAAACTGTGACACCAGCTCAAGACTGCAGCCATTCAGATTAACTGAATCACAGCCTGCCTGACCAATTTTCATCACTTTAGTGTTAAACCTACTTTACTACCAGTCTCATCAACAGCTCGAATGAAAGAGCTCATCTCATCAACATCATTTGCCAAAAGGGCTAAATCATCAGCATAATCTAAATCAGAAAGTTTAGTATCTCCAGACCATTTAAGGCCAAAATCTTTCCCTTGCAATGAATTTCGCATAACATAATCAATTACCAGACTAAAGAGAAAAGAAGGCAAAATGCACCCTTGTCGAACACCAGAAGTAATGCAAACCAATTGCTACAAGCCTTACTAACTCTCACACACGACTCAGTGTTATTATAGAGAGCTTTCATTATGTTAACTAACTTGTCTGGTATACCATATGATCTCACAATCAATCACAAATTATGATGATCAACAGAATCGAAAACCATTTTGAAATCAACAAAGCTAGCAACCAAAGGTTTCTGAAACTCTAAACATTGCTCAATAATCTGTCTAAGTGAAAATATCTGATCTACACATCCCCTACCACTTCTGAATCCATATTGCTCATCACGCAATTGCCTGTCAACCAGATTCTTAATTCTATTAAGCACAATCATGCAAATAACTTTCCCTGGAATAGAGAGTAGGCTGATACCCCTACAGTTATCACAATAACTGCGATCACCTTTTTTGAAAATAGGGATAATAATAACTCTGGTAAAATCCTTAGGAACCATGCCTTTATCACCCTCTGCACCATCACCCTCTGCAAACCATACAGCACAGCAATGCACATGAATATAATCTCCGAAGCAGAACTGTTTACACAACTTCTGAAGAAGATAATAGTCAAAACATGTCAAGTTATGGTGGTCTAAATATCAGTTTGATCTGTGCAACAGGAAAGGACTTACTTCACATATTACTAAAAAAAGTGATTAACAACCCTACTATCCTGTATTCACTGATCAAAATGCTACATTGATTTATAAAACAATACTAAAACATTTCGGACAGTGATTAAGTTTATAAAGTGTCAGCATGTTTCTCTCCAGAAAGGTCTCTGAGAACAGTGTCTTCATGCACTTAAAATCATAAATTAATGAAACTGCATTATATGTACACCTATAACACTAAAAGATTGAACCCTTCCCATGCCCAGAAGATATTGGATTCAACAGAACAACTATTTTTAAACTCCGTTCTGCAAAAACCTAAAACTTATCCTGATATTACTAATAAAAATTTATCTACATACAATAAGCAATGTTTTTAACACTTGATTGGATTAGTGTACCATTCATTCAAATTCTAATGGTGAGGTCTGGCATCTTAAATATCCCATTTGCAATTTCATTTCTACAGTAAATGGATTGTGAGGAATCTGTGTAAGGATTACATTGAAAGCACAATTTATTATACACCCCACATCTATCAACAAACCTGCCCTATTATGTCACAATAATGCAGCCAGCTATAACCCCTTGCTGTCTATAAATTGGAGTTCGATTGTCAGCAGGTATATGGTACTACATATCTGTGACTGCAGAACATCTGGGATTTCCATGTATGACTTGCACATGTTTACCAGTAATACATCAAAACCAGCAAAACCTGCAGCAGCCAGATAAAATGTGTCCATAACCAGACTGTTGATGTTCAAGGTGAGCACTACTCTCCCATATCATAATGTCAGAATGGAGGGCCATAGTTCAGATGATAATGTTGAAATTAAATGACAGGGCAGCTACAAAGATTTGAGCAAAGACCATTCAAAACATACATTGGCATGACTGGGCTATGGCATCTGATGCCCACATCAGGTACCCTTGTTAACAGCATGTCACTGGGCTATGAGGCTATAGTGAGTGAAAGAACATAACAAATTGACCATGGAAAACTGGAAATGGGTAGCTGGTTAGCTTTAACGAATAGAGATTCCAACTACATCATGCCAAAGTGAAGTTGCATTTATGGCATAAACTACACAAAGCCATGGATCCCAGTGGAGGTGATGTAATGTTCTGGGGTTTGTTTACATGGGTGACTTTCGGGGCTCTTGTACCTATTGAGACCACCATCACCACATATAACTATGGTGAAGTACTCACCAACCACCTACGCCATTCATGGCTATCCTTTCTCACAGCAGGATGCTTTCTTTTAACAAGACAATGCTACATCTCATCAGTCCCATTTTGGGAAAGGACTGGTTGAGGAGCATTCCAGCAAGCTCAATCCTCAAATGGACCTGTCATTCTCCAGATTTGAACCATTTTGAGCATATCTGTTGGGCCAAGTGTAGTGATTCATTTGAACCCAAAATCTACCACTAGCAACTCTGGGTGGTTTTCAGATGGCTGCCCTGGAATCATGGGCTGCAATACTACCCGAATGTTTCCGACATTTGATAGAATTCATGAAGTAGTTTGTTGCTGCTATTGTGAAGACAAAAGGTGGACCCATATGTTATTAGGTGGATGTGTATAACAAATTGTCCTTTTAGTGTATTTTCTGGATGTCCTCACACAGTGATTCCCTTGTTGTAACCTATTCTTGGATTTCAAAAGACCATATGGACAGATAAAGGTGAGATACTTAAAAATAATTTATCTTTTCAGGAAGGACAGAAAGCTATCTGCAAGCACAGGTTTACTTCTTAGCAAATATGCCATTAATGCTCTTCTAAGATGTGACTGCATTAACAAAACATTTCTTACAGCTAAATTTAAAATTAGGATTAAAGACTTGAATGTTTTCCATTGTTATGCCTCAATCAAGAATTTGGATGAGAATGTGAAATATAAGTTTTATGGATAACTCAGAATATTTTTAATTTTGTCAAGAAAGGAGATTACTTTTGTGATAGGCGAGTTCAGTGCTAAAGTTAGTAGTCTTAATCTTTGGGTAGGAGTGATAGATCCTTTTGGCATTGGTAGTTGCAATGGGTAATATCTCCTACACATACATAGTAACCTTAGTGGTTTTAGAGTAACTACAACATGCTGTGATATTTACAAACATGTGTGGATTTCACCCAATGGGTTGCACAGGATGGGTTCTCAACCTGGGTGAAAGTATCCCAAAGTAGTCCATGAAACCCAATTAAAGGATATGGTTAAATAATAAAAATATTTTTTGCATGTTCCAAACCTCTAGAGCTTACACAATGGTTTGAAAGTAGAAAAAAAAAACTTTCAGAGTCAGCCCTTTTTTTTCAATCATCAAATGCAAAGTAACAAACTGTAACCTGAGCATATGTATGTGGCTCTCTCGAAAACATTACCAAGATTAAAATCTTTGACTGATAGTAAATGTTCTGCGTGAATTTGCATAGTTTGCGTAGAACGGTTTTCAAGTTCCAGACCTCAGCTTCCTTTCTGTCAGAGTGGCACCATATGAGGGATTATCGCAAAGGACAAGCCTGCTAAGTGAGCATCTTCGGCGGACCATTCCATTGATGCACCGCCTAGCAGAGCCAAACCACTTACCTGTTGACAAGCCAGCTTAATCCCAGACTAGCGTGTACAAAGGGCAAGCCCACTCTCCCATGGACAAACCTCTGTCAGAGTGGAGCCTGGTGCCATGTCTGCAGTTAAGCTTGATAACTAAGATGCCCAGAAGGACTTCCCCCGGACAACCGCTGAACTGTTCCTGCGGAGGGGCAGTCACGTGGTTGCAGGATAAGGACGACACAAGGAGAAACTTCCATTTTCATCCCTTACCACTACAGCACTATTGCTCTAGCAGAGAGAATTGCAAGAGCCAATGAGAACTCTCTGATATAGCGATCCTTTGTGTGTTCGGGAAAGAAATGTTTTCTTCTCAAACAGTGACTAAGATGACAGTGAGATTTGATGCCGAGCTTTCGATGGAGACACAGCAGTTAGTCGAGTCTGTTAGAGGAGGCAGATGAGTCGCAGAGAGTGCAGAGGACAGTCATGCCACAAAAGTGTTATAGTTAGAGAGAATCACGATAGTGAGTCGAGTATGAACATTTTGAAAAATGAAAGATTAGCTTAGTTTTAATGTAGACAGAATATGTACAAAGAAAGAATGAAAGAATGTAAATGTAAGTTGTTAAATCAAGGAATGTTTTTAGAACTGAAACTGTGTTAATTAGCTTTGTAAATAAAATGTTTTTGTTGTATTCATTGAAAAGCCATACCTGTCTTTGGTCACTCCTTTTGTGTGGGAGGATGACTTTGTTTCCCAGTGGGATACTGGGCTACTGATTGTTTTAATGTGGAAATGACATATGGTTAAACTATACGATCACGGTAAAATAAACTATACAATCACAGCAAGAACAAATACTGGTTTGTGTGTGGGGGTGGATTTATTAATAGATGAATATATATATAGTTAGCAGCATTAAATTTGAAAGCCCCCCTCCCCCCCAGTAAAATATAAACAAGAGCAGGATTCTCACTAATATGTTTGGTTATGTTGTGCTATCTTACTTTTTTCTTTTGGTTTTATGTCAGGACTAAAGAAAGTTTACTTATATATGAAAAGTATTTTTTGTATGTTTTCCTGTATCTTTAAATGGTAAACACTAATATTTATGTCCTGGTTGTATGAATTGCGTAGAGAAATGTGTAGTGTTTCTCCTGAAGTCAAGATGGTATATGGACCAAAATCAAAGTTGGGAACCACTGGCATACAAATATGATTGATTATATGTGGTCGAGTGGTTAATGTGCTTGGCTACTGATCCAAGAGACCTGGGTACGGCATGAATATGTTGTCTTTCTACTGAGGTGCCACCATCCTCACGGGCCTTCTACTGTGGTAAATAAACTCACAGGCTCCTGTCAGACCTCTGTGGCAAGCAGCTGCTTGGAAGGATTATTTTTTTTTCATTTATATTAGCAGCCAATGGGCTAGTTCTGTTAGGAATACAAGGTCATATAAGGGAGTACAAACTGGGTCTGACCATTACCTTATTAAAAGTTTCTTGAAACAAACTTAAGAAACTTTAAGCCAATATTAAAAAAGTTAGCTTTAACAGTGAAACTCTGAACAATCTACTTATACTCCAAAGCTTATCATGATAGGATACTTAGTCATTATGATAGTAATGGTTTACTTACTACAACTAATGAAGTTGAGAGAATGGGACCATTTTAAACAGGTTTTTCTTGAAACTAACATTACCCTTTTGGGTAAAATAGAAGCAGAGTGGATAGTTATTTGAGTGATAAGGCAATGGAGTTTATTTTGAAAAGAAAGAACTTAAGGAATAACTTTAATCAACACCCTACTAACCCAAACAGAAAGTGTTAAAAAGAGCTTAATAAATGTGTAAAGTATCAGTTAACAGTTGATAAAATTCTTTGGCTTGATAAAGCAGAGGAAGCGATTAGAGTGTAACAGCAGAGAGCTGTCCAACATAGTTAATGTTTTGTGTGGGAAGAAATGGACAGATCTACAGGGATGGAACGAAACACAACTTATTGAAGGTAAGGATTCTGTCATGGCTAGATGGACTGAGCATTTCAGGTCTGTTTTAAACAATTTTGTTAGTTCCATTTAGTTTACTTAACACATGCATATAGATCTCTATTACTTCTGTTATTACATTTGATTTAAATATTATAAAAATCTTTAAAAAATTAAGAAAAACACGAATTTTAAACACTAACATTACAATTATTCCCACTCGAGAAAATACTCATATGGGATGAATACAAATGCTTTAAAACACAAACATAATATTTATTAAAATAACATAATTTAGGTCTGTAAATGGTAGCTAGGTAGTCACTGGAAAGAGAGCTATGCTCCAATCCCGTGTGATGATGCACAGAACCAGCCAGGCAGATTCTTGAGAAATGTTTAGAGTTTCAGAAACCTTTGGTTGCTAGCTTTGTTGATTTCGAAAAGGCTTTCGACTCTGTTGATCGTCATAATTTGTGGTTGATTGTGAAATCATATGGTATACCAGACAAGTTAGTTAACATAATGAAAGCTCTCTATAATAGCACTGAGTCATGTGTGAGAGTTGGTAAGTCTTGTAGCAATTGGTTTAGCATTACGTCTGGTGTTCGACAAGGGTGCATCTTGTCTCCTTTTCTCTTTAGTTTGGTTATTGATTACGTTATGCAAAATTCACTTCAAGGGAAAGATTTTGGCCTTAATTGGGCTGGAGATACGAAAATTTCTGATTTAGATTATGCTGATGATTTAGCTCTTTTGGCAAATGATGTTGATGAGATGAACCCTTTCATTCCAGCTGTTGATGAGACTCGTAGTAGAGTAGGTTTGGTTATAAACAGAGAGAAAACTAAAGTGATGAAAATTGGTCAGGCAGGCTGTGATTCAGTTAATCTGAATGGTTGCAGTCTTGAGCAGGTGTCACAGTTTAATTACCTTGGGAGCTAGGTAACTGATACTGGTGATGTGCGGCATGAGATTAACAGACGAATAGGTATTGCTGCCGGGACTTTTAAGAATCTATGGAGATTGTGGCGAAATAGGCGTATACACCTAAAGACTAAAATTAGACTGTATAATAGTTTGGTTCTTTCTAGGGTTAGTTATGGTAGTGAAACTTGGACACTATGTAAACAAGATAACGGAGAAACTAGATGCTTTTGATTCTAGATGCTTAGGCAGTATCTTGGGTATTAGGTGGTTTAACTTTGTAACTAATGATGAGGTTAGGCAAAGGAGTCTGCAACCTCCTTTAAGCAGCATATTGTGCAAAGAGAGACTCCGCTGGTTTGGCCATGTTGCCCGTATGAATAATTATAGATTGGCGAATAGGGTTATGAATAGTGTGCCTAAAGGCCTCAGAAAGAAGGGGAGACCTAGGATGCGGTGGGCTGACAATGTCAAACAGGACCTTGTTAGAATTGGTGTGCAGTGGCCGGATGCAGCGGATGTAGCTCAGGACAGATATGCTTGGAGAATTAAACTGCACGGTCTGGTTGGACCTCCGTAGCCCATGCCTGCTTGAGGATGATGATGATGAAATTCCCAGGGGTAGATGTTACTACTAAATTGCTTAGAGCTAAAAACATTTGTATCATGACTAAATGAAATTTTGAATATATTTTAGGATAAAGGTGTCATTGCTGAGGATTTACTAGAGTTATTATTGCTATTTTCGAACATGATTGCAGCTTTTGTGATAATTACACGGGTATCAGCCTTTCTATTCCAGGTAAAGTTATTTGCATTATTTTGCTTAACAGAATTAAGAATTTTGCTAATAGGAGACTCTGTGATGAACAGTTTGGGTTCAGAAGTGGTGGGGGATGCATAGATTTTCTTTCTTTTGCTTAAATTCTTATTCACCATACTTTACGGTTGATGGTGACATTGTATAGCATACACTGGTTTACAAAATAAAGGTTTTTGGGTTGTTTTACCTGTGAATGGCACTTTTTTGCACATAATGGGCTAAATGGCCAAGTCACAAGAACCCCAAAGGCTCAGAGAAGGTTGGGGGAGGGGACCCACTGGAATAGCTGTTGGGAGACATGGTAGCCTCCCATCACGGCCATGCAGAGTGTTCTTTAACATGCACAGGGTATGACTCTCCCACACATGGGGCCACAGCTTAACATCCCATCCAACAGAAGGCAGCCATTCCAAGCCCACCAATGTCTCCTACTGACCGTGGGCAGAGGAGGGAGTTTCGCAGAGATAAATCTCGATGCTGACTCAGCTGGAACTCGAAACTGGTAACTACAGATTACGAATCTGGAAACTGCAGTAAGTAGCACGCTACCGATTGAGCCATCCCCGCTGCTATAAAATTAAGGTAACACAACATTTTTCAACAATATTTGAATAAAATTGCTGAAGGAAAAAATACTCCATTATAATTAAATAAATAATTCAATTCCAATGAAAATTCATCTACAATTTCAAAATTCCTTGCAATACACAAATTACTAATGGCTGTTAAATTCAGGCTGCTATCTGATCACTATATTTTGAAATTGTTGTTTGCAGGGAAGATTAATCTCATTACATCTAGTAACGATGGATTCCATCATCATTTATGATTCCTTATGATGGCAAACTGTTTAAAGATTTTAAATAAGACGTTCAAAGGTGGAGGCAGCAAGATGACTCAATGTGTCAATCCCACTTTCGAAGCAGTTCCAGGAGACAGGAACCATCACCTGAGATCAGTAGTGAAAGTACATTTTATTTTTTAGCAGTATGGTATTTTTCGAAGCATAGCTATCTGTAGAAAATTACTGACACAAAGTCACTCCCATCTTACATGGGAAATAAAGCGAAGTATATGGTGACAAATGTACAGTATCCCAGTATTTTCTGTTTCTCCCTATGTTTTCTGCAAATGGCAAATAATTTAGGAGTTTTTCAATTTGAAATAAACATTAATATGCTTAAATATTTGCTGATTCTATTGTATTTGATGATTACTGCCTTATTGGAGGAAAAATTTATAAGATGTATTCAAAAAGGGTAGTTATCTTGCATAATGTTTTTAAACTGATTTTTAATTATTAAAATTAAAAAACAAATTTTTCAGAAAGGAAAATAAACTTTTCACTTATATTTTAATTCTCATCATTCAACTTGCATATTCTAAATTCAGATACCAAATTTAAGCATTTTTTTACTAACATATCAGAGATTCAGAGTAAGTTTTAAAATTCATCAAGTCAATCAAAGATTACACGATATATATGGCAATTTCGGCTATGCAATATCCATGACAAAAGATGCAAAATTGTAATGTTCCTGCATCTAAAATGCAATAAGAAAAAATTATTTTTGCCAGTCACAAAATAGGTTTTTTTGCTCCTGCAAGTCCCTTTGTTTTAACAAGCAACCATTGCTTTCCCACCCCTCTGTCGATCATTCAAGTTGTGGTGTGGTCAGAGCAGCAGTGTACACTTTCAGCTTGAGTCAAAAGTTGAACTTATATAATGCAGCTATACAGATTGATGTACTGTAAAATCTTGAGTATAATATGCACACTTTTTACTCATGTTAACCCGCTAAAACAGGGGTGTGTATTATACTCACATACAAAAAAAAAATGTCATTTTCAATATTGAATGGTCGCACGTACAGCTGTGAGACATTGTTGCAAGATGCATTTCGCACTCTTGGCAACAGCACTCTGTGACCACATCCCCTCCTCTTGTCCTTTTGAGTAGTGAGGAGCCCTAAAAATGAATTCAAGGAAAAGCTATACTGTAGCAGAAAAGCTGTTAGCAGCAAAATATGCATAACCTGATAACAATCGGGCAGCAAGTCATCATTTTTCCATTAACGAGTCAAACATCTAATTATGGCGAACAAACAAAGAGGTGCTGCAAGTGTTGCCTAGTAAGGAAAAAGCGAATCGTGAGTTACCACCAAGTTTTCCAGACCTAGAAAAAACATTAATGGAGTGGGTAGTAGATAGGAGGCAACAGGGCATCGGTGTTTCATGCATTGAAATCAGACAAAGCTCTGGAACTTAAAAAATCTCTTACGGGCACAACAGAATTTAAAGCATCATATGGATAGGCAGTTAGTTTTATGAAGCGATATGGTCTTTCAGTTTGTAGAAGAACTACTATCGCACAACATCTTCCAGACAACCACAAAAAAAAGCTTCTGGAGTTCCAAAAGTTCATAATCAAATTGAGAAAGGTACATATCTATGACCTTGCACAGATTGGAAACACCGATCAAACATCGCTGATTTTTGATATGCCCTACGACAGGAGTGTAGACACAAAAGGTATAAAAACTGTATCTATACATACAACTGAACATCAGAAGTCTCACTTCACTGTTATGTTAGTGTGTACTGCAGATGGAAGAAAGTTGCAGCCTTTCATAATTTTTAAGAGACTCTACCAAAAGGAGTACAATTTCCTAGAGGTGTACACATCTGTGCCCATGTTAAAGGACGGATGGATGAAGAACTAACCATTGACTGGTTAAAATGTGTTTGGGCGGCATGTCCAGGTGGTCTACAAAAACAACCTTCCACATTGGTGCTAGACTCATTTCGATGTCATCAAACGCCTTCTATCCAGAAAGAAATGAAGAAAATGAAATCTGATCTGGCTATTATTCCAGGCGACATGACCATCTACTGCAGACTTTAAATGTTGCTGTTAATAAGCCTATGAAAGATGCTATCAGTCATAAATGGAATGCATGGTTAAGCAATGGTAATCACACATATACTGCTGGTGGCCATATATGTCAACCGACTCTCACCGATGTTGCCGAGTGGGTGCTTGGAATGAATTAGATGTGTTTGTAATTCAACAAGGCTTCCTCAAATGTTGTATTTCCAATAATCTTGACGGCACCAAGGACTACATTTTGTGGGAGGATGAACAGGTGTCATCAGATGAAGATGATGATAGCAATATTTATTATGATGGCATCAAAAACAATGACATTTACTCAACAGCACTAGATGAGCTTCTTATTAGTGACAGTGATGATTAATGTTTTTACGAATTTGCCAGTAATATTTAGATGTTATGCATTTTTGTTTTTTATTACAAGTTTAAGTTTTGCTAACAAACATTTTATGCAATTTAAAATCTTGAAAAGTTATGGGTGCATATTATATATGAATTTAAATTTTACTGGAAACTTTCGGGCTAAATCAAGCATACGCATTATATTCTAGATTTTACGGTAAACTGCATCCACTTAAATATAAGGAGCATTTTTCAAGTTGTTTTGGCCACCAATTTAGTCAATTTTTCCATAACTGAGGATGTACTAATTTACTATGAAGATATCATTACTTGTTCTTTCTACTACCCATAAATAACACCAATCAATCTATTCAATAATATCAGTTTTTGCAATATTAAAACAATTTACAAGCTGCCTCAGTGGTACAGTGGTATAAGGTTGCCAGTGTAGAAGCTGGGGTCCAGGTTCAAATCCTGAATATGGCATGGCTGTTTGTCCTGTACTGTTTTTATATGTGAATGCTTGTGCAAGCTAAGGTTTGGTTGTTTTACCTCTGAGCGATAGTTTTTTGCATGCAATGGGCTAAATGGCCAGGTCACAAGGACCCAAAAGGCTCAGAGAAGGTTTGGGAAGTAGACCCAATGGAACAGATGTTGGGAAACAGATGGAAGCCTCCTGTCAAGACCATCCTTTTGTGTAAACATGCACAGGATATGGCTCTCCCACACACAATGCCACTGCTTAATGTCCCATACAACAGAGGACAGCTTTCCCAAGCCCACCAGTGTCTGCTACTGACTGTGGACACAGCGAGGGAGTTTTGTAGAGATAAATCTCAATGCTAACCCAGCTGGGACTGACCTAGGAACTGCAGATTATGAGCCTGGCATGCAGCCACCCCCACCCCACAAGCTAGAGTAGCTTCTAGGACTTTCATTGAAAAAATAATATTATCCCAAAAATATAAGAACATACCAACATATATGCAAGCTTTTGATACTTGTGGGGACAATAAATGGAACATGCATTAGATTCTGTAATATGCTACTCCAGTAGTGTAATGTCACGTGATTGGTAAAAAATAATTTAAAAAAATGTTTTTATGAATTTATATTAAAAAATTTAATCCCCTCCCAACCTTCAAGCTCATTACTTAAATTTGTGGTGTTGGGTGCTTAATCGTCCCCATTAAATTGCCTTCTGTGATTCTCTGAAATGTTAGTATTTTTAATTTAGCACAACATAAAATTATTTACAAAAACACATTTCGAAGACAGAAGAGGAAAACATGAATATATATGCATCTCACAACAGATCAAGTAAGAGTTAAAATAAGAATTTGAAAACCACAAATCTATTTCCCCAGTTTTGCCTCTGGTGGTAATTAAGACTGAACCCATACAGCTATGATTGTGAACATGTACTATTAATGAACATGTAATCCCTTCCTGAGATGTGGTTTTGGTTGGAGTTGCATTTGTCCAGTTTTTCTCCCTTCCATTCTCCTTGCTAATGTTGAAAGAGAGATATTAATACTTTAAATATCAAGTACCCTTGGCACTCCCTATCAGCAAAAATTGAACCTCAAGTATGTGGTTTTCAAATAGTTTGATATCTAAAGGAGTTAAACTGTAGTAGTGTAGTTAAAAATCAAAGGAGTTTCTCTTAAAAGGATCCATTTATTTTAAGAAAATTGTCAGTTGAAAAAGCATTAAAGTTAGCTACCTTACTACCTACCCACTCACCCACCCACAAACACCATACATATACACACACATATATCAGGCTATTGAGGAGCTATAAGACTGTGTAATTTTCCTTTCCAGACAAGTCTGTTCTGAGCTACAGCAGCTGCACTTGGCCATTGTAGGCCAATTTAAGCAAGGTCCTGTTTGACATTGTTTGCCCATCACATCTTAGGTCTCCTTTCTTTCCTGAAGCCTTTACACACACTGGTCATAATAATTGTTTGTCAATCTGCAGCCATGCATATGGGCAACATGGCTAAACCAACTCAATCTCTCTCTATACAATAAGCTACTCAAAGGAGGTTGACAACTCCTTCTTCTAACCTCGTCATTACTTACAAAGTTGAACCATCTAATGCCCAAGATACTGCATAAGCATCTAAAATCAAAAGCATTAAGTTTCTTGTTCTCCTGCTTATGAAGGGTCCATGTTAAACTACCATAACTAACCTTAGAAAGAACCATACTATTATACAGCATAATTTTAGTCTTTAGGTGTATACACCTAATTTTCCACTCTCCAGAGACTGCTAAAAGTCCCAGAAGCAATCCATATTCTTCTCTTTATCTCACACATCACCAGTATCTATTAAACAGCTCCTGACATAAACTGAGACACTTGCTCAAAAGTACAGCCATTGAAAAAGCAACTGAAGCACTATCTGCTTGACCATTTTTCATCACTTTAGTTTTATCTCTATTTATTACCAATTATCTCTATTTATTACCAAACTTACTCTATTACCAGTATCATCAACAGCCCTACTCAAAGAATTCATCTAATCAACACCATTAACCAATAGAGACAAATCATTGGCATAATCGAAATCAGAAATTTGAAATCTCTAGACTATTTAATGCTAAAAATTTTCCCTTGCAAAGAATTTTGCATAACGTAATAAATAACAAAGAGAAAAGGGGACAAAATGCACCCTTGTGTAACTCCACTAGCAATGCTAAACCAATTGCTACAAGTCTTACCTACTCACACACACGACTCAGTGTTATTATAGAGAGCTTTCATTACACTAACATGTCAGGTATTCCATATGATCTAATGATCAACCCCAAATTATGTCGATCAACAGACTAAAAAACCTTTTTAAAGCTAGTAACCACAGGTTTCTGAAACTCTAAACATTTCTAACGAATCTGCCTAAGTGAAAATTTTTGATCAATATATCCCTTACCATTCTGAATCCACACTGCTCATCATACAGTTGTCCATCAATCAAATTCTTCACCTGGAACAGAAAGTAAACTAATTCCCCTATAATTATCAAAAGAAGTGAGATCACCTTTTTTAAAAATCAAGGCAACAATAGCTCTAGTAAAATCCTTAGGAACACCTTTATCATAAAAAATATACAAAATTCCAGTCAGCCATGTGACAACACAAATGTTCCCAGCTCTAAGCATTTCAGTGAATTCATCCAGCCCTGGGGATTTACGGTTTAAATTTAGAGCTAGCCAAAGCAACTTCAGAATGTGATATAGGGCCATCATTAAAGCCAGTAATGCATCTATCCTCATTACCAAGAGTAGAAATAATCACATTGTTTAGAACATCTCTGAAATACTGAGCCCATCTAACTATCACAAGATCCTCACCTTCAACCACCTTACCATGTTTATCCCTCAATCTCTGTGTATCTGTTTCTTTCCAACAAAACATTAACAATCTGGTACAATCCCCTGCTTTTGTGCTGTAACTGCTTCCTCTGCTTTATCAGTCTAGCTATCAAGGCACAGATTCTTATCAGCTGTTAACTGATACTTTACACGTTTATTAAGCTCGTTGTAATGTGTCTGTTAAGACTAGTAAGGTGTTCTTTCTGAACTTCAGCAGTAAGCAAACTATGATTGTCATAATGACTAAGTAGTCTATCATAGTATGCTTTGGCTCCACCTGGATCTTTCAAACTTTCAATGTTAAAGGCAATTTTCTTAACCTTTGCACAACATTTCTTAAGTTTCAGTTGCAAGACACTTTTGACCAGGTAATGCTCAGAACCAATTTCAGCTCTCCTGTATGATGTATTCCTAATTGAACTAGCCCACTTGCTGTTAATTAAAATATAATCTATCATAGTCCTGTGCAACCCATCAGGTGAAACCCACGTATATTTATAAATGTTCCGGTATTTGTAGTATGTGTTCTTTATTCGAAAACTGTTAACATTATTGCCTATAGAAGATGTTCCCCATTGCAATTAGAACAACCAATGCCAGAGACCTAAAACTCCTGCAAAAAGGTCAGACTCAGTACCAACTTTAGCATTAAAGTCACCTAGCACAAGCGAACTATCTCCTTTCTTCACAGAATTCAAAATATCCTGAAGCTGTCTGTAAAACATATCCTTCTCGTTCTCATCAGAGTCCTCTGTGGGGGCATAACAACAGATGACATTCAAGTCTTCAAATTTTCATTTTAAATTTTGCTGTAAAAAATCTTTCATTAATGCAGTCATATCCTAGAAGAGCATCACTGGCATGTGTGCTGAGAAGTAAACCTGCACCATGGAGATGCTTTCCATCCACCCTCTGTGAAAAGAAAAATTTTAAGTTATTTTTAAATATCTCACCTTTAATTGTCCATCCGATCTCTTGCAAGCCTAGAATATCTAGGTTATAATGCTAGAATTCCTGCGTGAAGACATCAAGAAAATTATCTCTATGTAATATCCTCACATATCTGCAGAGAGAAAATGATTAGAATTTTTAAGTAACTAAATTTATTGAGAAAAAAGGTAGGGTGAAAAATATCAAACAGCCTCCTGATCAGAGGCATGGAGCTAAGACCAGTTCCCCCACCACTACAGAGTTGGGTTGTTTTACCTCTGTGGCACTTTTTTGCACACAATGAGTTAAATGGCCAGGTCATAAGGATCCTGAAGGCTCAGAGAAGGTTGGGAAAGGGGACCCACTGGAACAGCTGTTGGGAGACAGATGGTAGCTTCCCATCGAGGCCATTCAGTGTGTTCTTTAACATGCACAGAGTATGATTCTTCGATTAAAATTTTGTGGAAAAACTTTTCGCCGACATATGGGATGTGAACCCCTATCTCTTCAGAAATATGCAACTGGGAGAATATTGGTTCAAATGTTTCTGGAGAGATATGGGTTCAAATCCCGTATGTTGGCAAAAAAAATTTCCGCAAAATATTTATTGCTTTATCAACGCTAAAAGAGCAGCAGGTAACGCTGTGATTATCATCTATGTATGATTCTTCCACACACATAGCTACAGATTTACGTCCAATCCGACAGACATTGGTCTTTCCAAGCCCATTGGTGTCCTCTACTGACCGTGGACAGGGTGGGTAATTTTGAAAAGATATACCTCAATGCTGACTCAGCTGGGACTCAAATATGGACACTGCAAATTATGAGCCTAGCATGCTGCCAACTGAGCCACCCCTGACCCCCACCACTACAGGCTGAAGTCACCCATGCTGGTAGGAACTTCAGGCACCACCTTTTCAAGAGCCATATGACCTACCTGTGACACATTACTCCAGTTTAGGATTGGTGATGCCCAATCAGCTAAGTGATGGAATGACCTAAGTGACCTGTGATGTCCTTTGATCAGGATTATCTACCAGCTGATATAAGGTATTCCGTGCCATTGTTCACTTGGGGCTGGCAACCACAAGCAAAGAGAAAACACAGTGGCAGATTCTCCCTCAACAGAGGCCCACCAATGCAGCAAGTCCAGGATCCATAATTAAGCTCAAAGCTGTAAACCAGTCTAGCAGGAATAAATGGTCAGCACCAGGACCCTGTGAAGTTGACCACTCCTAACAGGACAGAAAAAAAAAGTGGCCATCAACGACCAGATCAGCAGGCCATAGTGATCTAGCAGCCCACCCCTTACCATAGAGAGCATCGCTTTTGAAAAGTACTAAAGGCCTGCACCACAAGAGGGCAGGGTCTCATATTAGGTGCTAGACCTAGCCGGTTCTGTGCATTCCAGATTATGCCTACTACCATTTACATATAAATACACAATTAAAAAGACCTTGCACAGAAATTAATTAAAAAAACATTAAAATTCTCTGTCATTGAGAAATAAAATTTTTAAGCTTATCCTTCAAATTATTTGGATATAAAAAGTTTTTAAGAGAAGAGTAATTTATACTAATTGGTGATTGGAAAATGTAAATAGTATTATTAGCCCTGTGAAATGCCACAAGCATATCTGATTTATCCCTTAAAATGGAAGAGTTGGATTTTCTTACCCCTAGTGCTAATGCACAAATCATCCAGTGTAAAAAAAATAAAAATTATTATTATATTGAAATATTATTTAAAATTTTCAAACTAAACGTCTAATTGAAAAAAATAATGAGCAACACATCAAATTCCAATTAATTATAATTTAAATTTATTATTATTATTAATTTATTTAAAAAAGTCAACATACAGCATGACTATCAATTTTTCCATTCTCTATCAACACATTCGCCAGAATTTCTAGCATAATTAAGGGAAGGAGCGTTATGCACCAATCCTCTGTGTGCATAGAACCAGCCAGGCCTAGCACCTAATGTTCGACTCCGCCTTCTCGTGGTGCAGGCCATTAGTACCATTCAAACAAGATACTCTCTTGTGGAAGCGAACAGAAGGAGAGAGCTGCCAGATTAGTATGGCCTACTTATCTGGACAATTACGCCTACTTTTCTCTTTTTCTACCCTGCTAAGGAGTGATCAACTAAACAGCCTCATTATGGATCCTGAATTTGCTGACTGTGGGCTTCTGTGGAGGTAAAATCTTCCATTTTTTTGTTTGTTTGCGAATCGATAGCCCCAAGTGAATAGATTCTCAGGATGTTTTTATCAGCTGCTGGATAATCCTTAGCAGATGTCATCGCATGCACCTGAACTCTTCTACATGCATTGTCAAATTCTACATTAGAGGAAATCTTGCAATGTAAATGACTTCAGCCTTTAGTAGAGAGGAACAAGTCCCCCATGTCTACGATTAGGGGGCTATTTGATACTATTGGCATTCCTTCTCTCAATAAACATAACTTCTTCAAACATCCCACTAACCATTTTCTCTTAAGTAGTTGGAACACAAGAATTGCAAGAGACCAGATGGACAGATAAAGGTCATATTCTTAAAAATAATCTTAAATTTCTCTTTTCAGGAAGGGAAGATAATAAGCATCTGCAAGGTGTAGGTCTGCTTCTCAGCAGACACATTAGTGATGCTCTTCTAGCATATGAGTGCATTAATAAAAGGTTCTTTACAACAAAATTTCAGACAAGCATTAAAGACCTGAATGCTATCTGTTATGCCCCATTGAGGATACAGATGAGGATGAGAAAGCTAAGTTTTACAGACAACTTCAGGATATTTTGAATTCTGTCAAAGGAGATATTACCCTTGTTCTAGGTGATTTCAATGCCAAAGTTCGTACTGACTGACCTTTGGGAGAGGTGATAGGCCCTTTTGATATTTCTAGCTGCAATGGGCAACATCTTCTGCAGGTAGGTAAACTTAATGATTTGAGAATAACTAACACTAATTACAAACATCGTGACTTACATAAGTACATATGTGTTTCACCATATGGGCTGCATAAGAATACGATTGATTATATTAAGATATCACTCTGAATTTAACGTCAATCAATTTTAGAGGAAAAATCATCTTGAGCCGGTGAGATACAAACCCACAACCTCCTGATAACAAGTCGGGTGCTCTGGGTATGACAAAATTGATCGATTTTTAATACAGAGTGATACCTTTCTTAATATATGACTACATCAAAAAAACTCTTCAATCTAAACAATTCCATAAACAGAATATACTTGCCCTATTCATCACATGCTTGTCATTGTTTCTTGAGGTCCACTATAGGGGTATTGACCTTCAAGAGACAGAGAATTGTTTACTGTTGGTAGAAAGTCCATACCATCAATTAGAGGAGATCTTGATATGCAGCTGGTAGCTCAATGGTCTAGAGAACCTGACATGCTATTAGGAAGTCATGGGTTTGTATCCTACTAAGCTCAAGACAATTTTTGACCTTCAAGAGAAAGAGAATTGTCCTTCAAGAGGTATTGACCTTCAAGAGACAGAATTGTTTACTCTTGGTAGAAAGTCCATACCATCAATTAGAGGAGATCTTGATATGCAGCTGGTAGCTCAATGGTCTAGAGAACCTGACATACTATTAGGAAGTCATGGGTTTGTATCCTACTAAGCTCAAGACAATTTTTCCTCTAAAATTGATCGATGTTAAATTCAGAGTGATATCTTTCTTAATATTTGAATAAATACATCCAAAAAAATCTCTTTGATCTAAATGATTGATTATACATTAACAGTAAAGGGGTAGTTCTGTTAGGAATCCCAGGTCATACAGGGGAGCTGAAATTGGATCTGACCATTACTTTGTTAAAAGTGTCTTACAACTAAACTTAAGAAGGGTTGTGCTAAGGTTAAAATGTTTACCTTTAATTCTAAAGCCCTGAAAGTTATAGCTAAAGCTTACCATGATAGCTTACATAGTTATTATGTCATGGTTTGCTTACTACTGAAGTTGGGTAGAATGTGACCATTTTAAACAGGCTTTTCTTGAAACTAATAGTACTCTTTTAGGAACAAAAGGTGCTGAGGAGGCAAAATTATTTGTGTGATAAGGCACTTGAGCTTATTTCAGAAAGAAAGAACTTCAGGAATGTCTTTAATCAATACCATACTAGTCCAAATAGAAAGCATTACAGAAAGCTTAATAAATGTGTAGTCAGTTAGCTGCTGATGAGAATCTTTCACTTAATGGCTTGACTGACAAAACGAGGAAGCAGTTAGACAACACAACAGCAGAGAGCTGTACCAGATAATTAATTTGTGTGGTAGAAAACGGACAGGTATACAGGGATTGAAGGATAAACAAAGTAAGGTTATAAAAGGTTAAGGATTCTGTTATGGCTAGGTGGGTTGAGCATTTCCAGTGATGTTTTAAACAATATGGTTAGTTTTACTCCCATTGTTTGTAATGATGATAGATGGATTACTGGTTTTAATTTAGACCCTATAACACAGTCTGAAGTTATTTTGGCTATATTTAAACTTAAACTACATAAATTCCCAGGGGTAGATGAAATTACTATGGAAATGCTTAGATCTGAGAATGTTTAGATTACTACATGGATGATTGAAATTTTGAATATCTTTTATGATAAAAGCAAGGTTCCTACAGTTTATCTCTATAAACAATTATAGGTAACAGGATACCAGAGCTATTGTTATCCCTATTTTCAAAAAAGGTGATCGCAGTTCTTGTGATAACTATAGGGGTATCAGCCTACTCTCTGTTCCAGGTAAAGTTCTTTCCATGATTGTGCTTAATAGAATTAAGAATCTGGTTGACAGTCAATTGCGTGATGAGCAATGTGGATTCAGAAGTGGTAGGGGATGTGTGGATTAGATATTTTCACTTAGGCAGATTCTTGAGAAATGTTTAGAGTTTCAGAAACCTTTGGTTGCTATAGCTTTGTTGATTTCAAAAAGGCTTTCGACTCTGTTGATCGTCATAATTTGTGGTTGATTGTGAGATCATATGGTATACCAGACAAGTTAGTTAACATAATGAAAGCTCTCTATAATAACACTGAGTCATGTGTGAGAGCTGGTAAGACTTGTAGCAATTGGTTTAGCATTACTTCTGATGTTCAACAAGGGTGCATTTTGTCTCCTTTTCTCTTTAGTTTGGTTATTGATTATGTTATACAAAATTCACTACACAGAAAAGATTTTGACCATAAATGGTCTGGAGATACAAAAATTTCTGATTTAGATTATGCTCATGATTTAACCCTTTTGGCAAATGATGCTAATGATTTAACCCTTTTGGCAAATGATGCTGATGATTTAACCCTTTTGGCAAATGATGCTGAGATTAACTGTTTTGTTCAAGCTGTTGATGAGACTGGTAGTAGAGTAGGTTCAGCTATAGAGATAAAACTAGTGATGAAAATTGGTCAGGCAGATGGTGCTTCAGTTGCTTTGAATGGTTGTGACCCTGAGCAAGTGTCTCAGTTTAATTATCTTGAGAGATATGTAACAGATACTGGTGATATGCAGCACGAGATTAATAGAAGAATACGAATTGTTACCAGCACTTTTAAGAATCAATGGAGAGTGGAGAAATAGGCATATACACCTAAAGAGTAAAATTAGACTATAATAATTTGGTTCTTTCTAGTGTTAGTTATGGTAGTAAAACTTTAAGTTAATGTAATAGGAATAATATAACAAGATAAATATCAATCAATTCCTATAACAAGATAATAGGAATTTGATTCTAGATGCTTACGCAGTGTCTTGGGCATTAGGTGGTTCAACTTTGTAACTACCCATGAGGTTAGGCAAAGGAGTTGGCAACCTCCTTTAAGCAGCATATTTTGCAGAGAGAAACTCCATTGGTTTGGCCATGTTGCTCATATGGATAATTATATGATTGGTGAATAAGGTTGTGAACAGTATGCATAAAGGCTTCAGAAAGAGGGGGAGACGTAGGATACAGTGGGCAGGCAATGTCAAACAGGACCTTGCTAGAATTGGTGTGGTGGCCAGATGCAGCAGATATAGCTCAGGACAGATATGCTTGGAGAACTAAATTGCACTGTCTGGTTGGACCTCTGTAGCCCATGGTTGCTTGAGGATGACGATAAGAATAAACATATTTTTTGCAACATTACTTCAAGTTTTACATTTTCTACATTTACTGCCCTCTAACGAATGTAAATTAAGGCCATTTGGAGGATTTGAAAAGTATGAATCATCATATTTCGTTAGTACCTATTCAATAAAAAAAGAATTTGTCATTAATCTCTCAAAACAAAAGTTGCATTTTCCCTCCCAGCCTAATCATGAAGGGACAAATTGTTGCTTCCCACGTAAACCCCTTGATCATCACAGTGCACCACTAAAATATAAAATTTCTATCCCAAATAGATCATTTGCAAGATTCCTCTAAAATTTTGAAACTTTCAAAATTTAAAACTATCAGAAGGTGAAATTAAAGCTTTTGGGAGATTCTAATAGTAAGAATTTTAACTATTTATCAACCTATTAAACCTAATAATAAATAATAAGCTGAAAAAAATTGGTTTTGACATGAAAAGGATTTGAACCCACATCTTCTGGAAACATGCCAGTTATGCTAACCACTACACCATCTAACATTTTTTCTTCAGCTCATGTGGCATAATTTTTCAGGATTTTTTATTTGATTCACACACATGGTGTTACTGTGCAAATCAAATAAAAAATACAGAAAGTTTATATGTCACATCAGCTGAAGAAAAAACATTAGCCGATGATGGTGTAGTGATTAGCATAACTGGCATGTCCCCACGAGACATGGGTTTGAATCCCACTCATGGCAAAACCAATGTTTTTTAGCTTATTATTTCATAAATAAATAATTATCGTTTAAAACAAAAAAATTGTTTTCCCACCCCATCTAGGAATAAAGGTGAAAACATTATTCTTACTGCAAACTTAAATAATATTCACATTTCACAATCAACATTTCTAACATAATTATATCGCTTGCAATATTAGTTTGAAATTTCGCAAATTTTTCCAGTTAGAGCACAATTTTAGCTTTAGGAAGATTCCTAAAGTACAACTCACAATATTTCATCAATATCTCCAACCCAAAAAGAATTTTTATCTCTAAAAGCAAAAATGTTGATGTCTTCAGACTGACAGATGGCAAAGCCAAAAGTTTTTTTTTTTTTTTTTTTTTCAGAAAATGAGCTAAAAATGATATAAGGGTGGCAGAGAAATAAAGAATATTTTAAAAAAATAGTGATAATATTGGAATCACTTCTAGTCTTAAAACTTAAACAGGAGGTTGGACTTATCATGATTCATGAAAAGTCACCAGTTGGACCGAAAAAAATGCCATCACACTGACTGTCATGGTTTTATGTTAACAATATTCATGGGGCAAACTCAGACTTGGAGATAATGAGTTTGCCCTACAAGAAGGAGAGGAATTTCTAGTAGGGAAAACAAAGCTGATTGCAATACCTAGAATATGATTATTCATTCAAAGTAATAGAAAAAAATTTCCAAGCTGTTCCTTTAAATAACTGTATGTCAAGTTTCAACATAAACTTTGCTTTTTTTTTGCAGGGGACCCCCAACCCCCCTTTCCCCATCACAGAGGTTGTGGGGATATTAATTTATTACTTACTAAAGGAGTGCCTCAGGGCTCAGTGTTGGGACCTATTTTGTTCCTGGTATATTTCAATGATTTGTTTTTTAATAACTTAAAATGATATCCAATATCCTATACTGATGACACTAATATAGTATATAGAAGCAATAATTATGAAGAATTAAAACTGATATATATATATATCATGATTTAAAACAAATTCAATTAAGGTTTCATCAAAATCATCTTACTCTACATATCGAAAAATCATATTTGATGTATTTCATTCTAAGTAACGAGTTATTGGCTGCATTTTATTGCATTTTCACAAATTATTTTATGATAAATATTTGAAAATGCAATTATGAATTCTGATTTTAAATAAATCCACTGGCAGCATTATAAAAAAAAACACCCAAAAATAGTTTAGCTTTTAATCTGTGATATGATTTTGTAGCATCTTATTTATATTTCTGATGAACAAGTGAATTCTCATTGCCATGGAAAGGTTTACAGAATGATCTCTTATTATTTTTATTTTTTTTATAATATCTCCTCAAAAGCAGCTGCTTACCACAGAAGTGTCACAGGAGCCTGTCACTTTGTACACCATAGTAGAAGTTCTGAGGATGGTGGGACCTCAGCAGAAAAACGACACAAACATCCATATCTTATCTGTGGCTTGAACCTAGGTCCCTTAGATCTGTAGTCAAGCATGCTAACCACTCAGCCACTGTGGGGAGCCTCAAAATATTTTTGTGCTTGTACCTAAAAGTTTTGTGAGTACCTAAAAGGACTAAATCTGCTACCGAGTCTATATATATTTTTAGAGTTAAAACAAAAACTTTTCAAACAAAAAAAAAGGGTTTGTGTAGAACATGACTATTCTTATTTCTGGATATATGTAATCCCAGATATATCAGTCTTCAAATACTTAAAATGTCTGATCAGGATCAACTGTAATCCTATGAATGAATTTAGAGTAAAAAAACCTTTGATCATAAGGATTAAATGGAAAACACAGATCTAATTTTTGTCTTAGCAGAGGCCAATAAATGTAACAAACCCAAAGCCTTTATTCCCTAATAAAGTACAAAAAAAAAACTGACTGGTAGGATATGTTTCATTCACACAGGAGTAAAAAGAATGTATCCAATGATGATAAAAATTGAATCAAAGAATCAGTTTGTCACATACCGAAAACCTGCCTTCTTCAAAATGATCACTTGAAAGAAGTTTAAGCTTCCATGTTTTTTCATTTTACTATAAACTGAATTTTACTCATTACACAATGCATACCTTCCATTAAGCATTTCTCTCTTCTACAGTGACACATTTAAACTTAATTATTTAATGAAATTCCAAATTTGTTTTCCTACTATTGTTTATATCTTGTACAGAAATGCAAGCTTTTGATTTAAATACAATTTAAAATATTTGGGTTGCTTAAGTATTTAACTGTTCTGTCAATATTGGTAGTTTTATTATTACCTTTACTGTATTTCTGTTTCCTACATTTCTTATCTTTTAAGTATTTCCCTTAATTCAGATTTGTGGATTTCATTCATCAAACTATATATTAAACGAGATCCTAGAAGCTTAACCCTTCAGTGGCATAAGTCATTTAAATGGTATCTTAAATAAAAAAATTATATATTTCCACCCAATAAATTTCAGTTTCAGTCACAAATGATTAGAGTTGATTCTGAATTATGGTATATTGAAATTATTCTTATTTCTTGCAGTGCTTAATTTGCACTTTAACATGAAGTTTCACTGGTAGTGGTGAAATGTAATTGAAATATAAAATTTTCAATTTATTTAAAATGAAAATGCTTAAATATTGATTCATAAGTATTTGTGTTAAGCACAAAGTTTCTCCTATAAAGACATCCCATTATAATATTGACATCTTTATAAATCATTAATAAGAACAGTTTGACAATATGGCTATATGGAACTGTTACATACAAAAATACATAAGATGCTGGGAACTCATGAAGAAAAAGGGGGGATCTGTGCCATATATTAGCAGCTGTCAGTGAAGGGTTAAGGAGCACAAGGATGCAAATATACTTTAAAATAAATATTGATCCTTTCTCATTAATTACTGTTAGCTTTTAAAAAAAAAAAATTGGTGTAAGGTCCAAATAATCCTTAGTTTTGTTTCCAGTCCACTTCAAAATATCCTCAACACTTCTCAAAATTTTAGCTTCTGCTAATTTATGAAGTTTTGTCATACCCTTTATCTGCAAATGTCATATGTCCAATCACTGGCACAGCCAGAGCTTTTGGAAGTGGAATGATTTGATGAATTTTGCTCATATTTTTATATCAATGAAAATTGATGAACTAAGGAGTTCTTAAAAATAAAATTTCTCAAGGGGAGGAAGGATTAAATCAACCTACTCACAGTTACACCATTGCCAATAATTAATTAAACACTGATGGGAATTTTAAAATAAGGCTTACAAATTAAAGAAAAATAACTTTAATACAATTCATCACTGTTTAAATAATAAGTTCATCTATTTTTTTTTAACCCTACATAGCATTGTAGTCTATATCTTTTAAATAATAATGCTCATTCACTTTGCATTAAAAAAAAACACTATCCTTAGGCAGCAGTTTTCACAGGTCTTATGTCAGCTCAAACAGGTTGCTTTCAATAAAATGAAACACAAACTTTGGTTGTTTTTAAGATGCTTTCTGAAATTTTTAATAAACGGTGAAAAGTAACCTAGTTTAATGCAAATATTTTATGCCGTTTTACATCTAAATAAATTACTCCTGTTCATTATTTTGAAATGGGTTAAAATTATTTAATTCTTACTTTTGACACTACACGTTGTTTTATATAAGGTATATATTTTATACAAAATACCTTAAATATTAAAAATTAAAATGAATAAAAACAAACAGGCCTTACAATATATGCCAATCAAAACCCAAACGGCAAGTTATTTTAGTAGCATCTATTGTCTGAGGGGGGTCTTTTCCAACTCGTTTAAAAATGCTTAGCTTTGTTATTTTATAGCATTCAAATGAAATATTTCTTAGAAATGACTAATAGCCAACAGTTTTTATTTATTCTCGATCATATTTTTTTTTTAAATCCCGAAAGTTACTAAAAACAATTTTGAACCCCATTAGTATGAGGCACTGAAGACCAAAACGTTTACTCACAAGAACACGACCATTCAAATGTTGAATTCTCCTTCTTAGGGGATTTTATTATTTTAACACTACTGCTCAGATGCGGACATTCCATTTCAGTATATCATAATATCATATAAACTTAACGCACGCTGCATTTATAATACTTTACTGCAACGCTTTTACCAAGCCACTTGAATCCTTGGACCCTGCTGCACCAGATGCAATGAATCCTTCAAACCACAAGTTTCTACAAAAGCAATGTGTGGCGCCATCTGTTCATTGGGTTGTCATTGGGATTTTCGTAGATATAATAAGGGACTGTTTTTTTACTGATATAATGATCACATAATTTGTAAGTTTTAATTTTTTTTAGTCTGGCGCCATTGCACTTACGTAGATACAAACTGACAGTATTTTAATTCTGTTCTCACCTTAATGTGATTCCAAAAAAAGCGGCTGAAAATTTGCATTTAGCTCCACTCAGAGCCGTATCCAGGGCTCATGGCGCCTAGTGCAAAATATAAGAACTGCGCCGTTTTAAAGTTAAAATATTTACTGTTAAAAATTAAACTGCGTGTTATTTTACATAGAAGAAAAACTTAAAAATAATGGTATGGAATATAAAATAAAGGTTATAGATTTTTGAAGTTCTTTTATCAGTAAAACATAGCATTGTGATAAAAGTAGGTTAAGTGTTTTATTTTTGAATTTTCTTTTTGCCTTTATGTTGACAAAATCGTTAATGGCATCATCAAATTTGCTTCTTGAAATAAACATGGAGGTAGGAAGATAAGAGGAGGAGCCCTAAGCACTTGAAAATGATGCTTCGGCGACTGCGCGGCAGCCATGTTGTTCTATTCAAAACATTGATCAGTAGTATAGGTGAGTAATGAAGTGTTGCGCTATAAAAATTTAATTTTTTCGACATTTGTATTATGGCAGACTGTTAAGCTTACGGCTGCACGAATCGCCCTTCAAAAAAGATTCAGGAATTACCTTTCATCGGTAAGTTTGTCATTTTTATAAAAGTTTAAATAATTATATAATGATACAAGCAACTTCGTGTTGAAATTACGCCGCTATGAAATCGGTTTTATTTCGTGTTACAAACCTCGATTCTTCACCAGATTTTTTTTTTATTTTCTTCGGATTGTACTCAGTGATAAATGTGAAGATGTACTTCTTATATTGATTGATTGATTTTAAGTTACACTTATTTGAGAATTCCTTCTGCAGGCTTTCTCAGTTAAAAATTTTGTTGGCTGTAATTGAATATTAGTGTGTATTCTATTTAATGGATGATGAATTTACATACTTTTAAATAGAGGTGATTAAAATATCAAGGAGTTTCTTTTTTGTTTTTTAATTTATTTTAGTTTGAAGTATTAGATATTATTTTGTTTAAATGTTTCAGTGTTTAAATTCCTCTCTCTTCATGATTTAATAAGTTCAGTGTAAGAAGGGAAAAGTAATTTACAATAAAGTATTTTCATAAGGTGAGAAATATAATCTTTCTTTTTTTTTAAATTTGGATAGCATTTAAGGGTTTTGTTTAAATGCTCCCTTTTTTTCTTGGATTGGAGTCTTATAATTTTGAATTCCTTTTTAGATTAATTTAATGTATCTGATGTAAATTGTCATAGGTGAGTGACAGCGATCATTAGGGTGAAATTTTTTCAAATTGTTTAAATAATTTTAGTTAAAAGAGAAGAGGAGAGTGTAATGCTTTTCTCCTTTTCGTTAATTCTTCTGATAGGGTTCTAATTGTCCTTTTTAAGGTGAATACTGAATTTATTTAATTCTGTATGGATTTCAAATAGAGCGAATTTATTGCTTGTAGTTATTTTATTTTTACTTTGGTTGAGGGCGTACATGAAGATAGGTATGAGAGACTGAGGAGTCAGGCACCGAGATGTCGGGTTCAAGCTACTCTGGAACGTTGCCTTTTTTTTTTAAATGGATATTATATTCCCTTCACCATGTGGATATATTTTTTTAATTTTTTATCATTTTTGCTTAGTATAATTTTTAGTTGCTTTTTTTTTCATATAGTTTTTTCAGATATTATTTTGAAATTTTAATTTGTGTCTGAGAAAAGATGTATTTCAATCCTTACGAGATTTTTTTTTTTTTGAGAGATTGTAATAATTGTGTATTTTGTATTGATTGTTAACTCTGGTTGAGGGAGGAGAATGAGCATGAGATGGGGGAGAAATGTGAAGCTGAGGGTACAAACATAGAGCTGGTGGGTTCGAGCCACCATCTGGGGCGTTTTTTTTTTTGTATAAATATATATATTTTTTTAGTTCTTTTTTTTACTTCTTATACTATTGGCTTTATTTAGTTTTGTTAAGCAAATTTTTTTTATTTTTGTGGAATGAGAATTTTTTTAACGTAAAACAGCTATTTTCTTAATTTTACAAATGTAATTTTTTGCAGTTTAAATGCTGCTATTGCATATAACTTTTAAGTTTTATCCATAAAATGTTTTCTACTGTTATCAGTGTAGTATAAATAAACTTTTAAAATCTTGCAATTGTTTGTTATTGTCGTATTCAACGAAATACATAAATAGTTCTGCTATATAGTAATTCTTTATGGAAATATTCATTGCATTAAAAAAAGCAATATAAATTCCAAATAGCTTAAATGGGCTTTCTCTTAGTCGTAAAAAAATAATCTTCCCGTATATAACGCACAGTAAAACTGAGTATAACACGTGAAAAGTAGGCTTGATTGCAGCTGCAGACGGTTTGTTTTGAATGCAACAATATGGCTACCGCCCTGCTGCCTAAGCATCATTTTCATTGGACAGGGAAAGCGCGTTAGGACCTCTCCTTATCTTCCTACCTCAATGGAAATAAAGCACTCTCAACGGATAAAAATGATACGAGAAATATTTTTTCCTCTGTTTCTTAGCTTGTTTAAAGCATTATGTCTGTCTACAGTCTGTAGACATCAAACTTTTTTGTTTTTATAAATAGATTAAAACTTCTTTCTCGTATTGACGAAATATTAGGATTCGCATTTTTCAAATCTCCCAAAAGCTATAATTTATACTTGAATTTTTGCAATTTTGAGGGATGCAATGGGTAGGTCATGAAGTTTGTATTGACAACTTCTGTGATGATTGCCCCTTTATCCATGTGGGGGTGGAAAATCGCGAAAATTTTCTTTTAAGAGAAAATTGTTTTTTGAGAAAAATTAAAAATTCTTTTTGGTTTCATTAAGTATTGATGAATTGTCACGATTTACACAAATAATCTCATAGAGTTTTAATTGCACCCTCTAACAATGGAAAATTTTGAAAATTATAAAATTTCAAACGATAATTACAAGCGATTAATTTTGGCTAGAAATCTATTATTTTGCCGGTGCAATGTCATGATCAAGGGGATTAGATTAACATCAAAGATTTGCATCTTCTTCTCCAGAGAACGTGTGCTGGAAAGCCACGCTTCTTTTTAAGGTGTAAATGAAAAATTGTATGCGCGTTGAATAGGTACCACCGAAATATTACGATTCAGTGCTTTCAAGTCCTCCAAAAGGTTTAATTTGCATTAAGAGGGCCAAATGTAAAAAAATGTGTAACTTGAACTAATATTGCCAACGATATATTTATGTTAGAAATCCGAAGTTCTGGTGGTAGAATGTGATAATCAATAACACTGGTTTAAAAGATTTTTATAACATGAACAATTGTAGCTCCCTTTAACTATTTGTCAGGTACCGAGGTACTAGGAGGATACTACTGTTTTATTTTTTGTGGCTGGCAACACTGATTGCCAAGTGGGAGCAAACATGTAACCAGGGGCGTAGCCATGGGGTGATGGAGGGAGGCTCCCTCCCAAAGTAACTCGGAGATGGCAAAATTTGAAACGATTTTGTAAAATCTAGGTGAGTTGTGAAAATTTGTAATTTTTTTTTTTTTTTGGAAAATTAAGGGGAGTTATCAAAATCGAGGAAACTTGGTAAATCTAAGGCACTTTGGTAAATGGAGAGACGGCAAAATTTAGAGCAGTTGGCAAAATTCGAAGCCACTTAGTAAAATACAGGTGAGTTGGAAAATTCGGAGTGACTTAGTAAAATCTTGAGGAGTTGGCAAAATTGGGAGTGACTTGACAAAATCTTGGAGAATTGAAAAAATTCGGAGTGACTTGGCAAAATCGTGGGGCGTTGGCATAATGGCGAGTTGGAAAATCTTTGGGGAGGTGGCAAAATTCGGATAGACTTGGCAAAATCGTGGGAAGTTTGCAAAATTCAGGCGAGATGTGAAAATTTGATTTTTTTTTCTGTAAAATTATGATTACTTGGCAAAACTTACGGAGTTGGCAAAATCTAGGGGCAGTTGGCAAAATTCGGAGTGACTTGGAAAAATCGTGGAGAATTGACAAAATTCAGGTGAGATGCAAAAATTAGGATTTTTTCTGTAAAATCATGGCGAGTTGGCAAATCTTTGGGGAGTTGGAAAAATTCGGAGTGAGTTGGCAAAATCGTGGGGAGTTGACAAAATTCTAGTGTGATGTGAAAATTAGGATTTTTTTTCTCTAAAATTATGGCTGGTTGGCAAAATTTAGGGGCAGTTGGTAAAATTCGGAGTGACTTGGCAAAATCGTGGAGAATTGACAAAATTCAGGTGAGATGTAAAAATTGCAATCTTATTTCTGTAAAATTATGGCGTGTTGCAAAATCGAGTCAACTACGCAATATCTAGGAGAGTTGGGAAATCTCCGGGAAGTTGGCAAAATTCAGAGTGGCTTGAAAAAATCAGGTCTGATGTAAAATTGAAATTTTTTTTCTGTAAAATTGTGGCGAGATGACAAAATCTAGGGCAGTTGGCAAAATTCGAATCCACTTGGTAAAATACGGGCGATTTCTGAAAATTGGGATTGTTTTTGTGAAATTAAAGAGAGTTGACAAAATCGAGAAAACTTGGCAAAATCTAGCGGAGTTCGCAAAACTGGAAACCATTTGATAAAGTACAGGTGAGTTAAAAAAATTGGGATTGGTTTTGTGAAATTAAGGAGAGTTGGAAAAACCAAGAACTCTTGGCAAAATCTATGGGAGTTGGCAAAATTCGAAGTAACTTGATAAAATACAGGGGAGTTGATAAATTCGAAGTAACTTGGCAAATTCAGGGAAAATATAAAAATTTTCGATTTTTTCTGTAAAATTATGTTGAGTTGGCAAAATCTAGAGTAGTTGGCTAATTCGAATCCACTTGGTAAAATATAGGCGAGTTGTAAAAATTGAGATTTGTTTTGTAAAATTAAGTTTTGGACAAATTATTGAGGAAAGTTAACAAAATGTAGGGCAGTTGGCAAAATTCGAATCCGCTTGGAAAATACGAGCGAGTTTTGATTATTGGGATTGTGTTTGTGAAATTCAGGATAGTTGACAAAAATCGAGAAAACTTGTCAAAATTGGGGAGTTAAAAAGTTTGATGTGATTTGGCAAATTAAGGAGAGATGTAAAGATTGGGATTAGTTTCGTGAAATTAGGGAGAGTTGGCCAAACCAAGGGAAAATTCACACTGACTTGCTACAATTCAGACGAGATGTAAATATTGGGATTATTTTTGTGAAATTATGGGTACTTGGCAAAATTGGAAATTAAATGGCAAATTACAGTTAGCTGGTAAAATTGGAAGTGAAATGGCAAAATGCACGAGAGTTCTGAAAATCCCCCACCCCACCCCATAGAGCGTAAATCTAGGTAAGTTGCTCAGTTGTCAAAATTTGAATTTCGAGTTGAAAATTTTTGATTTCTCCCCCCACCCAACCATAGTCCTTCGCTACGTCCCTGGTCATGGGTAATGTCTTTTCTATTCTTATTCTTTTACGAATTATATTTAGGGATCATTTCGATCATATTCTCTAAAAGATAGAAAAAAAAACTGAATAAAAACACAGCAAACAATAGTAAACAAAAGCAATCCAGGTCCAAACGCCCTAAGTAGTCATCGCTAATTTACTAAGGCTTAATTGACTGACTCTACTTAAGAGCATTCTGATTGACGAAATTGCGACAGCCTGACTGCATATGCAAATCGTTATGTGAGAAGAATTCGCTATGAATTAATGATGCTCTATAAGACGTAATTCGTTATACAAGATCCCACTGCATATTACTATTTGCATTTTCCCAATCAACCATTGGTACGAGTTACTACTGTTAAAGTATATAATATTTGGGCAATGAAAAAACACATTCTCCGAAAACGAGCATGTATAAATGACGATAATATGTGAAGAGTTTACACATATATTTGAAAATATCATAAGGCGCCTGTGGCCGGGACCATATTGGCCATGGCCTGGATACGGCTCTGGCTCCACGAAATAGAAATTAAAACCATTCTAATAAGAACTCTTTCTTTCAGATACGTCGGTGTTGTTTCTCTATTATTTTACACTCTATAACGTGGGATAGTTCAAATATTGAGGATTGGTACACAGACCTCCTTCCAGTTTATATTTAGTTACCATTTACAGGCCTCCAATATTATCACTATTATTTTCCTTATTCCTTCGTTGCTCTCACTTTTAGCTCTTTTCTGAAAGCGACCTAATGTTTTTGCTTTGTCGTCTGTCAGTCTGTAGATATCGAACTTTTTATGTTTTTAGAGATAAAAATTTCTGTAGGATTCGATAGATTTTGATGAAATATATTACGAGATTCATACTTTCAGAAACTCCCAAACTCTAAAACTGCACCGTCTAACGGTAGAAAATTTCAAATATTGAAAGGGTTATAACTTTAGAACTTTGAATGTGAATATCATGTGATTGTTTGCATTTACAACAATGATATTTACCTTTACCCGAGGTGTAGTGCCCACAGGCAACAGTGTGTCATCCAATAATAAAATTTGGTTCAAGAGGTGTCCCATATCAGTAGAGGGTACATGGCACGATTTTCTTGTCTTGTAACGTTACACTATATTCGAGGCCCTATGTAAGTAGAGGTTGGCCATCTCAAAATTGGACGCCATGTTTTGTCGTGCTCTGATGGCTTAGAGTGTATAGCTGAATGGTATTACACGGAATTTATGAATTCCGCAAAAGGAAACGGTAATATTTGGTACAGATTTCAGTGTTCATAACTGGAAGCAATTTAGAAAACGGGTAAGGAAGGAAAAGTAAATTTTAGGGCTTTCATTTTTTTTTGAAAAAAAAGATATAATTTCACTATGTTGTTTGTCCATATGTAGACATTGAACTTTTTTTTATGCAGATAAATAAAAAATTCTTTTTGTGTTAGATAGGAAATAATGATATATTACAATTTGCGTTTTTTGAATCTCCCAAAAGTTATAACTGCGCCCTCTAACGGTGGAAAAAGTTGAAAATTCCAAAATATCAAACGAATATTCCAAACGATGTAGTTATGTTAGAAGTTTAAAATTTTGGTGTTGAAATGTGAAAGTTACGAAGTTACCATTGGCAACAATCACTTGACCCTTTAGACCCAGGGGGTGAGGTAAATGTAACTTTTTTTTGTTTTAACAGAAAAGTGTATGTTTTTAGAGATAAATCAAAAATTATTTTTGGGCAGGACAGGTATTGATGAAATATTACACTTTGCATTTTGCAATTTCCCCAAAAGCTATAATTGCGCTCTCTAACGGTGGAAAACGAAAAATTCCAAAAATTTAAAATGAATATTGCAAACGATGTAGTTATGCTAGAAATTTGAAATTCTAGTCGTGGAATCTTGAAAATTCCGTTGACAACAATGATTTGACCCTAAGCGGTTTTGTTTTAAGAGATATTTGGAAATCTCTGTTTTAGTTGGTTACTAATGAAATGTAATTCGCATTTTCAAAGGTACTTTTAATTTATATCATTAGATATCATGTTTATGATAGAAATTTTGGCGTGAGGAGTTCTGTTATGGTAGAAATTCCACTGAGAACAATTATCTACCCACTATTTTCAGATGAGCAAGAGAAAAGCAACTTTTTAAATTTAAGTACTGAAAGACAAATACTTTTTATGCTTCAAAATTACTAATAAAATACTACTATGTGCATTTCCCCCATCATATATTAAAAATAGATAAATAACCCCTCAAGCAGCTGCTTGTACAGAGGTCTGACAGGAAATGTCACTTTATACGCCAGAGTAGAAGGTCCATGAGGATGGCGGAACCTCAGCAGAAAAACAAACACAAACATCCATAATTAAAACTTTTAAGGAGTGAAAAAGTAGGAAAAGGAAGAACTTCATTCTCTTTGAAAACGAGATTCCCATATGCGACAGAGGCGATATGCATTCTTCTAGTTATTTTACACTTTCAGTACCCTCTGATAGTAGAAATTCGAACTACTGTATAAATGAGAAAATAAACTATTAATATTTTATTAGTACCTGTAATGTGCAAAAAAATTTTTTAATTTATCTCTTAAAGCAGAAAAGCTGCATTTTACCAACGGGACAAATCATTACTATTAGGGTAAACCACTTGATCATTACACTCTATGACCAAAAATTTAAGTTTCTAGAATAAAATAGATCGTTTGCAATATTTATTTAAAGATTTGATATTTTCCAGCCTTTTTCCGCCGCTAGAGGTCGCCTTTCGAGTTTATATTTACCGCCCTTAGCACTCTCTAACACTGGAAATTCCAGCTGATGGGTATTCAAAAAATGTAAATAGCAATATTTTTGTGGAAAAGAATTTTTTTTTTGCCGACATACAAGATTCGAACCCACATCTCTCACAACCACAGTAGGCGTGGGGGTGGCTCAGTCGGTAGCACGCCAGGCTCGTAATCTGTAGTTCCCAGGTTCAAGTCCCAGCTGGGTCAGCGTTGATTTATCTCCGCAAAATTCCCCGCCCTGCCCACGGTCAGTAGGGAACACCGATGGGCTTGGAAAGGCTGCCGTCCGTCGATGGCACGTTAAGCCGTGGCTCTGTGTGTGGGAGAGCCATACCCTGTGCACGTTAAAGAACTCGCTGGATGGCCCTGACGGGAGGCTACCATCTGTCTCCCAACAGCTGTTCCAGTGGGTCCCCTCCCCCAACATTCTCTGAGCCTTCGGGGTCCATGTGACATGGCCATTTAGCCCATGGTGTGCAAAAAAGTGCCATTCAGAGGTAAAACAACCCAACCCAACTCACAACCGCATCTCTCAGAGTATTCTAACCTGTTGAAGTAACGCCAGCTGTATTCACAAAAAAATTTATTGATTTATAGACGTTTAAACATCTACAGGTAACACTGAGGTTATCAAATATTGTTAAAATCATTAATATCTTGTTAGTGCCTGTAAAACAAATATATGTATATTGTTTTGTTTATCTCCTTAAAAAAAAAGCTTCATTTTCACACACCCTTTTGGCTAAGACGGCAAAGCCTTGTTGCCATTGTAAACTTTCTGACCATAACACTCTACTCAAAATTTGAGATTTACAGTGTAAATAGTTTGTTTGTAAATGTTTGAAATTTAGCATTTTCCATCTTTTCCCATCGCTAGAGGGCGCTATTAAAATTATTTAAAATTTTCAAAATTGCTAATCGCAATATTTGTTTGACACCTATCCAACCCCAAAAGAATTTTTCATTTAGCTCTAAAAGTAAAAAAAAACGATTGTCTGTAGTCAGACAGGAGGAAAGACAAATGGACAGACAATGAACTGTTACAATTCACAGAGAGTTAACAGAGAGACAGATAGACAGACGAACAAATATTGGCATAGGCAGAAGACAAAGTGAAAATATTAGCTCGTTTTTCAAACGAACCTTAAAAGAAATTATCCTTTGGTTTTCAGTTCCACTTTTGTAGACGATTGCCATCTTCTGATGGAGTTTCTCGGAAACAAATATTCATTAATATATTTCTTTGAGTGAAATTTTTACACCCAAATGCAGCGCAGTGATACATTCATAAAATACGACAGCTTTTATAGACAAAAAAAGTGGTAGAAATATATAAAACAATAACAACTGAGAAGTTTTAACTTGGTACACACCCTAACTCATAGGTTTTCGTCTCACAGTACGACAAAACATGGCGTCCATAAACCGCTTGACTCAATCAACCAATGGCAGTGAATCACAGAGATGGCCAGATCGAAAAACCCCTGGATGCCAGATTCACCCACAGGGGGGAGTGTCTGGTACATGTCAGAAACCTTGCCCAAGTTAAAACTCTCATGGCTGTCAAAATACATAAACAACATCCCCATTAGCACAAAATTCCCGGAGTCATACAATAAACCCTATGGCTCCATAGAAGGAGTAGATAAATATCTTGACAATGAAAGCATCCTAGACGCCTTACAAGAGTATGATGTTCATAAAATCAAAAGGATTACATATGCTCATCACACAATGGAAGGAAACATTATCCGGAGAAATACTGATAAAGTTATACTCTATTTTAACTCCCTACCACTCCCAAACTCTGTAGAACTTGGAATTCATACCTTCCAGGTCACACCCTACACCAACCCTCCACCACAGTGTTTCAAATGCCAACGTCATGGGCACATAATCAGTATTTGTCGAAGTGCAGTACGTTGTAAATACTGTGCCCAAGCACATCTCTCACAAGAATGCGAGAGACCAACCCCTGCTTTGCTGTAACTGTGGAGTGGCACATGTTGCATCTTATGGAAAGTGCCCAGCTAGACTTAGAGCCATCGAAGTCAAAACAGCTGCCACTACCACCACACCCACCCTAACACAAAAAATCACACCACACCCCAACATAACTCCAACAGTGGCAGCCACCTACACAACGCCAAAGACTCTCCTCCCAACACCAGTCAACAAACCAAACATAGCTCAGAAAAAAATTTCTGCTCCTTCCAGACCCACCACTACACCAACCCTTAACACAGCAGTCTCTCCCCCCCTTCACCCAAATTCTCTACCAGAAGGGCCAAGTCAAACTACTTGAGAAGGACCAGAGCAAAAAAGAACACCTCACCCAAATCGAAACCCACCTACACCCCACAAAACACCCTGGTCTCACATCTCATTCAATTACTTGTTCCCCTTATTGATGCCCTTCTGCCTCCTAAAACCAGGTCCCCACAATTAAACATTGCCCTGCAAGCCATCTTGGCCCTGTTCCACCAACTTAATTAATTTCCCCTCTCTCACACACTTGCTACAGTTCCTTTCCCCCCTGACACTACACCTAATTACACATGCATCCAATGGAACTGTAGATCCTTCACAAACAAAATCCCTGACATTAAATCAATCACTGACCAACACATTGTTCCCATTCTGGAAATTAATGAGGCCAAATTGCCAGATAACTTTCAATTTAGACCCTACGTAATACACAAAGCCATTGCAGACAAAACCTATTCAAACTCCACCACACTGGTACACAAAAAATGCCCACACTGCATCATACCAATCACCACTAAATACACTTACATGGACATAGTCGGAGTTAATATTAAAATCCAAAACACTATCTTTAACATATACAATACATACTTTTATCCACATGAACATGAGGCGGGGGTGGCTCAGTCAGTAGCGTGCCAGGCTCGTAATCTGTAGTTCCCAGGTTCGAGCCCTGGTTCGAGCCCCGGTCAGTAGGGGACACCAATGGGCTTGGAAAGGCCGCCATCTGTCGGATGGGACGTTAAGCCGTGGTCCCGTGTGCGGGAGAGACATACCCTGTGCACGTTAAAGAACACGTTGGATGGCCTTGACGGGGGTCTACCATCTGTCTCCCAACAGCTATTCCTGTGAGTTCCCTCCCCCAACCTTCTCTGAGCCTTCGGGGTCCATGTGACCTGGCCATTTAGCCCATGATGTGCAAAAAAGTGCCGCTCAGAGGTAAAACAACCCAACCCAACCCACATGAACACATAAACTCCAACACACTAATTGATGACTTCACACACATTTTTTCCCTCTCCCCAGGACCCAATATTGTTCTGGGAGACTTTAATGCCCACAACATCCTCTGGGGTAGCAAACATACCAACCTCAGGGACACAATCATTGAAACTTTCACACAACATTTCAACTTGGCTATACATAATGATGGTTCACCCACCTTCACCAGAATCCTCTACGAGTCTGTTCTTGACCTCACACTCTCTCCACTCCTGACATATCCTCCATCATCACATGGCAGATACATCACTCATCATGGAATAGTGACCATTACCCCATTTTCATCACACTACAAGGAATCAAACCCTCAGCATACAAAACACATACACACATAAACTGGCACAAATTCTCCACCACTTGTGAAACCTTCATTAATACTCAAACACCACACAATACCACCTCCCTTTATACATGTATTAAACAAAGCTTACAAGCAAACACATTTACAACCAAACACGACTGGATACACCAAACATCACCCAACTGCAAATAAGGAGAAAAACAGAGGGCACATTCAGGAGACACCCCACTGTACCTGCCATCAACACATTCAACAAAGCCAATGCTAAGCTAAGAAGAATAAGATTAAACGTCAAAAGAAGGGAGTGGAGAAACTTCTGTAACAACATCAGCCCCAGAACAGACTCTTCCCTAATTTGGTCAACAATAAGAACACTCAGGACCCAGGCTCAACCTTTAGCCCCTTGGCACTCATATTTATGGAAATATTCACTTTCCGCTAAACAAGGGGCTAACAACATTGCAATTCAGCTAACCACCACCCCCGCCCATGCCAATACACCTACCTACCACCTGCATTGCACCCACATGAATGACACAATTAAACAAACGATACCATGCAAACTACCCGCACTCAACACACCCTTCACACCCAACGAACTTATCACAGCCATACACCAGGCCAACAAAAAAAGCACACCTGGCCCTGACAATATCACCTATAACACTATAAAAAACTTTGGCACGAAAACACTAAGCACATTGCTTAACATATACAATGAATGCTGGAACTTTCACACCTTACCCACTGAATGGGAAGATATACACATTATCCCAATTTTGAAACCACATAAACCAGCATTAGAAATTTCTTCTTATCGACCAATTGCATTAACATCATGTATACTCAAAGTTCTAGAAAGAATGGTGGTCTCCAGATTAAAATTCTTCCTCCAACAAACAAATACACTCCCCACTTGCCAAACTGGCTTTAGAGAGCACAGGTCAACCACAGATAATTTCTTTGACATTATCACATCTGCTGAAATAGCCTTAAATAAAAAAGGAATTCTTTCTTGTGTCTTTCTAGACCTCACCTCTGCTTTTGATACTGCCTCACACACCAACATACTCTACAAATTACATCAACTAGGCATCACAGGAAACATTTTCGAATTTTTTTAAAATTTCCTCACACACAGAAAAATTAAAGTCAAGCTGGGGACTACCCTATCTGACCCACATAAACTCAACAGAGGATTACCACAGGGAAGTGTGGTTTCCCCCCACATTATTCAACATCTTACTACATGACCTCCCAACTATTTTCAACAATAAAATCACATGCTCCATCTTTGCAGATGATATAGTGCTCTGGACCTTTGGAACTAACATCAACAGCATACAAACAACATTACAAAATGCAGTCAACCAAGTTCTTGACTTTACTACAAAATGGGGACTTGCCATCTCAGCACCTAAATCTACGGTCTCACCCATTACACGTAAACACTTACCTACCAATTCACCAAATATTACAATTGACAATTGCACCATTCCCACTGTCACCATTAAAAATATTTAGGGCAAACAATAGATTGTAAGCTTACCTGGAAACAACACATTAATAACATAAAATCCACATGAATTGGAGCATACAACATATTAAATTCCATCACAAGAGTGTCATGGGGGGGCCAGCGATAAAGTAATGCTTACTTTCATCAAAGCATTTATCAACTCTAGACTAGAGTATGGCCTCCCAGCACTCAACACTGCTTCAAACACACAAATCAATAAAATTGAAACTATGCAAACACGCGCCATCAGACTTGACCTGGGTCTTAAAGCTGGCTGCCCAAACCTCGCCACTTGGATAGAAGCTAACATGCCACCTCTAACAATCAAAAGATACCTCCTCACATGCAAACACTACATCAAACTTAAACACTACAATCCCACTCACCCAGCCATACTTAGAATTGAATCCATTACTAACTCTACTACCACAGCACAAATAATAAAAAAAACACACTCTACCTCACTTGGCAACAAATTAAACCCTATAAACCCACACAAACACTTCCCTATTGGTTACTTAAAAAACCACACATTCACCTCACTCTACCACACATCACCAAAAAAAAAAGCTCACCTCCCCATTGAACTAAAAATTGCCGCAGACAACTTAATCACACAACTGTCAGACACTGACCATACAATTTACACTGATGGATCTCATATTCCACACACCACCTCTGGCTCTGCTGCTTTTTACACCCCTTCCACCAAATTCTCTTATGTTATAAAATTAAATCATGCTGAAAATAGCACCTCTTCAGAACTAGCAGCAATACATATGGCATTAGGCTGGGCCACCCACCTCAACAAACAACACATTAACATAATCACAGACTCAAGGCCTGCATTACAACTCATTAACACACTAACAGAAGATCCATCATAGAACCATTCCCTTTTCCACATACAAAACATAGCACACAACATTATAGACAAGGGAAACAGCCTAACATTTTACTCCCATTGCAACATCATCCATAATGAGACTGTTGACTCACTTGCTAAACAAGGCCTCATACTCACAACCCCAAATTACCACAGTCACTACATGCAAACATCACATAAGAGAATACACAAAAATTTTTATCGCACATGGACCCAGAATTGGGTACAACACACTAGAGATAAAAACACATTCAGAGCCACAATAGCACCCTCTCCAAACACACTATATCTTAACTACCTATCCAGAAGGGCCCAAACAGCAATACACAGACTCCGAACTGGCAGAGCGAACATCAACAAAGACTTATTTATGATTAGAAAAATACATACTGCACTCTGCCCAAACTGCCAAGTAATAGAGGATATCCCCCACTACCTACTACACTGTCAAATATACAACACACAAAGCACACATAGCACACAACATTATAGACAAGGGAAACAGCCTAACATTTTACTCCCATTGCAACATCATCCATAATGAGACTGTTGACTCACTTGCTAAACAAGGCCTCATACTCACAACCCCAAATTACCACAGTCACTACATGCAAACATCACATAAGAGAATACACAAAAATTTTTATCGCACATGGACCCAGAATTGGGTACAACACACTACAGATAAAAACACATTCAGAGCCACAATAGCACCCTCTCCAAACACACTATATCTTAACTACCTATCCAGAAGGGCCCAAACAGCAATACACAGACTCCGAACTGGCAGAGCGAACATCAACAAAGACTTATTTATGATTAGAAAAATACATACTGCACTCTGCCCAAACTGCCAAGTAATAGAGGATATCCCCCACTACCTACTACACTGTCAAATATACAACACACAAAGACACACCCTCTATCACAAACTTGCTACACTTGGAGTCACCACATTCACCTTACAGACCATCCTAAACCCCACCCATACAAAGGCAAAATCACATTTCAGGGCCCTGGCCCATTTCATACAAAGTACAGGCAAAATCCTTTAACATTCCAACATCCTGCAGACTCTCCATCTCAATATGTGAAATATAACTCCCCTCCCAGCAGACACCTCCTACTTAAAAGATCCATTGGACACCAAAAGATCCAGATGCCAAAAAGATCCAGTATAGGGACAAAAAAGAAGCATTTTGGACACATTACTGCACCACCTTATTTCCCTAGTGCAATTGCATTGATGTTTCAAAAATATATATATATACATAATTATACTCTGTAACAATAAACTACAACTCCCAAAGTACCCTTTTTCAAAAATGATTACTAGTGGTGTGGCAAACCATCTGCCTGACCAATTTTCATCACTTTAGTTTTCTCTCTGTTTATAACCAAACCTACTATCCTACCGGTCTCATTACAACAGCTCGGATGGGGGAGTTCGTCTCATGAACATCCCGTTTATGAATCTGCCCGTTTACAGACAATCAATTTTTTACTTTTAGAGCTAAATGAAAAATTCTTTTTGGGTTCGATAGGTGTCAAACAAATATTGCGATTAGCAATTTTGAAAATTTTCAATAACTTTAATAGCGCCCCCTAGTGGTGGAAAAAGATGGAAAATGATAAAATTTTAAAGGAATATTACAAACTTTTTACACTGGAAATCTGAAATTTTGGTAGTAGTTATGGTCAGAAGGTTTGCAACGGCAAGGCTTTGCCATCCCAAAAGGGGGTGCGAAAATGAAACTTTTTTTAAGATATAAACAAAGCAATATAGAGGTTATCTCATTGTTAGCTGTAGACATTTAAACATCTGTAAATCAATATATGTTTTGTGCGAAAAACCGGCGTTAGTTCAACAGGTTTAGAATTCTCTGGCATGTTTCTGGAGAGATGCGGGTTCGAATCCCATATGTCGGCGAAATTTTTCTCCACGAAAATATTAATATTTACATTTCTCGAATACCTATTAGTTGGAATTTCCAGTGTTAGTGAGTGCTAAAGAAGGTGGTATCTAAAGACTCGAAAAGCGACCTCTAGCGGCGTAAAAAAGTTGGAAAATACCAAATCTTTAAATAGACATTGTAAACGATCTATTTTTGATAGAAACTTAAATTTTTGGTCATAGAGTGCAATAATCAAGTGGTTTACCCTAATAGTAATGATTTGTCCCATTGATAAAATGCAGCTTTTCTACTTTAAGAGATAAATAAAAAATGAATTTCCACTGTCAGAGGGTACTGAAAGTGTAAAATAACTGGAAGAACGCATATTGCCTCTGGTGAATATGGGAATATCATTTTCAAAGAAAATGAAATTCTTCCTTTGCCCATTTTTTCACTCCTTAAAACTTCATGGACCTTCTATTATGGTGTATAAACTGACAGGCTCCTGTCAGACCTCTGTACAAACAGCTGCTTCAGGGGTTATTTATTTTTTTATGTATGATGGGGAAAATGCACATAATCGTATTTTATTAATAATTATGAAACATAAAAAATATTTGTCTTTTAGTTCTTAAATTTATCTTAATTCTTAAATTCTTAAATTTAATTAATTAGTTCTTAATTAAAGCTGCTTTTCTCTCGCTCCTCTGAAAATAGTGGGCAGAACATTGCTGTCAGTGGAATTTCTACCATAACAGAAGTCTACACGCCGAAATTACTACCATAAACAGATTACTTGAAACATTCGTCAAAAATTTTATTTCGATATTTAGTGATGTCTAATGATATAAATTAAAACTACTTTTGGAAATGCGATTACATTTCATTATTAATCAACTAAAAAAAAGATTTCCAATTATCTCTTAAAACAAAACCGTTCCGTTTCTTACTTACCTTTAGCTTAGAGTCATCTCATTGTTTTCAATGGAATTTTCAAGACTGTAACATTCCATGACCAAAATTTCAAATTTCTAGCATAACTATATCGTTTGCAATATTCGATTTAAATTTTTGGGATTTTTCGATTTTTTTTCCACCGTAGAAAGCGCAATTATGGCTTTTGAGAAATTCGCAAAATGCAAATTATATTTCATCAATACCTGTCCAACCCAAAAAGAATTTTCAATTTATCTCTAAAAACATACATTTTTCTGTTAAAAGAAAAAAAAAGTTGCATTCACCTCACCCCTCCCCTGTCTGAAGGGTCTCTATCAAATATTACCCTACCCTTTTCCGGAATCCATAAGTACCGTGCAATACCATTCAGCTATGCTAAACGATCCAAGTGACAACAAAACATGGCGTCCAATTTTGAGATGGCCAACCTCTACCTATATAAAGCCTCTAGCCAAAGTGGGCGATACTGCCCCCTGGCTGGTGCTGGAACGATCCAGGGGTTCGCTAGTGGCCTCGGGTGCAATTTGGGGGGGGGGGGGGATAAAGTGGAAGCATAAAGAAAGAAGGGAAGATATGAAAATTTTGATTAATAATAAATTATTTTATAATTTCAAGTTTCAAAGGGCTTTATTTACAGGAGCCGTCCTGTGGCCGAGTGGTTAGCACGCTTGGCTACTGATCTAAGGGACCTGGGTTTATGCCCCAAGGCATGGATGTATGTGTCGTTTTTCAGCTGAGGTTCTCCCATCCTCTCAGATCTCCTACTGTGGCATATAAACAGTTCCAGGGGAACGCCGAGTAATTTTTTTTTCTGAAAAGGGAGCAGTAGGACAAATAAGTTTTGGAACCTCTGCACTATATGAACGTTTCGCTTATGAATGACTATTTAGTATAGGAGCATTTATGAAATGTCTTTGCATTCAAATACATGTTACTCCTAAGTATTTTAAACGAAATAATGAAACTCAAAGAAAGCGAGCAATCATATTTTTCTAAAGCCAAGATCAAGGTGTTGTAATATCACGGTGAAATTAATCTCCAATGAGGTATTCTCTACATTAGAGAAAAAGAAAATTTATTACCATTCGATCAAAATAAACTTCACGACTCATCATGTATTAGAGCGCAGAAGCGATCTCTTTTCATTGGCTCTTTGAATGACAAGTGATAAAATATATGTTCTAACACACACAATTACAGGACGAAATAGAAGTCTTAAGACGTTATCTCTGTAAATTGCAAAACCAATTTAAAATTCTTGTTTGCTAAACACGAATGGATAATAATCATACTTATAACTTTCAGATTTACAATGTTCTAACTTATCGGTAAAATCAAATATTTATTACGTTTTATTCTATGAACGGTAACTAATAATTCATTTTTGCAAAAATTTATGCCAGGCCTGCCGTTTTTACCATTCAGGGTAGTTGGTCAAAATGCTGAATTTTTACGAAATATTTTAGTTTTCTGAACATAAATATTTACAATCCAACGTATCATATATATATAGACTATTGTGAGTGAATAGTCATTCATTCATTCACAATTGTCTACATATATGATCACACGAACTCTATGATGCAGAAATGATAGAGTGAAAATTTACGCTTAGGGATAATCCGAGCTATAGATCTTGGGGAAAATCCGAAATTTCACCTAAGACATGTCCTTCGAGGTCAAGTGGCGGTCACATAGAGGTTAATTCATGATCTACGAGTGGTAAGATAATTGGTGTCTCAGGGTGTTTCGAGTTGTAGATCTTGGAAAGGTTATAAATTTCGGATCCAGAGGTTCCTTTGAAATCAAAGGTCAAATTTAGATCTGTTGGTGCTAGAAAGCTGCGATTTGCATTATCTGATTCATCAATTATATTAAATTACTATTGTTGGGTATTCAAGTCGCAAAACTATAAACTTCATTCTCTTTGAAATCATTCGATATTACTGAAGTTCTTTTGTGTTCTTAGTAGTGATGTAGAATGTATCAATGATAGTAGTGTTGTGAATGTATGGATTATGTAGGCACATAATCCATACATTCAGGGAATAAGATTTAAATAAATGTAGGTCAGAGTGCAAACTGAGAACTTAATCTCCCATTTGTAAGTTCTGCTGCATCTGGCCACTGCACACCAATTCTAGATATAGTTCAGGTATAGTGCCTATAAGTATATAGTGTGGCATTCGCAATCACGGAGGTATGAATAACAGGAGACACCCTAACGCGCTTTCCCTGTCCAAGGAAAATGATGCTGAAGCAGCAGGGAGGTAGCCATATTGTTGCATTCAAAACAAACCGTCTGCCGCTGCAATCAAGCCTACTTTTCACGTGCTATACTTAGTTTTACTGTGCGTTATATACGGGAAGATTATTTTTTTACGACTAAGAGAAAGCCCATTTAAGCTATTTGGAATTTATAGTGCTTTTTTTCATGCAATGAATATTTCTATACAGAATTACTGTATAGCAGAACTATTTATGTATTTCGTTGAATACGACAATAACAAACAAATACCAGATTTTGAAAGTTATTTATACTGCACTGATAATAGCAGACTGAGTACAATCCGAGGAAAATAAAAAAAAATTTCATAGCGGCGTAATTTCAACACGAAGTTACTTGTATCATTATATAATTATTTAAACTTTTATAAAAATGACAAACTTACCGATGAAAGGTAATACCTGGTATCTTTTTTGAAGGGCGATTCGTGCAGCCGTAAACTGAACAGCCTGCCATAATATAAATGTCGAAAAAAATAAAATTTTTATAGCGCAACACTTCGTTACTCACCTATATTACTGATCAATGTTTTGAATAGAACATGGCTGCCGCGCAGTCGCCGAAGCATCATTTTCAAGTGATTAGGTTCTGTTATCTTCCTACCTCTATGTTCGCAATAGCCTAGCCATTAAAAAGTGATCCAAAAAATGGCCCCCTACCGACAGGGGGACTAGACTCGCATCATAACTAAGTACAAGCGCAGTGAAAAGATATTGATATAGTACCGTTTTACGCCCAATTACTCCACCACAAGTAATTCTAGATAGGAAAAAAGTGGTTCTACATAAAAAAAATGATATCGCGAAATATTATGGGCATGAAAAAACATGATACTCTATAAGCATATATTATTCATTGTGAAAAGATGATTAAGGTATAATATATACTACTAATCTATTGTTAAGCTGTCTAACATATCCTGCTGTTATCATAGTGGTTTCGGAAATGGCTGTTTTTATTTTTATTAGTACCACAGCTAGGATTGGAGTAAGTTGTGCAGTAAGGAAATTTGATTTCTTAAAAATAGTCATTTGTGTGGCTAATAAATCCATCTACAGATCACCCGGAAACAAGAAATAGCATTCAATAAGTGAATAAACCTTTAATTTGTTTGATTTATTTAGCATAATTGATCGTTTGTAGAAGTTTCAGAGCAATTGTAAATTTCAGTGTTGCTATGTTTAACGTTATGAAAAGAAGAGAATTATATAGTTTATATTTGCTGGTATTTAACCCCACGTGACATTTAAAACAATTTCACGTACATCAATGCTAAATACTGTGTCGCCGTAAGAAATTCAGCTCGGCGTGGCTAAAATATAAAGCGGCAAGGCATGGTCGCGTCCGTTTATACTTTTATAACGTAGTAAGCTGAGCTTTGCATGCGGCATCTTGAAGCGATAGGGACCACTAGCCTCACGATTGCAACGAACAGTTTTAAAAGTATTTTTCTCAGTATAACAACTTTCTTTTGCACAGTGCAGTTAAGACGAGAATTTTTAGGAGTAATATTTAGAATTTTAGATTCTACTAAAAATTACTGAGGTTTAGTTTTTACGTTTAAGAACATTCAAGTCTAATATGCATTGTGGGTAAGGTAAAGCCGTTATTGGTTCCTGTCAACTGCATGACCTATGTTCCAGTACTTAACTGTAATAATATGCTGTGGCATTCAGCATGGGATGGTAACAGCGTTTAACAATCCTTCATCCTTTCCTGGACCACTTTGTAAAAGGGGCGTCAGCCTCTTTATCATCTGGTCCAGTCGCAAAATTCAATTTTGGGCGCTGTAAGCAACGACTGGAGGGACAAGGACCTAAAGTGCTGGTTATCCCGCATATCGGCGATTAGGCTTAATGGTTCGCAGGCCGTCTAGATTCGTTGAAAAATGAAAAAAGAAACAAAGGGAAGCTGCTACGTCGTAAAAAGAGTTAGAGTGGTTGGGAGTAGTTAAAATATCTTCCATGATGGAGGGTGAAATGTATAATGCTTTTTGTGGGACATGCTGCAAGTTGGTGTCAATAATGCATATTTTAGCGCTTGCGTTGCGTTACACAACGTAGCGTAACTACCTAGGAAATGGGATGGACTGTAGTTAAAAGTAAGGGATTGAGATAGTTATAAATTTTTAATGGTGAGGAGGATGAGGGGTCTGGGGTCTTGAATAGGGGTGGAAATTTGTGTCCTGGGGGCTAAGATAGAACTTTTATATTCTTTAAATCCTCTTGCATTGGAGAGAGTTAACTGTAGAAATAGAATTTTTTAGGGGTGAGGGGAAAGGGGCCTTTAATTAACTGCCCTTAAAAATTTTAAAATGTGCCATTAATTTTATGGGGATATGAATTGAGGTATATGGGGGTAAGGAGATTGTTGTTAACCAGTTAGATTAGCAATAATAATTAAGTGGAATGCAGTGAAGTAGACTCGAAGGGGTCGAATGCAAACTGTATTCCTTGTGAATTAAAGGATATTTGATACCATATTTTTTTTTCCTTATAGTGAGGTTTGATTTTCCTTATAGTGAGATAATTGGTCTGTTTATGACCAATTGTTGAATTCAGAGTGGTGAAGTGGGGGTTGTGGGTTGACAGGGGGTAATAAAAATTTGAATTAATCGATAGCTTAGAGCATTTTAAAACAGAATAATCATGATACTAATAATTTGCAGTATTAAAATGATCTAACATATTGGTTAATTCAAATTTTTATTACTTGAAGTGTATTTTATAATTTGAAGATGTGACAAATAACAAACTTACTAATATGTGACATTTGGACTCGCCAATTGTAATAGAAGTCCTGGCGTAGATATCCTTGTAAATTGCAAAAACAATTTAAAACGTTATAATTGGCTAAACAAGGAAGAATAATCATGATACTAATAACTTGCATTCTTGTTTAGCCAATTACGTTTTAAATTTCTTTTGCAATTTACAAGGATATCAAACGTCACATGTTTGTACATATGCTACATCACGTGTCATTTGAAGAGTTTACCAAAGAGCCAATCAAAACGATCACTTCAGCGCTCTGATACACGAAGAGGAATGCGGTTTGTTTTGATCGAACGGCTATCGATTTTCTTCGTTTTAAAAAAATATACTTTCTCAAGCATTCTCTAAGTTTTACTAGTTCAGTTAAAATACCTAGGAATAATGTGCACTTAAATGGTAAAATCATTGTATAAATGCTTCCATGTTTAAAAGTCATTGAAAAGCGAAACGTCCATAGAGGGCAATGCTAACAAGGCAACAATATAGGTCCCATCGCCCTCTACTGGTATGGGACACTTGTTCTGCCAGATTTTAATAGGTAAATCCCACACTATACTTATAGGCATTATAGTTCAGGACAGATATGCTTGGAGAACTAAATTGCACTGCCTGGTTGGACCTTCGTAGACCATGGCTGTTTGAGGATAATTTGTAGGTTTTACAGGAAGTTATTTTATCATGAAATTTATTCTCTTGTCCGAATAAACATTTCATTGATTAACTGTTTACCTGCACGCTATAAATAGCAGATTTTTTAATGTATAAAACTTTAGTTTCTCATAAGAATTACACATTAATTTATAAGGTACATTTGGTGTTTGATACGCAATGTATAACTAGGTTTGCCATAATTTTCATTTTTTGATTTTTTAATTTTTGATAGTGCAAACTATGATAATAGCAAAAAAGCCAAATGATTTTTTCTGTGAATGAAAAACCCAGCAATATTCCTAAAATTATATGCATTTAAAATTTTACAGTTTTCAGTTTTTTTTAAATTTTGGAATTTTTCAAGAGCCGCAGAATATATTTCTTACCCCGTAGCCGAGTGGTTAGCATGCTTGGCAATTAACCATAGGGACCTGGGTTCGAGTCCCAGGTAAAGCATGGATGTTTGTGTTATTTTTCTGCTGAGGTCCTGCCATCTTCCTGTCTGACCCCTGTGGTAGACAGATGCTTTAGGGGTGGTGGGTATTATTTTTTTTATGCAGGACCGCATTAACATCTCATGCGGGCACACCTAATATTATTGATTATAACACAAATCATTAATAAACTATATAATTTTACTATACCTAATTTGCAGTGAAACACAATTCATCAAGGCTCACTATACCTAGAACCGTTAACATAGAAGACACGAGCTAACTTGCATGCTGAACTGTTGTCCTGAACTTTCCGTTAGACCTGAAGACAAAACTAACGTTTGTAGGGCCGTTATAAAGTGGAATTGTGCGTCGTTTAGCTTTCTTCAGTATTCTCGTTTTTACATGTTTAGTGAAAATATTACAGGTAGCGATAGGATTTGAATTAACATTTTTTTTTTAAATATATGAAATGGTATGTCTGGATTATCCCACATTTCCCATTCATACAAAGTTTGTTATACCGATGTTTTCCAGTAACGCATCCCTCAATGTAAGCCACATCGTATTGTCTTAAATTCAACTCTTTACCTGTAATAGAATACAAGTTCGAATTCGAAATCAATCTAAACTACGATGCAAATTCTAAATGCAAACTGAGAAATAAAGAATAAAATATTGAAAAGAGAAAAGTTTTAAAAAACGTTCATATGAAAAATTCTGGCATTTGGGTTGTTTTACCTCTGAGAGGCATTTTTTGCACACCAAGAGCTAAATGGTCAGGTCAAAAGGACCCGAAGGCTCAGAGAAGGTTGGGGGAGGGGACCCACTGGAACAGAGGTTGGGAGACAGGTGGTAGCCTCCCGTCAAGGCCATCCAGCATGTTCTTAAACGTGCACAGGGTCTCTCACACACGAGCCACGGCTTAACGTCCATCCGACGGACGCGGCCTTTCCAAGCCCATTGGTGTCCCCTACTGACAATGGGCAGGGCGAAGGCAAATTTCAACACTGTCCCACCTGGGGCTCGAACCCGGGGACTGCAGATTACGAGCCTGGTGCACTACTGACTGAACCACCCCTGCCCAAATTCTGGCATGTTTTGAAATATTTGTTTAGAGTAAAATTATGTAATTTAACTTTTTTCAAGAATTTTCAACAGCCATTGAACTAATATGATTCAAATTTGAAAATAATAAAGGAAACAGCTTAGTCGGTTATATAAGCCCTCATGCCCATTGCAATGATAAATATTGTCCACTCCCATCTCACGAACATAGGAAACCAAAATGTATATTATTCAAACTAGTTTATGTCAAGGCTACTAAAGTAGCCGACTGCAGCCGGGCAGTTTTTTCATTAATCACTAGCACACGGACACCAACATAAAAAACCAGGGTATCAAATTTTAAATGCTACAATTTGTTTATTAACAATAAAATTGTCTTATCAATTTTAACTAGCTTGCTAACCCCTTACCCCTGTATTAATTATTTTAACTAACCCCTCACCCCTGTATTGAATAGAGAGTACTTTCTCTCCTTGGATATTTATCGGAGAGAAAGTACTCTCTATTCAAAGTACTCTTTCTCTCCAGATAATCGAAAATTCTTAAAAATTTTCGGATTTTGAGTATATGCATTGTTTCCAAATGTACTGGGATACTTCTATGTTACGTAAAAACAAAATTACATTCAAAGCTTCCAAAATTTTAATCTTCTTTTACAGAAAAGTATTGCAGAAAATAAATTGTAAAATCTCAACCAAATTTAAATTTTAGAAAATATTTATTTAAAAGTATCGCTGAAATATTTGACAGCCAATACTAACGTTATATTCGTCCTGAAAAACTTTACCCAGGCCTTTAAGATTACATTTATTTTAGCAAATGATTTATTTTAATTTTAAGGCAAATTCTTACGAGTGAATTTCTTCTAGATTGCACATTTCTTATAACATTTTACTACAAAAACTTAATTCAGAGTTAGGGAGATTCATACACACAAATTACCGAAACCTCGGATTTATATCTAGCTACTGGAATGCTACTAACAAACCCATATTGAAAATTTTTGTGTCCACACAGATGTTTAATAGATGTAGTTTTAGATTTGAAGGTAGTAAAGGCAGGAATGGGAAGTCAAGAGAAGTAAACAATATGAAAATAAATAACAATCGCAGCTGTAGTACTTAAAAAAAATTTAATACACGATTGTTGGCGGTATGTATAATTAAAACATTAGTCTTGAAATCGATTAGTAAAGCTGATTAATGTAGATCAGTGGCTTTTCTTAAACCAGGTAGTGCTGTCAGGCGGAACCGGGAATTGCCGTGGTTGCACAAGATCGCAACATAGAGATCAATACCCCCTTGAAATGTGTATGCAACTGGTGTACCTCTTATATAGATAAAACTACAGGGTGATTCAAAAGGACTTAGACAAACTGTAAAGGTAGGTCAGGAATACAAAAACAAACCATTTTAACATAGGAACATATAGCCACAAACGCCACCGGAGTGTGCTCTTGGTACAGGAGGAATCAAAAATAAAGGTATACAAGTAAGGTATAACATGTTTATTAGACATGTTTACAATTTCAGAGGAAATGCTCAAAGTTCACATGCTGCTGCCTCGACTCTTGCGACGAGGTCAGCGTCTACAGGGGTTTTGTAAGGCCTATGAGGCAACCCCAGAGGAAGAAATCAATGGGGACAAGTCAGGTGATCTTAGTGGCCAAGCAACAGAACAGGTCCGCCCTGACCAATCCATCGTGCAAGAAAGGTGCTGTTGAGATACTCATGCACAACCAAGGTGAAATGTGTGGGCGCCCTCTTGTGCTGAAACCACATGCGTCGGCGCACAGTCACATCTTGCAGTAGTTCCGGCAAGACCTCCTCCAGGAATATCCGATAACTACGCCCGTTTAGTCCTGATGAAAGAAGGTATAGCCCAAGCAAACAGTCTCCAAGAATGCCCGCCCAAAACATTTATGGTGAACCAGTGTTGCGCAGCACAGGGCGTGTAGCTCGTGGGTTGTCATGTGCTCACACATTCAACTTATGAACCTTAACAACACCCTCACGTGAGAAGGTAGCTTCATCGGTGAAGAGAACCAACGCTGGAAATTCCGGCTGTGCGACACATTTTTGCAAAAACTAAAGGGCGAATTCCAGACATGGGTGGTCATCTCCTTCTTCCAATGACTGAAACCGTTGCATGTGAAAAGGGTGCAACACTTCTTCCATGATAGGTGTGCGTGACGTTCGGTCCCGACCACAATGGCTGTTACTTCGAAAGATCCAGTTTCACACAATCTGTGGTGCAAACGTTTGATGATGGGCCATGTGTCTGTTTGGGAACCGTTCACGATACAATCGCACCGTGGCTCGCCCGTTTCCATTCGCTGCCCCATAAGTGCATATCTGCCATCTCAGTATTATTCTAACGATGCATCCTACTCCCGCAACGTCGACTCGAATGATGATGACTCGCGCTGCCCAACTTAATTTCTGGCAAATAACGCCCTCACACTCGGGTGACGTTTGCGGCTATATGTTCCTATGTAAAAATGGTTTTTGTATTCCTCACCTACCTTTACAGTTTGTCTAAGACCTTTTAAATCGCCCTGTATAGTTATTGGATAATAATGATGATAGGTAATGATGTAGGTAATTAAATTGCTTTACAGTTGAATTTTCTTATCACAGATACTTTTTGCTCGGATAGTATTGCAAAAGACCTTTTTCTTATTAAATGGTTGCTTAGTACGAGAGAGCTATTCTTGTTTGCGCTTTGCAGTGCACGTGTTGATTGGACGTAAATGTTTATGTGACCTCATCGAATATCGACGAATATGAAGAAAACCGGAACCAGTTCCGTTTTTCTTCATATTCGTCGATATCACAACTTTGCTGAGTGTAGTTGGACATAGATGTCAGACGGTATTTGCTACTGGCAATCGTATCTTCCTACTAAGCACTGGTACTGTCTTGTGCTGAGGCAACGAAACATGTCACACGAAGGATTTTAAAGTTGTAGAATTCTTTAATGTCCAGTTGAGTTAATTATGTTAAAAACTTCGATTCTTGAGTTTGGTGCCATGATAATATATCAGCACATGACAGTACTAGTGGTTAATAAGAAGACTGCCAGTACTAGTGCTTAATGAGAGGATAAGACTGCCAGTGGCAAATACAGTCTGACACCTATGTACAATTACAGTCAGTAACATAGTGACATCGATATCGACGAATATCAAGAAAACCGAAACTGGTAACTACAGCTGTCACATAAACATCTACGTCCAATCAACAACACATGGACTGCAAAGCGGAAACAAGGGACTGATAATCCCACCTTACAGCTGTCACCTGCACCAGCAAAGAACTCAAGACGGGTAAGTCCCTCTCTCATACTAAACAACCTTTTAATAAAAAAAAAAGCTTTTTTTGGCAAATACTATCCGAGCAAAAATTATCTGTCATATGAAAATTGCACTGTAAAGCAATTTAACTATATACATTAATGTAGATAATTAAATTTTTTACAGTTGAATTTTACTAACCGATCTCAAAACTAATTTTTTAATTGTACACACAGCCAAAAATCGTGTATTATTAAACGTAACCATTTGGTGTAGCTACTAAGGCGCTTGGAAGGAAGTCTGTTTCCAGGCGAAACTGCAGAAAAAAAAAATTCATATTTCATGTATTATTTGTTTGTGCTTTCTTTTCGGATTTTGATTTTACTTGCACTGTAGATGGTAAAAGATATGTCTATGATAACATAGCAATATAGATAATTCCTTCGAGCTGAAAAGTTCCTATATTAATACTTTTGGGCTGAATTTGATCACTACTTTTGACACGTTATGACTTCATTGATGATGAGAAAAGTTGATACTTATATTTTGCTTAGATTTCTATTATGGAGATGACGATTCTTTGATCTTTAGGAAATAACTATGATTTACATTCTATGGAGATAGTAGTTGATGCTTTGCAGAAAACTGAGGATCAATCTGTAGATTTTGGTTGTATTTTTTATGTTTGGAGCCAATAGTACTTTCAAAGTGATGTCCTGGATGCCATATTTTGTAAAATATTGAATAGCATAACTTGTCCCCAAGCAGCTTTTTCCCTGTGCCAATGAAGCTGATTATGGGATAGGATCAGAAGTGGATGAATCAAGGACAGCCTGCATGCAATCATCTTCTGTGTTTCCTGACACAGGTGCAGACAGGGGTGGTGTTACAATGTTGGAAATCTGGTGAATTATGATATAGATCCGTCTACTGTCCCTAGTTGGCAGATCCATCAATCATCCAATTTGGATGTTTTTCCGATGCCATCGGAGTCTTGGAAAAATGTCCAGGCACCTTCCTGCACCCATTGTTTACAACAGCCTCCAATTGTTCATGCATCATAAGCCACATGAATGGTGATTTTGCATGTTAACCATCCAGCTTCTGACAACCCAATGATCCGGTCCCACTTTCAATTCTGTCAGCTCTACATAATTTTGCCTTACTAAAGTTAGTGTCATTGCACACTCTTCACAGATCATTCACTCACCATTTTGTTTGCCTAATGATGTTTACCCCCATTTTTATAGACTTTTCAAATTCCTTCATCAGTGTGGTACCAGACACATAATCGGGCATTCCATTGTGCCAATCAGTTTGACATTCAAATCATTATTTCCATACATATTACAACTCAATTCAAATTAGGTCAATCTGTCCATTCTTTCTATTTCCTTGTCACTATCTATCCATTTCTTTTTTTTCACAAGTCAATCTATCAAATAGATTCTAGATAGAATCTATTTGATAGATTGCATAACACTTTTGTTAAAACTTTGCATAACAAGATACTGCATACGCAGTATCTTGTTATGCAAAGGAGTCTGAAACCTCCTTTAAGCAGCATATTGTGCAGAGACTGTTGGTTTGGCCATGTTGCCCGTATGGATAATTATAGTTTGGCGAATAGGATTATGAACAGTGTGCCTAAAGGCCTCAGAAAGAGGGGGAGAGGTAGGATGTGGTGGGCAGACAATGTCAAACAGGACCTTGTTAGAATTGGTGTGCAGTGGCCAGATGCAGCAGATATAACTCAGGACAGATATGCTTGGAGAACTAAATTGCATTCTGGCTGTACCTCCATATCCACGGCTGCTTGAGGATGGATTTCTTGAAAATTTATTTGGGATTATGTTTGAGATTTGGCTGTTTATAGTTGTCTCTGATTATATTTGTGGGCTGTAATGATGAATCTTTCTTCCTTCTTTTGCTGGTGATAATCTTGTATCTGTTTGATTTGTTCATTATGTGGGGAATTATGAGTAATTTTCTCTGCGTTGTTAATTTCTTTAGCCAGTTCATCTGAGATTTCACTTCCAGTAATTTTACAATGGCTGGGTATCCATTACAGAGAATATTTTTTTGTAATTGGTTAACTGTAGATGAATTTCTAAAAAGATTGATAAGATATGAGTGTTCTCTGAATGAAGTAGGGGGGTGTCTAGAGCTGATCCGCAGTCTGTAAATATGACAAACTTTTTGCTCTTTTCGTGTCTAGTCCAGTAGATGGCTCCAAGAATGGCTGCTAGCTCAGCTGCAATTATTGAACTGGGATTTTTTTTCTATGAATTTTTTTTTATAATGCTCTCAGGAATATATATAGCATCACTGGCTATTTTTTCCCCCTGGATTAAGTGAGCTAATATTCTCTGTAATCCTTCAGTGGAATGTGTATTTTTTTATGTGATCAATGATAGTTTTCATTTTTGGCCTATGGTATAGCCATGTTGGTGGGGATCTAGTAGCAGTTCTTGTTTTAGTCTATAATTTTTTTTTCCATATGGAGGGTGATTTTTTCTTTTGCAATGCTAGCTTGGTGGGTACCCCAATACAAGTTTACAAGACTTGTGATTAGTTTTTTTTTTTTACCTTTTTCTATTACGTTTTGAGTGTTTCCAGTTTAGTTTGGAATCAACAGTAACCCAAAGAAACTTGTATTCAGTTACTTGTTTTATGAGGCTATTGCCATTTTTAATTTGGTAGGGGATTTTCCTGCTTAGTGGTTCTTACAAAAGGTAGGATAACAGATTTTCGTGCAAATATAATTTTCCATTTTTTGTAGTTTTCTATTTTGTATATATTTTTAATCTTGGTGGCATTAGTCCCATGTATTTTGTCACTACTCCACAGTGAAATGTCATCTGCAAAGATAGAAAAAGAAATGTTAGGAATATTGCCATTTTCAGTTTCTGCTGGATAGGTCTTGTAGATATAAATTAAAGAGTGTAGGACTAAAGATACTTTCTTCAATAATACCAAAGTTCTGGCTTGAAAGATGAGATCAGGTGTCCTGACTGTCAAAATAAACTAAAATTACATAAGAGCCCATCATGCCATACCCCATCGAAAGCCCCTTGCAGATCCAGGTAGACAGCTGCAAGTGAAATTTTGGAACTAAATAAGATCTTCAACTTGAATAGCATAGGAAGGATAAAGAGCTCTCGTGCCTAAAATGAAAAAAATAAAAGAAATAACTTTCACAAGTTTAAGTCATTTAGAAATTGCCATGTCCATTTTTGAAAAGGTGGATCTCAATTCTGAAAGAAACTCCAAAGTAAATTCTGGCATTTTAGACCAATCGCCATCCTGTGGCTGTGTGGTTAGCACGCTTGGCTACTAATCTACGAGACCTGGGTTCAAGCCCCAGACATGGATGCTCGTGCTGTTTTTTCTGCCAAGGTTCTGCCATCCTCACAGACCTTCTACTATGGCACATAAAATGATAGGCTCCTGTCAGACCTCTGTGGCAAGCAGCTGTTTCAGTGGGTATTTATTTATGCTTGTTATATAGAAATATACAGTGAAAAGACAATCCACCATTCAAACTTCGTCAAATACATACTTCCATAAAAGACCAGCATCCTCTCAAATGCTATCTCAACCTTCACTCAAAGCCCTACTTGATCATGAACTACTACAAGGAGTCTGTCCGAATTTCCAGCAGGAAAGCATTTAATATTTGATGAAGACTATGATCCAGAAGTTTTGACATACTCTCAGTGGTGAAAGTAGGCATCTACTCCATACCGGCAAGAAATTATTTGCAGGTACGGTGTACCGCCAAGACATTTTTTGGTACTGGGTGCAGTTAAAAATTTCCTTTACAGCTTAATGCACTTTCAACCAAGAAATTGATTTGATCTTCTTTGATTTCTCAACCAATTTTACGTACAAAAAGGTACATTAAACAAACAAAAGTGTGAGATAAAAAATAGGTTTCATTTTGGTCTTAAAAAAAAATAAATACCCCTTCAAGCAGCTGCTTGCCACAGAGGTCTGACAGGAGCCTGTCTGTTTATATGCCATAGTAGATCTGTGAGGATGGCAGGACCACAGCAGAGAAACGACACACACATCCATGCCTTACCCAGGGCTCGAACCCAGTCCCTTAGATCAATAGCCAAGCGTGCTAACCACTCGACCACAGGACGGCTATTTTGGTTCTTATTAGAAAAAAATTGATTTTTCATCTGTTTCTAGATTTTGGGACACTACTTATTGTGGGATCTTAAAGAGAGGCACCGATTTAATCTTCTCTTTGAGTGGCCATTAGTAGGGGAGCAGTAATGCGAATCCTTCTAAGGCAAGATATGTACATTAATTTAAAAAATTTGGTTATTCTTCCTAGTCATTTAAAAAAAAGGTAGCTGCATTTTTTGCATCTCCAAAACTTCCGAGGGTTCTAAATAGATATGTATTCAGAGAGAACGCACACTCCCAAACTCTACGACGGAAAAATATTCGAACGATTATTTAAAAAACGAATTTTGGTGAAAATTAATTTGTTTTTAGCAGTAATTTTTTGTTTTTTTTACTAAGTAAATTATTAACTTTAATGAAAGTTAATAAATTTATTCATTTTTTGTAATTTTATTTGAAGATTAAATAAAGGGTATTACACTTCTATTGAAATTTTTACTTTATTTCCTCCCTCCATCGCCTACCAGATTTTTTTTTCCAATGGGCCGAAATCTGTGAATACAATGGATCACAAGTATTCAGGTAGAGTAATATTTGTTTTACCTTAAAAAATCCCTAAATTATTCGCTGTTCACAAAATGCATAGGGAGAAATAGAAAATACTCTGGGGCAGTCTACCGACTGTACTTTCATTACTCTTACCACTGCAAGATGACTTCAGGGGAATGATCTGTATGTGATTTTCCACATATAGATGTATGTGATTTTCCACTATATTTCGAAGCGATCATACCGGCAAGAACCCTTCATCCTTTCTCCAATAACTTTTAGTTTCTTAATTTTATATTCGTCAGTCCCTAAAAACAAAAGATCAATAGATTCAGGGAAAAAACAATGGTTTGCCACACGATGAAATAAATTCATTATACGACAGCGATGTGATCTGGAAAATAACTGTCGTATGGCCGGGGAATGCCTGTACTGAAATAGGTTTATGACAGAAAGAGATGTGAAATGGGGGGGAAAAATGGCATTGTAATTATTTCCAAATCTACCATTTTTAAAAATAGCTGTTTTTTTTTTGTTAATCTTTAGGGGATTTTCGAAAACTTAAAGAAAAATTTGTTGATAATAGTTCAAATCAAACTGTGATTGTAAGCTTAAATCAGAAGGTTGCTTCTGAAAATTGGACGTTAACAAGCAAATCGGAAATACTGTTTTAGTGCTTCTAAGAAATGGCAATCAGATGGCTTTATCAAATTATTATTTATATTATAGTTTAATAAAATATGCATCAAATTAAAAAAAAAACAAAATATTGTTTTTCAAGCGTGAATTAAATATTTTTATAGGATAAATATAAAAAAATTACGATAAATTTTATTTTTAAAAATCGTTTTTTTTTTTATTTTACTACATATAGATACGTCCTTGGCCTCTCATTTCAGATTCTGCGAACGTTTATACAGACTACGTGGGCACTGGAAGATAAAATACGTGGGACTTTTAAAATAAAATAGAGCTAAATAAATTTTAATCTCATTTTCCAAGAATACTTCTTGGTATTTAAAGAGTTATGGAAGTTCGAATACTCAACAGCAGCAAAAACAGCCCTACGAAACTTATGTAAAACTGTCAATTATTGAAGAACAACTTGCACAAAATCCAGCAACATTTACTTATTTTATTAACTGGCTTGAAATACTTTTTTTTTAGTTTTAACTTTTGGGGTGAATTCTTATGATTGACATCTCTGTTACTCACACTTTTATAACTCTTTAAGTATTGAACCAATATTGTTCAAATTATAAATTTAGACAGTTTAACTCATCTCTTGTATTCATCTTTAGTCATATGTTTTCAATAAAAATTTATTTAACCAGTTACAGATTTTCGAATTTGATTTTCCACTGGAATATGATCAGGATGTTTCCATTTTGTCTATTGCCTGGGAACAAGAACATTTATAAAAAAGATATTGTTTTACTTCGTTGTCTGTCAATAGATATTAAAATTTTTTATTTCTGGACATAAATGAAAATTATTTTTGGGGATGGACAGGTACCAGCCAACTACCACAAATTTTAACTTAAGAGAGGGCTAACTTTCAAAAATGGCAAAACTTTAAACAAGCATTGAGGCTATTATTCATTGCTAGATATTTGTGTGATACACAACGATTGTTGAGGAACCTTCCTTTACAGCCCTGATAACGTCCCTTACATCTTGGGGTTGGAAAATGCAACCATTTTTAAGAGATTAATAATATTCAAATGGATTTTTGCATTAGTCATTTTCTAACTCTCCAATTCTTATTGTTCATCATCATCATCCTCAAGCAGCCATTGGCTACGGAGGTCCAACCAGACCACGCAGTTTAATTCTCCAAGCATATCTGTCCTGAGCTACATCTGCTGCATCCGGCCACTGTACACCAATTCTAACAAGGTCCTGTTTGACATTGTCTGCCCACCGCATCCTAGGTCTCCCCCACCTTCTGAGGCCTCTTGGGCACATTGTTCATAACCCTATTCGCCAATCTATAATTATCCATACGGGCAACATCGCCAAACCAGCGGAGTCTCTCTCTGCACAATATGCTGCTTAAAGGAGGTTGCAGACTCCTTTGCCTAACCTCATCATTAGTTACAAAGTTAAACCACCTAATACCCAAGATACTGCGTAAGCATCTAGAATCAAAAGCATCTAGTTTCCTGTTATCTTGTTCACACAGCGTCCAAGTTTCACTACCATAACTAACCCTAGAAAGAACCAAACTATTATACAGTCTAATTTTAGTCTTTAGGTGTATACGCCTATTTCTCCACACTCTCCATAGGTTCTTAAAAGTCCCGGCAGCAATACCTATTCGTCTGTTAATCTTATGCCGCACATCACCAGTATCTGTTACATAGCTCCCACGATAATTAAACTGTGACACCTGCTCAAGACTGCAACCATTCAAATTAACTGAATCACAGCCTGCCTGACCAATTTTCATCACTTTAGTTTTCTCTCTGTTTATAACCAAACCTATTCTACTACCAGTCTCATCAACAGCTCGAATGAAAGAGTTCATCTCATCAACATCATTTGCCAAAAGGGCTAAATCATCAGCATAATCTAAATCAGAAATTTTCGTATCTCCAGCCCATTTAAGGCCAAAAGCTTTCCCTTGAAGTTTTCTTTTAGTTTTCTTTCAACTTCAATTCTAAGAATGGTTGTAAGGATAACGGATAATGAAAATGGATCTGATCATTACCTTGTTAAATGTGTGTTACAACTTCAATTTAAGAAGTGTTGTGCTAAAGTTCAAAAAGTTACCTCTAACACTCAAAGACACAGCTACAACTAAAGCTTACTACGATAAGTTACTTAGTCATTTTGATAGTCATGGTCATTTTAAACAAGCTTTTCTTGAAACTAACTGTACTCTTTTAAGTTAAAAGCAGAGGATACAAAATTATTTTAAATGATAAGGTACTTGAACTATTTTCTCTCCATAGGTAGCTGAAATTCTGCATAGAACTTTTTCTCAATGTCCTCACACAAAAATTCCACCATTATAATTTAGATGTTCTCGTCTTGCAAGAAACCAGATGGACAGATAAAGGTCAGATTCTTAAAAATAATCTTAAATTTCTCTCTTCAGGGAGGGAAGACAATAAACATCACCAAGGCATGGGAATGTTTCTCAGCAGACATGCTAGTGATGCTCTTCTAGGATATGAGTGCATTAATGAAAGGTTTCTTACAGCAAAATTTCATACAAGCATTTAAAGATTTGAATGTTATCTGCTGTTATGCCCCCACTGAGGATTAGAAGGATAGGTTTTACAGACAACTTCAGGATATTTTGAATACTGTCAAGAAAGGATATATTATTCTTGTTCTATGTGACTTGAATGCCAAAGTTGGTACTGACTCTGACCTTTGGGGAGGGGTGATAGGCCCTTTGGTATAGAAAGCTGCAATGGGAAATGTCTCCTACAGGTAAGTAAACTTAATGGTTTCAGAATAACTAACACATATTACAAACATTGCGACTACATAAGTAAACATGGGTTTCACCTGATGGGCTGCATAAGAATATGATTGATTATATATTAGCAGCAAATGGGCTAGTTCTGTTAGGAATACCAGGTCACATAGGAAAGCTGAAATTGGATCTGACCATTACTTTGTTAAAAGTGTCATGCAACTTAAAAAGTGTTGTGCTAGGGTTAAAAAATTTACCTTTAATACTGAAGCTCTGAAAGACCCAGTTATAGCTAAAGCTTACCATGATAGGTTACTTAGTCATTATGACAGTCATGGTTTGCTTACTACTGAAGTTGAGGTAGAATGGGACCATTTTAAACAGGCTTTTGTTGGAAACTAACAGTACTCTTTTAGGAAATAAGGGACAGGGGAGGCAGAATTATTTCAGTAATAAGGCACTTGAACTTGTTTCAGAAAAAAAGAACTGCAGGAATGTCCTTAATCAATACCCTACTAGTCCTAATAGCAAGCATTACAGAAAGCTTAATAAAAGTGTAAAGGATCAGTTAGCTGCTGATAAGAATATTTGGCTTGATGGCTTGGCTGACAAAGCCAAGGAAGCAGTTAGACAGCACAACAGCAGAGAGCTGTACCAGATAGTTAATGTTTTGTGTGGTAGGAAACGGACAGGTATACAGGGATTGAAGGATAAACAAGGTAAGCTTATAGAAGAGGAGTATTCTGTCATTAGGTGGGCTGAGCATTTCAATTATGTTCTAAACAATGTGATGTTATACTCCCATTGTTTGCAATGATGATAGATGCATTGGTGGCTTTAATGTTGGCCCTATAACACAATCTGAAGTTATTTTGGCTATTTCTAAACTTAAACTTCAGAAATCCCCATGGGTAGATGAAATTACTACGGAAATGCTTAGAGCTGGGAATGTTTCGGTTACCACTTGGATGCCTTACCACTTGGTGATTAATTACATTATGCGAAATTCACTGCAAGGGAACGATTTTGGCCTTAAATGGTCTGGAGATACTAAAATTTCTGATTTAGATTATGCTGATGATTTAGCCCTTTTGGCAAATGACGTTGATGAGATTAACTCTTTCATTTGAGCTGTTGATGAGATTGGTAGTGGAGTAGATTTGGTTATAAACAGATAAAATTAAAATGACAAAAATTGGTCAGGCTGGCTGTGATTCAGTTAATCTGAATGGTTGCTATCTTGAGCAGGTGTCACAGTTTAATTATCTTGGGAGCTACGCGACCAATACTGGTGATGTGCAGCATTAAATTAATTGATGAATAGGGATTGCTGCCGGGACTTTTAAGAATCTATGGAGAGCGTGGAGAAATAGGCGTATACACCTAAAGACTAAAATTAGACTGTATAATAGTTTGGTTCTTTCTAGAGTTAGTTATGGTAGTGAAACTTGCAGACTTTGTAAACAAGATAACAGGAAACTTGATGCTTTGGATTCTAGATGCTCACACAGTATCTTAGGCATTAGGTGGTTCAACTTTGTAAGTAATGTTGAGCGACTAAACTTGTCCTACGAAAATAAGACTGCCACAGTTTGACAATGGGCTCGATCTCGAAAAGCTTGTTAGCAACCTGTTCAGACCAAGATCTATGCCACCGTGCCCAGAGCTCGATGGAAAAACACTGCCGGAAGTCCAGGTAAGGAATCGGCAGTGGAGAGTCGGACAAGGGTGTGGCTGAACATGGCATTGCCCCTGATCCTGACATGACCTGGCACCCAACAGAAGAGAACAGTGTTGGTGGCTGCCAGACAATGGAGCTGCTGGCAGATCTTGGAGAGAACAAGGTAAGGCCGGTGCCTCACTGAGATCAAAGCCTGTAGTGAGCTAAGCGAGTTGGTGTAAAGCGCACACCGACGATGATACTTAGCTACTATGTGGTCCAAGGCAATGCTGATAGCATGCAATTCTGCAGTGAAAATGGAACACTTCTGCGGGATCTGGTCTGCAATGATTATATCACAGCAGACCATGGCTGATCCCACAGATGTACCGGACTTTGAGCCTTCTGTGAAGACAGGCAAGAAGTCGATGCTGCTCAGCACGATGGCTGGCAAAGAGTTGCCGATACACACAGTCAGGTGTAAAGGCCATCCTGCAGAGAGAGAAATCACGGGAAGGGGAAACAGTGAGCCAAGGTGGAAGTGGCTCAGCTGTCGACTGTGCAATGCTATCGAGACTGGTGTTAATGTCTTGCATGTAACCTCAGACATGCAAACCGAAAGGACGAATGGCAATCTGCCGATTCTGGTGTAACGTTTACCAACGGGGACTGAAAACGCAGTCCCAAGTGGGATGACCTGGCAGGAATCGCAATTTTGCTGCATACTGTAGGGATAACTGCTGATGGCGAATAGATAAAGATGATTCATCGGTCTCTACATAGAAACTCTGGACCACTTAAGTGTGGAAAGCCCCCGTGCAAACACGGAGGGCCTGATGATGGAGGGGGTCCAGCATCTTCACCACAGAATCCTGGGCGGAGTCATACACCTGGAATCTGTAGTCCAGTTACGATCGGACAAGTGCACAGTACAGGCGGAGCAAAGAACATCGGTCCGCCCCCCAAGAAAGGGAGGAGAGGACCTTGACGATGTTCAATGCCCACATGCACTTGGACCTGAGATGATGTATGTGTGACGAAAAGGTCAATTTCCGATTAAAGATGAGACTGAGGAATTTGGTCTCTGCCACAACTGGAATGATGTTACACACGAGCTGGAGCTCGGGATCCAGATGAAGATTATGCTTGCGGCAAAAGTATACACAAGCGGTCTTCTGCGGGGAGAACCAAAATCCATTTGCCATCGCCCAAACTGAAAGATTGTTCAGGGCAATCTGCAGTTGTCTTTCAATGACTCTCATGCTGAACAAAGAGCAAAAGATGTTAAAGTCATCAGCATAGAGGGCATTGCCTACTGATGGAGGAAGTTGTCAAGTAATAGAATTAATCTTGACAGCAAATAGCGTAACACTCAGAACGCAGCCTTGTGGCACCACCTGTTCTTGGGGAAAAGAGGGGAGACATAGGATGCGGTGGGTAGACAATGTCAAACAGGACCTTGCTAGAATTATTGTGCAGTGGCCAGATGCAGATGTAGCTCAGGACAGATATGCTTGGAAAACTAAATTGCACAGTCTGGTTGGACCTCTGTAGCCCATGGCTGCCTGAGGATGATGAAAATAGTCCAGATCATCCATCATCACAGGGAACTGATGCATACCTGTGCTTCCAGTGTATGCCTAGTTACCAGTATAATTGCAGGTTTGTTAATTTCTTTCCTACATGGCCTCATGAAAGCAACATACTTTACCATCAGCTCATGGTCTTTCTAGCATTGTAACCATCAACAAGGGGATGAATCAAGATCCTGGAGTACTGGAGATGTGGAATGTTTGACATTGTCTGCCCACTGCATCCTAGGTCTCCCCCATTTTCTGAGGCCTTTAGGCACACTGTTCATAACCTTATTCGCCAATCTATAATTATCCATAAGGGGCAACATGGCCATACCAAAGGAGTCTCTCTCTGCACAATATGCTGCTTAAAGGAGGTTGCAGACTCCTTTGCCTAACCTCATCATTAGTTACAAAGTTGAATCACCTAATGCCCAAGATACTGCTTAAGCATCTAGTTCCTGTTCTCTTGTTTACAAAGTGTCCAAGTTTCACTACCATAATTAACCCTAGAAAGAACCAAACTATTATACAGTCTAATTTTAGTCTTTAAGTGTATACGCCTATTTCTCTACACTCTCCATAGATTCTTAAAAGTCCCGGCAGCAATCCCTATCCGTCTGTTAATCTCATGCCGCACCTCACCAGTATCTGTTACATAGCTCCCAAGATAATTCAACTGTGACCTGCTCAAGACTGCAACCATTCAGATTAACTGAATCACAGCCTGCCTGACCAATTTTCATCACTTCAGTTTTCTCTCTATTTATAACCAAATCTACTCTATTACCAGTTTCGACAACAGCTCGAATGAAAGAGTTCATCTCATCAACATCATTTGCCAAAAGGGCTAAATCATCAGCATAATGTCAGAAATTTTCGTATCTCCAGCCCATTTAAGGCCAAAATCTTTCCCTTGAAGTGAATTTTGCATGACATAATCAATAACCAAACTAAAGAGAAAAGGAGACAAAATGCACCCTTGTCGAACACCAGAAGTAATGCTAAACCAATTGCTACAAGCCTTGCCAATTCTCACATGACTCAGTGTTATTATAGAGAGCTTTCATTACATTAACTAACCTGTCTGGTATACCACGATCTCACAATCAACCACAAATTATGACGATCAACAGAGTCGAAAGCCTTTTTGAAATCAACAAAGCTAGCAACCAAAGGTTTCTGAAACTCTAAAACATTTCTCAAGAATCAGCCTGAGTGAAAATATCTGATCCACACATCCCCCTACCACTTCTGAATCCACATTGCTCATCACACAATTGACTGTCAACCAGATTCTTAATTCTATTAAGCACAATCATGGAAAGAACTTTCTCTGGAACAGAGAGTAGGCTGACACCCCTATAGTTATCACAAGAACTGCGATCACCTTTTTTGAAAATAGGGATAATAGCTCTGGTAAAATCCTTAGGAACCATTCCTTCTTTTTACACGATTTATTTTGATCTAACATGTTCAAACGACACCTTTTTAAAAATCTCAATTTGAATTTAATTCTGAAGAAATATTCCTATTCAAGAAAAAATTCCTAGAATTTACATTTAAAACAAAGATGCCGATTTATGGTCATATTTTTCGAAGTAGTTTTAACTTTGAAAATATACAATAGATACACATTTTGTGCACTAAAATCCCCAAAATAAAATGGAACACCCAAACGTGAAATTGTTTTCTGTCACCTAATACGGCATCCTTAATACAACCACTAGACCAGGGTATAATTGCTACATTTAAAGCAAACAAATGCATCTTATTGTCAGAAAGTGACAATGAATAAAATCTAGTTAATAAGCATATGTAAGTCATATTTTTTTGCACTTTATTCTTGAATTAGTGACATTATTTTCTTTATGAAGGATAATTTACTTTATATATGTACATATAATTATTTTTGTAAGTTTATAAAATAAAAAATGCGTTAAAATGAATAAAAATCAAATAAAGATTTTGATATGATTGTTTGAAAACAAGTTATTACTTGTACTGGGTTTTCATGTCTGGAACCAATGTTGTATTTTTTCATATGCACTGTATTTTTCTTTTAGTTTTTTTAGGAACCTATCTACTGTGTAAAAACTGAATTGGGTGTATATATGTGTAAAAAACAGATTTTCAAAGCTCCTAAAAAATGCCAATTTTTCCAATTTATTCATCAACTTAAAATGTCAAAAACTAAAAAGCCCTTTTTCTTGCTCAAACTATTAGCACAGTCCACATTATGCCTTCTCTGTAGCTGATATTCTATATTTAGAAAAATTCCCCACTACGAGGCTGAGAACTCTGGCAAGTTAACTGACTTGCTTATTAAAAATATGATCATCTACATTCTCAATAAAATGAAGTCGGATGCCAAGGGAACATTTATTTTTATTGGAGGTTTTCATTGCTTGGCACAAAAATTTGCATTATTTTAATATATGGCACGAAACAACTTAGCCGTCCCATGGCCGAGTGGTTAGCGCACTTGGCTACTCATCTAAGGGACCTGGGTTCGAGCCCCGGATAAGGCATGGTTGTATGTGTTGTTTTTCTGCTGAGGTCCTGCCATCCTCTGACCTTCTATTATGGCATATAAACTGACAGGCTCCTGTCAGACCTCTGTGGCAAGCAGCTGCTTGAGGGGGTATTTTTTTTTATAAACTATTTGGATCTTCCTAAATTATTTTCATCTTATATGAAAGGAAACGAAGAGAAAAATAGATGTCATAATTTTTTTTTAAATGTAATAGTACACAATTATTGGCTGTATCTACAATTAAAAACTATTCTTAAGATGGACTGTTATCATGCATTCATTCGACGTTCCTTTGATTTTGTGATCATTAACATCATAGAAGCATAATATTGATCAGCAAACTCATGGTTTTGGTTTGAAACTTAGTATAAATATCTTCTGCCTAATAAGCCACTGTATTCTGAAAGTACCAAAGGTTTTTGCATTTTGTCTTGTTGATGAAAGATAGTTTTCGAAGGATAAAACCAGTGGAGGTTAGCCTGCATGCAGTTCATGGTGACAACATGGCAGCTCATGAAGAAGTGTAAGTTGAGAATACACGAATAAATGCAATGTAAGGAGTAACATATAATACAACTGTTGGAGGTTTTGCAGAATTGAACACCAAACATGTCAACTACTACAGAGATTTGTGGTGGCCTCTGAATTCTGCATTTTGATATTTTTTAAGTTTATAAAATGTTTTGAGCATGTAATGAGTATTTCTGTGTTTCTTGAAACTATCATGGGAGAACTTGAATCTTGAAAAATTTATACATACTATGAATTAAAAATGTTTTAGTAATGCAGACGAAGTATCCTGACTCCTACTAATCAAAATTCCTAGATATTTAGACATTTACAGGTAAGTGCTTTTATGTGTTGATTCTTTGATTTTATCGAGGGTTTTATGCACCTTTTATTGTATGGTGAGTTATTTTTCGGTTTTTGAAGTGCAAAGCCAAATTTGTTTAGTGATAAGCTCTGGTTAAAATAGTTGCCTCCAATAAGATTATTTTTGATTTTATTTTACATTCGAACAAAAATTTGTTGTTAATCAATAAACTATTGCAAGAAAAAATCCGGTAGACAAGAAACACTTGAAATAATTAGTTGAAAGAAATATGGTTGTCCTAACTGGGATTGCTTCAGGGTGACCTGGGTTCAAATCCCAGTCAGGGAAATTATTTAAAGTATGGCTAATAATGTAGTCTATGTTGAAATTATTATTTTGAGGGGTTTTTTTCAGGTGAGGGATGGAAATCTGTTGTTTAGTGATATGCTGCGGTTAAATTAGTTCCCTTCGATGAGATTATTTATTTTGGAGAACATTTTTTATGTGCAGAGTGAAAATTTGTTGTTTAGCTACATTCTCTAGTCAAAATAGTTGTATCGAATGAGATTATACGTCTTTTGGGGCTTTTTTCAGGTATGGAACAAAAATTTGTTTTGTAGTGAAAATAGTTATGTCTAATGAGATAATACAACATTTGGGGCCTTTTTTTTGAATGTCGAATGAAAATTTGTTGTTTAGTGATATGCTTGAGTCAAAAGAGTTGTATCCAATGAGCCTTTTGGAGCTTTTTGTTAAGTGCAGAAAGGACATTTATTAATTGGCTAGTTCTATATGTTGCTGAAAGAAGTGGTTTCATTTGGCATTGTTAAAGTGTTTAAAAATGACATTCATTGTTTAGCAATATGCTCATTTAAGAAAATAAATGTATTAGATGCAGTTATTTTTGCTGGTATTTTATATAAAAAACGAAAATTTTTTGTTTAAAAAGAAGTGTTTATCATTATATTCTTTTTGGCGTATCTCGCATTACAGGCCTTCACTTAGCTTGTAATGGGAGTTTTAGGCCATTATAAGTTTTAGGTCCAAAATAAGTTTACCAGAAGTTAAAAATATGAAAAGAGAACTTTTTTCAAATATTCCTTTAGAAATATAGGACAAAAAGAGGACAAACATAAAATTTAAATATAATTGTTGATAAATATATAAAAATGTGGTTTTTATATTTTATAAAATCAACCTAGGGCCATGAATGATATGCAGAGAACATGAATACAAAAAAGGCATTATAATAACATTATATTACTAGAGAATCCCGTGCAGAATATCTGTTTGCGCTAGTCATTGTTGCAGTGTTTAATGCCCTTTCCCAGGGACCAAGGCACTCTGGAAGCAAGGAAAGCTGCATCCAGGTGACCTTCAACATTACAGAAGTAAAGAAAGGTTTTGTTTTATATTAATTATAATTCACATTTTAATAACAACAGATATGATATTCTTAGTTGGAAGGGTCAAAATATATCAATTATATTACTTTTATTATATATATTACTTCTAATATTTGATCTGTTGTTGTGAAGTTATGTGTGAATTCCGGCTGTTTCTTGTCCTACAGTGTTGTTGCTCCTTGACGTTGCTGGGGTTACCAGCATGTTGATTGAGTTCACACGTGATATTTCATAAATATTTTTGATTGAAAAAAAGAACAAAAGAGGACATTTCGATACAAAGAGAAAAAAATCCGAGCAAAAGAAAAGAGAACACTTTCTCTTTAAAAGAGATGCTCTGACAACCCTAGGTACAACTTTATTTGAATATTGTTTGTAATATTCTTTTGCTAAGTTTCATTTCATTCTGTTTGGCATTTAGCACTAATTTTTTTTATGGCAATAAGATGCTTTTGATTCCAGATGCTTACGCAGTATCTTGGGCATTAGGTGGTTCAACTTTGTAACTAATGATGAGGTTAGACAAAGGAGTTTGCAACCACCTTTAAGCAGCATATTGTGCAGAGAGAGACTCCGTTGGTTTGGCCATGTTGCCCGTATGAATAATTATAGATTGGCGAATAGGGTTATGAACAGTGTGCCTAAAGGTCTTAGAAAGAAGGGGAGACCTAGGATGCGATGGGCATACAATGTCAAACAGGACCTTGTTAGAATTGGTGTGCAGTGGCCAGATTCAGTAGATGTAGCTCAGGATAGACTTGCTTGGAGAACTAAACTGCATGGTCTGGTTGGACCTCCGTAGCCCATGGCTGCTTGAGGATCATGATGATGATGATGATGAATAATTTAGGGATGAGTTTTTCATGTTTATTGAGGGGACAAAGAGATTTGTTTCTGCTAGTGACTGTTACGGGGACAGGTGGTTTGGCAAAACACAACATATCATTACATTGCTTCTCCCTACATTACTGTCCTAAAAAATTAATGCTAAATAAGAAATTCACTGAAACAAAACCTAGCAGTACCATCATCATCCTCAATCAGCCATGAGCTATGAAGGTCCAACCAGACCATGCAATTTAGTTCTCCAAGCATATCTGTCCTGAGCTACATTTGCTGCATCTGGCCACTGCACACCAATTCTAACAAGGTCCTGTTTGATATTGTCTACCCACTGCATCTTAGGTCCCCCCCTCTCTCTGAGGCCTTTAGGCACATTGCTCATAACCCTATATAATTATCCATATGGGCAACATGGTCAAACCAACCATCTCTCTCTCTCTGCCCAATATGCTGCTTAAAGGAGGTTAGACTCCTTTGCCTAACCTCATCATTAGTTACAAAGTTGAACCACCAAAGGCCCAAGATACTGCACGAGCATCTAGAATCAAAAGCATCAAGTTTCCTGTTATCTTGTTTACAAAGTATCCATGTTTCATTACCATAACCCTAGAATCAAATTATTATACAGTCTAATTTTAGTCTTTAGGTGTATACGCCTATTTCTCCACTCTCTCCATAGATTCTTAAAAGCCCCAGCAGCAATTCCTATTTGTCTGTTAATCTCATACCACACATCACCAGTATCGGTTACATAGTTCTCAAGATAATTAAATTGTGACACCTGCTCAAGACTGCAACCATTAAGATCAACTGAATCACAGCTTGCCTGACCAATTTTCATCACTTTAGTTTTTTCTCTGTTTATAACCAAACCTACTCTACTACCAGTTTCATCAACAGCTCGAATGAAAGAGTTCATCTCATCAACATGTTAGACATGGTTAGTGGGATGTTTAAAGAAACTGTCTCTTGAAAGAAGTAATGCTGACAATATCAAACAGCCCTCTAATCGCAGACATGGGGCAAAGACCCGTTTACCCCACCACTAAAGGCTGAAGCTATCTACACTGGAAGACTTCCTCCAATGTAGAATTTAATGATGCCAGTAAAAGCAAAGAGTTCAGGGCTTGCGATGACCTCTGCTCAGGATTATCCACCAGCCAATAAACATATCCTATGAATCTATTCACTTGGCATTGTCAACCCACAAATAGAAATCACAGCATAAGATTTTCCATCCACAGAAGCCCACCAGTGCAGCAAATTCAGGATGCATAATCAAGCTCAGAGCCTTATTTCAGTCCAGTAGCTTTATATGGTCAGCACCAGGACAGTGTGGTTGACCACTCCTCAGTACGATAGAAAAAAAGAAAAGTAGCCATAGTTGTCCAGATCAGTAAGCTACACTAATCTGGCAGCCTTCCCCTTCCCTTCCACAAGAGAGTATGTCTTTTGAAAGGTACTAATGGCCTGTACCACACGAAGGCACAGTTGGACATTAAGTGCTGGCCAGTTCTATGCATCATCACAGGGGATTGGTGCATAGCTTTCCTTCCAGTGACTATCTATCTACTACTAATAATGAATCGTATATCTATGCATAAAATATTTGAGGAAATTCTACCTATAATGTCCAAAAATTCACATCACAAGCTAATGAAAGCACTGTAAGGTGAAAATACAGCAAAAAGAATGATAACCACTTATTTTTAAATGCAAAATGTTTGTTTTGCATATAAAATACCAGCAAAAATAAGAAAAAAAAAATTCATTAGACTGAGTTAAATTTTTTTCACCTTAAGCACTTTAACAATGACAAAGCCACTTCTTTCATCAACGTATAGCCCTAACCAATGAATAAATGTCCTTTCTGCACTTAAAGCAAAGTTCCATAACATATATAATCTCATCAGACACAACTATTTTAACTTAATCATACTAAACTCAAACATCACTAAACAACAAATTTTCATTATGTACTAAAAATGGCCCAAAAGTTATATAATCTCATTGAATACAACTATTTTGATTAGTGATATAGCCAAAAAACAAATATTTGCTCTGCACATAATGAAGTCCCCCAAAATAAATAATCTCATCAAAGGGAACTATCTGAACCAGAGCATATTGCTTAACAACAGATTTTCATTCCACACTTGAAACAAATCCCCCGAAAAAGTAACTGAACATAATAAAAAGACCTCCCTCCCCAATAAGGCATAGATTTGTTTTCTGCTGAAATGTCACCTTCCTCACAGACCTTCTGCTATGGTGTATAAACTTCTGTGGAAAGGGGTTCCTTGAGGGTATTTTAAATAAATAATCATATCAGAGGCAATTACTCTAACCAGAGTTTATCACTAAAGAACAAATTTTGCTTCACACTTGAAAACCCCAAGAAATATACAATTCAAAAAGTCCTATCTTCCTATAGGGCCCTAAAATGTGGAAAATAAACCCAAAGCATACTGATCATCGAGTTCATATTCACTTCAAAGGAAGATAGGGTGCCAATTTACCTACTAGACAAGATTGCCAGCGCCTTATCTTTGAAGCGAAATCAAACTCAGTGATCGATTGCACCATCAATATGCTTTAGTTTTATTTTCTACTTTTATGGCCCTAAAGGAAAATAGGTATTTCTCAATTTATGCTTTTTTTTGTTGTCACTAAAAACACCCATCTCCAAAAACTTTGATATACGATTCATTAACATTGAGCACATTTACCCCCATTTTGGAGTTATATTTGAGGAAGCCCACAGCATTAGAATGTTCAAGCTTTGAGATGTGACTTATTAAAGTAAACCTACCATATTTTATCAGGGGGAACAGTGGGGGTATAATTCGAAGTAGTGTACTACCGTCATTATACAAGCTTTCATTTGACTCCCAACTAATCTGTAGGCCGCAGTGTTCTGATGATATAGTAGAATGACTCAGATTTCCTTTTTTAGGGAGGGAAAGAGAGCATGTTTTTTTTTATACCCTACAACACAAGCTTTCATTTGATGCATTGCTCATTACTTTCTGCACTCATGTTCTAAATTCAGTGTAATTTTCAGTGGGGAAGAAGGCATGGGGGGGGGGGTCAATTTATTAGAGCCTATGACATTCCCCACTTCAGAAGCTTTCAAATATATTTATATGAAAAGTAAAATGAAACAATTATTTGAGATTTTATAATGCAGTGAAACAGTAGTTATACAATTGCACAGTTATAAAAAAAAGAATAACACTAATGATTTCTTCTAATTGAACAATGTCTATAAATGCATATATGGAATAAATTTTAAAGATATTTAAAATATCTTTTTCTTGCATTGACTAGCTTTCTTACCGTGTATTATCATATAATATTCTAATTTTGAAAATCTTCATTAACTTCCATACACAGTACAGAAACAGTGAATACAGCCTGATTTTCTATGAACATAAAAGTTGAAACATAGCAAAAATTTCAATGTTCATGATTTTAATCGTAATAATTCATGGTTTTCTAGGTACATGATTTCAAAGTCAAATAATTTTTGGTCATGGTCTAGTTAACGTAAAAGAGAAAACGAGTATAACAGGAAATTAACGGAAACATACATTCAGTCTTCAAAAACGTCTGCTTCGCTAGTGTTAATCCTCTGTACAGTAGGTAACAGTGATGACTGGTTAAGTCTGTCTAAGAAAGAGCAAAGCAACATTTTATTCAAATGGTCAGTTTGACTTCTTTGAACAGTTTGTTCATTCTCCTCAGGGGCATGTTGCGACAATTGCTGCATACTATTAATTTGCTCCTCTGCTGTGTCAAGATTGCTACGAGCATGGCCATTTGTATAATTTTCCGTCATTCTCTTTTAGCTGCTGAACAAATTACTTCCGTTTATAACCACTACTCTGCAATTTCTGCATAAAACAAAACTGAAATTATTGTATTCGCTGATATTAGCTTAACGATATACAAATTCTGATACAATTGACAAGCAACAGTTACGGCTAGAGGTCCTGTATAGTAAGAGCAGTTAAGAGTCTAACATCCTTCTTTAAAAACTGGACCATTTTGTAAAAGGGACCTTGGCCCCTTTATCATCTGGTCCACGAGAAAAAGTTTTTTTTTTTTGTGTGCGTCAAAAGTAGGGACCAGTACAGTGAAGTGCTAGCGACTCTACATGTTGGCGATAGGCTTTTGGCCGCAGGCCGCCTAAAAGTGAAGGAGGTGGATGAAGTTTCGTGCCAAGGAAGTGCTGCGTCGTAGTTTTGTGGCAAGGGGGTGGGGAGGGGAGAGGTTTGGAGTAAAATTCTTCTGGGAGTGAAAATTGTAGCGTGTGTGATCACTGTGTGGCCCATGTTGGCCGGAAGTTGGTAAGAAGGGTGCAAGGTAAATATTCAAAATCGCCCCGAATCTCTACAATTAAGGATGGCCTAAAATGGTCGGCAGATCTTGAAATTTCTGATTTAGAATATGCTGATGATTTAGCTCTTTTGGCAAATGATGTTCATGAGATGAACTCTTTCATTCGAGCTTTTGATGAGACTGGTAGTATAGTAGGTTTGGTTTTAGAGCAGTTAAAGGCTGGCCATCTCGATGATTGAATGTCATTGGTTGATTGAGTAACATGATTTATGGGCGCCATGTTTTGACGTACCGTGAGACGAAAGCCTACGAGTTAGTGTTTGTACCTAGATAAAACTTCTCAGTTTTTACAATTTTATACATTTCTACCCCTTTTTTTGGCCTATAAAAGCTTCCATATTTTATCAGTGCCTTACTGAGCTGCAGTTGGGTGTATAAAATCCACTTATACAAATAAATTAATGAATATTTTTTCCGACAAACTCCACCAGAAGACAGCAATCGGCTGCAAAAATGAAATGAGCTAACTGAAAACCAACAAATAATTTCTTTTAAGGTTTGTTTAAAAAACGAGCTAATGTTTCCACTTTGCTGTCTGCTTATGCCAAATTTGTTCGTCTGTCTGTCTCTCTCTTAACTGTTGTCTGTCCAATAGCTTTAGAATTAATTTAGAATTTATTTTTCACGCTCTCTAGCGATGGAAAATGCTAACATTTCAAAAGAATATTACAAACAAACTATTTACACTAGAAATCCGAAATTTTGGTAGTAAAGTGTTATGATCAGAAGGTTTACAACGGCAACTAGACTTTACCCTCTTAGCCAAAACGAAGTACGAAAATGAAACTTTTTTTATTTCAAGAGATAAACGAAACAATCTTTTTTTTGGGGGGGGAGGGGGGTTTTCAGGTAATGAGAAAGTATTATATTTATATTTTTTGAATCCCCATCAGTTAGAATACTAAAGATGGTAAGTAAAAACTCGAAAGGCGACCTCTAGCGGTTGAAAAAAGCTGGAAATACCAAATCTTTAAACGAATATTACAAACGATCTATTTATGACAGAAATTTAAATTTTTGGTCATATAGTGTAATGGTCGAGTAGTTTACGCTAACAGTAATAATTTGTCCCATTATAGCAAGGGGGTGTTGGTAAAATGCAGCTTTTCTGCCTTAAGAGATAAATGAAAAACTTTTTTGTGTTCATAGGTACTAATAAAATATTAATAGTTTATTTTACCAATTATGCAGTAGTTCGAATTTCCACTGCCAGAGGGTACTGAATGTGTAAAATAACAAGAAGAACGCATATCGCCTCTGGCGCATATGGGTAGAAATATGGGTATCTCGTTTACAAAAAGAATGAAGTTTTTCATTTACCTACTGTTTCATTCCTTAAAAGTTGTAATATGGATGTTCGTGTTGTTTTTCTGCTGAGGCCCCACCACCCTCATGGACCTTGCACTATGGCATATAAACTAACAAGCTCCTGTCAGACCTCTGTACAAGCAGCTGCTTGGTTGTTTTTTTAATGTATGATGGGGGAAAATGCGCATAATAGTATTTTATTAGTAATTATAAAACATAAAATGTATTTGTCTTTAAGTTTTTAAATTTAAAAAGTTGCTTTTTTCTCGCTCCTCTGAAAATAGTGGGCAGATCATTGCTGTCAATGGAATTTCTACCATAACAGAACTCTACACTCCGAAATTTCTACCATAAACAGAACACTTGAAACATTCGTTAAAAGTTTTGTAGTTTCGATATTTAGTGATTTCTAATGATATAAATTAAAACTACCTTTGAAAATGCGAATTACATTTCATTGATAACCAACTAAAAAAGAGATTTCCAATTATCTCTTAAAACAAAACCATTCCGTTTCTTACCTACTTTTTACTTTTTTTTATATATTTGGGCTTAAGGTCAACTCATTGTTGTCAATAGAATTTTCAAGATTGCCACATTCCATGACCAAAATATTAAATTTCTAGTATAATTACATCATTTGCAATATTCGTTTTAAATTTTTGGGAATTTTTGATTTTTTCCACCGTTAAATGGTGCAATTGTAGCTTTTGGGAAATTCGCAAAATGCAAATTGTGATATTTCATTAATACCAGTCAAACCAAAAAATAATTTTTATCTCTAAAAACATACACTTTTCTGTTAAAACAAAAAAAAGTTACATCACATCCCCCCCCCCCCCTGGGTCTAAAGGGTGATCGTTGCCAATGGTAACTTCGTAACCTTCACATTTCAGCACCAAAATTTTAAACTTCTAACATAACTACATGTTTGGAATATTCGTTTGATATTTTGAAATTTCAAATTTTTCTGCCGTTATAGGGCGCAGTTATAACTTTTGAAAGATTCGAACAATGCAAATCATATCATTAATACTTATCTAACACAAAAATAATTTTTCATTTATCTGTATATACAAAAAAATTATATGTCTATGGGCGGACAGACAACAAAGCAAAATTGTCTTTTTTTAAAAAAAAGTCCAAAAATTTATTTTTCCTTTTTTTGCAAATTTTCTAAAGTGCTTCCAATCATGAACACTGAAATCTGTATCAAATATTACCGTACCCTTTTCCGGAATGCGTAGGTACCGTGCAATACCATTCAGCTATGCACGGTAAACGAGCGACAACAAAACATGGCAAAACATGGCGTCCAATTTTCAGATGGCCAACTTCTACCTATATAGGGTCTCTAGTTACGGCCGGAACGGTAGCAAGAAGTGCCAGTGGGGACAACACAAAGTTAGTGGAGAGTGCCGAGTGGTTAAAGCGCTTGGCTACTGATCTACGGGGCCTGGGTTCGAGCCCCAGATAAGGCATGGATGTTCGTGTTGTTTTTCTGCTGAGGTTCTGCCATCCTCTCAGACCTTCTACTCTGGCATATAAACTGACAGGCTCCTGTCAGACCTCTATGGCAAGCAGCTGCTTGAGGGGGTATTTATTTTATTTATTTTTTTATAAGCAGTATAAGCATCAATATCTCGATTTTCAGCAATATTTGATCAGTATTTAATGAGTTATGGAAATTTGAATATTTAGCAATAACAATGCCAGCCATAAAAATTGACTTCAGAAGTTAATTAAAATGTTTAATAAAATAAGTTTGTATTTTAGAACTTTGTGTAAAGAATTTTTTCATTCTTCAGTTTTACATAAGTTGCTTAAGACTGGCATTGGTGTTGTTAAATATTCAAACTTACGTAACTCATTAAATATTGTTGAAAATCAAGATATTCATATATTTGATTGAGATCTTTATCGGCAATCACGTTTTTCATAACCAAAAAAGCTATTTTAGAAGTTATAGAGCTTTGAGTTAGCTTTCCATTGACTTAAGAGAAATTTTCCTTAATTTATGGAAACCAGTGTATTTCAGAAAAGTAATGCGTCATAAGATTTTACTTCATATTTTAATTAAAACTTAAATAAGCATTGTTTCAAACCATTTAATAAAATAAATATATCATCTTAAAAGTCTGCGTAATGATTATTTCAATATTAGATAATTCTGAATGATTCTTATAAAGCAAGATGACTTATTGTTTAATATTACAACTTCCAAAACTCTTTATTTACTCATTTTTTTTATAAATCTTCATTTTTAATCGAATATTGTTTAAAAAAAAGAGACCTAAATAGATTGGATTATAATCTTTGATTTATCTTCAGTCACACTTTCCAATAAATGTCTAGTTTAGAAGTTATAGAGCTTCAAAGTTAGGTTGGCGTTAAGAATTATCTCCGCTAACTCTCCCCTTACCTTCGTTGAGAAAGGAGACACTAATGGGATTTGAAAGGCCACCGTCCATTGCATGGACGTTGAGTCGTGGCGCCGAGTGCATGTTAAATTGACGAGACACTATCATTTCCTAGAAGCTGTTTCTTATGCCAACCTTCTTTGAACTTTTGGGGCTCTTCTCATTTGGCCATTTAGCTCATTGTATGCAAAACAAAATGCTACTCAGAGATAGAATATCTCAAATATTTCGGCAGGACAATGTATCTTACACTTTCTAATTTCTTTGAAATTAAAAGCAAGCTATTTTTACGTTTATTTAAGATATTTAAACTCTAAATATATTAAAGAGCACTAAATTTAAAAAGTGGCTATCATAAGTATGAGAAAATAACCTTATGATCGCCGTTGTCATCGGGTTTCTTGAATATCTTCTCCATTTTCAAATTAGCTGAATATTGTTTACTTTGTGATTTCAAATCAGTTTTGCTCTTTAAAAATAAACATGAAAAATGCAATTGTTTCTTGCCCTTTGCATATTGGCGAGAAATGAAACTAAGTACTGAAATAAATCAATTTGATTCTCAAACATTGAAAGACTTTGTTAGCTGTGCTCAGTGGCGCACCCAGAGGGGGGGGGGGGGCCAAGGGGCCCTGGCACCCCCAAATAAAAAGGGGAAAAAAAAACACTAGAAATTTTTTCCAAAAATCTTTTCCTAATTAAAATTTACTTTTTATATTTATGTTGTGTCGTGTCTTCTTTTTCTATACTACGTATGAATTAGCAGTCACATAAGGTGGGAATACCCTATAGCTCTCGGAAATCACAGCCGCTGGGGGACCGAGCGCTACTTCGTTTGCCCTAGCCAGACCAGGGGGCCCCTCGCCCCCCCCCCACCACCAAAAAAAAGAAATTAAAATTAAAATACTGAGTGCACCACTGGTTGGGCTTATATTATTTGATATTATGCTACAGATCAATCACATAAGCATCATACGATATATTTGAACAATTATAGATGTCTCAACAGCCCTCCCCCTGGGAAAATTGAACGAAATATTAAATAATGAGAAATAACTCAGTTGTACCAAAAATATACCTCGTTTTTTCTTTAACGAAATACAATCTTGATTTTTTTTTTGCTTCCTTTTGTTTACCATTGATATACGTTGAAATACCTGTTTAATATATTTAAAAAGTGAGAAAAAACACATTCATGTCTGGATGTAGGGGGTAACAATGGGACCAAGCCCCCTTTACTGAAAATTAAAAAGTGGTGTATGTGTTGCATTGTAGTTTTTTTATAACCTTTGGAATGATTTTGTGAATAAAACTTGATTTTCATTAGGTAATGGTTATAAACTGAAAGTCCACTCTCACTACAAGTATCGAGCAATATAAATTAATATCTGATTAATTAAATTTTAATGTTACCATACTATTTTTGAATTTAAGCTTTAATGACATTATCTGCTATTTCATGGACATAAAAACAACATAAAAATATTTTTTTCTATAAAATAACCAAAAATTAAAGGGTTTTAAATTTAGAAGAAATTAATTAATTTAGAAAGAAAAATAACTGGTTTTGTGTTCAAGATATCTTTTGGATATTGGTTTTCAATCTGACTAAGCCATCAATTAGTAACATCCATTATCTGACCTACTTAAAATAATAAATAATCATCCTTTTATTGTCATTTTCAAGTTCAAAAATTGTGGTTGACATGATATACTCTAAAGACTGATAAAACCTATTACTATGGATACATAGTTATTCTATCTAGATACATGAAATATATATATTATGAATAAGAATACAAGTACAAATGTTGCAGTTCAAACAAGTGCTGATAGCATAATTATGTCTAAACTACTTTTCCCTTCAACGTATAAAACTTATTAGCTCAAAAACAAAAAAGAGCCAAGAGAATTGTTTGTGCAAAGAATATCAAACATGGACGTGACAATTTTTGTACGCTACGACAAATATATGGTTTGCCCCTTATGAAAAATGCTAGCATTAAGTAATTAATCTGATCATCCACACATTTATAGCAATTTGCAAAAGTATTAAATATGAGTAGTTAAAATATCAAATAATTAATGCTCTCAACTTCAAAACTAGCGATAAGTTATATAAGGGCAGCCATTTTCTTTTGGATCACAACACCATTCAACACGTTGAAACTGGCCTAAGAGAGCAATGAACTAAAAACACTTTTCAAGCACTAAATAATTAATTTTATCAAACCACTAACTACAGGAAATATTTCATGCTACAAATAATAATAATAATAATAATAATAATAATAATAATAATAATAATAAGGAAAAATGCTCGCCTCTTTGGGGTAATCCAAACATAGTATGAAGACAAAAACAATTGCAGTCCCGGTTTCACGATGAGCACTTCGCTTCTATGACAATCGGACTGTAACCTCAGACTAAGTTGATCACGTGATATTCTAGTGTCATGGCCTGTCTTTCTCGTCGGCCTCGCATCCAAAGAGAATTTCCAAAACAATACCAAAGAGCTCAAATTTTGTGGAAAGCCGTTTCTACTGCTACCTTCGGGGAATATCACGATCTGTATATGATCACTGATGTATTACTGCTAGGATATATTTGAAAACTACAGAAATTCATGTATGAACAACTACCAACTCGATCCTTGTCATTATTTTAGCTCTCCTGGCTTATCCTATGCTGCCTGTTTAAAAATGACAGAAATTGAGCTGGAACTTATAAAAGGTGATATGTATTTTTTCATAGAAAGAGCTCTGCGAGGAGGAAAATCTTTAGTGTCTAAGAGGTTTGCACAGGCCAACAATTCTTTAGTAGATCCATATGAGAGAAGTAAACCACAAAACTATATCATGTACTTTGATGCAAACAATTTATATGGCTGGGCAATGTCTCAACCTCTTCCAACTGGTAATTTCAAATGGGTAAATGATATTGACCTGTTTAATATTCCAGACGACAGCAAAAAGGGTTATTTCTTCGAAGTTGATGTAGAATATCCGGCACATCTACACAATGATTTACCCTTGGCGCCTGAAAAATTGAAACCTTCTATTAGTAGTGTCTCATTCTTGATACCAAATCTGTTTGACAAGTAAAATTATGTCGTTCACTATAGGTTACTTAAACTCTATGTGGAACTGGGACTGAGGGTGAAACAGGTGCATAGAATCTTAATCCAACAATAGTGAGAATTATTGCCGTCTTTTAAAAGTAAAAGTTGTATGGGTTCTTTAACAGAAATCTGTGAAATATATAACGTAGGCAAACCATCTTTCTTAGAATTGAAAACATTTATAGAAATATTATTTAAAACCTCGAACTTCGGGATTTGATCGAGGGTTACTGGAAAAGTTAATGAAGATGTGTCTAAGACGTTTTCAAATATTTTATATTTTTCCACACGTTGCGGATTGTCTTTAGCAGGATGTAGAGCTGATAATATTGACCACAAGAAACATTTGTTGTCGTAGTTTTTAACATTCACTATACCTTTTGTAGATTTCAAATGTTGTGGTAAATTTACAAAAGCAGATGCTCCAACTGCATTATACTGAGACATTTGAATTTCCATAGAAATTATTTTGTCAAACACTCATCCACTTCTCTTTTGTATAAAATTTTCAAAGTCGTTATCAATTTTCTCATAAGCATTTTTTAGTAATTCATTGAGATAGGTAGGCAAACTGATTATTTCGTTACATGTCGAAAAATGTGCACATATTTCTTTGTGTCCTTCAGGATCCGTTTGCTTTTTAAATTTCATTTGTAATATGAATCTAACTTTTAGAGGCTGACTGAGTTTATTCTTAATTATATATTTCCATTAATTGTTATTTTTCTCCAGAAAACTTTTTGTCTTCTCTGACATTTATATTATCAATTTTATATGTGCGAAACGTTTTCCGAAAAGCACTGCTTTTATTTATATGATATTGATTCAGATGATGATTGTAATTGTCTTTTCTGTTAAAGCTGGAATGGCAAAATTCGCATTTTTAAAATGTGCGAGAAGTGCATGCAGTTTTCTTATGACGGTTCATATTGTTTACGAATAGATTTCCCACAGTTGGTACGTTGAATAGTGGCGCTCCTCTTTGAGTTAGCAGCTATACCCTCTTTATTACATATAGTAGCTAAAAATCATGCTCCGTTTTTGCAAAAAAAATTTTTTTTTGCATAATCGGAAATTGAAATAGACATGAATGTAGTGTGTGTCCAAGAGTAATTTTCTAAACAATGCCGATGTTATTGAATATAATCTTATGTTCCTTTTTCTCAATAATATCGTTTTTTAACAAAATATCTCAAATTTCGACAATTTCATTTACTACTTCTGTACTGGTGTTTCGAGCTCGTTTACTGGCAACTAAGATTGATAATTTTTCGCTTACGTCGTCGAAACTCTTGTATAGCCCAGAATCAAACTGTTGACTCTCTATTACTGTGATCATCATTTTAATCGACTTTAAATATTTTCTAAGTGCCTCAATGTGATTATCGATAATTCTCTGTAGTTCTATCATAGCGTTTGGTTTCTGTAGCCTTATTGCCCCACAGAACCGTCACGTGGCCGAGTGGTTAGCGCGCTTGGCTACTGATCTACGGGACCTGGGTTCGAGCCCCCGGTAAGGCATGGATGTTCGTGTTGTTTTCTACTGTGGCATATAAACTGACAGGCTCCAGTCAGACCTCTGTGGCAGCAGTTGCTTGAGGGGATATTTCTTTTATTTATTGTCCCCCCCCCCCCACCGTTTCTGAAGATGCCCGATTGTTTGGTAAATAATTTCTTTCAGCTCAGGAATGGGGTTTCTCGCCTGTAAGATATCACTAGGAAGTTTTAGTTTATATTGGTTTAATATTTCATCTTCTTGCAAGTTGGAATCTGGATTATAAACGAACGTTTGCACGCACAGTTTCCATACCTTTTAACCGTTCGACCACTGGCTTCTGAAATTCTTCGAGCGTTTCCTTAACTAGTTCCTCTCCCAAAATACTGTCATCATTTTTCGATTTTGTAGTAGCTCGCGATTTCATCTATAATATTGTGTAATTACTTATAACACAGTATTATAGATGAAGGATAAAGATGAAGTTAGTTATAAAGATGAAGGACCATAAGTAATTATGGTCTTTCATCTTTATTCATATGCAATAAAGACATATACCCAGTGATGAAAGTCTGAAACAAGACCTCCAGGTACTTTTGGATCTGGGTAGTGTCTAGCAAGTGAAACACTAATCTTGCTGCCCCTGTCAAATTTCTTGTTTACTGGAATAACAGAAAAAAACTGCTGAAGTTGTGGTCTTACTACTTCAATGAATTTTTGATCGTCCAAGTTGATACTATAATTTATACTAAAAGAGGGATTTGTTGTGCAGCAGATTACCTTGCTTATATATCCATTACAAATGAATAGATGGTAATTATCTTTGAAAATAGGTGGCGTTAGTAGGTCGAATTTTGTGCTTTATCTGTATAATTGGATGAGACAGCAATACGTCTTTTTTCACTTCTTTATCACCATAGGTAAGGCAAATTACAGTATTTTTGATTCTTTTGGGCTCATTCTTATTTATCTGTGATAAGAAGTATGGCAATTCTTAACGAGTTTTGGAAGAACATCGATCCATTTTCTAGTGTTATTGGCAGTGAAATATTTCTACATTTTTGTCTTCAGAGTCCTATTAAATCGTTCCACAATTTGAGCTTTAGTCTCATTTTCAGTGGCAAACCAATGGACACCTCGTTGATTAAAAAATGCTTTTCTTTATTGATAAACTCAGTTCCCTTATCCGTTTGTAACTTGGATGGCTTACGTTGTTTAAAAATTTCGACAAATGCTTTTGTAATCTCATTACCCGTTTTCTTTTTAATAGGTATTGACCAGGCGAATTTGCTGAAAATGTCAATCACGGTTAAAATGTAATTCATGTGGTTATTGTGAAATTTAAATTTTTGCATATCGATTAAATCACTCTGCCACTGATCATCTACATTCGAGACATAAACCCGTCTGGTTTGGAATTTTTTATAAATGGGTTTGTGTAACGTGTACACATCTTGTTATTGGAGAAATCTTTTTACTTCTTTTTACGTCAATCCAGTTTTGCGCATTAGATTTTTTATACGGAAAATCCCTTTAATGCATCATAGTAAACGGAAGAAAGCATCTTATTTCTTGTGTCCTAAACCGAACAGTTTCTTTGTTTTAATGATAGGTTTGATTATCGTTCTTGAAATTCTTTCTACTAAAGTTGGATTCTGAATTTCATCCAAATCATTTAATAATTTTTGGTCGGCTTCGTGTCTCTTTTTAGTTTCTGTAGATTTCCTATAAGAAATGTCGTGCTTTTGCAAGCTCTGTCCACACGATTAATACCAGATAATACCAGGATCTCCTCGCATTAACCCTTTCTCCATTCTTCCTTCTCCACAAGGACCTTTTACAAGGTCCTTGTGGACCTTCGTAAAAGGTCAAGGACCATTCTTCCTCAAGGACCATTCTTCCTTCTCCACAAGGACCTTTTACGAAGGTCCTTGTGGACCTTCGTAAAAGGTCCACAATACTGATAACCTGGAATGTGCATTTCGGGTGGATTAAACTTTTCTTGTTTCACAAATTTATACTTCATTTTTCCACACGTTTGACATCTACCTCTCATCATTACTCTTTTATTCTTTAATGTGACATATTCGACGTTATCCGTTAAAGTTTTCGTTTTACACTTTACACAATACATGCTTAATTTATATATATATAATATAAGTGCGTGATACTTATAAAAATAAAGTATAATGTATCACAGTTATCTGACTAGTTTAACGCCTGGACAAAAGCAGATATTGAAGAGTGCATTTGTAAATAAGAATCCCTTAACTTTAAGTATTGATCCACAGAAGAAAGGTAACGATACTTTGAAACTGACGATGAGACAAATCATTAAACTAAAAAAATCTAAAACGCCGGTTCGACTTCGTTTCAGTAAAGCACAGCTAGGTGGATTTCTACCGTTCTTAATACCTGCACTCGTAGCATAAGGAAAAGCAGCTGCACCTGCAGGATATGCTGGTACTAAGCTTGCACAAAAAGTTCTAGGAAAAGGGTTATACATTACCAGAAAGCAAAGAGCAGCTGGCTTATCTAAAACTAAAAGGGAAAAGGTTTCTACATTCCAGGAAAACAAATAGCTCAGGGATTAAAAAAAAAGAGCCATTAAGTAACTTAGATATCGAAAATATAATGAAAAACGAAAAAGGATTTCGTGGTGTATACTCTATCGATTCTTTGCCAACAAAAAATATTCAAGAACGAAAATGGTATAGTGAACTTTGACGTTTCCCATGGTTCAGGAACTCATTGGGTAGCTTATTTCAATGATGCGAAGTTACCTTACGTCGAGTACTTTGATCCATTCGGTTTATCGCCACCAGAAGAAATAAAACACTATTTACTTATATCTTCAAAGCCGATCGTGTATAACTCTTCGCAAATTACTCTGTAAAATGTGGTTACTATTGCATCTATTACATTAAACGAAGGAATAATAACATAAGCCCATATGATGTATTGTATCAGTTTGAACCAACTCCTAACGATAGGAATGAATTGTTGGTAACAACTAGCATATGACTACTACATAGTACTACACTATATTAATAAAGATAGTACTCATAACTATCAATTCCTCTACTATTACGGCATACAACTCCGAAGATTTGGAAATTAATTATGAAACGCCGATCACACTCAATGGTGAATACGAGATAGCACTGATCAGTAACAATACGTGGTATTCCTGGTACAACATTAGTGATAAATATAACAATAACACTCTGAAATACTTCAATGGAATAACTTTCTCGAATGGAATGTTCGATATAGACGGATTCAATGACGTTTTAAAAAATGTCTTTGGGGATCCTAGCCCTATAACACTAGAAAGCACCCTCCCAACATTAAGATTTGTTATTCGTTTGGCAAGAGGATATGAAATAGATTTTTCTGAAGGAAAGTTACGAGAAATACTAGGGTTCGAATCAAAAATTATCGATGTAGCAAAAAACGAAGGAAAGTTCCCACCCAACATAACCAGAGGGGTCGATCGCATTCTAATTCACTGTTCTATTGTCAAATCTTCCTATCTCAAAAACCAGAAGAGCGACGTGTTGTACAGTTTTGTGCCTCAAACCCTGCCTGGCAGTTTAATCAACACACATCCATTCTTCCCCATATATTTACCGCTGAATAAAACTGATTACATTTACAACGTTAGAATGAAAGTAACCGATCAGAACAATAAAGTTATTGACTTGAAGAAGGAAAACGTGACTTATATGTTACACATCAGACCCAAATAAAGATGAAGATACTGAGAAAGCGAATTAAAATATTTTATACAAATCCGTCGCCTATCGTTCGAAAAAACGAGAAAATATCCCTTAAAAGGAGAAATATTCTTAATCGGTTAATTTAAGGAAACGGCCTAAAAACCATAAAGTAATAAAATAATAATAAAATAAATACCCCCTCAAGCAGCTGCTTGCCACAGAGGTCTGACAGGAGCCTATCAGTTTATATACCATAGTAGAAGGGTCTGTGAGGATGGCAGGACCTCAGCAGAAAAACAACACATACAACCATGCCTTATCCGGGGCTCGAACCCAGGTCCCGTAGATCAGTAGCCAAGTGTGCTAACCACTCGCCTTGGGACGGCTGAACGTTGAAGCTACTTACTGGAATTTGCTCAAAGACTCAATAGACCACGATATCAAATAGACTCAATATACCTCAATATTCCAGGACAAAATACGAGTACTTAGAATATCGAGAAACCAATGCTAATGTTAAAAATCTCGAAAAATACGAAATATTTATCAAAGATATGGACGTTTTTCTACATCCGCACAACACTTATATACACGTCAGAGGCAAAATACTGAAATCAGATGGGTCTGATATCGGCGGCAATGATGTAGTCACGATGGTCAATAACGGGTACAACATTTTTAAGATAGCTCAATATTATAGAGAAAACAGAGAATTGGAAGATATTGAATTGCCAGGAGTGACGACCACAATTTAATTGATTTTACCGAAGACTTTTCACACAGTGCTGCCACAAGTATGATGTGGTTCAAAGATACTGCAGACAGTTCGAAAATGAATAAGTATTTGTACGACGGAGGCGAAGATAAACTGGACACGAATAATAAAATAAAGGATTTTGCACAAGCGTTGAAGAAAAATCCTGAATTCAATCAAGGATTCTCGGACAGATATGAAATTACAAAAAATAGTCAAAATGTAAGTTTATTATTACCACTGAATCGACTGTTTGGATTCTGCCGAGACATGGATAGTGTTTCACGGTGTAAAACATACCATAAAACTAGAAAAAAGTGACGACAAAGACATTATTCAGAGAGTTGGGGCTACGTTGTATAAATTTGAAATATCTCACGTATCTTGGTTTATTCCAAAAGTGGAACCATCACTACAAGTACTTGCAAAACTAGAATCTCAGTTAGCAAGCGGCAATCCACATGAAATCTTCTGTGGGAATCGTGCAAACTGTACAAATCTGATACTCGAATTGACTCTCATGTCAGTTGGCGGGTTACTACAATTCAAAACAAACCTGTTCATCTTTTTGTCGTCTTACAGAAGTCTAACTGATTAAATAATCACACCAGAAACAATATGGTGTTTGATCACATGTTACTAGAACGGATTCAGATCAGAGTGAATAGCAAACAGTTTCCCGAAAAAGAATTCGAGTGCAACTTTGAACCCAACAGTTTAGATTATGCGCGAGTTTACAACAGCATACTAGCGGCAAAAAATATGGATATCGACTCGGGTGCACAAGTCAGTTACCAAGATTTTATGAAACTGTATCTGATATTCCACTTCGATGTCAGCAAATACGAATCACGTCTATATGAATTATCAGCAACTGCTGACATCGAAATACGATTTAAATTAGACTGCCAAATAAATTATATCACATATATTGCGTAATTGTCTCAGAGCATAAAAAAAACCTTTAAACCACCAGAGGGAAAACTTTTAGTTCTTGGTTAAAAACATATTTTAAAAACAATCAGAAACTACATTTGCACGTTTTTAAAAAAATGAATCTTCCCATTTCAGCTTGCCATTAGCAGTGATCTGCAGTGGTGGCTGTTTACTTGCCTGGTGTTGACCTGATAACCTCTTTCTTTGATAGCCAGCTTTCTATCATTTCGAGATAACTACGTGATTCTAGATGACATACGATCATCTCTTCATGCTGCAAGCAATTAAATCTATCTAAATTGAAAAGTACTTTACCCTTCAATAGAGAAAAACAAACTGATGTTTCTTCCAGCTGAGAGCTATGTTTCTTCCAGCTTTGGTTGTGATTAGCAAATAAAACTTTTCGTAATAACTTTTCATCTACGATCTTTTCAAAAAGGGAATATTTCTTCTTCTATGATAAGAGAAATATTCAGGCAAAATTGTATTACTTTATTTTTGGATAAAAGTTTTATTTCCTAATCAAAACCAAAGCTGAATATTTCTTCTATGATAAGAAATTTATTCAGTTTTGGTTTTAAGTTTGGGTTTGGTTGAGTATTTAAACGCTCTCAGCTGGAAGAAAAATCAGTTTGTATTTCTCTCCTGAAGTTAAGATTTCTCTCCTGAAAGGTATGTTTGTTACACAGTTACGATAGATTTTAATTGTAAAGCGAAAACGATACCGACCTTTTTATCTACGATCTTTTGGAAAAGGGAATATTTATTCTTCTATGATAAGAGAAATATTCAGACAAAAAGAAGAGAGAAGGGTAAATATGTTTTTATTTAGATTTAATTGTAAAGCTGGAACGGAAAGATAAAATATTCAGCTTTGGTTTTCGTTAGCAATTAAAAGTTTGATTTTTTATCCACATTCTGATTGCGATATATTTTTTAAAAAGTTCTTCTATGATAAGAAATTTATTCAGTTTTGGCTTTAAGTTTCTGTTCTGATAAGTATTTAAACGCTCTCAGCTGGAAGAAAAATCAGTTTGTGTTTCTCTCCTGAAAGGTATGTTTTATGACAGATTATAATTGTAAAGCGAGAAAGATAAAATATTCAGCTTTGTTTTTCATTAACAAATAAAAGTTTGACTTTTTATCCACGATCTGATTGAGATATATATTGTAAAATATTCTGTGATAAAAAATTTATTCAGTTTTGGTTTTAAGTTTCAGTTTGATAATAGAATTATCACTTGGACTTTGGTTTCAGATAAAAGTTTAAATATTATTGTTTGATAAGAAATTTATTCAGTTTTGGTTTCAGATAAAAGTTTTGGTTTGATAGCAAAATTATTATTTGGACTTTGGTTAGATAAAAGTTTTAATATTCTTCTATGATAAGAAATTTATTCAATTTTGGATTTAGATAAAATTTTTTAATAATCTTCTATGTTAAATTATCATACACTTCACAAAGTTTCAGTTTGATAACAGAATTATTACTTTGGACTTTGATCAGCTGAAAGTTTTAATATTCTTGTTTCAAAATAATTATTCAGTTTTGATTAAAAGTTTTAATATTTTTCTAAGAAATTTATTCACTTTTAGATAAAACTTGCAAAATTCTTCTTTGATAACAGAATTAATACTTTGAACTTTGCTTAGATAAAAGTTTTGAATCTGGTGTATCCAGTGAAGTGTATGATAACATATCATTTTCATCTCATATACACACACACCTCATTTCAACCTAATTCACAAATTAGTTTTTCACATGCTTTAAAACATCCCCGATTTTTCTAATTTTCACAAAAAAACCACAAGAAACATACTTTTTCCCTCACCCCCATAACTTTTCCCATGGATTTTCATAGAATTCTCTACCCCCTTTTACTGTGCCAGAACTCTCATTTATGCTACTACTGATTGGTAGAGTCGAAATCAAAAAAATCTTCTCCCATATTTAAATTTTACTACGAATAAATCTAATATAAAATGCGACGATTTTACGTAGGTCAACAAGTAGAAGAGACCTGTTTTGCAACCTGGGATCGGTGAAACTAAGCGATACCCCAGACCAGTTTTATGCCGGCAAAGTGGGGCAGGGGTGGCGCAGTCGGTAGCGCGCCAAGCTCGTAATCTGCAGTACCCAGGTCCGAGTCCCAGCTGGATCAGCATTGAGATTTATCTCCGCGGAATTCCCCGCCCTGCCCACGGTCAGTAGAGGACACCGAGGGGCTTGGAAAGGCCGCCGTCTGTCGGATGGGACGTTAAACCGTGGTCCCATTTGCGGGAGAGCCATACCCTACGCATGTTAAAGAACACACTGGATGGCCTTGACGGGAAGCTACCACTGTCTCCCAACAGCTGTTCCAGTAGGTCCATACCCCCAACCTTTTCTGAGCCTTCGGGGTCCATGTGACTTGGCCATTTAGCCCATGGTGTGCAAAAAAGTGCTGCTCAGAGGTAAAACAACCTCACAACCTATACCGGCAAAGCATTAGAGGCAGTATCTCCAGTTCCCTATATAGCCGAATGGTGTCACCCCCCCTTTCTGAGGCCTTTAGACACACTGTTCATATTACTATTCGCTAATCTATAATTATCCATCCGGGCAACGTGGCCACACCAACGGAGTCTCTCTGCGCAACATGCTGCTAAAAGGGGGTTGCATATTGCTTTGCCTAACCTCATCATTAGTTACGACGTTGAACCACCTAATGCCCAAGATACTGCGTAAGCATCTAGTTTCCTGTTATCTTGTGTACAGAGGGTACAAGTTCCACTACCACAACTTTAAAAGGAACCACGATATCATATAGTTTACTTTTGGTCTTTATGTGTATACGCCTATTTCTCCACACTCTCTATAGATTCTTAAAAGTCCCGGCAGCAATACCTATTCGTCTGTTAATCTCATGCCGCACATCACCAGTATCTGTTACATAGCTCCCACGATAATTAAACTGTGACACCTGCTCAAGACGGCAACCATTCAGATTAACTGAATCACAACCAGCCTGACCAATTTTCATCACTTTAGTTTTCTCTCTGTTTATAACCAAACCTACTCTACTACCAGTTTCATCAACAGCTCGAATGAAAGAATTCATGTCATCAACATCATTTGCCAAAGGGACTAAATCATCAGCATAATCTAAATCAGGAATTTTCATATCTCCATGCCATTTAAGGCCAAAATCTTTCCCTTGTCGAACACCAGAAGTAATGCTAAACCAATTGCTACAACCCTTACCAACTCTCACACATGACTCAGTGTTATTATAAAGAGGTTTCATTATGTTAACTAACTTGTCTGATATGCCATATGATCTTGCAATCAACCACAGATTATTATTAACAGAGTTAAAAGTCGTTTTGAAATAAAAAAAAAAACTAGCAACCAAAGGTTTCTGAAACTCTAAACATTTCTCAAGAACTGCCTAAGTGAAACCATGTGATCCACACATCTTCTATCACTTCTGAATCCACACTGCTCATCAAGCAATTGCCTGTCAACCAGATTCTTAATTCTATTAAGCAGAATAATGCAAAGAACCTTCCCTGGAACAGAGGGTAGGCTGATACCCCTATAGTTATCACAAGAACTGCGATCACCTTTAAAAACAGGGGTAATAATAGCTGTTAAAATCCTTAGGAACAATGCCTTTATCACAAACAGTATTCAAAAATTTAGTCATCCATGAGGAAAATGAAACATTCCCAGCTCTAAGCATTTCAGTAGTAATTTCATCTACTCCTGGGAATTTATTTAGTGTAGTCAAAATAATTTCAGAGTGTATAAAATCCTGCGATGTGCGGTCGATGCCCCCTGGTTTGTAACCAATAGACAGTTACATAAAGACCTGGGCATCGATCATATCTACTCATATATCAAGTCAGTCTCTCGAGGTTTCTACGAGTCAGTGCGGAGAAACCCGCACGAGATAATATCTTGCCTATTAGACTTCAGTATGACCATGAAGTCCTTAATAGATACGAGAGGCCTAAGATGATGGCTTTCACTAAAGAAGCTTTCCATTTTAGGTCTCTACATCCTTACTACTTTTTTGTATTTTATTTATACGCCCTTAGGGGCCCACCATTGGGTAGTTTACTATTTTCTTTTTCAAACTGACGCCAATGAGGCATAAATCTAGAAAGAGAAGAATATGGGTACCATTGTACCTGGTACTTCATAAATGATGTAACTGATCTCAGGATGTGTAGACATGGAACTCATGAATACGTTGAAAAAAAAAATGATTTTGTCATGAGTGGGATTCGATCCCACGTCTCCTGGAAAAGTGCCAGTTACGCTAACCACTACACTATCATCAGCTACCGTTTTATCTTCAGCTGAAGTGACATATAAATTTTCGGAATTTTTAAATCAATAATTCAGTAGTAAAGAATCACAGGATGTGTCCTGTAGACATGGAACTCATGAATTTAACGCCATGAGCGCAAGTGATAAATATATTCCATCTCTATGAGGAAATACAGTTGTCCACTTCCCAGATAGATGATGCCACTGTGTGAATCAAACAAAAAAAAATCCGTAAAGTTTATATGCCACATCAGCTGAAGAAAAAACATTAGCCAATGATAGTGAAGTAGTTAGCATAACTGGCATGTTTTCAGGAGATGTGGATTCTAATCCCACTCGCGGCAAAACCAATTTTTCTCACCTTGGGTTCGAGCCCTGGGTAAGGCATGGAAGTGTGTCGTTTTTCTGCTGAGGTCCTGCCATCCTCTCAGATCTTCTACTATGGTATATAAACTGACAGGCTCCTGTCAGACCTCTGTGGCAAGCAGCTGCTTAAGGGGGTATTTATTATTCCAAGAGTACTATCAGTTTCAAGAAAAGCCTGTTTAAAGTGGTCCCTTTCTTCCTCAACTTCAGTAGTAAGCAAACCATGACTGTCATAATGACTAAGTAACTTATCATGGTAAGTTTTAGCTATAACTGGGTCTTTTAGTACTTCAGAATTAAAGATAAATGTTTTAACCTTAGCAACAGTTCTTAAGTTGCATTACACATTTAAAAAATGTAATGATCAGATCCAATTCCAGCTCACCTATATGACCTGATATTCTTAACAAAACTAGCCCATTTGCTGTTAATTAATATATAAATCAATCATATTCTTATGCAGCCCATCTGGTGAAACCCATGTGTACTTATGTATGTCGCGGTGTTTGTAATAAGTGTGTTATTCTGAAACCATTGAGTTTATTTACCTGTAGGAGACGTTGCCCATTGCCATTGCAGCTACCAATACCAAAAGGGCCTATTACTCCTCCCCACAGGTCAGAGTCAATACAAACTTTGGCATTGAAATCACCTAGAACAAGGGTAATAACTCCTTTCTTGACAGAATTCAAAATATCCTGAAGTTGTTCATAAAACCTATCCTTCTCATCGGCATCCTCGGTGGGGGCATAACAGCAGATAACATTCAGGTCTTTAACGCTTGTCTGAAATTTTGCTGTAAGAAACCTTTCATTAATGCACTCATATCCTAGAAGAGCATCACTAGCGTCTGCTGAGAAGCAGACCCACGCCTTGGTGATGCTTATTGTCGTCCCTCCCTGAAAAGAGAAATTTAAGATTATTTTTAAGAATCTGACCTTTATCTGTCCATTTGGTCTCTTGCAAGCCGAGAATGTCTAAATTATAATGGTGAAATTCTTGTGTGAGGACATCAAGAATATAAGCTCTGTGCAAAGTCCTCACATTCAAACTACCTAAGGGGAAAAAATGGTTAGTGGGATGTTTAAAGAAACTTTGTTTATTGAGAGAGGTAATGGCGACAATATCAAACAGCCCCCTAATCGCAGGCATGGGGCAAAGACACGTTCCCCCACCACTAAAGGCCGAAGCCATCTACACTGGAAGACTTTCTCCAATGTAGAGTTTGACGATGCCAGTAGATGCAAAGAGTTCAGGTGCCTGTGATGACCTCTGCTCAGGATTATCCACCAGCTGATAAACATGTCCTGGAATCTATTCACTTGGGGCTGTCAACCCACAAACATACAGAAAACACAGCAGAAGATTTTCCCTCCACAGAAGCCCACCAGTGCAGCAAAATCAGGATTCATAATCAAGCTCAGAGTCATAATTCCATTCAGGTTGGTACATATGGTCAGCACCAGGACCCTGTGTGGTTGACCATTCCTCAGCAGGGTAGGAAAAAAAAGAAAAGTAGCCATAGTTGTCCAGATCAGTAGGCCACACTAATTTGGCAGCCCTCATCTTCCGTCCCCTTCCACAAGGGAGTACCTCACTAACAGTCTGCATCACGAGAAGGCGGGGTCGGACATTGGGTGCTAGGCCTGGCCGGTTCCATGCATCATCACAGGGGATTGGTGCACAGCTCTCCTTCCAATGGCTACCTAGCTACCATTTACAACAGAATTTAAAATATCCTGAAGTTGTCCATAAAACCTCTCTTTCTTATCAGCATTCTCAGTGGGAGCATAACAACAGATAACATTAAAAACTTTAATGCTTCTCTGAAATTTAGCTCTGAGAAACATTTCATGAATGCACCGATATCCTAGAAGAGTATCACTAGCGTGTCTGCTGAGAAGCAAATCTATGCCTTGGATATGCTTCTTATTTTCCCTCCCTGAAAAGAGAAATTTAAGATTAATTTTAAAATGCTGATCTTTCTATCTCGTCTGTTCCAAGCCCAGAATATTAAGGTTATAACGGTGTAATTTCTGTGTGAGGACATCAAGGGAATAATCTCTGTGCAGAGTCCTGACATTCCAACTATTTAGGGAGATAAAATAGTTGGCGGGTTGTTTCAAGAAACTATGATTATTGAGAGGCTTATGAATTTGTACGAGAAAAACTTCTTTCCCTATAGCTCCACAATTTTAACTTGGTGCAGATCTATAGATGGCCTTCCTGGATTTGCTGAAGTAGTTTTTCTCTATGGAAAATTTTGTTGATAGTAGGCAGAAGCATATGATAGTCACTTTATTATTTGATGAGAAGTGAATTAGGAAACAAATACTGTTCAATGGTAAATGCTATCGTGAATATGTTGATTATGGTAATAATGCTAATGATGAAAATTCATATATAATTTCTGAAACTCTAGTTTTTATGATTGTTTCAGTTATATATAGCTGGAAAATCCCCATAGGTTATTTTTTTAACAGTTGGTTTGTCTGGCTCAAAATATCTTTTGATTTACAAATTCAGGCAGGACCATATTCAGCTTTTTTTTAAGCTATAAGAGCAAAAGAGAGAAACTATAATAACCTAATTATCTTAATTACAAAGTGCACATATGCAGCTAATAATTAACCTGCTGATAATTAATAAGAAATATGGCAATTGTTTAAATTTAAGTGAATTTAAAATAATTGGCAGCAATCATGAAATGCCCAGTGACATTTGAAGTATTTCTCACATGTGGGGAATATCAAGAAATCACAGCAAAGCAATGAAGGTCATTGTGTCTCCAAAAATTTCTCTGAAATATAATGCTTTATAAGCTGTCTTTATAGCAAAAAAAAATTATGAAAAGATTTCTTGCATAGAATGTAAACTAGTATTGACTCTGACCTAATGCAGTCTTCCGTGTCTGCACTTATTAACCTTTACAGGAACAATCTTTTTTTCTTTAAGAAACAACAACTTTTAACCCTTATTATGATGCAACTAATGAATGAAATAGTCTACAATACATATATATCAAAAGAAAAAGCATTTAATTCTGGGAAAAAATAACAAATGGAAAAATAATGGCAGGAAAGCATAGAAAAGCAGTTGCATTTCATTTGTATGGATTTTTGAAAACTGATTAATCAGCTTCTGTCACTTTAAAGGTTAATATTAAAAATGGAGACTCACTTGCCCTTCTCATAGTATGTGTGTGCAATTGCAAAAATTACTGAAAAGTGCCTTCCAGGTGAAAAGTTTACATTCTCAACAACAACCATTTTATACCTAATTAAAAAAAATTCAGTGTGATGTTCTGTATAAGCATCAATGCAAGACAGTGCTCAAATCAGTGATAGGGAATTGGATGTTGAAGTTGACAATCATGTTTACAATATGAAAAAGATTACTAAAGAATATGCTAAAATTAGAGCACCATTTAGAGACCCAAATGAGAGGAAAATTAAATGCATCAATATCAGCACAAACATCTAAATTTGCACTATACAGTAACCAAAATATATTTTATAACTTTATTTCTTCTATAGTGTGTATGTGATATGGATTTCCTACTGCCTCTGCTGAAACGAAAGTAGTTTACAATTTTTTTCTTTTTTTTATAGCATGAAATTTCAATCATGCCATTCGGATGTGTGTGTGTGGGAGGGGGGGGGGGGGGGTGGGGTGGATACTTGGCTTATCTACTGCCTTACTTGAAATGAAAGTGTAATATATACACAGTCATATCAAAATAATATGACCTACCTAATAATGGGAATAACCACCCTTGGCCTGAATGGCAGCAGCGAGATGGTGGGGCATGGACGCAATGAGGCCTTGGAAGGTTGCCAGAGGCACATGTGCCCATTCGAACTCCAGCAGAGTAAAGTCTGCTAAGTTTACAGTTAATATAGTTCAGCTTTAACCATATATTAAGAGCATTTCAAAATTTTCGATACAAAACCTAAATTTGAAAGAGAAGCAGTTTCCAGCATCTTCGCTTTTCATCTGATATAAAGAGATAAGTGTGCATTAATTAAATCTATTTTGTTGTTTTAATTATTATATTGGAATAATCCCAATGAAATAAAAAACAGCACAGTTTTCCTTCATATCGATAATTTGGTATGCATTATTTTATAGCATTCATCATCGTTTACCAGCCATTCGCAAGGCATCATGGGTATTCTTGCCTCTTTAAGCAGTCTGCAGGCACATCTGCCTATGATCATGGCTGCCAATGGTATGGGAATCGAAGTCCAGTCTCTAGTATTACTTCAATGGTGTAAAGTAACATAAGTGAATAACGTACAGTATAATAGCTTGTCATTGTATCAAATGAATTATTGGATTGTCTTTTGGTGTGCTTTGTGTGGCTTCTGGTTCTTGATGTCTTTTTTTCAGGTCTAACCTAAAGTGAATGAAAGTTATGAATTAATTTAACAGGAAGGGACAGGCTATTCATATTGTCCTTTTTTAATGCAGTTTGAATTTAATTCTCCTATAGGTAGCATAAAGGTATAAACGTTAACTCAAGTAAGTACTCAACGTTGCAGACAATTTATGATTTTAGTTAATACATATTCCCTATTATTGTGTTAAGCGGAAAATGGGATGATTTCTTAATTAGCGATATGGTGTTTAAATTGGTTGTCTTCGATGAGATTTTATTGTGTTTTTAATAACGCAGATGGCGGTGCATTGTTTACGATAATTTGTGTTTCCTAGGCTTGTTTTTTCTGATGGGATTATTTATTTCCGGGGGGAATTTATATATTGCAGATCAGCAGAGAGTTGTTTACGATAATTCGTGTTTTTTAAAGTTCCGGGGGCTTTTCTATACTGTAGATTAGTGGTTCATTATTTATGATAATTGGTGTATTTCATATTTGTTGTCTTTGATGGGATTATTTATAGTTTAGGGTCTTTTTTATACTGCAGATCGGCAGTGAATTGTTTACAGTTTTGCTTTTTAGGCTTTTACAAGATTGATTTGTTTTGGGAGGTGGGTATAAAGAGTGGAACAGTTGTTTGTTGTTTAGCAGCATGTTCAGATTAAAATGGTTATCTCCAGTAATTTTGTTCTGGGGTTTTCTTAAATTACAAAATGGCAATTCATTGTTTAGTGGTATGTGCTTATTTGAATAGCTGCTGCCTCTGATGAGATTATTGATTTTTGCATTTTTTTTTTTAAATTACAGAATGAGAGTTTGTTTGTTAGTGACAATAGGCTGTTGAAACAAGTAGCCTCGGATGATACTGACCTCGGATGATACTGACCAACTAATATTCATCATATAATGATATGTGCAATTAGGAAAATATGTTATAGGTACTATTACTTCTGGTGGTTTTCATATGTGCAAAAATATTTAATGCATAGGAATAAGTGTTTAATATTATATTCTTCATTTAGGGTATTCTTGTTGTATGGCCTCTTTACTACTATAATAATATTGTTTAGGTTATTATTTGTAGAACTTTCCAAGAAGATGAATATTCTTTCTAATGTGATATTGAAATGCTTTGGCAATTAGCTTAAATCGTATATTTAGTGTTTTTTTTTTTCTTATGGAAGTAATATTAAGAAACTTGGTACAATTTTCTAGAAAAATAAATTTTTTTTCTATCATCATCAGTTGCTGCTAGGAATTTTGAGTATGGAAATGCTGCCTGAGTACCATAAACTGCAGAACTATCTTGCTCCATTTTTTCCCTCTCTCAAATTGTAATTTTCATCGTGCAAGGTTGGCAGCTCTGTGATCAGATGGCTTTAGCAAATTATTTAAATCACAGCTTAATAAAATATTCATCAAATGGAAAAAAGTATTTTTCAAACTTGAATTACATATTTTTGTAAGATATACGAAATAAAAATTTTTAAATGGCAATTTCTCTTTAAAAAAATTGAAGTTTCATGTTTTGTAAACCTCATACCATGGTTCTGTCAACATTTATAATCGATAACCCCTATAAGGGTTAAACAATGCTATTATATTCGAAAAAGAAAACATTTTCAATATTAATTCTTTTTGCCTTATGTGTATGTTTTCTATTGGACAATTTGGATATTCCATATTCTGACATCTACAGAATTTTTCTACATAAAGATGACAAAATTAAAAGAATTAAGTAAGTGCAAATAAACAAACTATACTATTTAAACTATACTATACAAACTATACTATTTATTACTTTGAAATATAATCATGTAACATAATATATTTGCTTTCTTACACTCCAGAATATAAATTTTTAATCTTCCAGATCATCATCAGATTCAGTGTAACTGATTTGCAGACATGATGTAGAGGGAACAAAATGAAATGATTGCCAATCCCATGGAGCAACTGGAGAGAATGGAAAAGCTGATGTTACAATATGAGACCCATCTTGGACTCGGCAATTATCTACAGCAGCAGTAATAGTGTAATCATCAGAAGCAACTCTTCTATGACGTAATGGTGGTCGTGGATGTTTAGTTCGTGTTGACAACGAATTTATTACCTTTTCCAATGTATGAATCTCGTCAGCTAATTTCAAATTATGAAGGTATAAAACTGGTGGTCCTCCACCCACCATATGAGCTAAAGGAACCCATCTTAGATAGCACTGATGCCAGACTGACAGTGACTTAAGTGATGAATCAACTGCCATTAAATTTTCTTCATCCTGATTCCAAACTACAGGCTTGATTTCATCACCTCCCATCATTAGAGGACGGCGCTGAGAATGCCTAGATTCTTTCATACTACTGAATGATCTTGGTCGTTCTGAGTTTGGCGAAAGCTTGTTCACTGCAACATCTTTATATTTGTTGAGAAGATATAATGGATTATGAAAAAGGCGAATATCATTTCTCAAAAACTGCTTCGACCAATTCCATATGCTTCGCAGCTGAAAGTTGTTTGTACCATGAACAAAAAGAGCTTCTGTACGATTTTTATGGCTACTGAACAAAAATGTATCAAAGATACTTATGTGGCAGCTGTCCCATAATGTGGTGAGATATGTTTCTGAAAATTCAAATACTGCAGGGCATTGTTGCATTAGCTGCCACACACAGTCCAGGAAAAGAAGAAAAACAGGTGACTGAAAGAGAATAAAATAGTAACACTTTATATACTTGAAGTAAAAGGAATATTAGTCTATTTTTATTCTAACTACAATCATATGAATTTAACTCTCTGTCTGTCTTCCAACCATAAATACAATAAGTATGTAAATAGTTCTCTTCAATTTTGGGTATGATTGAAAGACGCCCAAAACGGCCAAATTTTGAAATGGACTCATCCAAATAGTGCCATTCGTTTATATTTAACACACTCTACCCTTTTCTGAAATTTCCTGGGTGTTAAAGGGTTAAGGTATATTTTGGTTTCTCGTGACATACGACAAAACTTCTCCTTGATTGGGTTTCTTTACTAACTTTTTATGATTAATATATAATTTATTACTAAATATATTATATATTAAATATCAATGTGTGGTCTGTCAATGATAGCTGGCTACATACTCAATTGTATCAGAATAATATGACCACCCACGGAATCAGTGTGTACCCACTCTGGTGCATCACAGAGTGCACATGACAAGGTTGACCACACAGAGATATAAGCAGCTGGCCAGGACAGAGGAGCCATAGTGCGTAACTTGAACACAATAGGCAGAGGTATTGATTTGATGGACGTTTAGAAAGGAATGATCATCGGATACCGTGCCAAGGGTGGAAGCATATGGGAAACAGCAGACTTTGTGGGATGTGCGCGAGGGCAGTAGTAAGGGTGTACCAAGAATGGACCACTGGAACGAGTACCTCCAGACGTCATAACTGTGGAGCCCCAAAAGGCCATTGACCCCAGAGAAGAATGTCGATTGGTAAAAGGCAATCGATGCGCAACAATGCAGCAACTGACCACTCAAATGAACTCTGGGGCACCCAGGTACGTCCCTGATAACAGTAGAGCGAACCTTATTACACACGGGTCTCCAGAGTTGACACTGGGTAAAGGCGCCCATGTTAACCAAGGTCCATTGTCAGTTCATACGGGACTACCATCATTGGACAGTGGAAGAGTGGAAAAAGGCTGCCTTCTCCAACGAATCGAAGTTTCTACTCCACAGAAGTGATGGGTGGTGGCAGATATGACGTCAGACACACAAGAACCAACACCCGGATATGCTTGTCGGTCAAGTACAGGCTGGCAGTGTGCATGTCTGGAGGATGTTTTCCTGGTATGACCTTGGACCGCTGGTACCACTGGATGGGTCCCTGAATGTCAATGGCTAACTGTCCATCCTCGCTCCCCCCCCCCCCCCCCCGGAGTGGGACCTCCTTGACGAGGGGGGGCTTACGGTGCCTCCGAGAAGTTGGGCTCGGATCGCTGGTGCTCTGGTGTTGAAGTCCTGTGGCCCCCCGGTGGAGGGGGGGTTTGTTGAGGGCCGGCGGATTTTATTGGCAGTGGGGTCCTGCTGGCTTGATCACTTGCCGCCCTGCGAAGCCAGGGGGTCACAGCCGAGATTGAGGGGCCGTTGATGGGCCCTGGACGGGCTTGGGCAACCTCGCTCTGGGGTCTCTCGGGGTGACTTGCAGACTGAGGTGTGTGTCTCCAGCACACTCGTTTGTGGGCTCTCTGAGGCGGTCCCGATGATAAGTAGGTGGACGGATGCTCTTGGGGTGCTTCGGCCCGTTCACAATGGAGAGGACGAAGTTGGAGGCTCGCGGCCCTGCGGGCTTGTCGATGGACCAGCCAAACTAAGAGTCCCACATGAATGAGATTTGGACTCATGGCTTTTGCAGTGGAGGAACTTGGTTCCTCTGTGAAGTGGGGTCCGGGTGCTGTGGTGTTGCAATACCCGGTTGTATGTCGGCTGTTGTGGATGTGGGAGGGCTGCCAGTCAGTTTTTGATGGTTGGCTGGAATGGTGTCCCCGAAGCAGCCTCGACTTAAAAGTGCCGTGACGGTGAGCGGGCCATGGTGGCCCGGCTCTATGGAGAGGACGAAGTTGGGGGTCGTGCCGTGAGGATTGGAGTCCCTCGAGGTGTGGCCTTCTGATGGAAGTACCTTGGGCCTCTGCTGCAGAGGACCCTAAAAGTTAGGTCTTCCTTTTTATCTTTCTGGCTCAAAATTCAAAAGACAAAGATCTTTTTATTTATACATTGGCAAGTTTCTGGACTAAATTCAGTGAGTGTTGGGCATATATTAGGCAGCACTCAAAATTTAAAAGATCCCACTCTCACTGCACCTCAATGATTATATCTTCGAGCAGGCATATAAAACAAGCAGTGCTACTCTCTTCACATACAGGTCTTCTCTCGCTGTAGGCAGGACAATTGTAAGGCAAGTTTAAATGTTAGGAGCTTTCTAGTTCATAGTGGTTTCTGTGACATCTCCCTTATGGTGATATACAGCCTTGAGTTGTGGTGCACCGGGAATGTCACGTATTCAATTCGTTGTCCATCCTCGCTGACCAAATGCATCCCTTCACGTTGAATGTTTACTCTGGTGGTGATGGTGTCTACCAACAGGACAATGCGCCCTGTCATGTTGCTAAGGTGGTGTGTGACTGGTTCCAGGAACACAACAGCGATGTCTCCCTTCTGCCTTGGCCAGCGAAATCGCCTGACCTCAATCCCATAGAGCACTTGTGGGACCATTTGGATTGACAGGTTCGGCGTACAGACCCACAACCATGTCATCTCCGGAACCTCCGTACTCTGATGGATCTCCATACCTTGATATTCTGGGCTTGGAAGAGACGAGATAGAAAGATCAGCATTTTAAAATTAATCTTAAATTTCTCTTTTCAGGGAGGGAAAATAAGAAGCATATCCAAGGCATAGATTTGCTTCTCAGCAGACACGCTAGTGATACTCTTCTAGGATACCGGTGCATTCATGAAAGGTTTCTCAGAGCTAAATTTCAGAGAAGCATTAAAGTTTTTAATGTTATCTGTTGTTATGCTCCCACTGAGGATGCTGATAAGAAAGAGAGGTTTTATGGACAACTTCAGGATATTTTAAATTCTGTTGTAAATGGTAGCTGCTGATAAGAAAGAGAGGTTTTATGGACAACTTCAGGATATTTTAAATTCTGTTGTAAATGGTAGCTAGGTAGTCATTGGAAGGAGAGCTGTGCACCAATCCCCTGTGATGATGCATGGGACCGCCCAGGCCTAGCACCCAATGTCCGACCCCGCCTTCTTGTGGTGCAGACTGTTAGTGAGGTACTCCCTTGTGGAAGGGGACAGTAGATGAGGGCTGCCAAATTAGTGTGGCCTACTGATCTGGACAACTATGAATAATTTTCTTTTTTTTTCTACCCTGCTGAGGAGTGGTCAACCACACAGGGTCCTGGTGCTGACCATATAAACCCACTGGACTGGACAGATATATGGCTCTGAGCTTGATTATGGATCCTGATTTTGCTGCACTGGTGGGCTTCTGTGAAGGGAAAATCTTCCGCTGTGTTTTCTGTTTGTTTGTGGGTTGACAGCCCCAAGTGAATAGATTCACAGGATATGTTTATCAGCTGAGCAGAGGTCATCGTAGGCACCTGAACTCTTTGATTCTATTGGCATCGTGAAATTCTACATTGGAGGAAGTCTTCCAGTGTAGATGGCTTCAGCCTTTAGTGGTAGGGGAATGGGTCTTTTCCATATGCCTGCAATTAGGGGGCTGTTTGATATTGTCGCCATTACCTCTCTCAATAAACATAGTTTCTTTAAACATCCCACTAACCATTTTCTCTCCATAGGTAGTTGGAATGTGAGGACTTTGCACAGAGCTTATTCTCTTGATGTCCTCACACAAGAATTCCACCATTATAATTTAGATATTCTCGGCTTGCAAGAGACCAGATGGACAGATAAAGGTCAGATTCATAAAAATAATTTTAAATTTTCCCTTTCAGGGAGGTGTGATGGTCCACCATTCACTTTTACTTTTCCATAACCGTTTTGTGGATGGTCTCAATCCTCGCTCCGAGTTGCAGGAGGTGCGCATGTGCAACTCCAACCTTTTGATTGACAACCGCTAAAGCATGTGCAGGATGTGCTTTTGATTGACAACCGCTAAAGCATGTGCCCTCTCTTGCATCATAGCTTGCGCGATCGTCAGTTTATGTCTTTTCCGGCATGCAACATGACACATGCTGGCTTTGTAGCCTCTTGTTATAACCTGATGACATTAGGTCACAAAGTTAGTGTGTAGTGAAGTGCAGATTGAGTATTGGAGTGAAGAGTATTGAGATTGTGTTGTAGTAGCAGAATTTTTGTTTGAGATGTAGTCGAGATTTTTGCTTTGAGTTTGGTGAGTTGAATTTTTGGAAATAAACTTTGTTTGTTTTAGAAACTTTTGAATCTTTGCTATTTTTTCACTTGAGCAACGTGAATTAATTTTTGATTGTATTTAATATTTAAGCTTGACAATCATTTTTGAATTCTTACTCGATAAGTAACGCTTGGCAAATAAATGAACCCTATTTCAACTTTATTTGGCAAGTTATTATTGCCTGGCGGCCGATAGAGCTATCCGGATTTTGAATAAATTGGATCAGACAAAAGGTCCAAACTTTAAAAGTTATTAGTCTTTGGAGTGTTACAGAGTAGAAAAGAAAGTGGCACCCGATAGAGCTATCTGGAATTTGAATAAATTGGATCAGATAAAAGGCCCAAACTTTAAAAAGTTATTAATCTTTGGAGTGTTAGAGAGGAATGATAATAAGCATTACCAGAGCATGGGTCTGCTTCTCGGCAGATACATTAGTGATGCTCTTCTAGAATATAAGTGCATTAATGAACGGTTTTTTACAGCAAAATTTCAGAAAGACTTGAATGTTATCTGCTGTTATGTCCCCACTTAGGATGCTGATGAGGATGAGAATAAGTTTTATGGACTATTTCAGGATATTTTGAATTATGTCAAGAAAGGAGATATTAGCGTTGTTCTAGGTGATTTCAATGCCAAAGTTGGTACTGACACTGACCTTTGGGGAGGAGTGATAAGTCCTTTTGGTATTGCTAGCTGCAATGGGCAACATCTCCTACAGGTAAGTAAACTCAATGGTTTCAGAATAACTAACTCATATTACAAACACTGAGACATACATAAGTACACATGGGTTTCACCTGATGGGCTGCATAAGAATATGATTGCCTTTATATTAATTAACAGCAAATGGGCAAGTTTTGTTAAGAATACCAGGTCATATAGGTGAGCTGCAATTGAATCTGATCATTACATTGTTAAAGTGTCATGCAACTTAAGAACTGTTGCTAAGGTTAAAACATTTACCTTTAACTCTGAAGCTCTAAAAGACCCAGTTATAGCTAAAGCTTACCATGATAGGTTACTTAGTCCTTATGACAGTCATGGTTTGCTTACTACTGAAGTGAGGAAGAATGGGACCATTTTAAACAGGCTTTTTTGGAAACTAACAAGACTCTTTTAGGAAAAAAAGGAGCAGAGGAGGCAGAATTATTAGAGTGATAAGGCACATGAGCTTATTTCAGAAAGAAAGAACTGTAGGAATGTCCTTAATCAGTACCCTACTAGTCCTAATAGAAAGCATTACAAAGAGCTTAATAAACGTGTAAAGGATCAGTTAGCTGCTGATAAGAATCTTTGGCTTGATGGCTTGGTTGTCAAAGAAAACGGACAGGTATACAGGGATTGAAGGATAAACAAGGTAAAGTTATAGAAGGTGAGGATTCTGTGATGGTGAGGTGGGCTGAGCATTTCAGCAATGTTCTAAACAATGTGGTTAGTTCTACTCCCATAGTTTGCAATGATGATGATAGATGCATTGGTGACTTTAATGTAGGCCCATTAACACAATCTGAAGTTATTTCGGCTATTTCTAAACTTAAACTTCATAAATCCCCAGGGGTAGATGAAATTACTGCGGAAATGCTTAGAACTGGGAATGTTTCGGTTACTACTTGGATGACTGAAATTTTGAATATCTGTTATGGTAAAGGCATGATTCCTAAGGATTTTACCAGAGCTATTATTATTCCTATTTTCAAAAAAGGTGATCGCAGTTCTTATGATAACTATAGGGGTATCAGACAACTCTCTGTTCCAGGGAAAGTTCTTTGTATGATTGTGCTTAATAGAATTAAAAATCTGGTTGACAGTCAATTGCATGTTGAGCAATGTAGATCAAATATTTTCACTTAGGCAGATTCTTGAGAAATGTTTAGAGTTTCAGAAACCTTTGGTTACCAGCTTTGTTCATTTCAAAAAGGCTTTCGACTCTGTTGATTGTCATAATTTGTGGTTGATTGTGAGATCATATGGTATACCAGACAAGTTAGTTTACATTATGAAAGCTCTCTATAATAACACTGAGTCGTGTGTGAGAGTTGGTAAGTCTTGTAGCAATTGATTTAGTATTACTTCTGGTGTTCGACAAGGGTGCATTTTGTCTCCTTTTCTCTTTAGCTTGGTTATTGATTATGTTATGCGAAATTCACTTCGAGGGAAAGATTTTGGCCTTAAATGGGCTGGAGATACGAAAATTTCTGATTCAGATTTTGCTGATGATTTAGCTTTTTTGGCAAATGATGTTGATGAGATGAACTCTTTCATTAGAGCTGTTGATGAAACTGGTAGTAGAGTAGGTTTGGTTATAGACAGAGAGAAAACTAAAGTGATGAAAATTTTTTCAGGCAGGCTGTGATTCAGTTAATCTGAATGGTTGCAGTCTTGAGCAGGTATCACAATTTAATTATCTTGGTAGCTATGTAACAGATACTGGTGATGTGCAGCATGAGATTAACAGATGAATGGGGAATAGGGATTGGGGAGCATGAGATTAACAGATGAATGGGGAATAGGGATTGCTGCCGGGACTTTTAGGAATCTATGGAGAGTGTGGAGAAATAGGCATATACACCTAAAGACTAAAATTAGACTATATAACAGTTTGGATCTTTCTAGGGTTAGTTATGGTAGTGAAACTTGGACACTTGGTAAACAAGATAACAGGAAGCTAGATGCTTTTGATTCTAGATGCTTACACAGTATCTTGGGAATTAGGTGGTTCAACTTTGTAACTAACGATGAGGTTAGGCAAAGGAATCGACGAGAGGATATTTATTATTATTTTTTTATCTATCTGTACCTAGTGTTTAAACTGCTTATGTGTATTTTTAGCACAGATTCGATAACTAAAAGTTTGTTTCCTTTGAGCTTCATGTTAAGAGTTGCTTCTATCTATTAAAACTTCTAGATTTCTTTTCGCTGCTAGTTTTATTCCTGGGTTCATAGGGCATAATAAGAGGTTGTCAGTCCATTTTGCATGAAAATGTCTCATTTTGCAGAGTAAAATTCCGAGCTACCAATACAGCCAAAAATCCTACAGACTAAGTCTCAGAAGAAATAAAAATTTCGTTTTTATTTTCTTAGTAATGACTTTTTATCCAAGGTATTTTTCTTTTTGTGTATTTGGACTTTTGTATGTGTGAATGCAAAACCTTGGTATTCCTGTAATAGGAAGGACTTAAATCTAAGTACCAGAAATCCAATTAACACTGGTAAGAACATTTTAGAGAATGTCAATGAACTCTGAAATATTTACAATTAAGTGCAATTTAATGTATTTTTTTAATGTACTAGTATAATTTTTGGTTACTCTTTTTTATACATATATTATTTATCTGGAAGTATAAGTATTATTTTTCCATGTATGTATACAAGTATATTTTTGCCTTGAAATATATATTACATATGATTAATATTTAAAAAAATGTCCTGATTTGTGATTTCAAAAATCTGGCAACCTGGGTGATATACCTATTTTAGATAACAGATCTCTTCTATAATCTATAGATGATGGATTAGAAATATACAATTTAATTAGTTGGGTTGTTCTACCCCTGAGCAGCATTTTTTTGCACACCATGGGCTAAATGGCCAGGTCACATGGACCCCAAAGGCTCAGAGAAGGTTGTGGGAAGGGACCCATTGGAACAACTATTGGGAGACAGATGGTAGCCTCCTGTCAAGACCATCCAGAATGTTCTTTAACATGCACAATGTATGGCTCTCCCGCACACGGCACTACAGCTTAATGTTCCATTTGACAGATGGTGGCCTTTCCAAGCCCATCGGTGTTCCCTACTGACCGTGGGCAGGGTGGGGATTTTTGCAGAGATAAATCTCAACACTGACCCAGCTAGGACTCGAACCTGGGAACTGCAGATTACAAGCCTGAACAATTTAATTAGCACTTGTACATGATAAATTTTTCTGTAGTTTAGCATTCTTTTTCATTAGATCAAAAAGTACACTCACTGTGAAACTCTAGCAATGATAAAATACAGTTAAATTTGCACATTATATCAAAAAACATCTACCTCTTCACACTCATATCCACTAATATGACGAAGTCGTTCTGTAAATGGGTGCCCCATGGCAACCCACTCCTTCTGAATTAATGCTTGAAAGCCTACTTGTGTTCTGTAATAAGGATCAAGAAATATCTGCACAAGGCTAGATATAATGCAATTTAAATCCCGACCTTCATATTCTGAAAAACAATTTTTAAATTAGAATATTGAGTTTTTAATAGCCTTCCAACTTTTAAAAATATCTTATTTAGTAAAATTAAAATGGGTTTATGATTTCCACACGAACTCAAAAACAAAAAGCACAATATTTGAAAAAAAGATACATTATTTTTATTTCTAATTTAAAATGAAACACTGTAGATATTTAAATATATAAAATTAACAATATTATTTCTCAGTGTTACAGTTTAACAATTTCACTCCAATGACATACCGGTACATCCACTGTCAATTGTTCAAACAAGAACAAGCTTCCAATAAATGCATCAGTATGCCATTCATTCCCAACACTTGCTATATTATCGAAGGTTATAAATCATGCCACATGATTATGGTTAATAAAAATCATGATATAGCACATCTCTGAAGTTTTGAACTGAAGTAACTGTAGCATTGTTCTCTATCACTGAGTAGTGGTACATATTTATTGCAGAATTCTATGGTCTGATAGAGCAATGTGATGTAACTACTGACCGCTTTATCACAACTGCAAAAAAATTAAAGTCTCAGTATTTGGTTGCAATAATAATAATAAAGTGCATGTGCAAATCAAGAACTTCATTTATGTATACAGATAACTGCGAGAATTTTTCAGCAGAAATGATTTCACAGCTTTTTATTTAATTTTTAGTCAAGTTTTGCAATAATACACTATTAAAGCTGTAGGGCAGTTTAAAGGTATACACTTGCACTGGTTAGATACAAGATTATAAATACCTTTAGACACTTCCCAAATGTGAAGTTGGGGGTTCCTTGTTTTCGGTTTGTTTTTCCAGATTTATCACAGCACTTTTTAGTTCTTTGATTCATGTGTATTATAAGTTCACTTTTTCACAGATAGTCTGGTTACGTGATTGATGCATTAGTTTTTTTTCATTTGCTATTAAATGTCCAAGGACTATGATGTTTCTTTATGCACTGTGCAGTTTTTTGAAATATCAGCAGTTTTTTACATTTACTATTATTTTAAGTTTTAGATTAACACTTACATTGAAGTTCACAATAATTCTTCTTAACTAACTTTTTTTTTCAATATTATATTCAATATTATAAGTATGCTTACCATCATCATGGTTTCAACCATTTGTGTGGTCATCGTCAGGAGCACTGATGATGACCAACCTGACAGTTGTAGGGAACTATATCATTGGGTGTGTGCAGCACATGCACATATGTTTCTTTTGCTGCTGCGTTGATTCTATTTGGGGAGATTTCATTTCTTTGTGGTGGGGTGCGGCTGCTATCTGTTTGCTGTTGATTGGTGTTATCACACTTTGAAGCAAAGAACTAAAACTGCTTGTTTGTTGCTAGATTTTGGGGTATTTTATATTTTGCTGCCTGCTGGCCAAGTAGAAGCTTCCATGGCAAGGGGGAGGAGGTTGATAAACTTCATCACTGCAGCATTGATCTCTATTTCAGTATAAGTTCTTCTGCGATGTTTAGCTGATAATTTGTTGATGGTGCTATGATAATTTTTTGCTTCATCAAAGTTAGGTGTTTGCTCTCTATTGTATATGGAATGGACTAAAGCAGTACTTTGTTTCCCCATTCTTATATCCCTCTCATGTGTTCTTTCATTTTATATCTCTCTCATGTGTTCTTATATCTTCTCGTGTGTTCTCTCATGTCTTTTTCATTTTTCTCATATTTTTGCCTATTTTTCTCATATTTTTGCTATTCATTTCATCTTGCTGAAGTAGGGTTTATTTTGCTCTGCATTTTTGGTCTTCATTGGAATCTAATAAACACCACCTATTTTGAATCTCTGTCAGTTTTAATTTGCCTTAGGATGGTATTGCTGCTGGCAACAGGTACTTTATATCTGTATGGCTTCATTATACTTCACATAGTATTAGTCAGCCACGGTATGTTGGGGATGCTTTTGGTGTGTTTGATTTCTTTTTTTTATCCTCGTTTGTGCCGGGGTACATTAGGTGGCTTCTCTGCTGTTCTAGTAGCTACCCCCCCCCCCAAATAGGGGATCACCTTATCACGGGGGGGGGGGGGGTTGTGGCCCAGCACCCGGTCGAAGACTCTGCTGACCGGAATGGGCACCGGTTGGACAGAGCCGAGACCAACCGAGGTCGAAGGCATCGCTGACCGGTTTAGTGGCCTGGTTGGTCGGTGCCAAGACCTCAAAATCAGGCACTCTGTGGAGCAGTTCAAGGGCACGGCTGAACGGATTTGGTCCCCTAGTAGGCACAAGCCCTTTTCAAAGTCTGGGCCCCACTAAGAGTCTCCACCCCGGGTGCCGAGTGAACTTGGATCTACATATCCTTGTTCATAGCTAATCGTGGAACAGAGTAAATCTTCGGTTTCTCCCATGGTCAAGCTTTCCTTCTATAGGACTGCTCACCATAAGAGGTCGGGGATGAGATGCATCTATATGGTGTAGCTTGCCCTGACTATAGATAGTCATGGCTTTCTGTTAACTTGGTAGTGTCGAAAGGCAGAACTGGGGACTGCCGTGGTTGACATAACATCTGGCAACATAAGAGTCCATTGTTCTTGTAGCTAATTTTTTTATATTATTTATCAGATTCTTAGTACATCCTGCAGAGAAATATTCATAAATATTTCTTTTTTATAGTCTACTGGTGGTGGCATATTTTTTATTTCACAAGAAAGCTGTTTTTATGGCTTTCTTTTTGTGATTTATAGGCTGGCTTGAGTTGTATGGTATTAATACTAGTGGTATCATAGGTTTGTGATAGACCTTTAAATCAAATTTATGCTTTTGGTGATATATTAACTTGTCCAGGAATGGTAGTTTTTGTTCTTTCTCATTTTCTGGGGTAAATTTAAATTCTATTGTTGGATAGATATGGTTTAGATTCCTTTGAAAATGTGTTATGATGTCATTCTGTTCATAGTGAAAAGTAGTATGTTTTTAACATACCATCCCCAATATTTTATATTATACAGCTTATTATAGCTTTCAAAAAGGCCTATGACTCTTTGATCGACATATTTTGTGGTTGATTGTTAGATTATATGAAATACCAGACAAGTTAGTTAACATAATGAAAATTCTCTACAATAACACTGAGTTTTGTGTGAGAGTTGGTACATCTTGCAGCTATTTGTTTAGTATTGCTAATGGAGTTAGACAAGGGTGCATTTTGTCTCCTTTTCTCTTTTGTTTTGTTACTGTTTATGTTATGCGAAATTCACTGCAAGGGAAAGATGTTGACCTTAAATGGTCATGTGATTTCAAAATTTCTGATTTAGATTATGCAGATGATTTGGCCTTATTGGCTAATGATGTTGATGGGATAAATTCTTTCATTAGCACTGTTGATGATAATTGTAATAGTGTTGGTTTGGTGATAAACAGAGAGAAAACTAAAGTGATGAAAATTGGTCAGGCAGGTTGTACACCTAAAAACTAAAATTAGACTGTATGATAGTTTGTTTCTTTCTAGGGTTAGTTATGGTAGTGAAACTTGGATGCTTTGTAAACAAGATTGCAGAAAACTAGATGCTTACACAGTATCTTGGGAATTAGGTGGTTCAATTTTGTAAGTAATGATGAGGTTAGGCAAAAGAGTCAGCAACCTTCTCTGAACAGTATATTGTGCAGTGAGAGACTCCATTGGTTTGGCCATGTTGCTGATATGGATAATTATAGATTGGCGAATAGGGTTATGAACAGTGTGCCTAAAGGCCTCAGAAAGAGGGGGAGACCTAGGATGCGGTGGGCAGACAATGTAAAACAGAACCTTGTTAGAATTGGTGTGTAGTGGCGAGATGCAGCAGACATAGCTCAGGACAGATATACTTGGAGAACTAAATTGCCTGGTCTGGTTGGACCGCCGTAGCCCATGGCTGCTTGAGGATGATGATGATGTTTTTCATTTCTTGAATGGAAAGGGCTACAAACTACACTGCTCACAAAAATTAGGAAATATTTCATCGCTTCATATTCATTTTGAAATATCCCCTAATTTTTGTGAGCAGTATATTAAAAAGTACCTAAGAGTTATGAAACCTTATAACTTTGCAAGAATTCAAGATTGAAAAATATAGACATTTCTACAATATTTCATATAATACTTAGCTAAACAGTAGATAAATATTTGTTTATTTAAGAAACCAAATAAGTCAAAGAACTTGAAACTCAAATTCAATATAAAGTTTGATCATATCTCAATAATAGTCTTTAAAATATTACATGTTAGTACCACTATTAAATATCATAGAACTTCATTTTAAACTGTAAATTTTTTTAAGTTTTTCAAAACTTTACTTTTGTTGACTTACTTGTTTTTCCAAAAACAGATTCAATTATAAAATTAGCTTAATGAATCATATTATGTTAACAATAAGTATTCTGAAAGTTGCTTGTATCTATTATATTACCTGACAACACTACAGATTCTTTTTGTTGAATAATCAAAGCAGCTTGCAGTGCTGTTTGCAGAGAACTGGAGACACAATGAAGCCATTTTGTGGAATCTAAGTTGATCAAGTAGTTGCTATCTTGCTCCCAAAACTCATGTGGAGTTGCTTTAAAAAGAGGATTAAACTGATTAATTTATTTACTAAGATTAGAATTTCATGAACTAAATCTATACTACAAGATGTAAAATTGTGGCTAAAATGATTGAATTCATGTGGCTGGGTTGGCTCAGTTAATAGTGGGGCAAAGTGATAATCTGCAGTTTCCAGGTTCTAGTCCCCACCAGTGCCTGAATTGAGATTTATTTATTCTACCTTCATCCTTAGCCCCCACACATGGGGTCAGAATGGGAATACTAATGGCTTGGAAAGGCCACTGTCCATCACATGGGACATAAAGCTGTGGTCCCATGTTCAGGAGAGCCATACCCTGTGTACATTAAAGAACACATTTGAAGGCCTTGATAGGAAGCTTCCATCTGTCTCCTAACAGCTGTCTAGTAGGTCTCCTTCCTGCAACTTTCCCTGAGCCCTTGCGACCTAGCCATTTAGTCCATTGTATGCAAAGCATACTACTCAGAGGTAGTAACATAAATGAATTCAAATTATGCTCTTAAAACTAATGTTATTCCTGACTAGTAGAACAGTGCATCAAAAAATCTGATGTTTGATTTGAAATATTCAGAAGTAATGATTCTGAATAATATAATTAAAATAATCTTCAATTGAAGTCCAAATTATATAAGGTCACTACCATTGGTTCATATCAACTTCATATGCAGCAAAAATTATTTAAATGTGTATAAGTTGTTCAAGTTTTATACTAAAATATTAATCACTTTATTACATATAAATTTAATACAAAACTCTATAATACCATATAAAAATAAAATCATAACAGGAGTAGAGCAATGATAACAAATGGCATATTAGGATATTTGATAACCAGAATTACAAAATGGATGCCAAGATGGTAAACAAGTTGTATTTGTGAATATAACTTGTTTACATTTCAGGTAAGGTAGTATCTCTTTGATGTCGAATAACAATATCTATATCGCTATAGAATCTAAATTTCTTAAGCCAGATGATAACACACGATTTGAAGGTTCAGGTAATCAGCAAGGCGAATTGCTACTTTTGATGTTTTTTGCAGTCCAATGATTATTTCCAGGTGTACATAATAGGCTAAATGAACAGGTCAGTAGCCAAAGAGTTACAAAGTCCAAGTGCCCTGAACTGTTCTGGGGGTAGTGGTCGATGATATATGACCACTTTACCTTACCTTATCAAGGTTTATTTACCAGATTTTCTTCATCATCATCCTCAAGCAGCCCAGGACTATGGAGGTCTAACCAGACCATGCAATTTAGTTCTCCAAGCAAGTCTATCCTGAGCTACATCTACTGCATCTGGCCACTGCACACCAATTCTAATAAGGTCCTGTTTGACATTGTCTGCCTACCACATCTTAGGTCTCCCCCTCTTTCTGAGGCCTTTAGACACACTGCTCATAACCCTATTCACCAATTTATAATTATCCATACGGGCAACATGGCCAAACCAACAGAGTCTCTCTATGCACAATATGCTGCTTAAAGGAGGTTGCAAACTCCTTTGCCTAACCTCATCATTAGTTACAAAGTTGAATTACCTAATGCCCAAGATACTGTGTAAGCATTTGAATCAAAAGCATCTAGCTTCCTGTTATCTTGTTTACAAAGTGTCCAAGTTTCACTACCATAACTAATCCTAGAAAGAACCAAACTATTATACAGTCTAATTTTAGTCTTTAGGTGTATACCCTTATTTCTCCACACTCTCCATAGATTCTTAAAAGTCCCGGCAGCAATCCCTATTCCCCATTCGTCTGTTAATCTCATGCTGTACATCACCAGTATCTGTTACATAGCTCCCAAGATAATTAAATTGTGACATCTGCTCAAGACTGCAACCATTCAGATTAACTGAATCACAGCCTGCCTGAAAAAATTTTCATCACTTTAGTTTTCTCTCTGTTTATAACCAAACCTACTATACTACCAGTTTCATCAACAGCTCGACTGAAAGAGTTCATCTCATCAACATCATTTGCCAAAAGGGCTAAATCATCAGCATAATCTAAATCAGAAATTTTCGTATCTCCAGTCCATTTAAGGCCAAAATCTTTTCCTTGAACTGAATTTCGCATAATGCACCCTTGTCGAACACCAGAAGTAATGCTAAACCAATTACTACAAGCCTTACCAACTCTCACACATGACTCAGTGTTATTATAGAGAGCTTTCATTATGTTAACTAACTTATCTGGTATACCATATGATCTCACAATCAAATACAAATTATGACGATCAACAGAGTCGAAAGCCTTTTTGAATTCAACAAAGCTAGCAACCAAAGGTTTCTGAAACTCTAAACATTTCTCAAGAATCTGCCTAAGTGAAAATATCTGATCCACACATCCCCTACCACTTCTGAATCCACATTGCTCATCACGCAATTGACTGTCAACCAGATTCTTAATTCTATTAAGCACAATCATGGAAAGAACTTTACCTGGAACAGAGAGTAGGCTAATACCCCTATAGTTATCACAAGAACTGCGATCACCTTTTTTGAAAATAGGGATAACAATAGCTCTGGTAAAATCCTTAGGAACCATGCCTTTATCATAAAAGATATTCAGAATTTCAGTCATCCAAGTGAAATATTTCCAGCTCTAAGCATTTCTGTAGTAATTTCATCTACTCCTGGGGATTTATGAAGTTTAAGTTTAGAAACAGCCAAAATAACTTCAGATTGTGTTATAGGGCCAACATTAAAGCCACCAATGCATCTATCATCATTGCAAACAATGGGAATAGAACTAACCGCATTGTTTAGAATATCACTGAAATGCTCAGCCCACCTAGCCATGACAGAATCCTCACCTTCCTTGACCTTACCTTGTTTATCCTTCAATCCCTCTATACCTGTTCGTTTTCTACCACACAAAACATTAACTATCTGGTACAGCTCTCTGCTGTTGTGCTGTCTAACTGCTTCCTCGGCTTTGTCAGCCAAGACATCAAGCCAAAGATTCTTATCAGCAGCTAACTGATCCTTTACACATTTATTAAGTTCTCTGTAATACTTTCTATTAGGACTAGTAGGGTATTGATTAAGGACATTCCTGCAGTTCTTTCTTTCTGAAATAAGCTCAAGTGCCTTATCACTCAAATAATTCTGCCTCCTCTGCTCCTTTTTTCCTAAAAGAGTCCTGTTAGTTTCCAAAAAAGCCTGTTTAAAATGGCCCCATTCTTCCTCAACTTCAGTATTAAGCAAACCATGACTGTCATAATGACTAAGTAACCTATCATGGTAAGCTTTAGCTATAACTGGGTCTTTCAGAGCTTCGGTATTAAAGGTAAATTTTTTAACCCTAGCACAACACTTTTTAAGTTTAAGTTGCAAGACACTTTTAACAAGGTAATTGTCAGATACGATTTCAGCTCCCCTATATGACCTAGTATTCCTAACAGAATTAGCCCATTTGCTCTTAATTAATATATAATCAATCATATTCTTATGCAGCCCATCAGGTGAAACCCATGTGTACTTATGTATGTCGCAGTGTTTGTAACAAGTGTTAGTTATTCTGAATCCATTGAGTTCACTTACCTGTAGGAGACGTTGCCCATTGCCATTGCAGCTACCAATACCAAAAGGGCCTATTACTCCTCCCCAAAGGTCAGAGTCAGTACCAACTTTGGCATTGAAGTCACCTAGAACAAGGGTAATATCTCCTTTCTTGACAGAATTCAAAATATCCTGAAGTTGTCCATAAAACCTATCCTTCTCATCCTCATTGCATCTTCAGTGGGGGCATAACAGCAGATAACATTCAAGTCTTTAACGCAGACAAAACTTTATTTAAAAAAAACAACTAATAGACAGAAATGATTATAATGCATATGAATAGGAAACTTATTTATTTCTGAATAACAAAAATATGAATATTTACTTGAAGCAAGAAAATTACTCCCGTTTTGCAATTTTTTTCTTGGTACCATACTTTGAGAAAATTCCAGGCTTTTAGCTAATTGTTCTGAGTCAGACAAACAAGTCAACTACAGAATATTTAAAAAAAAATAACCAATGAGCAAAAATAGGTCATGTTATATACCAATTTATGCAGAATTTAATGAAAATAAATAATATAGACAAATTTACAAGCATATTAATTTTAATAAACCTTTTTCAATATAATATGGTGAAAAAAAGATCACACTATACAATTAACGCTTTATTTTGGAAAACCTGATGAATAAAAATAGTTAAATTATGTATTAAATTTAATCACGATTAAAGCTGTATTACATCAGAGAACTTGAAAATTTCACCATAAGGATAAGGTGTGCATAATAAGTTTTGGTACTTAAGGCTAATTATTATGCCCTATCTAGAGAAATGGTGAAATGGAACATTTCTCTAGATCTTGTTTATAATGTTGTAAAGAGAAATATTTAGAGCTAATAGATAATATTTATACTGTATAATGGCAAGTAATGGAAAGCTAATTCTATAGCTAAAGGGCATAATAATTAGGCTTAAGTACCAAAAGTAAGTTTTGAAGTGCTCTGATGTAATACAGCTTTAATCGTGATTAAATTTAATACCTTATTGTAGCTGTGAATTATTACTTAAATAAAATGAGTTAAATTATGTATTAATCAAAAAGTGATTTCCTCCTGAATATAATATTTAACCTGAAACATGATTTTTATTTCTTTTAACAATTCCTTTCAGTACTATATATTTTAAACATGACCAGCATTATACAAAGGGATTTGCTCACATTCATGGGATTTTCTGAACTGGTTATGAAATGGAAAAAATTTTTCTTGGCTATTTTTTTTACTAAACATTATGAATTTTTTTCTTTGGGTATTGAAGTTTGGCGATCTGGGCTAAGTACAGAAAGGTTTGTGCACCAAAGCAAATAAAAACATGTTATACTGTCAGAGTGGCAGAGTCAAGATACTGGGGGAGGGGTTAAATCATTCAGTATAAATAAATAAAAAATAAAATAAATAAATACCCCCTCAAGCAGCTGCTTGCCACAGAGGTCTGACAGGAGCCTGTCAGTTTATTTGCCATAGTAGAAGGTCTGTGAGGATGGCAGGACCTCAGCAGAAAAACGACACAAACCATCCATGCCTTACCTGGAGCTCGAACCCAGATCCCTAACATCAGTAGCCAAGAATGCTAACCACTCGGTCATGGGACGGCTACCATTCAGTATAAACAAAGAAATTCGCAATTAAAAAAAAAAAAAAAAAATTTCTGGGTGGGGTTAGGATGAAACATTTACAGTGAGTTTAGTGAGTGGGGGACAGGGGTAAAAGCCCTTCCTGAAATATTGCCCTCCCACATGAGGACGGATTTCCAGTCAAGGAAGTCCATTTTGCTTCTGTTATCCAAGACCTTATTTTTGGAAAACAATACAAGCTCAAAGTTTCTTTACTAAAAAACAAAGAAATAATAAAAAAAAATATCTAAACCGAAGAGCCAAAACATTATGACCACCTACCAAATATGAAGTTGGTTCTCCACGTGCCCTCAAAACTGCTCTTACCCGGTGAGGCATGGACACTACAAGATTTCAAAAGGTGTCTTGTCGTATCTGGTACCAACATGCTACCAGCAGATCCTTTAACTCTTGTAAGTTATGTGGTTGAGCCACTGCAGTCGGATATGCTGTTCCAATACAAACCACAGATGCTTGATTGGATTGATGTCTGAGGAATTTGGAGGCAGGGCAATACTTGTAAGTCTCCCTCATGTTTCATGTACCATTCTCAAACAATCTGGGCAGTGTAGCATGGCATATTATCCTGTTGAAAGAAGGCACTACTGGAGGGATATACTATTCCCATAAAAGGATGTACCTGGTCTGCAATGACGTTTAGGTAGGTGGTAGACATCATAGTTTCCTGCACATGAATGACTGAATCTGGGGTTTCCCATAAGAACATTGCCCAAAGCATTACACTTCCTCCACCGGCTTGTTTTCATCCCACGGCACATCCTGATACCAACACTTCCCCAGTTAAATGACACACGTACCTGGCTTTCCACATAGTGTAATAGGAAACGAGATTCATCAGACCAAATGACCTTCTTCCATATCCATTAATAAATCAGCACTTTAGTGTCGATTTAGATTTTAGAGGAAAAATTGTCTTGAGCCGGTGGGATACGAACCCACGACCTCCTGATAACATGTCAGGTGCTCTGGACACTGAGCTACCGGCCGCCGATCAAGATCTCCTCTAATTAGCGCTATGAACATTCCTTTTATGTTTTATGGGGTCGTATCCCACCCGGCTCAAGACAATTTTTCCTCTAAAATCTAAATCAACGCTAAAGTGCTGATTTATTAATGGATATTGAATACGTCGAGCTTATTTCATTATTTTAAAATAATTTAAAAATTCTCTGTCATTGAGCAATAAAATTTCAGAGTTTATCCTTCAAACTATTTGGATGTTGAATGTTCTTAGGATAAAAACTCTCAGAAGCTTTTCGGAGCAAAGACAGCGCTCCGTCTTCAGTGAAGTGATGTTACGTAACATCACTTCACTGAAGACGGAGCGCTGTCTTTGCTCCGAAAAGCTTCTGAGAGTTTTTATCCTAAGAACATTCAACATCCAAATAGTTTGAAGGATAAACTCTGAAATTTTATTGCTCAATGACAGAGAATTTTTAAATTATTTTAAATTAACTTTTGAGCAAGAAGGTCTTTTAATTGTATACTTATTTCATTATTTATTATCTGCATACTTGTAATCACATGCTTTCATCTATTGGCAAATAGAAAGCTGCTTGTGGCTAAAATTGCCTGAATAGCGCCTATATGAAACATAAAAGGAATGTTCATAGCGCTAATTAAAGGAGATCTTGATCAGCAGCCAGTAGCTCAGTGGTCCAGAGCACCTGACATGTTATCAGGAGGTCGTGGGTTCGTATCCGACCCGGCTCAAGACAATTTTTCCTCTAAAATCTAAATCAATGCTAAAGTGCTGATTTATTAATGGATATTGAATACGACCTTCTTCCAATCATTCAAAGTTCAGTTTTGATGGTGAACAGAGGTTAGCATGGGCACTCGGAGTGGCCTGCGGCTTTGCAGCTCCATTTTCAGCAGGGTTCAAAGTACTGTGTTTTGTGACATACTACTCCTGTCACCAGCATTCAAATTATGGGTGAGTTGAACCACAGTATCCCTTCTGTTGGCTCGTACCATAAAGGATAGCCTTTGCTCACCTCTAGCATCGATGAGCCGTGGTTGGCCCACACCTTGCCAGAGGTTCGTGGTTTTTCCCTCCTTGGACCACTTTTTGAAGGTATTAACCACAGCTGACCATGAGCATCCCACAAGCCATTCCATCTTGGAAATACTCTGAAACAGTCATCTGGCCATAACAATTTGGCCTTTGTCAAACTCACTTCACTGATAAACAGAGCTCAGCATCAGGTATTATTTATAGCGTTTCATGACCTTCACATGTGCCATCATTTACCTGCAGTTGCTTCAATTTGAATAAAGATGCACTGGTCATAATGTTTTGGCTCTTTGGTGTATAACCTAATGTGATGCTAAATAAAATATCCACAATATCCACAATATTTTTAAGACAGCAATCCAATGTAGCATAACTCAGGAAGATCAACAGATCAGCCAATGGAAAAATCGATAATTTATGGAAAAGAAGTAGATCTACAGAAATAATAACTGAGGTTTAATTATAAAAATGGAAATAAAATATTAACTTCCTGCAGTGAGTTTATAATCCAATTTGTTGGGAGGAAGTTTTTAACTTAAATCAGCCATGTAAAGAACCTGCCATGTGAAGAAAGTCCTTTTAGCTTCCATATCCAATACCTCATTCATTTTCAGGAAACAACACAAAATCAAAGTTTTTTTAAAAGAAAAGAAGGAAATAATAAAAGGAAAATTAGCATATAACCTAATGCGATATTAAATAATATCCGCAATGACTTGTAAAGCTGGCCATTCGATGTAGCACAACCGAAAGATTGATAGATCAGCTGGTGAAAAACATGATAATTTGCAGAAACAAAATAAATCTACAGAAATGAAAAAGAAGGTTAATACTGACTTGATATATGCATGGTCATATTATCCTATATCCAAGAAGAACTATTTCTGTAAATATACACTAAAGAGACTGTACTGCATGTGTGAGCAATAACAAGGTAATTGTACTCACTCATCAACTGCACCTGCTACGTCACCTATTTTAGACTGCAGGGAACTTTAGAACTGCAACTCGGATTGCCTTTTAAGAAAGTTTTCGTTAGTTACAGTTTTAATCTGAAGGGTGAGAAAGATGAACAAAATGCTGGGATAAATGATAAAAATAATTCCAGTAATAGTGAAATAGGTTTGTGTTTATGGCAGAAAGAAGTGTAAAACGAAAAAAAAAATGGTGGTAGGTAATTTGCAATTATTTCCAAAAACTTCCATTTTTAAAAATAGCAGTTTTTTGTTAATTTATAGATTTTCAAATCATTAAGGAAAAATTTGTTGATATAGTTCAAATCAAACTTGTAAGCTTAAATCAGGTGATTGCTTCAGCAAAGAGTAACATTAACAAATAAATCTGCAATACTGTATGGCACTTCTAATGCCTCCATACATAAGAAATGGTAACTACCATACCTAAGAAATGGCAACCAGATGGCTTTAACAAATTATTTATATTATATTTTAATAAAATATGCATCATATTAAAAAAGAAAATATAACTTTTCAAACTTGAATTGCATATTTTTAAAAGATATGTCTAAGAAAATATTGAAATGGCAATTTATTTTTGAAAATTGAAGCTTCAAATGTTGTACAAAAGACTTCTCATTTTGAAGTCTGTCAATGTCTATGTTCGATGGTGACCTGGGAAGGGTTAATTATGGAGAAACCAACACTACTGAAAATATACATATTACATTTTATACAAACAAAATATAACCATGGAAACTAATCTCTAATTAAATTCCTATTCTAAAGAAAAAGTGACTGCTGAATGGCTGTGCTAAACATGGGGGAAAAGTAAAAAAAAAAAATCACTGTTTACAAGAAAAATGTTTGGTAAATAATAATTTTATATGCCAGATTATCTATTTTTTAAATATCATTTAAGCACAACTCCCAGTTTTTAATGTTTGAAGGGTTCTTTAATTTTTAAAATGAGCAAAAGGAAACACAAAAGCTCTATTGAGCTTGCTCTGGTTTCACAGACAACATACAAACATATCCACAAACACATAACCATGTCATCCAGGGACTTGAAACCAGACCTCAGCAGCTGCAGTCACTGTGAGCCAGCACAATACCACTGCACAACTGAATGGCCAATGTTTTGGATTGACATTTAAAATGCTTTTGCATTTTAAAAGAAAAAGAAAAGATGGCAGAAAAAAAAGAGAAGATGGCAGATGACTTTTAAACATTATATGACATTTTTTAGTGTATACATAAAACTGCAGTATACAATCCAAAATATTAATAACTGTGATAGCAATTTTAAGTTGAATTTGCCATTAAGAATAAGTTGAAATATTTCAATTAAGTATCTACAGAAAGAATCATCCAATATCATCATGTGTTTGCTTCAGAGAGCATAAAGTGACCATGGTGGATTTTTCGTTTTGATTTTTGTCACAAGAATGTTGCCACAAGAGAACATGCCAAACAAATTGCTTAATCTGTAAGGTGAATCAGGAAGGTGAGCTGTGTGCCAATCCTCAGTGATGATGCATGAAACTGGTCAGGTCTAGCACTTAATTTCTGACCACACCTTCTTGTAGTGCAGGCAATTAGTAACTTTCAAAAGAGAATTCTCTTCTGAGAAGGAATGGAAGGAGAAGGCTGCCAGATCAGAGTAGCTTACTAACCTAGTCATTTACGACCACTTTTTTTTCTGCCCTTTGGAGGAGTGGTCAACTTCAAGGGTCTTGGTGCTGACCATTTACACCAACCATACAGGTTTATGGCTTTGAGCTTGATTATGGTTCCTGAACATACTGCACTGGTGGGCATGTGTTGAGAGAAAATCTGCCGCTGTATTTTCTATTTGCCTATAGGTTGCCAGCCCTAAGTGAGAAGAGGAACAGGATACCTTATATGAGCTGGCGAATAATCCTGATCAGAGGTCATCACAGGTACCTGAATCCTTACTTTAGCTAGCTGAGCATCGCCAATCCTACTCTGGAGTAATGTGTTTCAGGCAGGAAAGTCTCTATCTAGATTATGGTTCTTGAAAAGGTCCACTTGAAAAGATAGTACCTCAACTACCTACTAGCATGGGTGGCTTCGGCCTTTAGAGGCAGGGGAACAAGTCTTTGTCCCATGCCTATCAGGGCTGTTTGATATTGTTGGCCCTACCTCTCTCAATAAACCTAGCTTTTTTTAAAAATCCTACTAATAATTTTCTCTCTGCAGGTATATGGAACATGAGGACATTACATAGAGATTATTCTTTTGATGTCCTCACGCAGGAATTCCAGCGTTATAACCTAGACATTCTAGGCTTGCAAGAGACTAGATGGACAGGCAAAGGTGAGATACTTAAAAATAACTTTCAATTTTTTTTTCTAGGAGGGAGAATGGAAAGCAGCTCTAAGATGTAGGTTTGCTTCTCAGCAGACATGCCAGTGATGCTCTTCTAGGAAATGACTGCATTAATAAAAGATTCCTTACAGCAAAATTTAAAACAAAAATTAAAGACTTGAATGTCATTTGTTGTTATGTCACGACAAAGGACTCTGATGAGAATAAGAAGGATATGTTTTACAGCCAGCTTCAGGATATTTTGAATTCTGTGAAGGAGATATTTCTCTTGTGCTTGGTGACTTCAATGCTAAAGTTGGTACTGACTCTGACCTTTGGGCAAGAGTTTTAGGTCCCTTTGTTATTGGTAGTTCCAATGGCAATGGAGAACGTTTTCTACAGGTAACTAAACTTAATGGTTTGTTTACGAATAACTAACACATACTACAAAATGGGAACATTTATAAATCTCCATGGGTTTCACCTGATGGGTTACACAGGAATACCAGATCATACAGAGGAGTCGAAATTGGGTCTGATCATTACCTGGTCGAAAGTGTCTTGCAGCTGAAGCTTAAGAAATGTTGTGCTAAGTTTAAGAAAATTATCTTTAACACTGAAGATCTGAAAGATCCAGATATAGCTAAAACATACCAATAGGCTACTTAATCATTATGACAATCGTGGTTTGTTTACTGCTGAGGTTGAGAAAGAATGGATTCAGTTTAAACAGGCTTTTCTTGAAACCAACAGTACTCTTTTAGGTAAAAGAGTACAGAGGAAACAAAATTATTTGAGTGATAAGGATATGGAACTTATTTCTGAAAGAAGGAAGTGTAGGATTAATACGAATCATCACCCTACTAGTCCTAACAGAAGGCATAACAATGAGCTTAATAAATGTGCAAAGATCAGTTAACAAGCTATCAACCAAGATAAGAATCTTTGGCTTGATAGCTTGACTGACAAAAACAAGGAATCAGTTAGACAGCACAACAGCAGGGGCTTGTACTGGATAGTTATTGTCTAGTGTGGGAAGAAACAGACAGGTACATAGGGATTGAGGGATCAAAATCATAAGGTGGTTCCCTATTTTTAAAAATAGGTGATTGTAATTCTTGGATAATTATAGAGGAATTAGTTTACTTTCTGTTCCAGGTAAAGTTCTTTGCATGATTGTGCTTAATATAATCTCATTGATGGACAATTGCCTGATGAACAGTATGGATTCAGTAGTGGTAGGGTATATAATGATAAAATATTTTCACTCAGGCAGATTCTTGAGAAATATTCAGAGTTTCAGAGACCCGTGGTTACTAGCTTCATAGATTTTAAAAAAGCTTTCAACTCTGCTGATCAACATAATTTGTGGTTGACTGTTATATCACACAGAATTTTTTTTTTAATTGAATATCAGATTAGTGAGAATAGATGTAAACCATTTACTGAATGACAAAATTAGAGAAAACAGGCAAAACTGGCATTGCTGGTTTCCTGTAGTCTCTTGATTTGATTTACGATTTTCTTTCAGAAGGAATAAATTTGCTTTGTTGTAACTCAGATTATAAAGAACATATGCAAATACAGACTATGTTGAGTTCTAAATAACTACATTTTATGTGGAATGCCAGATTGCAGATATTTCAGAGAAGCACTGCTTTTGTTTGCTGTATGGCAGATATTTTAGAATTAGGTTTAGTAATTGCAATTATCTTTACACATTTCTTGTTTCACACTCAATTGCTGCACTCCCTATGTGAATGAGTGGAAAATTTAAATTTAATATTTTCCAGTGAAAAAAACTGACTTGGTTAGTAAAAATAGTAACACTTTCCTACCACAAAAAACTTATTCTATACTTCTACAATGTACAAAGTGGAAATAAATCTTTTGGCAATACATTTGAAGTTAAATTACTTAAACAGCATATAAATTCCTCTTATGTTTACTGATGTAACATACCTGGCATACAGATATCTTTTAATTTCAAAAAGCAATTTTGTATTTCTCTGATACTGGGGCACACATCATCTACATCAATAATGTGTACTGACTGTTGTCGAGGACTTGCTCTGCTAATAGCATCTATCATTCTAAAATGAAACAACAACAAAAAAAATTAGACATATGTGAAAAAACATAATTAAAATGCTAATCACAAATATACAGTATGATTCAAAAGTCTAAAAAAATTCATTGAAATAATTCATAATTTATTAATTCATAAATTTTCTACAAGTGGAAATTGGAATGCAAACTTATACTTATTTGTAAGTCAATTGTTGGTATGCAAAACAGTAAAGTCAACACACTGATGCTTGTTTAACAAATGTATTTGCTTAATTATTACCATGCTGAACATGGTTGTAATGCTATAATTACACTGGTTTCCATAAATTAAGGAAAGAAAAATTACGATACACAAAAAAACTATAGGAATGATTCTAATAAAATTTGATGAAAACATGAATTACAATTCTAGTTTCAGAATGGCATAAAATATTTTACACTAGAAACACTTTTCATCAAAGAATAACACTTACAGGAGCATGTCCAAAAATGAGGTGTCAGAATGCAATGGGCAAATTTCTTTAATAAGAAATGTGGTCACCCCTTACAGCAATACAGGCATGACAGCGATGTTCCATACTGTTTATGATGTTGCGAATCAGCTCAGTAGGGAATAATGACCATTGTTCCTTTAAAGCAGTAACAAGCCCCCCCCTCCCCTTTGTTTCTGGCGGCAGGTTGAGGGCAGCAACACGTCTCCCTAGAGCATCCCACAAATGCTCAATTGGATTTAGGTCGGGAGATCAGGCAGGCCACTCCACATATATAATGGTCTCTTCTTGATGGTATTGTTCCACTAGTCGAGCTCTGTGTGGACGAGCATTATCGTCTTGTAAGATTAATGTTTCACCTATTGCACCAATGTAAGGAAGTACATAAGGGTCCAGGATGTCATCTATATACCTTTGAGCATTGAGGTTCCCATTCGTCAAAACATAGAAGTCTGTGCTTTCACCTAAGGAAATGTCACTCCAAACACACACACACTACCTCCACCGTAACTGTCTCTTTGATGGACGTTACTGGGATAAAAGCAGGTACCTCGTTCTCTCCATTCAACTGTTTTCTCCTGAAACGTGAGGAGTATACAAATTACTAGCCTTCTAGCATACGACTCCCTCATGAAGCCTTCTACGCACAGTAGTGGCTTCATGAAGTCATGTCCATAGTGTAATGTCAGAATAAAGAAGGTAGATGCAAATCTTTTATTGAATAATGGATTAAAGTGAATACATGCAAATCCTGAAGTGCATTCATTTAATTTAGAATCATTTTAGCCAGAATGATTTGTTAAAAAAATTCACTGTATTGAATGTCAGATAAGGGAGAATAAATATGGGTATTGTCTATGGCAATTTCAAAATAATTTCGTTTTCTAGAATGCAAGATTGCAGAACTTCTGACGTGTTAATTGTCTTTGTTTTTACAGCAGATATTTTAGAATTATGCTTAGTAATCCCAAATTATTTATTGCACTTTCTCCTTTCCACAATTTTTTTCCATCCAATTGTCGTACACCCAACTGTGACAGCTGATATAAGACAACAGTGACACTGGTGTTCAGTATTCTAGCACCTATGTTTCCTTGCATGCATGGTCAGCTATATTTATTGAATTTAGTGATAGACATTCTACACGACAGAATAAGAATTGTTTAGTCTATCAAAAAGTAAAGAGTTATAATGAATTCTCTGAGAATGTATGCTGTGAAATTATACAGTAATTATTGATTAAACAAAGATTACTGAACTTTTGAATTAGTTTATATGCTTAAAAATTAAACATTATTTAACACCTAAATATAGGTAATGGGCAGAAATATGGAAACAGCAAAGTTTGCAGAAAGCCTTCGGTTTATATTAAACAGTAGCACCTATGTGCCACTGATGAAGGTATGAAACATGCCAATGACATCCCAGCATGCTAAGCATATTGTCTATAAAGGCAAAACCAGTGTAACTGCATGCAATTATTGGTACCATGTCTATAAATATTTTGCGGAAATTTTTTTCTACAACATAAGAGGCATACATGTCATCAATAGATGTAGCAATTTCGAAAGGGGCATGATCATTGGAGTGGGTTTGGCAGGAGCTACAGTCACCAACACAACTGAACTCGCTAATGTTTCATGAGGAACAGTTTTAAAGGCCATGTCTGTATGAGAATCTAAAGGGAAGACATCGCCTGCAAAAATGCATACTCCAGAATCAGGGCATTCGAGAGTTAGTGCGATGTGCAAAGTGAAACTGGCAAGCTACATCTGATCAGTTGTGCATAGATTTCAATGTAGCATGTGTAAGGCCAGTTTTGTCCGACACAGTACTTTGAGAACTCCATAGAGTTGGATATCATGGTAAAGTTGCACTTCACAAGCTACTCATCATACCTGTCAGTGTACATTGTCATGTCCAGTGGTGCAAAGAGCACAAGCAGTGAAGGAATGTGATATGGTCTGATGAATCATCCTACACTTTGTTTCCAACAAATGGATGAGTGCATGTGCGGGTGTCAACTGAAGAAAGCCTACAACTCTGATTGCTCATTTTCTACTATTAAGGGTTTTGGTGGTTCTGTAATGGTGTTGAGTGCTTTCTTGTGGCATTGTTTGGGTGCACTAATTCCATTAGAAGGCAATATTAATGACAGTTGCTATTTGACAGTGCTGAGTAATCATCTTCATCCAATGGTACAGCATATCTTTCATGAAGAGAGAGCTGTCTTTCAAGATAACAATATTCCCATCCACAATGCACATGTAGTCACCCAGTGGTTTGAGAAGCACAAGACTGAACTTTTTCACATATCATGGCACTGCAGTCACCAGATTCAACCTAGCAGAAAATCTATGCGAACTTCTGGAATGTCTCATGCACCATTTTCCAGCTCCATAAAAAAAGCAGGAATTGATCACATTTCTTGTGCACAAATGGTTTAGTGTCCCTTCTTCTGACTTTCAGGTTATTGGGTTGTTTTACCTCTGAGCAGCATTTTTTTTTGCACACCATGGGCTAAATGGCCAGGTTACAAGGACCCAGAAGGCTCAGAGAAGTTTGGGGGAGGGGACCCACTGGAACAGCTGTACCTCCAGTCAAGGTCATCCAGCTTGTTCTTTAATGTGCATAGGGTATGGCTCTCCTGCACACGGGGCCACGGTTTAATGTCTCTCTGACGGATGGCAGTCTTTCCAAGCCCATCACTGACTTTCAGACACTGGTAGACTATGCCAAGATGAATATAGGCTGTAATGGACTCACATAGTGGTCCAACACTCTGTTAGTGATTTTACATTGCTGTTTCTTTTTTTTGCCCATTACCTGCATTTTTAATGTAAAGAATAATGACGTACAATTCTTGTTGTTTGTTATCAGAAATACTAGGATCCACTGCAGCCATTCGGACAAGGGACACTCCAGATGGAAGACCCCAGCTCCAAGTCTTCAGTTCAAAATAAACAGCAAAATATATTATAATTGAAAGTAAAAACAATTACTAAAATACATTAATATTCATGCAGTAAAGCTACATCTTTGTAACAATAATATCATAATTCTAAAACTTAAGGCCATATTTGGTAAGATTTTACAATGCCTCGCTTTTCATTTTTCTGCAAAAGGCTGTTATTATCTTTGGAAAACATGATGTGAAAGCATTTAGCTATATATAATTATATATATTATATATATAATTAAGTCTTAAGTTATATATAAATCTTAAGTGCTGAACTGATTTGTTATCAAGATTTTTTCTCTTATAGTCTAGAGTTCAAATATATGTAAGCAACTGAGAATACATTACCACATAATATAATAAAGGAACTAGAGGAGTAACATATCGCCTCTGGTAAATATGGGATGTTTGTTTCAAAGAAAAATTGAAGTTTTTCATTTTCCAAATTTTACACCTTTTAACAGTAGTATTTCATACTAATGGGTGATTGGAAAATGAACATAGTAATATATTATTGGTCTTATACAATAAAAAAAAAATTCTCATTTAGCCTATAAAATGAAAAAGTTTTCTCAATCCCTAGGGTTAAAGGACAAATCAGTCAGTGTATATAAAATAATTTACTTTTACTATATTAAAATGCTATTGAAAATTTTACAATTAAGTGTTAACTTTTTAAAAATAAACAGCAGTTGGTTGAATTTAATCAATTTCAATTTAAAACATATGAATATCCATTATACTTCTATAAGTATGTTATTTGGGTAATATGTTTTTGGTCAACATTTTATCACCAAATTTCTAACTTCTAGCATAAATATATTGTTTGCAATATTGCTTTAAGTGTTACATTTTCTACATTTAATGCTCTGTAAACAATGTAAATTAAAGCCTTTTGGTAGATTTGCAAACTATGAATCATCATATTTTGTTAGTACCTATTCAACTTAAAAAGAATTTTTCATTAATCTCTTAAAATGAAAAGTTGCATTTTCCCACTGCCTGGGGATGAAGTAACAAACTGTTCTGCCAATGTAAACCCCTTGACCATCACACATCAACAGTAAAATATAAAATTTCTAGCCCATTCAAAATTTTGAAATCTGCAACACTTTTCACCAGAGAGGGTAAAATTTAAACAATAAATGTTTTGTGGAAATTTTTTTTGCAGACATACGGGATTTGAACCCACATGAACCCTCCAGAAACATGTCAGAGTATTCTTCCAGTTGAACTAATGTCAACTCTGTCTTTTTTCTGTTAAATTTAAGACTAAACTCTATCATTGAGATTTTTGGGCCAACCATTGGCACTATCTCTGATCTCGGGTGGCAACTATCACCTTTATATTGGAGAGAGTACGATGGAAACAAATAATAGTCTCATCACGCTATCTTTACAATATAATTCTGTACAATATAAAGGTAATAGTTGCCACCCGAGATCATAGATGGCACCAATGATTGGCCTGAAAATCTCGGTGATAGAGTTTAGTCTTAAAATTAGCGGAAAAAAGACAGAGGTGGCATTAGTTCAACTGGAAGAATAGTCTGGCATGTTTCTGGAGAAATGCGGGTTCAAATCCTGTATGTCAGCAAAATATTTTTCCACAAGATATTTATTGATTTATCAACGTCAAAAGAGCAGCAGGCAAGGCTGTGATTACCATCTATGTTTAAATTAAAACATTTGGGAGATTCGAAAAATGTGAACTATAATAGAAAATGTTTGAAAAATGTGAATTGTAATAGTTCATCAGGATCTAATCCAAAGAGAATTTTTAATTGATCTCTGAAAACAAAACAAAAAATATGTTTTCTCACCCCTTTGGAGAAAAGAAGAAAATCGTTGTCAATGCAAGCTTTCTAACCTTCACATTTCACCCATCCCCATCTGTAACTGAGACACTGGAATCACCCTTCACAACATGTGGAAAGAAGCTCATAACAGCCTTACCTCAACCATATAGTGCCACTTCACTGAAGACAGAATGCAGTCAAATTTCAAACATAATTACATCATTTGCACTTTTTAATTCATTCAATTGTAATTTTCAAATGAGGTTTGAAAACAAAATTAATATGAAAATATATTTCTTTTGAAGCAGCTCACTTGCCACAGGAGCCAATTAACCCTTACAGCATCAGGTTTCTGAAACTGAACTTACTGTGGTAGCCAGACTTATTTTAAGTGTTTTCAGAAAATAAAATAAATAACTTTAGAACCTCATCCTGAAGAAACTAATGAACACTTGCATCCATTTAAAATTTCACTATTTCCAAAAATTTCCACTGTTACAGAATGCAATTATAGGTATTAGGAAATTTTGAAAATGCAAATGAATCATAATATTTGATCAAACTTTCTTGCTCAGAAATTGATTAAAATAACTTAATTTTTTTGTCATTGAGCAATAAAATTTTTAAGCTTATCCTTCAAGTAATTTGCATGTTAAAATTTTTTAGGATAAAACTCGAGCTTTTCAGAGCAAGGACTGCACTCTGTCTTCAGTGAAGTGACACTATATGGTGAGTTAAGGCTGTTAAGAGCTTCTTTCCACCTGTTGTGAAGGTGATTCCAGTGTCTCAGTTGCAGGTGGGGACGGGCAAAATCATTATTTCAGTACCCTTGAAGGATATGGTTCCATAGTAAGTGGATGCACATGCTGTAACACTCCAAAGATTATTAACTTTTAAAGTTGGACCTTTTGTCTGATCCAAATTTATTCAAATTCCGGATAGGTGTATTGGGCGCCAGGCAATAATAACTTGCCAAACGAAGTTGAAATAGAGTTTGTTAAGTATTTATCAAGCGTTACTTATTAAGTAAGAATTAAAAAAAAGAGGATTGTCAAGTTTAAAGTTTAAATACAATAAAAAAATCAACTAATGTTGCTCAAGAGAAAAAAATAGCAAAGATTCAAAAGTTTGTAAAACAAACAAAGTTTATTTCCAAAAAATTCAACTCACCAAACTCAATGGTAGAATGCATTAGTAACTCACATCTATCTAAAGTAACATCATCTTAACTTCCACTAACAGCACTTTCTGTGGCCCAAGGCCACCACTCTACTCACAACACACTCTTTCTACTCTGTAACAATCTCTCTAACAATCTCTATCTGACTCTGTGACCTAACGTTACTTAGTTATCACATGCATAAAGTCCGACACATGGTTATTGCATGCAGGGAAAGACATTTGTATAAACTGATGATTGTGCAAGCTATGACACAAGAGAGGTCGTGTCCTACATATGCTTTAGGTGGTTGACAATCAAAAGGTCAGAGTTGCACATGTGTAACTCCTACAGCTCTGAACAAGAATTGAGACAGTCCAAAAAATGAAATAATCCCCAAAATGATAAATATAATGTAAATAAAGCAAAACTGGTTAAGGAAAAGTAAAAGTGAATGGGTGGACCATCACAATGCTAGCAGTGTGGTGTTCTCCCAGTCTATGGTTTCTGCATGTTGTATTGCCATTTCAGCAGCAGCAGTTGTTAGATTGTTTTGGCTGACATCTGTTTGACACTCTCTGAACCTCTCCTGTAGAGAAGTGTGGTTTTTCTGATATAGTAAACAATGTAATTATCTGGCAAATGTAGGGGAAATTGATATATACTGATTTTTGCAGGAGGCTAAATTAGTCTCTATCCTTTTTTTTTTAATTTACTTCAGATTTGGAGTTGGACTGAAAACTATTATTTTTTGGGCTCTGAGTAACTAGTAGACTAATTTGCATAAAACAGGAATGTATGTTTCTTTTATTGATTGAATTTAATACAATACACTTAAATGTATATGACTTTAATTTTTTTGGAAATTTAGTGTAATATAATAATTTCATAGTGGCATAGTATACAAAGACATTTTGCTTTAAATTAAATTCTTATACGTCTTAATTACAAATTTACTTACTGGGACTCTGTGACCAGCAAAATGAGGGGCAGCTTTATTGAGGTTCATGTCGAGTAGTATAGAAGGCACTACAAATGATTCTGGAAGACTGAAACAATAAAAAAGCTCAATTGATAATACAAAATTAATTTAATGATTTAATCCTAGAATGCTACATTGAATGGAAATTCACCAATTTCAAACTTTTATCAATATAACACAAAATATTACTGGTTTCAGTCCAGACTAAAGCAATTTGATCAACTGAATAATGAAGTTATACTCATGCAAAAGATACATATTAGTTTTCCTTAATATGCTCACCATCCAGTCTGCCCATCCATCCCATCCATACATCCATCCAGAATCCTTAAGCAGCCATGAGCTACAGAGGTCGAAACAGACTGTGCAATTTAATTCTCCAAATGGTTTAACAGCTGCCTACAACATAGTGAACCACCTGAAAGTACTTTTAAAATGATATATTATTACAAAAGACTTTCACCTAACAACCTTAATTAGAGCTTCCTGCAAAATAATCGATGGAGGGAACAGAAAAACGGCTAACCACAGGGGAGTGTGCTTGCCCCCATACTGTATAACATTTATACAAATGACCAGCCAATATACCGACATACAAAGCAATTTACCTACACAGATGACAAAACCGTGGCTGCTCAAGGAGAAAGTTTCCAAGAAGTCAAAACTAAACTATCCAGAGCCCTAAACAAGCTGGTTCAATACTATGACAAAAATCTTCTGAAACCTAATCCCAGTAAGGCCCAGACATGTGCATTCCACCTAAGGAACAGGGACATGAAAAAGAAATTAAAGATTACACGGAGAGGACAAGAACTACAAATGTGCGACTTCCCCAAATACCTAGGCATAACACTTGACTGAACTCTTTTCTTCAACACAGCCAGAATAATAAAGAAAAAATTTCTGCTAGAAACAACATTATCCAGAAACTCAAAGCAACATCTTGGGGATCAGAGCCTAATGTGCTGCGAAATGTTGATGTGGCAATAAATGAGACCTGTCCCATTAAAACGGGATGCCTAATACCAACCCCAATTGGAAAAATATACCCATTGGCTGGCATTGCCCCACCAAACATTCGGAGGAAAGTACAATTGAAGTGGAAAAACAAAACAAGAAACAGACCTCAGACACCTGCTTTACGGACATGAGCCAGCAAGATCAAGACTCAAGTCGAGAAGGAGCTTTATGTGAGAAATATCTACCAACTAGAGATCCCTCCAGAAAGATGGCGTGTCGATCTCTGGAAGGAACAAAACCCAAGCGTGTGGAGTGAACCAAAGGAGGAACACGCACCTAGGTACCAACTCCCATATGCCTTCTGGAAAGTGTTAAATATATTGAGAACTGGAGTCACTCGAAGCAAGACTAACCTCAAGAAGTGGAACATACAGATCGAACATGAAAAAAGTGAATGGGGAGATGCAGGACTACGCACACCTGCTGACATGCCAAAATATGGGAGAACCCTGTACCATGGATGATTTGATTCTCGTAAATAACAAGGCAACTGCTGCTGCTAATACTGGAAAGGGAGAATATGAATTTGGTATTCCGGACATGATTGGTTGGTTGGTTGGTTGGTTGGTTGGTGAGTGAATGGGTTGGTCAGTCGGTAAGTAAATAAATAAGTAAGTTTCTCCAAACATGTCTTCTGAGCTACAGCTACTGCATTCGGCCAATTCCAATAAGGTCCTGTTTGACATTGTCTGTCCACTAAATCCGAGGTCTCCCACTATTATGAGGCCTTTAGGCACATTGTTCATATTAATATGATTACTCTACATCACTGTAAGGCTAAAAAACTGAGACATTAAGTTGGATTTATTTTTAACTACAAAATACCATGGGTCTCCCTTGGGTTGTTCTCCTTTGCTTGACAAACGATCCTTGGCTTCATATCTGATAAATACATGAGTCTAATCTTCTGTCATGGGTAGTCTAGTCCTTAATATTATCTTGATTTTGACATTGTTCTTGTTGGGGATTCTTTAGCAAGGTTGACATCTGTTTGAGAGTGGCACAGACAGAGAGAGATACTATATGATGTTGGAATTTCTGATTTGCTGCACATGTTAACCAAGTATATGTAGATTTCCAGCACATCACAACTTTTCCAGAAGAACGAATGATGGATCTCATTAGATATGCATTATGCATTTCACATTGTTGCCCCAAAGCATCATCAGGTGAAATAGTTGTTTTGTGGCAGGACGGATGTTAGCATGCTGTGGTCAGTGTTTATAGGTTCAAAGCACATGGATGGTAGTATTTGTGGTGCCTTCTACTCAGGGGTTTAGGAAATATAATTTTAAAGCTATGATGTTCTAAATAATGTGGTTAGTTCTACTCCCATTGTTTGTAATGATGATAGATGCATTGGTGACTTTAATGTTGGCCCTTGGTGGCTTTAATTTTGGCTATTTCTAAACTTAAACTTCATAAATCCCCAGGGGTAGATGAAATTACTATGGAAATGCTTTGAGCTGGGAATGTTTCGGTTACCACTTGGATGACTGAAATTTTAAATATCTTTTATGATAAAGGCATGGTTCCTAAGATTTTACCAGAGCTATTATTATCTCCATTTTCAAAAAAGGTGATTGCATTTCTTGTGATAACTATAGGAGTATCAGCCTACTCTCTGTTCCAGGGAAAGTTCTTTGCATGATTGTGCTTAATAGAATTAAGAATCAGGTTGACAGGCAATTGCGTGATGAGCAATATGGATTAAGAAATGGTAGCGAATGTGTGGATCACATATTTTCACTTAGGCAGATTCTTGAGAAATGTTTAGAGTTTCAGAAACCTTTGGTTGCTAGCTTTCCATGGCCGAGTGGTTAGTGCGCTTGGCTACTGATCTAAGGGACCTGGGTTCGAGCCCCGGGTAAGACATGGATGTGTCGTTTTTCTGCTGAGGTTCTCTAATCCTCTCAGACCTTCTACTATTGCATATAAACTGACAGGCTCCTGTCAGACCTCTGTAGCAAGCAGATATTGATGATGTGTGCCATGAGATTAACAAACGAACAGGGATTGCTGCCGGGACTTTTGAGAATCTATGGAGAGTGTGGAGAAATAGGTAAAGCTAAAGACTAAAATTAGACGTTATAATAACTTGGTTCTTTCTAGGGTTAGTTTTGGAAGTGAAACTTGGATGCTTTGTAAACAAGATAACAGGAAATTAGATGCTTTTGATTCTAGATGCTTATGCAGACTTAGAATGCAGTGGGCAGACAATGTCAAATAGGATTTGTTAGAATTGGTGTGCTGTGGGTCATTGTGAATGGTGAATTGGTGAGCTCAGGACCGATATGCTTGGTGAACTAAATTGTACATTCTGGTTGGACCTCCATAGCCCATGGCTGCTTGAGGAGGAGGAGGATGATAACAGCTTTATATATACAGAAATGTGGGATATTATGAGTGGTGGTGTGGATTTATCTGAGGGTCATGCAGAAAAAGCAGATATGGGGGGTTGTCTAATTTTGTTTAATGTTTGGATAATTTTTGATTAGTATTTTTCATGCTGAGGAGGATAGTGAGATTATGTCATTATTATAGATTTAATATATATTTACATATATTTCTAGGTTTTCAGCAAATTTTTTTAGAATTTTGGTTGGGGGAGGGGAGAATAATGTTGGTGCATCATTAACATTTGGTGTCAGGTTGTATGTGATGACAGTTTGAGTTAGGGCTGGTTTTGGTTAGACTTTTCAAAATCATCCTGATGTATTGCCAGTAGGGTTGAGAATTGTGTGAAATTTCAATTGAAAATTTTAATAGTTTTTAGCACATTTCAGATATATTTAAAAGTTTTGTTAAAATTATCTTGTTTTAAGTTAATTAGCATATTGTTTTAAAGCAAAATTATTTTTTATCACACTGTTTTATCACACATGCTGGATGGCCTTGACAGGAGGCTACCATCTATCTCCTAAAATCTATTCAGTGACTCCCCTTCCTTCTTATTAAAATATAAATTTAAAAAAAGTCAATTTTTTCTGAATTATTTGATTCTAATATAAACAGTTCTTAATGTTTTTGTCAATGCATAAATTTGTTATTCTTTTAGTCATTTATGCATATAACCCATAACTTAGACTTTTGATGATCAGCTAACTCTAAACCTAAGAAAAACAGTGTGATAAAAAAATCATTTTGCTTTAAAACAATATACTAATTAACTTAAAACAAGATAATTTTAACAAAAATTTTAAATACATCTGAAATGTGCTAAAAACTATTAAAATTTTCAATTGAAGCTTCACACAATTCTCAACCCAACTGGCAATACATCAGGATGATTTTGAAAAGTCTAACCAAAAACCAGCCCTAACTCAAGCTGTCATCACATACAATTTCATGGCATCTCAGGGGCATGCCTGATTTGGAAGTGCTCTAAGAGATGCACTGGGCATGTTTATCCTAGATTTTAAGAGGAGATCGAGCAGTTTTCGCAGTTTAGGGTAGAATATTACAGAGATGTTGAATAAATTTCCGAAATTTAAAATTAATGAGCTTTCAAGTGAATTTTACTAAAAAAATATATAAGACAAGGTTATATATTTCAAAATTAATTTTGTTGACTGCCCTATTCAGGGTAGTATGCTCCTTTGTTGGCAGTTCGTTACTCCTCTCATAGAGTACTTCCGAATCATCCTCTTTTCCACGGCACCTCAGGGGCACATCTTGACCTTATCTAACCCATGCAACCTACATGTGCATCCACTGATTGAGTGCATCATGTCTCCAACACATCCCACTGCCAGGACAATGCATGCCTGACGATGTGTGGAAGAGGATGGCATTAAAAGGGTAGCAAAGCCTAATCACAGATATCTCATATAGGCAATTGGCTCAACAAAGTTTAGAACCCTATGACACTCAGTGACTCGTACTACAGAGGCAGCAAAGTGCTGATTAATAACACCACCACATGGAAGAACTCTCAGTCACTAACAAGTGAGAAGCAAAAACACTGGACCTGTAAAAACACTAGCTTCCATGAAGAACAGCATACAATCCAGACTTGCCTCCTGTACAAGCTGTCTCTAGTGTAAGCTGTCTCTAGAAGAGCACAGTAATGAAACCAATGCAGGTGCGACTTAGTAACCTAAACTTCATCGCACCGATCTACGACTATCAGTTATTCCATTAGTGTCAATGAGCCGATTGTTTCCCCCGATACCATGACTAGTCCAGCACCTACAGAGTTTATAGAGTTAATTTAATCTTTATTTAATCAATAAGAGTATGAACATCATGTAAAAAAACCAGTTATATAGAAAACTAAAAGTAACTGAGGTGTAAAAGATCTGGGATAACTATTCTGAATACAAAACAAGAATATAGAGTCAAAATCGTTTAAAATTGCCAGTATGTTGTAAAAAACGAAAAAAAAAAAAAATGAGTAAAAAGCAACAATTTAATAAAAGATGTCTAAGTGTAAGAGGTTCGGACATAAAATCATGAAAGCTGAAATATATACGATGTTCTAAGTTAAAATTAGGACAATGAATTAAAATATGACAGTTAAAATGGTGTCACAAAACTCATACTTAGGTTCTTACTTCTTTTCTTCTATGGACTGATGACAACATCAGTCCATAGAAGAAAAGAATGAGTAAGAAATGAATAAGTGAAGCTGAACTAGTACAACTAACTCCTTGCAATTCCTGCAGAATATTACTGCCAATGTTTGATAACACACTTGATCTCAAAGAGCTTGTTTGCAATCTGTTTGGACTAAGATCTCTGCCACTGTACCCTGAGCTCAATGGTAAATCGCTACCAGAAGCCCAGATATGGAACCCGGCAGCAGAGAGCTGGACAGCAGCATGGCCAACTTGGCAGTAGTATCTGCAAAGTAATTTCCTTGATTCCAATGTGAACGGCTACCCAATAGAAAAGGATGTTTGAGGTCGCTGTCAGATGATGGAGCTGCTGGTGGATCTTGGAGAGAACAGGTGAGGCCTAGGCAGCATTGAGATCAAATACTGTAGTGAGCTAAGAGAGCCAGTAATAAGCATACACTGACAATGATGATTAGCCACCACATAGTCCAAAGCGAGGCTGACAGTGTACAACTGTGCAGTGAAGAGGAACACTGCTGTGTATTTGGTCTGCAATGATAGTATTACAGCAGACCATGGACTTCCCACTAAGGTGTCGGACCTCAAGCCAATTGTGAAAATGGGCAAGAAATCCAGGTGCTCAGCATGGTGGGAGGAGGCTCAGTTGGTAGTGTGCCAGGCTCGTAACCTGCAATTATCAGGTTTGGGTTTCAGCTGGGCAAGTGTAGAGATTATTCTCTGCCAAACTCCCCACCCTGCCTACAGTGAATAGGGGGTCACTGTTGGGTTTGAAAAGGTCGCCGTCTGTTGGATGGGACATTAAGCAGTGGTCCCGTGTGCGGGAGAGATACACCCTCGTACGTTAAAGAACACGCTGGATGGCCTTGACGGGAGGCTGACACCCTTTTCCCAACAGCTGTCCAGTGGGTCCCCTCACCCAACCATCCACAAAACTACGAGAGCTTCGAACGTGGACATCTGTCCCAAATAACTGATATTTAAGTAGCGAAAATCATGTTTTAAAAAATTAAAAGAGCTCAAATTTACCCTTAAAAATGGTAGACTTTTGGCACATTCATGTACAGAGTTGCAGTAAAAATTAGACCATAATGCTACCTAACCATATTGGTAATAAATCATCGGCACGGTTCAAATTTCGGAAGTTTCCTAATCCGAGATATGAATGAACTAATTGATTTTGATAATATTAAACTAATGTAGATGATAGGTACTCTCCCAGCTGCTCTGCAGCCTTAATGTCAGTGTTCTGACAGACCTCAACCAGCACAAAAGGCTCAAAATTTGAAAGTACCAAAATTAGAGATATGAATAAACAGAAGATTCCAATAATATAAAGTAATGCAGACGATAGGTACTCTCTCAGCTGCTTTGCAGCCTCAATGTCAGCATTTTGATAGGCCTCAACCAGCATATGAAGGTGGCTTTTGGTGCCATCCATATGATGTAGTATTGTCCTGTATAGTGGAAGATTGGATGGCATCATTCAATCATATTTAAGCTCAGCACGGTGGTTGGCAAAGAGTTGCTGGTACACAAAAGGCTTCTCCATCCTGCAAAGACAGAAGTTTCAGGAAGAGAAAACAGTGAGACGTGGTGGAAGTGGCTTGGCTGTCGACTGCGCAAAGCTATCAAGACTGATGTTGATGTCTTTGAGATAGCCTTGGAAATGCAAACCGAAAGGATGAATAGTAGCCGGATGATTCTGATAAAGCATTTCCCAATGAGGACTAAAAACACGGTCACAAGTGGGATGGCCCAGCAGGAATCACAATTTTGGTGTATACTGTAGGGACAACTGCTGATGGCAAATAGATAAAGATGGTTCATTACTCTCAACATACTCTGGACAGGGGAGGTGCAGAAGGCCTCATAGCAGAGAGGGTCAGTACTTTCACTACCGAATCCCAGGCAGAATCATACATCTGGGATCTGTAGTCCAGTTTCGACCAAACAAGTACAGAGTACATGCAGATCAAAGAACATCAGTCTGCTCCCCAGGAAGGAGAGGGACTGAGATTACATATGTGTGGTGGTAAGAAGATCCATTTCCGGTTAAAGAAGAGACTGTGAAACTTTGTCTCTGCCACAACTGGAATGATGCTACCCTTAAGCCGAAGCTTGGCCAGATGGAGATTGTGTTTGTGGCAAAAATGCACACAAGCTGTCTTCTGTGGGGAGAACTGAAACACATTTGCAGTCACCAAAACTAAGAGACTGTTCAGGGCAATTTGCAGTTGTTGTTCAATGACCCTCATGCTGGACGATAAGCAAAAGGCACTAATATTGTTGACATGGAGGATATTGCCTACAGTCAGAGGAAGCTGCCAAGTTATATAATTAATCTTGACAATGAAAAGCATAACACTCAAAACACAGCCTTGTGGTACCTTGAAGATAAGAAGACGAACATGAAGATAAGAAGTTGAAGATGACTTCTTATCTACATGTTCGTTGATGACTTCTTATCTACATGATGATGATGATATGGAGTGCAACTTCTCAAGCCAAAGCCATGGAGATCATGAAGAACGTTGAATCTCCAAGCCATGTCATACGTTTTTCGATGTCAAAGAAAATATACCAGGTGCTCTTGTTTTAAATGTGAATTTCTGATAGATGATTCAAGATGTATTAGGTGGTCAAGAGTTGATCATTGCCTGCGAAAGCCACACTGGGTGTTGGAAAGAACGTTGTGATGTTCTAAATACCAGATGAGTCTGGTATTTACCATTCTTTCAAAAACTTTGTGCAAACAGATCGTCAATAGGACAAGGAATCTTAGAATCTTTTCCTGGTTTGGGGGGGGCGGGGGGTGGTTCAGTTGGTAGCGTGCCAGGCTCGTAATCTGTAGTTCCCAGGTTCGAGTCCCAGCTGGGTCAGCGTTGAGATTTATCTCCGCAAAATTCCCCGCCCTGCCCACGGTCAGTAGGGGACACCGATGGGTTTGGAAAGGCCGCCGTCCGTCGGATGGGACGTTAAGCCGTGGTCCTGTGTGCGGGAGAGCCATACCCTGTGCACGTTAAAGAACACGCTGGATGGCCTTGACGGGAGGCTACCATCTGTCTCCCAACAGCTGTTCCAGTGGGTCCCCTCCCCCAACCTTCTCTGAGCCTTCGGGGTCCATGTGACCTGGCCATTTAGCCCATGGTGTGCAAAAAAGTGCCGCTCAGAGGTAAAACAACCCAACACAACCCAACCCTGGTTTGGGGATTGCCAAGATCAGTAAGGAGTCCGGAAACTGCTACTCGAAAAAAATGCAATTGAAAAGAGAGAACAGCCGATCCTTACTCAATGATGAAAGATATTGGAGCATGGCATAATGCACATTGTCTGGGCTGATAGCAGATCAAGGTGAAGCTCCTCTGCTGTGAATGGCCTGTTGTAAGGCTCCAGATCATTTGAGTGGAATGCATTCAGAATTGTCCGTCTGGGTCAGAAACTCAGAAGAACAGCAAAAAAAAAAGAGATAGAGGAAAATGTTTCCCCCAAAGTGTCGGAGATCAGCAATACCTGCCATTGTGCTCCAGGATTGATAATGAGTGGGATGTTTAGTTCCCCCCCATCTTCCAGACTTTATCCACATGCCCTTAGAATGGGCCATGTGAATGATAGTTTTAAGATGTGTATTTAATCCAAGATTCCTTTTGGCTGTAAACAGAAATCTCATATTCACCAGGATGAAAATGGGCATTTGCCCTGGCACATATGAATGTTTCGTGGTTAGGGGATTTCAGATATCTCCAACCCCCAACCCCTCCCATCCCTAAGCCTGGTTCTGAGCCTTACAAGCCATGATACAATCGGGATTACACCACAGATTTGGAAATTGAGGAAACCTTACCTAGGTCTAAGGAATAGTCAAGGCAGCTGCATGGACAATACAGTCTGTCATCTCCACAACTGTAATATTGATTGGCTCCTGGTTGACAGATTGGTGGTGGAACTCACAGGAGTTTTAAACCACTCCAATCAGCCCAATCACACCTCTGCAATGATACATGTTAAGGGTCACAAGGTGCCCCCAAGGGAGATGGTACATACCACAGGGAGATTATCACTCCTGTGAAGGTCTCTGCAGGACCCTACCTCTCCTGTTGTGGGGTCAGTACTGCCCCAAAATGGATCATGTCCATTGAAGTCCCCCATAAGAAGGGGAGGGGGGAGGGTGGTAACTGTGAGACAAGATCATCAATGTCTTCCTGGAAGATAGGCAGAGCAGACAGCCAACGAAAATCCCATGAAGAGGCATATGGTCACCACCTCTAAGTTGGTGGTCAGGAGTATGACCTGGAATGAAGTATGGTTGCTCACGAGGATAGCAACACCCCTGCAAACTGGACTACCTCTATCCCAGTTATGCCAAACAAAAGAAAAGTGTTGGATCATGGGATAAGTGACTGGCTGCAAACAAGTTTTCTGCAGGCACATGGAAATGGGCTGCTGTGCCTGAAGGCAGACCTTGATGTTGTCAAGATTCCTTTGGTATCCATGACAACTCCATTGTAGGAGTGTGACCATCTCAAGACTTAAAAGAATGGGCACACAACAAATCCCTATTCAATTTAATTGCTGCTGTGGACGTTTTTATGAATAAGGGGCAGTCTGTATCCATTATTGACATTCCAAGAGACATGTTTCAATGGACATGATCCATTTTGACATTCCAAGAGACATGGATCAGTACTGCCTTTTGAGAAAAGTGAGTTATTTTTTTTTTTGGGGGGGGGGTGATCTGGTGGGGGCTCTTTGGCTTTGAAGGTCTCTACACAGCTTTCCACTTCCAGAGGTGGAAGGTAACTGATCTTTCCAATAACTGCACCAGCATAGGAAACCTCCCCAGGCGAGGCGAGTGGTGCCCAGAACTTTCTTGCCTTGGGTAAGAAATGTTATTTACAGTTTGGAGGCTTTGTACCACTTTTCCAACTGCCACTTGGGACAGTCGAAAAAGAATGCCAGATGGTTGCCACTACAGTTCACACAGCTTGACTTTTCTGCTGTGCAGTCAGGATCAAGGTGATTGCAGTCAGGATCAAGGTGACTTGTGCATGCAGTGGTAGCCAGGATCAAGGTGATCCTGGCTAACACCGCAAGCACAAGTGGGTTTGCCCCATCAAGCTGTGTGGAATGGCCATACTTCTGACACTGAAAGGTCCAGAGGATTAGAAATATGTGGTAGTACTTCACAGTGAAGGTATCCGCCTTGATTGATGTTGCCAGCCATGATGTGTTAAAAGGCAAAATCAGTACTTGGGTTGGTACCAATTTCCAATCACAATACATCGAACCTGATGGACAACAGTTACTCCTTGGGTGGAAATCTCCGATAGGAATTCCTCCTCAGTGACTTTGAGAAGTTTCCACTTAGAGACCACATCCTGAGAGAAATTCAGATATTTGGGGTGAGGGTGGGGGGTGTAACTGTTACCACCAGTCCACCAACTGCCATAACCTTAAAGAGAAGTGCTGAGTATTTTGAGCAAGTGGTCTCAACAAGCAAGTTGCCAGATCATAGATGCTTGATGGATTTCAGTGAACCCACAAGACCTTTCAAACCTTTTGCTGATGAAAAATGGGACATGTCCTCAATTATCTGTGAAATGGATGATCAGGAACCAGGGAACAGAAGATGAAGACAAAGAAGATGAGGGTGAAGAAGAGGACAGTGAAGACAGATCCTTGGGAGAAAATCTTTTTGCAGACAAGGCAGAATTCAATGTCCATGGTCTCTACTCACCACAGAAAGATCACCAAATGGGAGTGATGAGATGGGACATTGTCTTGTTGAAGAGAGCATCTTACTGTGGGAAACAGATAGCCATGAGTAAGTGTAGGAGGTCGGCAAATACTTCAACATAGCCTTGTACAGTGATGACATTCTCAAGGGTTTAGCAGGAGCCCTAAGGTGGCCTGCATAAACAGGCCTCTGAACATTACACCACCTACACTGGCCTATAACACTCTGACTTGACAATTGAGGTCTATGTCACACAATGGCCTCTCATTGGCCTGTTGTAGTTGGAATCTCCATTCGTCAGATCAAGGTATCTGTTTTCAGTCTTCCACGGTCCATTGCCCACGGCAGCCTCATAGCCCAGTGACTTGCTGTTAACAAGTGTACGCAATGTGGGTGTCAGTTGCCATATCCAAGTTGTATCATTGTACGTCAAATGATCTTTGCACAAACTTTGGTAGATGACCTTTTCTTGAATGCCAACATTATCAAATGTAAATGGCCTCTGTTCTGATATGGGAGAAGTAACTGCCTAGTTATGGCCTAGCTAAGGCTAGTTATGGCCTGCCACATTTTTCCTGGTACTGGCAGGTTTTGCCAATTTCGGTTTAGTCCTGGTACACATATGATAGTCACATCTGGATCTATACACACTGGTCACTGAATTAGAAACCTTTACGTAAACATCACTTGCACAGCATATATGCAAAATACATGGTCACGTGCATCACTTTATGATCTAGGCAACTATTTCACTGGAAGGAGAGCTATGCACCAATCCCCTGTGATGATGCATAGAACCGGCCAAGCCTAGCACCTAACGTCCGACCCCGCCATCTCGTGGTGCAGACTGTTAGTATCTTTCAAAAGAGATACTCTATTGTGGAAGTGAACGGAAGGGGAGGGCTGCCAGATTAGTGTGGCCTACTGATCTGGACAACTTTGGCTACTTTTCTTTTTTTTCTACTCTGCTGTGGAGTGGTCAACCACACAGGGTCATGGTGCTGACCAATACACTAACCGGAATACAATAATGTCTCTGAGCTTGATTTTGGATCCCAAATTTGCTGCACTGGTAGGCTTCTGTGGAGGGAAAATCTTCTGCTGTGTTTTCTGTATGTTTGTGGGTTGACAGCCCCAAGTGAATAGATTCACAGGATATGTTTATCAGCTAGTGGATAATCCTGAGCAGAGGTCATCATAGGCACCTGAACTCTTTGCTTCTACTGGCATTGTCAAATTCTACATTGAGTGAAGTCTTCCAGTGTAGATGGCTTCAGCCTTTAGTGGTGGGGAAATGGATCTTTGCCCCATGTCTGCGATTAGGGGGCTGTATGATATTGTTGCCATTCTCTCTCTCAATAAATATAGTTCCTTTAAACATCCCACTAACCATTTTCTCTCCATAGGAAATTGGATTGTGAGGACTTTGCACAGAGCTTTTTCTCTTGATGTCCTCACACAAGAACTGCATCGTTATAGATATTCTCAGCCTGCAAGAGACCAGAGGGACAGATAAAGGTCAGATTCTTAAAAATAATCTTAAGTTTCTCTTTTCAGGGAGGGAAAACAATAAACATCACAAAGGCATGGGTCTGCTTCTCAGCAGACATGCTAGTGATGCTCTTCTAGGATATAAGTGCATTAATGAAAGATTTCTTACAGCATAATTTCAGACAAGCGTTAAAGACTTGAATGTTATCTGCTGTTATGATCCCACTGAGGATGCCAATGAGGATGAGAAGGATAGGTTTTACGGACAACTTCAGGATATTTTGAATTCTGTCAAGAAAGGAGATATTACCCTTGTTCTAGGTGACTTCAATGCCAAAGTTGGTACTGACTCTGACCTTAGGGGAGGAGTGATAGGCCCTTTTGGTATTGGTAGCTGCAATAGGCAACGTCTCCTACAGGTAAGTAAACTCAATGGTTTCAGAATAACTAACACTGATTACAAACACTACGACATACATAAGTACACATGGGTTTGACCTTATGGGCTGCATAAGAATATGATTGATTATATATTAATTAACAGCAAATGGGCTAGTTCTGTTAGGAATACTAGGTCATATAGGGGAGCTGAAATTGGATCTGATCATTACCTTGCTAAAAGTGTCTTGACTCTTAAACTTAAAAAGTGTTGTGCTAGGGTTTAAAAATTTACCTTTAATACTGAAGCTCTGATAGACCCAGTTAGACTCTGATAGACCAGTACCATGATAGGTTACTTAGTCATTATGACAGTCATGGTTTGCTTACCACTGAAGTTGAGGAAGAATGGGACCATTTTAAACAGGCTTTTTTGGAAACTAACAGTACTCTTTTAGGGAAAAAGGAGCAGAGGAGGCAGAATTATTTGAGTGATAAGGCACTTGAGCTTATTTCAGAAAGAAAGAATTGCAGGAATGTCCTTAATCAATACCCTACTAGTCCTAATAGAAAGCATTACAGAGAGCTTAATAAATGTGTAAAGGATCAGTTAGCTGCTGACAAGAATCTTTGGCTTGATGGCTTAGCTGACAAAGACAGTACAACAGCATAGAGCTGTACCCAATAGTTAATGTTTTGTGTGGTAGAAAACGGACAGGTATACAGGGATTGAAGGATAAACAAGGTAAGGTTATAGAAGGTGAGGATTCTGTCTTGGCTAGGTGGGCTGAGCATTTCAGTGATGTTCTAAACAATGTGGTTAGTTCTACTGCCATTGTTTGCAATGTTGATAGATGCATTGATGGCTTTAATGTTGACCCTATAACACAATCTGAAGTTATTTTTGCTGTTTCTAAATTTAAACTTCATAAATCCCCAGGAGTAGATGAAATTACTATGGAAATGCTTAGAGCCGGGAATGTTTCAATTACCACTTGGATGATTGAAATTTTGAATATCTTTTATGATAAAGGCATGGTTCTTAAGGGCATGGCCATTTATATACCTCTTATAAATTTATATACCTCATATTAACCACTTGGCCATTTTATTTACGTTATATTTATCATTTTGGGTATTATTCTTCAGTTGGATCATCATATCTCCTCACCCAAGTCTGCTAAAGAGTTGGGCATGCGCAACTCCAACTTCTGATTGACAGCTACTAAAGTGTGCATAAGGACATGCCCCCTCTTGCATCATACCTAGTATGAGTGTGTGATCGTCATATTATGCAAACGTTTTTCCCAGCATGCAATACACACGTCAGTTGCACACCGCACATCCAAATATTATTAACTCCAATTTCACACATTAAAGGATTTTACAAGTTTTTTTATGTCAATAGCAAGATTTTGAAACTAATCTTGATGGCAACCCTGCCATAGCACACTTGTTTAACTAAAAATAAATGGGCTAAGCCAGTAAGCTTATAGAAGTAATGGCAAATACAGTATAATCATGTTAAATATTAAATTTGTTACAGAACTAGTGTGTACTTTACTAATCTAAGTATTAGTATACAATTAAATATTGTACATGACTTCAAATTCCAAAGCCAAAAAGTTTCTCAAATTCAAACCTGCCCTCTATAGACTACTGATACAGTTAAGATTCTTACTTGGATGTAATAAACTAAATTTAATACGTAAATAAAAACACCTAAACATAAATATGAAATATATTTATTGAGAACTTTGGATTTTGCAGAAAACTAATTATTAACTTTTGTAATACAAAAAACCTAATCAATTTTAATAATGCACAATTATACTGTAATAAAAGCTTAAAATGCTTCACAAAGTTTGGTAAGATGGCTTTTCAAAGTTAAAATTGTACCCATAGAATTTCTGGCAACTTGGAAATATGAGATGGATAGTACTGATAAAACCACCATGATCAAAGAATCAAAATGGTCTCATTCTTCTTCGGCCTTAGTTGTGCAAATACACCCAGTTGTCACACAAGAAATCTATTGGGTTCTGAGTCAACATGCAGCTTTGGCTACATTAAATTCCTTTACATACTGAGTGTTGAGGTTAATTCTTTTAATATTAACATATTTCTTAAGCTTCAGCTATAAAACACTTTTAACATGGTAATCATCAGACCCAATTTTAAGTCCCTGGTATGTTCTGGTGTTAACAGTGCTAGCTCATTTGCTGTTAATTAATACATAATGAATGATATTCCCCAAACAACTGCACTTGGAATAGTGCTACTTTTTTATTTTCTGATGTTTCCAAAAATCTATTATTACTAAACTACATAAACCATAATATAACAAAATTAAATCATCATTGAAATTATAAGGGAGAAAACTGAAATACAAACAAATACAAAAATCACAAAACAATCAAATCAACAATGCATTAACTGAAATCTGCTTCCAACATACATAAGAAAAATAAACAAAATATTGGCAACGAAACAAAACCATAATCTTGGACCAAGGAGGGGGATACATATCAGCTTTAGCAACTTTACAAGAGGAGTGTTTAACAGCTTTAAATTCAAACAAGTTATAAAAAATATAAATTGTTCACAGTTTATTATTGCATAACATCATTATCCTTAAGCAGCTATGAGCTACAGAGGTTCAACCAGACTGTCCAATTCAGTTCTCCAAACACATCTTTCCTGAGCTGCATCTTACCAATGTAGACCAATTCTAACAAGGTCCTGTTTGACATTGTCTGCCCATAGCATTATAGGTCTCCCCCACTTTCCGAGATCTTTTGGCACACTGTTCATAATTTTATTTGCTAATCTATAGTTATTCATACAGGCAACATGGCGAAACTAATGGAATCTCTCTGCTCAATATGCTGCTAAAAGGAGGTTGCTGACTCCTTTGCCTAATATCATCATTACTTACAAAACTGAAACACCTAATGCCCTAGGCACTGTGTAAGCATTTAATTTTCTGCAATCTTGTTTACAAAGCATCCAAGTTTCACTACCATAACTAACCCTAGAAAGAACCAAACTATTATACAGTCTAATTTTAGTATTTAGGTGTATACACCAATTTCTCTACACTCTCCATCAACTTTTGTTTTCTCTCTGTTTATCACCAAATCTACTTTACTAACAGTCTCATCAACAGCTCTAATGCAAGCATCTCATCAACAACATTTACCAAAAAGGGCTAAATCATTCATCATCATCATCCTCAAGCAGCCATGGGCTACGGAGGTCCAACCAGACCGTGCAATTTAGTTCTCCAAGTAAGTCTATCCTGAGCTACATCTACTGCATCTGGTCACTGCACACCAATTCTAACAAGGTCCTGTTTGACATTGTCAGCCCATCGCATCCTAGGTCTCCCCTTCTTTCTGAGGCCTTTAGGCACACTGTTCATAACCCTATTCGCCAATCTATAATTATTCATACGGGCAACATGGCCAAACCAACGGAGTCTCTCTCTGCAAAATATGCTGCTTAAAGGAGGTTGCAAACTCCTTTGCCTTACATCATCATTAGTTACAAAGTTGAACCACCTAATGCCCAAGATACTGCGTAAGCATCTGGAATCAAAAGCATCTAGTTTCCTGTTATCTTGTTTACGAAGTGTCCAAGTTTCACTACCATAATCATTAGCATAATCTAAATCAGAAATTTTCAGACCTCCACACCATTTAAGGCCAAAATCTTTCCCTTGCAGTGAATTTTGCATAACATAATCAATAACCAAGCTAAAGAGAAAAGGAGACAAAATGCACCCTTGTCGAACACCATAAGCAATGCTAAACCAATTACTACAAGCCTTATCAACTCTCCACACAACAGTGTGATTATAGGGAGCTTTCATTATGTTAACTAACTTGTCAGGTATACCATATGATCTCACAATCAACCACAAATTATGACGATCAACAGAGTCGAAAGCCTTTATGAAATCAACAAAGCTAGCAACCAAAGGTTTCTGAAACTCTAAACATTTCTCAAGAATCTGCCTAAGTGAAAATATCTGATCCATACATCCCCTACCACTTCTGAATCCACATTGCTCATCACGCAATTGATGTTAACCAGATTTTTAATTCTATTAAGTACAATCATGCAAAGAACTTTGCTTGGAACAGAAAGTATGTTGAGAGCCCTATAGTTATCAACAGAACTGCGATCACCATTTTTAAACATAGAGATAATAATAGGTCTGCTAAAATGCTTAGGAACAATCCTTTATAATAAAAAATAAAAATAAAATAAATACCTCCTCAAGCAGCTGCTTGCCACAGAGGTCTGAGAGGATGGCAGGACCTCAGCAGAAAAACAACACAAACATCCATGCCTTACCCGGGGCTCGAACCCAGGTCCCGTAAATCAGTAGCCAAGCGCGCTAACCACTCGGCCACGGGACGGCACTTTATAATAAAGGTTATTCAAAATTTCAGTCAGAGATGTGGCAACCATAACATTCCCAGCTCTAAGCATTTAAGTAGTTAATTTCATTCTACCCCCTAGGGATTTATATAGTTTAAGTTTAGAAATAGCCAAAAATAACTTCAAACTGTGATATAGGGTAACATTAAAGCCAGCAATGCATCTATCATCATTACAAACAATGGAAGTAGAACTAACCACATTATTCAGAACATCACTGAAATGTTAAGCCCACCAAGACAGAATTTTCACCTTCTATAACCTACCCTTTTCTATCCTTCAATCCCTGTATACCTGTCCATTTTCTACCAAACAAAACATTAACTATCTGGTACAGCTCTCTGTTGTTGTGCTGTCTAACTGCTTCCTCAGCTTTGTCAGCCAAGCTCTTTGTAATACTTTCTATTAGTACTAGTATTGTATTGATTAAGGACATTCCTGTAGGTCTCTCCTTTCAAAATAAGCTCAAGTGCCTTTCAGTCAAGTAATTTTGTACCTAAAAGAATACTGTTAATTTCAAGAAAAGTCCGTTTAAAACGGTCCCATTCTGCTTCAACTTCAGTAGTAAGCGAACCATGACTGTTATAATGATTAAATAACCTATCATGGTAAGCTTTAGCTATGACTGGGTTTTTCAGAGCTTCAGAATTAAAGGTAAATTTTTCAACCTTAGCACAACAATTCTTAAGTTTAAGTTGCAAGATACTTTTAACAAGGTAATGGTCAGATCCAATTTCAGCTTCCCTATATGACTTGGTATTCCTAACAGATCTAGCCCATTTGATGTTAATTAATATCTAATCTATCATATTCTTATACAGCTCATCTGGTGAAACCCATGTGTACTTATGTTTATCATGGTGTTTGTATTAGGTGTTAGTTATTCTCAAGCCATTAAGTTTACTTACCTGTATGAGACGTTGCCCATTGCCATTGCAGCTACCAATACCAAAAGGGCCTATTACCCCTTCCCAAAGGTCAGAGTCAGAACCAACATTAGCACTGAAGTCACCAAGAACAAGTGTAATATCACTTTTCTTGACAGAATTCATAATATCCTGTAGTTGACCATACAACCTCTCTTTCTCATTATCATCCTCAGTGGGGGCATAACAATCCATAACAATCAAGTCTTTAATGCTTGTCTGAAATTTAGCTGAAAGAAACCTTTCATCAATGGATTCATATCCTAGGAGATCATTACTAGCATGTCTGCAGAGAAACAAACTTATTCCTTGGAGATGCTTCTTATCTCCCCTCCCTGAAAAGAGAAATTAAAATTATTTTTAAGTATATGACCTTTATCTGACTATTATTATATTATTAATATTTCTATGATAAAAACCATGTCTTTAGTGGGTGGGTTTATGGCAGTATACAATAGATTTCCCCCTATTTTTAGAAAACCTCTATATACCTTGATAGTTTTTAAGCACATCTTCAAAATTTTTTTAATTTTTTGTGCGATGAATGAATGCACAATGTATAGATATGTTACAGAATAAATTACAGCTAAAATGATGTATGAAGATCTTAATTTAACATCATACATAAATAACTGCAGGAATATTTATAATGCAGTTTTATGCTTTCTTGTCTTCAAGAATATTTCCAATTCTCTTCCGTTTCACACAGTAAATCATAGATGAGGCAGTGGAAGGATGGAATTTAATAGATGATATTGTAATGTAATAAATTGAAGAAAGTAAGAAAATTAAATCACCACTGAAATTATAAGAGAGAAAACAAATATATACAAATACAAAAGTTACAAAACAATCAAATCAACAATGCATTAACTGAAATCTGGTATAATATTTTTATTAGCATTATGTATTAATTAACACAAAAACTGCAATAAATTTTGGATTGTCTCTGCTGATTAAAATTTTTTACAGTTTGAAGTTCATATATTAAAATTAGTCTTTTGGTAAATCTCATCCTGTCGTTATCAATAGAGGATTCTGGGCAGAGTGGTTTGTCTCTACCCCAACTCAGGCTGAACAGAAAAGAGTGGAGGTAAAATGGTAAGTATGTGAGTTTTGATTTTGTATGTAATGCTAATATTAGACTTGGAATTTTAGATAGTAGTTGAGCTTCCATTTTCTGGGAAAGTTCATATTATAATGTATATCAGAAGATTAAACTGTACTCACTTTTGCATTTTGAATTCTGGAGATCATTTTATTATTTATTTTTACTATACTAGAATTTAGTTGGAGTCCCAAGTATGCCTCTTTCTCTTCTACAACTAACTTCTAGGACTCTGATGCCTAGCACAAGAGTATAGCTGTGGTTTGTTTTATGATCATGCCACTGATAAAAGAATGTATTAATCTAAAATGTACTCCTGTAAAGTTGTCAAAGCTCAGTACTTTTTCTCCTCAGTCAGAGGGCAAGACTAGTTCTATTGGTAGATGCCAGGCTCATAATTTGATGCTCCCATTGTGCCTGCTTATATTTAGATTTTCATCACTAACCCTTTTGCCTTCAGTGAGAAAAGTTACAACAATGGACTTATCACTGTCCACTGGGTGAAGCTCAGCCATGGACCAGTATGTACAAGGTGATCAAAAAGTCTTTGTGCACCTGAAGAAGAATACCTGTACCACTACAATAAATGTTTAAAATGTGTCTAGTGCGTATCGCGACATTTAGGGAAACATGATGGTGTTAGTGGGAGAGATGCGGTAACCTGCCAGCCAAGCAGTCAAGCACTGTAGACATGTGTTGTGGCAATGGTGTTATCTGTTGAGGAGCATACATTCCTTGTGGAACATGTGTTTCAGTGTGGTGAACACACAAGATGTGCAACGATTCCAGGTACAGTTTCCGGAAACCAAGGTCACCCATCATAATGCAGTGTGCAGTTGATTCAGAAATGCTGTAAAACTGTTTCCATGTGTGACACATCCAGATCTGGTAGGCCATCAATACTGACAGAGGAGAAAGTTGGATATCGCAGAGCATGCTCCAAAGCCTGAAAAAAGTCCATCAGGAGATTCTCACAGCAGGTTGGTTTTTCATATGGCACGGCCCATATGGCTGTAAAAAAATGCCTAGGCCTACACCCTTACAAAATCACATCTGTGCATGAATTAAAACTTGCTGACAGTGGTAAGTGGAATGCATACTGCAGGTGGTTTGTAGATTTTCTTGACCATAAAGGAGAGCACATTTTGTACGTCACATTCTTCACAGACAAGGTGTACTTCCATTTGTCGGGGTACATTCATGCCTCTGGTCCTCACACAATCCCCATGAGTCACCACTGCATGATCAGAAGATTGGTGTTTGGGTTGAAATTTCATGTAGCCACATAGTCTGACCCATTTTTCTCTCTGAGAATGTCAACTCCAAATGATACTGTGACAATATTCTTTATCCTTTCTTTGTGCAATTGTCAGAAGATAAAATTAATAGGGCCTATTTTCAGCAGGATGGCACCATGGCCCACACATCGCATATGTCTATGACACTCTTGCACAACGTGTTTGGGAACAGAATAATTTCGAAAAACATTTGGCCTCCAAAATCCCCGAATCTCTCCCCGCCCGATTTTTAACCCTGGGGTGCAATGACAAACTCTGTGTATTCGGACAATCTCCGCACAACTGATGATTTGAAGACAGCCATTGCATAATACATTGGGAATGTGGACCGTGCTATGCTGAACTTCAAGAACACAGTTCAGCGTGTCACTAAATGTCTGGAGACGCACTGGACACACTTTCAACATTTATTGTAATTGTACAGGTACAAATCTCTCATTCCTTATCAGGTGCATTGCAACTTTTTGATCACCTGTAGAAGAGTCATATTCTGTGCATGCTAAAGAATACACTAGAGAGTCGTTACATAAGGCTTCCATCTGTCACCTAACAGCTATCCACTGAATTCCCTTCCCTTACTGAATTCTGAGCTCTTGAAGCCCTTGTGACCTGGTCATTTAACCAGTATTATGTGCAATAAAAGTGCTTCAGTCAAAGAATTTATTATAGTAGTAAATCTTCTAGGAAAGTTGAGAAAACACTGGTTTGACTTATTTCATAAAATATATACATAGAACATACTTATCACACAAAAGGAACTTTTCATTAGCCTGAGTTACCCTCCATCCTGGACAATTACATCTACGTAACTCAGCTGCCCAGTCACTTGGCCTAGTAAAAAGTAGTGAATTGAACATCTTTTCTTCTGTATCTGCAACAAATTAGACAAGGAAATGAAAAAAAAAATACTTAAATCAAACATCAAAATTGTACTTGTGGGTCTCAGTATACATCACCTTTATTATCTGATCTAAAATACAACAACACCTTTTCTACAATACCATTTCTAGTGACATTAATATTACAACAATACTATTTCTAGTGACACCAATAGAACATTCTTATGGCTGATGGGCACAGAACCCATTGACCAGATTCCACTTACATTGAAAGTACAGTGATCCCTCAGTATATGAGCAATCAGTTTATGAGTTTTTGCTGATAAGAGATGCACAAATTAATACTTCTTTTCGATTTATGAGCTAATTTTCACTTATACATGCTCCTTCCTCTCACAAACTGATGTTTTGTGAGAGAAAGGAATTTCTATTAGTGAAAATTTAGTTTAGCTTGGAAAGCAGTGACCAATAATACACAAATTTACTTTTTTAATATGTAATAAGAATTTATTTGTTTTATTTATATACATCATTAAATTTGTATGGAAAATGCATAAACATTACCATTCTTATTATAAATATGAATGTAATAAGCATTTATTTGTTTTACATTCATATTTATAATAATGGTACTAATGTTTATGCATTTTCCATACAACTTTAATGAAGTAACTACTATTTATGTATAGGCTAATGACTAGTTGGGTTGTTTAACCTCTGAGCAGCACTTTTTTTGCACACCATGGGCTAAATGGCCAGGTTACATGAACCCCGAAGGTTCAGAGAAGGTTGGGGGAGGGGACCCACTGGAACAGCTGTTGGGAGACAGATGGTAGCCTCCCATCCAGGTCTTCCAGTGTGTTCTTTAACGTGCACAGGGTATGGCTCTCCTACACACAGACCACAGTTTAACGCCCCATCTGACAGACGACAGCCTTTCCAAGCCCATCAGTGTCCCCTACTGATCATGGGCAGGGCAGGGAATTTTGCGGAGATAAATCTCAACGCTGACACAGCTGCAACTCAAACCTGGGAACTACAGATTACAAACCTGGCATGCTACTAACTGAGCCACCAATGCTACTTGATGAGCTTGGCATGCTACTGACTGAGCCACCAATGCTACTGATGAGCCTGGCATGCTACTGACTGCCCCAGGCCAATGACTAAGAATATCACTGAAATACACTAATTGACAATTAGTGTCATTTTTTTATACTTAGATATTATTTCACATAACATAATCAATAACCAAACTAAAGAGAAAAGGAAAAAAAATCCACCCTTGTCTAATTCCACTAACAATGCTAAACCAATCACCACAATCCTTACCAACTCTCACACACAATTCAGTGTTACTATGGAGAAATTTCATTATGCTACCTTATCATTTATGCTAACTTATCCACAACAAATTATGATGCTCAACAAAGTCAAAAGCCTTTTTCGAAATCTATAAAGATAGCAACCACAGGTTTTTGAAACTAAACATTAACATTTTTCAAAAATTTCCCCAAGTGAAAATATTTGATTTATATATCCTGTATCACTTCTGAATCCATATTGTTAATCATAAGTTGTCTATCAATCAAATTATTAATTCTATTAAACCTTTTCAGTGCTCTTCTTGAAAAACTGATTTAAATTCAGATGCCCAAAATTTTTTCTCTATGATGAGACAAAAAAAAAAATTAGAACTTTATTGCCAAATAACAAATGAAAAGAATTATGGTACTTATATGCCAAATTCATCATCATCATCATCCTGAAGCAGCCATGGGCTACGCAGGTTCAACCAGACTGTGCAATTTAGTTCTCCAAGCATATCTGTCCTTAGTTACATCTGGCCACTGTACACCAATTCTAACAAGGATCTGTTTGACATTGTCAGCCCACCACATCCTAATTCTCCCCCTCTTTCTGAGGCACACTGTTTATAACCCTATTTGCCAATCTATAATTATCCATACGGGCAATATGGCCAAACCAAACTGAGTCTCTCTCTGCACAAGACGCTACTTAAAGGAGGTTGCCTAGTCCTTTGCCTAACCTCATCATTAGTTACAAAGTCGAACCACCTAATGCCTAAGATACTGCATAAGCATCTAGAATCAAAAGCATCTAGTTTCCTGTTATCTTGCTTACAAAGTGTCCAAGTTTCAATACCATAACTAACTCTAGAAAGAACAAAACTATTATACAGTCTAATTAATAGTCAAGGTCCTGTTTGACATTGTCTGCCCACTGCATCCTAGGTCTTCCCATCTTTCTGAGGCATTTAGGCACACTGTTCATAACCCTATTTGTCAATCTTTAATTATCCATATCGGCAACATGGCCAAATTAATCAGTATTTAATTTTGGATTTTCTGAAAATAAAATATTTAGCAAAAAAGATAGGTATTATTTTAGAAGAGTTTATATAGATGCATGCAGTAAAAAAATGCCCCTGGCAATGAAAACAAAAATTTACTTAAAAAAATACCTGAAAGAAGAAAATTACTCCCATTTTATAATTTTTTCTCAGTACCATATTTTGAGAAAAGTCCAGGGTTTTTGCCAACTGTGCTGAGTCGTATCAACAAATAATTAGAATTTTTTTTTTAAATAACCAATCAACCAAAATAGGTCATGTTGAATGCCAAATTAAACAGAATTTAATTCCCAATTTCATGAAAATAAAAAAATTAAACACATTTACAAACATATTAATTTTAATTAGACTTTTTTTACTCTCATGTAGTGAAAAAATTAGATTCGACTATGCAATTAACTAAGGCTTAATTTTAGAAATCCTGATTGAATAAAAATAGTTAAATTACATATTAATTGGAAGTAAATTTCTTCCTAAATAATATAGTATTTATTGGAAACATGGTTTTTATTTCTTTTAATGATTCTTTTTAGTGTGGTATATTTTAAAAAACATGACCAGCACTTATATGTTACAAGGTGATTTGGATTGCTCACATTAATGGGATATTCTGTCCTGTTTATGAAATGGAAAAAACACTTTCTTCGCTGCTTTTTTTTTCACTAAACATTACAAATTTTTCATCTGGGTGTTGAAATTTGGTGATCTTGGCTAAGTGCTGAAAGTCTTGTACACCAAGGAGGAAAAAAAGCTGTACCATGCAAGTGTCACAGACAAGATATTGAGGGAGATTTTTCAAAGCCATTCAAAATAAACTTAAAATCTCATTATTCTTTTCTAAATAAAATAATTTTGCTGGGAAGGGTGTGTGTGTGTGTGTGTGGGGGGGGGGGGGCAGCAAAATCCTTTGGTGAAATTTTGTTCTTACAGGAGAGTGTTAAAGAAGTCCTTTTTGCTTTGATATAATTGACCTCATTACTTTTTGGGAAACAATACAAGATCAAAGTTTTTTTACTGGAAAAGGAACAAATAATATAAGAAAAATTTATATATAACCTAATGCAATGTTAAAATACCTGCAACAACTTATTAGCTGGCAATCCAATGTAGCATAACATTGTGGAAAATAATTTTGTTCGATAATAACCTATTGATAGCTCAGTCGACTGAAAGATCAATAATTTAAGGAAATAAAATAAATCTACAGAAATGGAAACAAAGATTTAATTATAAAAATATAAATACTAACTGTATGCATAGTGACATTATTTAATGGGTGAGAACAACGCTTGCTGTAAACAATCCACTATGCAGCCGCTTGACTGCCTGTCAGCAATTAACTAGGTCACAGCACCTGCTCTGACACGATGCTGCAGTCTTCACAACAACTAGCTTGGCTAAGAAGGTTCTTTCTACTTATAATTTTATTTACAGCTTCAGTTTAAAGAGTGGAAATGACATATAGAATGCTGGGATAAATGATATAAATGATGAAAATAATTCTAGAAATACTGAATTAGATTTAACATAGGTTAGGTAAATACTTCAAAATTATTTCCAAAATCTTTCTTAAAAATAGCATTTTTTATCAAGATATTTTTGAATGTTAAGGAAAATTTTATTGATAATAGTTCAAATACCTTAAATCAGGGTGTTAAAGTGTTTTTGTTCAGCAGATAACAACATTAACAAACAATGTACAGGCAATACTGTTAAGCACTCTTACTGTAATGCTATGTGGCAATACCATAGAGCAGTCATTTCATACACTGAGAGGCCAAAAGTCATGGGATAGCCTTATAACGGGTTGGTCCTCCTCGAGCCCTCGTCAGTGCAGCCATACATTGAGGCATGGAGTCAACAAGTTGCCGGTACTGTTCTGCAGGGATGGCAGCCCACACATCCTGCAGTGTAGACCATAATTGTGTTGCATTGGATGGTGCTGGATTCATGGATCATAATTTTTTTTTGTTGTTCCATTGTGTCCCACAAATGCTCCAAGGGGTTCATATTGCGGGACCGTGGGGGCCAATTCATGGTGGTAAAGTCCATGGAGTGTTCCTCAATCCACCTCCTAGCAACCAAAGACTGGTGACACCGTTCTGTGTGAATTTGCATGATTCACGAAGAATGGTTTACTGGTTGCAGACTTCAGCTTCCTTTCAGTCAGAGCGGTGCCATATGAGGAATTATCGTGAAAGGCAAGCCCACTTAATCCGTTTGAGGCACCACCAAGCAGAGCTGAACTATTTACCTGTTGCTTGCCAGCTTAATCCGGACTAGCACTACAAAGGGAAGTGCCCTCCTGTCAGTGGAAAAGCCTCCGTGAGAATGGAGCTGGGTGCCATGAATGCAACTAAGCCTTTACGATACCGGAAGACCAGAAGGACCTCCCCTGGACCACCACTGAACTGTTCCCATAAAAGAGTCACGTGGTTGCAGGCCAAGGGCGTCGAGTCAAGAATGTGCTATTTTCGTCCATCACCCTATCCCCCCCCCCCCAGCATGAATTTTTATAAGATACACGTAAGAAAACTTTCAAATGGCAATTTCTACTTTTAAAAAATCTAAGTTTTTCTGCTATATTAAAAACAAATTGGGCCTCTCATTTCAGATTTTATCAACTTCTACATTTGTTGGAGCCCTGGAAGGGTTAAGCATTATCATGCAAAGATCTTTACTGGAATAAAAAGACTAATTTCCTTACACTTATCACAAGAACTATGATGACCTTTTTCTTTTTAAAAAAATGAATAATAGTAGCTCTAGTAAAATCCTTAGGAACACCATCTTTATCATAAAAATATTCGAAATTTCAATCATCCAAGTGACAAACAATAGTTCTCAGCTCTAATCATTTCAGTGAATTCATCCACCCTGGGGATTTATAGTTTTAATTTTGGGATAAATAAAGTGACTTTAGAATATGATAAAAAAAAAAATACCCCCTCAAGCAGCTGCTTGCCACAGAGGTCTGACAGGATGGCAGGACCTCAACAGAAAAACAACACAAACGACCATACCTTATCCGGGGCTCGAACCCAGGTCCCTTAGATCAGTAGCCAAGCATGCTAACCACTCAGCCACAGGAAGGCTAGAATCAATAACAGGGTCAATATTAAAGCCAGTAATGCATCTATCTTTATTACAATGAGAGTAGAAACAACCACATAGTTCATATCATCTCTGAAATGCTCAGCCCACCTAGCCATCACAGAATCCTCACTTTCAACCACCTTACCATGTTGATGCCTGTATGCGAGCTTGTTATTTCCCACACAAAAGATTAAGTATCTGGTGTTGTACTGTCCAGCTGCTTCCTCTGATTTGCCAGCCAAACTATCAAGCAAAAAATTCTTATCAGCTTAATCGATCCTTTGCATGTGTATTAAGTTCTTTGCAATGCTGTCCATTAGGACATAGAATTTGATTCATATTATTCCTACACTTCCTTTTTTCATAAATAAGTTTCATAGCCTTATCACTCAAATAACTTTGACTCCTCTGTTCCTTTTTAGCTAAAAGAGTACTGTTAGTTTCAAGAAAAGCCTGTATAAACTGATTACATTTTCTCAACTCCAGCAGTAAGCAAACCATGATTTGTCATAATGAGCACCTTATCATGGTATTTTTTTCATACCTTTCATGATAGTTATGTAATGAGCACCTTATCACGGTTGCTTTGGCTACAGCTGGATCTTTACAAGCTTCAATGTTAAAGGTTTTCGGCTCCCATATAAGATCTGGTATTTTTAACCGACTAGACTAAAATTAGATTGTATAATAGTTTGGTTCTTTCTAGGGTTAGTTATGGTAGTGAAACTTGGACACTTTGTAAACAGGATAACAGGAAACTTGATGCTTTTGATTCCAGATGCTTACGCAGTATCTTGGGCACTAGGTGGTTCAACTTTGTAACTAATGATGAGGTTAGGCAAAGGAGTTTGCAACCTCCTTTAAGCAGCATATTGTGCAGAGAGAGACTCCGTTGGTTTGGCCATGTTGCCCGTATGAATAATTATAGATTGGCGAATAGAGTTATGAACAGTGTGCCTAAAGGCCTCAGAAAGAAGGGGAGACCTAGGATGCGGTGGGCAGACAATGTCAAACAGGACCTTGTTAGAATTGGTGTGCAGTGGCCAGATGCAGTAGATGTAGCTCAGGATAGACTTGCTTGAAGAACTAAATTGAACGGTCTGGTTGGACCTCCGTAGCCCATGGCTGCTTGAGGATGATGATTTTTAACTGAACTAGTCCATATGCTGTTAAAAAATGTATAATCAATCACATTCCTACGCAACCTATCAGGTGACACTCACATGAATTTATAAATGTTCCAGTATTTGTAACATGTGTTAGTAATTCTCAAACTGTTAAGTATAATTACATGTAGGAGACAATCCCCATTGCATTGGAACCACCAATGACAAAGGGACCTAAGTTATGAACAGTGTGCCTAAAGGCCTCAGAAAGAAGGGGAGACCTAGGATGCGGTGGGCAGACAATGTCAAACAGGACCTTGTCAGAATTGGTGTGCAGTGGCCAGATGCAGTAGATGTAGCTCAGGATAGACTTGCTTGAAGAACTAAATTGCACGGTCTGGTTGGACCTCCGTAGCCCATGGGTGCTTGAGGATGATGATGATGATGATTTTTAACCGAACTAGTCCATATGCTGTTAAAAAATGTATAATCAGTCACATTCCTACGCTACCTATTAGGTGACACTCACATGAATTTATAAATGTTCCAGTGTTTGTAGCATGTGTTAGTAATTCTCAAACTGTTAAGTATAATTACATGTAGGAGACAATCCCCATTGCATTGGAACTACCAATGACAAAGAGACCTAAGACCCCGACCAAAGGTCGGAGTCAGTACCAACTTTAGAAACAACTTCATCTAGCACAAGAGAAATATCTCCTTTCTTGACTGAATGTATATATCCTGCAGTTGTCTGTAAAACCTATCTTTCTCATTCTCATCAGAGACCTCTGTGGGAGCAGAACAACAGATAACATTCGAGTCTTTATCTTAGTTTTAACTTAAAAAAAATAAATACCTCCTCAAGCAGCTGCTTGCCACAGAGGTCTGACAGGAGCCTGTCAGTTTATATGCCACAGTAGAAGGTCTGAGAGGATGGCAGGACCTCAGCAGAAAAACGACACATACATCCATGCCTTACCCGGGGCTCGAACCCAGGTCCCTTAGATCAGTAGCCAAGAGCGCTAACCACTTGGCCATGGGACAGCTAGTTTTAACTTAACTGTAAGAAATCTTTTATTAATGCAGTCATATCCCAGAAGAGCATCACTGGCCTGTCTGCTGAGAAGTAAACCTACAGCTTGGAGATGCTTTCCATCCTCCTTCCCTGAAAAGAGAAATTTAATTTTTTTAAGGATTATTTTGTAAGGAAATTATTTTAAGCGTCTAACATTTACTTGTCCATCTGGTCTCTTGCAAACCCAAAATATCTCAGTTACAATGCTTGCATTCCTGTATGAGGACGTCAAGAGAATGATCTTTATGAAATGTCTTCACATTCTGTGTAGCTGCAGAAAGAAAATGATTAGTAAGATTTTTAAAGGAACTAGGTTTATTGAGAGAGGTAGAGCCAACTATATCAAACAGTCTCCTATATGCAAGCATAAGACAAAGACCCATTCACCCCACCACTAAAGGGTGAAGCCACGAATACTGGTAGAAACTTGTTAAGGCACCACCTTTACAAGTGAATCTTTTCAAGTGCCTCACTTAAAATAGAAACTGACCTGCCTGAGACACATTACTCCAGGGTAGACTGGCAATGCCATGGAAGGGTCCAGATATCTGCAATGGCCTCTAATTAGGGTTATTCACCAGCTGATATAAGGTATCCTGTACATCTGTTCGCTTAGGGCTCTAAACGCATAGGCAAAGAGTAAACACAGCAGTTTATTTTCCCTTAACAGAGGTCTGCCAGTGAAGCAAGTACAGAATCCATAATCGAGCTCAAAGCCATATACGAATCTAGTGGGTATAAATGGTCACCACCAGGACCCTGTAATCAGTTCAGTAGGCCATACTGTTCTAACAGTCTTCCATTCATTCCAGAAGAGAAAATCTCTTTCAAAAGGTACTAACAGCCTGCATCATGAGAAGGCAAGGTTGGGCATTAGGGTCTAGGTCTGACCAGTTCTGTGCATGACCACAAGGAATTGGTACACGGCTATTCTTCCAGTGTATGCCAAGCTACCATTTACTGCACAAACATTTTAAAGAATACTTGAACATATAAAAACAAATGATACAACCTAGAAAAACTTTATCTAAGAAATTATTTTGGTATGGTTGGAAAGCCACCTTTGCTGCATTACAAACATATCTGTAAGAGATAAGGATGACAAAGCAGTTGAATGCATGTAGTGTCAATGAGACATAAGATCAGTTACAGTCCATTATATGAGACTCTTAGAATAGCAATTTTCTGTTGCAACATAGTCTTTAAACTGTCCTGTCTCACTATTATAAATATCAAAGCTTGATAAATTTTGAAAGTGGGTGAAATTTGCATTAAAATAAACAGTTTTTGACTTTATGTTTCACTGTGAGAATGTGAGCTGTGGTGAGAAGAGTGATGGCCAAGAGAGCGAGCATAGAGAATGGATTCCTTTGATGTAGTGTTGATGACCAGGGATCACTTTAATGAGGGGTGTGCAATGGGTTAGTTTTGTTACGAATACCAGGTCATATAAGGAAGCTGAAATTGGATCTGACCATTACCTTGTTAAACGTATCTTGCAGCTTAAACATAAGAAGTAAGTATTGTGCTAAGGCTAAAAAATTTACCTTCAATTCTGAAGCTCTAAAAGCCACAGTTATAGCTAAAGCTTACCATGATAGGTTACTTAGTCATTATGACAGTCATGGTTTGCTTACTAATGAAGTTGAGGAAGAATGAGACTGTTTTAAACAAGCTTTTTAGGAAACTAATAGTACTCTTTTAGGAAAAAAAGGAGCAGAGGAGACAGAATTATTTCAGTGATAAGGCACTTGAGCTTATTTCAGAAAGAAAGAACTGCAGGAATGTCCTTAATCTATACCCTACTAGTCCTAATAGAAAGCATTACAGAGAGCTTAATAAACGTGTAAAGGATCAGTTAACTGCTGATAAGAATCTTTGGCTTGATGGCTTGACTGACAAAGCTGAGGCAGCAGTTAGACAGCACAAGCACAACAGCAGAGAGCTGTACCAGATAGTTAAAATTTTGTGTGATAGAAAACGAACAGGTATAGAGGGATTGAAGGATAAGCAAGGTAAGATTATAGAAGGTGAGGATTCTGTCATGGCTAGGTGGGCTGAGCATTTCAGTGATGTTCTAAACAATGTGGTTAGTTCTACTCCCATTGTTTGTAATGATGATAGATGCATTATTTACTTTAATGTTGACCCTATAACACAGTCTGAAGTTATTTTGGCTGTTTCTAAACTTAAACTACATAAATCCCCAGGGGTAGATGAAATTACTATGGAAAAGCTTAGAGATGGGAATGTTTTGGTTAGCACATGGATGACTGAAATTTTAAATGTTTTTTATGATAAAGAAATGGTTTCTAAGGATTTTCAGTTGGTAAGCATGCCAGGCTCATAATCTGCAGTTCCCAGATGCGAGTCCCAGCAGGTTCAGTGTTGAGATTTAACAACATAGAAATCCCCACCCACAGTCTGTAGGGGACACTGATGGGCTTGGAAAGGCCGCTGTCCATCGGATGGGATATTAAGCCTTGGCCCTTTGTGTGGGAGATCCATACCATGTGCACGTTAAAGAACACGCTGGATGGCCTTGACAGGAGGCTACCATGACTCCCAACAGCTGTTGCAGTGGGTCCCCTCCCCCACCTTCACTTTTCAGAGCCTTCGGGGTCCTTGTGACCTCCCATTTAGTCCATTGTGTGCAAAAAAAGTGCCACTCAGAGGTAAAACAACCATCCAACCAACCTAAGGATTTTACCAGAGCTATTATTATCCCTATTTTTAAAAAAGGCGATCACAGTTCTTGTGATAACTAGAGGGGTATCAGCCTACTTTCTATTCCAGGTAAAGTTCTTTGCATGTTTGTGCTTAATATGAGGGATGATAATGTAATTCGTGGACTGATGCTATAAGTACTCGTACATAGTGCTTTTTCCGAAGTAGCACTAGATGACATTGTGCGTGACCACTGCAAAGGAGGTTTCACATGCCAAGGCCATTTGGTGTCGACTGCTGTTGTGTTAAGATTGTGATTTGAGTTGTGTGTCATAGACGTTCATTCAGAATGTTGGAAATTCAAACGGAACAGCGGTATGTTATTTGTTATTGTGTAAGGTGAGGCTAAAGTGCTGCTGTGACTGTTGAAGAGATGAGTGAAGTCTATGGTAATGACTGTCTTTGTAGGTATGTCATTTTCAAGTGGCATAAGCAATTCAAAGAAGGAAGCAAATCTGTTGCTGATGACCCAAGACCCAGCCAGCCTTCTTCCTCAGTAACTCCTGAGCCCTGACAATCCTGAATTAAGACAGACAAATCTTCCTGAAGTGGCTGTGAAAATGTCAATTTCATATGGAAGTGTTCATGCGATTGTGAAAATCCATCTGAAAATGTCACAAATCTGTGCTCAATGGATTCCACACAGTTAGACTCCAGAACAACAAAAAGGGTACAGCTGTTCAAGGAGATGCTTAATCGTTTTGAAAGCCAGGATCCAACCTTCACGAGCCGAATTGTGACTTGTGATGAAACTAGTATCTTTCACTATGATCCCGAAGCAAAACAGCAGTTGGGTCAATGGAAGCATCCCAAATCATCGAGACCCAAGAAAATTTGGTTTTCTCGTTCAGCTGGGAAACAAATGGCTTTTGTTTTTTTTGACATCAAAGGATTTCTTGTTACTTACTTTGTGCCTCATGGAACAACCATGAATAAAGAAGCCTACTCAAATTTTTGGCCTACTCAGAACCAAACTTCAGAGTGCCATTCGTGAAAAGTGTCTGGAACTTTCTGTTGCGACTTGGTTTCTCCATCACGACAACACCAGGCCCCATACAGTTAATATTGTGCAGCCAGTAATCACTGACATAGGTGTTGAGGTTCTGCCACATCCTCCATATTCCCAGGACTTAGCACCCTGTGATTTTTTCCTCTTTCTGCGACTGAAAAAAACTTTGAAAGGGAAACATTTCGCATCAAATGACAAAGTTTGCAGAGCCACAATGACAATACTTTGCATGCTTTGGAAAAATGACTTCAAAGATGCTTTTAATGATTGGTACAACTATAGGAAAAAATGCGTGAAGTTCAAGTGAGAGTATTTTGAGGAAGACAAATGCCAGGAAGATTCAAAGGATGATATTTAATGTAACATTTTGCTTCTGTCCACGAATTAAATGATCACGCTATGTAGAATTAAGAATCTGGTTGACAATCAATTGCAAGTTGAGCAATGTCGATTCAGAAGTGGTAGAGGATGTGTAGATCAGATATTTTCACTCAGGCAGATTCTTGAGAAATATGTAGAGTTTCAGGAACCTTTTCTTGCTAGCTTTGTTGATTTCAGAAAGGCTTTTGACTCTGTTGATCGTCATAATTTGTGGTTGATTGCGAGATTGTATGGCATACCAGACAAGTTAGTTAACATAATGAAAGCTCTCTATAATAACACTGAGTCATGTGTGAGATCTTGCAAGGCTTGTAGCAATTGGTTTAGTATTTCTTCTGTGTTTGACAAAGGTGCATTTCATCTCCTTTTCTCTTTAGCTATTGATTATGTTAAGCAAAATTCTTTACAAGGGAAAGATTTTGGCCTTAAATGGTCTAGAGCAGTGGTCTCAACCTTTTATGCTTCACGTATCACCTGGAAATGTGTATGTAACTGGTATACCCATTACACAGATAGATAAAACTATAGTTAGTATAATAATGTCTACTTAGCGACTTGGTTACCAATCTAGCAAATTTTGAGCTCTCATGGCGTACCTCAAAAATTTTTACTATGCACCGCACGTTGAGAATTCCTGATCTAGAGATTTCAAAATTTCTGATTTAGATTATGCAGATGATTTGGCCTTGTTGGCTAATGATATTGATGATATGAATTCTTTCATTAGGGTTGTTGAGGAGACTGGCAACAGAGTTGGTTCAATGATAAACAGAGATAAAACTAGAGTGATGAAAATTGGTCAGGCAGGTGGTGCTTCAGTCACTCTGAATAGTTGCAGTCTTGAGCAGGTGTCACAGTTTAATTACCTTGGGAGCTATATAACAGATACTGGTGACATGCGGCATGAGATTAACAGATGAATAGGGATTGCTGCCGTGACTTTTAAGAATCTATGGAGAGTGTGGAGAAACAGGCGTATACACCTAAAGACTAAAATTAGACTGTATAATAGTTTGGTTCTTTCTAGGGTTAGTTATGGTAGTGAAACGTGGACACTTTGTAAACATGATAACAGGAAACTAGATGCTTAAGCAGTATCTTGGGCATTAGGTGGTTCAACTTTGTAACTAATGATGAGGTTAGCAAAGGAGTTTGCAACCTCCTTTAAGCAGCATATTGTGCAGAGAGAGACTCTGTTGGTTTAGCCATGTTGCACATATGAATAATTATAGATTGGTGAATAGGGTTATGAACAGTGTGCCTAAAGGCTTCAGAAAGAGGTGGGCAGACAATGTCAAACAGGACCTTGTTAGAATTGGTGTGCAGTGGCCAGATGCAGCAGATGTAGCTCAGGACAGACATGCTTGGAGAACTAAATTGCATGGTCTGGTTGGACCGCTGCGGCCCATGGCTGCTTGAGGATGATGATGATGTGTGTATTGCATGGTCACATAACCAAACAGCAAGCTCAGGATGCCAAATTTCAGGAGGAAAGGCTTTTGTGCTTTCATACACATTGCAGAAGGCTGTTATAAAAATTATTCTAGTACTTTCAACTGTGGTAATGCACCAATGCCTAATGTTAGAATTTAACTCAGAAATTAATTACAATTTGAATCAGAAATATTTCATACCATTAAATACAACAGATGTATATTTAAAATATTAATGTAAATAATGTTTGGATATTTTAAAATTTTACAAAGACTTGCACTTATGCTGTTAAATATTCAAAGTCCATAACTCTTTAAGTACAAAGTGAGCATTATTGAAAATCGAGATATTTAATTTATCTTCCAATACATTTTCTCAAAAAACACTTGGTTTAGAAGTTATAGTTCGAAGTTAGCTTCCACTGACATAACACGGAGGGAGGTGATCATAATTCATTCATCAATATTTTGTGAAAAAAATTCTGTTGACATATGGGACTTAAACTCACATTTCTCCAGAAATATGGCAGAGTATTCTACCATTGAGCTAATTCCAACTATCTTTTTTCTGCTATGTAAGACTTTAAACTCTTCCTGAGTTTTTGGCGCCTACAGTTGGTGCCATCTATGATCTCGGGTGGCAAATATTTCATTTATGTCCCAACTGTAGGCATTGAAATCTCAGGAAGAATTTAAAGTCTTACATAGTAGAAAAAAAAAGACTCGGAATTAGTTCCATGGTGAATACTCTGGCATGTTTCTGGACAGATGCGAGTTCAAGTCATGTATGTCGGCGAAATTTTTTCCACTAAATAATTATTGATTTATAGATGTTAAAAAGTCAACAGGTAATGCTGTAATTGTGATTTATCTTTAAATCATTAATAATGCTAAAATAGCAGTAAGACTTTATTATTTATTTCCATCTTACTCAGCGCAATATAAAAAGGAATAGTTGCCACATGAGATCATAGATGGCGCCAACAGTTAACATCAAAAATCGCAATGAAGAATGTAAAGTCTTAAATTAGTAGAAAAAAGACAGAGTTCTGGAGAGAAGCGTGTTCAAGTCCCTTATGTCAATGAAATTTTTTCCACAAAACATTTACTGATTTCTAGACATTAAAAAGTCAACAGGTAATGCTGTGATTGTCATTTATGTATAATTCGGTGAGCACTTAGTGTACATGACACTTGCATAATTATGCATTTTCCTGCTAAACATCTTAAATATAATGAACTTATTAATATTTGAGGACTAAAACACTTAAATATGTTCCCTAGTTCGCAAGAAATAAGAGAAACAAAGATTGAAAAACTCTGAAACCGATTTTCTCAAAACTTGATTTTGGCACATATGCTATTCTAAGGGTCTTGTATGAAGGTTATTTCTTAAGACAGTTATGTCAACAGACAGGTTAACTGTGAAATATATTTCACTAACTCAATACTCACATGATGAAGACTCTTTATAATCAAAGGCAAAAAGAAGATGTATTCTAGATACAAAAGCATGATGTAGGATGGTATTAATTACCTACAAATGATAAAAAGAAATATTAGCAATTTCACTAAAGAAAACTGACACCAGCACAGTAATTATTTTACATTTATATACACCATTTGGCTACTGATCTACGGGACCTGGGTTCGAGCCCCGGGTAAGGCATGGATGTTCGTGTTGTTTTCTGCTGAGGTCCTGCCATCCTCTCAGATCTTCTACTGTGGCATATAAACTGACAGGCTCCTGTCAGACCTCTTGGCAAGCAGCTGCTTGAGGGGGTATTTATTTTTTTTTATTTATTTAGATTAGAAATTACAGAATGGCCTAAACAACATCTAGTTTTCCTCATATACATTGAAGTGCCATTGATTTAGGGATAGAAGACATTATCTAAATTCAGTACCACAAGTCCTGCATTTGTGCACATGCATGGCTGAAACTCTGGTCATATATAACTATCAGCTTTGACTTCCCCAAGCAATCGTTGTGAGAAGTGTAATGGAAAGGTGCGGGATTTAGATGCATTTGACAAAGGGCAGATCGTAGGTGCCCGGACGAATGGTGCACTCAATCTCCGAAGTTTTCAACGAACTTGGATTTTCACATATGACAGTTTCAAGCGTGTTCTGGGAATATGAAAATTCCAGCAAAAAAATAAGCACCTGGACAAACTGCAAAGGACAACTATCCTTGAATGATCATGGGCTTCACCGTCTGACCTGCAGCATATGGACTGGTAGGGGACAGACATTATCTGAAATCACCTCTCATCTGAACATAGGTTCCAGCAGGGAAGTCAGTGCACAGACCGTACAATGCTCACTTTGTCTCGGCTTCAGGAGCCACCGACCTATGAGAGTACCACTTCTAGTGGCACAACATCGGGCTCAATATCTTGCCTGGGCTAAAGAACATCGAAAATGGACCATCGAAAATTGGCAACGAATAGCCTGGAGTGATGAATCCCAATTTAAACTTCATCACACCAATGGAAGACTGAGGGTATGGTGCCAACCCCATGAAGCTATGGATCCTGCATGTCAGGTTGGAACAGTACTAGCTGATGGTGGCTCAATGATGGCCTGGGGTGTCTTAAGTTGAACGTTTGTGGGACCTTTGGTACATGTACCGACGACTCTCAATGCATCTCAGTACTTAGAACTCTTGACTGACCATTTACACCCATTTATGACCACCATGCATCCCAATGGAGATAACGTCTACCAGCAAGACAACTGTTCATCTCACAGGTCTAGTTTGGCTATTACATGGTTGCAGGAGCATTCTGCTGACTTTCAAATAATGAATTGGCCATCCAGAAGCCCAGATTTAAATCCCATTGAAAATCTTTGGGATACCGTTGAGCAGAGTGTTCAGGCCCATGTCCCATCAGTGATGACCTAGAGCATTGTGGACAGCTCTGGAGGATGCATAGGTCACCATACCTGTGGAATATTTAAGCAAGCTTGTGGAGTCCTTACCTTGTTGTGTGGCAGAAAGATTACTAGGTTGCTATCCTTAATTCAATGGCACTTATAGAGGCCCATGTGCAGGAGAACTATATCCTGATACATGAAAGAACAGACCAGATGTCCTTAATGGGAAGCTTCTGCAGAAAGACTGTTATAAAAATTATTCAGTACTTTCAACTATGGTACTTCTAAACTCTCATAATGGCTCTCTCATTGATCCACTTTCCAAACCATCTCAGTGCCCTTGGATTCCTTGTGACCTAGTCATTTAGCAAATAGTGCACAAAAAACTGCTGCTGAGAGATAAAACAACTGATCCTATGTACAGGAATAGGCCTTTTCAATGCTATGTCGTTGAAAAAACAACCTAGAAAAATTCTTTTATTGGTTTGCTTCATTTCAGTACTAAATTCTTAATATTTGCCCATTATTTAAAGTTAACCTACTTAGAGTTCTTTGTGCTTGCTCATCTATATAATCTGTTACATATCTTAGGATGTTTCAAAATGTTATTGAGCAATGCTGTAGTAACATCGGCTGCAGCAATAATAGATGACTGATAAAGTGTAGATTTCAAATCCTATATATAAGCATAATATAAGAATTATTTATATATAAGAATATTCATTAATATAGTATTCATTCTTTATAATATTCATTTTAGCAAATAAAATTCTGTAAAAATTGTGATTTACAAAAATAATTCTGAAGCTTAACATTTAATGTTTTCTCTAAGTAAACCTTATGCTTTATGCACAACAATGTGTTCATCGGGTTAAGACACATTATTATGTTCTTCATAGAGAACATAATAAAGCAGCTTATTCAGGCAGACATAATAGCAATAGTAGGATGAAAGAGATGTCTGACTACATCTTTTAAGTTATTTTTAGGTAAGAAATCTACATACAGCTTCTGCCACATTATTTGTACAGTGAGATTACAAAAGTTTTGTTGTAATCTGCATTCATGGGAAAAAAGTTATAGTATAGTTCATTGTGGGAATTATCCTGCATGAATGAAACTGAAAGAACAAACTATGCAAATGCAACCAACCATGTGTATTCCTGTGTAAACCATACTGATATGCAAATACAAGGGTATTTAAATGGAGTGGTCTGACTGTGCCGCCACGTAGTCTATCGTAGAAGAGAAATTATGCTGAAATTATACAACTGACAACATCCTATTCTTGAGCTTGATGATCCTGCATTTCATAAAGTTGTAATTGAGCATTAGATAGAACGCTGGATTTGCTCTGGTGATGACTGACATATGGAAAGCAGTTCCCTTGTTAAATCTCCTTTCTCAAAACAGACATGGCACATTAAAGAGGATTTTGCTTTGAATTAAACCCAGGAAGATATCTCTAACCTGTTACTGATAAATGGCCACCATTTTCTTCCCAAAAAGAGGCCCCATATAGAGAACCAAAAATAAACTGATTCTCTGTAATGCGCTATTAATTAAATGTCACTGTAGATTCTGTTTAGTTTTGGCATTTTCACAATTTCGTGATCTGGAAAAATATTCTTTTAAATAATGTCCCTTATGTATTCAAATAAATTATGTCCTGTAACTGAATGCTGAGTAAAACACTTGAAGCTGATAGACACATAGAGCTTTTAAAATAAAGAATAAAAGATTTATTCATCTACAGTTTACGGTATTTCAAGTAAATAAGAAAATAATTCACTTGACGCTTTAGGTTTTGAGAAACAGATAATTCAAGTCAAAGCATAATAAATAAATTTGAAACACCAAACATCAATAAGGTCCTTTAATAGACTTGCCTAATTCATGTTAATTTCCGACAAAACTAATCTAATTTGAACAATCACAGATCTAAAGTTCATTTACTATAATCGTGAATCTTCTCAACATAAGATTAAATTGTTTTACCTCTGAGCAGCATCTTTTGCACACAACTGACTAAATGGGCAGGGCTCAGAGAAGTTTGGGGGAGGGGACCTACTGGAACAGCTGTTGGGAGACAGATGGTATCCTCCCGTCTAGGTTATCCAGCGTGTTCTTTCGTGTGCAAAGAGTACGACTCTCCTGCACATAGGGCAACGGTTTAATGTCCCTTCAGATGGATGGTGGTCTTTCCAAGCTTATCACTGTCCCCTACTGACTGTAGGCAGAGCAGGGAGTTTTGCGGTGATACATCCCAACGCTGATCCACTTGCAACTCGAACCTGAAATTACTTCAAATTACGAGCCTGCCACGCTACTTACTGAGACACACCTGCCCTCTCAATTTAAGAAGTTAACTATAGTTAATCTCTGAGTAACAAAGTCACACACAAAGTACTTCACTAATGCTACATTAAATAAAGTTTATTATCTATGGATTGACCAATATTTAAAACTTTCAAAACTAATATCTTGCTACGATTCAGTTGCGAGTTCATGTCCTGCTGTTCTTGCTACCATTCTCTTTGGAGCTCCTGTAACTTAAGACATAACTTAGCTCCTTTACTAGCACTCCTTTACGTAATCAAGAATGTCCTGCTTGACGCACCGTAATTAGAGGTGTTTTCAAAGCTTGATTTTTCCTGTTTCATAAATGAAAACAGATGCTTCATTTTGATATAATATTCGAATGGAATTAAAAAATCCTCTCATAATTTTCCTTGAGGAGTAATAAGCTCACTGGTTAAAAAATTAGTCCTCTCCCACTGAAAGAGGGTTACGTCCATTCGACAGCAACAGAAAGCACACCAGTAATAAATGTGTCCTACAAATAGCTGTGTCATGCGCTACGGGATTTATACAATGACAAGAAGTGGTTGTGTGCCACGTGTGTTTTAGTTGCTCCATGAAACATGGGTTGCACCAAAGATGTGAATGAGTGGCAAAAAGGTGTTATTGTGTTTAGCCGAGCCAAAGGGCACAGTGTACAAGAAGTTGCTGCCTTTGCAGATGTGTCAAAACGTACTGTTCAAAGGGTTTCCAGCAGTGGCGTACATTGCAGTCCACCGCTAATCATCGCCAGAATTGTAGCAGAAAGACTGTGCTCACCAATAGGGATCACTGCAATGTGTCATGCACTGTTAGGGCAAACTGCTTTGCAACAAGGCAGGAATTGCTCCAGTCAGTCAATGCAGGCTTACAGTAAGCTGTTTCTGAATGGATACTCTGAAGGGAACTGCATGCCATGGATATCTGGAGCAGAGTACTGTGGAAGAGACTCATGTTAACAGCTTTGCACAAGGCTGCACGGCTACAGTGGGTGCAGTGCCACAAAGACTGGACTGACCCTTGGAAGTGTGTGATCTGGTTGAATGTGTCACGTTTTTGCTTGTACTTGAATGATGTGAGGAGATGGGTACATTGTAAGCTGCATGAAGCTTTCCATGTGGACTGTGTGCAAGGTTCTGTTCAAGCTGGAGAAGGCTCTGTGATGCTCTGGGAGTGTTTCATGTACAAGGAAATGGATCCTTCGGTTGCGGTGACATCACACTTGACCAGAAGGGCTATATGTAGCTACTGGATGATCATATGTTGCCTTTTGTGCAGCATCTCCACAGTGAAGACCAGAAGGATACCCCAGTCTTCCAAGATGACAACTATCGCATGCACAGAGCTTGAAGTGTGTCGGATTGGCATTACGAGCATTCTGAAGCCTTCGAACATCTTGACTGAATTTGAAATCCCAAGATTTGAATCCCATAGAAAACTTGTGGAACCATTTAGGGAAATGAGTGAAGCACCATCCCAGCCATCTGGCCAATCTGTGGCATTTGCTGCTGGCTCAGAGAAGTTGGGGGAAGGGACCAACTGGAATAGCTGTTGAGAGACAGATGGTAGCCTCCCATCAAGGCCATCCAGCTTGTTCTTTAATGTGCAAAGGGTGTGGGTCTCCTGCACACCAGGCCATGGCTTAATGTCCCATCCGATGGCCTTCCCATGCCCAGCAGTGTCCCTTACTGACTGTGGGCATGGCGGGGAAATTTGCGGAGATAAATCTCAACACTGACCCAGCTGGGACTCGAACCTGTTGTGAAAGAGGTGAACTTACAGTCTCGACATGCATAGTCTAATGGATATATAGCTCCACATCTTTGAGAGAGGAACTTTGACTGCTCTGAGGGATGGAATATGTGCATCCCATGTCAAGACATTTCAGGGATGCAATTAGCTCCCAGTTTCTTTCAATGGATGATAATGCTCACACTAAAGAGCTCATCTTGTGGATAGTTGGGTTGTTTTACCTCTAAGAGGCACCTTTTTATATGCAATGGGTTAAATGGACAGGCCACAACAACCCCATGAGCTAATACTTGTACAGAGAAATGAAACCCACTGGAAGCTGCTATGAGACGGAGAGCTTTCTATTGAGTTGGGTTGTTTTACCTCTGAGCGGCACTTTTTTTCACACAATGGGCTAAATGGCCAGGTCACATGGACCCCGAAGGCTCAGAGAAGGTTGGGGGAGGGGACCCACTGGAACAGCTATTGGGAGATAGATGGTAGCCTCCCGCCAAGGCCATCCAGCGTGTTCTTTAACGTGCACAGGGTATGGCTCTCCCGCACATGGGGCCATGGCTTAACGTCCCATCCGACAGACAGCGGCCTTTCCAAGCCCATCGGTGTCCCCTACTGACAGTGGGCAGGGCAGGGAATCTTTCTATTGAGACCATCTAATGTGTTCTTTAACATACAGAGTAAAGTTCTACCAGGCACATGGATAAAATTTAACCTCACATCCTCAGGGCTCTTATTAACTCTCATGAAGAAATCATATTCTCAATATTTCAATTACAACTTTCACTTCTAGAACTTCATTTTTGAACTTGCATGTGCTAATTTGGATATTTCAGGATAAACATAAAAATAAAAAAAATAAATACCCCCTCAAGCAGCTGCTTGCCACAGAGGTATGACAGGAGCCTGTCAGTTTATATGCCGTAGTAGAATGTCTGTGAATATGTATTACCCATATTTCCATATAAAGTACACATGTATTAGCCTAGATATTTTGGGCTTGCAAGAGACTAGATGGACATTTAAAGGTCAGATATTTAAGAACAATTTTAAATCACTCTTTTCAGGGAGGGAGAATGGAAAGCATCTCCAAGGTATAGGTTTGATTCTCAGCAGACATGTTATGATGCTTTTCAAGGATATGACTGCATTAAAGAAAGATTTCTTACAGAATTTAAAACTAAGTTTAAAGACTTGTATGTCATCTGTTATTACGGCCCCATAGAAATATTTGATAGGAATGTGAAAGTTAGATTTTACGGACAACTGCAAGATATATTGAAAAAAGGAAATATTTTTCTTGTGCTAGGTAACTTCTATTATAAAATATGTACTGACTCTGACTTTGGGGCAGGAATGATAGGTCCTTTTGGCACTGGTAGTTGCAGTGACAATGAAATATGTCCCTTACAGGTAAGTAAACCTAATGGTTTGAGAATAAATAACATCATCATCCTCATCCTCAAGCAGCTATGGCCTACAGAGGTCCAACCAGACCGTGCTAAATTGCACATGCAGAGAAGAATTGGTGTCCAGTGGCCGGATGCAGCAGAAGTACCTCAGGACTGACATGCTTGGAGAAATGTCTGTCCTGAGCTATTTCTGCTGCATCCGGCCAGTGCACACCAATTCTAACAAGGTCCTGTTTGACATTGTCTGCTCATCGCATCCTAGGTCTCCCCCTTTTTCTGAGGCCTTTAGGCCCACTGTTCATAAACCTATTCGCCAATCTATAATTGTCCATATGGGAAAACTTGGCCAAACCAACAGTCTCTCTCTCTGCACAATATGCTGCTTAAAGGAGGTTGCCGACTCCTTTGCCTAACCTTATCATTAGTTACAAAGTTGAACCATTTAATGCCCAAGATACTGCGTAAGTATCTAGATTCAAAAGCATCTAGTTTCCTGTTATCTTGTTTACAAAGTGTCCAAGTTTCACTACCATAACTAACCCTAGAAAGAACCAAACTATTATAGTCTAATTTTAGACTTTAGTGTATACGCCTATTTTTACACACTCTCCATAGATTCTTAAACGTCCCGGCAGCAATCCCTATTCGACTGTTAATCTCATGCCGCATATCACCAGTATCTGTTACATAGCTAACAAGATAATTAAACTGTTCCACCTGCTCAAGACTGCAACCATTCAGATTAACTGAATAACTGCCTGCCTGACCAATTTTCATCACTTTAGTTTTCTCTCTGTTTATAACTAAACCTACTCTACTACCAGTTTCATCAACAGCCCTAATGAAAGAGTTCGTTTATCAACATCATTTGCCAAAAAGGCTAAATCATCAGCATAATCTAAATCAGAAATATTCGTATCTCCAGCCCATTTAAGACCAAAATCTTTCCCTCGAACTGAATTTCGCATAACATAATCAATTACTAAAGAAAAAAGGAGACAAAATGCATCCTTGTCGAACATCAGAAGTAATGCCTAACCAATTGCTACAAGTATTATCAACTCTCACAGACGATTCAGTGCAATTATAGAGAGCTTTCATTATGTTAACTACATTGTCTGGTATACCATACGATCTTACAATCAACCACAAATCATGGTGATCAACAAAATCAAAAACTTTTTTGAAATCAACAAAGCCAGCAGCTAAAGGTTTCTGAAACTCTAAACATTTCTCAAGAATCTGCCTGAGTGAAAATATCCCCTACCACTTCTGAATCCACATTGCTCATCACGCAATTGACTGTCAACCAGATTCTTAATTCTATTAAGCACAATCATGGAAAGAACTTTACCTGGAACAGAGAGTAGGCTGATACCCCTATAGTTATCACAAGAACTGCGATCACCTTTTTTGGGAATAGAGATAATAATAGCTCTGGTAAAATCCTTAGGAACCATGCCTTTATCATAAAAGATATTCAAAATTTCAGTCATCCAAGTGGTAACCGAAACATTCCCAGCTCTAAGCATTTCCGTAGTAATTTCATCCTACTCCTGGAGATTTATGAAGTTTAAGTTTAGAAATAGCCAAAATAACTTCATATTGTGTTATAGGGCCAACATTAAAGCCACCATTACATCTATTATTATTGCAAACAATGGGAGTAGAACTAACCACATTGCTTAGAACATCACTGAAATGCTCAGCCCACCTAGCCATGACAGAATCCTCACCTTCTATAACCTTACCTTGTTTATCCTACAATCTCTGTATACCTGTTCGTTTTCTACCACATAAAACATTAACTATCTGGTATAGCTCTCTGCTGTTGTGATGTCTAACTGCTTCCTCGGCTTTGTCAGCCAAGCCATCAAGCCAAAGATTCTTATCAGCAGCTAACTGATCCTTTACACATTTATTAAGCTCTCTGTAATGCTTTCTATTAGGACTAGTAGGGTATTGATTAAGGACATTCATGCAGTTCTTTCTGAAATAAGCTCAAGTGCCTTATCACTGAAATAATTTTGCTTCCTCTGCAAAAAGAGTACTGTTAGTTTCCAAAAAAGCCCGTTTAAAACAGACCCAATCTTCCTCAACTTCAGTAGTAATCAAGCCATGACTGTCATAATGACTAAGTAACCTATCATGGTAAGCTTTAACTATATCTGGGTCTTTTAGAGCTTCAGTATTAAAGGTAAAATTTTAACCTGAGCACAACACTCTTTAAGTTTAAGTTGCAAGACACTTTTAACAAGGTAATGATCAGATCCAATTTCAGCTCCCCTACATGCCCTGGTATTCCTAACAGAACTAGCCCATTTGTTGTTAATTAATATATAATCAATCATTTTCTTATGCAGCCCATCAGGTGAAACACGTGTACTTATGTATGTTGCGGTGTTTGTAATAAGTGATAGTTATTCTGAAACCATTGAGTTTACTTATCTGTAGGAGAAGTTGCCCCTTGCAGCTACCAATACCAAAAGGGCCTATCACTCCTCCCCAAAGGTCAGAGTCAGTACCAACTTTGGCATTGAAGTCACCTAGAATAAGAGTAATATCTCCTTTCTTTACAGAATTCAAAATATCCTGAAGTTGTCTGTAAAACCTATCCTTCTCATCCTCATCGGCATCCTCAGTGGGGGCATAACAGCAGATAACATTCATCTTTTAACGCTTGTCTGAAATTTTGCTGTAAGACACCTTTCATTAATGCACTCATATCCTAGAAGAGCATCACTAGTGTGTCTGCTGAGAAGCATACCCACGCCTTGGTGATGTTTATTGTCTTCCCTCCCTGAAGAGAGAAATTTAAGATTATTTTTAAGAATCTGACCTTTATCTGTCCATCTGGTCTCTTGCAAGCCGAGAATATCTAAATTATAATGGTGGAATTCTTGTGTGAGGACATCAAGAGAAAAAGCTCTGTGCAAAGTCCTCACATTCCAACTACCTATGGAGAGAAAATGGTTAGTGGGATGTTTAAAGAATCTATGTTTATTGAGAGAGGAAATGCCGAAAATACCAAACAGCCCCCTAATCGCAGACATGGGGCAAAGACCCGTTCCCCCACCAGTAAAGGATGAAGTCATCTACACTGGGAGACTTCCTCCAATGTAGAATTTGACGATACCAGTAGAAGCAAAGAGTTCAGGTGCCTGCGATGACCTCCGCTCAGGATCATCTACCAGCTGATAAACATATCCTGTGAATCTTTTCACTTGGGGCAAAAAATCAGGATTCATAATCAAGCTCAGAGCTATAATTCCATTCAGGTTGGTACCAGGACCCTGTGTGGTTGACCACTTCCTCAGCAGGGTAGAAAAAAAGAAAAGTAGCCATAGTTGTCCAGATCAGTAGGCCACACTAATCTGGCACCCTCCCCTTCCGTTCACTTCAACAAGAGAGTATCTCTTTTGAAAGGTACTAACAGTCTGCACTATGAGAAGGTGGGGTCGGACATTAGGTGCTAGGCCTGGCGGTTCTATGCATCATCATGGGGGATTGGTGCATAGCTGTCCTTTCAGTGACTACCTATCTATCATTTACGCTACCATTAAATTATTTAATAAAAAAAAAATTATAGGCTGAGAAAGCTCTCTCAGATATTAAAAATTGAAACCATACCTTAACTTATACTTTTGGGTATAGTTTCCCATCTTTAAGGAAATAAATGTTATTCATGCATAAGAATTTAAACATGCTAGGTGCTATAATATTTTATCAGTAATTGCAGCAAAGATAAAATGCAGTAAAATGCAAATCATCATTTAAATAACCTTTCATCTTCTATTACATTAATACAATTCATATTTAAAATAATGTAATGGAATTCAATTCTATAATTTATTTATAATAATTTACTAATGTTTCAAGAGGTAAACATGGATGAAAAAGATCTTGTATAGGTCATCATAAGTTATTGTATTTGGAAAATTTTATAAAGGATTTATTATCACGGTAGAATACTGTTAATTTGATACATAATCTATGGATCTGCGCGTTGTTTTGGAGTTGATGTAGGTGCATGGATAAGATATAGTACTGAGCACTGATACAATATGTTCCTTGAGTTATAATGCTGCTAATGGCATTCTGAAAATTTGTGTTTGTTATCTGTAATGACACTAATATTTATTCATTAAAACGTTTATTCCAGAAAATTGTTAATAAGGCCTAGTGAATGTATTATTTAGTCTCGGTTGTTTCTTTATCTGCTGAACGAAAGTGTTTTGTTCACAAACTTGCATCATTCGTCCTAGTTGTCTTTGAATGGATTATTCTAATATGATGATATCGCAATACAGCTCCGTTCTACACTTGAAACCACAAAGACTAAATCAGTCTTTAGGGCACTAAAGATTTTCTGAATTAAATTACAGCAATGAGTAAATGCACTTTAAGTCATTACAGACAATCAGTATATATTTACAGATTTTCTTCATAATAATAATAAGTATTGGAAATGGGTTTTTTGAACTAGAGGTATAAATAATTTAAAATATACTTTAACTATAAAGCATATTTTAATCACAAGTCCTGCTTTTAACTGTGAATATCATATTTATTTTAGTTTTTATCACTTATCATCTGAGCCCCTTACATTCTGACATCCTTACCCGATGAGTTGCTTTTAACTCCTGTTTTAGACTTTTCACATTTTACTGGATATTTTACCTGCTTATATTGGGCTGAGGCAGTAATGGGAAAAAACGTGAACCACACATTTGCCATTATCAGGAAATGTTTGGCGGTATTGTAAACAACATAAATGACAGCGCATATGTAGCTCCAGTAACTAATGATGTACTGTACTTATATTCAGTCCATAGAAGTGAAAATAGGCATTTCACAAATGGCGATGCAAGGTTCATGTATTCATTTCATTATGCTTTACGAATTCAGAAATGTTGTTGGTGACCAAGAGTGCTTGCTAAATTACACAAAATGTATGGGAACAAAGTCATCTCTAAAAGCACCTTTTACCAGTGGTATGATAAGTTCCAGTCAGGTGACTTTCAGTTTGGAAATCAACCTTGAAGCTGCTGGCTGGTACAGTTGAACGATAACAGTTGAAAGGCACTGGTGAACAAAAATTCACGTTGGACATCCAGGAAATTAGCACAGCGATTGAACACCAATCAGTCCTCTGTCGTTTGGCATCTGCAAAAGCTGGTTATATATGAAAACTAGATACCTGGGTCCCATATCAGTTGTCAGACCAGAACATGGTAGCTTGCTATACTGCATGTACTTCATTAAAATTAAGTTAAAATCTTTAATTCTCTAAGACACTGTTAGATGTTTTTAAGTACTTCAACAAATGTTCTATGCTATCAAGTATTAAAAGTTATTAAGCAGGAATTTAAGTACTGTACTGAAGAGAAAGCAAGAAAATTAAACTTGTCAACTTGCAAGCATCCCAGAAGTTCCTCTTACTGCCCATCCTCTGGTACGGTACATAAATTAATAATTTCCACTCTGTAAATTGATTCAAATATTTAGAGGAAAAACTGTTTTGAGTCGGGTGGGATATGAACCCACGACCTCCTGATAACATGTCAAGTGCTCTGGGCCACTGAGCTACTGAGCTACTGACCGCCGATCAAGATCTCCTCTAACTGATGTAATGAACATTCTCAACCTACTTTCCTAATATGTAGGGCATGTTCAAGCAATCCCACTTCAAGTGACTTTTTAATGGCTTTTCTTAGATGGAATGCATGTTTTACGAGTATGCAATCTACAAATAATTATTATTAAACTCAACTCATTAAGTATCCACTAATAATTTCCACTCTGTAAACTGATTCAAATATTTAGAGCACTTGACATGTAATAAGGAGGTCGTGGGTTCGTATTCCACCCGACTCAAGACAATTTTTCTTCTAAATATTTGAATCAATTCACAGAGTGCAAATTATTAGTGGATACTTAATGAGTTGAGTTTAATAATAATTATTTGTAGATTGCATACTCGTAAGACATGCATTCCATCTAAGAAAAGGCATTAAAAAGCCACTTGAGGTGGGATTGCCTGAACACTCCCTACATATTAGGAAAGTATGTTGAGAATGTTCATTACATCAGTTAGAGATCTTGATCAGTGGTCAGTAGCTCAGTGGCCCAGAGCACCTGACATGTTATCAGCAGGTAGTGGTTCGTATCCCACCTGGCTCAAGACAATTTTTCCTCTAAATATTTGAATCAATTTACAGAGTGGAAATTATTAGTGGATTTTAATAATAATTATTTGTATATTCCATACTCATAAGACATGCATTCCATCTAAAAAAAGGCATTAAAAGCCACTTGAGGAGGGATTGCCTGAACACTCTCTATATATTAAGAAAGTAAGTTGAGAATGTTCATTACATCAGTTAGAGGAGATCTTGATCGGCGGTCGTTAGCTCAGTGGCCTGGTTGCATACTAGTAAGACATGCATTTCATCTAAGAAAAGGCATTAAAAAGCCGCTTGAGGTGGGATTGCCTGAACACTCCCTACATATTAGGAAAGTAGGTTGACAATGTTCATTACATCAGTTAGAGGAGATCTTGATCGGTGGTCAGTAGCTCAGTGGCCGAGAGCACCTGACATGTTATCAGGAGGTTGTGGGTTTGTATCCCACCTGGCTTAAGACAATTTTTCCTCTAAATATTTGAATCAATTTACAGAGTGGAAATTATTAGTGGATACTAAATGAGTTTAATAATAATTATTTATGGTATGTAAATTTCTGCTTATTAACCTTTGATACTTGATAGCATAGAACATTTGTTGAAGTAGTTAAAAACATCAGACAGTGTCATAGAGAATTAAAGATTTCAACTTAACTTTAATTACTGCACTGTGAAACTCTATTGTAATTTTTGATGTACTTCATTGCTCACTTGGCAAAAGGCTAATGGTTTTCTTGGCAGAATGATTACAGGAAATGAAAAGTGGATCATTTATGATAATGTTGTATGTAAAAGATTATGGTATCAAGCAGGAAAATCATTCCAGGTTAAGGAAAAATTGGAGCTGCATTCTTGTAAGGTGACACTCTGCTGTTGGTGGGAATGCAGGGGTACAGATCCCCCTATACAGGGTTCATGGCGCTTATGGCAAAAAAAGATAAATGCACCTTTTTATAGTTAAAATGTTGTTTTTCTAAAAATTTCAATTAAATTTTTTAAAGGTAACAGCATGGTATTACAAAAAAAAATTTGCATATAGATTAGTCTTACATCTGTAAAACACATCATTGCACTTTTCAGTAAAATGATCTGTTTTACAGATTGAGGATATGTGTTGTTTATTTTCTTCATTAATTTTTTTTTTTTACCTTTATATTGGCAGATTACTTAATGACATTATTAAAATTTGATTTTTGTAATAAAACACTTTGAGAACATTAAGATACAAGAAAAAAAAAACTCAGCTCATTTTCATAAAAAAAGAGCTAATATTTTCACTTTACCATGTGTCTGTAGAAGACAATGAACTCTTTTGTTTTTAGATTTATATTAAAAAGTCTTTTTATGTTGAATAAGTAGATGAAATATTATTATTTACATTTTCTAAATTTTCCAAAAGCTATAATTTTAATTTTCACTCTAACAGTGGAAAAAGTTGAAATTGGCAAAATATTAAATGAATATTACAGGCCAAGCCTGGATCCAGAAAAAAATTTATGAGAGGGTAAGAAATTAACTGTAAAAATGTAAAAGGGAATGGCAAGAATTTTCTTTTAACAGGAGAGACTGTATTTCTGTTGCAATAAAATAATTCCCCATGTTATAAAGGTCTTCAAAATGCTTTAAAATGTCTCGAAAAATAGATGAAATATACATAAGTTCAATAATTTGTGCCTCTATTATACTTACTAGCATTTTCAAGGGGGAGGGGCACATGACTCTTCTTTGCCATCCCTAGAGATCTGGCCCTTTTGCAAGCAATGTATTTATGGTAGAACTTTTATAATTTTAGTGGTGGAGTATGAAAATCATGAAGCTGCATTGACAGCCTATTGGATTACTGCCTTCTTAACACCATGAGGGTGGGAACTTTTATTGTATTAAAAGAATTATTTTTAGAGATAATTATTTTTTTATTTAAAAAAATTTTTGGGGGGAGGCGCTTAAACAGCAAAAAAAAATAGGTAGAGAATAATATTATTTCCTTTTGCCATCTTAGCAAGGACAGCACTCTGGGACAGACTGGGACTATCAAATCGACCAGTGGTTGGATAAGTGTTAATGAAATGTTACAGTTCACACTTTCTGAATCTCTTATAAGTTTAAATTGCATCTTCTAGCTGTGGAATAATTTGAATATTTCAAAAATAAAACAAATATTGTAAACAATCAATTTTGGCTACAAATTTCATATTTTTGGTGGTGGAATGCAATAAGGAAGAGGTTTAGATTGAACTTAAAGATTTGTCTCTTCTCCTTCAGCAGGGGGAGGGGGGGATTCAACCATTTGTTTTAACATAAAAATGAAAAATTATTTTTGAGTTGAATAGGTACTATGAAATATCATCATCAAACTCAAGCAGCCATGGGAAACATAGGTCAAACCAGACTGTGCAAGTTCCGTTTTAGTTCTACAGGCATATCTATCCTGAGCTACATCTGCAGCATCTGGCTACTGTACACCAATTCTAACAAGGTCCTGTTTGACATTGTCTGCCCACTGCATCCTACGTCTCCCCCCTCTCTCTGAAGCCTTTAGGCACACTGTTCACAACCCTATTCACCAACCTATAATTATCCAAACAGGCAACATGGCCAAACCAACAGTCTCTCTCTGCACAATATGCTGCTTAAACGAGATTGCCGACTCCTTTGCCTAATCTCATCATTAGTTACAAAGTTGAACCACCTAATGCCCAAGATACTGGCGTAAGCATCCACAATCTAAAGCATCTAGTTTCCTGTTATCCTGTTTACAAAGCGTCCAAGTTTCACTACCATAACTAACCGTAGAAAGAACCAAACAATTAGACAGTCTAATTTTAGTTTTTAGGTGTATATACCTATTTCTCCACACTCTCAATAAATTCTTAGGTATAATGAAATATGATGATTCAAATTCTTCAAATGGTCCAAAAGATTTCAATTTACATCCTTAGAGGGTGCTAAATGCAGAAAATGTAAAACAAAACTAATATTACTAATGATATACAAAATAGTAACACTGGATGGAGAGCTATGCACCTATGATGATGCATGGAACCAGCAAGGCCTAGCACCTAATGTCCGACCTCGCTTTCTCGTGGTGCAGACTGTTAGTACCTTTCAAAAGAGATACTCTCTTGTGGAAGTGAATGAAGGGGAGGGCTGCCAGATTAGTGTGACCTACAGATATGGACAACTATGGCTATTTTTCTTTTTTTTTTCTACCCTGCTGAAGAGTGATCAAACACAAGAGGGTCCTGGTGCTGACCATATATACCAAACTGAACGGAATTATGGCTCTGACCTTGACTATGGATCCTGAATTTGCTGCACTGGTGGGCTTCTGTGGAGGGAAAATCTTCCGCTGTATTTTCTATTTGTTTGTGGGTTGACAGCCCCAAGTGAATAGATACACAGGATATATTTATCAATTGGTGAATAATCCTGAGCAGAGGTCATTGCAGGTACCTGAACTATTTGCTTCTACTGGCATTGTCAAATTCTACATTGGAAGAAGTCTTCCAGTGTAGATGGCTTCAGCCTTCAGTGGTGGGGAAACGGGTCTTTGACCTATGTCTGCGATTAGGGGGCTGTATGATATTGTCGGCATTCCCTCTCTCAATAAACATAGTTCCTTTAAACATCCCACTAACCCTTTAATCTCCATAGGTAGTAGGAATGTGAGGACTCTGCACAGCAATTATTCTTTTGATGTCCTTACACAAGAATTCCACTGTTATAATTTAGATATTCTCGGCTTCAAAGAGAAACAGATTGACAGATAAATGTCAGATTCTTAAAAATAATCTTAAATTTCTCTTTTCAGGGAGGGAGGATAATAAGCATCACCAAGGAGTGGGTCTGCTCCTCAGCAGAAATACTAGTGATGCCTTCTAGGATATGAGTGCATTAATGAAAAGTTTCTAACAGCATAATTTCAGACAAGCATTAAAGACTTGAATGTTATCTGCTGTTATGCCCCCACTGAGGATGCCAATGTGATTAAGAAGGATAGGGTTTACCAACTACTTCAGGATATTTTGAATTTTGTCAAGAAACAAGATATTACCCTTGTTCTACGTGAATTCAATGCCAAAGTTGGTACTGACTCTGACCTTTGGGGAGGAGTGATAGGCCCTTTTGGTATTGGTAGCTGCAAGGGGCAACTTCTCCTACAGATAAGTAAACTCAATGGTTTCAGAATAACTATCACTTATTACAAACACCGCGACATACATAAGTACACGTGTTTCACCTGATGGGCTGCATAAGAAAATGATTGATTATATATTAATTAACAGCAAATGGGCTAGTCCTGTTAGGAATACCAGGGCATGTAGGGGAGCTGAAATTGGATCTGATCATTACCTTGTTAAAAGTGTCTTGCAACTTAAACTTAAAGAATGTTGTGCTAAGGTTAAAATTTTACCTTTAATACTGAAGCTCTAAAAGACCCAGATATAGTCAAAGCTCACCATGATAGGTTACTTAGTCATTATGACAGTCATGGCTTGATTACTACTGAAGTTGAGGAAGAATGGGTCTGTTTTAAATGGGCTTTTTTGGAAACTAACAGTACTCTTTTTGCAGAGGAAACAAAATTATTTCAGTGATAAGGCACTTGAGCTTATTTCAGAAAGAACTGCATGAATGTCCTTAATCAATACCCTACTAGACCTAATAGAAAGCATTACATAGAGCTTAATAAATGTGTAAAGGATCAGTTAGCTGCTGATAAGAATCTTTGGCTTGATGGCTTGGCTGACAAAGCCGAGGAAGCAGTTAGACATCACAACAGCAGAGAGCTATACCAGATAGTTAATGTTTTATGTGGTAGAAAACGAACAGGTATACAGAGATTGTAGGATAAACAAGGTAAGGTTATAGAAGGTGAGGATTCTGTCATGGCTAGGTGGGCTGAGCATTTCAGTGATGTTCTAAGCAATGTGGTTAGTTCTACTCCCATTGTTTGCAATAATAATAGATGTAATGGTGGCTTTAATGTTGGCCCTATAACACAATATGAAGTTATTTTGGCTATTTCTAAACTTAAACTTCATAAATCTCCAGGAGTAGGATGAAATTACTACGGAAATGCTTAGAGCTGGGAATGTTTCGGTTACCACTTGGATGACTGAAATTTTGAATATCTTTTATGATAAAGGCATGGTTCCTAAGGATTTTACCAGAGCTATTATTATCTCTATTCCCAAAAAAGGTGATCGCAGTTCTTGTGATAACTATAGGGGTATCAGCCTACTCTCTGTTCCAGGTAAAGTTCTTTCCATGATTGTGCTTAATAGAATTAAGAATCTGGTTGACAGTCAATTGCGTGATGAGCAATGTGGATTCAGAAGTGGTAGGGGATGTGTGGATCAGATATTTTCACTTAGGCAGATTCTTGAGAAATGTTTAGAGTTTCAGAAACCTTTGGTTGCTAGCTTTGTTGATTTCGAAAAGGCTTTCGACTCTGTTGATTGTCATAATTTGTGATTGATTGACTCCTTTTCGCTTTAGTTTTGTTATTGATTATGGTATGTGAAATTCACTGCAAAGGAAAGATTTTGGCCTTAAATGGTCTGGAAATACGAAAATTTCTGATTTAGATTCTGCTGATGATTTAGCCCTTTTGGCAAATGATATTGATGAGATGAACTCTTTCATTCAAGCTGTTGATGAGACTGGTACTAGAGTAGGTTTGGTTATAATAAACAGAGAGAAAACTAAAGTGAAAATTGGTCAGGCAGGTTGTGATTCAGTTAATCTGAATGGTTGCAGTCTTGAGCAGGTGTCACAGTTTAATTACCTTGGAAGCTATGTAACAGATACTGGTGATGTGCAGCATGAGATTAACAGACGAATAGGGATTGCTGCTGGGACTTTTAAGAATCTATGGAGAGTGTGGAGAAATAAGCGTATACACCTAAAGACTAAAATTAGACTGTATAATAGTTTGGTTCTTTCTAGGGTTAGTTATGGTAGTGAAACTTGGACACTTTGTAAACAAGATATCAGGAAACTAGATGCTTTTGATTCTAAATGCTTACGCAATATCTTGGGCATTAGGTGGTTCAGCTTTGTAACTAATGATGAGGTTAGGAAAAGGAGTCGGCAACCTCCTTTAAGCAGCATATTGTGGAGAGAGACTCCATTGGTTTAGCTATGTTGCCCATATGAATAATTATAGATTGGTGAATAGGGTTATGAACAGTGTGCCTAAAGGCCTCAGAAAGAGGGGGAGACCTAGGATGCAGTGGGTAGACAATGTCAAACAGGACCTTGTTAGAATTGGTCTGCAGTGGCGAGATGCAGCAGATGTAGCTCAGGACAGATATGCTTGGAGAACTAAATTTGCACGGTCTGGTTGAACCTTCAAAGCCCATGGCTGCTTGAGGGTGATGATGATGAGACTGGTACTAGAGTAGGTTTGGTGACAAACAGAGATAAACTAAAGTAATGAAAATTGTTCAGAAAGGTTGTGATTCAGTTAATCTCAATAGTTGTACTCTTGCCAGTTTTAACTGCTGTCTCATTGCTGAATATTTTTTACACTCAGATGTGGTCAAGATGCTTGAATAAGTGGTAGTCAGTTGGTGATAGGTCTGACGAATATGCTGGGTGAGCAACAGTTTCATACTGTAACTAATGGAGTATAATGGAGTTTACAGACCATTATTTGTGAGACAGCATAATCACAGGGCAGTAGGATGTCAGGTCTACTGACCAATGCATGCTGCTTCTTGCATAATTTTTCATGCATTTTTTTAGAGTTCCGCACAATATTTCTCTGCATTTATTGCTTCACCAGATTTTAGGAATGAATGATGGTAAACACCGGCTGCAAACCACCAAACAGTCACCATTATCTTCTATGGGTGAAGATTAGGCTTGGGCATGTGTTTGAGTGCCTCCACGGCCTCAAGCCATTGAGTAGAACATAAACGGTTGTCCTATAGAATCCATTTTTCATTACACTTTACAACTTTATGCAAAAACAGATCCCTTGGTTGCCATCCTGTGGCCGAGTGGTTAGCACGCTTGGCTACTGATCTAAGGGACCTGGGTTTATGCCCCAAGTAAGGCATGGATGTATGTGTCGTTTTTCTGCTGAGGTCCTGCCATCCTCTCAAATCTTCTACTATGGAATATAAACTAACAGGCTCCTGTCAGACCTCTGTGGAAAGCAGCTGCTTGAGGGGGTATTTTTTTGGTGTCATGTGAGAAGTGAAGTGCACGCTTCAAGTCGACCACCTTACGAGTTTCCATTATTTCATGAGGAACCCATTTTTTCAACTTCTTCACTTTCACAATGGCTTTTAGGTTCCAGGAAACTGTTCAATAATGCACACCTAATTTCCCTGCAATGTCTCATACAGTTTGGAATGTGTTGGATTCGATTAACCCTTCAATCGATCGTTGTTAACAGCTTCTTCAGGTTGACCAAGTGGCTTATTTTGAAAGATGATGTCGCCCGATTGAAAATTTTCAAACCAATGATGTGTTATCCACTCACAGTTGTGCTTTCCTGAAATGCTGCATCGACATTGCAATTGACATTGCAGCATTGTGTCCCAATTTAAATTCGTATAAGAACACAAATTTTATTCTGATCCATTGTTCGCTTTAAGCTTTTACAATCCACTTACCACAAAATCTACTAGCGAAATGGCTACTATGTCATTGCAAGTAGGCTTCGTGATTTAATATAGCATATCACACACATCTGGTTACATTTTCAGTCCTCAAAACATTGAAAACTTCATGAATCCATGAAATCAGCCATTTGATATGCTACAACCTAATAGCAGAATTTGTTAATTTTCAGGAGATTTTCGAAATTTTACGAACAAATTTGTTGATAAAGTTAAAATCAAACTTAAATGCGAGCTTAAATGAGGAGGATGCCTCAGCATAGAGTAACATTAACAAGAAAATCAGCAATACCACACAGTGCTTTTAAGAAATAGCAATCAGATGGCTTTAACAAATTATTTCTATTGTAGTTTAATAAAATATGCATCAAATGAAAAACGAAAATATTATTTTTGAAGATTGAATTATATATTTATAAGATATATGTAAGAAACCTTTAAAATGGCAAATTCTACTGTTAAAAAAAATCGAATTTTTTTTCTGCACTAAAAACGAACACAGACATCTTGGGCCACTCATTTTAGATTCTGTCAACATCTATATTTGACAAGGACTCTGGAAGGGTTAGAAATCTTTTTAAATTTATTTACTTTTCATTTTACTTTTTACGAAAGGTCATTTAGTAATTCAAAACTTTCTACTAAACGATAAAAATATGACAGTTTTATTAACAAAATAGGGAAGTACATTTACCTTCTGACCCAAAAAGCTAAATAGCTTAGCTGCTGGAAAAAAAATTATTTAAAAATCAGTACAGTAAAATATGAGCCATCATATTCGTTTTAGATCACAATTAGTTCACAATATACAATATTATATAACTATGTGAAAGCATTTCTTCCAAGATATTCTTTTAAATTCATTTTTTAGTCTACTACATTTATGATACTTAAAATTTCCTTATACTTCAATGAAATACGAACAGTATTTGTTGCACACTTACTATACTTATTTTGAAATTTAGATACTTGATAATAACCATTTCTTTCTAGTCTTGCATTCTTATTGAATTAAATTTTATTTGCATTACCTATGAAAATATTTTTAATTATGCTACATTTATACAAATTATTGTGCAATAAAAGATTAGGAAAAATAGTCTCATCATTCCTTTATGATTGTACTTAATTGTAAAAGTATAATATACTCTGTTACAAAAAATTGCACCACCCAGAAGTAGTCAGATTTGAAGACAAATCAGCATATGTGTGCAGGGGTGTGTATGTGTGACTATTTCCACAACAAACATTTGGTATTTGTGAGAGATCACAGGATGAATGCTGAGCAGCTATGGCCAAACACTTAAAGCTTTTTAGCTCTCAGCAACAAACTATGAAAGAGTGCTGATAGCAGTTACTGATTGGCAAAATGGTTGTTGTGTAGAATATGCCACAACAACCATTTTCCCAATTTTATTAGTACCTGGACAAGTTTGAGCAGTCAGACTGTAGTAAAGCTGTGTGAAGATAGATGATCTCTTATCATTCTCTGAATGATATACAGTGGACCTTCGTTATAGCGCTGCTCGCTATACCGCGCACTCAGTTATAGCGCAGGCGATGTTCGCGATAAGTTATAAATAGTGTTTGTTTTTACATATTTTCAAGCGTACCTTATGTACGTAAATAAAATAATAAATATATGTACTTATTAAAATGTATAACTATGTTATGTGAATTTTAATAAAACACTTAATAAATAAATAGGTTTTTTTTATTAAAATACATAATATATATATAGTTGATGGGATGTTTCAGTATATAGCTCAAATCGTTCTGAGTAAATTTATTGTGTCGCCACCACGCCGCTCGGTATAACGCGGTTCACCTTATAACGCGGGTGTTGTTTACCACCCAACATGCGCATTATATCGGGGGTCCACTGTATTACAATTAGAAGGATGTGTATTGCCTCTGGCACATATGGGAATCTTGTTTTTAAAGAGAAAAAAGTTTTTCCTTTATCTACTGTTTCATTCCTTACAAGTTTTAATTTGAGCTAGTGGATGATGGGAAAAATGCAAAAAGTATTTCATTAGTAGTTAAACAACATAAAAGTATTCATTTCTTAATTCTTAAATCCAAAAAAGTTGCATTTCCCACACCTCTTTCAGAAAAGTGGGTATATTATTGCTTTTAGTGGAATATCTCTTAAAAATTACCACTATTTTTCAAATTTCTATTCTATATATATCATAAATGTATGTATATATAGAATATCATTTGATATTCTATACATATCATTTGCAGAACTCGATAACAGCTATTGCAGTTTCATCATTTCAGTGATCTGTAAAGATATATGTATTAAAACTACCAGTATTTGAAAAATACGAATTACATTTTATTAGTACCAATCAAACTAAAAAAAGTTTTCTAATTATAATTTTCATTATTTCCAATAAAAACTTCATGATGTTCACATTCCACCATCAAAATTTCGTATTTCTATCATTAATACATTGTTGCAAAATAAACTAAAGTGATGAAAATTGGTCAGGCAGGTTGTGATTCAGTTAATCTGAATGGTTGCAGTCTTGAGCAGGTGTCACAGTTTAATTACCTTGGAAGCTATGTAACAGATACTGGTGATGTGCAGCATGAGATTAACAGATGAATAGGGATTGCTGCCAGGATTTTTAAGAATCTATGGAGAGTGTGGAGAAATAGGCGTATACACCTGAAGACTAAAATTGACTGTATAATAGTTTGGTTCTTTCTAAGGTTACTTATGATAGTGAAACTTGGACGTTGTGTAAACTAGATAACAGGAAACTAGATGCTTTTGATTCTAGATGCTTACACAGTATCTTGGGCATTAGGTGGTTTAACTTTGTAACTAATGATGAGGTTAGGCAAAGGAGTCTGCAACCTCCTTTAAGCAGCATATTGTGCAGATGGCCATGTTCCCCATATGGATAATTATAGATTGGCAAATAGGGTTATGAACAGTGTGCCTAGAAGCCTCAGAAAGAGGGGGAGACCTAGGATGCGGTGGGCAGACAATGTCAAACAGGACCTTGTTAAAATTGGTGTGCAGTGGCCAGATGCAGCATATGTAGCTCAGGACAGATATGATTGGAGAATTAAATTACGCTGTCTGGTTGGACCTCCACAGCTGCTTGAAGATGATGATAATGATGATGCAATATTCATTTGAAATTTTTAATCTTTTTCACCATTAGAGGGTATTTTAGAGTTTGAAAGATTCTGAAATGCAAATCGTATTTTATCAATTCCTATCTAATCCTAAAAAGATTTTTTCATTTATCTCTAAAAACAATTATATGCTAAAACTAAAAAGATGTGTTTTCCCACCCCCTCTAGGTCTAAGAGGTCAACACTGTTGGCCTCTTAGACCTCATCATCATCATCATCCTCAAGCAGCCATGGGCTACGGAGGTCCAACCAGACCACGCAGTTTAATTCTCCAAGCATATCTGTCCTGAGCTGTATCTGCTGCATCCGGCCACTGTACACCAATTCTAACAAGGTCCTGTTTGACATTGTCTACCCACCGCATCCTAGGCCTCCCCCTCCTGAGGCCTCTAGGCACACTGTTCAATACCCTATTCGCCAATCTATAATTATCCATACAGGCAACATGGCCAAACCAGCGGAGTCTCTCTCTGCACAATATGCTGCTTAAAGGAGGTTGCAGACTCCTTTGCCTAACCTCATCATTAGTTACAAAGTTAAACCACCTAATACCCAAGATACTGCGTAAGCATCTAGAATCAAAAGCATCTAGTTTCATGTTATCTTGTTTACACAGCGTCCAAGTTTCACTACCATAACTAATCCTAGAAAGAACCAAACTATTATACAGTCTAATTTTAGTCTTTAGGTGTATACGCTTATTTCTCCACAATCTCCATAGATTCTTAAAAGTCCCGGCAGCAATACCTATTCGTCTGTTAATCTCATGCCGCACATCACCAGTATCAGTTACATAGCTCCCAAGATAATTAAACTGTGACACCTGCTCAAGACTGCAACCATTCAGATTAACTGAATCACAACCTGCCTGACCAATTTTCATCACTTTAGTTTTCTCTGTTTATAACCAAACCTACTCTACTACCAGTCTCATCAACAGCTCGAATGAAAGAGTTCATCTCATCAACATCATTTGCCAAAAGGGCTAAATCATCAGCATAATCTAAATCAGAAATTTTCGTATCTCCAGCCCATTTAAGGCCAAAATCTTTCCCTCGAAGTGAATTTCGCATAACATAATCAACAACCAAAGAGAAAAGGAGACAAAATGCACCCTTGTCGAACACCAGACGTAATGCTAAACCAATTGCTACAAGACTTACCAACTCTCACACATGACTCAGTGTTATTATAGAGAGCTTTCATTATGTTAACTAACTTGTCTGGTATATCATATGATTTCACAATCAACCACAAATTATGATGATCAACAGAGTCGAAAGCCTTTTTGAAATTAACAAAGCTAGCAACCAAAGGTTTCTGAAACTCTAAACATTTCTCAAGAATCTGCCTAAGTGAAAATATCTGATCCACACATCCCCTACCACTTCTGAATCCACATTGCTCATCACGCAATTGCCTGTCAACCAGATTCTTAATTCTATTAAGCACAATCATGGAAAGAACTTTACCTGGAACAGAGAGTACGCTGATACCCCTATAGTTATCACAAGAACTGCGATCACCTTTTTTGAAAATAGGGATAATAATAGCTCTGGTAAAATCTTTAGGAACCATGCCTTTATCATAAAAGTTATTCAAAATTTCAGTCATCCAAGTGGTAACCAAAACATTCCCAGCTCTGAGCATTTCTGTAGTAATTTCATCTACCCCTGGGGATTTATGAAGTTTCAGTTTAGAGATAGCCAAACTAACTTCAGATTGTGTTATAGGGCAAACATTAAAGCTGCCAATGCATCTATCATCCTTACAAACAATGGGAGTAGAACTAACCACATTGTTTAGAACATCACTGAAATGCTCAGCCCACCTAGCCATGAGAGAATCCTCACCTTCTATAACCTTACCTTGTTTATCCTTCAATCCCTGTATGCCTGTTCGTTTTCTACCACATAAAACATTAACTATTTGATACAGCTCTCTGCTGTTGTGCTGCCTAACTGCTTCCTCAGCTTTGTCAGCCAAGCTATCAAGCCAAAGATTTTTATCAGTAGCTAACTGATCCTTTACACGTTTATTAAGCTCTCTGTAATCTTTTCTATTAGGACTAGTAGGGTACTGATTAAGGACATTCCTGCAGTTCCTTCTTTCTGAAATAAGCTCAATTGCCTTATCACTTAAATAATTCTGCCTCCTCTGCTCCTTTTTTCCTAAAAGAGTACTGTTAGTTTCCAAAAAAGCCTGTTTAAAATGATCCCATTCTTCCTCAACTTCAGTATTAAGCAAACCATGACTGTCATAATGACTAAGTAACCTATCATGGTAAGCTTTAGCTATAACTGGGTCATTCAGAGCTTCAGTATTAAAGGTAAATTTTTTAACTCTAGCACAACACTTTTTAAGTTTAAGTTGCAAGACACTTTTAACAAGGTAATGGTCAGATCCAATTTCAGCTCCCCTATATGCCCTGGTATTTCTAACAGAACTAGCCCATTTGCTGTTAATTAATATATAATCAATCATATTTCTATGCAGCCCATCAGGTGAAACCCATGTGTATTTATGTATGTCACGGTGTTTGTAATATGTGTTAGTTATTCTGAAACCATTGAGTTTACTTACCTGTAGGAGACGTTGCCCATTGCCATTGCAGCTACCAATACCAAAAGGGCCTATCACCCCTCCCCAAAGATCAGAGTCAGTACCAACTTTGGCATTGAAGTCACCTAGAACAAGGGTAATATCTCCTTTCTTGACAGAATTCAAAATATCCTGAAGTTGTCCGTAAAACCTATCCTTCTCATCCTCATCAGCATCCTCAGTGGGGGCATAACAGCAGATAACATTCAAGTTTTTAATGCTTGTCTGAAATTTTGCTGTAAGAAACCTTTCATTAATGCACTCATATCCTAGAAGAGCATCACTAGCATGTCTGCTGAGCAGCAGACCCACCACGCCTTGGTGATGCTTTCCATCCTCCCTCCCTGTAAAGAGAAATTTAAAGTTATTTTTACGTATCTCACCTTTACCTGTCCATCTGGTCTCTTGCAAGCCTAGAATATCTAGGTTATAGCGCTGGAATTCCTGCATGAGGACATCAAGAGAATAATCTCTATGTAATGTCCTCACGTTCCACGTTCCTGCAGAGAGAAAATGATTAGTAGGATTTTTAAAGAAATTAGGTTTATTGAGATTGGTAGGGCCAACAATATCAAACAGCCCCCTGATCGCAGGCATGGGGCAAAGACCCGTTCCTCCTCCGCTAAAGGTTGAAGTCACCGATGCTGGTAGGAACTTCAGGCACCACCTTTTCAAGTGGACTTTTTCAAGAGCCGTATGGCCTGCCTGAGACGCATTACTCCAGTTTAGGCTTGACGATGCCCAACTAGCTAAGTAAGGTTCAGGTACCTGCGATGGCCTCTGATTAGGATTATCCACCAGCTGATATAAGGTATCCCATGCCTCTGTTCACTTAGAGCTGGCAACCCAGAAGCAAACAGAAAACACAGCAGCAGACTCTCCCTCAACAGAGGCCCACCAGTGCAGCAAGTCCAGGATCAATAATCAAGCTCAAATCCATAAACAAGTCCAGTCTAGTAGGTATAAATGGTCAGCACCAGGACCCTGTGAAGTTGACCACTCCTCAGCAGGGTTGAAAAAAAAGAAAAAAGTGGCCGTAGATGACCAGATCAGCAGGCCGTACTGAACTGGCAGCCCTCCCCTTCTGTTCCCTTCCAAAAGAGAATATCTCTTTTGAAAGGTACTAACGGCCTGCACCACGAGAAGGCGGGGTCGGACATTAGGTGCTAGACCTGGCCGGTTCTGTGCATCATCACTAGGGATTGGTACACAGCTCTCCTTCCAGTTTACGCCTAGCTACCATTACAGGCCAAGAGGGTCTTAGACCTAGAGGGCAACAACTGTTGGCATCTAGCTCATGGCTTTCACATTCCACCACCAAAATTTGAAATTTCTAGCATAAATACATCGTTTGCAATATTCGTTTGAAATTTTCAATCATTGCTATTGTTATCCCTATTTTCAAAAAAGGTGATCGCAGTTCTTGTGATAACTATAGGGGTATCAGCCTACTCTCTGTTCCAGGTAAAGTTCTTTCCATGATTGTGCTTAATAGAATTAAGAATCTGGTTGACATGCAATTGTGTGATGAGCAATGTGGATTCAGAAGTGATAGGGGATGTGTAGATCAGATATTTTCACTTAGGCAGATTCTTGAGAAAAGTTTAGGGTTTCAGAAACCTTTGGCTGTTAGCTTTATTGATTTCAAAAAAGCTTTCGACTCTGTTGATCGTCATAATTTTTGGTTGATTATAAGATCGTATAGTATACCATACAAGTTAGTTAACATTATGAAAGCTCTCTATAATAACACTGAGTCGTGTGTGAGAGTTGGTAAGGCTTGTAGCAATTGGTTTCGCATTACTACTGGTGCTCGACAAGGGTGCATTTTGTCTCCTTTCCTCTTTAGCTTGGTTATTGATTATGTTATGCGAAATTCACTTCAAGGGAAAGATTTTAGCCTTAAATGGGCTGGAGATACGAATATTTCTGATTTAGATTATGCTGATGATTTAGCCCTTTTGGCAAATGATGTTGATGAGATGAACTCTTTCATTCGAGCTGTTGATGAGACTGATAGTAGAGTAGGTTTGGTTATAAACAAAGAGAAAACTAAAGTGATGAAAATTGGTCAAGCAGGTTATGATTCAGTTAATCTGAATGGTTGCAGTCTTGAGCAGGTGTCACAGTTTAATTACCTTGGAAGCTATGTAACAGATACTGGTGATGTGCAGCATGAGATTAACAGACGAATAGGGATTGCTGCTGGGACTTTTAAGAATCTATGGAGAGTGTGGAGAAATAAGCGTATACACCTAAAGACTAAAATTAGATTGTATAAAAGTTTGGTTCTTTCTAGGGTTAGTTATGGTAGTGAAACTTGGACACTTTGTAAACAAGATAACAGGAAACTAGATGCTTTTGATTCCAGATGCTTACGCAGTATCTTGGGCATTAGGTGGTTCAACTTTGTAAGTAATGATGAGGTTAGGCAAAGGAGTCGGCAACCTCCTTTAAGCAGCATATTTTGCAGAGAGAGACTCCGTTGGTTTGGCCATTTTGTACGTATGGATAATTATAGATTGGCGAATAAGGTTATGAACAGTGTGCCTAAAGGCCTCAGAAAGAAGGGGAGACGGGATGCGGTGGGCAGATAGTGTCAAACAGGACTTTGTTAGAATGGTGTGCAGTGACCAGATGCAGTAGATGTAGCTCAGGATAGACTTGCTTGGAGAACTAAATTGCACGGTCTGGTTGGACCTCCATAGCCCATGGCTGCTTGATGATGATGATGATAGGGGGAATAGCAATGGATGCTACTTCACCCCTTTCTCCAGGGAAATTTTTTTAGAAAGTTCTTGTAACCACTGACTGAGCCACCTGACCTTCCACAGAGGAGGTGGTGGCTTACGATAGCCATGCCTAAAGTCTATGGTATGCATACTTTTTGATATTAATGAAAATAGCAGGAACTATTGTATATATTTGCATATAAGCATCTTCATGGATAATCCAAACTTTATGAAGTATATAAAACTTTTAAAATGTAATTTAAAAAAAAAAATTGTAAAAAACATATCTAACCAATAATTTTGATATACTTACTGCTTTTTGGTTGGCTGGAGAAAATTTAAAACTAAAAGTATAAATCCGGAAGTCCTGAAAAGAAATATATTTTTCAAACATTTTAGTGTAAAACACTTTTAGTGTAAAATACAAATACTACACATATTATCAGAAGCAATACAAACAATTAAGTATTTCAACATTTGAAACTGTTCTCTGAACTGGCCATTTCTGTGTAACATCACAAGGATTGATACACAGCTCTCCTTACATGAATGCCTAGTTACGAGACCTCTCCTTACATGAATGCCTAGTTACGAGACATATGGAATAGTTACATTATTGCAACTATTCCATATTTTGGACGTACATCTCTTTTCTAAAAATAAATAACTCATCAAGCAGATGCTTGTCACAGAGGTATGACAAGAGGTTGTCAGTATAATATGCCATAGCAAATATTTATGAGGAGTGAGATCTTGGTCTGTAAATGGTAGCTAGGCATGCACTAGAAGGGTAGCTGTATACCAATCTTCAGCCCTTAATGTCTGATCCTGCCTTCTTGTGATGCATGCTATTTGTACCGTTCAAAAGAAATATTCTCTTTTGCAAGGGAACAGAAGGGGAAGACTGCCAGATCGCATTGGCATACTGATCTGGTCAGCTACAGCCACCTTTTTTTTTTGCCCTGCTGAGGAATCATCAACTACAAAGGATCCAGGTGCTGACTATTTATACCCATTAGACTGGACTGGTTTATGGCTTTGGGCTTGATTATGGATCCTGGAATTGCTGCACTGGTGAGATGATATCAGTCAGTGATGATCCTAATCAGAGGCCACTTAAGGTAACCCTTACTTTAGCTGGCTGCACATTGTCAAGACTACCCTGGTGTAATGTGTCTCAGGTAGGTCAGTTTCTATGTAGATTCTGGTTATTGAAAAGATCCATTTGAAACAGTGGTGCCTAAAGTTTTTAGCAGCATAGGTGGCTTCACCCTTAAGTGGAAGGGAATGGGTTTTACCCACTTGCCTGCAATTAAGGGGGTGTTTGATATTGTTGGCACTATTGTTCTCTCGATAAACCTAGTTTCCTAAAAAATTCTACTAATCATTTTCTCTCTGCAGGTACATGGAATACAGATGTTCATCCTCCTTCTCCGCAAGCAGCCATCGATTACGGAGTGCAATTTAGTTCTCCAAGTATAGCTGTCATGAGCTACATCTGTTGCATTTGCCATTGCACACAAATTTTAACAAGGTCCTGTGCAACATTGTCTGCCCACCACATTTTACGTCTCCCACTCTTTCAGAGGCCTTTAGGCACACTGTTCATAACCCTATTCGCTAATCTATAATTATCCATACAAGCAACATGGCCAAACCAATGGAGTCTCTATCTGCACAATATGATACTTAAAGGAGGTTGACGATTCTGTAAGCATCCAGTTTCCTGTTATCATGTTTACAAAGTGTCCAAGTTTCACTATCATAACTAACCCTAGACAGAGCCAAATTATTATACAGTATAATTTTAGTCTTTAAATGTATACGCCTATTTCTCCACACTCTCCATTGATATTAATTTAATATTTCACTATATATGCTGTTACATTTAAATTTGTTTAACAGCTATTATATCCCAAGTTGTGAAGAGTGCAAAAGTTTGAATAATCTGAGTTGTATTTATTATTAGTCTCCATAGATTCTTAAAAGCCCTTGCAGTAATACCTGTTAATGCATTAATCTCATGCCGCACATCACCAGTATGTTACATTGCTCACAAGATAATTAAAATGTAACACCTGTCCAAGACTGAAAACATTCAGATTAACTGAATCACAGCCTGCCTGACCATTTTCATCACTTTAGTTTTCTCTGTTTTATAACCTACCTACTCGACTACCAGTCTTATAAACAGTTCAAATGAAAGAGTTCATTTCATCAACATCATTCACCAAAAGGGCTAAATCATCAGCATAATCTAAATCAGAAATTTTTGTATCTCCAGATCACTTAAGGCCAAAATCTTTCCCTTGCAGTATATTTCACATAACATAATCAATAACCAAGCTAAAGAGAAAAGGAGACAAAATGCACCCTTGTCGAACACCAGAAGTAATGCTAAACTAATTGCTACAAGCCTTACCAACTCTCACACACGACTCAGTGTTATTATAGAGAGCTTTCATAATGTTAACTAACTTGTCTGGTATACCATATGATCTCACAATCAACCACAAATTATGACGATCAACAGAGTCGAAAGCCTTTTTGAAATCAACAAAGCTAGCAACCAAAGGTTTCTGAAACTCTAAACATTTCTCAAGAATCTGCCTAAGTGAAACTATCTGATCCACACATCCCCTACCACTTCTGAATCCACATTGCTCATCACGCAATTGCCTGTCCACCAGATTCTTAATTCTATTAAGCACAATCATGCAAAGAACTTTACCTAGAACAGAGAGTAGTCTGATACCCCTATAGTTCTCACAAGAACTGCGATCACCTTTTTTTGAAATAAATAAATAAATAAATAAATACCCCCTCAAGCAGCTGCTTGCCACAGAGGTCTGACAGGAGCCTGTCAGTTTATATGCCATACAGGTATAATAATAGCTCTGAGAAAATACTTAGAAACCATGCCTTTATTGTAAAAAATATTCAAACTTTCAGTCATCCATGTGGTAACCAAAACATTTCCAGCTCTACACATTTCTAGAGCAATTTCATCTACCCCTGGGGATTTATGCAGTTTAAGTTTTGAAATAGCCCAAAATAACATGAGATTGTACCAAAAGTCAGAGTCAGACTGTTATACGGCCAACATTAAAGCCAGTAATGCATCTATAATCATAACAAACAATGGGAGTATAACTAACCACATTGTTCAGAACATCACTGAAATGCTCAGCCCACCTAGCCATGACCGAATCCCCTCCTTCTATAACCTTACTTTGTTTATCCTTCAATCCCTGTGTACCTGTCCATTTTCTACCACACAAAACATTAACTATCTGATACAGCTCTCTGCTGATGTGCTGTCTAACTGCTTCCTCGGCTTTGTCAGCCAAGCCATCAAGCCAAAGAATCTTACTAGCAGCTAACTGATCCTTTAAACATTTGTTAAGCTCTCTGCAATGCTTTGTATTAGGACTAGTAGGATATTGATTAAGAACATTCCTGCAGTTCTTTCATTCTGAAATAAGCTCAAATGCCATATCACTCAAATAATTCTGCCTCCTCTGCTCCTTTTTTCCTAAAAGAGTACTGTTAGTTTCCAAAAAAGCCTGTTTAAAATGGTCCCCTTCTTCCTCCACTTCAATAGTAAGCAAACCAAACCATGACTGTCATAATGACTAAAGTAACCTATCATGATAAGCTTCAGCTATAACTGGGTCTTGCAGAGCTTCAGTATTAAAAAAAAATTTTTAACTTTAGTACAACTCTTAAGTTTAGGTTACAAGACACTTTTAACAAAGTAATGAATGGACAGATCTAATTTCAGCTCACCTATATGACCTGATATTCCTAACAGAGCTAGCCCATTTGCTGTTAATTAATATATAACCAATCAATTCTTATGCAGTTCATCTGGTGAAACCCATGTGTACTTATGTATGTTGTAGTGTTTGTAATACGTGTTAGATATTCTCAAACCATTAAGTTCTTACCTGTAAAAAATGTTGCCAATTGCCATTGTAGGAACCAAAACCAAAAGGGCCTGTCACTCCTCCCCAAAAGGTTAGTATCAACTTTGGCATTGAAGTCACCTAGGGTAATATCTCCGTTTTTGACAGAATTCAAAATATTCTGAAGTTGTCCGTAAAACATATACTTCTCATTCTCGTAGGAATCTCAGTGGAGGCATAACAGCAAACAACATTCAAGTCTTTAATGCTTGCCTGAAATTTTGCTTTAAGAAACCTTTCATTAATGCACTCATATCCTAGAAGAGCATCACCAGTTGTCTGCAGAGAAGCAGACCTATGATTTGGAAATGCTTATTATCTTCACTCCCTGAAATGAGAAATTTAAGATTATATTTTAAAATCTGACCTTTATCTGTCCACTTCCACAGAAGCAGGAGTTGAGGTACCTGCGATGACCTCTGCTCAGGATTATCCAGCAGCTGATAAAACATATTCTGTGAATCTATTCACTTGGAGCTGTCAACCGACAAACAAACAGAAAACACAGGAGAAGATTCTCCCTCCACAGAAGCCCACTAGTGCAGCAAATTCAGGATCCATAATTAAGCTCAGAACGTTATTCCAGTCTGGAGAGTTTATATGGTCAGCAGCAGGAACCTGTGCAGTTGACCTCTCCTCGGCTGTATAGAAAAAAAAAAAAGTAGCCATAGTTGTTCAGATCAGTAGATCACATTAATCTGGCAGCCCTCCCCTTCCATTCACTTCCACAAGGGAGTATCTCTTTCTAAAGGTACTAAGAGTCTGCACCATGAGAATGTGGGGTAGGACATTAGGTGCTACGACTTGCCAGTTCTAAGTATCATCAGAAGGGGCTGCTACACGAGATTATTCTTCTGATATCCTCAAGCAGGAATTCCAACATTACAACCTAGTTATTCTAGGCTTGAAAGAGATGCAACCTAATAGCATACAATATGATAACATACCTAATATAGACAGATAAAGGTGAGTAACTTTAAATTTCTCTTTTCAGGGAGGGAGGATGGAAAGCATCTTCAAGGTGTAGGTTTGCTTCTCAGCAGACACACCAGTATGTCCTTCTAGGATATGACTGCATTACTGAAAGATTCCTTAGTGTAAAATTTAAAACAAATATTAAAGACATGAATGTTTTCTGCTGTTAAGCCCCCACTGAGGACTCTGATGAGAATTAAAAAGATAAGTTTTACAAATGGTTTTGAATATCTAGAATTTTGTCAAGAAAGGAGATTTTCCCCTGTGCTAGGTGACTTCAATGCTAAAGTTGGTACAGACTCTGACCACTGGGCTGGAATTTTAAGTCCCTTTGGTACTTCCAATGGCAAAGGGAAATGTCTCTTACATATAAGAAAATTTAGTGGTTTGTGAATAACTGGTCTGTAAATGGTAGATAGGTAGTCACTGGAAGGAGAGCTATGCACCAATCCCATGTGATGATGCATAGAACCTGCCAGGCCTAGCACCTAATGTCCGACCCCGCCTTCTTGTGGTGTAGCTCGTTAGTACCTTTCAAAAGAGATACTCTCTTGTGGAAGTGAAGGGGAGGGTTGCCAGATTAGTGTGGCCTACTGACCTGGACAACTATGACTATTTTTCTTTTTTTCTACCCTGCCAAGGAGTGGTCAACCACACAGGGTCCTGGTGCTGACCATATATACCAACCTGAATGGAATTATGGCTCTGAGCTTGATTATGGATCCTGATTTTGCTGCATTGGTGGGCTTCTGTGGAGGAAAAATCTCCTGCTGTGTTTTCTGCTTTTTTGTGGGTTGACAGCCTCAAGTCAATAGATTCAGAGGATATGCTTATCAGCTAGTGGATGATCCTGAGCAGAGGTCATCCCAGGCACCTGAACTCTTTGCTTCTACTGGAATCGTCAAATTCTACATTGGAGGAAGTCTTCCAGTGTAGATGGCTTCTGCCTTTAGTGGTGGGGGAACGGGTCTTTGCCCCATGTCTGCGATTAGGGGACTGTTTGATATTGTTGTCATTCCCTCTCTCAATAAACATAGTTCCTTTAAACATTCCACTAACCATTTTCTCTCCATAGGTAGTTGGAATGTGAGGACTCTGCACAGGGCTTTTTCTCTTGATGTCCTCACACAAGAATTCCACCATTATAATTTAGATATTCACGACTTCCAATTTTCATCCTCGTTTCTAAAATTTGTAGTTGCATTGACTAGATGGACAGATAAAGGTCAGATTCTTAAAATAATCTTAAATTTCTCTTTTCAGGGACAGGATGCATTTTGTTTCCTTTTCTGTTTAGTTTGGTTATTGATTATGTTATGCAAAATTCACTGCAACGGAAAGATTTTGGCCTTAAATGGTCTGGAGATATAGAAATATCTGATTCAGATTAGGCTGATGATTTAAGTCCTTTTGGCAAATGATGTTGATGAGATGAACTCTTTCATCCGAGCTGTTGATGAAACTGGTAGTAGAGTAGGTTTGGTTATAAACAGAGAGAAAACTAAAGTGATGAAAATTAGTAAGGCAGGCTGTGATTCAGTTAATCTGAATGGTTGCAATCTTGAACAGGTGTCACAGTTTAATTATCTTGGGAGCTATGTAACAGATACTGGTGATATGCGGCATGAGATTAACAGACGAATAGGGATTGCTGCCGGGACTTTTAAGAATCTATGGAGAGTGTGAAGAAATAAGCGTATACACCTAAAGACTAAAATTAGACTATATAATAGTTTGGTTCTTTCTAGGGTTAGTTATGGTAGTGAAACTTGGACACTTTGTAAACAAGATAACAGGAAACTAGATGCATTTGATTCTAGATGCTTACGCAGTATCTTGGGCATTAGGTGGTTCAACTTTGTAACTAATGATGAGGTTAGGCAAAGGAGTCGGCAATCTCGTTTAAGCAGCATATTGTGCAGAGAGAGAGAGAATGTTGGTTTGGCCATGTTTTCCCATATGAATAATTATAGATTGGCAAATAGGGTTATGAACAGTGTGCCTACAGGCCTCAGAATGAGGGGGAGACCTAGGATGCGGTGGGCAGACAATGTCAAACAGGACCTTATTAGAATTGGTGTGGAGTGGCTGGATGCAGCAGATGTAGCTCAGGACAGACATGCTTGTAGAACTAAATTGCAGGGTCTGGTAGGATCTCCCTTGGCTGCTTGAAGATGAGGATGATGTGAATAACTAGTACAAACTACAAAAACTGGGACATTTATAATTAAATAAATGTGGGTTTAAACTGAAAGTTGCACAAAAAAATAACAGATTATATTTTAATTTACAGCAAATGGGCTTGTTAAAATGTGTCTTACAACTGAAGGTTAAGAAATGTTAGGCTAAGGTTATCATCATCATCATCATCATCATCCTCAAGCAGCCATGGGCTACGGAGGTCCAACCCGACCGTGCAATTTAGTTCTCCAAGCAAGTCTATCCTGAGCTACATCTACTGCATCTGGCCACTGCACACCAATTCTAACAAGGTCCTGTTTGACATTGTCTGCCCACCGCATCCTAGGTCTCCCCTTCTTTCTGAGGCGTTTAGGCACACTGTTCATAACCCTATTCGTCAATCTATAATTATTCATACAGGCAACATGGCCAAACCAACAGAGTCTCTCTCTGCACAATATGCTGCTTAAAGGAGGTTGCAAACTCCTTTGCCTAATCTCATCATTAGTTACAAAGTTGAACCACCTAATGCCCAAGATACTGTGTAAGCATCTGGAATCAAAAGCATCTAGTTTCCTGTTATCTTGTTTACAAAGTGTCCAAGTTTCACTACCATAACTAACCCTAGAAAGAACCAAACTATTATACAGTCTAATTTTAGTCTTTAGGTGTATACGCCTATTTCTCCACACTCTCCATAGGTTCTTAAAAGTCCCGGCAGCAATCCCTATTCGTCTCTCAATCTCATGCCGCACATCACCATTATCTGTTACATAGCTCCCAAGATAATTAAACTGTGACACCTGCTCAAGACTGCAACCATTCAGATTAACTGAATCACAGCCTGCCTGACCAATTTTCATCACTTTAGTTTTCTCTCTGTTTATAACCAAACCTACTCTATTACCAGTCTAATCAACAGCTCAAATGAAAGAGTTCATCTCATCAACATCATTTGCCAAAAGGGCTAAATCATCAGCATAATCTAAATCAGAAATTTTCGTATCTCCAGCCCAATTAAGGCCAAAATCTTTCCCTTGAAGTGAATTTCGCATAACATAATCAACAACCAAACTAAAGAGAAAAGGAGACAAGATGCACCCTTGTCGAACACCAGACGTAATGCTAAACCAATTGCTACAAGCCTTACCAACTCTCACACACGACTCAGTGTTATTATAGAGAGCTTTCATAATGTTAACTAACTTGTCTGGTATACCATATGATCTCACAATCAACCACAAATTATGACGATCAACAGAGTCGAAAGCCTTTTTGAAATCAACAAAGCTAGCAACCAAAGGTTTCTGAAACTCTAAACATTTCTCAAGAATCTGCCTAAGTGAAAATATCTGATCCACACATCCCCTACCACTTCTGAATCCACATTGCTCATCACGCAATTGACTGTCAACCAGATTCTTAATTCTATTAAGCACAATCATGGAAAGACCTTTACCTGGAACAGAGAGTAGGCTGATACCCCTATAGTTATCACAAGAACTGCGATCACCTTTTTTTGAAAATAGGGATAACAATAGCTCTGGTAAAATCCTTAGGAACCATGCCTTTATCATAAAAGATATTCAGAATTTCAGTCATCCAAGTGGTAACCGAAACATTCCCAGCTCTAAGCATTTCCGTAGTAATTTCATCTACCCCTGGGGATTTCTGAAGTTTAAGTTTAGAAACAGCCAAAATAACTTCAGATTGTGTTATAGGGCCAACATTAAAGCCACCAATGCATCTATTATCATTGCAAACAATGGGAGTAGAACTAACTACATTGTTTAGAACATCACTGAAATGCTCAGCCCACCCTGCCATGACAGAATCCTCCCCTTCTATAACCTTACCTTGTTTATCCTTCATCTTGTTTACCTTGTTAATCCTTCCTCATATCCTAGAAGAGCATCGCTAGCATGTCTGCTGAGAAGCAGACCCACGCCTTGGTGATGTTTATTGTCATCCCTCCCTGGGAAGAGAAATTTAAGATTATTTTTAAGAATCTGACCTTTATCTGTCCATTTGGTCTCTTGCAAGCCGAGAATATCTAAATTATAACGGTGGAATTCTTGTGTGAGGACATCAAGAGAAAAAGCTCTGTGCAGAGTCCTCACATTCCAACTACCTATGAAGAGTTGGGTTGGGTTGTTTTACCTCTGAGCAGCACTTTTTTGCACACCATGGGCTAAATGGCCAGGTCACATGGACCCCGAAGGCTCAGAGAAGGTTGGGGGAGGGGACCCACGGAACAGCTGTTGGGAGACAGATGGTAGCCTCCCGTCAAGGCCATCCAGCGTGTTCTTTAATGTGCACAGGGTATGGCTCTCCCGCACATGGGGCCACGGCTTAACGTCCCATCCGACGGACGGCAGCCTTTCCAAGCCCATCGGTGTCCCCTACTGACCGTGTGCAGGGTGGAGAATTTTGCGGAGATAAATCTCAACGCTGACCCAGCTGGGACTCGAACCTGGGAACTACAGATTACGAGCCTGGCGCGCTACCGACTGAGCCACCCCCGCCCCACCTATGAAGAGAAAATGGTTAGTGGGATGTGTAAAGAAACTATGTTTATTGAGAGAGGGAATGCCGACAATATCAAACAGCCCCCTAATCGCAGACATGGGGCAAAGACCCGTTCACCCACTAATAAAGGCTGAAGCCATCTACACTGGAAGACTTCCTCCAATGTAGAATTTGACGATGCCAATAGAAGCAAAGAGTTCAGGTGCCTGTGATGACTTCTGCTCAGGATTATTCACCAGCTGATAAACATATCCTGTGAATCTATTCACTTGGGGCTGTCAACCCACAAACAAACAGAAAACACAGCGGAAGATTTTCCCTCCACAGAAGCCCACCAGTGCAGCAAAATCAGGATCCATAATCAAGCTCAGAGCCATATATCCGTCCAGTCCAGTAGGTTTATATGGTCAGCACCAGGACCCTGTGTGGTTGACCACTCCTCAGCAGGGTAGAAAAAAAAAGAAAAGTAGCCATAGTTGTCCAGATCAGTAGGCCACACTAATCTGGCAGCCCTCCCCTTCCGTTCACTTCCACAAGAGAGTATCTCTTTTGAAAGTTACTAACGGTCCGCACCACGAGAACGCAGGGTCGGACATTAGGTGCTAGGCCTGGCCGGTTCTATGTATCATCACAAGGGATTGGTGCATAGCTCTCCTTCCAGTGACTACCTAGCTACCATTTACAGACCGGATAAGGTTAAGAGAATTAAATTTAACACTGAAGCTCTGAGAAATCCTGGTATAGTTAAAGCATACCATGATCAGTTACTTAGTCATTATGACAATCATTGTTTACTACTGAAATAGAGAAAGAATATGATGAGTTTAAACAGGGTTTTCTTGAAACTAACAGTACTCTTTTGGCTAAAAAGGTACAGAGACAAAGTTATTTATGTGTGACTATGGAACTTATTTCTGAAAGGAGGAAGTGCAGGAATAATACGAATCAACAGCCTACTAGTCCTAAAAGTTGGCATTACAAAGTGCTTAATAAATGTGCAAATGATCAGTTAATAGCTGATAAAAGAATCTTTGGCTTGATACCTTGGGTAGCAATGCAGAAGCAGCTAAAGAGCACAATAGCAAAGGAATGTATCATGTAGTTAATGTTTTTTGTGGGAATAAACAGACAGGTACACAGGGATTGAAGGATAAACATGGTAAAGCCATTGAGGTGAGGATTCTGTCATGACTAGGTGGACTCAACATTTCAGAGATGTTCTAAACATCTCTGAAAAATGTATCACCATTGTTTTTAATGAGGATATATGCATTATGCATTACTGGCTTTAATGTTGGCCCTATATCACATTCTGAAGTTCCTATCTCTAAATTAAAACTGCATAAATCCCCACTGAAATGCTTAGTGCTGGGAACATTCGTGTTGTCACATGGCTGACCGAAATTTTGAACTTTTTTTATAATATAGAAATTTTTCCTAAGGAGCCATTATTATTTGTGCATGCAACTTCTGGAACCAGTAAATCAATATCGATGGTACTTTCTGAGTTGGATGGAGTATAGGGTCTAGTTTTCCATGCATATATTTTTAGTTCCTGAGCTCCCCAGTAAGGGAGAGGGTGTCGCCTAAAAAAAACACCGCTGCTGCTGCACCTTTAGTGCAGCAGCAGTGGCATATTTGTTGTCAAATATATAAAGGAAATCTGATTTTTAGCTACCTAGGCGAATGATAATGTCATTTGCTTTAGTGTAAAGCTTTGCTGTTTCCATTTCCTCATATAATTCAAACCATTTTTTTTGCTTTTTAAATATACCTAAAAGCTTTTAAATATTCTTTGCAATGTAAATATGCTAAATGAATGGATTAAAAAATACATACTGCAAAATTGAAAAACTCCACAGTTTTTGTTCATTTGCTTCAAGATATTACTATTTGCTATATTGATAAAGAAACGCAGAAGACTTTGCAATTAATATGGTTTCTTGAGTTCCATAATTAATCTTTAATTTCGTTGATTTTTTTTTTTTACTTTTGATTTATATAGTGTTAATAATTGGTTTGAAGTTCACTGTTAAAAAGCATGTGTTACGTCACCACACTTATGATCAACATTAAGTTTCGTTTGAGAATAATTTAAAAGCAATACATTATTATTATTACCATGCTTTTTCCATTAATTACTGAAAAGAGGTACTTTTTTATGAAGTGCACTAACGCATTTTCATTTGTTTTGCACCATGGAATCTAGATTCCACTAAAAAAGATGATAAAAATGCAACAGTCAGACAAATGGCTGTAAAGGAAAATAAATTCGATTGAGTTTATCTCACTCCCTCCCCTCAATTTTTTTCTAGATTCTGCTCGTCTACAAGGAATGGGTCTGGGGGGGGGGAACTAGTCACCGTCCTCTTGAGATCATTAATAACCCAAATGGAGAGAAAAAAATAATAAACCAATAATTATCATAAATTCTGATCTTTCTACTTTTTAAATTCTCTCTTTTCTTTCTGAGATAGAAGGCTCTATAGGCCTAAATTTTGGCATTGAATAAATAATAAAAAAGTCTAAAGGCTTCAGGAAATGCTTTTCTCTGTGTTTTTTTTGTGTGTGTGTGTAGGGAGAGGGGTTTAAGGGTCGAAAAATCTTACTCTAAGATGGCAGAAAAGGAGTTAGCAGATAAAATTTTCGAAGCCGGCATGATCGGGACTTGTAACTGTGAACATCAAATAACGAGACTTGGCACTACTGATGGTGACAATTCCTGCCCATTTCAAAGAGGAGGCTCTAATACTGCAAAGAAATTGTCAATGAAAAAAGGAAGGAAATGGAGAAAAGAACAATTTGGTTCGGTTGGAAGAAACATTTGATTTTAAGTATTACTAGTGAATATTTAGCTTTAGAACCAGTGACAGCACAGGGGGTGGGGGTGGAGAGTGGGTTTAAATCATATTTTTGAAAATGGTATGGTTATAATAAATAAGTAAATACCCACTCAAGCAGCTGCTTGCTACAGAGGTCTGAGAGGAGCCTGTCAGTTTATACACCATAGTAGATGATGTGTGAGAATGGCGAGACCTCAGCAGAAAAACAACACAAACATCCATGCCTTGTCTGGGGCTTGAACCCAGGTCCCTGAGATCAGTAGCCAAACATGCTAATCACTAGGCCTGAATATTTATTAATAAAAATATGTTTGAGTTTAAATTGCTAATGTTATTCAATGAGACAAATGATGTTTCCAAATGGTATAACCAAAACAAAACAAAAAAAAATCAATCATTCCTAAATTTGGAAAATTAATTGCTGATGTATATTGATCATAATATATTCAAAAATAGTGGAAATGTGAATGGTAATTGTTAAATAAATATCATATGAATTTCAATCACTTATGTAACTCACTGATTTGAGGCTTGGCTGACAAAGCCAAGGAAGCAGTTAGACAGCACAACAGCAGAGAGCTGTACCAGATAGTTAATGTTTTGTGTGGTAGAAAATGGACAGTATACAGGGATTGAAGGATAAACAAGGTAAGGTTATAGAAGGAGGGGATTCTGTCATGGCTAGGTGGGCTGAGCATTTCAGTGATGTCCTAACCAATAGTTAGGAAGAGGGTGACTGCAAAAGAGACAATCACCTCTTAAAAGTTAATATAAACATTGTTTAATAATAATAACGAATGGAAATACACCAAAGTGATGATCAAAACTGAATTTTAACCATTAGGGCAACCAATTAGACATACTTTAATTTCGCTTCCAGAATTCTTGAAATATTTTATAAATATTGCTGAAAAGCTAAATTCACATAGATTTAATTTAAGAATTTAACTTGCCCATCAGATTTTCCCCACACAAAAAAACACTGTCATAAGAAGTTGTTAAACTTAAGAACAATTAAGAAGTTGTTAAACTTAAGAACAATTAAGAAGTTGCCGAACTCAGATTATGCCTCGCCACTGATGTTAATAAACACAGTTGAAACAACAAGGTATACTTATGAACAATAAAAAAAAAAACCTCTTCTTTAACAGAAATGGCTAGAAGGAACTAATTTACTGATGGCAAAAGTCCCAGTCTCACAAGTAACCTGATACAAAAATTAGGGAATTGCAATAACTTTTATTGTTTTCCACTTTACATGAAAGGTTAATTTTTTACCGATCTTCTTACTGATTTTTGCTCATCATTTTCCTGTTTCTAGGTTTTCCAGTTTGTCTGTTTCTATATTGTCAAAATAGTTGTTCCACCTTATCTTTCAAACAGAACAATAAACCTTAATGAATTATGTGTCAAATCAAAACTTATGAAGCGGGGAGTGTCACAGGCTTTAAAAAAAAATTCAATGCCCCCATGAATTTTTTTTCTTAAAAAAGGCGAAATATTAAAACGATTGCTCCTTTGTATCTCCAGAATGTGGGTGCTGAAAGTTGGGTTGTTTTACCTCTGAGCAGCACTTTTTTGCACACCATAGGCTAAATGGCCAGGTCACAAGGACCCTGAAGGCTCAGAGAAGGCTGGGGGAGGAGAACCGCTGGAGCAGCTGTTGAGAGACAGATTGTAGCCTTCCATCAAGGAAATCCAATGTGTTCTGTAACATGCGCAGGGGCTTTTCCGAATATGAAAAGACAATAAAATAAATTTAAGATGGCTTTTGGCAAACATACAAATTTACCATATGCCATCCATCCCTTTACAATCCATTCCATAATTCACATCCTCTAGAATAGAAGAAAGGAACCCAACATACAGCCTACTTACTAAATTTACAAAACATCACCCCAGAACTGGATGAACCCAAGAACAGCAATTCATTTTTACTACAGCCCAAAAAGCCAAATACTCAACAGCCAACATTACAAGAGCTGAACATGATGTGAAATGTATCAATACAGAAGCCACTCTCAAAAATACAGAAATAACACCAGCACAGAGGCAAGCTAAAAAATAAATATACTTCTTCTAATATGCCTCCAATTCCTCTTTTCCTAATACACCTTCAATTGCTAGCACACACACTGAGGAATATCATGAGACTGTATGATTTTAAAGTTCCAGTAAAAGCAGTAAATAATGCATTTAATATGGCAAAAAAAAAAAGATCGAGATCCTAAAAAGAAAACCGTGGTGTTTACAAGATTCCAGTTATTCTACCTATTGATAATGAATCCCAGCCATACTACAGTAAAACCAAACATTCTGCAGCCATAAGAATAAAACACCATGAAAGAGATATTCAACAAAAAAACTCTCTGAACCCAAATTGTTGAGCAAAAACAAGCTATCCTCAACTTCAAAAATATAAAAATTCTAGCTGCCATCTACACAAGAAAAACTGGATTTATATGAGGAACTAACCATATATGAATATAGATACATTGTATGTAATGACAAGATATATCAAACTACACTCCCATGGAAGCTCATCATAGGAAAAATTAACAAGAACAACACTAATGCAAAGGGACATGAAAACCCAGCCCCCACAATAAGAGTGAATTCACCAACCAAAACAATGGTTCAACCACAAGAAAAGCCTGGACAACAGACCCCTTCAGCCCTAGAATATAATCTCTATTGTGCGGGCTGAGAGTAGTGTCTTGATAATGAAGCTATGGCTTTGAAATGCATTGTTAGTGGTTCATGGATTTACTGTGCAGAGTAAAAAAAGTGTAAATAACTCTCTTGGCGATAGGCAATCAGCAAGTGACCAGACGCAAGTGAACACCAGTAATAACAACTGCTGGAAGTATGGACAGAACAAGCGGACCACCTAAAACATACGTATCACAGTACAAAGCAATTTTATGATAACTAATTTTCCTTATTCTCTTAATATTAATGACAGATGAAAATTAAATAGTAGAACTTTCAATTGCATGGACACCAACAATTGCTAAAAGAAGGACTTGATAGTATAATAGTGTTATATGTTTATATATCTTCGAATTGTGTAGCACTGTGTTATATATTTATTTTCTAAAAAGAGCATTTAATGATGTTTTTAAAAAGTGCTTAACAAAATGACAGAAATTCGAAGAAAAGAATTGGTAAGTTAATTTTTTAAATATTGTTTTAAAATGCTGCAAAATTTTACTGTGTTTTTTCCACTTTATCTTCATTAAAATTCAAATATATATATTAATCCCTTTTTTCCTATATTAGGTTATTATTCTAATATAAACAGTTCATAATATTTCCATTAGAAATGAAAATAAATAAATGAAAGATATAAATCTTTCATTTATTTAGTTTTTTCCTAAAATTTTTTGTCATTTATACATTTAATGCATAATGCACCTTCTTAGACTTTTGATGATTGCCAAACTCTAAGCCTAAGAAAAGCAATATCATAAAAAATCATTTTGCTTTAAAAACAAGATAATTTAAATAAAAATTAATATATCAGAAAAGTGATAAAGAACTATGAAAAAAAATTCAACAAAATGTTTCTGAGCATTTAAAGTTTAACTGAAGCACTGAATTTGAGAATGAGCTCTTTCTTAAGTAGACAGATGGCACAGTACAGGAGATCTCCCCCCCCCCCCCCCCCGCAAACTACAACCATAAAACTGACCTAAAGTAAGTGTAATAAAAATAAATAAATACCCCCTCAAGCAGCTGCTTGCCACAGAGGTCTGACAGGAGAACTGTCAGTTTATATGCCACAGTAGGAGATCTGTGAGGATGGCAGGACCTCAGCAGAAAAACGACACACACATCTATGCCTAAATCCGGGGCTCGAACCCAGGTCCCTTAGATCAGTAGCCAAGCGCGCTAACCACTCGACCATGGGATGGCAGTAAGTGTAAATATCTGAAATTTAATTTGTCATCAGCTATACTTTTCCACCAAGCACTATTTAACATCATGCAGATCAAATGATTTTTTAGTGAAATAAAGGGACTATTCTTATATACTGATTAACAGTTTTCACTGAATCTTTCTGTATCACTTACTACTATATAGTTCATTTTGTTTTAATTTTTTTTAAATATAAAATTACTCCTCAAGCAGCTGTTTGCCACAGTAATCTGACAGAAGCCTGTCATTACAATATATCATAGAGCATATCCATGAATAATTCAAGACCAAGATGATTAGGAAACAAACATCCATGACTTATCCAGGACTAAAAACCCATGTCCCTCTATACCCCACTGCCAAGTGCACTAATTACTTAACTATCAAAAAAAGTTTCCTTTAGAGTTAGTACTAAGCTCTTGTCAAACCTGTTAAGTCGTTCACTTATCTGGAGGGCATGTGTTTTGCCCCTTTGATGTAGAAACTGTAATATATCTATTCGATAGCTTTCTCAAGTATGCATATTACTTTTATTTTTTCCAAAATTGTTTAAAAATAAATCGTACTTTTTATATCTATAGCAGATTTCCATTTTCTGTGAATTTATACTTCTTGAGATATAAGAATGAATCATTATTATGGATAGTGGGAAAATAAATTATTACCTTATTTCACAACTTCAAAAATAATAACTCAAGAGCAACTGCTCTCATAGGAAAACAATATTGCAAACATAAAATCCAATATCATTCTAGCTTAACTTTAGATATGAAGACTCTTCAATGCAGGTTTTGCCAAAAACTTTTCATCAACAGATATGTGAGATAAAATTCCAAATATTACTTTTAAAGTGATATTAATTATAGTTAGTAATGCAAATTTAGCTTTATTGGTGAGAAATTCTATAATAATCATACAAGCAATAATTCCTGTAGAAGACAACAATATTTTTAAGCACAAAAAAATAGATCTCCAATTTAAATTTAAAAAAACAACAGAAAATTAAAATATTAATGCATTTTGATTCAGATCAATATACATTAAAATACAAATCGTAAAAAAAAAGAAATAACTGAGAAAATATAACTGTGATTTCTAGGTATTTTGTTATATGGCATTTTATCAGGCTCAAAGAATATTACCTTGCAGTGGACTTCTATAATTTCAACATTCCCTGCTAAATTTGATGCAGTCATTTTTTTCCGTTTTCCACCATATACTAAAAAAAAATATACCTTATATCCTATTTAATAAAATAAAACTTCATTATATACAATAACAATTGTACAAAATAGTTATTGAATTAAACAATCTAATCACAATCTACACTGTTAAAATAACTTTTTAAAATGCACAATTAAAAGGACCTTCTTGCACAGTTATTAATTAAAACTAAACTAAAATTCTCTGTCATTGAGCAATAAAATTTCAGAGTTTATCCTTCAAACTATTTACATGTTAAAAGTTTTTAGGAGAAAACTTAGAAGTTTTCAGAGCAAGGAGAGCATCCATCTTCTGTGAAGGTGACACTCTATGGTGACATCAGAGCTGTTTAGAACTTCTTTCCCCATGTTGCGAAGAGCAATTCCAGTATCTTGGTTGCAGGTGGGGATGGGTGAGGTCATTATTTCAACAGCCTCGCACACAATGGTTCCATAAAAAGTGAATGTGCATGCAAGCAGTGTGGTGTTGCTCCCAGTCTATTGTTGCTGCGTGTTGTACTGTTAGCTTGTTTTGGTTGACATCTGTTTGATGCTCTGCGAACCTCTCTTGTAGAGAACGTATGGTTTTTCCGATGTAGTAGACAATGGAATTATCCAGCAAATGTAAGGTGATTACTCTATACATCCGATTTTTGAAGTAGGCTAAATTTGTCTCTGTACCTTTTGATAGTTTCCTTCAGATTCCGAGCTGAGCTGTAAACATTTTGGTATTTTGGACTCTGAATAACTTGCAGACTGATTTGCATAAGCCAGGAACGTAGATATAGGTCCGTCAAAGGTTGCACATTCGGAGTCAGTGATTGGGAGGAGAGTTGAATCTCTTCTGTTTTCATTTCTATATTTAATGATTATCTTTTCTATTGTTGTTAGGTGGAAGCCATGGGATTCAGCAATGGAATGAATGTTTCGAATTTCTTTTTTTAACAACTGCTCATTTCATGATAAGGTGAAAGATGAGGGAACAGAAGGCAGCAATTTTTATGCCATTTGGGTGCATGTTCACACATATGATGGAAGGGACAGAGGTAGACTTTTGGTATACTGATGTCATCAAGGCTCCTGAATCACCTTTTTGGACAAAAACATCTAAATAGGAGATGGCACTGCTATTTCCTCCTCCTTCATAAAGCATATTGGCGGAATCAATGAGGCAGTTTAATTACTCATTGCTGCCATTCCAAAATAAAAATATATCATCGGCATAGCAACATCAGAAGATGGGTAAAATTGGCCATTTGAATCCAAAGTCGTGTAATTTCTTTCTGCTGAAATTTTGTTTTTAGGATGTAATCAGTTGAAACTTCTATAAGCTGTTCTTTCTCTTCCAAAGGCAAATCTTCGGTATTTGCAGAGTCAACAAAGGGATTTTGAATCCACGGTAATTTTTCTAAGTGAGAAGGGAAGTACTACCCAATAGTTGTACACAAATCAGATATGTGCTGCAAGACTGAAACTTTTTCATCTTCATGTAAGGAAATTTCATTCTTAAGTAAAAAACCACTGAGATTTTCGAAACAATCAAGTTCTTCCCTAAGTATACATTCACCCCAAAGTTTTAGCTTATGTTGAAGCACTTCCATTTAACTCTGAGCCTTGAGGTACATTATTGTGGTACCTTGCATTGTAACATTCACTTCATTTAGGATGTAAATCTGTCCAAAAAGTAAGCTACTTTCTGTATCCAACTTTTGTTTTTTAATTTGTCCCTTAATTTGTATGCAAGTTCAAAATGGCATTTAGATAAAAAGAAACCTATCTCCTCGTAAACTCGCATGTCGTAAAACTGGGCAAGCACTTTTCCCTGAGAAAACTATTGGATTTCAGTATGAAGCAGCAAATTTTTATGCAAACTTCCCATATCCTCACAGAATAAACTGAAGATCCTTGCATTGAGTGGTCTTGATTTTATTAAATTAACTATTTTTATGACATCATCCAATATCTCTTTTAAGTCTTCTGGCATTCATTTCATTGCAAATGCATACTCTCGATGACTGGAATTTTTTTTATGCATGCCACTGCTCCTGAAAATTTCCCTATCATAGCTGCAGCCCCATCAGTGCAATTATTTGAGCAAAGCTGCCAATGGATCTCGTGTTCTTCCATAAATAAATCGATCACTTTAAATATTTCCTCGCTTGCTGTTTGAGTAGGCAAAGATTTGCAAATTAGCATGTCTTCTTCAAAACTAGCTTCATGAATATAGCAAACAAGCGCATGTAACATCACATAACCTGCAACATCTGTTGATTCATTCATCTGAAGTGAAAAAGTTCGACTTGCTTTACTCATCTTATTAACTCCATTAAGCAATTTGCCGACATATCCTTGATTCTTCGAGAAACTAAGTTGTCAGAAAGAGGACAGAATTAATGTTTTAAAGAAATTTTTCATCAATCATGCATTCTACCAAATCTTTTGTGCATAATTTTATTAGATTTTCTACAATTGTATGAGCTTCACCTCACCTGCTTTCGCAACATGGTAACCAGTGCTTTTTTTCTGGCAGTACGCAACAATACGCAGTACCGGCATCTTTTTTCTTAAGTTTTTAAAAATTTGTGATTTATTGACAGCAAAATGTATTATAAATATTCCAGTAGATGGTACTGTGTTCACGAATTGAATTTTCAGTTTTGATTACTCATAAGTTGGTACCTTGCTTTCCTGTTTCATAAGTTGGTACGCCACCCGAAACAGGAAGTTGTGTTCACTTCCGGTTGCTTCCAATATCAGTTCTATATCCACTCTGCAACAGGCAGGTGTTCGCAGGTGTTCATGTGAGTTTTGAATTAATCTAAGTTAAATCAATGCAATCATTGTTCAAAGTTAGTAAAATAAGTAGTTACTTTATGCCAATGAATAAAAAATGGAAAGCTGAAGAAGCAGAAATTGTTGAATCTACTTGTGATCCTGTAAAACAGAAAACTAGCACTGAAAATACACTGGGTGAAGAGAATCACCAAACCAAGACCGAAGATCCATGTGGTCAAAAGGAAGCAGATTCTGATAATGATTGGCTCGAATGATGGACACTTTTGCAGAAAAATGGCTTCTGTGAGAGAAACGAGTGGCTGTATGTTAAGAAAAAATGTTGGGCTGTAAAGTGTGTCGTGATGTCGGAAGTCTTGCTGTCGATAAATAGATGGGAACGAAAATTTCAGCGGAGTGGGAAAATAGTAAAATCAGTCATTTTGGAGAATCTTGCAAACAACAGTTAATGTCATTAAGAAAAAAGATTTATGATCATAAGGATAGTGCAGCGCACAAAGCGTGCCAAAAAATAAAATCTGAAGCAAAAAACGAAACATTAGAGAAAGTTTTCCTAAATACTTTGTCTCATAATAAAGATGTAACAGGAAAAGTGTTTCGAACCGTTTACAAAGTTGCATGGAGAAATCAATCATTTAACAATTATGAAGACAAAATAAATTTATAGGAACTTAATGGTCTAGACATGGGATATATTCTTCATTCTGTAAATGCCTGCATTAACATTGTGAGCCATATCACAAATGAAATGAGAAAAACATTAATAGACAATATAGTGAACTCCAAGAACAAAATATCATTACTTATTGATGAATTGACAACTGTGAGTAACAGAACAATATTGATTGTTCTGTACAATATTGAATTGTTTGTGTAGTTCTTCCTGAACTTACGGCTCCTGTGAGACTTTTCCTAGATTTGATCAAATTATCAGATGTAACTGCTAAAGGAATTCTAAACTCTTTAATTAGTCATCTTGAGTGTTTAAGATTATCTAAAGATTACTTAAAGGGGTATTTATTGTCTGTAACTTGTGATGTGTTCTGAGCTCAGATGAATCTTATAGTAACTTCATCTAGGTCATCTCTGCTTGTACAGACAACTTCTGCACTGATGTTCATTGGGATAGACACTTTTAATGGTACAAATATTGTACTAATGGTTACAGGTGTGTGCAGCTGTGTTGCTTGGCATGCGTAATGTTGTAAGGGGGCTAATGCAAGAGAGGTTTCCTAGTGTTATTTTCTGGCATTGCACTAGCCATCACCTTGAACTGTCTGTTAGTGACACAGTGAACAATGTGGCAGGAGTGAATAGCTTTAAGAGTTTTATGGACAAACTTTATGTGACTTATCATGCTTCACCTAAGAATGCTAGGGAACTACAGGAATATGCAGCGACTCCAGAACTTCAACTTCTTAAAATTGGCAGAATTTTAAGCACTCACTGAGTTGCATCTAGCTTTCGCACTGTTTCTGCAGTGTGGCAAGACTTTGAAGCCCTCGTCCATCACTTTCAGGAGGCAAAAGAAGACAGCAGAAGAAGCAAAACAGATCGCTGTCTTTATGAGGGTCTAAGTCATGTGAGTTTGTTCTTGATTTGGGCCTTATGTGTGATGCTCTCCAAGAACTTAGTGAACCAAGTCTAGATTTACGAGAGAAAAATATTGACTTGTACAAGGCAGACAGGAAGATAAAGAATACAGTTCAACTTTTTGAAAAAAGAATTGAAAATCCTGGTCCATACTAAAGTATTTCTATTCAAAGTCAGAAGAACATGAAGTTCAAAGGGACTGAGCTCCACAAAAATGAAAGACACAGTCCTGCAATAAGTCCATTTGCTTTCTATAAAAGTCTGAAAGAAGCTGTTGGAAAGCGTCTGCTTGAAGGAAATTATGCTGATTTGCCTGAATGTGCTAAGATTTTAGATTCCAAATATTGGCCACAATATCCTGGGAAGCATCTGGCATTTGGTGAAGCTGAAATTAAAATGTTAGCATGCAAATTTCGCTTACATGAAAGAGAAGCAGTTCCTGGTTTCTGTGAATATCTTCAAGAAAATATAGTCCCGGACATACTACTTCCTCTAAGACACACTTTGGGCACAATTGCAATATCTTCCAGTGAATGTGAAAGGGGTTTCTGTCAGATGAATCTTATAGTAACTTCATCTAGGTCATCTCTGCTTGTACAGACAACTTCTGCACTGATGTTCATCAGGATAGTAGGATCTCCTCTCACTCTGTTCAACCCTAGCAAATATGTGGACTCATGGCTGCTCTAAGGTCGTCAATCTGTAGTTGACACCAAAAACAAGAAGCTATCTAGAGACGTCGAGGGAATATCAGAGGATATGTTAAAAGTGTGGAAGTTGCTATAATAACATCTTCATGGTGAGTAGCGGCACCTTTTTTTTCTAAAAAAAAAAAGCACTGATGGTAACTAATACGATATGAAGCAATAAGACCACCTTTGTTGACCTGATAGACAAACAAACGAAATGTAGCTTTCCACAAGATTCCACAGATTCATAGAAATAATCTTAAATTTCTCTTTTCAGGGAGGAATGTTAATAATCATCACCAAGGCGTGGGTCTTCTCAGCAGATACGCTAGTGATGCTCTTCTAGGATATGAGTGCATTAATGAAAGGTTTCTTACAGCAAAATTTCAGACAAGCGTTAAAGTCTTGAATGTTATCTGCTGCTATGCCCCCACTGAGGATGCTGATGAGGATGAGAAGGATAGGTTTTACGGACAACTTCAGGATATTTTGAATTCTGTCAAGAAAGGAGATATTACCCTTGTTCTAGGTGACTTCAATGCCAAAGTTGGCACTGACTCTGACCTTTGGGGAGGGGTGATAGGCCCTTTTGGTATTGGTAGCTGCAATGGGCAGTGTCTCCTACAGGTAAGTAAACTCAATGGTTTCAGAATAACTAACACTTATTCAAACACTGCGACATAGTAGTACACATGGGTTTCACCAGATGGACTACATACGAATATGATTGATTATATATTAAATAACAGCAATTGGGTTAGTTCTGTTAGGAATATCAGGTCATATAGGGGAGCTGAAATTGGATCTGACCATTACCTTGTGAAAAGTGTCTTGCAACTTAAACTTAAGAAGTGTTGTGCTAAGGTTAAAAAATTTACCTTTAATTCTGAAGCTCTGAAAGACCCAGTTATAGCTAAATCTTACCATGATAGGTTACTTAGTCATTATGACAGTCATGATTTGCTTACTACTGAAGTTAAGGAAGATTGGGACCATTTTAAACAGGTTTTTTTTTTTTGGAAACTAACAGTACACTTTTAGGAAAAAAGGAACAGAGTACGCAGAATTATTTGAGTGATAAGGCACTTGAGCTTATTTGAGAAAGAAAGAACTCCAGGAATGTCCTTAATCAATACCCTACTAGTCCTAATAGAAAGCATTACAGAGAGCTTAATAAACGTGTAAAGGATCAGTTAGCTACTGATAAGAATCTTTGGTTTGATGGCTTGGCTGACAAAGCTGAGCAAGCAGTTAGACAGCACAATAGCAGAGAGCTGTACCAGATAGTTAATGTTTCGTGTGGTAGAAAACGGACACGTATACAGGGATTGAAGGATAAACTAGGTAAGGTAATAGAAGGGGAGGATTCTGTCATGGCTAGGTGGGCTGAACATTTCACTGATGTTCTAAACAATGTGGTTAGTTCTACTCCCTTGTTTTCAATGATGATAGATGCATTGGTGACTTTAATGTTGGCCCTATAACACAGTCTGAAGTTAGTTTGACTATTTCTAAACGTAAACTTCATAAATCCCCAGGGGTAGATGAAATTACTACGGAAATGCTTAGAGCTGGGAATGTTTCAGTTACCACTTGGATGACTGAAATTCTGAATATCTTTTATGATAAATGCATGGTTCCTAAGGATTTTACCAGAGCTATTATTATCCCTATCTTCAAAAAAATGATCACAGTTCTTGTGATAACTATAGGGGTATCAGCTTACTCTCTGTTCCAGGTAAAGTTCTTTCCATGATTGTGCTTAATATAATTAAGAATCTGGTTCACAGGCAATTGTGTGATGAGCAATGTGGATTCAGAAGTGATAGGGGATGTGTAGATCAGATATTTTCACTTAGGCAGATTCTTGAGAAAAGTTTAGGGTTTCAGAAACCTTTGGCTGCTAGCTTTATTGATTTCAAAAAAGCTTTCGACTCTGTTGATCGTCATAATTTTTGGTTGATTGTGGGATCATATAGTATACCAGACAAGTTAGTTAACATAATGAAAGCTCTCTATAATAACACTGAGTCGTGTGTGAGTTGGTAAGGCTTGTAGCAATTGGTTTAGCATTACTTCTGATGTTCGACAAGGGTGCATTTTGTCTCCTTTTCTCTTTAGTTTAGTAATTGATTATGTTATGTGAAATTCACTGTAAGGGAAAGATTTTGGCCTTGAATGGTCTGGAGATAAGAAACTTTCTGGTTTAGGCTATGCTGATGATTTAGCCCGTTTGGCAAATGATGTTGCCCGTTTGGCAAATGATGCTTGAATGAACTCTTTCATTCAAGCTGTTCATGAGACTGGTAGTTGAGTAGGTTTGGTTATAAACAGAGAAAACTAAAGTGGTGAAAATTTGTCAGGCAGGCTGTGATTCAGTTAATCTAATTGGTTGCAGTCTTGAGCAGGTGTCACAATTTAATTATCTTGGGAGCTATGTAACAGATACTGGTGATGTGCGGCATGAGATTAACAGATGAATAGGGATTGCTGCCGGTACTTTTAAGAATCTATGGAGAGTGAAGAAATAGTCATATACACCTAAAGACTAAAATAAGATAACATGAAACTAGATGCTTATGCAATATCTTGGGCATTAGGTGGTTCAGCTTTGTAACTAATGATGAGGTTAGACAAAGGAGTCGGCAACCTCCTTTAAGCTGAATATTGTGCAGAGAGAGACTTAATTGCTTTGGCATATTGCCAATATAAATAATTATAGATTGGTGAGTAGGGTTACGAACAGTGTTCCTGAAGGCCTCAGAAAGAGGAGGAAGACCTAGGATGCAGTAGGCAAACAATGTCAAACAGGACTTTGTTAGAATTGGTGTAGTGGCCAGATGCAGCAGATTTAGCTCAGGACAGATATGCTTGGAGAACTAAATTGCACGATCTGGTTGGTCTCTGTAGCCCATGGCTGCTTGAGGATGATGATGATGAATACACTGTTAAAGCTATAGATTAATTCTTGTAATTTTTCTGCATTATAATTCCAATAAATTAAACTGTCGTCAATGTACCGAATATAAATAGTAGTTTTATATTTAACTTTATCTAATACTGTTGTGCACCCACATGTCTCATAACCACATCTGCCATGAGTCCAGACAGTGGTGAACCCATTGGCACCCCCTCTGTCTGAACCCAGGACTGTTGGTTAACAGTAAACCAACTGGAAGTGATTGCCAGCTCCAGGGCCATGTAAACACTAAAGTATTCAGGGGCTGTGGGGTTTGCAACCCGCAACCACTCAGCCTTTAGCCACATTACTGCATCCAAATGAGGTGTATTCGGATACAGTGACACCATGTCCAGAGAGTGAATGGTTGTTGTTTCCAAAATAGGTGTATTCTGAATAATGATTAATGCTTGATGGCAACAGTTTATTGTATATTACGGTGGTGGAAAGTATGGAGTAAAAAATTCAAATAATGGTCTCTCCAAATTATATGTGGGGGATTTTCGTTTTGATATTACAGGTCTAAATGGTTTATCTTTTTTATGGAGTTTTATTTTTAACAAATAATTGTGGTATGTCAGGATACATTGGTGAAATACATTTTGCGGCTATTTGCTCTGGGAGAAATAGGTCATTTTTAAGGTCTGCTAATTTTCTTAAAGTTTTTGAAATTGGGTCTTTGTTTAATGGTTTACTTTTTAATTCCTGCATTCTTTATTTTTTGGTCATATTCATCTTTATCTATTATAACAATTTGATATGTTTTATCATCTAGTATAATTTTTAAATCAGGGTTTCTTTTTAAATCTTGTAGTATTTTACTATATCATTATTGTGGTGTTTGTTTTTTCCCTGATTTTTAATACTTCTGCACACTTTAAATCGTTCTTTGTCTTTTTGGTTTTGAGGTACTTATATAATGTTTGTACTATATGTGATATAATATTATTAAGGTTAACTCTATTATCAGTATATGCAAATTTAGCCCCTTGTTGTAATATTCTATCTTCTTCACTATTCATATCTTGATAAATTGAAATATTTTTTATCGGTTGGTGTACTATTCTGTTTTACTTTAAGTGTATTATTGCCCATCTGTATTTTCACCAAATTTATTGTTATGTTTTGCTTGAATTTTGGTAGTTTCTTTTTCTATTTGATATGTTATCCTTTCCATTATTTGTGTTAAGTTTACTAGTTTCAATTTCAAATATTCATTATATGTCACTTTTTCTTTTTGCCTTATTTGATGTCTAAGTGTCCTAATTACCTTTTTTTAATATTTTACTTTTGGCTTTGTGTAATATTGGTATTAAGTTTTTATTAAATTTTATTTAGGTATTTGTAATGATTTAGGTAAATTTAATTTTTTGCATTCAACTAAAAATTTGAGTTTTAAAATTAATTGATTCAATGAGACTCACATTTGAGTAAATTGCTTGGTCTCTATTACTTGGCCTGAACATACTTAATTGCACACTTATCTCTATAAAATACAACCATTAGAAACCAATTTAAACCAGTAAAACATCAGAGAACGGGAGCCTGAGGATGCCATAATTAGGAGAGTTGGTGAAACACGTAGCTGGACGAAGGGGACTAATGTTTTTTAAACTCATTTAAAAAATTTTAATGAGTTTTAGAAGTTATATATTAAGTCTTGGGGAAGTGCAAATCATTATCTATATCAACCAGTGATGTAGTGGAAACTTAATTGGGAACTATAACAGTGACAAATGAGTAAAAGGAAAGAAAACAGATACTTTTCAAAAGACTGGTATACAGATGTTGCAACAAAACTACAAGAGTACCAAGTGTCAATAAAGAGCATTACTTATCAGGCAAGAATGCTCGGTGCATCAACAAAATGCAAACAGTGGAGGAGATAATAGTCCCCAACCAACTTGGACCAAAACCTTCAAAGAACATCAGAAGAGACCGTGTGCAACCTGTACCTGTGCCAGCAGATTCACCATCAAGTTCCTCACAATAACTGGTAAATATGGTTCCTTTATTCTATAGCAACTTTGCATAAAAAAGGAGAGCTGTTTAGATAGTGCTAATGAAGGGTACCATTTTTTGAGCATAACAATTGTAACTGAATTATTACTAGCTCAACTATAGTTAAAAAAATATGTAATGCACTCTTCTCGAATTTATTTTAACTTTAATTGTACAGCAATTAATCATGATGAATTAAATTTGAGCTCTATATAATTTAAATCATACTTTTTCTATATGTTATAGCCTTTATAATTTGCTCCAAGTGCTGGATTAACTTATGTTTTTCTGGTAATGGGATAGGGTATGCATATTTAGCTCCTTGGTTCAAAGTATGTATTTGACACTTAGTTAAAGTTTTAGAGGATAAATTTTTGAATTTAGGTTTAGTTTGTTGTTTTTCTAATTTTCCTACTTTAACATTACCATTACTTCTCTCACTTAAATAGTTTAGTTTATTATTATGTTCAGTAGTATGTTGTTCAGTAATTTTTAAGGTCTAATCTGTCCAATTATTTTATTAAAAATTATAAGATGTAATTTGCAAGTTAACTTAAAATATTCACCAGAAGTATACTTTTCAATTATTCTTATATCCTTTCTTAGATGTTGTTCTGGGCCATTGGTAGGAGAGAATGACACAGATTTTTATTTCGTCACATGAAATTAGATATTCTGCTTGAAATGTGCCGAATGTGGTGGGCAGCGATGGGATATGATTAACCACTCTGCAGCAAAGGATACATCAACATATGCCTCAGACTTGCTGCGCCAAGACAAGTGATGTCTAGAAATATGTCCAACAATTCATGCACGAGAGTTGTATAGGGACGACACAGTTTATTCACATTATATACAATCATGTGATGGGGATGCGCTTGACTCCGTAGGACTTTGCTGCTGCAAACAATTATGCAATGAGCCGGAGAACTGCACTTTGAAGATTCTCGCTTTACCGACCACAAACTTGGTGAAAGGATATAAAACCTTTTCCTACAATGTGGTTCAGTAAGAAATCATTTCAGTTCCACAGAACTGTTTTTGATTCACCAAGAACCTTGAATATCACATAGAATTGAACCCTCTCCTTAAGGGTGTTGAGTAAGAGTGGCGTCTCTTGACACTTGTTCAAATGTCCTCCCAGTTTGATATGGACGCTCAAAACTATTGTTTACTCTCGCTTCCATAGTCCCCAGTACCCGAACTCATGCCCAAGGCTAGTTGTAAAAGGCCATAAAAGGGCTCTTTTTGACTCATTGGCATGAACAGGCAGCCAGCTCAAACATGTTGGGATGTGACTCATAGATGAGTCACATCCCAACAATAGCACTTCCAAAAACACACTTAATGCATAAAAATATTTACAACAAAAATACAATAAAAATGGAACAATAAATAAAAATAAATAAATTAGAGGGACATGACAGATTCTAATAGTTAATTTAAGTAAATTGCTATTTTATTAAATTATTGTTCAAAAATATAGATAAATAAATTACAAATACTGCTACACTTTATCAAGTTTAATTGTCATGATTTTTAGCTGTTAATACTTTTAGCTGCTTATACTTGGTCTGTAAATAGTAGCTAGGTAGTCACTGGAAGGAGAGCTATGCACCAATCCCCTGTGATGATGCATAGAACCGGTCAGGCCTAGCACCTAATGTCCGACCCCACCTTCTCGTGGTGCAGACCGTTAGTACCTTTCAAAAGAGATACTCTCTTGTGGAAGTGAACGGAAGGAGAGGGCTGCCAGATTAGTGTGGCCTACTGATCTGGGCAACTATGGCTACTTTTCTTTTTTCCTACCCTGCTGAGGAGTGGTCAACCACACAGGGTCCTGGTGCTGACCATATAAACTCACTGGACTGGACAGATACATGACTCTGAGCTTGATTATGGATCCTGATTTTGCTGCACTAGTGGGCTTCTGTGCAGGGAAAATCTTCCACTGTGTTTTTTCTGTTTGTTTGTGGGTTGACAGCCCCAAGTGAATAGATTCACAGGATATGTTTATCAGCTGGTGGATAATCCTGAGCAGGGGTCATCGCAGACATCTGAACTCTTTGCTTCTACTGGCATCGTCAAATTCTACATTGGGGGAAGTCTTCCACTGTAGATGGCTTCAGCCTTTAGTGGTGAGGGAACGGGTCTTTGCCCCATGTCTGCGATTAGGGGGCTGTTTGATATTGTCGCCATTTCCTCTCAATAAACATAGTTTCTTTAAACATCCCACTAACCATTTTCTCTCCATAGGTAGTTGGAATGTGAGGACTCTGCACAGAGCTTCCTCTCTTAATGTCCTCACACAAGAATTCCACCGTTATAATTTAGATATTCTCGGCTTGCAAGAGACCAGATGGACAGATAAAGGTCAGATTCTTAAAAATAATCTTAAAATTCTCTTTTCAAGGAGGAATGATAATAAACATCACCAAGGCTTGGTGTTCTTCTCAGCAGACATGCTAGTGATGCTCTTCTAGTGCATTAATGAAAGGTTTCTTACAGCAAAATTTCAAACAAGCGTTAAAGACCTGAATGTTATCTGCTGTTATGCCCCCACTGAGGATGCCGATGAGGATGAGAAGGATAGGTTTTATGGACAACTTCAGGACATGACAAATTTGTAACTAATGATGAGGTTAGGCAAAGGAGTCTGCAACCTCCTTTAAGCAGCATATTGTGCAGAGAGAGACTCCATTGGTTTTGGTCATGTTGCCCACATGGATAACAATAGATTGGAGAATAGGGTTATGAGCAGTGTGCCTAAAGGCATCAGAAAGAGGGGGACACCTAGGATGCAGAGGGCAGACAATGACAAACAGGATCCTGTTAGAATTGATGTGCAGTGGTGAGATGCAGCAGATGCAGTTCAGGGCACACTTGCTTGGAGAACTAAATTGCACGGTCTGGTTGGACCTCCGTAGTCCATGGCTGCTTGAGGATGATGATGATGATGCAGCTAGAAGAGCATCACTAGCATATCTGCTGAGAAGCAGACCTACGCCTTGGTGATGTTTATTGTCTTCCCTCCCTGAAAAGAGAAATTAAAGTTTATTTTTAAGAATCTGACCTTTATCTGTCCATCTGGTCTATTGCAAGACGAAAATATCTAAATTATAACGGTGGAATTCTTGTGTGAGGACATCAAGAGAAAAAGCTCTGTGTGGAGTCCTCACATTCCAACTACCTATGGAGAGAAAATGGTTAGTGGGATGTTTAAAGGAACTATGTTTATTGAGAGAGGGAATGACGACAATATCAAACAGTCCCCTAATTGCAGACATGGGGCAAAGAGCCCATTCCCCCACCACTGAAGGCTGAAGCCATCTACACTGGAAGACTTCCTCCAATGTAGAATTTGACAATGCCAGTAGAAGCAAAGAGTTCAGGTGCCTGTGATGACCTCTGCTCAGGATCATCCACTAGCTGATAAGCATATCCACTGAATCTATTGACTTGGGCCTGTCAACCCACAAACAAACAGAAAACACAGCGGGAGATTTTCCCTCCACAGAAGCCCACCAATGCAGCAAAATCAGGATCCATAATTAAGCTCAGAGCCATATATCTGTCCAGTCAAGTGGGTTTATATGGTCAGCACCAGGACCCTGTGTGGTTGACCACTCCTCAGCAGGGTAGAAAAAAAAAATAAAAGTAGCCATAGTTGCCCAGATCAGTAGGCCGCACTAATCTGGCAGCCCTCTCCTTCCGTTCACTTCCACAAGAGAGTATCTCTTTTGAAAGGTACTAACGGTTTGCACCACGAGAAGGTGGGGTCGGACATTAGGTGCTAGGCCTGGCCGGTTATGCATCATCACAGGGGATTGCTGCATAGCTCTTCTTCCAGTGACTACAGTACAAAGATTAGAAACAAAATCAAAATTCCTAAAAAAAATCAAGGTTCGCAACCTAAACCCAATCAACAAACTAATAAAACTGCCCATAGTTTCCCATACACTATTGGGATAACTAAAACATTAAGCAATGTCTTAAAAAAATATCAAATAAATTTACCACACATTGTATCTCAAACTATAAAGAAATTAGTATTAAATGATAGGGATAAATTAGTCACCATGGTGGAGCAAACAACATAAAAATATCAGACCGTAGAAATAAACTTGAGGGAAAAAATAATTATATAGGGTTGGTTTGTTTTACTATTTTACTGGGGGGGGGGGAGGTTAAAGATTGATTCTTCTATAATTATCAAATATTAATTAATCCACCCCACAAAAGGTAATTGTTTTAGCATTAAATAAAGGCAAGTCCCAGATGTACCGCAGCATATCGCTGCACACCATCTATGGAGATAATGCCATGAACACCACTACCTACGCTGTGGCAAGACAGTGCCACAAGGACACAGCTCATCCACGGCTACCTATGGTGAACAATCCTATAGAAGGAAGGTTCATCCATTGGTCAAAACCTAAATTTAATCTGTTCCCTGATTAGCCACAAAAATGGATATATAGATCCAAGTTGACTTGGCTCCCGGGGTGGAGACTCTTCATTTGACTTTTACATCGATAAGCCTGTCAACCTGTCCATACCCAAGTCGCAAGCCTTCAACTTCGTCCTCTCCATAGTGCCACACATCCACCGCCCCCAGAAGCAATCTGTACCCCAACTTCACCGAGGCTGCACCAATGAGCCCACTGGACCGGTGCCCCCCAACACCAGTCTGCAGATCACTCAGCTACCTAAAGCTTCCCTGAGTCAAGTCAGTAACCCCACAAGTCTGGAGGCTCTCTTACCAGTCCGCAGGCCCCCAACAAGCTCTGCCACCAAAGGTTCGTGCAAATGAGGAAACAACGAGCCGTGACCTTACTTCACAGAGGCACCACTAACCCCACCACCACCACCACCACCACCACCACCACCACCACCACCACCACCACCACGTCAAGGTGGTCCCCGTGATCATACAGTTAATTTTAAAAGTGACCACATATCTTAAAACCATTCGTTGCTCTCACATTAAAACATTTGAGATAATTAGTGGCCACTCTAACTGGGGAACAGAGTCATCCTCCTACACAAAAGGAGAAACTAGAGGCAGGTATGGCTTTTTAACAAATACAAAAAACATTTATTTGTAACACTAACACAATTTCATCCTATTCTTACATTTTTACTGTAGTCTGGTGACATGCAAACGCTGAGCTGACTACATTAATACTATGACCGAGAGTCAGGACTCAAGTGCTCGAGTCGGGAGCCAAAACTGAACTGCTCACAACAAGAGCCAAGTGTCGAGAGCTACTGTGTCGTACAAGCCTCCGGAGCCAAGTGACAAAAAAGGTCTTTTTCTCTCTCGGATACACAAAATAAAAGAAGACATCCCAAGTGTCTGATTGGCTCTCTTGACTCTCTGCTGGTGGGGGGGGGAGATAAGGTGATGGACAAAAATAGTTAAATATTATGCAAAGTCGACTTTCTTGGTATATACTGAATATTAACAACTTTGTAAGTCAATTTAATTTTAGAGGAAAAATTGTCTTGAGCCAGGTGGGATATGAACCCATGACCTCCTGATAACATGTCAGGTGCTCTAAACTACTGAGTTGGCTAAGATTGCAATTGTGGCAATTGAGGTTAAGATTGCCTGAACAGTGCCTATATGTGACATAATGAAATATGTACTATAGGTTGAGAATGTTCATATCATAAATTAGAGGAAATCTTGATCGGCGTCTGGTAGCTCAGTTGTTTAGAGCACCTGACATGTGATCAGGAGGTCGTGGGTTCATATCCCACTCGGCTGAAGGCAATTTTTCCTCTAAAATTAAATCGACTTACATATTAGTATAGGACAAAAATAGAGCATTCTTGATTCGATGCCCTTGTCCCACAACCACATGATTGTCCCTCCATGGGAACTGTTCAGCGGTGGTTTAGGGTAAGTCCTTCTGGGCTTCCGGTGTCATAAGGCTTAGTCGCAAACATGGCACCAGGCTCCTCTCACAGAGGCTTTTCCATGGAAGAGAGGGCGCTTCTCTTTGTATATGCTAGTCCAGATTAAGCTGGCCAACAACAGGTAGGTAGTTTTTGCCCTGCTAGGCAGTGCCTTAAACAGACTTAGCAGGTTTGTCTTCCACAATAATCCTCCTATTGCCGCCGCTCAGACAGAAAGGAAGCTGAAATCTAGAACTTGGAACCATTCTACGTGAGTCATGCAAATTCACGTAGAACATTACCTCTGAGCGGCACTTTTTTGCGCACCATGAGCTAAATGGCGAAGTCACATGGACCCCGAAGGCTCAGAGAAGGTTGGAGGAGGGGACCACTGAAACAGCTGTTGGGAGACAGATGGTAGCCTCCTGTCAAAGCCATCCAGCGTGTTCTTTAACGTGCACAAAGTATAGCTCTCCCGCACATGGGGCCATTGCTTAATGTCCCATCCAACAGACGGCAACCTATCCAAGCCCATTGTGTCCCCTACTGACCATGGGCAGGGCGGGGAATTTTACAGAGATAAATCTCAATGCTGACACAGCTGGGACTCGAACCTGGGAACTACAGATTACGAGCCTGGTGCGCTACTGACTGAGCCACCTCTGTCCCTAATTATATAGGAAAAAATTACAGAACATATGAGCAATATATGACAGAGCATAGGAATGATATTAAAAATAGAAAACCGAACACAGCCTCAATGCAAATAATACTTGACAACAATATAAAAGAAAAAAAAAAGTTTAATATAAACCCCTAGTAGCTCCTCCAACTAAATTTCAATTGCAATATGCAGAAACACTAATGATCAATTTACATAAAGAAACAGTGTGCAATACAGAAATACCTATTGCTTCCCACAGCATGGAATCTCCTGCTGTGCAAGCAATCAAAAACTTTTTAGTTGTGCAATTCAACAATAATGAGTAGAGAGAAGAGTATAAATATCCTGAAGCAGTTACCAACATACTGCACTTGCACCTGAGGAAGCCCCAAGATAGAAGGGGGAGAAACACATCATGATTTTATTGTGTAGTTCTTTTTAAAAATTTTGAACTTTTTAATGTTGAATTAATTAACTCTTTGGAATAAACCAAATTAATAAAACTCTTTGGAGTATGTTTTAACTTTTAACTTTAAATGCTCCTGGGTGTGAAAAAAGTCACCAAAGCTTAACTGTTCTAAACTGGACTTTGAATTAAGTATGTGCACAATTCTAACCATCTATGACCATCAGGAGCAGCAAATCATTAGCTGATGACCAAATATAATGTTCAATGAATGGTAAACCTAATGCTGGGATATCAACCTCAGAAGGTGAAAAGTGACAACAAGAGGACATCAAGAGGATCAACATCTGACGGTATCAAGTGTCTGTGCCAGCATCTACTATATTCACAACTGGTAATAACACTTTATTTTTATTTTTCTAGCATTTCATCACCTTTGCAGATAAAGGTTTTTAATCTAGAAAAGAGGTGTAAATTGATAATTAAGGATATTGTACAGGAAGCCATTATACTTCTGATCTGGAAGCAATGGGTGATGTTGGCAATCACCCTAGGAATATTTTAGTTTTTTAAAGTATAATCCTACCAGTATCGATAACAACTAGAAATCATGACAATTAAACTTCATTATTTAAAAAAGTATTGAACTTCTACATATAGCTAAGTGGCTATAGTACAAGGATTTTAAGGCTCAAGACATATCTCAAACGGAAAAGATCCAAAACAATGAATTAAATATATACAGGATATATGAACTCTCACTTAGTTGGACATTGCCAATCCTACACTGGAGTAATGTGTCTCAGTCAGGTCATATGACTCTTGAAAAGGTCCACTTGAAAAGGCGATGCCTGAAGTTCCAACCGGTATTGATGACTTCAACCTTTAGTGAAGGAGGAACAGGTCTTTACCCCATGCCTGCGATCAGGGGGCTGTTTGATATTGTTGCCCTACCTATCTCAATAAACCAAGTTTCCTTAAAATCCTACTAATCATTTTCTCTCTGCAGCTACATCGAACATGAGGATGTTACATAGAGATTATTTTCTTGATATCCTCATACAGGAATTTCAGCATTATAACCTAGATATTCTAGGCTTGCAACAGAACAGCTGGATAGGTAAAGGTGAGATACTTAAAAATAACTTTAAATTTCTCTTTTCAGGGAGGGAGGATGGAAAGCATCTCCAAGGTGTAGGTTTGCTTCTCAGCAGACACACCAGTGATCCTCTTCTAGGATATAACTGCATTAATGAAAGATTTCTTATGGCAAAATTTAATACGAAAATTAACGACTTGAATATCATCTGTTGCTATGCACCCACAAAGGACTCTGATGATAACAAGAAGGTTATGTTTTACAGCCAGCTTCAAAATTTTTTTAATTCTGTGAAGAAAGGAGATATTTCTCTTGTGCTAAGTGACTTCATTGCTAAAGTTGGTACTGACTCTAACCTTTGGGCAGGAGTTTTAGGTCCTTTTGGCCAGTTCCAATGACAATGGGTTGGGTTGTTTTACCTCTAAGCGGCACTTTTTTGCACACCATGGGCTAAATGGCCAGGCCACAAGGTTGGGTTGGGTTGTTTTACCTCTGAGCGGCACTTTTTTGCACACCATGGGCTAAATGGCCAGGTCACATGGACCCCGAAGGCTCAGAGAAGGTTGGGGGAGGGGACCCACTGGAACAGCTGTTGGGAGACAGATGGTAGCCTCCCGTCAAGGCCATCCAGCGTGTTCTTTAACGTGCACAGGGTATGTCTCTCCTGCACACGGGGCCACGGCTTAACGTCCCATCCGACGGACGGCGGCCTTTCCAAGCCCATCGGTGTCCCCTACTGACCGTGGGCAGGGCGGGGAATTTTGCGGAGATAAATCTCAACGCTGACCCAGCTGGGACTCGAACCTGGGAAGTACAGATTACGAGCCTGGCGCGCTACCGACTGAGCCACCCCCGCTCCCAGGCCACAAGGACCCCGAAGGCTCAGAGAAGGTTGGAGGAGGGGACCCACTGGAACAGCTGTTGGGAGACAGATGGTAGCCTCCCGTCAAGGCCATCCAGCGTGTTCTTTAACGTGCACAGGGTATGTCTCTCCAGCACACGGGGCCACGGCTTAACGTCCCATCCGACGGACGGCGGCCTTTCCAAGCCCATCGGTGTCCCCTACTGACCGTGGGCAGGGCGGGGAATTTTGCGGAGATAAATCTCAACGCTGACCCAGCTGGGACTCGAACCTGGGAACTACAGATTACGAGCCTGGCGCGCTACCGACTGAGCCACCTCCGCCCCAATGACAATGGAGAAAGTGTTCTACAGGTAAGTAAACTTAATGGTTTGAAAATAACTAACATATATTACAAACACTGAGACATTTATATATATACATGGGTTTCACCTAATGGATTGCACAGGAATATGATAGATTATATTTTAATTAACAACAAATGGGTTAGTTTGGTTAGTAATACAAGATCATACAGGGGAGCCAAAATTGAATCTGACCATTACCTGGTCAACAGTGTCTTACAACTGAAGCTTAAGAAATGTTGTACTAAGGTTAAGAAAGAAACTCAGAGGTAAAGGTTGAGAAAATTAGCTTTAACACTGAATGTCTGAAAGATCAAGATATAGGCAAAGCATACCATGATAGGCTAGTTAGTCATTAGAGCAATCATGGTCTGCTTACTATGCAAGTTGAATAAGAATGAGATCAGTTTAAACAGACTTTTTTTTTAACCAACAGTACTCTCTTTTGGGTAAAAGGGAACAGAGGCAACAAAATTATTTGAGTGATAAGACTATGGGACTTATTTCTGAAAGAAGATAGTGCAGGATTAATATGAATCAACACCCTAATAGCCCTAACAGAAAACATTACAATGAGCTTAATAAATGTGTAAAGGATCAGTTAACAGCTGATAAGAACCTTTGGCTTGATAGCTTGGCTGACAAAGCAGAGGAAGCAGTTGGACAGCACAACAGCAGGGTTTTGTACCAGATTGTTAATGTTTTATATGGGAAGAAACAGACAGGTACATAGGGATTGAGGGATAAACATGGCAAGGTGGTTGAAGGTGAGAATTCTGTGATGGCTAGGTGGGCTGAGCATTTCAGAGATGTTCTAAATAATGTGATTATTTCTATTCGCATTGTTTGTAATGAGAATAGACACTTTACTGGCTTTAATGTTGGAACTATATTACATCCTGAAGTTGTTTTGGCAACCTTAAAATTAAAACTGCATAAATCCCCAGGGGTGGATGAAATCACCACTGAAATACTTAGAGTTAGAAACATTTGTGGTGTCACATGGCTGACTGAAATTTTGAATATTTTTTATGATAAAGGTGTTGTTCCCAAGGTATTTACTGAAGCAATTATTGTCTCAATTTTTAAAAAGGTGATCGCAGTTCTTGTGATAACTATAGTGGTATCAGCCTACTCTCTGTTCCAGGTAAAGTTCTTTGCATGATTGTGCATAATAGAATTAAGAATTTGGTTGATGGGCGACTGTGTGATGAGCAGTGTGGATTCAGAAGAGGTAGGGGATGAATTGATAAAATATTTTCACTTAGGCAGATTCTTGAGAAATGTTTAGAGTTTCAGAAACCCGTGGTTACTAGCTTTATAAATTTCAAAATGGCCTTTGACTCTGCTGATTGACATAATTTGTGGTTGATTGTTAAAATCATATGGAATACCTGATAAGTTAGTTAGTGTAATGAAAGCTCTTTTATTAACACTGAGTCGTGTAAGAGTTGGTACGTCTTGCAGCGATTGGTTTAGCATTGCTAGTGGAGTTAGACAAGGGTGCATTTTGTCTCCTTTTCTCTTTAATTTGGTTATTATGTTATACAAAATTCATTGCAAGGGAAAGATTTTGGTCTTAAATGGTATCATCATCATCCTCAAGCAGCCATGGGCTACAGAGGTCCAACCAGACTGTGCAATTTAGTTCTCCAAGCATATCTGGCCTGAGCTATATCTTCTGCATCTGGTCACAGCACACCAATTCTAACAAGGTCCTGTTTGACATTGTCAGCCCACCCCATCCTAGGTCTCACCCTCTTTCTGAAGCCTTTAGGCACAATGTTCATAACCCTATTCCCCAATCTATAATTATCCATACGGGCAACAAGGCCAAACCTACGGAGTCTCTCTCTGCACAATATGCTGCTTAAAGGAGGTTGCTGACTCCTTTGCCTAACCTCATTATTATTTACAAAGTTGAACCACTTATGCCCAAAATACTGCATTTGCATCTAGAATCAAAAGCATAAAGTTTCCTGTTATCTTATTTACAAAGTGTCCATATTTCACTACCATAACTAGCACTGGAAAGAACCAAATCATTATACAGTCTAATTTTAGTCCTTAGGTGTATACGCCTATTTCTCCACACTCTCCATAGATTCTTAAAAGTCCCGGCAGCAATCCCTATTCGTCTGTTAATCTCATGCCGCGCATCACCAGTATCTGTTACATAGCTCCCAAGATAATTAAACTGTGATACCTGCTCAAGACTGTAACCAATTAGATTAACTGAATCACAGCCTGCCTGACCAATTTTCACCACTTTAGCTTCCTCTCTGTTTATAACCAACTTACTCTACTACCTTTCTCATCAACAGCTCGAATGAAAGAGTTCATCTATCAACATCATTTGCCAAAAGGGCTTGTCATGAACAGGAGACCTTTGCCATGCCAAGCAATTCACCGTCTGCAGAGTGGTCACTGATGACATGCGGGACGCTTGGAGGAGGGGTGAGAAGAGGACTGCAAGCATCGTTTAGAAGGAATTCTGTGCCTAAGGCGGTCAGTCCCTGAGCCGCGGACAGTTGGAAGTGCTGTATCACGGCTGCTTGGCAGTGGCTAACAGAAGTCACGTGAGCAGAAGTAACCAGAGGGACTCGGGGTGGCATTCAAGAGGACAGTGGTTGAAGTACGCTTGGCTCGGGGAGAAGGAGCGGATTGCCTTTGTCGAGAAACAGCGTCAATAACTGCCGAAGCTCGTAGCATCCTGTAAGCCGGAAGTGTTTGGTGTGTTATATGCTGGATGTAATAGTCTGTAATAATTAAACATCGGTTAAGTTTATCCAGTACCAGTGTCGGTAGTCCACTCATTTCTGATTCCGTGTTTGCTCGAGAACCCTTTTGTTCCAGACAGAAGTGTCGGCGCCCTGAGATAACGGTAGCGACTGACAGCCAGGAGAGACCACTGCAACAGGGTTAAATTATCAGCATAATCTAAATCAGAATAAATAGTCTGGAGATAAACAAATTTCTGATTTAGGTTATGCGGATGATTTGGCACTATTGGCTTATGATGTTGATGAAATGAATTCTTTCACTATTGCTGCTGATGAGACTGGTAATAGAATATGTTTGGTGATAAATAGAGAGAAAACTAAAGTGATGAGAATTGGTGGGGCAGATGGTGCTTCAGTTGCTTTGAATGACCGCACTCTTGAGCAAGTGTCTCAGTTTAATTATCTCAGGTGCTATGTAAAAGATACTGGTAATGTGCGGCATGAGATAAATAGAAGAATATGCATTACCGAGACTTTTAAGAATCTATGGAAAGTTTGGAGAAATAGGCGTATAACCTAAAGACTAAAATTAGGCTGTATAATAGCTTGGTTCTTTTTAAGGTTAGTTATAATGTGAAACATGGACCATTTGTAAGCAGGATAACAAGAAACTTGATGACTTTGATTCTAGATGCTTGCACATTATCTTGGGCATTAGATGGTTTGACTTTGCAAGCAATGATGAGGTTAGAAGGAGTAGTCATCAACCTAATTTGAGCCACATATTGCGCAGAGAGAGAGACTGCATTGGTTTGGCCTTGTTGCCCATATGCATAACTGCAGATTGGCAAACTGGATTATGAACAGTGTGCCAAAGGGTTTCAGAAAAAAAGAGGAGACCTATGACGGCCTAGAGTGGCCAAATGCAGCAGCTGTAGCTCAGAATAGATATGTCTGGAGTGGAAAATTACACAGTCTGGTAGGACCTCCATAACCCATGGCTGCATGAGGATTTTGTATTTTATGTACTTATAAATATTTGAACACTCAAAATTTTATTACATCATTTATAAAATAAGAACCACATAAAACATACCAATCAATAGAAATATTGTATAGGTTAATTCACATCACAAATTCCCAATGTGAGTGTTATCTCAATGAGATCTGCCCAGATGAAGGATAAGATGTGGTGCTGCCAATGGTCTTTCTTAAATGTCCACCAATATTACTGAAGCCAACACCAATAAATAATTTCCTGTGGAGGTAAATTATAGATAGCATCTGTCTGCCATGTGCTATAGGCAATTAAAATGGAGGACCCCTGATGCTGTTGCAGGGATCTAGCAGGACAACAATCAAAGTGTGGGAGGAGATGGAAAACATGGTTGGTCTATGCAAGACGTCTCATCCTCTCAATGCTGGACCATGTAGCAGTGGTTATTGCGGCTCATGGTGGCCACACAATATACTGATTTCTTTGTATTCCATAAGTCTAACCAAGTTATATTTGTAAACATTTGATCCTTGTAACCTAAGCTATGTATTCACAAAATATGGCTTTGATATCTCTTGTCTTTCTTGGCGTTGCACTTTTAATGGCCAGAAGTGTAGTTTGTTTTCCCTCTTGGAAGATTGTGTTGGGTTGTTTTACATCTGAGTGGCACTTTTTTGCATACAATGAGCTAAATGGCCAGGTCACAAGGGCCCAGATAAGGGACCTACTGGACAGCTATTGGGAGACAGATGGTAACCTCCATCCAGGCCATCCATAGAGAATGTTTTTTAAAGTGTACAAGGTATGGCTCTCACACACATGGGGCCATGGCTTAACATGCCATCCAAATAACGGCTGCCTTTTCAAACAATTGGTGTCACCTACTGACAGATGATGGGGTGGAATGTTTCGTGGAGATAAATCTCAATGCTGACTCAGGTGGGACTCAAACCTGGAAACTGTTCATCGGTCTCAATGTAGACTCTGGAACGGTGAAGTGTGGAAGGTCCCTGTGCAAATGCAGAGAGCCTGATGGTGTAGAAGGTCCATCTTCACCACCGAATCCTGGGTGGAGTGGTACACCTGAGATCCGTAGTTCAATTTTGACCGGATAAGTGTACGGTAGAGGAAGAGCAATGAACATCCCCCTCCAAGAGAGGGAGGACATTAAGTAATTTCACTATAGGTGTAATAAGTTGCTCAAAACATGGTATAAAATGTATGAAAAGATAAAATCACTTAAAAGATAGGGAAGCTAGGTCCCTATTCTAATGCTCTAATCCAGGGATATGCAACTATGGTTCACAAACTGGATCTGGTCCTCAATATAGATTTATCTGGCCTGTTAAATAAATGTAGATTGGTATTAACAATTTTGCATGGTAGGGGTCTGGTATTCAGTTCAGAATAGTTTATGTTTATTCTTTGAGAGAAACTGAAAGCTAGTTCCATATTGATTCAACATGTTGTAGATACATAAGTGGCTTTTCTTATGGTTCAAAATTTAAATATTTTAATTTAAAATTAAGCTAGTACTCCCCAAGAAAGAACAGATATAGAAGCTCCATTAGGTTTGAGCTGGTTTCTCACACAACTTATAAACATTTAACCAATCTCTATGAGGCAGGGATTAGCTCAGTCAGCAGCACACCAGGTTTATAATCTGCAGTTCTTAGGTTTGAGTCGCAAGTGTATGTGCAATGAGAATTTTATCCACTAACTCCCATCCTGCTCTTGATGAAAAAGGGACACTGATGGGCTTGGAAAGGCTCTCATCTGATAAGATGGTTAAGCAATGGCCTTGTGTGCTGATAGCCATACCCTTTGCATGTTAAACAACATACTTGAGGGCCTTTATAGTCTTCTGTCTCCAAAGAGCTGTCCAGTGGCTCCCTTTCCCCAATCTCTGAGCCCACTGGGATCCTCATAAACTGGCCATTTAGCCAACTGTGTGCAAAAATGTGTCAAATGGATGCAAAATTACTCAATATATCTCTATAAACAGTCATTTAAATAATTTTATAAACTTAATAAGCAAAATGCATCAATGTTGTGACCTTCATCTTGTCTCCATTATTGGAAAATGGCCTACCAGTGAAAAAGATTGAATGCATCTGCTCGGGTTCATATATATATCTATTGCCCATTGGTTGAAATGTTGCAAGAAAATTTAAGACATATTCACTTATTTGTGCATAATTACTCCTTATATTTCAATTCCTGACTGGGATTTCCCTCCAAGGAAGTTGCAGTCCTGCTCAGACTGTGTCACATAGATCTAATTTTCTAAAATAGTTTTCTAGCTTCAAGCATTTTAACTTTTCTGTAAAGTATTGCCAAAAACAGAAATAACATTGATTGGATGAGTCCATTTAAAATTTCAAACATTTTGGCCAGTATTTTACTGAAAAAGTTAATAGTTCATACTAATAGTGTTTTAATTTTTATAATACACAAAAGCTAGCTAGTGGAAGAGAATTCAACCAAATAATAAAATAAACAATAGCCATTAGGTAACACAGTGTAAAGATGTAATATTAATTTTAATTGTCTTCTTCAAAAATTTTCAGCAGTATTTAAACAATTAAATATCTTTGGAAAAATTCATATTGTTTCTTACCATGATAAACTGAATCAATGTTGATTAGACATATATCATTTTCGGCAAGTAACAAATTCCTTTGATGCTAAAGAGAAATAAAAAAAATTGCATATATTGGCCAGTATATGCTAAAATTGCATTTCAAGCTTGTATAGGATTTCAGACATTTCAATCCATGCATTCTCAACTAGAAACACTTACTAGAAAACAAATATATATATAATCCAGTGCTATACAATTCCAAGATATATAAACATGTAACACTATCACACTGTAAAGTCCTTCTTTTAGCAAATTGAAAGTTCTACTGTTCAATTTTCACATAAGTCATCAATAGTAAAAGAATAAGGCAAACTAAGAGTCATAAAATTACTGTGCAGTGCGATACTTATGTTTTCAGGTGGTCCACTTGCTCTGTCAACACTTCTAGCAGTTGTTATTACTGGTGTTCAATTGTGTCTGATCGCTTACTGATGGCCTACAACCAAGGGAGTTATTTACACTTTTTTACTCTGTGCATTAATTCCATGAAACACTGTGCAGACTGCCATGTTGTTTTTGTCCAAATGATACTGAACAGACAGAGAAGTGTGGGCAGCACATTGTCATGAGGCAATACCCAGTCCCATACACACCATTTTCCTGGATGTTTCACAGTCTCATACTCACCCTCAAATGCTTCAGGATCTGCTGATCAGATCTGCAGAAGTGCTGATTCACTGCCCTCCCTGTAGGAAAACCTTTTTGTGCATGATTCCCTCCATCTTTGGTCACTGTGAAGGAGGACTCTTCCACTGGGATGATTGCTGCATTGTTTCTGGGTCACACTCATAAACCCAGCTTTCATCACCAATTATGACTACAGAAAGTAAAATACTAGCCCTTTTTGGCTCGAGGCACAAATTAGGTAGCAATCCACCTCATGTCGAGTTCTTCAATTAGGATCTGTTGGCACAATCCATACATTAGTTTACAATTCCACAAAGGCCCTTAATTGTTCATTGATGGTCATCATGGATGGCCTGATGCACTTTCTACACTCTTGTCTGTTCAGTTTCTTGAAGGCTGGCCAGAACATTCTGAATCTTTCACTGGCATTTGTGTATGTTTAACCCTTACCATGCTAGTCCTGAAAAACTGAATTGTACCCTGTGGCCGAGCTTTTTTTCAACTGCGTTCAGGCAAAAAAAAATAAGTGAACTTCAGAACATTTTTGTCTAATAACTACAGAAAGGAATTATGGCATGTTGTATGCCAAATTAATCAGCATTTAATTCTGGATTTTCTGAAAATGAAATATTTAACAAAAAAGATTACTAGTTTGGTTTAAATAGGGCTTTTATAAAGGCATGTAGTAAAACACCTCATCTGGCAATGCAAATAAAAATCTATTTAAAAACTGGACACATACCTCTGGTGCATATTAGAACCTTGTTTTCAAAGAGAAAGAAGTTTTTCTTTTACCTACTGTTTCATTCTTTAAAAGTTTTAATTTGAGCTAGTGGATGATGGGAAAAATGCAATTAGCATTTCATTAGTAATTATACAACATGAAAGTATTTGTCTTTTAATTCTTAAATCTAAAAAGTCGCATTTCCCACACCTCTCTCAGAAAAGTCGGTAGATTATTGCTGTCAGTGGTATATCTGATAAAAAATTCTTACTAATTTTTAAAATTTCTGTTCTTTATATATATTATTTGTAAAACTCGAAAACAGCACTCCACTTCATGATTTCAGTGATCTGTAAAGATACATATATTAAAACTGCAAATTATATTTCATTAGTACCAATCAAACTGAAAAAGAGTTTATATTATCATTTGTTTCCAATCAAAACTTCATGACATTCACATTCCACTATTAAAATTTCACATTTCTATCATTACTACATCATTGCAATATTTACACAATGATGTATTGCAAACATTACATCATTGCAATATTCTCTTGAAATTTTGGAATTTTCAATCTCTTTCACGTTAGAGGGCACAATTATATTGAAAGATTTTGAAAGTGCAAATCATATTTTATTAATTTTCATCTAACTGTACAAAGAATTTTTCATTTATCTCTAAATACAAACAATTATCTGCTAAAACAACAAAAAGTGTGTGTCCCCCTGGGTCTAAGAGGTCAATTCATTGTTACAAATTAAAACATCAGAGGATGAAATTATAGTTTTCAAAGAATTTAAAAAGTGTGAATCATAATATTTTATCAATTCCTATCTAACCCAAAAAGAATTTTTCACTTATCTCTAAAAGCAAACAATTATCTGTTAAACTAAAAAGGTGTGTTTCCACACCTCCTCTGGGTCTAAGGGGTCAACTCATTGTTGACAATGGAAACTTCGTGACCTTCACATTCCACCACCAAAATTTCACATTTCTAGCATAAATACATCATTTGAAAATTTAAACTTTTTCCATCACTAGAGGGCTTAATTTTAACTATACAGGGTGATTCAAAACTTATCGTTCAAATTTCGTGGGGAGGTAGGGAATATGTCAGGAAACCGATTTCACATAAGAAAGAATGTCCGCAAACGTACGCATGCGTATGTAGAGGGCGCTGTGTGTACCCAACCAGTGTACAGCTCGCCCGAACACTCCCGCTGTCATCAGTGTACGAGCTGACTTACTAGTGATAAGATGAATTGTTTTACGCATCAAGAGCTAGCGGATATGCATCTCGCATATGGGGCAGCTGGCGAAAGCGGCCGCAGAGCTTGGTAAGTTTACGAAGACCGATACCCCAACAGAAGAATACTGCAGTATCAAATGTTTGCACGTGTGCATCGCAATCTGCGCGAAAATGGTTCACTGCGCAGCAACATGCAGGATATAGGGAGAAGACGACCGACGCGGACTGTCAACGTCGCAGAACAAGTCCTACAGTCCATCGAAGATAATCCGAATACCAGCACACGAGCTATTGCTCAGCAGCTTGGGGTCTCTCAGTCAGCAGTGTGGCGGATACTGCACGAGGAAAGTGTGCATCCTTACCATCTGCAAAGGGTGCAGTTACTGCATCCTGACGATTATCTGAAGCGTGTGGAATTTGCACAATGGTTCATGCAGAAAGGTGTCGTGGACCCCAGTTTTCCAGCTTCTGTCCTTTTTACAGATGAAGCTTCATTCAGTCGTGAAGGTGTGTTCAATACACACAATTCACATGTGTGGGCTTACGACAACCCACATGGTACGAGAAGTCACGCTGCGCAACATCGTTTTGCTGTAAATGTGTGGGCTGGAATCATTGGTGACTGTTTGTTGGGACCTTACTTGCTACCGCCCCGATTGGACGGCCGGAAATACCTAATATTTCTCAAGACAGTGTTACCAACTTTTCTGGGCGATGTTCCTGTGCATATCCGCCGAGATATGTGGTATCAACATGACAGGGCTCCAGCCCATAGCACAATTGTTGCACGTGATTACCTGAACCGAACATTAGGAGCTCGATGGATCGGTAGAGGTGGACCGATCGCTTGGCCACCCAGGTCACCTGATTTATCGCCCATGGATTTCTTTTTGTGGGGGGCCATGAAAGACCATGTGTACGAGACCCCCGTCGACAGTGAAATGTACCTTGTTGCACGAATAGTGGCCGCTGCAGGCATTGTCCGTGATATGCCAGGCGTTTTTGAAAATGTTCGGCGGTCAATGCAATGGCACTGTGAATCCTGTGTTCGTGTAAATGGTCGCAATTTTGAGCACCTACTGTGAACCTGTACTTTACCTTGTTGGAATAAAAGTCACATTCATTACCACTTAACTGTACTGTTTCCTTGTGTTCACTTTACTTGTCCATTTTGTTCATGTAGATGACGTTTGCGGACATACTTTCCTATGTGAAATCGGTTTCCTGACGTATTCCCTACCTCCCCCATGAAATTTGAACGATAAGTTTTGAATCACCCTGTAGATCGATTTGGAAAGTACATGTCGTAATATTTTATAAATACCTATACAACACAAAAAGAATTTTTGATCTTTGAAAAAAAGATAAAAAAATAGACAAAAATTATTTTAATGCATGTCAATAGAAAGGCTATTTTTTTAAGTATAAGAGGAAAATAAAATTTTTCTTAATGAATTACTCTCTTTTCCGAATTTTTTTCCATGGTACTATACTTTAAGAGAAGTCCAGGCTTTTCACCAGTCAAATAAACAAGTCAACTTTACAATTATTTAAAAAAATAAGAAATGAACAAATTGGTTATGTTATACATCTCTGAAATTTGAGATCGAACCCTTCCAGATCAATTTGCATTTATACTGATTATTACAGAGAAGGTGAACTTTATGAAAACAGCAAAAACTTGACTTGGAAATTACAAATTCTGAATGCTAGTTATGAAATTACTTCAATTTAATTAAAAATAGAAAAAAAATCCTATCATTAAATAATTAATTTTCTTTCATAATATCCTAATTGGATGTCTCCTAAAGTAGCTAGTATTTTAAGTCGTGTAAGCCTAATGATTTAATTTCGGTCAAACTTCAAATAATTATTCATTCTAATTGCAGTATATATTTGAAAATCAATATATACAGGGTGTCCCTGAATTCATGGCCCAAAACGTGAGGGGATGGTAGTACACACCGAACCCACCAATATTCGTCACAGAATATGTGACAGCAAATGCAGTGAGGAGTCGGAAATGAAGGACAGAGGTTTCCAGAGTGACATTTATTGGAAATCACTATAACAAATGCTCAAATGTCTGCCCACCAACATTGATACAGGTGGCACAATGGTGGAGTAGTGATCGGCATACCTGCTTGTAAGCATCGGGCTTGTTGTGCACATCGGCTGTGACGGAGTCGGGCTATCAGATCCTCTGCGGACTGCAAGGGCATCTCGTACACGACACTCTTCAGATGTCCCCACAGAAAGAAATCGATACAAGAAAGATCGGATGAGATCACGAGATGGGACCACCACGCCCAATCCATCGGTTCCCAAATGTGGTATGAAGACGCACGTCCATGCTGAAATGGGTGGGTGTCTTATCATGCTGGAACCATATATGGGTGCAGATTGTGGCTGGAACATACTGAAGCAATTCCAGTATAACCTGTTGCAGAAAAATACGGTATGTTCGCCCATCAAGGCGGTCCGGCAGTAGGTACATTCACCCATCGAGGTGGTCCCTGCCCAGACATTGACGGCGGATCATTGCTGGTTCGAATTTGGACGTGTACCATGGGGTTTCTGGACCGTCCTCAAATGCGCATTATGGACATTCACTACGCCTTCACTTGAGAATGTTGATTCATCCATAACGAGCACATGTGCGGGGAAATCGTGATGTGTGGCACTTTGCTGCAGGAACCACTGGGCGAAATCCATGTGCAGGGAACAATCAACAGCTGTCAATGCCTGCACTCGCTGCAAGTGATATGGGTGTAGCCCTTCTTCTTGCAGTACTCGCCAGACACTGTTCTGATGCAGACCCAGGCTCCGGGCGGCGGATCGCATGCCTGTACCTAGGTTATCTGTCACCATACGCAATATGTCCTTCCCTCAAGACTCGCTAATCTTGGAGAGTTCTCACAACCCCCTACCCTCTTTCCAACCTCCTTCACTTGTACATCACATTGCAACCATCCGCCGGCCACTCCAAACCTTGGAGCTGAACCCTTGACAATGCAATTTATGGCACCCTATCCCTCCCCCACAGTGAACAACTAATTGCCTCTCATGCAATATCTTAAGCTGCTCACTTCCCACCTGGCGATGCACCCAAAGGGTACAAAATGCGCATCATGGAACTCAAAGCAATCTATGCTACCAAAAGTATTATTGGTTATTTCCTTCATTAACCTTAAGCAAATAAATATAAACATTCCTCATCACCTTTAACTCTACTGAGATGACTTAGTGGCAAGAACGTTGAAGATTAAACTTGTCACTTGCAAGCATCCCAGAAGGTCCTCTTACTACCCATCCTCTGTGGTATGGTACGTAATTTCTGCTTAATAACTTTTGCTACTTGATAACATGAAACATTTGTTGAAGTGCTTAAAAACATCTAACAGTATCGTAAAGAATTAAAGATTTCAACTTAATTTTAAATACTGCACTGTGAACCTCTACTGTAATTTTTGTTAAACAAAAATAGCAACTTTTAAACAATGGCTTTCAAATCAGACAGTTACTTTTTGGACCACTGCCAGAATACCATGGCAATATATCTTCCATTGCTATAGACAAATCTGTTGCAGATATCTACTCCACACACTAACAGTAGATAGCAATAAAAACATTTCTACCCTGCTATTTAAAATAATCACACATTACACAAAATAAATTGATGGAAAATATGAGTTTTGGGGATGAGTAGGATTCAAGCCAATGTCTCTCAGTTACATGCCAGGTGCTCTAACCACTAACCTATCTCCAACTCTGTCATTTATTCACTTAGTTGTGACTTTCAAATCTTACTGACCTTGTCACTCATGGTGCCATCTATGATCAAAAAAGGCTACTTATCATCAATGCTCAATGTGCAGATGTTAAATACAGAAGTAACTCACACCAAAGGTTCATTAATGCAAGAATCAATCAATAATAATTTCACATATTACCTGTTCATCAAGAAATAAATTGGTAGAAAAAATGAGTTTCACTAATGAGTGAGATTCAAACCCACACCTCCCAGTTACATGCTAGGTGCTCTAACCACTAAGCTACCACCAGCTCTGTTATTTAGATGGCACCATGAGTGATGACAAGGTCAGTGAGTTTAAAAGTCACAACTAACTAAGTGGATAATTGATAGAGCTGATGATAGCTTAGTGGTTAGGGTGCCTGGCATGTAACTGGGAGGCATCAGTTCAAATCCCACTCATCAGCAAAACTCATTTTCCCACCAATTTATTTCTTGAATTACATGTCAACAGGTAATCTGCGAATTTTTTATTGATTGTTTCTTACATATTACTCTTTTGGCAGAAACTGCTTAAGACCTCCAATATGAGTATATGCTTTGTTATTAACACTATGATATATCTTTAATAAATTTGATATGCAATTACCATTAAATTCTACTCAGAAACTACAGTATGCTAACAAGAAAAACAGCTTGAAACACCTTTTTTAATAACACTAAAAAATTAGCATAAATTCTGTGTCTATAAACAATAAGGTATAAAACTTTCAGGTTACAACCCTGATATGCTATGAACTTAGCCAACTCTTCCCCACACACACACAATATCTCAAATAAAAAATGAGCTACATGCCTTGACAAAATTTTAAGGCATTTTAATATGTCATAATTTTAAATGAGGTGAATATATGTGCACACAATTTGGAAATAATACATAAATAAACATATACTTTCATGGAATAAATGTTCAAAATTATAATTCGAAATAAATTTAGTACAAAAGTTTGTATTGTAATATATGAGACAAAAGTATACTGAAGAGGGTTGGGTTGTTTTACCTCTGAGTGGCACTTTTTTGCACACAATGGGCTAAATAGCCAGATCACACAGACCTCAAAGGATCAGAGAAAGTTGGAGGAGGGGACCCACTGGAACAGGTGTTGGGAGACAGATGGTAGCCTCCCGTCAAGGCCATCCAGTGTGTTCTTTAACATGCACAGGGTATGGCTCTCACACACATGGTGCCAAGGCTTAACGTTCCATCCGATGGATGGCGACCTTTCCCAGCCCATCAGTGTCCTGTACTGACTGTGGGCAGGGAAGGGAATTTTGCGGAGATAAATCTCAATGCTGACCGAGCTGGGACTCGAACCTGTGACCTACAGTTTATGAGCCTGGCGTGCTACCAACTGAGCCACCCTACACTGAAGAGCCAAAACATTATGACCACCTGCCTAATATGATGTTTGTCCTCCACGTGTGGCCAAATCAGCTATGAAGTGGCGAGGCATGAACACTACAAATTTCTAAAGGTGTCTTGTGGCATCTGGTAACGATACATTATCAGCAGATCCTTTAACTCTTGTAAGTGGTTGAGCTGCTGCAGATTGGATAAGCTGTTCCAACACAAATCACAGATGCTCGATTGGATTGATGTCTGGGGAATTCGGAGGCCAGAGCAATACCTGGAAGTCTTCCTCATGTTCCACGAACCATTCTCGAACAATCCAGGCAGTGTGACATGGCACATTATCCTGCTGAAAGAAGACACTACTAGAGGGTATACTGTTACCATGAAAGGATGTACCTGGTTTGCAATAATGTTTAGGTAGGTGGCAGATGTCATAGTTTTCTGCACATGAATGACTGGACCCAGTGTTTCCCAGCAAAACATTGCCCAAGAATTACACTTCCTCCACTGGCTTGTTTTTGTCACACAGGCAAACACCTCCCCGGGTAAACAATGCACACTACCCAGTCATCTACATGGTGCAACAGGAAACGAGATTCAGACCAGATGACCTTCTTCCATTCATTCAAGGTCCAATATTAATGCTCGCGTACCCATTGTAGATGCTTTCAATGTTGAACTAATGTTAGCATGGGCACTCGGAGCAGCCTGCGGCTATACAGCCCCATTTTCAGCAGGGTTTGATGTAATGTGTGTTGTGACACGTTACTCCCATCACCAGCATTCAAAATACGGGTGAGTTGCATCACAGTATCCCCTCTGTTGGTTCATACCACATGGAAGAGCCTTCGCTCACCTCAAGCATCGATGAGCTATGGTCGGCCCACACCTAGTCAGCGGTTCGTGGTTTTTCCCTCCTTGGACCACTTTTTGAAGGTACTAACCATGGCTAGTTTGAGCATCTCACAAGCCTTGCTGCCTTGGAAATGTTCTGATACAGTAGTCTGGCCATTACAATTTGGCCTTTGTCAAACTCACTTAAATTTGCTGCCTTTCCCATCTGAAGAACAAGAATAACACTGATTAACAGAGGTCAGTACCAGATGTTATTTATACTGTTTCATGACCTTCACATGCACCATCGTTTACCTGCAGTTGCTTCGATTTTCATAAAGATGCGCTGGTCATAACGTTTTGTCTCTTCGGTGTACATGGCACCTTTTACTTTCATCATAACAATTAATAGCTCTCCCCTTTGTCACCAATCACCTGAAATATGCATTCTGGCATTGAATTAAACATGAAGGTAGTTAGTTGTCTCCCATGAGTGCAATATCACAGAGTTTAAGCCTTGGGCATTTTAGAACTAACATCCATGTTCATATACATAAGTGACAAGCTGACCCCATTTTCCATTGAGTGAAAGTCTGGTGATCTTGCTGAATAATAAAAATTTGAGTAGAGGTACACAGTGCGGTAATTAAAATTAAAGCTATTTAATTCTCTGTGAACACTGTTAAATGTTTTTAAGCACTTCAACACATGGACTATGCTATCAAATACCAATAATTATTAAGGAGAGATTTACGTACCATGCAGTAGAGGATGGGTAGTAACAGGAACTTCTTGGGATGCTTTCAGTGAGAAATTTAAAATTCGAATTTCTTGCCGGGAGGAAATTTGAATTTTAAATTTCTCACCGAAAGCATCCCAAGAAGTTCCTGTTACTACCCATCCTCTACTGCATGGTACGTAAATCTCTCCTTAATAATAATTGATACTTGATAGCATAGTCCATGTGTTGAAGTGCTTAAAAACATTTAACAGTGTCACAGAGAATTAATAGCTTTAATTGCTGAATAACTCTGAGTTTGAACTTTATGATCTTCATATCATTGTTTAATATGATTTTATGTATGGCATGGAGCAGTGTCTTGGTGAAATTGCCTTTATTTTCCATCAAGAAGTTCACTATAAAGGTAAGTGCACACTTGTCAGTACTAGCTGCCATTTCCACTGCTACATCACACACACACACTTGTGCGGTTTCACCACCGGAATCTCTTATCTATTTAGATACGCGTGCCTCAAAAGACATGGTAGAGAGGCAATTGCAACTTTTTTAGTTCATTCAAAGGGAATGAGTTTGGTTGAAAGCTAGAATTTTAAATGTTAAATAAAAAAATAAACTGAAAATGAACGATTCTGATGAAGAATTGTTAGGTTTTATTTCAGTGTTTTAAGAAAAAGCTTAATGCTTCAGTGTTTGAAGAAAAAGTTTAAAGAGAAGCGAAAAATATATATATTTTTTTTTGGTTACACAATATTAATTGTCAAAAAAAAGTGAGGTTTGGGAAATATCAGTTTGTTCAGTGATTTAGTTGACGATGACTATAAACACTAGAAAACTAGAATAATGCATATCGTCTCTTCCAAATATGGGAATCTCATTTTCAAAGAGAATGAAGTTTTTTGGTTACCTACTTTTAGTACTGTTCAAAAGTTTCAATTGGAATTAACGAATGATTGGGAAAATGCCAATAGTACTATTTTATTAGTACTTATACAACATAAAAAGTATTTGTCTTTCATCCCTTAAAATTAAAGTTACTTTTCTCCCACCCTTTGAGAAAAGAGGGCAGAATGCTGATGTTCCTGGAATATCTCTTGAAAATCTACCACCAAAATTTCCAATTTCTTCCATAACCAGATTGCTTGCAACATTCATTAAAAATTTTCTCTTTTCCATATTTAGTGATCTCTAACAATGCAAATTTAAACTATCAAAAGATCTGAAAAATGCAAATTATAATAATTCATTCATGCCAATCTAACTAAAAAATAATTTTCAAATTACCTCTTAAAACTAAAAAGTTACATTTTCCATCCTGACCCTGGGGTAAGAGCCCACTATTTATTTTAAATGGAACTCCATGACCTGCACATTTCCCCACTTAAATTTCAAATTTCCATCTTGAATACATTGTTTGCAAACTCGTTCAAAATTTTTATTTAAAATTTTATCATTAGAAGGCATAGTTAAAACTTTTTGAGATATTCAGAAAGTGCGAATCGTAATATATTATCAATACCTATCCAATCTAAATTGAATTTTTAATTTATCTCTAAATGCAAAAAAAATTCAATCTATAGAAGGACAGACAGACAACAAAGTGAAAATATGAACTTTTTTTTATCAAAATGGAATAAATATCTGTAATGTAAGAGAATCATAAATACATTTCTTACTTTTGTTTCATGTTATTATCATTAAAGTAACTGAGTTCAATAAAAGAATATATTCTTTTATTGATTATAAATACTCTATGTAGTACACTTTTGTTATAATTATTTCTTGTACAATAAAGCTCAGGCTGGTGCTCAATCGGTAGTGGGCCAGGCTTCTAATCTGCAGTCACATGGAACGTTAAGCCATGGAGCTCTGTTCAGGTGAGCATACCACTTGAATATCTCGATGGCCTTGATGAGGAGACTCCATATGTCTCCTAACAGTCTTCAAGTGGATCAGCTTCTCCAACCTTCTCTCAGCCCTTGGTGTCCTTGTGACCTAGCCATTTTGCCATTGTGTGCAAAAAAAAGTGCAGCTCAAAGGTAAAACAACTCAACCGGTGGAGGATTACCACATAAGAGCATGAGGCACTCATCAGGGGTTTCAACATTCATGTGAGAGGATTCAAAACCCTCAATATTCGTTTTTTTCAACAATTTATTAAAACATTTCACAATCAGTAATCTACTACTTATGGACACATCTTGTGTTTTTTGACCAAATTTCATGTTTAATATTAAATATATGACTTTTATAAAATACACTACAAAGGACAGATATTTATTTTTGTTTGTTTTCTAGTATGTGTAATTTATATAATACATATTAAATTTTCTAATTATGCATTTCTGTAATTCATTTTATTTAACATGCTACATATATTTTTACATATGTAAGGGGCAAAAATTTTTTCAGAATGAGTAATACCCCGCTCCTCCAGATAGCTGGAGTCCTCTCATCTTTTGTGCCTGGGTCTTCATATATTTAAATCCATTACTGAACTCACCCTATAAACAGCTGTCCGATAACTTCTACTATTTCTTCACAGATATTTTTTCTGTGCAGTTGATTGCTATAATTAGCAGTTTTAACATTATAAATTTCATTGTCCTACTCTACCAATAAAATCAACTTCTCGGTGTTCATATTTAAGTTTAGCTTCATTGAACATTTTAGAGGTAAACTTCCTTTGGACAAAGCCACAGGATACCAGAGAGTTTGAAACTCAGTAGAAGAGTTGGTCTCCAACAATGGGTGAGAAATGGTCGAACCACAAGGACTGTGTATACTGATCCTGGATGGTCATAATATCCCCAGGCAGACAGGATAATTACTGCATGAAAAAATATATTTGCATACTATTTTTTATAAGTGATGAACATTAAACCCACAGAGTGCTTCTTTTTTTAATCAATATTAATAAAGTTAATGAAACCAATTTATGAATAGAACATAATCAACTTACATCCACTAAAGAACCTTGTTTGCAGATGTACATAAAATTTTGTTACAACAAGCTCAGTTAAATAATGCATGAGGGTTATCCCTATTATACAACATATTCAAAAAAATTTCTTGAAAGTTACTAAATTCTTCAGTGTTCTTATTTCACCATTCAATTGATTACACAATCTAGGACCAATGTATTAAATAATAGTCAACACAGCTAATGTAATATATATAATAAAACATGATATTTGCTGTGCAATAAGTGTGTAGTTTTCAGACTATTCCATCATAAGTTATGAGGAGTGCACTTGCTGTTACAAATTGTATTATAAAAAAATATAAATAAATAAATACCCCTCAAGCAGCTGCTTGTCGCAGAGGTCTGGCAGGAGACTGTCAGTTTATATGCCATAGTAGAAGGTCTGTGAGGATGGCAGGACCTCAGCAGAGAAACAACACAAACATCCATGCCTTGTCCAGGGCTCAAACCCAGGTCCCTTAGATCAGTAGCCAAGTGCACTAACCACTCAGCCACTGTGATGCCCCCTCATTCACTTTTATCTTAACCAGTTTTGCTTAATTTATGTTATATTTATTATTTTGGGGATTTTTATTTCATTTTTGGCATCACAGCGCTCGTTTCCAAGAGCATAAGAGTTGCGCATGCGCAATTCCGAACTTTCGATTGTCACCCGCTAAAGCACGTGTGTACAAGGACACGCCCCCCCCTCTTGTGTCGTAGCTTGCACGCTCGTCATTTTATGCAAATGTCTTTCCCGGTGCAACAGCCACGTGTTGCAGAGCCTGTATGCTTGTTAAAAACCATGATATGTTAGTCAGAAGTAGTTAGTAGTAGAGTTGAAGGTAATTAGTAGTTGAAAGTCAGTTGGAAGTAGTCACAGAAGTAGTTGTTGTTTTACCTCTGAGCGGCATTTTTTTGCACACCATGGGCTAAACGGCCAGGTCACATGGACCCCAAAGGCTCAGAGAAGGTTGGGGGAGGGGACCCACTGGAACAGCTGTTGGGAGACAGATGGTAGCCTCCTGTCAAGGCCATCCAGCATGTTCTTTAACGTGCACAGGGTATGGCTCTCCCGCACATGGGGCCACAGCTTAACGTCCCATCCGACGGCCGATGGCCTTTCCAAGCCCATCGGTGTCCCCTACTGAACGTGGGCAGGGCGGGAAATTTTGCAGAGATAAATCTCAACGCTGACCCAGCTGGGACTCGAACCTAGGAACTACAGATTACGAGCCTGGCGCGTTACCGACTGAGCCACCCCACCCCTAGTCACAGAAGTAAGTTAGTTGTCAGTAGTAAGAGTCAGAAGAGTTAATAGTTGACAGTAGTCAGTTGGAAGTAATCACAGGAGTTGGTGTTTGTTAGTTGTCAGTTAGTAGTGTCACAGAAGTTGGTGTTAGACACAATAGTGATAATGTAGTCAACATCTCATTGAAGTCAGTGAGTGTTTAAAAATAATTTTTTTGGAAATAAACTTGTTTGTTATAGAAACTGTTTTGAATCTTTGCTATTTTTTCTCTTGAGCAACGTTACTTGATAAGTTTTGATTAGAATTTATATTAGTTTGACAATAATTTAATTTTTGAATTCTTATTCGCTAAGTAATACCCGCTGGTATTCGAATCCTAATTGAACTTTATTTGGCAATTTGTTAATTATTGCCTGGTGCCCGATTTAGCTATCTGGAGCTTGAATAAATATTGGATCAGATAAAGGGTCCAAAACTTTAAAATATTTAAATCTTTGGAGCATTATACCATGGGACGGCTTTTTAGTAATTAGTAATTACTACAGATGTTATGGTACTTCTAAAGGTAAGATTTAATTTGTTAAATCTAGTCTAAAAATAATTTTACACAACATACAAAGTATAATAGACGTATTAACATTATATTATATTTACCAGTGTGTTTGTAGGCTGGTACATCTATTTGCTTTTTCAGCTACATTTGATGTTACAATGAATATTCATGATGTTTCATCAGTCCATATTTAGATGTTGTTACATCCATCAAGATGTTTCGTTGCCTTCTTAGGTAGCCGATGTTACAAGCAACCAGTCCTTTATATATATACTCGTACATTGGATGTTATTTCATCACAGTCAGGTCATATCCATCTACTATCCGGGTTTGGAACATAACTTTGTTGAAATTACTCCTTATAGATGTTGATAAGAACAATACTCATATATTGATTAGTGGTAACCTATAACCATGTAAGTTGATATTTTCTTGTGCTATCCTTATAATTGGAGTAATGGTTATGACTTAGTACACCACTGATTTAGTTCGCAGTTAATACTTTATATTGAGGATAATTTACTTGACGTAAGTCTTTGTAAGTCACTTAATCACTGGTACCTATTATGTAGAAGCAACATTTGCACTCTCCTCAAATCTTCATGATTTAAGTACATATTTAAACCTTAAAAAGTTAAAAGCAGACTCAATTTGCCCATAAACTAGTTTAAAAAGTTTCAAAATAAACTTTGTCATACCAGTGCCTAGTGTTAGTGATGCACCCATCATATTGGCGCCAGGTCTGCAAAGAGCAATGAGTTTCATGGTATGTCATTCACCATTTGCAATTCCACAGCGTCATCAGGCTCAATGTGTGTGCAGAGGTGTAAGAATGTGTTGGCATTGGGGCAGTTGCCAAGGGCTATATTAATAAACGCCAAGGACTTATATAATAAGCTATATTACATTAGCTGTGTTGACTATTATTTAATACATTGGTCCACGATACCTGATAAATGTCAGGTATAGTGGGGGCCATTCCACGATAAATGACATTTATGTGCAAAATAAAATTGAATGATTAGCAGCCCGTAGTTTGCTGAATTTAATACGTATTGTTTATACCATCATATCGTCAAAACAGAATACTATAAATTTTCGTTATTTCCTACAAAAATATTTTTTTCGTTTTATTGGTGGACAATTAGCAGCCCCCACCCCCATGCACCGTGCATGCCATAAAACAGCTTTAGGGAGCAATTTTCAACTGTTCATATTGCTTTTACAAATCATGCCATTACAAAATAAAATTTTGTTAGGTATCTTTTTCTTTGAACAGGAGTTAATAATTCAATTTAGTGTACAAATTATGATGTTTATAAACTCTGGGAATGTTGCAATTTTTAAATATGTTTGTTTATCAATGTTTTACAATTTCCAAGGATCAGGGTAAGGAGAAGTATAACAATGTTGGATCGAGTTGTTATGCTGTAGGTGTGTGCACGTCAGAGACACTGACACAGAGCAATGCTTTTACTGTGTGTAACACAGCCATGACAATAACGCTACCACTAGAGTCGCATTGCACAGAGCATGCATTAATACACAGGCTCTGACTCTCATTTCGTTTACAGGGTTGCCAAGTTTGGCATTCTAAAACATTGCTTCTGTACAAGCAAACTGTTTTGATTTCATTAAAGGAGAAAGAAAACTTTGTTCATAAATCTGGCAACCCTGTCCATTTATTTAATTCATTTCATTTCCAGTATTTGTTGAGTGAAAGAGTCAACACATAGTATAATAGGCAATCACAAGAGTGTTCTGTGTATGTGTAACTGTAAACAAGTGGACCTGCTTGAACCTGACAAGCACATAATAAATGAATGAGAATTTAACAATTTCTTATTTAGTATTTAATTATAATATTTTTGAAATATTAACTGCTAAAAAACTCATAGCATTATTCTTGTTATTTATTGCAACAAAATAATATAGGTTTCATTTATTCAGATATGCCTCGAAAGAAAAAAGCGGTCATTAGTATCGGGTTGAACAATTGTGAAAGGAAGAAACCCAAAGGCAAAATGCTAGTAGGTTAGAAAACTGGCTTCGAAAAGGAAATGTTATCCCGGTAAACGGCAATACCACTGACAGTAACTCTGAGATTGGAAGTGAAGATGAATGAGAACGTATTTGAAGAAGAGTATGATCATGAGGCTGATAATATCACCACTATTAGCAAAAATAAAACGAATAAGAGCAGCACTTCAAAGATAGTGGAAGAAAATGTGCCGAATAACAGAACATCATTAAAATTTTAATGATCCAAGACAACATGAAATTTACATATTGAAAAAAATTGAACACTTATAGTAGAACATGGTCCAGAACATTGAGTATTAAGTAAATATCCCGTCACAAATGGCCGATGTTTCAACAATTCTTGGAAATTTAGAAACGAAGGTGTTGAGAAAAGGAAAGAAAATGGCTGTTTTATTCGGAAAATAGAGATGCACTTTTTTTTTCCATGTTTACTATTTGTATTTCGACATAATGTGCCATTTTGTAATTCAGATGGATTCAATGACTGGAAACACGAATCCTCAGATTACGGTGCCCGAAAATACATTGCAACATACACTGAAGTGCCATTGAATTAGGGATAGGAGACGTTAATCAAATTCAGTACTGCAAGTCCCGCATTTGTACACATGCATGGCTGAAACTCTTGTCATATATAGCTGTCAGCTTTGGCTCCCCAAGCATTCGTCGTGAGAAGCGTAATAGGAAATGCGTGGGATTCAGATGCATTTGACAAAGTGCAGATTGTAGGTACCCGACAGATGGGACACTCGATTTCCGAAATTGTCAATGAACTTTGATTTTCTCGTATGACAGTTTCAAGAACGTTCTGGGAATATGAAAATTCAGGCAAAAAAACAAGCACCCAGACAAACTGCAAAGGACAACCAGACTTGAACAATCGTGGGCTTTGCCATCTGACCCACATCGTATGGACCAATAGGGGCCAGACATTATCTGAAATCACCTCCCATCTGAACGTGGGTTCCAGCCAGGAAGAGAGTGCACGTGGACTGTGCAATGCTCACTTCATCATCTCAGCTTCGGGAGCTGCCGACTTACGTGAGTCCCATTTCTAACAGCACAACACTAGGCTCAATGCCTTGTTTGGGTTAAAGAACATCAAAACTGGACCATCAAAAATTGGCAACGGATAGCCTGGAGTGATGAATTCCAATTTAAACTTCACGTCAATAGGAGACTGAGGGTATGGCACCAACCCCATGAATCCTGTATGTCAGGTCCTGACATGAAAAATTGGTTGTTCTGAAATCAGGACAACCAATTTTTTTTCCATCTTTCAAGAGACAATACTAGTCTTTCCTTGAGATCCCATACCATCACAGAGCTACTTCCCATTTGTCTGCTTATTGGGATCTGTTCAGATTTTCTTAGATTGTATCAACAGAAGTTTGCAACCAATAATGTTGAACTACTTTTTGTCAGGAAACACCACTGGTATCATTCACGAATTCAGGACATGACTGTTTTAAAATTCTGTAGTCTAACAATTCTTAAGTTATTTGTTTAGAGGAAGTTTCCACTTTGGTTTTCTACATTTAATGATTTCACATGTTGAGAGAGTACATGAAACTGTTCTACTAAAACAAGTAATGGCATATTGATCAATACACATCTAGGTTGTTATGAAAATAAGAGATACCTTATGCTATTGTCCCACAAACTATAATATGAATTTTTGTACTGAATTTATTTTCAATTAATAAGACATTTTGAATATTTATTCCATTTGAGTATATGTTTGTTCGTATATTTTGTCCAATATATATGCACATATTCACTTTTTTTTTTCAAAATTGCAACATGTTATTGTGTCTCATAATTTAATCAAGCAAGAAAATTTGTATAGTAGAAGCGAAAGAAAAAAAAAGCAGAATGCTACTTAGCAATTGTTGGAGAAACAATTTAAAAAACAATTTCCACTAACAAAGATAGATTTAACTAATCTAATCCACCAATATAATTCTCAGTAAAGAAAATTTCACTAGCCTATTCAAAATGATGATTATATGCTGATTACCATACAGCATACAAAGTAATTACAAATTAGCTGAGCAAAAAAAGACATGAATAACTCCAAAAACCACAATCGCATGAACTTAACATTTATTTTAAAAGTTGCTCCATATAGTCAAGATCATTCTTGTAGATGGTACTGTACTGCATTTACCCTCATGGGCATATAGGTGGATGAGACTCCATAATTAGTAGCCATGGAAGTTTATAGTGGGTCAGAGAGCACAGTGTTGTCTGCAGTTTTATGGGGGGAGGGTTGGGTTGTTTTACTTCTGAGCAGCACTTTTTTTACACACAATGGGCTAAATGGCCAGATCACAAGGACCCTGAAGGCTCAGAGAAGGTTGAGGGAGGGAACCCACTGGAATAGCTGTTGGGAGACGATGGTAGCCTCCCATCAAGGCCAACCAGTGTGTTCTTTAACGTGCACAGGGTATGGCTCTCCCACGCACGGGGCCAGGGCTTAACATCCAATCCAACAGATGGCGGCCTTTCCAAGCTCATCGGCATCCCCTACTGACCGTGGGCAGGGCGGGGAATTTTGCAGTGATAAATCTGAACATTGACCTAGCTGAGACTGGAATCTGGGAACTACAGATTACAAGCCTGGAGTGGTACCGACCGAGTCACCTCCCGCCCCTGAGGGGGGGGGGGGAGAACACGACTGTGCAGAGAAGGTTCCAAACAAAGTACAAGACTCTACCTCAATGTAACACCATTACTGGTTAGTACAAGTGGTTTACTGACACAAGATGTCTGAGATCTTCCGATGTCTCAGACGAAGTAGTGGAAACTGAGACAGGCATTTCAAAAAACTTTAGAAAGCTAATGTCACATGTTGTTCAAGAACTGAATATCTCACAGCTCACTGTAAGGTAAATTTTATGCAAAAGATTCTCGATCAGGCTGTAAAAGTTGCAACTGCTGCAAGCATTGACCAAAGGGAAAAAATAAAAGGATACCTATTTTGTGTAGATATGATATCATATTGGAAAATGATGACAAATTCCTCAATAAGATTGTGTTTAGTGATGAGGCCAGATTCTATTTGAGTGGTAAAGTCAATTGTCAGAAGGTCAGAACATGACGGACAGAGCACTCATGCAAGAAAGTGCAACACAAATTGATAGCTTGAAAGGGAATGTATTTTGTGCACTGAGAGCAACTAAGGTGTATGACTCTTTCCTTTCTTATGAAGCCACTATCACAGATATTATATATCTGGACATCCTTCAGATTTTCTTGATGCCAAAGCTGCAGGAGGACATAAACCAAAACTTCACCTTTCAGCAAGATGGTGCCCCTCCATACTAACACAGTGATATTTGACTATTTCTTTTCTCAGGAGGTGCCTTTGGATTGGTGAGGTGGATCAACTGTGTGGCCAGTATAGTCTCCAGACTCAATGCCACTTGATTTCTATTTATAACATTGCGTGAAGGATATGTCAACATCCCCTTACTTTCAGCCACCTTAGGTGAGTTACGTATACAGATCATGAATATCATCACAGAAGTGTATATTGCTATGCTTCATTGGATTTGGGATAAAATCTCTTACAGATGGGATATCTGGTGAGTGATGAAAGTTAATCACATCAAACATTTATGATTGAAACTTTAGGTTATGGTGCATCATTGGAAGCTTGCTAAGTATCATTTTCTGTTCAGAAGCTATTGAAAAATCTTTTTGTTCAACTAATTTGTAATGGGTCTGTAAATGGTAGCTAGGTAGTCACTGGAAGGAGAGCTATGCACCAATCCCCTGTGATGATGCATAGAACCGGCCAGGCCTAGCACCTAATGTCCGACCCCGCCTTCTCGTGGTGCGGACCGTTAGTAACTTTCAAAAGAGATGCTCTCTTGTGGAAGTGAACGGAAGGGGAGGGCTGCCAGATTAGTGTGGCCTACTGATCTGGACAACTATGGCTACTTTTCTTTTTTTTCTACCCTGCTGAGGAGTGGTCAACCACACAGGGTCCTGGTGCTGACCATATAAACCTACTGGACTGGACAGATATATGGCTCTGAGCTTGATTATGGATCCTGATTTTGCTGCACTGGTGGGCTTCTGTGGAGGGAAAATCTTCCGCTGTGTTTTCTGTTTGTTTGTGGGTTGACAGCCCCAAGTGAATAGATTCACAGGATATGTTTATCAGCTGGTGGATAATCCTGAGCAGAAGTCATCGCAGGCACCTGAACTCTTTGCTTCTATTGGCATCGTCAAATTCTACATTGGAGGAAGTCTTCCAGTGTAGATGGCTTCAGCCTATAGTAGTGGGGGAACGGGTCTTTGCCCCATGTCTGCGATTAGGGGGCTGTTTGATATTGTCGGCATTCCCTCTCTCAATAAACATAGTTTCTTTAAACATCCCACTAACCATTTTCTCTCCATAGGTAGTTGGAATGTGAGGACTCTGCACAGAGCTTTTTCTCTTGATGTCCTCACACAAGAATTCCACCATTATAATTTAGATATTCTTGGCTTGCAAGAGACCAGATGGACAGAGAAAGGTCAGATTCTTAAAAATAATCTTAAATTTCTCTTTTCACGGAGGGACGACAATAAGCATCACAAAGGCGTGGGTCAGCTGCTCAGCAGACACGCTAGCGATGCTCATCTAGGATATGAGTGCATTAATGAAAGGTTTCTTACAGCAAAATTTCAGACAAGTGTTAAAGACTTGAATGTTATCTGCTGTTATGCCCCCACTGAGGATGCCGATGAGGATGAGAAGGATAGGTTTTATGAACAACTTCAGTATATTTTGAATTCTGTCAAGAAAGGAGATATTACCCTTGTTCTTGGTAACTTCAATGCCAAAGTTGGTACTGACTCTGACCTTTGGGGAGGAGTAATAGGCCCTTTTGGTATTGGTAGCTGCAATGGCAATGGGCAAGGTCTCCTACAGGTAAGTAAACTCAATGGATTCAGAATAACTAACACTCATTACAAACACCGCGACATACATAAGTGCACATGGGTTTCACCTGATGGGCTGCATAAGAATATGATTGATTACATATTAATTAACAGCAAATGGGCTAGTTCTGTTAGGAATACCAGGGCATATAGGGGAGATGAAATTGGATCTGACGATTACCTTGTTAAAAGTGTCTTGCAACTTAAACTTAAAAAGTGTTCTGCTAGGGTTAAAAAATTTACTTTTAATACTGAAGCTCTGAAAGATCCAGTTATAGCCAAAGCTTACCATGATAGGTTACTTAGTCAATATGACAGTCATGGTTTGCTAACTACTGAAGTTGAGGAAGAATGGGATCATTTTAAACAGGCTTTTTTGGACACTAACAGTACTCTTTTAGGAAAAAAGGAGCAGAAGAGGCAGAATTACCTGGGTGAATAAGGCACTTGAGCTTATTTCGGAAAGAAAGAACTGCAGGAATGTCTTTAATCAATACCCTACTAGTCCTAATAGAAAGCATTACAGAGAACTTAATAAACGTGTAAAAGATGAGTTAGCTGCTGATAAGAATCTTTGGCTTGATGGTTTGGCTGACAAAGCCGAGGAAGCAGTTAGACAGCACAACAGCAGAGAGCTGTACCAGATAGTTAAAGTTTTGTGTGGTACAAAATGGACAGGTACACAAGGATTGAAGGATAAACAAGGTAAGGTTATAGAAGGGGAGGATTCTGTCATGGCTAGGTGGGCTGAGCATTTCAGTGATGTTCTAAACAATGTAGTTGGTTCTGTTCCCATTGTTTGCAGTGATGATGGATGCATTGGTGGCTTTAATGTTGGCCCTATAACACAATCTGAAGTTATTTTGGCTGTTTCTAAACTTAAACTACATAAATCCCCAGGGGTAGATGAAATTACTACCGAAATGCTTAGAGCTGGGAATGTTTCGGTTACCACTTGGATGACTGAAATTCTGAATAACTTTTATGATAAAGGCATGGTTCCTAAGGATTTTACCAGAGCTATTATTATCCCTATTTTCAAAAAAGGTGATCGCAGTTCTTGTGATAACTATAGGGGTATCAGCCTACTCTCTGTTCCAGGTAAAGTTCTTTCCATGATTGTCCTTAATAGAATTAAGAATCTGGTTGACAGTCAATTGCGTGATGAGCAATGTGGATTCAGAAGTGGTAGGGGATGTGTGGATCAGATATTTTCACTTAGGCAGATTCTTGAGAAATGTTTAGAGTTTCAGAAACCTTTGGTTGCTAGCTTTGTTGATTTCAAAAAGGCTTTCGACTCTGTTGATCGTCATAATTTGTGGTTGATTGTGAAATCATATGGTATACCAGACAAGTTAGTTAACATAATGAAAGCTCTCTATAATAACACTGAGTCGTGTGTGAGAGTTGGTAAGGCTTGTAGCAATTGGTTTAGCATTACTTCTGGTGTTCAACAAGGGTGCATTTTGTCTCCTTTTCTCTTCAGCTTGGTTATTGATTATGTTATGCGAAATTCACTTCAAGGGAAAGATTTTGGCCTTAAAGGGGCTGGAGATACGAAAATTTCTGATTTAGATTATGCTGATGATTTAGCCCTTTTGGCAAATGATGTTGATGAGATGAACTCTTTCATTCGAGCTGTTGATGAGACTGGTAGTAGAGTAGGTTTGGTTATAAACAGAGAGAAAACTAAGTTGGGTTGTTTTACCTCTGAGCGGCACTTTTTTGCACACCATGGGCTAAATGGACCCCGAAGGCTCAGAGAAGGTTGGGGGAGGGGACCCACTGGAACAGCTGTTGGGAGACAGATGGTAGCCTCTCGTCAAGGCCATCCAGCGTGTTCTTTAACGTGCACAGGGTATGGCTCTCCCGCACACGGGGCCATGGCTTAATGTCTCATCCGACGGACGGTGGCCTTTCCAAGCCCATCGGTGTCCCCTACTGACCGTGGGCAGGCGGGGAATTTTGCGGAGATAAATCTCAACGCTGACCCAGCTGGGACTCGAACCTGGGAAGTACAGATTACGAGCCTGGCACACTATTGACTGAGACACCCCAACCCCAGAGAAAACTAAAGTGATGAAAATTGGTCAGGCAGGCTGTGATTCAGTTAATCTGAATGGTGGCAGTCTTGAGCAGGTGTCACAGTTTAATTATCTTGGGAGCTATGTGACAGATACTGGTGATTTGCGGCATGAGATTAACAGAAGAATAGGGATTGCTGCTGGGACTTTTTAGAATCTATGGAGAGTGTGGAGAAATAGGCGTATACACCTAAAGACTAAAATTAGACTGTATAACAGTTTGGTTCTTTCTAAGGTTAGTTATGGTAGTGGAACTTGGACACTTTGTACATGATAACAGGAAACTAGATGCTTATGTAGTATCTTGGGTTGGGTTGTTTTACCTCTGAGCGACACTTTTTTGCACACCATGGGTTAAATGGCCAGGTCACATGGACCCCGAAGGCTCAGAGAAGGTTGGGGGAGGGGACTGCAGTATCTTGGGTATTAGGTGGTTCAACTTTGTAACTAATGATGAGGTTAGGCAAAGGAGTCTGCAAACTCCTTTAAACAGCATATTGTGCAGAGAGAGACTCCGTTGGTTTGACCATGTTGCCCGTAAGGATAATTATAGATTAGCGAATGGGGTTATGAACAGTGTGCCTAAAGGCCTTAGAAAAAGGGGAAGACCTAGGATGCAGTGAGCAGACAATATGAAACAGGACCTTGTTAGAATTGGTATGCAGTGGCCAGATGCAGCTCAGGACAGATATCCTTGGAGAACTAAATTGCACAGTATGGTTGGACCTTCGTAGCCCGTGGTTGCTTGAGGAGGAGGAGGAGGAGGAAACAGAGGGGAAAATATATACTACAATGGAAATCCAATCTGTTGCTGCTTCCCCCTCTACTTTTTCAGGCTCGATTATGTCACCCCCCTCCCCTCCCCATGGAAAGTGGGTTAAAGAAAACTATGAAAATCTATGGGAAGTGGGATAAAAAAAAAGGAATACCTGATATAATCCAATAGTGGAGATATTGGAGATAATGTTTGACAAGTTATTGCTTAATATAAATGGTTGCTGTGGCTGCAATTTAGTTAATTGCTGGAGAATTTTAATTATACATACATACTAATGGATGGCTCTTGTGGTTTTCTCCTGCTGTTTCCCCTTTACAGATTTCTAAAGTATATTACATTGACAGTCTTCTGTTGGACTTCTTTGACAAGCAGCTGCATGAGGGGTAGTTTTTTCTAATAACATTACCATAAATTGGAAAATAGCATTTCTCAAGCCAATCAACCAATATTTTTTATTTCCTTCCTCAATAAAAACATGAATTTGTTAGAACTAAAAAAATATAACATTACTTACCAGGTTGGAAGGAAATTTTTCTGTGGTAACAAAGCTAAGTTTGAAGTTTGTGCAAACTAAAGCTCCTGAAATTCCTTTGTTTAATTCACTTAATGTGTTGAATTTCAGAACATTTTCTGCTTTTGCTATAACTACTTCTCCAGACAACAGTGATGGCATGAGGCATATTTCCAACGATTCTTCAGTGTAGCCTGACTAAATTCAAATATAGTTTGCATAAATATATGTTAATTATAATATTAAAAAAACATATGTATAATGATAATGAATTACTTTAGATCTCAACTGTAATGTAAAGCCTAAAATATTAATACACAGATGAGGGATAATCTTTACAAATATATATCAGTGGCCAAAGGAGTAGAAAATGAAAACCAATTTGATGAATAAATAAAAATAAATAAATCAATATAAATGTCCAACTCACCAGTTTTTCCCTCTATTAAATGAGATGAATCTTCTAACTGAATACAGAGTTAGTTAGCTGGTTGTTTGGGGTTTTATGGCACAACAGCAACAATGCTCATAATGTGCCAAACAAGATAGAAAAGAGGGTAATAGACATGTAACCAACAAACAAATTTAAAACTAATATAAATAATACAAAAAACAATGAAAGTATTGAACAATAAATATATAAATATACAAATGGTAAAAATAACCCAGATCAAATAGAATACAAATAAAAAATCCATAAAACTATAATCTAGTAAAACAACTAGTATAGCACAAAAAGGGAAATATAGGGGGGTTGTAGCAGATAAGTTTTGCAGATATTATTTAATATCACGTTAGCGCGCTTGGCTACTGATCTAAGGGACCTGGGTTCGAGCCCCGGATAAGGCATGGTTGTATGTGTTGTTTTTCTGCTGAGGTCCTGCCATCCTCTCAGATCTCCTACTGTGGCATATAAACTGACAGACTCCTGTTAGACCTCTGTGGCAAGCAGCTGCTTGAGGGGGTATTTATTTATTTTTTATTAGGTTATATCTTAATATTTCTTTGGTAATTGTATGAGATGTGACCTACTTTATGGCCTGTTACCTACCATCTTTGTTTTAGTCTTTTGTTCTTTTCCAGATAATTGATAGGAATCGGCTTAAAGGATTATAATTGTCAAGATGCAAAGCCGAGAGTTTTACTCAATCATCAACAGTGAGGAAAGCGCAGTTATCTGGCTTCAAGAACACAGTGTTTTTCAAGATGAAGCTGCTCCGCCTCGGTGTACAAGATTTGGATGTGGAGGAGAGACAAGGATGTTTATCCGAAAGAAGAGGAAGCCAGATGGGACCATCACCAGCTATCCTGCATTCAAGTGCAAGAGCAAAGGGTGCCAATCAACACAATCAGTTCGCTATTCCAACAACTTCACTTACTTCGATACACGTGGCCGAGCTCACAGAAACTTCTCTGTACGGAGCATTTTGAAGGTTGCGTTTCTCTGGTGTAGCAACCTGTCTATTGCACAAGTGGAGCAACTTACTGGTCACTGTCACCAAGCTATAGTAGACTGGTTTAACCTCTGCCATGTTGTCCCCTTTTGACTTTGGGAGAAGAGAGACAAAATGGGAGGACCTGGCACAGTTATCCAGAAGGATGAAACTCTACTGCGAGGAAAGTGAAAAGCAAATTGAGGGAGATTGCTTCTTGGGGACCGTGAAACTGCAAGTGTGGAAGTTGTTGGCAGCAACGAGGAAGCTGAGCTCAAGGAAGTACCTGCTAGAAGGAGAAATTATGGCAGAAAGATGGAAGGGCCGTGGGTTTTTGGACTTGTCCAGAAACATTCTGATGGGATTATCGAGCGTTGCTTCTTTGTGGTAGAGCGTCGAGATCAACACTCTTCACTCCATTATCACGGCGGAGGTTGCATTTGGAACCATCCTCCATTCTGACGAATGGTTGGCTTACAGAGGCTTACAAGCTCTTAGCTATGTACACCAAACTGTAAATCACAGTGAGAACTTCGTGAACCCATTGACTGAAGCACACACCGTTAATTGACAGGCTGCAGGCAGATCTGAAGCTCAAGATCTTGAGAAAATTGCGTAGGACAACCCCGACTTTGTGCCAAGGCACCTCATTGAAGCTTGGTGGCATGGAATTAACCCCACGAACAGGTTTGAAGCATTCATTTGGGACATCAAGGCTACATTCATCAATTAATCTATGCAAATCCTGGCAATAGTCTAATGTAAATGAGGTTGGGAAATAAAATGTTTTATTGCTTTTAATTAGTATATTGATTGATATATATATATATTGTATAGACTACACTTCATACCTGAAGTGCTGCAGTAGGGCACAAGTTATACAGTAGGTCACACCTCATATTTGATAATAAGTAGTAGGTCACACCTCATATGATTACCATTTCTTTTATTATTTCTTTAGTTTCTTATAAAAAAAATCTTTGATCTTGTATTGTTTACTGAAAATGAATGAGGTTCTGGATATGGAAGCAAAACAGACTTCCTTCACAGGGCAAATTGTTTACATCAGTGATTTAAGTCAAATACTTCCTCCCAACAAACTGAATTATAAACTCCCTCCGTAAAGTTAGTAATTTTTTCCTTTTTTTAAAAATTAAACCTAGGTTTTCATTTCAGTAGATTTCCGTAAATTTTTGATCTTTCTGCCAAATGATAATTATCAATTTTTCAGAGTTCGATTGGATGGCCAGCTTACAATTTGTTGCTGTGGATAATTTATTTAACATCACATTGCGTTACTTTTGTTTTTCCTTTATTATTTCTTAGTTTTCCAGTAAAAAAACTTTTATCTGTATCGTTTTCTGAAAATGAATGATGTCTTGGATACAGAAGCAAAAAGACATCCTTGACAATTTTAAATTACGAGATTTTATGTTTATATTGAATGATTTTCAAGGCATCCCTTCCCCCCTCCCTCTCACTATCTTGGCTGCTGATAAAACATATCCTGTGAATCTATTCACTTGGGGCAGTCAACCCACAAGCAGAAAACACAGCGGAAGATTTTCCCTTCACAGCTCACTATTTACTTATAATTTTTACATCTGCATACAAGTTTTCTTACTCGGATATAGTACACTTATGAAATGTACGGTTTTTTTGTCAATAAAGATTATTATTATTTTAAAAAGTGACTTTGGAGGATAAAGAAATGGGTCCAAGCTGATGATACGCCCCTACCTGATGCTACTATATTAATTCAGCAAAGCTTTACGCACTAACTAAAGACCAATTGCTACTCTATACCCTACTGCTAAAATACGTACATAATATCATAAACAGCTTACCCGACTTTCCTCTTCATATTCTTTCCCATATAGGTTTTCTTCTTCCCCAGATAATCCTAAACCTATATAGGATTTAAAAGTTTCTACTGAGTTCGCACGCGGTTTTACGTTTAAATCCTTTAGCCAGTTGCTAGTCATCCTACACACATTTCAGTGTAATTCAAACAATACAACAAAAAATAACTCCTATGTTCCTAATATTTCCCATTACATCAAAACACAGCCACAGCAAAAAAACGTCATTACTACGATAACGATTTACTACCGATAAAAAAATAAATAAAACCTTGGCCAGCAATGATTGTACAAGCCATGGTACAAGGGTGCCTACGTAATGGAATGCTTGTTGATTTCCGCGATTCTCCGTGTTAGCAAGCGCGCATAGGAAGCTTCAAAACTTGCCACATGAGGGCAGCACCGTTCCGCAGTAAGCTAACCTACGCTTACGTTAAGTACATAACGAACTGGACGACCAATATTTACTTAACGCTAATTATTTGAGGAAAATGCACTAAAATATTAATGAAAAAAAAATTTTAATCACTTTACCTTTACTTAAGGTTAATCCATGACTTATTTTTATGATATATATGCAGAATTCTTTAACGGAATAATTTGACTACATAATGCTGTTTCCATAGGCACTGGAACTTTACCAATAGACAAAAATGAAGTTCATGCTGCAGCACAGAATTTATGCTTTATCATAACACTATTATTTCAGTGTTGCTAAATTTCAGTTCTTAAATACTTCTGATCTTAAAATTTCACATTAAAGAATATTTATACATGTATTGTGCAATTCAAGGCATCTGTTGAATACTTAAACGTTCTATCAGAAATATAACAGGATTTGACAACTGAAATATTTATAATTTAAGCATTTTTCTTGAGAGGAATATAGAATTCAGCTTGAGTTGTGCAACTTCTTCAGTACACTTACTACCATAATTCGTTAAATATGGTTTTAAAAATTTCTGTATTATTAATTTACAAAGGTTTTTTATGTGGCTGTCATCATTAAAAGAACAATAAAATAATTTATTTTTGCATAACCTTGGTAGAAATGTTAACGTTAACAAGGTTAACACTTTTCTCTTTGAACTCAAAGTGGGCAGTGATTTTTTTACAGCTTTTTCCATAACAGCTGAAACACTTCAAATAGATACTTTTGTAATGTTGATCTAGCTGGTAATTTTAAGAGTTTGATGTTTCGAGCATAACGATAGCCACACGGTGAACGGCTCTGCTACATAATGCAAAATCTTACTGTAAGTTCATGCCACTTGGTATTGTTTTGCTCATAAGCTTTTAGCTGACCTAGCAAAAAACAGCACTATGATTTCCATCTGCAGTATTTTCTTGTAATTTTTTCACACATTCAAAGTCAGATTCTAATTTCTGGTAGTGTTTTAGAAGACTATTATATTTGGCTTTCATTGTATTTAACTGTTTCCTCACTCTGTAAAATCTTGATGTTATATTTCTATTTTTATTTCTCAAAAATAAAATGCTTTTTGTATCATGTTCAGTTTAAATGCATTTGTCACATGATTTGCAGCTTATTTCCATTTTTTGCTAAAGGAAGCTGCCTCAGCTAACACATCTAAATTTCCAAAAGGACAAGGGGAGCTGCAAATTTCGCATTAAGAGTCGATGGAATAGTATTCCCTGTAATTCCTTTTGTTTTTCTTTTCACTACTTCTTTTTTACGCAAGTGTGTAGGGTAACTGGGAAGCACGGAAGGCACTGCAGATGGCACGGAGTTATGAATGAGAGGAGACGCCCTAACGTGCTTTCCATGTCGAAGGACATCATGCTGACGCAGCAGACCGGGACCCATGTTGTTGCTTCCAAAACAAACCGTCTGCCACTGCAATCAAGCCTACTTTTCACGTGGTATACTCAGTTTTACTGTGCGTTATATACGGGAAGATTATTTTTTTTACGACTAAGAGAAAGCCCATTTAAGCTATTTGGAATTTATATTGCTTTATTTTAATGCAATGAATATTTCCATACCAGTGGCGGCTCGTAGCTAAAATTAGTGGAAGTGCTTCTCCAGAAAAATTTTACCCTTTGTTTTAAAATTGTGTAAAAGGAAACAAACATGTATAAAAAGAAAATTTATTCAGAAACTTGATAAAATCCTAAAAGAACAAAATCAAACATTTTTTACTTACTTTAACCTAAATTGTTACAGTTCAAACTTAATCTATTCGTTTAAAAATGAAATCCAGTCTTCTTGTTTTAATTTGCGCAAAAAAAAAATGAATCAAATAGAATAGTTGGAAGCAGGATAATAATCTAATTCTACACTTTATTACATTCAAGAATATGGTACACGGTTTTTAAGCACAACACACGGGGAGTAAAAAAAAATTACGTTCAACCAACACGCCAGGGTCGGCACTGCGGGAAGGACAGTGCTCTCTCTCCCTTGCAGCCTCGTGTGTAACTTCCTATGTGCGCATGCGCACAAGAGTCAAACACCTCGCCGCTAGTACTGTGAAGCACACAGTTCCATACAAAGATTTTTGTATCTTTTTCATAAACTAGGGGATGGCTACTGACATTAAGCTTAAGGATTATATATTGTACAAATATAAAGAAAGAATTAAAGAAAAAAGGACTCATTATATTAAATGTTATCGATAATATCAAGTTGAAATTGGGGGTGCTGCAGTTGCACAGTGCCTATATGCGAGCCGCCACTGTTCCATACAGAATTACTGTATAGCAGAACTATTTATGTATTTCGTTGAATACGACAATAACAAACAATTACAAGATTTTAAAAGTTTATTTATACTGCACTGATAACAGTAGACACATTTTATGGATAAAACATGAAAGCTATATGCAATAGCAGCATTTAAACCGCAAAAAAATCACATTTGTAAGATTCAGAAAATAGCTATTTTATGTTAAAAAAAATTCTGATTCCACAAAAATTAAAAAATTTGCCTAACAAAACTAAATAAAGCCAATAGTGTAGGAGCCAAAATACTAGATTTAAAAACACTTTAAACTTTGGTGGAGAAATCATGTATAACACACCTACATTAAAATGCTTTCCAGTGATATTTCACAATAGTAAAGATTCAACTCCAAAAATATGTTAATAAGTTATGACACCCACTATTTAACACAATTATGAGTGTACTGAATTTTCATTGACTTCAAAGTCAACAGATAGCTCTGGATTTACTATTTATTGATTAATTAATTCTAATATTTTATTTGGAGATTTTTCGGTTAACTGTTTCCTTTTCTGACAACAAAGTGTAGAAAGTGATGCACATCAGCTTAAAATTATGATTTATAACATTTAGTTATAACTTTTTAACTTTTAACTGCTGGAAGTCACTTGTAACCTAGTTTGTATTACATCATTATTAAAAACCTTAATTTTCACTTATACTATTCATATTATTCACTGTTCTGATTGTAGCAATTTGTGGGTTGTTTTGATATGAAGCCCCAAGGTCTCAGGGCTTCATCTATACCATATAAGTAACCTTTAAGTATTGATTAGACATTTTAAAACCTTGTACTGACTTTGTTAAAAAAATTTTAATATTTCAGATAATGGATAAAGGTACAATCACATCTATCCAAGATAGTTTTTGATAGATGAGGAACTTAACATCTTCTACAGACAAAGTGTGTCATCATCAAAATTCTTTGTTTTGTGATATAGTCAAAAATTCATGAAACTAATCAAACAGAAACATTAGCAAAACTCTTATATATAATGCTTCTCGTCTCTCTTTATGTAATGGAAAGCTGAAATAAAAGAAAATTTTTATGTATTGGCCATAAGCTGACAGTGCATTTTAGTTTACAGTGCAAAAAATAAAGCATCTTTTCAAGAAATTTATTTAAATAAAACAGTACCGAACAGTAAACCATAGAATTAAGTTTGAAATAAATATATAAAATTTGTAACACACCTCTAAACTTGTAAAAGGGGAAAAAAATCTCTGGTGCGATGACACTCCCGATTTTTTGAGGTAGCTGCATCCCTGAATTTGTGCTTATCTATAAATATATTGCTGTTGCTAATATAAGAAGTAAAAAAAAAAACAAAAAAATATATATACAAGAAAACTAGCTAACAATCCAAAAAAAAACCTCCCCAGATGGTGGCTCGAACCCACCAGCTCTGTGTCTGTACTTTCAGCTTCATCTCTCCCCCATCTCATGCTCATTCTCCTCCCACAACCAGAGTTAACAATGAGTACAAAATACACAATTATTACAATCTCTGAAAAAAAAATCCAATAGGGATTGAAATACATCCTTCCTCAGCCACAAAGGAAAATTTCAAAATAATGTCTGAAAAAAACTACATAAAAAAAAAGCAACAAAAAATTATACTAAGTAAAAATAATGAAAATTGAAAAAGAAAAAATATATCCACAGGGTGAAGGGAATATAGTATCCATTAAAAAAAAAGGACAACGTTCCAGACAGTGGCTCGAACCCAACATCTCAGTGCTTGACTCCTTAGTCTCTCATATCGCCCTTTATGTACGCCTAACCTACCCCTCAACCAAAGTAAAAATAAAATAACTACAAGTAAAACACTCGCTCTATTTAAAATCCATACAGAATTAAATAAATTCAGTATTCACCTTAAAAGGGAAAATTTGAACCCTCTCAAAAAGAATTAACGAAAAGGTGAAAAGCATTACACTCTCCTATTCTCTTTAAACTAAAATTATTTAAACAATTTGAAAAATTTTCACCCTAACTAATAATCACTATCATTCACCTATGACAATTTACACCAGACACATTAATTTAATCTAAAAAGAAATTCAAAAAGATAAGACTCCAATTCAAGAAAAAAGGGGGGCATTTAAACAAAACCCTTAAATTCTATCCAAATTAAAAAAAGAAAGAATATATTTCTCACCTTATGAAAATACTTTATTGTAATTTACTTTTCCCTTTTTACACTGAACTTATTAAATCATGAAGAGAGAGGAATTTATACACTGAAACATTTAAACAAAATAATAATAATATCTAATACTTCTACCTAAAATAAAAAAATAAATAAATAAACTCTCTGATATTTTAATCACCTCTATTTAAAAGTATGTAAATTCATCTTCCATTAAATAGAATACATATTAATATTCATTTACAGCCAACAAAATTTTTTAACTGAGAAAGCCTGCATAAGGAATTCTCAAATAAGTGTAACGTAAAATCAATCAATCAATCAATATGAGAAGTACATCTAGACATTTATCACTGAGTACAATCGTAAGAAAATGAAAAAAATCTGTTGAAGAATCGAAGTTTGCAACTCGAAATAAAACTGTCATCGCGGCGTAATTAGAACGTAAAGATACTTCTATCATTATATAATTAATTAAACTTTATAAAAATGACAAACTGACCGATGAAAGGCAATTCCTGGTATCTTTTTTGAAAGGCGATTCGTGCATCCAAAACGCTGAATAAATTAACATAACACAAATATCATATAAAATCAATTTTTTATAGCACAAGATACATTGTATTCCAACACTACTGATCAATGTTTTGAATGGAACAACATGGCTGCCGCGCAGTCGCCGTAGCATCATCTTCAAGTGCTTAGGGCCCCTTCTCTTTTCTTCCTACCTCCATGGCAGATGATTTCAAGATATTTCTTTTCCCTACAGTTTTAAAATCTTCTTCTTCAAAAGGCTTCCCACAAACTGCAGAACATTGGCTAGGGCACCATTTACATCCCTTTTTCATCCCTGTTAAGAGAAAGTATGTGTATGAATCAAACATTAATAGCCAACTAAATAAAAACAATAATTGGAAGAATAAACACTACTAAGTTTTAATTTTTTTACTTCACTAGTTGAAAATTAAACAGGAATGTAATCAGCAATATCAAGAAGTTAATGTTTTAAATGATATGTCATATCATCAGGAATAAAATACTATTCTTGGGCATATTTATTATGATCATTGCTCTGCAACATTCTACCGAAAGTACTGTCATATACTATAATATACTTTAAATATCCTACACCAGTACCTAGTGAAACTTAAAATCATTTTAAATGATTTCAGCATCTGGCGAAATTAACAATTACTGAAGAAAGGATGCATTTTATTATGGGGATAAAAATCACTGGAATATTAGGCCAAGTAGTTAGAGCGCTTGGATACTGATCAAAGGGACCTGGGTTTGAGCCCCAGGAAAGGAACCAAATATACATGCAATAGATTGAACATGTCACTTTGTAGTTATCATGCATCTTATAACACTATGCACAGCTCAATTTCAAGTATGAACCTTTTTAAACTATAATGCCAAAAGCAGAAAAATGTTGTCCTTACATAAAAATACTACTGACTCAAATTATGAAATGCAGCATAGTATATTATCTTCATACCTACAGTAAAATTCATAGTAACCTAATATATAAAGCTACATGCAATAGATTGAACATGCCACTTTGCAGTTATCATATATATAATAACTCTGATGCCTATATTTCAATTCATAGTAACTTTAAATATTAAGTTACATTCAATAAACCTTAAACTCTAATTGTATGAACCTCATTGTAAAAAGTACAATCAATCTCGGAATGCGACTATTTAGAGTGCTGTTTATAAGATGCCAATTGCAGTTTGAATCATGTAGAAACACATATATCATACTAATTGAAATATCACAATAATAAGATATGTAATTACAAAACTGAAAAGCAATTAAAAGGTATAGAAAATCAGTTGAGTTTGAATATTTTCTTGTTAGCTCTATTTTTATATTTCACACCTTTTGATATTTCTTTTAGTTTTGTAATAGAGCATTAATTGCACATAAGATGACACTATGTAATCCCCTACTTAGACACTCCGTGCCCATACCTCAAGTCCATGCAAACCACAAGAAAAGTTTTCGTATTCTGTTTCCTTGAGTTATTAATTTAGTCTTCATGTGAACATATAGTTGGAAACAGTGAAAGAAATTTTTCACCCATGATGCAAATTACACTTGTAAATGTTTCTGAAGGATATGTTAATCCTACTTTTACGTCATCAAACTCTTCAAAATATAAAAACAGAGTTCTCAGTTCAAGTTTTGTCACCAAATATTAATTGATGATATGCATTACAATTAAACATTGCACATTTTCATTTTGCAATGTTTAATTTTGCACTCTTTAAAATATAAAAACAGAGTTCTCAGTTCAAGTTTTGTCACCAAATATTAATTGATGATATGCATTACAATTAAACATTGCACATTTTCATTTTGCAACATATCCTGCTACATAAGCAGCAACATTTGCTTTTACAGGATCAGAAGATCACTAAAAATTAATCCATAGTGAATGCACAGTATTCCCTGTTAAGATAGACTTCAAATATTAATTAATAGATTCTTTAAAAAATTCATCGTTGACACGGCGGGAATCGAACCGCCATCTCTCTAGATTCATGCCAGATTGTGCATATTACATTCTTGCACTCTGAGCTCCCACTCCACTTTTTTGCTGTGTTCAACAAATTTATCTGATAAAACTTTTTTTCACATGATGATTATTTAATTTTTTGTTGTCTCATACAATCCTTCCTGATTTTTTTTTATATTTATTTAGTAAATCTTCATTCCATATAACAAGCTGAACTCTGTAAGATATTTAAGTAAATATTTCTCCTTTTCAGAATTTTAACAGATTTTTTATAAATTACTAACATAGGCAATTGAAATAAGAAAGCACAGAAAATTTAAGAAGTGAGCTAAAAAAATTTATTTAATATCATATATTCATTTCAGCTAAGGTCACAGCATGAGAAGTTCGCTACAACAGATTATACCAATGGGTATAAATTTTATTTGCAATGTTTGCAAAATATTAAATCTCTCTTTCAAATTCTGTAATTATAAAAGAAATGATAAGATAGTAAAATCATGCACTTTTAATGTGAATTAGAAATATGCTGAAAATATAATCCATATTTCTTGCTGCTTTGCAATTGTGGTGAGAAAGACTCCTTGGAATCAGCATACCAGCACTTAGTATGCCGCATGGCAAGCACTCTTCTGCAGCAGGAGCAGGACCTACGTATGTGGTACGAACAGGGCCAAAGTCCGCAACAAGCATAACTTTATGTTAACGAAAGTTCACTTAATCGCTAATTATAAAATACTGCTAAATCAATCTGTAAGCATCAGTCACTTATTAATGCTAGATATACTTCTGAAATTAACTCTACAATTATAGAGGGAATAACAACAAGTACTGCTTGACACGTTACAAGTCATCGCCTATTGTAACTGCCAACATGGTGGCAAGGCTTAAAGTCTAGCATATTGAGGATTCGGTCTCTCTCAGAAGAGTCATTTGCACATAAGATTTCTGCTGGCATCACCAAAGAATATTCTGAACATTTTCGTAGCATGCACTGCAACCTCACTGTCGATTGTGCTATATACGAGCTCGTGGCACCCGGTTTTTTTCACGGTCGGTTGGGTTTCATGTGTCCATTCACCACAGAACGTTAATCATTTGCAATTTTCTGATGACTGATTGGGCTCCTGCATTTTGTATATCTCTACTTCCATTCCTTCTTGGTGTTGCAATATCCACTTTGAACAGTGTACAACTAACCTTTAAATTACAAATAAAATAAACAAATAATATACAAATAAATATTTCTTCATATGCCTTCAGAATTGTCACCCTTAAAAAGGGAACGATTTTGTCATCGTGCTACTTCTCTAAACTGCTTAATTACTCTCTTCTACGTTCCTGTATCAATAAGCAAGAGTATCACAAATCTTAATGATTTCACTTTTTAAGATGTAGCAAACCGCAATTACATATATTTCGACATGCAATTTATTAAAATGCACTTGTGATATTCCTATAACAGCAACAGGGCATTTTGTTTATGTTTATTGATTGGACCTAGAACAATGGGAGGACACACACCGATTTAAGGTGCACTTCTTGTATAAATTTCAATTTTTTTTTTATAAAAATTCATTTCAGAATTAACAACAAATCTTTATATTTTATGGAATTTCCCATCCTCAAATTGTGCTGCTCCGAAGTTGCTGCCTAGCTACCACACTTAATGAATGGCTCTGGTAGAGCAGTTGTGTTATGTTGTTTTACCTCTGAATGGAGCGTTTTTGCACATAATGAGCTTAATGGCCAGATCACAAGGACTCCAAAACATTATAAAAGGTTCGGGGAGATGATTTGAAATGTGTAATAATTTATTTTAATTAATTTATCGTATTTTAAATATTTGATTGCTCAAAACAGTTCATGCTTTCCTTTCTGAATCACAGCTACAAGACTTAGAAATAATATGTATTAAATAATATAATAATCCTATAAAACGCACTTTAAAGAAAGAAATATAAAATAAATAAGTAAATAAATATCCCCTGAAGTAGCTGCTGGCTACAGAGTTCTCACAGGAGTCTGTTAGTTTATACACCATATTATAAGGTGTGTGAAGAAAGTGGGACCCATGGGACCTCAGCAGAGAAATGACACGAACATCCATGCCTTTTCTGGGGCTCTAACCCAGGTCCCTTAGATCAGTAGCGAAGCGCACTAATCACTCGACTTCATGACGTCATACCCACGAGAGAGCAACACTCCCCAAAGGCATTTCTCCTAACCAGTATCCCATCATGCATTTTACTGTTTCACTTTGAGATTACCATATATCCCCTTCTTCTTCTTACCTCCATGAAATATTACAGCTTAACTGGAGAGAAGATCGCATTTTTGATAATATAATTTATCTGTTTGAGACCTAATTGTAGAGCGGAAAAAAATCCTCAACTGATGTTGGGTTGCGACCTGTTTGCCAACTCTAATCATTTGACCATTATGGTGGTAGTTTAGCTAAAACAACATGGAAAAATATTTTATTCTGTAACCGTATATTTGTTTCTGATCGAGTAAAACAGTCAACATGGCTGATAGTGATTCTGATAGAAGTCCGGCTGGCGAAGAAACTAACATTCCATCTGGGCCAAGAGTTGTAACAATATATAAAACAGATACAGGATTTGGGTTTAATGTTCGAGGACAAGTCAGTGAAGGCGGTCCGTTGAAAAGCATTAATGGAGAACTTTATGCACCTTTACAGCATGTAAGTGCTGTTTTAGAGGGTGGAGCAGCAGAAAAAGCTGGAATCCGCAAAGGAGATCGCATCTTGGAAGTGTAAGTCTCAAGACTAATTGAATTTGAAATAAATGCTTTTTTTTTTGCGAAAATTTCAATGCACATATATAGAAGAGTGTTTACCAGTATACTTTATACTTATATATTAACAAGGAAAAAGTTATTTCGTCCGACAGGTTTGTTGGGAAAAGAAATACAGAGAAACAGGAATTAGAAATTTCAAAGTCTTGCATTTTAAAGAATTTTTCCCTTTTAAATATATTGCAAGCTTCCACAAGACCATGATCACTTATGAAGCTAAGTTTAAGCATTCTCCATAAGACTTTAAATAATCTGCTCAGTAAAATTTAAAATGCTGCACGTAAATAGCCAAGTATATCGAGTAAATTTATGTGTTTGAAAAAATGCATTATGTTTTAAGTAATTAAATAATAATTTTCTAAGAGACATAGGTAGGCATTATATGAAGAATGAAAATGCCAGCTCAAGTTCTGCAATCACCCTACTGGGTAATTTTAGTATTTTTTTTTCAGAAATCATGTAGTAAAGAGATTATGAATGATTTTTTGATTCACATGTTACTGATTCACTCCCTGATGACCTTTTTTTTACACTGAAGCTGGAAATTCATTTGAAATGAGGTAATCATAATTGTGTGTTTGAATATTTATCATAAAATAAGTAGAAAAAAATTGCAGTTTGCACATCACAGTTTTCGGCTGCCATTTTTTTTTTGATGCAACGTAACAAAACAGTCCTTTTACTTAATTCCCACAACTCCCCAGACCCTAACCCAATCAGGTGTTCCTAGAAAAAAGATTGTTTTTTTTAATTACCATGGTGATGATAATTCGAGTTTATGTCAAATGCAAAGCACTGTTACCATGATAATGATAATTTGTATTATAAACAAATGTAACCGAACAAAAAAAAAAATAGAAAAATGGAATTCCACTAAAAACGTCCCTCACAGCCACAAATTATCAAAAAAGACGAAAACAAAGAAACTACGAAACACATTTTGCCTTCCAAATACTTCAAATTCCTGAAATATAGCCCCCTCTCTTTTCCCAATAGTTAAAACACTCCACAAATAAGGGGCGGGGGTGGCTCAGTCGGTAGCGCACCAGGCTCGTAATCTGTAGTTCCCAGGTTCGAGTCCCAGCTGGGTCAGCGTTGAGATTTATCTCCGCAAAATTCTCCGCCCTGCCCACGGTCAGTAGGGGACACCGGTGGGCTTGGAAAGGCCGCCGTCCATTGGATGGGACATTAAGCCATGTACCCGTGTGTGGGAGAGCCATACCCTGTGCACGTTAAACACGCTGGATGGCCTTTACGGGAGGCTACCATCTGTCTCCCAACAGCTGTTCCAGTGGGTCCCCTCCCCCAACCTTCTCTTACAGAATTCACTATGCAATTAAATATACATATAATATAAACTACTAGGTGATAATTTTAAGAATTGCAGCTGGTAAGAACTTGAAGATCATAACAATGTTAATTTATGTTACAAAATGTTTATAAAAAAGTTTTCCATTCTAATAGAAGAATCTAAACAGTATTCCATAAAAAGGGGGTATCATGTACTTAAAAACAGATGGATTACTGAAGAAATAAAGCAACTTATTAAATTAAAATATAAATTGTATAAAAAATATATGAAATATCCTTATAATGTGTGTCATGAGGACATTTATAAAAGAGATGGGAATGAACTTCAAAATACAATAAGGTCTGTTAAGAACAATTTCTACAGAACAGTTTTTTATTTATAATGGAGATAGTAAGAAACAATGGAGGTTTATAAATAATTTAACTGATAATGAAAAAAAAATCTACATTAATTCTACATAATAAGTCTGCTGGATCTAATCAAACTTTAGACACTATTTGCATCAACACTGCTAATGCATTTAATGCCTTCTTTGTTAATGTAGTAAATGAAATTGCTGGCAACTAAATTGCATAATTTAAAAAATAGTCATTATAAATGATATAATAATAAAAATGCATAAATCAGACTGTAATATAGTGGATAATTATGGCTATATTTCTATTGAAAGAGTTCCCAAAATTATGTATTTAGGGATAACAATGATCAAAAATTGAATTGGAAACCCCATATTAATAATCTGACCAAAAAAATTGAGATCAATGCTATGCATAATATATTATCTAAATTTTTGAATTGGGAAACATTATCTGTTATATGTAACTCATGGATATAGTCTATTCATTATGGGCTACTTTACTATGGAGGTACTTATACCTTAATCCTTAGACCCATCATAAATCTACAAAATAAGATAATAAAAAAATTATTTATATTATATTAAATAATTAATAAAAAATATATATAATTATATATAAAATATAATGGGTTTGAAGATAGTCTGCAAAATGGTTATATTAAACTTAACATACTGCCCTTCAGAAATTTGTATGCCTATAAATTAATGATAAAACTTTTTGTAAATGATAACTTCTATAATCTGAAAATAGATAATTATTGTCTGCGATAAAATGGAAAGAAGTATAAAATTCCCCTTGTTAAAAAGGAACTAATACACAAATACATAACTTATTTAGCTCCTAACATATTTAATCATTTACCTATTGATTTAAGAAATCATAACAGTGGGTTGCTTTTGTATAAAAAGACACTAAATAAGTATTTCTTGGCTGTAAGTGATATTGAACATCTGTTTACAGTTCTTAGATAACAAAAAATATTGTTTTTTTGCTTACTCTGCTACTTTATGCATACTACCTATTTGTGATGTTTCATGTTAAATAGATTATTGCTGTTATACTGAACTTTGTAGTCATTTAACTAATTACTTCATGTGTTAATTAATTATTATTGTCTTTTATCACTTGTTTTTTCATTCTTAAAACTGATTTTTAATTTATTTATTGTACTTTTAAATGTAATATGTACAACAACAACCTAGTCAAGCTTCTGCTTTTAGGTTGTTTATATGTCGATAGATTTTAATGTAGAATTTCTATGATAATAGACTTGAACTTGAGAGGGATATACCCAGAGAGGGGTCTGAACCCCCTCCCCCTGAAAATTTTTTCATCTTATAGTAAATCTCAACCTTGTCTACCTGCTTTAAAATCCAAAACAGTTCATCATCATCATCATCCTCAAGAAGCCAAGGGCTATGGAGGTCCAACCAGACCGTGCAATTTAGTTCTCCAAACAAGTCTGTCCTGAGCTACATCTACTGCATCTGGCCACTGCACACCAATTCTAATAAGGTTCTGTTTGACATTGTCTGCCCACCACATCCTAGGTCTCCCCCTCTTTCTGAGGCCTTTAGGCACACTGTTCATAACCCTATTCACCAATCTATAATTATTCATACGGGCAACATGGCCAAACCAACGGAGTCTCTCTCTGCACAATATGCTGCTTAAAGGAGGTTGCAAACTCCTTTGTCTAACCTCACCATCAGTTACAAAGTAGAACCACCTAATGCCCAAGATATTGGGTAAGCATTTAGAATCAAAAGCATCTAGTTTCTGATTTCTTGTTTACAAAGTGTCCAAGTTTCACTACCATAACTAACCCTAGAAAGAACCAAACTATTATGCAGTATAATTTTAGTCTTTAGGTGTATACGCCTATTTCTCCACACTCCATAGATTCTTAAAAGTCCCGACAGCAATCCCTATTCGTCTGTTAATCCCATGCCCCACATCACCAGCATCTGTTACATAGCTCCCAAGATAATTAAACTGTGTCACCTGCTCAAGACTGCAACCATTCAGATTAACTGGTTCTTTCTAGGGTTAGCTATGGTAGTGAAACTTGGACACTTTGTATAAAAGCTTTTCCTTGAAGTGAATTTCGCATAACACAATCAATAACCAAGCTGAAGAGAAAATGTATCTTTGTCGAACACCAGAAGTAATGCTACACCAATTGCTACAAGCCTTACCAACTCTCACACACGACTCAGTGTTATTATAGAGAGCTTTCATTATGTTAACTAACTTGTCTGGTATACCATATGATCCCACAATCAAACACAATTATGACGATCAACAGAGTCGAAAGCCTTTTTGAAATCAACAAAGCTAGCAACCAAAGGTTTCCGAAACTCTAAACATTTCCCAAGAATCTGCCTAAGTGAAAATATCTGATCCAAACATCCACTACCACTTCTGAATCCACATTGCTCATTATGCAATTGATTGTCAACCAGATTCTTAATTCTATTAATCACAATCATGGAAGGAACTTTACTTGGAACAGAGAGTAGGTTGATACCCCTATAGTTATCACAAGAACTGCTATCACCTTTTTTTTTGAAAATAGGGATAACAATAGTTCTGGTAAAATCCTTAGGAACCATGCCTTTATCATAAAAGATATTCATAATTTCAGTCATCCACGTGATAACCGAATCATTCCCAGCTCTAAGCATTTCCATAGTAATTTCATCTACCCTGGGAATTTATGAAGTTTAAGTTTAGAAATAGCCAAACTAACTTCAGATTGTGTTATAGGGCCAACATTAAAGCCAACAATGCATCTATCATCATTGCAAACAATGGGAGTAGAACTAACCACATTGTTTAGAACATCACTGAAATGCTCAGCCCACCTAGCCATGACAGAATCCTCACCTTCTATAACCTTGCCTTGTTTATCCTTCAATCCCTGTATACCTGTTCGTTTTCTACCACACGAAACATTAACTATCTGGTACAGCTCTCTGCTGTTGTGCTGTCTAACTGCTTCCTCAGCTTTGTCAGCAAGGCCATCAAGCCAAAGATTCTTATCAGTAGCTAACTGACCCTTCACACGTTTATTAAGTTCTTTGTAATGCTTTCTATTAGGACTAGTAGGGTACTGATTAAGGACATTCCTGCAGTTCCTTCTTTCTGAAATAAGCTCAAGTGCCTTATCACTTAAATAATTCTGCCTCCTCTGCTTCTTTTTCCCTAAAAGAGTACTGTTAGTGTCCAAAAAAGCCTGTTTAAAATGGTCCCATTCTTTCTCAACTTCAGTAGTAACCATACCATGACTGTCATAATGACTAAATAACCTATCATGGTAAGCTTTGGCTATAACTGGGCCTTTCAGCATCAGTATTAAAAGTAAATTTTTAAACCCTAGCACAACACTTTTTAAGTTTAAGTTGCAAGACACTTTTAACAAGGTAATGGTGACATCCAATTTCAGCTCACCTATATAACCTGGTATTCCTATCAGAACTTGTCCATTTGCTGTTAATTAATATATAATCAATCATATTCTTATGCAGCCCATCAGGTTAAACCCATGTGTACTTAAGTGTGTCGCGATGTTTGTAATAAGTGTTAGTTATTCTGAAACCAATGAGTTTACTTACATGTAGGAGACGTTGCCCATTGCCAATTCAGTTACCAATACCAAAACGGCCTATCACCCCTCCCCGAAGGTCAGAGTCAGTTCTAACTTTGGCATTGAAGTCAACTAGAACAAGGGCAATATCTCCTTTCTTGACCGAATCCAAAATATCTTGACGTCCGTAAAACCTATCCTTCTCATCTTCATCGGCATCCTCAGTGGAGGCATAACAGCAGATAACATTCAAGTCTTCAACACTTGTCTGAAATTTTGCTGTAAGAAACCTTTCATTAATGCATTCATATCCTAGAAGAGCATCATTAGCGTGTGTGCTGAGAAGCAGACCCATGCCTTGGTGATACTTATTGTCCCTCCCTGAAAAGAGAAATTTAGGATTATTTTTAAGAATCTGACCTTTATCTGTCTATCTGGTCTCTTGCAAGCCAAGAATATCTAAACTATAATGGTGGAATTCTTATGTGAGGACATCAAGAGAAAAGCTCTGTACAAAGTCTTCACATTCCAACTACCTATGGAGAGAAAATGGTTAGTGGGATGTTTAAAGAAACTATTTTTTATTGAGAAAGGGAATTCCGACAATATCAAACAGCCCCTAATCGCAGACATGGGGCAAAGACCCATTCCCCCATCACTAAAGGCTGAAGCCATCTAACTGGAAGAATTCTCTGGAAGAATCTTGTACAATTTGACAATGCTAATAGAAGCAAAGAGTTCAGGTGCCTGCGATGACCTCTGCTCAGGATTATCCACCAGCTGATAAACATATCCTGTGAATCTATTCACTTGGAGCTGTCAACCCACAAACAAAGAGAAAACACAGCGGAAGATTTTCCTTCCACAGAAGCCCACCAGTGCAGCAAATTCAGGATCCATAATCAAGCTCAGAGCCTTATTTTAGTCCGGTCTAGTAGGTTTATATGGTCAGCACCAGGACCCTGTGTGGCTGACCACTCCTCAGCAAGGAAGAAAAATAAAAAGAAAAGTAGCCACAGATGTCCAGATCAGTAGGCCACCCTAATCAGGCAGCCCTCCCCCTCCGTTCACTTCTGCAAGAGAGTATCGCTTTTGAAAGGTATTAACGTGCTAGGCCTGGATGGTTCTATGCATCATCACAGGAGATTGATGCATAGCTCTCCTTCCAATGACTACCTAGCTACCATTTACAGACCCCAAAACAGTTATCTTTGTATAATTTTATTTTAGCCCCATATTTTATGTCCAACAATAAAAATAGATTAATAAAATGTAAAATCTGTATAGAATAATAGAATGAGATTTTGTAGTCACTGGAAGGAGACCTATTCACCAATCCCCTGTGATGATGCATAGAACCGGCCAGGCCTAGCACCTAATGTCCGACCCCGCCTTCTTGTGATGCAAACCGTTAGTACCTATCAAAAGAGATACTCTCTTGTGGAAGTGAACGGAAGGGGAGGGCTGCCAGATTAGTGTGGCCTAATGATCTGGACAACTATGGCTACTTTTCTTTTTTTTTCTACCCTGCTGAGGAGTGGTCAACCACACAGGGTCCTGGTGCTGACCATATAAACCCACTAGACTGTGTAGATATATGGCTCTGAGCTTGATTATGGATCCTGATTTTGCTGCACTGGTGGGCTTCTGGGGAGGGAAAACCTTCTGTTCTGTTTTCTGTTTGTTTGTGGGTTGACAGCCCCAAGGAATGATTCACAGGATATGTTTATCAGCTGGTGGATAATCCTGAGCAGAGGTCATCACAGGTACCTGAACTCTTTGCTTCTACTGGCATCGTCAAATTCTACATTGGAGGAAGTCTTCCAGTGTAGATGGCTTCAGCCTTTAGTGGTGGGGAACGGGTCTTTGTCCCATGTCTGCGATTAGGTTGCTGTTTGATATTGTCGGCATTCCCTCTCTCAATAAACATGGTTTCTTTAAACATCCCACTAACTATTTTCTCTCCTTAGGTAGTTGGAATGTGAGGACTCTGCACAGAGCTTTTTCTCTTGATGTCCTCACCTAAGAATTCCACCATTATAGTTTAGATATTCTTGGCTTGCAAGAGACCAGATGGACAGATAAAGGTCAGATTCTTAAAAATAATCCTAAATTTCTCTTTTCAGGGAGGGACAATAAGTATCACCAAGGCATGGGTCTGCTTCTCAGCACACACGCTAATGATGCTCTTCTAGGATATGAGTGCATTAATGAAAGGTTTCTTACAGCAAAATTTCAGACAAGTGTTAAAGACTTGAATGTTATCTGCTGTTATGCCCCCACTGAGGATGCCGATGAAGATGAGAAGGATAGGTTTTACGGACGTCAAGATATTTTGGATTCGGTCAAGAAAGGAGATATTACCCTTGTTCTAGTTGACTTCAATGCCAAAGTTGGTACTGACTCTGATGTTTGGGGAGGAGTAATAGGCCCTTTTGGTATTGGTAGCTGCAATGCGCAACGTCTCCTACAGGTAAGTAAACTCAATGGATTCAGAATAATTAACACTTATTACAAACATCGCGACATACATAAGTACACATGGGTTTCGCCCGATGGACTGCATAAGAATATGATTGATTATATATTAATTAACAGCAAATGGGCTAGTTCTGTTAGGAATACCAGGTTATATAGGGGAGCTGAAATTGAATCTGACCATTACCTTGTTAAAAGTGTCTTGCAACTTAAACTTAAAAAGTGTTGTGCTAGGGTTAAAAAATTTACTTTTAATACTGAAGCTCTGAAAGACCCAGTTATAGCCAAAGCTTAACATGATAGGTTATTTAGTCATATTATGACAGTCATGGTATGGTTACTACTGAAGTTGAGGAAGAATGGGATCATTTTAAACAGGCTTTTTTGGACACTAACTAGTACTCTTTTAGGAAAAAAGGGGAAGAGGAGGCAGAATTATGTGAGTGATAAGACACTTGAGCTTATTTCGGAAAGAAAGAACTGCATGAATGTCCTTAATTAATACCCTACTAGTCCTAATAGAAAGCATTACAGAGATTATAAATAATGATATAAACTCGACAGATTCAAGCAAGTAAGAAATCAGCACTTTAGCGCCGATTTAAACCTTAGAGGAAAAATTGTCTTGAACCGGGTGGGAGGAACTTTACTTGGCTCAGTGGTCCAGAGCACCTGACATGTTATCAGGAGGTCGTGGGTTCGTATCCGACCCGGCTCAAGACAATTTTTCCTCTAAGATTTAAATCGACGCTAAAGTGCTGATTTGTTACTGCATTACAGAGAACTTAATAAACGTGTAAAAGATCAGTTAGCTGCTGATAAGAATCTTTGGCTTGATGACTTGGCTGACAAAGCCGAGGAAGCAGTTAGACAGCACAACAGAAGAGAGCTGTACCAGATAGTTAAAGTTATGTGTGATAGAAAACGGACAGGTATACAGGGATTGAAGGATAAACAAGGTAAGGTTATAGAAGGGGAGGATTCTGTCATGGCTAGGTGGGCTGAGCATTTCAGTGATATTCTAAACAATGTAGTTAGTTCTACTCCCATTGTTTGCAATAATGATAGATGCATTGGTGGCTTTAACCCTCTGACTGCTCATCCCGCGATTTCCACGGGCAACTCAAATGTAGCAAAATTTGCTCATCCCGCGATTTTCGCGGGCAGGTGTTTTTCTTCTTTTATTGAGGAGCGCATCCCGCCTTTTCACCGTTTAACCAGTGAAATAAATTACATATAGTGTTAGACGTTTAATTTAGGTTTTGACCAACAGATGTCGTTAGTCATCCACTAAATTGCGGCATTTGAAGGTACTTGGTATTTACCGCTCTAACTTCACTATGTTTGCCGCCTTTTTCTAATCAGAAATGGCTGCTAGAAAACGTTCAGCGATTGACAGAGTATATATTCCTGATGATTTATCAGATTCTGAAAGTAATTTTAGTTTTGATAGTGATAGTGATATAGATTTTTCGGACTGCTCCTCAGATGGCGATGAATCTGATCATGATTCAATAAACTTGCAAAGCGTTAGGCAGTGGTGCAAAATTGATATGAAGAATATTCCTCCTCCTCCTCCTCCATTTTCTTTTCGTGGAAATCCGGGAATTACTGTGAATATAGCTAACAATGCAAGTATATTGAATTATTTTGAACTTTTTTTTGATGATCAAATATTACGAATGATAGTCCAAGAAACAAATAGATACGCTGAACAATATATCCATAAAGCAGTTTGTAAAGAGAGATCACGCTGGAAGAAATGGACAGAAACGAATGTTGAAGAACTAAGACTATTTTTTGCAGTTTTGTTACTCCAAGGAGTCATAAAGAAGCCAGAACAAGAGCATTATTGGTCTAAGCGTCAAATATTATACACACCAATTTTTGAAAAAGTAATTGGAAAAAATAGGTTTTTATTGCTTATGAAGTTTCTTCATTTTACCAATAATGAGGAATTTGATAAAGACCGACACCCATGGCCGAAACTGAATAAAATTTATGAACTAATGGAACATCTTCAATGCAAATTTCGAGAAGTCTATATACCAGGGAAAAATCTTAGTTTAGATGAAAGTTTGATGCGGTTCAAAGGCAGGCTGAACTGGAAAATGTTTATTGCCAAAAAAAGAGCAAGATTTGGCTTGAAGTTTTTCGTTCTTTGTGAAGCAGAAAGTGGATACATTTCAGATTTCCTCATATACACAGGTGATGGAACAGTGTATAATCCGAAATACAGCCACTATCCAGTTTCCACCAAAATTGTTTTACACTTGATGGATCGATTCCTGGGAAAAGGTTATTGTGTCACTATTGATAATTTTTATATGTCTCCACAGCTTGCAGACATCTTAGTTACAGAAAAGACGGACACTTATGGGACAGTGAATAAAACCAGAAAAGACCTTCCTGTCAATTTTTCAAAAGAGAAAGTCCCCAAGGGTGAAATTGTTGCTTATCAAAGAGGTAAAGTTATGGCCCTGAAGTGGCAGGACAAGAAGAGTGTCTGCCTTATGAGTACTATTCATGATGCAAGCTCTTATTTGGTTACATGCAAATCTAAAAAGACTGTTATGAAACCAGTTGTCGTTTGTGACTATAATAATACAATTGGTGGCGTCGATTTATGCGACCAAGAAATGTCCTACTACCCAACGCTCCGAAAACAACAGGGGAAGTATTATATCAAAATTTTCAGGCAGTTTTTAGATCAATCGTTGTGGAATGCCTATGTACTTTACAAAAAGCAAAACCCTACACAAAATATAAAGCTTTTGGAATTTCGTTTGCAAATGATTGAAGAAAGTATCCAAAAGTATTCTGATGGAGATAAAAGCAGTTGTCCTGGAAGACCGAGTTCTACTCCGAACCCTTTGAGATTGACAGCTCGTCATTTTGCAAGGCACATACCGCCTAACCCCATAAAAAGAGAGCCTCGAAGACAGTGTGCTGTTTGCTGTTCAAGAAAAGATGCAAATGGAAAAAAAATTCGCAAAGAAACACGAATCTGGTGCAAAGACTGTGAAGTTGGACTTTGCCTTGAACCCTGTTTCGAACTCTATCATACTAAACTACATTTCTAAGGTATTTTTTTCTCAGTGCATTATGTTTTCTTAAGTTTTATACATTTTACTTTTTTATATTTTGTAATGAATAGAAATTAACTGCAATTCAATTGAAATTTATTAAAAAAAATTTTTTTGTGTGATAACATCTGAAATTGTTTTTTCTGACAGCTTAGTTTCTCATGATAAAAATCTATATAAAAAATCTTTTCTAGAAAGAAAAAAATGCATATTTCAATTCTCCAATATATATAGATTTTAAATATGCACAAAAAAAAATGCACAATTTTTGAAGCGATTTCGGTCCTCAAATTGAGCAGTCAGAGGGTTAATGTTGGCCCTATAACACAATCTGAAGTTATTTTGGCTATTTCTAAACTTAAACTTCATAAATCCCCAGGGGTAGATGAAATTACTACAGAAGAGATGCTTACGCAGTATCTTGGGCATTAGGTGGTTCAACTTTGTAACTGATGATGAGGTTAGACAAAGGAGTTTGCAACCTCCTTTAAGCAGCATATTGTGCAGAGACTCCGTTGGTTTGGCCATGTTGCCCGTATGAATAATTATAGATTGGTGAATAGGGTTATGAACAGTGTGTCTAAAGGCCTCAGAAAGAAGGGGGAGACCTAGGATGCGGTGGGCAGACAATGTCAAACAGGACCTTGTTAGAATTGGTGTGCAGTGGCCAGATGCAGTAGATGTAGCTCAGGATAGACTTGCTTGGAGAACTAAATTGCACAGTCTGATCAGACCTCTGTAGCCCATGGCTGCTTGAGGATGATGATGATGATAGAATAATATTTTAACCTTTTTAATTTGGCTTATTCTCAGCCTCACCCCACCTTGAAGGTTTCTCATATCCTCCATGAAGCTGAAAAGCTGAATTCTGACCTCCCAAAATTGATGCCCCCCCCCCCCCCCCCGCGCCAAAAAAAGTCTAAATCATGGGTACATGCCTGCAAGACACAATCCAATTTATAAAATGTATTTGTTCCAAATATATTTCATGTTAAAAATTTAAAGCAGAAAAATACTATGTAATGTATCAAATCTGTGAATAGTAATTGCCAAATTATTAACCCTTCCTGAAAATCTGATCTACTTCCAGAAGTCCAGTTATTTTTTCACTATGATCAGCCAAAAAAATTAAATTCAGAACTTTTTTTTATCAAATAACTAATGAAAGGAATTATGGCATGTTATATGCCAAATTAATCAGCATTTAATTCTGAATTTTCTGAGAATATAATATTTAACAAAAGAGATGACTAGTTTCATTTTAATATGACATTTATAGAGTCATGTAGTAAAAAAATGCATCTGGCAACACAAATAAAAATTTATTAAAAAAAAACAATGGACAGAAATGATTATAATGCACATGAATAGAAAGGCTATTTCTGATTAACAAAAGAAAATTAATATTCACTCAAAGCAAGAAAATTACTCCCACTTTGAAATTGTTTCTTGGTACCATACTTTGAGAAAATTCAAGGTTTTTAGCTAATTGTTCTAAGCCAGACAAGTCAATTTTAGAAATTTTTTTAAAAATAACCAATCAACAGAAATAGCTTGTGTTTTATAACCAAATTAAACAGAATTTAACTCCAGATTTTATGAAAATAAAGAATTTAAACGAATTTACAAGCATACTAATTTTAATAAGATTTTTTCGCAGTGATATAGTGAAAAAATGAACTATGCAATTAAGGCTAACCCTCCAAGTGTTACACTCTGTTCTTCTGTTGGACTTTTAAATGTCACAGTAAGTCATAAGCAATGACTATGTAACTTCTATTAACCATTTTCTCTTCATAGGTAGTTGGAATGTGAGGACTCTGCACAGAGCTTTTTCTCTTGTGTCCTCACACAAGAATTCCACAGTTATAATTTAGATATTCTCGGCTTGCAAGAGACCAGATGAACAGATAAAGTGTACAATTTTATTGTAGAGATACAAATACAGAACCACATAACTTTGGCAGGGAGAGCCTGCCCCAACCACCTGGAGGGTTAATTTTGAAAACATGATGAATAAAAATTAATTAATTTTTATTCATAATTATATATTAATTGAAAATAAATTTGTTCACAAATAATAAATATATTTACCTGAAACATTTTTTATTTTTTTTTAATGATTCTTTTCAGTGTGATATACACTACAGGAAATGAAAGTATTAATGCCATTTTATTGAAATGCAGGCAGCTGTTAGCATACACTGAGATGTGTGATTGATTACATTATGAAAAAAAAATATGGAAAATTACCACTTTACCTACTTGGTAAAATGGTATAATTAGTATGATGTTGAACAATGCATTCATGAACACTGTGGGGAAGGCTATCGTACAGCTCTATAATGTCCTCCTGAGGGATAGAATGCCAAATAGCGCAAAGTTGCTGTTCCATTTCAGCGACAGTGGTTGGCGCACCTCTTAAGTGTTGTTGGAGCTGTCGGTCCATCATGTCACAGATGTGTTCAGTAGGTGAAAGGTCTGGCAAACATTCTGGCCATGGTAGCACCTGAACATTTTGCTTGTGTTGATACTGCTGACTAATGCGGGCTGGATGGGGACGGGCATTATCTTGCTGGTAAAGGTTCTGTGCTGCTGACAAATGGGATAATGACTGGCTGCAAAATGTTGGTAACATATCGTTGGGCAGTTAGAGATCCCCTTATGATGACCAGTTCTGTCTGAGGTGTCCGTTTAATGGCACTCCACACCAAGACAGCGAGTGCTGGAGCTGTGTGATTATGTCACACACACTGGGTGGCATTCCTTTCCCTTGAACACTTCAGAACACATTGTCTTCTGCTGTTGTACTGACCAAGACAAAAACGAGATACATCACTAAACACCATGGTACTCCACTCTTGTTTGTTCCAGTTATCTCTGAGGCGACACCACTGAAGATGTGCTTGCATGTGGGCAGATGTGAATGGCAAATGCAGTGCCAGACTGTAAAAGCCTGTTGTTTATTGTCTGCCTGGTAGGTATTTGTTGTGTTCCTGTTGCCAATTCCTTTGCAATTGCATTGCCACGAATCTGTCATGCAATGCCATGCGTTGCAAGTGGTGGTCTTATCGCTCCATAGTCATATGTCGTCTTCCTGATCCTTGTTGGCGTGTACTGGATCTTCTTGAACTCACTAGTGCCATATGTGTACGATGGTACTGGGATTGCAGCCATCTAGGTTGGCCACATCTCTGTACGACAAACCAGCTTCTCTATGGCCGATGATTCTTCCACACTCAAAGTTTGTTAACTGTTGGAACAGCTGTCGACATCTGTGTAAGGGCATCTTTAGCAGTTTGGAATAATTTTCACAATGTTTTGTCAACCAGGGAGCTTTGTTTGCCTACTCCTCACCTGTGATGTCAGCTCGCTCCTGTCCAATTGTTTCGATTGTTCTGCAAACCTAATCATTTCCATGCATTATTGCCTATCTAAATTTTGTCGCAATTTTGTCACATTCGTGTTCGAGTGGTTAGCGCGCTTGGCTACTGATCTAAGGTGACGTGGGTTCAAGCCCCGGGTAAGGCATGGATGTATGTGTCGTTTTTCTGCTGAGGTCCTGCCATCCTCTCAGACCTTCTGCTATGGCATATAAACTGACAGACTCCTGTCAGACCTCTGTGCAAGCAGCTGTTTGAGGGGGTATTTATTTTCATTTTTTTTTTTACAAAATGCAACTTCTTGCAAGTGCTGCATTTTTTATTTCCTGTAGTATAGTTCAAAACAAGGGCCAGCGTTATACAAGATGACTTAGATTGCTCACATTAATTGGGACTTTATGTCCTTTATGAAATGGGGGAATACTTTCTTGGTTGCTTTTTTTTCTTTGGATGTTGAAGTTTGGGAATCTTGGCTAAGTGCACCAAAGCAAAAAAAAAAAATACATGTCTATATCGTCAGTGTGGCACAGCCAAACTACTGGGGGGAGGGGGGTAAAATCTTTTAAAATCATTGAATAACTTAAAAACTCATAATTTTAAAAAAGGAACTTTGCTGGTGGGTAAAAGTAAAATGTCCTCAGTGAATATGGAGGGAGGGGGGGAGATAAAAACCTATCCAAAAATTGCCCTCCCTCAGAATGACTGTTTTCTGGGTCAAGGAAGTCCTTTTTGCTTCCATATCCATGACCTCATTCATTTTCAGGAATTTCAGAAGACGATACAAGACCAAAGTTTTTTTACTGGAAAATGAAGAAATAATAAAAGAAAAATTAATATTTAACCTATTGCGATGTTAAATAAAATATCCATAGCTATAAGTTGTAAGTACAAAAAAAAAATTGTAATGCTCCAAATCTATGTTAAACTTCTTCATGTTGGACCTTGTGACTGATCCAAAAAAACTAAATTACCGAATAGCTTCGGGCACCAGGAAATTAATCTTGCCAAATAAAGTTAAATAAGGGTTCGCTAAGTATATTATGTGTCATTTAGTCAAATTGAAAACAATTCAGAAGATTGTTAAGTTATTAAAGTTTAAATCTAATTAATTACCCTGCTCAAGAGAAAAAAATAGAAAAGTCAAAAGCTATTTCATAAAGCAAAGTTTATTTCCAAAAAATCAAGACTTACTAAAAGCTCACTCAAAATAACATCTCCACAAATTCTCAAATTACAACTCCAAACTAACATCTCCAAAACTAACATCACTTCTCCCTAACTCACATTCTGACAACTAACTTCAAAACCTTCTCTCTTCTAACATTCTGACAATTAACTTCAAAAATTTTCTCTGTTTACTCCATGACCTAATATCACTTACTATACATATGACATGCAACTGATATGTGTGTTTTTCACGCTGGGAAAACATTTGCATAATCTGATGATCATGTGTTCATTCTAGCTGTGATGCAAGAGGGGACATGTCCTTATGCGTGCATTAGCAGCTGTCAATCAAAAGTTGGAGTTGTGCATGCACAACTCCTTTAGTGAAGGAGTTGTGCATTAGTTAGAGTTAGAGTTAGGATGAGGAAAAGAGATAATCCAACTAAAGAATAATCCCCAAAATGATAAATATAACGTAAAGTAAAACTGGTTAAGTAAAAGTGAATAGGTGGACAATCACAACATGGTATACCAGACAAGTTAGTTAACATAATGAAAGCTCTCTATAATAACATTGAGTCATGTGTGAGAGTTAGTAAGGGTTATAGCAAATGATTTAGCATTACTTCTGGTATTTGATAAGGATGCATTTTTGTCTCTTTTTTTTTTATTTTGGTTATTGATTATGTTATACAAAATTCACTGCAAGGGAAAGATTTTGGCCTTAAATGGTCTGGAGATTTGAAAATTTCTGATTTAAACTATGCTGATGATTTAGCCCTTTTGGCAAATGATGTTGATGAGATAAACTCTTCATTCGGGCTGTTAATGAGACTGGTGATAGAGTAGGTTTGGTGATAAATAGACAGAAAACTAAAGTGATGAAAATTGGTCAGCAGGCAAATTAGGTTCAGTTAATCTGAATGGTTGCAAACTTGAGCAGGTGTCACAGTTTAATTATCTTGGGAGCTATGTAACAGGTATTGATAATGTGTGATATGAGATAACAGGCGAATAAGGATTACTGGCAGGACTTTTAAGAAACAATGGAGAGTGCGGAGAAATAGGTATATACACCTAAAGACTAAAATTAGACTATATAATAGTTTGGTTCTTTCTAGGGTTAGTTATGGTAGTGATGCTTTGTGAACAAGATAACAGGGAACTTGATGTTTTAGATTGTAAATGCTTACACAGTATCTCGGGTATTAGGTGGTTCAACTTTGTAAGTAATGATGAGGTTGGGGGGAAAGGAGTCGGCAACCTCCTTTAAGCAGGATATTGTGCAGAGAGAAACTAAAGCCAAATGGGTGGAAACTGCAAGACCCCTCTCAACTGAATACTTTAGCATGCATGAGGCTTTAGACTTTGCCAAAATAAATAATTATTTCTAGGTTGATCAGCAAATTTATCATCAAACAGAATGTTTCCCCATGGAATCACCCCTATCAGGACTTTTAGCAGATGTTATACTCAGAGATATAGAAGACACAGTGCTTAGCTCCCACCCCATCACCCCTATGCTTTAGAAAAGATACATGAATGATATTTTTTTAATCTGGCTTGGAAACCAAAAACAACTGAATAAATTACTAGCAGAACTCACTATTGTTATCCCAACTATTCAATTTACAAGTGAAGCAGAGAAAAATGGATCAATAAATTTCCTTGTTGTCACTATCCAGAGACACACCCAATCTGTTGTAACCTCAGTACACCGAAAACCTTCGTTTGTCCCTAACTTCTTCTCTAAGGATTCTGCCCACCTCATAAATTACCAAAAATCAGCATTCCACACCCTATTTCTGCAAGCAGACAGATACTGCTCTAAGGAGAATCTCTTGAAGCTAGAAATAAAAAACATCATTAAATTAGGCAAACAAACATGTTACACACACAAATCTCTAAATAATATCCTAAAAAAGGTACAGTCACAACAAAATGTTTCCTTACCTGTATCACCAACACAAACTCTCATAAAAAAATTTATTACACCAGTTCCTCATCCCACACCTAATCGACTCTTTGACAAAAATTATGAAGTAATTTAATTACATTGGGCCCATAAAAGTTCAAAGCACTATCTCAAAATTTATTGGAAATGACCGAGATCAACAAATGCTTTCAGTTGGCTTTTATATTATTCATATTGAGGACCCACACAAACTCCAGCAGAAAAATAAATATGTAGGAAAAACCTTTAGACGATTCTCAACCCAACTGGCAGAACACCAAAAAGATTACGAAAAAGCCAACCAAAGGACAGCCCTAACCCAAGTTGCCATCATCCACAACCTAACACCAAAGTTCAATGACATAAAAATACTATTCTCCTGAAATATGTAATAATGACATAATCCCACCTCTTTCAGCATGGAAAATACTCTTCAATATTTACCCAAACATTAAATTAAGGAATCTCCCCTAGCCCTGTTTCCTGCACTTCCTACATGTACACATAAAGATAACAACACCATACAAAATTTCCCACAATTATGTATAAATAAAGTCCCGACAGAAAAACAAAACTCTAAAACTGTATCCAAAACCTTTAAGTTCTACTTTTCCCTACCCCTCAACAGAGGGTACCATATGTACTACCACCCACTTGGCCACACAACATACTCTGTGCCTAATGTAAACAAACACTGACTGCAGTATGCTATCATATGTGCCTAACACAAAATAAATATTTCATCTGACAATGCATTGGGGCGAAATGCTTAGAAATTTTGTAGGGGAGTATGCATTAGAATATAATATTCCCACTCCTGGAAAAATTGAGACATAAGTTGTGAATCTAAAAATACATTGGTTTGACGTGTACAGGAAATTGATGTCAACCTGACACCAGCATTCCCTCAGAGAACAAAAAAATAAGGAATATAAGTGATTGCATATCTGGACTATATTACTCACCATAGGACAATAGACTCATCTACCCATTGGACATTATCGCAAAGAAAAAACCAAGGTAAATATCTAGATGATAATTCCATTTAATTGTCTTAACTTTTCCACTAATTGCAGTGATATAGAGAAAATTTAATAATTAATAATTTATGTAATCTCTTATCACAATTGCACAGTACTTTAAGAGTTTTAATCATTTTGAACATTTTAAATGAAACCACTTTTTAATTGAAACTTTGTATTGAATTTTTAAATTTTGAATGCATTTTGAAATATTACAGGAATGGAATCAATGTAGAAGGTGCCACTCATAAGCAAGTAGTTGATTTAATAAAGTCTGGTGGAGATAAACTAACTCTGACTGTAATTTCAGTTACTCCACAAGTAAGTGTTTGTTTGCCAATTTTATTTATATTATTGTGTATTTTTTTTTTGGATGAACTTTTATTTTTTTTATTCCTTCTGAAATTTGTAAACAAGGATATTTTTAAATAAATATGACAGCATTATAGGTTGTATTGAATCTGTTTCTTTAACCTTCCAAGGTCTAGTCTGAAAAACTGTTTTACATCGAGAGGCCAAGTAAAATGTTCTGACAACTCTTTAATTTGTCTTTAATTTGTGTATTAAAGGTTGCTTATTTTATAATTTATATAATTTATTGCATTTTTCAATAGAATTTAATAAATTACTAGTAATCCATGGTTCCAGTTTTTTATTGTTTTTCTTTTTTTGAATAATAAAGCCTGATTCATCAACTAATCTATGCAGTTCAGTTGTAAAACAAATGCATGATCAGGATTTTTTCGCAAGTAATAACACCACACTTCATTAACTCCAAATTTCTTTTTAATTTGTTAACATCGGTTCTTTTAATTTCTCTATTATCATTATGAGTTGTAACTTGGCTTTCAGATTTGAGACTAAAGCCAGTAAAAAAAGTGATCACTGATTTGTGTCTTGATAACATAAGTAATAAAGTTTTCGACATTAGGAATTCTGACAAAAATCTGATCTAGGCATGTCATTTAATCCTCACTAGTTATTAAATTATGGCATTCGTAGAAACCCATGAACTGCATAAGTTCGCTGTATTGTTTACTAATAAATCTTTGGACCTAATATCTATATTAATGTCCCCAACGAATATAAGGTTATTAATATTAATTTGTGCTAATTTCCTTTCTAGTTCTTCAATAAAAGTTAGTTTTGTAAAGCTATGCTGCCCATGAGCCGTCCCATGGCCGAGTGGTTAGCGCGCTTGGCTACTGATCTAAGGGACCTGGGTTCGAGCCCCGGATAAGGCATGGTTGTGTGTGTTGTTTTTCTGCTGAGGTCCTGCCATCCTCTCAGTTCTTCTACTTTGGCATATAAACTGACAGGCTCCTGTCAGACCTCTGTGGCAAGCAGCTGCTTGAGGGGGTATTTATTTTTTTTTTATTATGCTGCCCATAGAAAGCCATTAGAATATAAGCTATATTTTTGTAGGTAAATTGTATCTGCACCACTTCTGCACTGTAAATTCTGTGCTATAGTTGAGTATTTTAATATCTGTGCTATATATGACTCCTCCTGATCTTTTATCGTCTGTGTGACATTTCTAGTGAATTACATATCCAGGTAATTTATATAAATCAATCGCGTCTTCTTTAACCCATATTTCAGTTAAAACTATTACATCAGGGCTAAATTATGTTAAATTCAAATACATTGAAAAGTAATCAAAATCCTTTCTTAAACTTCTAATATTACCTATTAGCATGTTTATTCCATTACTCCATTTATAGTAAGATTTATTATAAATAATTTCCGCATTAATTGTGTTAACATTGCTCTTATTTATCAAGGTTTCACCGAACACATCAATAAAGTCTGATGTGAAATTACAGTCAGAAAAATTATCACTAGAGTTCATTAAAGCAACTACTATGTAAAATATATTTTTTTATCTTAACACTTAACATTATCCAGTTCTATATTTCTCAGTCTATATATACAATCACCTTTGCTTTTTCATCTTTTTTCAGAAACACTTTCCCGTCTTTAATCCAAGAAAATTTTAAGTTATTTACCTTTTGATATTTTTTAGCTTTGTTCAATAAATGTTTATTTTCTTGTGTAGTCACTGGAAGGAGAGCAATGCACCAATGATGATGCATAGAACTGGCCAGGCTTAACACCTAATATCCGACCCCGCCTTCTCTTAGTGCAGACCGTTAGTACCTTTCAAAAGAGATACTCTCTTGTTGAAGTGAATGGAATGGGAGGGCTGCCAGATTAGTGGGGCCTACTGACCTGGACAACTGTGACTACTTTTCTTTTTTTTCTACCCTGCTGAGGAGTGGTCAACCACACAGGGTCCTGGTGCTTACCATATACACCAACCTGAATGGAATTATGGCTCTGAGCTTGATTATGGATCCTGATTTTGCTGCACTGGTGGGCTTCTGGGGAGGGAAAATCTTCCACTGTGTTTTCTGTTTGTTTGTGGGTTGACAGACCCAAGTGAATAGATTCACAGGATATGTTTATCAGCTGGTAGTTAATCCTGAGCAGAGATCATCGCAGGCACCTGAACTCTTTGCTTCTATTGGCATCGTCAAATTCTACATTGGTGGAAGTCTTCCAGTGTAGATGGCTTCAGCCTTCAGTGGTGGGGGAACGGGTCTTTGCCCCATGTCTGCGATTAGGGGGCTGTTTGATATTGTCGGCATTCCCTCTCTCAATAAACATAGTTTCTTTAAACATCCCTTGATTATTATTCTCTTGATGTTATTATTCTCTTGATGTCCTCACACAAGAATTCCACCATTATAATTTAGATATTCGCGGTTTGCAAGAGACCGATGGACAGATAAAGGTCTGATGCTTAAAAATAATCTTAAATTTATCTTCTCAGATAGGGAAGATAATAAGCATCACCAAGGCGTGGGTCTGCTTCTCAGCAGACACGCTAGTGATGCTCTTCTAGGATATGAGTGCATTAATGAAAGGTGTCTTACAGCAAAATTTCAGACAAGCGTTAAAAGACGAATGTTATCTGCTGTTATGCCCCCACTGAGAATGCCGATGAGGATGAGAAGGATAGGTTTTATGGACAACTTCAGGATATTTTGAAGTCTGTCAAGAAAGAAGATATTACCCTTGTTCTAGGTAACTTCAATGCCAAAGTTGGTACTGACTCTGACCTTTGGGGAGGGGTGATAGGCCCTTTTGGTATTGGTAGCTGCAATGGTCAACATCTCCTACAGGTAAGTAAACTCAATGGTTTCAGAATTACATTTATTACAAACACTGTGACATACATAAATGCACATGGGTTTCACCTGATGGGCTGCCTAAGATTATGATTGATTATATATTAATTAACAGCAAATGGACTAGTTCTGTTAGGAATGCCAGGTCATATACGGGAGCTGAAATTGGATCTGACCATTACCTTGTTAAAAGTGTCTTGCAACTTAAACTTAAAAAGTGTTCTGCTAGGGTTAAAAAATTTACCTTTAATACTGAAGCTCTGAAAGACTCAGTTATAGCTAAAGCTTACCGTGATAGGTTACTTAGTCATTATGACAGTCATGGTTTGCTTACTACTGAAGTTGAGGAAGAATGGGATCATTTTAAACAGGCTTTTTTGGACACTAACAGTACTCTTTTAGGAAAAAAGGAGCAGAATAGACAGAATTATCTGAGTGATAAGGCACTTGAGCTTATTTCGGAAAGAAAGAACTGCATGAGTGTCCTTAATCAATACCCTACTTAGTCCTAATAGAAAGCATTGCAGAGAGCTTAATAAACGTGTAAGAGATTAGTTAGCTGCTGATAAGAATCTTTGAATTGATGGCTTGGCTGACAAAGACAAGGAAGCCGTTAGACAGCACAACAGAAGAGATCTGTACCAGATTGAATGTTTTATGTGGTGGAAAATGGACAAGTATACAGGGATTGAAGGATAAACAAGGTAAAGTTATAGAAGGTGAGGATTCTATCATGGCTAGGTGGGCTCAGCATTTCAGTGATGTTCTAAACAACGTGGTTAGTTCTACTCCCATTGTTTGCAATGATGATAGATGCATTGGTGGCTTTAATGTTGGCCCTATAACACAATCTGAAGTTATTTTGGCTATTTGTAAACTTGAACTTCATATATCCCCAGGGGTAGATGAAATTACTACGGAAATGCTGAGAGCTGGGAATGTTTCTGTTACCTCTTGGATGACTGAAATTTTGAATATCTTTTATGATAAAGGATTTAAGGATATTATTATCCCTATTTTCAAAAAAAGGTGATCACAGTTCTTGTGATAACTATAGGGGTATCAGCCTACTCTCTGTTTCAGGGAAAGTTCTTTGTGCTTAATAGAATTAAGAATCTGGTTGACAGTGAAATGCATTATGAGCAATATGGATTCAGTAGTGGTAGGGAATGTGTAGATCAGATATTTTCACTCAGGCAGATTCTTGAGAAATATTTAGAGTTTCAGAAACCTTTGGTTGCTAGCTTTGTTGATTTCATAAAGGCTTTTGACTCTGTTGATTGTCATAATTTATGGTTGATTGTGAGATCATATGGTATACCAGTCATTTGAGCTGTTGATGAAACTGGTAGTAGAGTAGGTTTGGTTATAAACAGAGAGAAAACTAAAGTAATGAAAATTGGTCAGGCAGGCTGGGATTTGGTTAATCTGAATGGTTGCAGTCTTGAGCAGGTGTCACAGTTTAATTAACTTGGGAGCTATGTAACAGATGCTGGTGATGTGGGGCATGAGATTAACAGACGAGTAGGGATTGCTGTCGGGACTTTTAAGAATCTACGGAGAGTGTGGAGAAATAGGCATATACATCTAAAGAGTAAAATTATACTGCATAATAGTTTGGTTCTTTCTAGAGTTAGTTATGGTAGTGAAAGTTGGACACTTTGTAAACATGATAACAGGAAACTACATGCTTTTGATTCTAGATGCTTACGCAGTATCTTATGCATTAGGTGGTTCAACTTTGTAACTAATGATGAGTTTAGGCAAAGGAGTCAGCAACCTCCTTTAAACAGCTTATTGTGTAGAGAGAGACTCTGTTGGTTTGGCCATGTTGCTCATACGGATAATTATAGATTGGTGAATAGGGTTATGAACAGCGTGCCTAAAGGCTTCAGATAGAGGGGGAGACCTAGGATGGGGTGGGCAGACAATGTCAAACCGGACCATATTTGAATTGGTATGCAGTGGCCGATGCAGCAGATGTAGCTCAGGATAGACATGCTTGGACCTCCGTAGCCCATGGCTACTTGAGGATGATGATGATGACGTTAAATATTCATTGACAAAAAATTTTTCCTTCCAGGAAATGGCTACAGACTTCTTTAGGAATTATTGATTTTCTTTCTCCCAAACGTGCAATCCAATTTTCTTTCATTTTTCTTGAATTAAGTTGAACTATTATTGGCTTGCATTTCTCTTTGCTTCTTGTTGGCACTCAGTGTGCTGTTTGATTGTCCAAGTCATTCTGGCCAAATTTTAATTCCTTAGCTAACTGGTGGATGATTTCTTGGACATTTTCATTTGGTGTTTCAGACACACCAGCTATTTCTATGTTTTTATTTCTTCTGACTTGTTCTAAATCATTTGGGGCAGGGATGGTTCAGTCAGTAGTGCGCCAGGCTCGTAATATGCATTTCCCAGGTTCGCGTCCCAGCTGGGTCAGCATTGAGATTTATCTGCTCAAAACTCCCCACTCTGCCCACGGTCAGTAGGGGACAATGAGGTGAGGACAGTGAGGGGTTTGGAAAAGCCTCTGTCTGTCGGATGGGACGTTAAGCTGTCGACCCTGTGTGTGGGAGAGTCATACACTGTGTACGTTAAAGAACATGCTGAATGGCCTTGATGGGAGGCTACCAACTGTGTCCCAACAGCCGTTCCAGTGGGTCCCCTCCCCCAACCTTCTCTGAGCCTTCAGGGTCCTTGTGACCTGGCCATTTAGCCCATTGTGTGCAAAAAATGCCGCCCAGTGGTAAACAGCCAAAATCTAAATCATTTACTCTTGTTTTCCATTTCTTTAATTTCCTTCTGCAATAACTGATTAATTTCCTTAAGTATTTTGTTTTGCTTCTTGACCTCTTTCACTTCTCTGTTTATTTCAGTGATCATTTTCAGAAAGTTGTCTAATTTGTTAGAGCTGTATTGCGTACTTCTCTTTCAATCACTTATTTCTTGAATTAACTCCATCTTGCACTTTTCATTTAATTCAGATATGTCTTTTTTTAACGACAACTGCTCACTTAAAATGCTGTGGATTAATTTAATAACAAAATTCTACTTCATTGCTGCCTTTTAAATAAATATTCTTTATATCTTTATTTTTTTATTTCGACTTCTCTCTTTTACTTGTAGTACTCATTCTGGAAATATTTTATCAATTGGAAAATGTAGGTTTTTAACAGATATATGTAACTTAACAGATATAGGAAATGTAGTGTAATCCAGACCCCCCAATTTCATATATATGTTTAAAAATATTGTTAAATTTTTACTGTGACCTGCAATATGTTCACCCAACTTATAAATTTGTGAATACTGATGAAAGCTAAATGATACACAATTCTGCTGTATAGATTTGTTATGGGCTCTATAAATGTCAGTTTTGCCTTCAGGTCTAACAGAAAGCTTCAGGACAACAGTTTGGCATACAAGTTAACTTGTGTCTTGTATGTGAAAGGTTCTAGGTATGGCGAGCCTTGATGAATTGTTGTGTTTCACTGCCAATTAGGGAGAGTAAAATTGTATAATTTAATAATGATTTGTGTTATAATTAATAGTATTAGGTGTGCCCGCATGAGATGTAAATTCTGTCTTGCCTAAAAAATAAAAATAAATACCACCCCTCAAGCAGCTGCTTACCATAGAGGTCAGACAGGAGGATGGCAGGACCTCAGAAGAAAAATAACAAACATCCATGCCTTACCCGGGTCTTGAACCCAGGTCCCTTTGATAAATAGCCAAGCATGCTAACCACATCGCTATAGGGTAAGAAATATATTCTGTGGCTCTTCAAAAATTCTGAGATTTAAAAAAACAGAACTATATTTTTGAAAATGAACTATCAATAGCAAATGGGTGAAAATTGTAAAACTTTAAATATATATATTACATATATAATTACATTATATTACATATATAATACATATATATAATGAATATTGCTAATTTTTTCATTCACACAAAAATTAGTTTGGCTTTTTTGCTATTACCATAATTTGTGCTATCACCAAAAATAAGAAATCAAAAAATGAAAATTATGGCAAGCCTAGTTATGCATTACATAATAAAACACCAAATGTATCTTATAAATTTATATGTAATTCTTAACTTAGGAGAAACTGAAGTTTTATACAATAACATCTCTCGGATATTTACAGCACACAGGTAAACAGTTAATCAATGAAATGCTTATTGTATTGCAAGAGAATAAACTTCATTATAAAATAACTTCCTGTAAAACTTACAAATAGGAGATTAATTTCTCAACATACACTTTGACCTGCATTACTTGAAATCTTATTCCCCGAATGTATGGATTCTAGTATGTTTTTTACTGTGTAATGCCATCTCATCATCATCATCCTCATCCTCAAGCAGCCATGGGCTACGGAGGTCCAACCAGACCGTGCAATTTAGTTCTCCAAGCAAGTCTATCCTGAGCTACATCTACTGCATCTGGCCACTGAACACCAATTCTAACAAGGTCCTGTTTGACATTGTCTGCCCACCGCATCCTAGGCCTTTAGGCATACTGTTCATAACCCTATTCGACAATCTATAACTATCCATATGGACAACATGGCCAAACAAACGGAGTCTCTCTCTGCACAATATGCTGCTTAAAGGAGGTTGCTGACTCCTTTGCCTAACCTCATCATTAGTTACAAACTTCAACCACCTAATACCCAAGATACTGCGTAAGCATCTAGAATCAAAAGCATCTAGTTTCCTGTTATCTTGTTTACACAGCGTCCAAGTTTCACTACCATAACTAACCCTAGAAAGAACCAAACTATTATACAGTCTAATTTTAGTCTTTAGGTGTATACGCCTATTTCTCCACACTCTCCATAGGTTCTTAAAAGTCCCGGCAGCAATCCCTATTCGTCTCTCAATCTCATGCCGCACATCACCATTATCTGTTACATAGCTCCCAAGATAATTAAATTGTGACACCTGCTCAAGACTGCAACCATTCAGATTAACTGAATCACAGCCTGCCTGACCAATTTTCATCACTTTAGTTTTCTCTCTGTTTATAACCAAACCTACTCTACTACCAGTCTCATCAACAGCTTGAATGAAAGAGTTCATCTCATCAACATCATTTGCCAAAAGGGCTAAATCATCAGCATAATCTAAATCAGAAATTTTCGTATCTCCAGCCCCTTTAAGGCCAAAATCTTTCCCTTGAAGTGAATTTCGCATAACATAATCAATAACCAAGCTAAAGAGAAAAGGAGACAAAATGCACCCTTGTCGAACACCAGAAGTAATGCTAAACCAATTGCTACAAGCCTTACCAACTCTCACACACGACTCAGTGTTATTATAGAGAGCTTTCATAATGTTAACTAACTTGTCTGGTATACCATATGATCTCACAATCAACCACAAATTATGACGATCAACAGAGTCGAAAGCCTTTTTGAAATCAACAAAGCTAGCAACCAAAGGTTTCTGAAACTCTAAACATTTCTCAAGAATCTGCCTAAGTGAAAATATCTGATCCACACATCCCCTACCACTTCTGAATCCACATTGTTCATCACGCAATTGACTGCCAACCATATTCTTAATTCTATTAAGCACAATCATGGAAAGAACTTTACCTGGAACAGAGAGTAGGCTGATATCCCTATAGTTATCACAAGAACTGCAATCACCTTTTTTGAAAATAGAGATAACAATAGCTCTGGTAAAATCCTTAGGAACCATGCCTTTATCGTAAAAGATATTCAGTCGTCCAAGTGGTAACCGAAACATTCCCAGCTCTAAGCATTTCGGTAGTAATTTCATCTACCCCTGGGGATTTATGTAGTTTAAGTTTAGAAACAGCCAAAATAACTACAGATTGTGTTATAGGGCCAACATTAAAGCCACCAATGCATCTATCATCATTGCAAACAATGGGAGTAGAACTAACCACATTGTTTAGAACATCACTGAAATGCTCAGCCCACCTAGCCATGACAGAATCCTCCCCTTCTATAACCTTACCTTGTTTATCCTTCAATCCTTGTATACCTGTCCGTTTTCTACCACACAAAACATTAACTATCTGGTACAGCTCTCTGCTGTTGTGCTGTCTAACTGCTTCCTCGGCTTTGTCAGCCAAACCATCAAGCCAAAGATTCTTATCAGCAGCTAACTGATCTTTTACACGTTTATTAAGTTCTCTGTAATGCTTTCTATTAGGACTAAGTAGGGTATTCATTAAGGACATTCCTGCAGTTCTTTCTTTCTGAAATAAGCTCAAGTGCCTTATCACTCAGATAATTCTGTCTATTCTGCTCCTTTTTTCCTAAAAGAGTACTGTTAGTGTCCAAAAAAGCCTGTTTAAAATGATCCCATTCTTCCTCAACTTCAGTAGTAAGCAAACCATGACTGTCATAATGACTAAGTAACCTATCATGGTAAGCTTTGGCTATAACTGGATCTTTCAGAGCTTCAGTATTAAAAGTTAATTTTTTAACCCTAGCACAACACTTTTTAAGTTTAAGTTGCAAGACACTTTTAACAAGGTAATGGTCAGATCCAATTTCAGCTCCCCTATATGCCCTGGTATTCCTAACAGAACTAGCCCATTTGCTGTTAATTAATATGTAATCAATCATATTCTTATGCAGCCTATCAGGTGAAACCCATGTGTACTTATGTATGTCGCGGTGTTTGTAATAAGTGTTAGTTATTCTGAATCCATTGAGTTTACTTACCTGTAGGAGACGTTGTCCATTGCCATTGTAGCTACCAATACCAAAAGGGCCTATTACTCCTCCCCAAAGGGCAGAGTCAGTACCAACTTTGGCATTGAAGTCACCAAGAACAAGGGTAATATCTCCTTTCTTGACAGAATTCAAAATATCCTGAAGTTGTTAATAAAACCTATCCTTCTCATCCTCATCCTCAGTGGGGGCATAACAGCAGATAACATTCAAGTCTTTAATGCTTGTCTGAAATTTTGCTGTAAGAAACCTTTCATTAATGCACTCATATCCTAGAAGAGCATCACTGGCGTGTCTGCTAAGAAGCAGACCCACGCCTTGGTGATGCTTATTGTCGTCCCTCCCTGAAAAGAGAAATTTAAGATTATTTTTAAGAATCTGACCTTTATCTGTCCATGTGGTCTCTTGCAAGCCGAGAATATTTAAATTATAATGGTGGAATTCTTGTGTGAGGACATCAAGAGAAAAAGCTCTGTGCAGAGTCCTCACATTCCAACTACCTATGGAGAGAAAATGGTTAGTGGGATGTTTAAAGAAACTATGTTTATTGAGAGAGGGAATGCCGACAATATCAAACAGCCCCCTAATCGCAGACATGGTGCAAAGACCCGTTCCCCCACTGCTAAAGGCTGAAGCCATCTACACTGGAAGACTTCCTCCAATGTAGAATTTGACGATGCCAATAGAAGCAAAGAGTTCAGGTGCCTGCGATGACTTCTGCTCAGGATTATCCACCAGCTGATAAACATATCCTGTGAATCTATTCACTTGGGGCTGTCAACCCACAAACAAACAGAAAACACAGCGGAAAATTTTCCCTCCACAGAAGCCCACCAGTGCAGCAAAATCAGGATCCATAATCAAGCTCAGAGCCATATATCTGTCCAGTCCAGTGGGTTTATATGGTCAGCACCAGGACTCTGTGTGGTTGACCACTCCTCAGCAGGGTAGAAAAAAAAAAAGAAAAGTAGCCATAGTTGTCCAGATCAGTAGGCTACACTAATCTGGCAGCCCTCCCCTTCCGTTCACTTCCACAAGAGAGTATCTCTTTTGAAAGGTACTAACGGTCTGCACTACGAGAAGGCAGGGTCGGACATTAGGTGCTAGGCCTGGCCGGTTCTATGCATCATCACAGGTGATTGGTGCATAGCTCTCCTTCCAGTGACAACCTAGCTACCATTTACAGACCATCTACATAACTATTAAGAACACAAAATACTTAAGTGATGTCAAATGTTTTAAAAAAGAATGAAGTTTATAGTTTTGTGACTTGATGAATACCCACTAATGACAGCAATTTCAATTAATGGATGAATCAGATAATGCAAATCGCAATATGTTATTTTATCTATAAATCATAAAAAAATTTATTTCTTAAAGCAAAATGAAGCTAAGTGCCTGGATATAAACAGATGAAAACGGAGAAATAATTTTTTTGTAAAACTAACTATTGCAAATACCCATATTTTATAAGACATTGAGTGTGTCCCTCGTTACCAGCATTTGTCAGTGTCAACAGTAAACATGGTCGTTTGCTATCAGTGCTAGTGAAATTACAGTTTAATTCACAAAATATTTAGCAAATTTTGGGGACCCCAGAACTTTCTAGAAAATAGTCTGATCAGTTCCAAATTTTATGTGTAGGGTTTCCTTGGGTAATATTGTATTGCATTCGAAAATCAAGTCTCTATCATTAATAGAACTGGAGGTAGCATTTTAGAGTGCATTTTTTACCATTCTCCTGTCTACAGCTATAATAGAAAATACGAGTTCGATTTTTAGACTGCTGAATGACATATGTATTTCCATCCCATCCAGTGTTGATGGGCTATTTGCTAATTAGATACCTAAATTAAAACTTTATAAATGAATAAATAACCATTAACTTCTGTTTTTACTTTGCTTTCACTGTCATGCATATTAGAGGACAAACTCATAGAAACATTCAGATCAACGTGAAGCATTATCACATTACCATAATTTAGGTATGTAAAAATTATCTGTACCAGTATCAGACAACCTAGATTTTGCAACGTTCTTCTGCCCATTTTGGAAAGAGCTACCCAGATTATTTAAAAAATAATAATTGACTAGATCACTGCCTATATTTTGTTTTCAAATTTATTAATATGTATTTACATAACTTTCCAATTTCAAATTTTCTGAATTTTCGTATATTTCTCTTATATTTTCAAAAATTTTTAATGCATCTAATTACATGTGTATGAAAGTAGTGCAATACAGTAGGTACTAGCTTAATGTCATTAATTTGTTCTTTAAAACACAAAGTTAAGCAAAAAGCATTAAACTTGTCGATGTGAGTGAAATGTATGACAATATATATTTTTCCCAATTTACTGAATGTAGGCTCAACGAATTGTACTATTAGTACTTGTAGGAATTGTAGTATTAGTACTTGTAGGTTACTTTATTCACAAAATATTGTAATTATTTTATATATTTTCTATTATATCTATAGTAGTGATAGCATTATTTTTAGTTATTAGGGTAATGAGAACAGTGACACACAGTTTTATAAACCACTTCAATAAATGTGAAACAGAGGAATTAAGCTGACAGACATCGGAATGCAATAAGACACAGTTTACGTTTACTTTACATTTGTTCAGCAGTAAAGCAATACTATCAAAACATGAAATTCGTATAGTTTGGAATGAGAAAGTCGAATATAGGACAATAAAGGTGAATTCCACCTCATTTTTCAAAATATAATTAAAAAAATTACACTTTCGACGATTCCTCATGAGTTGACAGTGGCTCCATTGCTGACAGTGGCAACGACTAATGGTTAATGTGAAATATTATGTGTGCTTCAAAGCAATGGGAAAAGTGCTTCCAGTGAAAGAAATTTCTGCTCATTGAATTCTGTGGATTGAATATGGACGACGTAACTGCCACTGTAAGATATGTTAACTAATGAAGTAGCAAAGAAGTAAGATTCTTCATACACTTCTAGCTTGACTAGCCTGGTAAATAGGTGCTTCTGTTGATTATACAGTATAATATAACAGTATGGCATTAAGTACAACTTTCTTTATTGTATTTGCTATACAGCTAGGAACTTTCATATTGTATTTCTTTAAGATGTTATTTAGTGAATGTGAGAAGCCTGGTATATATGGGAAAACTATAATATAATTAGGTCTCCTTTGAGTTATGCTTAACTACCATTTGTTTCATTTCAGATAACTCAATTTAACCTTTAAAGTATCATAAGACACTATACTTCTCAGAGAACTTTGGTGCAAATTTTTATATTTTTGCTAAAAAAAAATTATCCTTTCAAATATGTTTTTCAAAATAACATGTGAAGATTGACAAATTACATTGTGTTCAGTAACTTGACCAAGTTTTGTCAGCTACTTCAGAATAAAATTCTACAGCTGTTTAAATTTTCATGTTCAACAGAAATGATAATCTGGGACTTCAAAGATTAAGCTTGTGATAATTAAGGAACTTTCTTATTGTCAAGCACTTAGCATGCATCGCTGTGGAGCTTAAATATGATTGAATGATGCCATCCAACGTTCCACTATACAAGACAGTACTACATCATATGGATGGTACCAAAAGCCACCTTCGTGTGCTGGTTGAGACCAATCGGAATGCTGGCATTGAGGCTGCAAAGCAGCTGAGAGAGTACCTTTCGTCTGCATTACTTTATATCATCGGAATCTTCTGTTTATTCATATCTCTTGTTTGTTACTTTCGAATTTTGATGCTTTTGTGCTGGTCGATGTCTATTAGAATGCTGACATTAAGGCTGCAGAGCAGCTGGGAGAGTACCTATCATCTACATTAGTTTAGTGTTTTCGAAATCAATTAGTTCATTCATATCTCTGGTTATGAAACTTTCGAAATTTGAACCATGCCGATGATTTATTGCCAATATGGTTAAGTAGCATTATGGTATAATTTTTACTGCGACACTGTACATGAGTGTCCGAAAGTCTACCATTTTTAAGGGTAAATTCGAGCTCTTTTAAATATTTAAAACATGATATTCGCTACTTAAATATCAGTTATTTGGGACAGATGTCCAAGTTCAAAGGTCTCGTAGTTTTGTGGATGGTTGGGTGAGGGGACCCACTGGACAGCTGTTGGGAAAAGGGTGTCAGCCTCCTGTCAAGGCCATCCACCGTGTTCTTTAACATGCGCGAGTGTGTCTCTCCCACACACAGGACCACATCTTAACATCCCATCTGACGGACGACGGCCTTTTCAACTCAACAGTGACCCCTATTCACTGTAGGCAGGGCGGGGAGTTTGGCAGAGAATAATCTCTACACTTGCCCAGCTGGAACCTGAACCTGATAATTACAGGTTACGAGTCTGGCACGCTACCAACTGAGCCTCCCCTCGCTGTGGAGCAAAGGAACCTAGGTTCTAATCCTGAATAAGGCATGGATGTTTTTCTTTCTAATTTAGCATGTCATATTATTAAGGTCTTGCCTCTGCTACAGTCCTCTTTTATGGACATTGGAAGGTTCCTGTTAGACCTTTATGACAGTGGCAAGTAGGCTGTGTGAGGACTAAATAACCTTTTTTTTAAATCCAGTTTAAGAATGTAATTGAATTGGACTGCTTAATAAAGTTATATTTCTCCCCTTTTGCCCAATTAAGTGTTTGACATGCCAAGTAGATAGGAATTGATAGCACATAAAAAGTAAACTTGTTAACCCATTAATGCCCATAATGGCTGAAATCTAATATGTTCTAGTTCAAATAGTGCTGTTCCTTTCTATCACTACCCTACACCCTTTGTTAAGGGGTTAAACTTTGTTTTCTAAAGAGATGCAAAAATACAAAGTTTTTTTACCACCATTGATTATTTACATTGCAATATAATATCGATTACTGAAAAATCTAACTCCTAATTATATATATGAAGGTGTATAATATGTATTAGGGTCTGGGGTTTTAAAAGTGACTAAATGCAGTGTTTATTAGTTTTTATTTTTTTTCAAACATTAGATGTAATTTGCAGGCTTTCCATTTTTTATTTTTGATTAGTGACATAAAAGAACTTGCCTTATTAGTATATTTTTTGAACAGTTTTTTGAACCATATTTATTTTCTGCAAACTAACAACTATTTTCATTCCTTTTTAAATAAGAAACACTGAAAAAATCGTTACTTAGGCATTGATATTAATTGCACACATTGTGTATTTAGTACAGTCTTAATTCCACAAGTTAAAAGTAATCATGAGTTTTAAAGTGTGTGTTAGCCCATAGTAATCTGTGTATTTTATTGTTAGATGGGCAGGAAGTTTCTTGACATCCTCTGACCTCGACTCAAGTATACAGGATGTGAATAAAATAGTTCTCTCTATAACAGTGATAAGTGATTTCATAATACCACCTAATACCAAGACAGTAGTTCCATGTTCAATCAACACAATTTAAGACTGAGAATTTTGCTTTTAATTTCATAAAATTTGACCCCACTTAGGGTTTGCTGGATAAACTCAGAAATAAAATATTTATGTTTGAAATTACTGCACTTAAAACACTGTGTGTATGGTTGGACATATTATTTGTATCTCACCCACTAATTAAACTAGATCTCATTATTTTTAGCATTGTAAAGCTCTTTATGTGGGCTTTCATTTGATATGAATACTGGATACACAGTTGTACCAGAATAAGGTGACCACCTTCCATACATATACTATGGTAGGTGGTCATATTATTCTGATATGACTGTGTATATATTTGGTGTTTTTGCTGGTTTTGGGAGTATAATAAATTAACATTCCACTTTTATGCTCATATTTTTGTCTTGTGTCAAAACCGCAAAAAGAATTATAATATTTATTACATTATATTTTATTTATTAAATCTCATAGTACAAAGGACTGTTTGAAACATATGGACCTAAGGGACTGGAAAAGAACAGTATGCTCTATCACAATTTTAAGTGGTAGCAATAAATAAATCTTATTAGTTTCGATGCTGATAGTACATAAAAGTTTCATTATTCATTGTTAAAATTAAGAATTCTAAGATTTTGAAAAATCCTATTAGTCACTTTTTAGTGACAGTCATGGTTTGCTTACTACTGAAGTGGAGAAAGAATGGAACCATTTTAAGCAGGCTTTTTTTGAAAACTAACAGTACTCCTTTAGGAAAAAAAGGAGCAGAGGAGGCAGAATTATTTGAGTAATAAAGTAAATGGTCTGTAAATGATAACTGGGTAGTCACTGAAAGCAGAGCTCTGCATCAATCCCTTGTGATGATGCATAGAACCAGCCAGCCCTTGCACCTAATTTCCAATCCTGCATTCTCGTGGTGCAGGCCATTAGTACCTTTCAAAAAGGATCTCTCTTGTGGAAGTGAACAGAAGGGGAAGACTGCCAGATTAGCATGGCCTACTAATCTATTATGGCTACTTTATTTTTTTTCTACCCTGCTGAGAAATGGTCAACCACAAAAGGTCTTGGTGCTCTACAGATACACCAACCGGAATGGAATGAGGACTCTGAGCTTGATTATGGATCCTGAATTTGCTGCACTGGTGGGCTTCTATGGAGGGAAAATTTTTACTGTGTTTTCTGTTTGTGGGTTGACAGCCCCCAAGTGAATAGATTCACAGGATATGTTTTATCAGCTGGTGAATAATCCTGACAGAGGTCATGGCAGGCATCTGAACACTTGCTTCTACAGGTGTCCTGAAATTCTACATTGGAGGAAGTCTTCCAGTGTATATGGCTTCAGCCTTTAGAGGTGGGGGAATGGATCTTTGCCCCATGCCTGCAATTAGGTGGCTGTTTGATATTGTTGGCATTCCCTCTCTCACTAAACATAATTTCTTTAAACATCCCACTAACCATTTTCTCTCCATATGTAGTTGGAATGCGAGAACTCTACACAGAGCTTATTCTCTTGATGTCCTCACACAAGAATCCCACTGTTATAATTTATATATTCTTGGCTTGCAAGAGACCAGATGGACAGATAAATGTCAGATTCTTAAAAATAATCTTAAATTTCTCTTTTCAGGGAGGAACAATAATAAACATCACCAAGGTGTAGGTCTGCTTCTCAGCAGACACATTAGTGATGCTCTTGTAGGATATGAATGCATTAATGAAGGTGTCTTACAACAAAATTTGAGACAAGCGTTAACAACTTGAATGTTATCTGCCATTATGCCCCCACTGAGGATGCCAAAAGGATGAGAAGGATGGGTTTTATGGACAACTTCAGGATATTTTGATTTCTGTCAAGAAAAGAGATATTACCCTTGTTCTAGGTGATTTCCATGCCAAAGTTGATACTGACTCTGACCTTTGGGGAGGAGTGATAGGCCCTTTTAGTATTGGTAGCTGCAATGGCAATGGGCAACATCTCCTACTGGTAAGTAAACTCAATGCTTTCAGAATAACTAACACTTATTACAAACACTGCGACATACATAAGTACACATGGGTTTCACCCGATGGACTGCATAAGAATATGATTGATTATATATTAATTAACAGCAAATGGGCTAGTTCTGTTAGGAATACCAGGTCATATAGGGGAGCTGAAATTAGATCTGACCATTATCTTGTTAAAAGTGCCTTGCAACTTAAACTAAAAATTGTTGTGCTAGGGTTAAATATTTTACCTTTAATACTGAAGCTTTGAAAAACCCAGTTATAGCTAAAGCTTACCATGATAGGTTACTTAGTCATTATGACAGTCATGGTTTGCTTAATACTGAAGTTGAGGAAGAATGGGACCATTTTAAACAGGCTTTTTTTGGACACTAACAGTACTCTTTTAGGAAAAAAGGAGCAGAAGAGGCAGAATTATTTGAGTGATAAGGCACTTGAGCTTATTTCAGAAAGAAAGAACTGCAGGAATATCCTTAATCAATACCCTACTAGTCCTAATAGAAAGCATTACAGAGAGCTTAATAAATGTGTAACAGATCAGTAGCTGCTGATAAGAATCTTTGACTTGACGGCTTGGCTGACAAAGACAAGGAAGCAGTTAAACAGCACAACAGAAGAGAGTTGTACCAGATAGTTAATGTTTTGTGTGGTGGAAAATGGACAAGTATACAGGGATTGAAGGATAAACAAGGTAAGGTTGTAGAAGGTGAGAATTCCATCATGGCTAGGTGGGCTGAGCATTTCAGTGATGTTCTAAACAATGTGGTTCGTTCTTCCATTGTTTGTAATGATGATAGATGCATTGCTGGCTATAATGTTGGCTCTTTAACACAGTCTGAAGTTAGTTTTGCTATTTCTAAACTTAACCACATAAATCTCCTGGGGTAGATGAAATTACTATGGAAATGCTTAGAACTGGGAATGTTTCGGTTACCATGTGGATGACTGAAATTTTGAATATCTTTTATGATAAGGGCATGGTTCCTAGGTATTTTACCAGAACTCTTATTATTCCTATTTTTAAAAAAGGTGATTGCAGTTCTTGTGATAACTATAGGGGTATCAGCCTACCCTCTGTTCCAGGTAAAGTTTTTTGCTTGGTTGTGCTTAATAGAATTAAAAATCTGGTTGACAGTCAAATGCATTATGAGCAATGTGGATTCAGAAGTGGAAGGGGATGTGTAGATCAGATATTTTCACTCAGGCAGATTCTTGAGAAATGTTTAGAATTTCGGAAACTTTTGGTTGCTAGCTTTGTTGATTTCAAAAAGACTTTAGACTCTGTTGATCATCATAATTTGTGGTTTTTTGTGAGATTGTATGGTATACCAGTCAAGTTAGCATAATTAAAGCTCTCTATAATAACACTGAAAAGTGAAGTTGTGAAAGTTGTATGGCTTGTAACTATTGGTTTAGCATTGCATCTGGTATTTGACAAGGGTGCATTTTCTCCCCTTTTCTCTTTAGTTTGGTTATTGATTATGTTATGCAAAATTCTTTGCAAGGGAAAGATTTTGGCCTTAAATGGTCTAGAGATTTCAAAATTTCTGATTTAGACTATGCAGATGATTTGGCCTTGTTGGCTAATGATGTTGATGAGACTGGTAATAGAGTTGGTTTTGTGATAAACAGAGATAAAACTAAAGTGATGAAAATTGGTCAGGCAGTTAGTGCTTCGGTTGCTCTGAATTGTCGCTCCTTGAGCAAGTGTCTCAGGTTAATTATCTTGGAATTTGTGTAACAGATACTGGTGATGTGTGGCATGATATTAACAGGTGAATAGGGATTGCCTCTGGACTTTTAGGAATATATGGAGAGTGTGGAGAAATCATCATCATCATCATCATCATCATCATCATCATCATCATCATCATCATCATCATCATCATCATCATCATCATCATCATCATCATCATCATCATCATCATCATCATCATCATCATCATCATCATCATCATCATCATCATCATCAAGCAGCCATGGGCTACAAAGGTCCAACCAGACCGTGCAATTTAGTTCTCCAAGCAAGTCTATCCTGTGCTACATCTACTGCATCTGGCCACTGCACACCAATTCTAACAAGATCCTGTTTGACATTGTCTGTCCACCGCATCCTAGGTCTCCCCCTTCTTTCTGAGGCTTTTAGACACACTGTTCATAACCCTATTCGCCAATCTATAATTATTCATACGGGCAACATGGCCAAACCAACGGAGTCTCTGCACAATATGCTGCTTAAAGGAGGTTGCAAACTCCTTTGTCTAACCTCATCATCAGTTACAAAGTTGAACCACCTAATGCCCAAGATACTGCGTAAGCATCTCAAAAGCATCTAGTTTCCTGTTTTCTTGTTTACAAAGTGTCCAAGTTTCACTACCATAACTAACCTAGAAAGAACCAAACTATTATACAGTTTAATTTTAGTCTTCAGGTGTATACGCCTATTTCTCCACACTCTCCATAGATTCTTAAAAGTGCCGGCAGCAATCCCTATTCGTCTGTTAATCTCATGCCGCACATCACCATTATCTGTTACATAGCTCCCAAGATAATTAAACTGTGACACCTGCTCAAGACTGCAACCATTCAGATTAACTGAATCACAGCCTGCCTGACCAATTTTCATCACTTTAGTTTTCTCTCTGTTTATAACCAAACCTACTCTACTACCAGTCTCATCAACAGCTCGAATGAAAGAGTTCATCTCATCAACATCATTTGTCAAAAGGGCTAAATCATCAGCATAATCTAAATCAGAAATTTCCGTATCTCCAGCCCCTTTAAGGCCAAAATCTTTCCCTCGAAGTGAATTTCGCATAATATAATCAATAACCAAGCAAAAGAGAAAAGGAGACAAAATGCACCCTTGTCGAACACCAGAAGTAATGCTAAACCAATTGCTACAAGCCTTACCAACTCTCACACACGACTCAGTGTTATTATAGAGAGCTTTCATTATGTTAACTAACTTGTCTGGTATACCATATGATTTCACAATCAACCACAAATTATGACGATCAACAGAGTCGAAAGCCTTTTTGAAATCAACAAAGCTAGCAACCAAAGGTTTCTGAAACTCTAAACATTTCTCAAGAATCTGCCTAAGTGAAACTATCTGATCCACACATCCCCTACCACTTCTGAATCCACATTGCTCATCACGCAATTGACTGTCAACCAGATTCTTAATTGTATTAAGCACAATCATGGAAAGAACTTTACCTGGAACAGAGAGTAGGCTGATACCCCTATAGTTATCACAAGAAGTGCGATCACCTTTTTTGAAAATAGGGATAACAATAGCTCTGGTAAAATCCTTAGGAACCATGCCTTTATCATAAAAGATATTCAGAATTTCAGTCATCCAAGTGGTAACCGAAACATTCCCAGCTCTAAGCATTTCGGTAGTAATTTCATCTACCCCTGGGGATTTATGTAGTTTAAGTTTAGAAGCAGCCAAAATAATTTCAGATTGCGTTTTAGAGCCAACATTAAAGCCACCAATGCATCTATCATCATTGCAAACAATGGGAGTAGAACTAACTGCGTTGTTTAGAACATCACTGAAATGCTCAGCCCACCTAGCCATGACAGAATCCTCCCCTTCTATAACCTTACCTTGTTTATCCTTCGATCCTTGTTTGCCTGTCCATTTTCTACCACACAAAACGTTAACTATCTGGTACAGCTCTCTGCTGTTGTGTTGTCTAACTGCTTTCTCGACTTTGTCAGCCAAACCATCAAGCGAAAGATTCTTATCAGCAGCTAACTGATAATTTACACCTTTATTTAGTTCTCTGTAATGCTTTCTATTAGGACTAGTAGGGTATTGATTAAGGACATTCCTGCAGTTCTTTCTTTCCGAAATAAGCTCAAGTGCCTTATCACTCAGATAATTCTGCCTCTTCTGCTCCTTTTTTCCTAAAAGAGTACTGTTAGTGTCCAAAAAAGCCTGTTTAAAATGATCCCATTCTTCCTCAACTTCAGTAGTAAGCAAACCATGACTGTCATAATGACTAAGTAACCTATTATGGTAATCTTTGGCTATAACTGGATCTTTCAGAGCTTCAGTATTAAAAGTAAATTTTTTAACCCTAGCACAACACTTTTTAAGTTTAAGTTGCAAGACACTTTTAACAAGGTAATGGTCAGATCCAATTTCAGCTCCCCTATATGCCCTGGTATTCCTAACAGAACTAGCCCATTTGCTGTTAATTAATATGTAATCAATCATATTCTTATGCAGCCCATCAGGTGAAACCCATGTGTACTTATGTATGTCGCGGTGTTTGTAATAAGTGTTAGTTATTCTGAATCCATTGAGTTTACTTAGGCATATACATCTAAAGACTAAAATTAGACTGTGTAATAATTTGGCTGTTTCTAGGATTAGTTATGGTAGTGAAACTTGGATGCTTTGTAAACAAGATAAGAGGAAACGTGATGTTATTGATTCTAGATGCTTATGCAGTATCTTGGGCATTAGGTGTTTTAACTTTGTAACTAATGATGAGGTTAGGCAAAGGAGTCGGCAACCTTCTTTAAGAAGCATATTGTGCAGAGAGAGACTTTGTTGGTTTGACCATGTTGCCCGTATGGATAATTATAGATTTTCTATTAGGGTTATGAACCCTAGTAGTGTGCCTAAAGGCCTCAGAAAGAAGGGGAGACCTAGGATACAGTGGGCAGACAATGTCAAACAGGACCTTGTTAGAATTGGTGTGCAGTGGAGAGATGCAGCAGATATAGCTCAGGACAGATATGCTTGGAGAACTAAATTGTGTGGTCTGGTTGGACCTCTGTAGTCTATGACTGCTTGAGGATGATGATGATTTATATTTTTTTTCAAACTAGTGTTTCAATAATATAATTTTTCAATTGCATAATGCATGGCTCAAAAACTTTTGTATGAATCTAGGAGACAGATACAAAATTTGGAAACCAGACAATTTTCTGAGACTTAGGATCTACCAGTTTTGGAGCTCGAGGGGAAGAAACATTCAGAGAAACATTTTCAAAAATAATTAAGGAGAGTATTAAATAACTAAAGCATGTATTTCTTAATAACATAATAATGATATTAAAAATAATCTCTGATTTGTTGTGCCATGCAAATACTTTGTAATTATCAAACTGAAGTACCAAAAGGTTGGCGAGGATGTTCACATAACTTGTGCTGGTGACGGAGATCTCAGTAGGTATGAAGGGCCTCAAGTAAGCCCATGTCAATGCACCCCAAACTGTTACACCACCTCCACCTGCCCCTGTGACCCCAACTTGGCAAACTGGGTTCATCGCTTCATGTGGTTTATGCCATACAGCACCCTCCCATCAGCATGATAGTTGAAACCATGGTTCATCAAACTAGATGATGTGTTCCAGTCCTCTGCACTTCAGTTACGAGAGGCATTTGCAAACTGCAGCCTAATCTTTTGGTGCCTTGCAATCAACAAGGGGATATGATGTGGACATTGACTGTCATAGTCTAGTTTTTCCATGGAACGATGGGTAGTATTTGTGCATAAGCTTGTGGATGCGCCTTCATTCAATTCCGACATTATCTGCACCAAGGTAGCCATGCAATTCCTTGCAATGATGTGGGACAGTCTATGCTCACTTCAAGTCAATTGTACCTTTATGTTCACATTTCTCCTACTGGTTGGAATTATGCCGTATTTCACGTAGTCTTGGTAAACAGATGCAATGGTCTGAGTGGAAATCCCAATAGTTCAGTAGGTACGTGATTGAATAACTGGCCTTCCTCACACCTACTATCTGACCACAGTCAAACATGCTTCTGTCACTGCCCTTACTCATGATTACTTTTCCGTGACTGGTTTCTAGTGTGTAGAGATCTGCTCTATTTATAGGCATTGCCAATTTCAGCATACCGCATGATTGGGAGTGATACTTCAACTTTTCATATTGTTATAGGGGTGTATATAATAATTTATCCATTCAGTGTATGAATGAAAATAAAAATAAATACCCCCTCAAGCAGCTGCTTGCCACAGAGGTCTGACAGGAGCCTGTCAGTTTATATGCCAGAGTAGAAGGTCTGAGAGGATGGCAGGACCTCAGCAGAAAAACAATACAAACATCCATGCCTTACCCGGGGCTCGAACCCAGGTCCCTTAGATCAGTAGCCAAGCGCGCTAACCACTCGACCACGGGATGGCTTGTATGAATAGTGGGGACAAAATTAAAATAGTGTAAGACTGTCATTATATGAGTTTTCATTTGACACCTAACTTGTAGTTGGAATACTTTCCAACCTCGCATTTAGAATTGGAACATATAGTAGAATGACTTTCACTTTTCCTATTTTTTAGAAGGGAAAAAGAAGCTTGGGGATCTTTTTTATAGCTTATTACACTCCCCATGTCACAAGCTGTCATATGACACATAGCTTGTTACTTTCTGCTCTTGCATTCAGGAGATAAAGGGGAATGATCAGTTTCATATTTCCCTCCATTTTTAGGAGGGAAGAAAGCATTGGGGGTAATTTTTCACAGTCTATAACACTCCCCTCATCACAAGCTTTCATTTGACATATAGCTTGTTACTTTCAGTACTCGTGCTCTGGAGATATAGTGGAAGAATAGTTTTCATATTCTCCTTTTTTAGGGGGAAAGAAAGCATGGGAAGTCAATTTTTTTTAATAGCTTATGACACTCCCTGCATCGTAAGTTTTCATTTGATACATAAATCATTGTTTCTCCATCACATTCGAAAGATATAGTGGAACAACTGCGTTTTGACAAATCCACAAACCCACAAGCTGATAAATGACAAAGCAAAAATTAATAGGAAGATAGGTAAAAATGCTTGCTCTTTTATTCAAAGAAATTCCTGCATCATAATTAACATAATATATGATGCTGTGTATCCATAATGCATTGTTGTCTTAAATTTTTCATAAAAGTGTTGAATGTTGAAGTAATTGAAGAGACTTTCCATAATCAGTGGATGGCTTTGTTAGATGGTCATAACTTTGACTTTACACAAGATAGTACAATGAAACGAAATCTTCCCGAGTGCAATAAACAAATATGTATCGAGAGAAAAAGCAAAAATGTTCTCTTTCAGGTGAGAGTCATTTCCATGGTATTAATTTGGTTAAGCAGTGAGATCTGAGCAGCTTGTTAGCAGTGGGATCTGTTAAGCAGTGGGATCTTAGTTGCTTCATGGTTTTATTAATTTATGTTGTCATTTTATTTATAAGTAAACATATTACTAATCTTTATTCTTTTGTGTTTTTTTCTGTATCTCAGGGTTTACATTTTACAAATCATAATTATTAATTTGGGTCAGAAAGTAAAGATATATATGAAATTGTAAAAAAAAAGATTAGCTTTCTTCATTAGGTCAAGTAAAGCCAAAAATGTTGAAAAATATCTTGTAATTGCACCATCCAGAAGAACTGTTTGAAAATCAAATGAAAGTCACAGGGAGGATGTATGATTCCTTCCTGGATTCAGTGATTAAGGTGATGGACAGTGGTTTAAAATTCCAATCAATTGTACTTTCAGTACTCATGGTGAGGTGCAGAAGACCCCGATGCAAACACAGAGGGCTCTCACTAGCCCAGAGTCATCTTTATCAATTAGCTGTCAGCAGTTGCCCCTACAGTATGTAGCAAAATTGTGATCCCTGCCCAGCCATCCTTCTCGGGATTATGTTTTCAATCATCAGTAGAAAATGTTTTATGAGAATTTCCCAACTGCTATTCTTCCATTCTGTTTGCATGTCTTTTTTTTCCCTTATATTTATTTCATTTCATTGAACGTTTTAGGGGTAAACTTCCTTTGGTCAAAGCAGCAGGATATCTGAAACCCCATAGTTGGGAATAAACTAGAACAGTAGTTCCCAATTATGGTGGAGAAAGCGTCAAGCCACAAGGACTAACGAGTCCAAGGCCTCAAAGATATCAACATCAATCTCAATAACATTGCCCAGTTGACAGCTGAGCCACTTCTACTGTGGCTCATTGTTTTCCCTTCCTGCATCTTTTCTCTTTGCAGGACAGGGAAGGCTTTTATACCTGACTGTGTGTACCAGCAACTGTTTCACCTTGATTTCCTGCCTGTTTTTACAGATGGTTCGAAGTTCGGCATGTCTGTGGGATTTGTCTTTTACTCCTAATCGGTTCTTTTTGGCTTTGGTTGCTATGATATTATCAGCAATATCAGCAAACCAGATCCCACTGCTGTATTTCATCTTCTCTTCAGAGTTGAACACTATCAGTCTCACCTTGGACCACACAGTGGCAAAGCATCATGATCCATGTATGCTTTAAACTGACTCAGCTTGCTGCAGGCTTTGATATCAGTTCGATATCATCTTCATCCTGTTCTTTTCAAGATCCATCAGCAACTCCATCATCTGGCAGCCACAGCTATCATTCTCTTCTGTTGGATGATCGGTCATGTCAGGATCAGGGGCAATGACTTTGCAGACTCCAAGTCAGCCATGCCCCTTTCAGCTCTCTACTGCCAGGTCCATACTTGGATTTCCAGCAGGTTTTTATACTGACCTCTGGGCATAATGGTAGAGATCTTGGTTGGAACATATTGCAAACAGATTTTTCAAGATCAAGCCCATTGTCAAACCATGGCAGTCATGTTTTTGCAGCAATTGCAAGATGGAAGATGTACTTGCTTGGTTCCACTTAGGTCTTTCATTTATCACACATTAATTTCTTCTTCAGGTTGGTGATGAATGCAAGTGTGAGTTTTGTGGCGCTATTTTATACATCAAACATATTTTAATTCATTGTCCAGCTTTTTTTAACTTTGAAATGTTGACTATATTTTAACTTTCACGATTTTATGTCTGAGCTCCTTACACTCGGATATCGTTTATCTGATGACTCCTTTTTAGTACCTGTTTGCCTTTTTACATTTTACAGGATATTTTAACCATATCTGATTTTTTCGCTTTTCATCTTTTTACACTTGTTTTCAATTTTTATATGGGCTTATACACCTGTTGTTAATTTACATATTTTTTACTTGCTTTTTTAAAAATTTTACCAGGGTCTTAGAGTTTACACTTTGTATTGTTTCTTTTCTTATCCTGCTATTTTAACTTTGGTTATGGGTTTACATGACTTTTAGATCTTTATTTTTCTCCTTTACATCTTATTTGGTGCATCAAAGCTTTAGTTGCCCTTGCACCAAATAACTCCAAACAACCAACCAATCAGAGAAAGCAGATTGGCAAATGTAAGCCATATTGGTTGTGACTCCTTCACACTGTGGTTATTAAAATAGCTTCAAATTACCTACTGCATGGTAATATTCTCACTAATGTTGATTGAAATGATAACAATGCATTATGTACATTAATCTATAGTACATATTATTAATGTATATAACTAGATATATTTTTACTCGATAATAGTATATTGTTGTTTACCCAAAGGCACCAGTAATGATTTCTCCTCTATCACATATTAATAACTGAAAAGTTTCCAATAATCACCGGGGCGGAGATGGCTCAGTCGGTAGCGCGCCAGGCTCATAATCTGTAGTTCCCAGGTTCGAGTCCCAGCTGGGTCAACGTTCAGATTTATCTCTGCAAAATTCCCTGCCCTGCCCACGGTTAGTAAGTGACACCGATGGGCTTGGAAAGGCTGCTGTCCATTGAATGGGACGTTAAGCTGTGGCCCCGTGTGTGGGAGAGCCATACACTGTGCACGTTAAAGAACACGCTGGATGGCCTTGACGGGAGGCTATCATCTGTCTCCCAACAGCTGTTCCAGCGGGTCCCTTCCTCCAACCTTCTCTGACCTTTGGGGTCCTTGTGACCTGGCCATTTAGCCCATGGTGTGCAAAAAAGTGCCACTCAGAGGTAAAACAACCCAACCCAATAATCACCTAGTAGTGATACTGTAATCAGTGATATGATATCTGCGTATTGGAATATGGTTGTGGCCCACATGTTGGACTATACACTAGCTTGATTGCCCTGCCTCATGGAGGTAGATGATCCATCCTCTCTCAAATGCTGTAAACTGGTGCTATGGAGGACATACATAGTCTCTTGGCAATTGAAATGTGATGATGTTCCAACAGTCACATATGAATTGCCAGAATCTGTGGGATTGCTCAGAGTTCTAGTGGTTGCAAACTCACAGAGCATTTAATCAAAGTGACGGTATGTCTTGCCTTATAATGCCAACCCTCTGCCTGATTTGGCTGAGAGTGGAATCATTTGCATATTCTGCCGTGTTATGCTTAACTGACAAATTGCATAAAAATTGGATCACTTTTACAGAGTGGGTTAGTTTCAATATCACAAAGTACTTTGGACTGGTTGCTATCACATCAGTCCAGTGTAATTTGACTTGTTTGTTTTAATGATATTTGAGCAATGCACTGCACCATGCTTGAGGTTACCAGATAGATTATCAAATTGTTTCATAATGCTTTGCAACACATCTAACTATGGTGATGATAGCACTTTATGGTAATACACACATCAGTTTGAAAACAGTAGTAATTCAATATTAGTAGGCCTCTCATTGGAGGCTAATTTCACCATGTTCTTACACATCCTTGAACTTAATCCAATATAGCTATACTGACTAGTATGATAATATGATGGAACTTTAATTATTAGATTAATCCTGTAAGAACAGATTAGCAAGGATTTGTTATAAGATGAAAATTGTTCAATACTTTATTATTGTCCATTAAAAATAATGTGCAAATTAACTTGTTTCAGGAGGCAGAAAGATTAGAGCCAAGTGATGATTCATCAGGCTATTCTTATATTGACTATAGTGAAAAACGCTCCTTACCCATCTCTATTCCAGATTATAATTGGACTGAAAAAGGAGGAGAAAAATTTGTGGTAAAGTATATATTTCTCAGTAAATGCCTGTGATCAGTTTTGTTACTCTAAACTCAAAATTAGTGTTTTTTTGGGGGGTGGGTGGAGTGGGGGTGGAGATAAAACTTGAATAGGTTTCCCAATTACTGAAATATACCACTGGACAGGAAAGGTTAAAATTATATTCTATGTGGAATAAAATTTTATAGTTCTACAATTTACCAAAATCACAGTGAACATATTTAATAAAACATACACTATGTATGTAAATAAAACATAGCAGAAGTACAGCAGCATAATCTGGCAGTAATAACCATCTGGCAACAATGATATATCAGGATATATGGTAACAAATAATTACAAGAAGGCTGCCAAAATGGCATATAAGCTATATTTCAGTTACAGAGGTTAGAAAACTCTGTACCATAAGTATAGACAAATGTCTTATATACCATTTTGGCATCGATCTTGTAAATTCTTGTTAACATATATCCTTATATGCCATTGTTGCCATTACTGTTAGATTTTGCCCAAGATACTTTGTAAGCATCTAGTTTCCTGTTATCTTGTTTACAAAGTGTCCAAGTTTCGCTACCATAACTAACCTTAGAAAAACCAAACCATTATGCAGTCTAATTTTAATCTTTAGGTGTATATGCCTATTTCTCCACACTCTCAATAGATTCTTAAAACTCCCAGCAAGTAATCCCTATTTGCCTGTTAATCTCATTCTGCACATTATTAGTATCTGTTAAATAGCTCCCAAGATATTTAAATGGACACCTGCTCAAGACTGCAACCTTTCAGATTAACTGAATCACAGTCTGCCTGACCATTTTTAATACTTTAGTTTTCTCTCTGTTTATAACCAAACCTACTCTACTACCAGTCTCATCAACAGCTGTAATGAAAGAATTAATCTCATCAACATTTATATATATATACATACAAAATCCTCATATAACCATGGGCTCTGGAAGTTTTACCAGATGACAGTTTTCCTCTCCACATGTTTGTTCTGAGTACAGCTGCTGCCTTTGACCACTGTAGACCAATTCTAGCAAGATCCTGTTTGACATTATCTGCCCATCGCATCCTAGGTCTCTTCCTTTTCCTGAAGCCTTTAGGCACATTGTTCATAATCTTCTTTGACGGTCTGCAGCTGTGCATATGGGCAACATGGCCAAACCAGTACAGTCTCTTTCTGCAAAATATATTCCTCAAAGGAGGTTGATGACTCCTTCTAACCTTATGATATTACTTACAAAGTCAAACCACCTAATGCCCAAGGTACTGCACAAGCATATAGAATCAAAGGCATCAAGTTTCGTGTTTTCCTTCTTACAAAGAGTCCATGTTTCATTACCACAACTAACCTTAGAAATAACCAAACTTATGCTGCAATAATTTTAGTCTTTAGGTGTATATGCCTACTTTTCCACATTCTCCATAGATTCTTAAAAGTGACAGCTGCAATCCCCATTATTTTATTTATATCATGCCACACATCACCAGTATCTGTTACATAGATCCCAAGATAATTAAACTGAGATATTTGTTCAAGAGTGCAGCCATTCAAAGCAATTGAAGCACTATCTGCCTGACCAAATTTCATCACTTTAGTTTATAATCAAACCTACTCTACTACCAGCCTCATCGACAGTCCAAATGAAGAATTCATCTCATAATCACCATTAGCCAACAAGGCCAAATCATCCACATAATCTAAATCAGAAATTTTCAAATCTCTTGACCATTTAAGGCCAAAATCTTTTCCTTGCAAAGAATTTTGCGTAACATAATCATTAATCAAAGTAAAGAGAAAAGGAGACAAAATGCACCCTTGTCAAGTCTACTAGCAATGCTAAACCAATCGCTCGAAACCTTACCAACTCTCACAAATGACTCAGTGTTATTATAAAGAGCTTTCATTACACTAACTAGCTTGTCAGGTATTGCATATGATTTAACAATCAACCACAAATTACGTCGATCAACAGAGTCAAAAGCCTTTTTCAAATCTACAAAGCTAGCAAACACAGGTTTCTTAAACTCTAAACATTTCTGAAGTATCTGCCTAAGTGAAAATATTTGATCAATACATTCCCTTACCACTTTTGAATCCACACTGTTCATCATGCAGTTGTGTCCATCAACCAAATTCTTAATTCTATTAAGTATAATCATGCAAAGAACTTTACCTGGAACAGAAAGTAAACTAATTCCCCTATAATTATCTCAAGAACTGCGATCATCTTTTTTAAAAACAGGGATAATAATAGCTCTAGGAAAATACTTAGGAACAACACTTTTATCATAAAAATATTCAAAATTTCAGTCAGCCATGTGACAGCACAAGTGCTCCCAGCTCTGAAAATTTCAATGGTGCTTTCATCCATCCCTGGGGATTTTTGCAGTTTTAATTTAGAGATAGCCAAAGCAACTTCAGAATGTCATATGGGGCCATCATTAAAGCCAGTAATGCATCTGTCCTCATTACAAACAACGGGAGTAGAAATAATTATATTGTTTAGACGTATCTGAAATGCTCAGTTCACCTAGTCATTACAGAATCCTAAACCGTCAACCATGTTACCATGTTCATCCCTCAATCCCTGTGTACCTGTCTGTTTCTTCCCACAGAAAACGTTAACAATCTAGTACAACTCCCTGCTGCTGTACTGTCTAACTGCTTCCTCTACTTTATCAGCCAAGCTATCTGGCCCCCCCTCGGTGTGAGTGCCTGTACGCGGTGAGGGGGACCACCCTGTGAAGGTTCCGCTGGCTCGGTTACCTTCACAGGGTCCTAAACACTCGCCTGCGTGTTTGCCGTGCGTGGAGACCCTTGTCGCAGGAAAGGAAGATCCTGGTAGTTGCTCAGAGGTCCCTGTCTTCTCTCCTCAGCTCGTGACTGGCGTGGTCCCCATTGGCCGTCTTGCCAGTGGGGAGCCTGTCTGTCGCGGGGCTGTGCAGCAGATTCTGGGGCCTCTGCTATACACTGCTTTGGCCTCTGCTTCCGGTAACGGGGACTCCTGGGGTGGCCCCCCCAGGAGCAATCGGCTGGTAGGCAGGTCCTGCTAGGGTCAACTGTGCAGAACGGTGAGTAACCTTGCCCACGGTCCGGGTACAGGTTTGCAAGTTTCCTCACAGATTATTTTCCTTTTGTCATTATCCTTTATTTGTGAGGCCAGTTTGGCCATTCACAATTTTGTTATATTACGCTTTGTTTCATTCGTGTAGAATGTTTTTGTTCTGCACATTTCTCTTTTTATTTTCCTTCTATTTATTTGTGAGGGCTTGGCTCACTGTCTGTATGGGTATAGTGCCTGTGTAGCCCTGGCACCCGACTGGGCGTCCCCTTGTTGGGCTCCGTGGAGGGTGGGGACAGCAGGCACTGAACCACACAAAACAAAAAATGAGAGAGAATGATGAAATTAATGCGATCACTGCCAACAAAAGGGTTCGACACAAGCCCCCATCTTCCTCGTCTTTGTTATCACCGTCGTCGTCTTCTTTGTCTGTGTCTTCGTTCCCGAGATTCCTGATCATCCACTCCATGGGTGATCAGGTACTTGGGGACATGTCCCCTTTTTTTGTCAACAAAGGTTTGAAAGGTCTTGCGGGAGAGCCAAAATCCGTCAAGCGCTTACGATCTGGCGACTTGCAGGTTGAGACCGCTTGTTCAAAACACTCCGAACTGCTCCTGAAAGTCAAAGGAATTGGTGGGGTGGCTGTCGAAGTCACTCCCCATAAAACTTTGAATTCCTCTCGGGGTGTGATCACCGAGTGGGGCCTCCTCAAAGTCACTGAGGAGGAAATCCTCTCAGAGCTCACACCTCAAGGAGTAATAGCGGTCCACTGGGTTTCGACATGCCGTGATGGGAAATTGGCACCCACCCGGGTGCTGATTGTGACATTCAACACGCCACGCCTGCCTTCTTCCATCAAGGCAGGTTATTTGCATTGTGAGGTCCGACCGTATATACCGAACCCTCTGCACTGTTTTCAGTGTCAGATATATGGTCATGCCCGCACAGCGTGCAGGGGCAAGCCCACCTGTGCTCGCTGTGGCAGTAAGGATCATCTTGATCCTGACTGCACAGCAGAAAAGGCATGCTGTGTGAACTGCAGTGGCGAACATCCAGCGTACTCCCGTGACTGTCCGAAGTGGAAGGAAGAAAAGGAGGTACAATGCTTCATGGTAATGAACAACATCTCATACACTGAAGTGAGAAAGCTTGCTGCACCGCCCACCCCACCTGGCAAGGTTTCCTATGACAGTGCAGTCATTGGGAAGCCCATCATTCCAATGACTTCGGTGGCGGTGCAGACCAACATCAGTGTACCACCAACTGAGTCTTTTTCGCCCGCAGCCAAGTATCTCCTTACGCAGGCGAAACCGATGGTGGTGTCGACTTCGACATCAACCCCGGTTTCCATTCCTGCAGCTCAGCCTTCCACCTCCACCGGAAGGCCTCCTCCTCCCCGTCCTCAGACAGCAAGACCTTCCAAACCTAAGGGGCCCCCACTGGGGCCCAAAAAGAAAATCACTGCACCACAAAGGGTGGTCACCGATCCATGCCCCTCGGACGATTCCGCGGACATGGATACTGACCGCCCCCATTCACTAAACCGTCCTCTGCGGCGGTTAAGTTGAATAGGAATTCACCGTCCGCCCACTTTTCTAAGTCCTGAGATGGCCACACTCCTACAATGGAATTGTCGTGGATTCCAGAGGAATCTTGATGACATCAAGGCCCTCCTTCAGGCACACCAGCCCATCTGTGTGTGCCTGCAGGAGACATACTTGCAGCCAGTGACAGATCCCACGATTTGGCACTTTTCACTAGTTCGCCGGGACCGGGATGGAGATGGTTCAGCTCGTGGGGGTATCGCAATCCTCGTGAGCAACCATTCTCCATTCCAGGTCGTACCCCTCACCACCAACTTAGAGGTGGTAGCCATCTGTCTCTTCATGGGGTTCTCGCTGACTGTCTGCTCTGTATATCTTCCACCTGGGAGCATCGTCTTCCAGGAAGACCTTGATGATCTCGTCTCGCAGCTGCCGTCCCCCTTCCTCATTTATGGGGGACCTCAATGGACACAGTCCACTTTGGGGCAGTGCTGACACCAACGGGAGGGGCGGGGTCCTGGAGCAGTGGCTCCTGGATCCTTCTCTCTCCCTGTTGAACACTGGTGTCAGTACTTACTTTCACTCCCCAGCCCTTTTTTCTTTCACTGCCATTGACCTTACCATCTGCTTCTCCTTGATACTTCCACTCTTTACATGGGAGGTCGAGGACAACCCTTATGGAAGCGATTACCTCCCCGTGGTGTGCACCATCTCCCGTGGGGGGCCTTGTAGCCCTTCACGCGTCTCGCGGTGGAGGCTCAATCGGGCTGACTGAGGTGGTTTCAAGCTGCTATCTGAGCTCGATGACCACTCTGTCAGCCAGGAGCCCATCAATGTGGCAGTAGCGGAAATAACGGACTGTATCGTAGATTCAGCTGCATCAACAATTCCTCAAACTTCTACACGGTTTCCTCGCTTTCCAAAACCGTGGTGGAATCCAGATTGCACCGCAGCTCGTAAGGCTCAGAACAAGGCTTGGGGATGTTTTGGAGATATCCAACAACCCCCAACCTCGAAAAGTTCAAACGCACCAGAGCAAAAGCTCGTTTCATCCGACACCAGAGCCAGAAGGAATCTTGGATCAAGTATACGTCTCTATCACCCACACGACTAGTTCTAAGGTCGTGTGGGATAAAGTCCGGAAGATGGGTGGGAACTACATGTCCCACTCGTTATCGATCCTGGAGCACAATGGACAGACAATTTCTGATCCCAAAGCAATTGCCGACACTCTGGGGGAGTCATTCTCCTCCATCTCTTCATCTTCCTCTTACTCCCCCCGAGTTTCTGGCCCAGAAGGGCAGGGCGGAACGCTCTCCGCTGTCTTTCCACTCGAATGGCCTGGAGCCTTACAACAGGCCATTCACAGCGGAGGAGCTTCGCCTTGCTCTGCATTCTTCTCGTGCCTCTGCTGTAGGGCCAGACAATGTCCATTATGCCATGCTCCAACATCTTTCACCATCTAGTGAGGATCGGCTGCTCCATCTCTTCAATCGCATTTTTCTTGAGGAGCAGTTTTCGGACTCCTGGCGGGAGGCCATTGTCTTGGCCTTCCCGAAGCCAGGAAAGGATTCCAAGATTCCTTCCAGTTATCGTCCCATTGCGTTGACGAGCTGCTTGTGCAAGGTGTTGGAAAGAATGGTAGATGCCTGACTCATCTGGTATTTAGAACACCACAACCTTCTTTCCAACACCCAGGGTGGCTTTCGCAGGCAACGGTCAACTCTTGACCATCTGATACACCTCGAATCGGCTATCAGAACCTCATTTTTACATAGAGAGCACCTGGTGTCAATTTTCTTCGACATCGAAAAAGCTTACGACATGGCTTGGAGATTTGGCATTCTTCGTGACCTCCACAGTTTCGGCTTGAGAGGTCACATGGCGATCTTGGTCTCCAACTTCTTATCGACACGTTCTTTTTGTGTCCATGTCGGTAACACTCTGTCGTGGCCGTATCCCCAAGAACAGGGGGTGCCACAAGGCTGCGTGCTGAATGTTACGCTTTTCGCTGTCAAGATTAATTCTATTACTAGACAACTTCCTCCATCAGTAGGCAATGCCCTCTATGTTGATGACTTTAGCACCTTTTGCTCTTCTTCCAGCATGAGGGTCACTGAAAGACAACTGCAGATTGCCCTGAACAATCTTTCGGTTTGGGCGACGGCAAACGGGTTTCGGTTCTCCCCACAGAAGACCGCTTGTGTGCACTTTTGCCACAAGCGTAATCTTCATCTGGATCCCGAGCTGCTGCTCGGGGGTAACATCATTCCAGTTGTGGCGGAGACCAAGTTTCTCGGTCTCATATTCGATTGGAAATTGACCTTTTTACCACACATGCGTCATCTCAGGTCCAAGTGCACGCGGGCACTGAACATTGTCAAGGTCCTCTCCTCCCTTTCTTGGGGGGCGGACCGATGTTTTTTGCTCCGCCTGTACCGTGCACTTGTCCGATCGTAACTGGACTACGGATCCCAGGTGTACGACTCGGCCCGGGACTCGGTGGTGAAGGTGTTGGACCCCCTCCATCACCAGACTCTCCGTGTTTGCATGGGAGCCTTCTGCACTTCACCGGTCCAGAGTCTTTACGTTGAGACCGATGAACCATCTTTATCTCTTCGCCGTCAGCAGTTGTCCCTACAATATGCATCTAAATTGCAATCCCTGCCTGGCCATCCCACTTGGAACTGCGTTTTCAGTCTGAAGTGGAAAATGCTTTACACAAATCGGCCGACTGCCATTCGTCCATTTGGTTTGCGTGTCCGAGACATTAACATCAGTCTCGATAGCATCGCACAGTCGACAGCTGAGCCACTTCCACCTTGGCTCGCTGTTTTCCCTTCCTGCGATTTTTCCCTGTGCAGGACGGGGAAGGCCTTTACACCCGACTGTGTGTACCGGCAACTCTTTGCCAGCCATCCTGCTGAGCACCCGGACTTCTTGCCTGTCTTCACAGATGGCTCGAAGTCCGGCACATCGGTGGGATTGGCCATGGTTTGCTGTGATGTAATCATTGCAGACCAGATCCCACTGTAGTGTTCCATCTTCACTGCAGAGTTGCACGCTATCAGCCTCGCCTTGGACCACGTGGCGACTAAGCATCATTGTCGGTGTGTGCTTTACACCGACTCGCTTAGCTCGCTACAGGCTTTGATCTCAGTGAGGCATCGGCCTCACCCAGTTCTTACTAAGATCCGCCAGCAGTTACATCATCTGGAAGCCACAACCAGTGTTCTCTTCTGTTGGGTGCCCGGTCACGTTGGAATCAGGGGCAATGATTTGGCAGATTCTGCTGCTAGGTCAGCCATGCCCCTGTCCGACTCTCCGTTGCTGGTTCCCTATCTGGATTTCCGGCAGTGTTTCACCATCGAGCTCCGGGCACAGTGGCAGAGATCTTGGTCAGAACAGCTTACGAACAAGCTCTTTGAGATCAAACCTATCGTCAAACCATGGCAGTCTTGTTACCGCAGGAATCGCAAGGAGGAAGTTGTACTTGCTCGGCTCCGCTTAGATCATTCGTATATTACTCATTCGTTTCTTCTACGGGCGGACGACGTACCTAAGTGTGAGTTTTGTGACATCATTTTAACTATCAAACACACCTTAATATCATGTCCATGTTTTAACTTTGAACGACGTTTGTATTTTACATTTCACGATTTTACGTCCGAGCCCCTTACACTTGGACATTTGTTATCTGATCATTGTTGTTTTAATGCCGTCTTTCAATTTTTACAATTTACAGGTTATTTTACTCGTCTATAGTTTTACTCTACTGTTTATTATATATATGATTAACCCAGGTTGTTTACACCTGGTTACTTTTATTTTTACAAAATATTTCTACATTTGTTTATTGTTATTCACTGCTTGTTATTTTATTATTCTACCTTTGTCTTGTTAAATTTCTTGTTTTTTTTTAAAAAATTGGTTGAGGGTTTCATGACTTTATCTTTTTACATTTTTGACATTCGTTTGGCGCATTATAGCCTTCGATGCTAATGCGCCATTAAACCCTAAACAACCAGCTATCTGGCCAAAGATTTTTATCAGCTGCTAACTGATCCTTTACACATTTATTCAGGTCGTTGCAGTGCCATCTGTTAGGAACTAGTAGGGTGTTGATTCATATTAGTCCTGAACTTCCTTCTTTCAGAAATAAATTCCATAGCCTTATCACTGAAATAATTTTGTTTCCTATCTCCTTTTACCCAAAGGAGTACTGTTGGTTTCAAGAAATGCCTGCTTAAACTGATCTCATTCTTTCTCAACTTCGGCAGTAAGCAAACCATGATTGTCCTAATGACTAAGTAGCCTATCACGGTATGCTTTGGCTCCAACTGGATCTTTCAAACCTTCAGTGTTAAAAGTAATTTTCTTAATTTTAGCACAAAATTTTTAAGCTTCAGTTTCAAGACACTTTTGACTAGGTAATGGTCTGAACCAATTTCAGCTCTCCTGTATTATCTATTATTACTAACCAAACTAGTCCATTTTCTGTTGACTAAAATATATTTCATATTCCTGTGAAACCCAACAGGTGAGACCCATGTGTTTTTGAAATGTTCCAGTGTTTGAAGTGCATATTAGTTATTTTGAAACTGTTAAATTGGTATACCTGTAGGAGACATTCCCAATTGCCATTGGAACTACCAATGCCAAAGGGGACCTAAAACTCTTGCTCAAAGGTGAGAGTCAGTACCAACTTTAGTATTGAAGTCACCTGGCACATGATAAATATCTCCTTTCTTCACAGAATTCAAAATATCCTGTAGCTGTCTGTATAACGTATCATTTTTAATTTCATCAGAATCTTCTGTGACATTCAATTCTTTAATCTTTGTTTTAAATTTTGCTGTAAGAAATATTCCATTGATGCAGTCATATCCTAGAAGAGCATCACTGGTGTGTCTGCTGAGAAGCAAACCTACTCATTGGAGATGCTTTCCCTCCCTGAAAAGAGAAATTTAAAGTTTTTTTGAAGTATCTCACTTTCACCTGTCCATCTGGTCTCTACAAATCTAGACTTATAACACTGGAATTCCTGTGTGAGAATATCAAGAGAATAATTTCTATGCAACATCCTTACATACCTGCAGAAAGAAAATGATTAGTAGCATTTTTTTGAAGAAACTAGATTTTTTGAGAGAGATAGGATCAACAATATCAAACAGCCCCCTGAACGAAGGCATGGGGCAAAGTCTTGTTCCCCCACTGCTACAGGCATCATCTTTTCAAGATCCCTCAGATCTGCCTACAACTACCTAAATGTGTTCAGGTACCTTCGATGGCCTCTATTCACTTAGGCTGGCAACCCACAAGAAGACAGAAAACACAGTGTCAGATTCTTCCTCAACAGAGGTCCACCAGAACAGCAAGTTCAGAATCCACAATCAAGCTCAAAGTTGTAAACCAATCCAGTCTAGTAGGTATAAATGGTCAGCACCAAGACTCTGTGAAGTTGATAGCTCCTCAGCAGGGCAGAAGAAAAGAAAAAAGTGGCCATAGATGTCCATATCAGTAGGCCACACTGATCTGGTAGCCCTTCCCTTTTGTTCCCTTCCAGAAGAGACTATCTCTTTTGAAAGGTACTAATGGTCTGCACCACGAGAAGGTAGGGTTGGACATTAGGTGCTAGACCCTGACTGGTTGTGCATCGTCACTAGGGATTGGGCTAAATTATCAGCATAATCTAAAAGAAATTTTCATATCTCTAGACCATTGCAAAATCTTTCCCTTGCATTGAATTTCGCCTAACATGGTGAATAACCAAACTAAAGAGGAAAGGATACAATAAGCACTCTTGTCGAACACCAGAAGCAATGATAAACCAATTGCTACAAGCCTTACCAACTCTTACACATGACTCAGTGTTATTATAGAGAGCTTTCATTATGTTAACTAACTTGTCTGGTATGCCATACAATCTCACAAAAAAATCACAAATTATGACGATCAACAGAGTCTAAAGTCTTTTTGAAATCAACAAAGCTAGCAATCAAAAGTTTCTGAAATTCTAAACATTTCTCAAGAATCTGCCAGAGTGAAAATATCTGATCTATACATCCCCTACCACTTCTGAATCTACACTGCTCATCGTGCAATTGTCTATCAACCAGATTCTTAATTCTAGTAAGCAAAATCATGCAAAGAACTTTCCCTGGAACAGTGAGTAGCCTGATACCCCTTTACCGTATTTCTTCGATTCTAAGATGCCATTGATTGTAAGACACTCCTTAATTTCAGTACCACCAACAGAAAAAAAGTTTTGATTCTAAGGGGGGGGGGGATAAATTAAACCCTAAAATATATCTAACAAATATTTTTATTATAATAGAATTCAGTTTACTAACAACAATAGTACATATTTATCAGTAGGTATGTTACTCATCACTTCTTTCTGAATCAGTATCAGAGTCTGATTCTTCTGAGCCGTCATATCTGCATCTGAGTCAATATCAGAGTCTACTTCACATTCAGAGTCTGATTCTTCTGAGCCATCTTTATCTCTATTAACCCATAATTTATCATCTTCTGAGCCATCAAGAGCATTGGTGATGCAACATTTTTTAAATGAATGCTGCACTATTCATTTCTGGATTAGCTTTCAAGCAGTTGATACCCATTCCCCTAATTTTGATACCAGTGCTTTAATTTTTCCGGAACATGTCAGAGAAAGGTTGTCAGTCAACAGCCAGGTTCCAAGCTCACTATAATTCACTCACAGAGCTCCACTATAATGAAATATAAGTGGCTTCACGTTTGGAAAGTGCAGGAAAATACCCACACCACTTTATTCTCTAATGGAATTGGAGAATGTGATAACGGTTAAACTTGGAGGTGGGGTTTTCGAGTAAAAACAAATCGTGTGCTGCCCTGTGCAAACCGCAAAAAAAAAAAAGAAAAAAAACTGCGATTCTAAGATGCACCCCGTTTTTAGAGACGTTTATATGGGGAAAAAAGTGTGTCTTAGAATCGAAGAATACGGTAGTTATCACAAGAACTGCAATCACCTTTTTTGAAAATATGGATAATAATAGCTCTGGTAAAATCCTTAGGAACAATGCCTTTATCTTGAAAGGCATTAAAAATTTCAGTCAGCCATGTGAGAGCAAAAATGTTCCCAGCTCTAAGCATTTCAGTGGGGATTAAAGCAGTTTTAATGTAGAGTTAGCGAAAGCAACTTGAGAATGTGATATAGAGCAAACATTAAAGCCAGTAACGCATCTATCATCATTACAAACAATGGAAGTAGAACTAACCACATTGTTTAGAACATCACTGAAATGCTCAGCCCACCTAGCCATGACAGAATCCTCACCTTCTATAATCTTACCTTGCTTATCCTTCAATCCCTCTATACCTGTCCGTTTTCTACCACACAAAACATTAATTATCTGGTACAGCTCTCTGCTGTTGTGCTGTCTTACTGCTTCCTCGGCTTTGTCAGCCAAACCATCAAGCCAAAGATTCTTATCAGCAGCTAAGTGATCTTTTACACATTTATTAAGTTCTCTGTAATGCTTTCTATTAGGACTAGTAGGGTATTGATTAAGGACATTCCTGCAGTTCTTTCTTTCCGAAATAAGCTCAAGTGCCTTATCACTCAGATAATTCTGTCTCTTCTGCTCCTTTTTCTCAAAAGAGTTGTTAGTTTCAAGAAAAGCCTGTTTAAAACAGTCCCATTTTTCCTCAACTTCATACCCTACCTGAGGAGAGGTCAACTATACAGTGTCGGTGCTACTCAATATACCAATCTGGTCCTGGTGCTGACCAACAGAATGGAATATTGGCTCCGAGTTTTATTATGGATCCTGAATTTACTGCACTGGTGAGCTTCTGTGGAAGAAAACTCTTCCGCTGTGTTTTCTGTTTGTGTGTGGGTTGACAGCCCCAAGGGAATAGATTCACAGGATACTGTAATGCTTCAAAAGTATTCTAAACTTCTTCATTTTGGACTTTTTGACTAATCCAAATTAAACTAATTTTCCACATAGTATCGGGCACCAGACAAATAATCTTGCCAAGTAAAGTTAAATAAGGGTTTGCTAAGTATATTTTGTTTTATTTAGTTATAAGGAATTCAACAAATTTTCAACTTATTAAAGTTTAAATCTAATCAAAATCAATTATCATACTCAAGAGAAAAAAAATCTAAAAATCGAAATATTTCATAAAACAAAGCTTGTTTCCAAAAATAGAGACTTACCAAATAAACTGGTGAATACAATATGTTCTGAGCAACTAAAAGCTCACATTCTCTCAACTACTAGCTCCAACCTACTCCATCTCTACTCAACGACAAAAGAACTACTGACTCTCCACCAAAAACTGCATCTCAACTACTACATCTTACTAACTCGCATTTTGAGTAACTACTAATATTCTCTTTGCTCCATGACCTGATGTCACTTATAATACATGCAGCATGCAATCAACAAATATAGAAACAAAAACAGGAGAGATTCGGCCCTCCTCCCAGTCACCGACTCCAAAGTGCAACCTTTGCATTCCTAGCCTATGTGAATCAGTCTGCAAGTTATTCAGAGCCCAAAATATCAAAATTGTTTTCAACCCAGCTCCAAATCTGAAGAAAATTATCAAAAGGAACAGACAGATTTAGCCTACTTCAAAAATCAGGCTTATATCGATTTCCCTTACATTTGCCAGATAATTCTGTTATTTACTACATTGGAAAAACCATTCGTTCTGTATAAGAGAGGTTTGCAGAGCATCAAGCAGATGTCAGCCAAAATAATCTAACGATGGCCGCTGCCGAGCTAGCAGTGCAACACACAACAATAGACTGGGAGCACACCACACTGCTTGCACATGTATCCACTTTCTATGGAACCATAGTCTGTGAGCTATTGAAATAATGACCTCGCCCTTCACTACATGGAAAGAAGCTCTAAACAGCATTAACATTACCACATAGTGTCACTTCACTGAAGACGGAGCACTATCCTTGCTCTGAAAATCTTCTTAGTTTACTCCTAAAAACTTTTATCATGCAAATAGTTTGAAGGATAAACTTTTAAATTTTACTGTTCAATGACAGAGAATTTTAAGTTATTTTTTAAAAAATATAGCTATTCTATAAGTACACACTTTCATAAATTATCACATTTATAACTTAAATTTCTTATGAATGACAATTGAACATAAGTGTTAAGTGTATTTTACTTGTGAACTTAGTGTCATTTTTACCTATCTTCCTATTGCTTTTCACTTTGACATTTGTTGGTTTGTGGATTTGTCAAAACAGTTGTCCCACCATATCTTTTGAACACAATGGAGAAGCTTTGATTTCAGTGTCAAATGAAAGTTTGTGGCATGGGGGGAGTATCATAGGCTATAAAAAATTTGAACCTCTATGCTTTCTTCCCCCTTAAAAATGGGGAAATATGAAAATTATTCTTTCACTATATCTCCAGAATACGGCCAAAAGTAACAAGCTGTGTGTCAAATGAAAGCTTTTGACATGAGATAATATCATAGTCTATGAAGAAATGACCCCTCAAGCTTTCTCCTCCCCCTAAAAAGGGGGAAATATGAAAATACTTGTTCCTCTATATCTCCTGAATGCAAGTGTGGAAGTAACAAGCTATACATCAAATGAAAATTTGTGACACAGGGAGTGTCATAGGCTATTAAAAAACTGATCCCCCCCCCCCTACTTCCCTCCTGAAAAAGGGGAAAAAGGGAAATTCTGGAAAATATCTCCAGAATAGAGTGCTGAAAGTAACAAGCTATATGTCAAATGAAAGCTTCTGATATGGGGAATGTCAAATGTCCCTTATTTAGGTGTTACGAAAAAATTGAACCCCCATGTTTTCCCCCTCCCTTAACAAAGGGGAAATGTGAAAATATATCCTGAATGCAAGTGCAGAAAGCAACAAGCTATGTCAAATGAAAGTTTGTGATGTGAGGAGGGTCATAAGCTAAAAAAAATTGACCCCCCCATACACATGCATTCTTCCTCCCTAAAAAATGTGAAATGTGAAAGTCATTCTATATCTTCTGAATGCAATGGCCTACAGTTACAAGTTAGATATCAAATGAAAGCTCATGTAATGAACATCGAAAGTATTTTGAATTTTACCCCTCACTATTTTCCCCCATGATAAAAGTGGGAGGAGAGATTTTTGCAGAGTTCCCCTTTAATGAGTCATATCTCAAAGCTTGTGAAGTCTCCATTGTCATGGGCTACCTCAAACACAACTCCATAAAGGAAGAAAACTGTGGTCGATATTTATGAGTCATATATCAAATGAAAGGTTTTGAAGGTAGGTATATTTATTGACAAAGAAAAATATGTAAATAATTAAAAATTTTTAAAAAATACCAATCTTTCTATATGGGCTCTAAAAAGTAGAAAATAAACTTTAAGCATATCGATGGTGCAATCAGTCATTGAGTTCGTGTTCACCTCAAAGGAAGATAGAGACCGATTTACTTACACAACAAGATTGCTGGCACACTATCTTTCTTTAAAGTGAATACGAACTCAGTGACTGATTGTATAATTGATGTGCTTTAGGTTATTTTCTAGTTTTTTAAGGCCCGTGTAGAAAGCTAGGGGAAAAAAATAAAAAAGTTTGAAAAATACCTATCTTCCAATTGCTTTTTGTTTGATATTATTTGTCAGTTTGTCAAAACAGTCCTTCCACCATGTTTTTCCAATATGATGGAAAAACTAATGATTTATGCGCCAAATGAAAACTTGTAACGTGGGGAGTGTTATAGGCAATAAAAAACTGATCCCCATAGGTTTTCCCCCTCATAAAAAAGGGGAGAATTATGAAAATGATTGTTCCCATATATCTGTTAAATACAAGTGCAGAAAGTAGCAAGATATGTTTCAGATGAAAGCTTGTGACATGGGGAGTGTCATAAGCTATAAAAAAAGACTTCCTGATACTTCCTCCCCCCCCTAAAAAGGGGAAATGTGAAAGTCATTCTACTCTATCTTGCAAATGCTAGGGCCTACAGTTACAAGTTAAGTGTCAAATGAAAGCTCATATAATGATCATCATAAACTCTTGAATTTTGACCCCGCTATTTTATGTATATAAGATTTTAATTTTATATATTTTTTATTTTATATATATTTTATATGTTAAGATTTAATTTGAGATATGACTTGTTAAAGTCTTACCCCACAAAAATCCCCCCTTTTATCAGGGGCTCTCCCTCTGATAAAAGGGGGTATTTTTGTGGGGTAAGACTTTAACGAGTCATATCTGAAATTAAATCTTGTGCTGTCTCCTATATCATGAGCTACCTCAAACATGAATGAAAAAGGGAAGAAAAATGTGGTCTATGAGTCATATATCAGATGAAGGTTTCTGAAGATAAGTGTTTTTAATGACAAAGAAAAAAATATAAATAAAATAAAGTTTAAAAAATACCTATCTTCCTATTTGGGCCCTAAAAAATGGAAAATTAACTAAAGTATATCGATGGTGCAATCAATCACTGAGCATATATTCACTTCAAAGGAAGATTGTGCACTCATTTACCTACTCAACAAGATTGCCAGTGCCCTTCTCCCTTTGAAATGAACGTGAACTTAGCAACTGATTGCACCATCAATATTCTGTAGATTTATTTTCTACATTTTAGGGTGCATATTGGAAGATAGGTGTTTTTAAATTTTTTATTTATTTATATTTTAAATTTATGTGTTTTGAGTTGTATATAATATCATTTAAAAAAAGTAAAAATCATGTAGCCTACATTTCAGCAATTCTTCAATGAGAATATATGATGACATAATATGCATTTAAATTAACTGTTAGAGTTAGTTTCCGAAGTTGGTGTAGTAATATGTTATTCAGTAAGAAACAAATATCTTTTCAGGTTTTTAATATTTACATGGCAGGAAGACATTTATGTTCACGAAGATATCGGGAGTTCTCAAATTTGCATGTTAATCTTAAAAAAGAGTTTCCAGACTTCAGTTTCCCTAAACTCCCTGGAAAATGGCCATTCTCTCTTTCTGATCAGCAACTGGATGCCCGGAGGAGAGGCTTGGAACAGTATTTGGAGAAAGGTATACTAAATTAAAAATCAATCCAAAGTGAATGCACAGTATTCCCTGTTAAGATAGACATCAAACATTAATTAATAGATTCTGAAAAAAATTCATTGCCGACACGGTGGGAATCAAACCCGCATCTCTCCAGAACTAAAAAAGTTGCATCTCCTTTAGTATAGATGATTAAGAGATGAGTAAGAAGATTTATAAGATCTTATTCTGAAAAATTTCATTGTCCGACACGTGGTACAATGGTAGCGCGCTCTGGTATGAATCTGGAGAGATGCGGGTTCGATTCCCACCATGTCGGCAATGAATTTTTTTCAGAATCTGTTAATTAAGGTATATTAAATTTGCAAATTGCCCTTGTGTTATGGAACGATGACAAAATTAGGGGTATATAATAATGATGTCCCTGTTTGCTGCTTAATACAAGAAATAAAAATTTTTTAAAATATAAATTGTTAATATCATTCATTTTTAGTAATTAAAAGACAATGTTGCAAAGTTTCTAAATATCCTTTACTGAAAATTTGTAAAAAATTAGTTTATGAGCATAACTTTTATTTATAAAAGACATCTGATTCATGTATCAGCTTTTTTACCATTAATCTAATCACTACCACTATACTATATGTTGTTGTAAATGAAATGACCAAATTGTTAGTGAAACATTCAGCCGCTATAACTTTGTTGAAAATAACTTAAAATACACACCAACAGATTCAATACACTTCTGCCACTTCAAAACAAGTGCATTTGTGCTGTTGGTAAAAAAAAAAATCTAAGTTCCTGGAAGTGGTGAATTCTTCGAAGACGTTTTTAATTGCTGTCTCATTGCTGAATGTTTTTCAACACTGTAAGAAATGGTCGAGATGCTTGAAGAAAAGGTAGTCAGTTGGCGATAGGGTTGGTGAATACACTGGGTGAAGAAGAGTCTTGTACTGTAACTGATGGAGTTTCCGGACTATTATTTGTAAGATGTGAGGTTGGGCATTATCATGGAACAGTAGGACACCATATCTATTGACCATTGACCAATGCAGGCTGCTTCTTTCATAATTTGTTATGCATTTTTTGGAGTTCTACACAATATTCTCTGCATTTATTGTTTTACCTGGTTTTAGGAATGAATAATACCATCTGCAGACCACAAAATGATCACCATAAAACCTTCTTTGGGTCAAGATTAGGCTTGGACTTGTGTTTGAGTGCTTCGACAATGTTCAGCCCTTTAGCAGAACATCGATGACTGTTACATATGATCTGGTTTTCATCACACATTACAGTTTTATGCAAAAACGAATCTCTTTCATTTCGTATGAGAATGGAAGTGCACACTTCAAGTCAACTTGCCTTATGAATATTTTAATTCATGCAGAACCCATTTATTCAACTTCTTCAATTTCCTGATGGTTTTGAGATGCTGGGAAACTGTTTACCCTTACTGTGTTGGGTTTCTGAACCTGAACTCACTGTAGTGGCCAGATTTATTTTAAAGTGTTTTCAGTAAATAAAGTAAACAACTTTAGAACCTCACCTGAAGTAACTAATGAAGAGTAATATGTCATGTTATATATGAGAATACAGAGCATTTAATTGTGCTTAATAAACTGACAAAATTTCGAAAAAAAAATGGTAGGTGAAATTTTTTAAGCATTTTTTCTAAAACATTGCAAAATTTTACTGTTTGTTTCCACTTAATCTTTAGTAAAATTTCAAATATATATATATATTTCCCATTTTTCTATATTATCTTATTTTTCTAATATAAACAGTTCACAATATTTTGATTATTGCTTAAATCTTTCATTTATTTCGTTTTTTCTAAATTATTTAGTCATTTATTCATATTCTTAGAGTTTTGACAATTGACACACTCTAAGCCTAAGTAAAGCAGTGTCATAAAAATAATTTTGCTTTTAAAGCTAGATAATTTAAATAAGAAATGAAAAATATATCAGAAAAGTTATAAAGAACTATGAAATAAAATTGAAAAAATGTTTCAGAGCATTTAAAGTTTATTTGATGCACTGAATTTGAAAATGAGTCAATTTATTATGAAGATGCATAACTGCTATGGAAATGTTTAATTCTAAAATTTTAGCAGAAATTTTGGTTAAAAATTTTAATTTCCTGACCTTAATTTGTTTATGTGCTTTAAATGCACTTAAAAATATTGATGAAGACCTGAACTGAATTGGCATTATTTGATGTTGTCTACAGTGACTAAACATGTGCATCCAACTCAAATAGATTTATTTTTAAAATTTATCATAATTTCTTCAAGCGGAATCAACAGGTAAAAAATTTATAGATTTAAATGTTATTTTTGATATTTAATTAAAAACAGTTGAAAAAAATTTCATATTTCTATTTGAAAATTTGTTTTTTCATGACCTTGTACTACAGGAGCAAAACTTTGCTCTCCAACCACTAGAATGGGAAAGATGAAAGCTATTCTTTGGGCTTCAACACTAAGGGTATATATAATACACATAATTTGCCTGCGATATCTCATACCGTTTGGTGTGTTGTATTCATTTAAATCCTTTGATTGTTATCAATTGCTTCTTCAGGTCGACCATGTGGTTGATTTTGAAGGCTGATGTTGTCCAATCAAAAATTTTCAAACCAACATCATGTTGTCCATTCACTAGCTGTGCCTTCCCCAAATGCTGCATTGCTTGCATGTGTATGCACTTACCATAAAATCTGCTGGCAAAAGTCTTTCTGTGTTATTAGTAAGTGGGTTTCATGATTTAATATAATGTATCACAAGGGCCATCTGGTAACATTTTCAGTTTTCAAAACATCAAAAACTTCATGCAGCTGCAAAATCATCCATTTTTTTTTATGCAGCAACCTTATAGCTTTTAGTTCTCAAACCATTCTCAGTTGTGAAACAAAAGAAATGAAATAGGTAAAAATTTAATTTACACATAACCACTGTCTATATTTGAACAAATAAGTTGTGGGCTACATATGTTCAGAAACAAGTTTCAATCTATATATATAAATACCCCCTCAAGCAGCTGCTTGCCACTTACCATACAGTAATATAAGGAAGTTGAAAGTAAAGTTGTTTCAGTTAACCAATTAACAATATTGCAGTAAATAAACTTTAACTAATAAAGCTATTACTGTTAAATACATTTAAGATTTAGTATAAATAAGAGCTATTATTATCATTTCATGTGGTATAGAACAGTCTTCCAATATTCTGAAAATTCTGACACATTCAATCAAGATTCATTTGTTATTGATTATGCAATATCCAATACTAGTCATCAGATGTTGATGTCTTTTTATTTTGCCTTGATGTCATTACAGCCATAAGATGGTAAACATTAGAGTCCATTTTGAAGTTAATTACATGATTTCTTGATGAGATGTCCATCCAAAAATTTCAGGTGGTATTTAATAGCTGGCCTGTTGAGTTGGTTGGTAGATGGTCCATTTAATAACTCTTATCTGCACTGGTTTCCATAAATTTAGGAAAATCCCTATGTTAAGTCAGTAGGAAACACGTCAAAGCTCTATATCTTCCGAAATAAGTTTTTTTGTTTCGAAAAATGTGATTGCAGATAAAGATCTTAATCAAATAAATCAATATCTCGATTTTCAACAATGTTCGTTCAGTATTTAATGAGTTATGGAAGTTTGAATATTTAGCGATAACAATGCCAGCCACAAAAATTGACTTCAGAAGTTAATTAAAACTTAGTAATAAGTATTGTATCAAAGTGTTTAATAAAATATATTTGTATTTTAGAACTTTGTGTAATAAATTCTTTCATTATTCTTCAGTTTTGTATAAGTTTCTTAAGACTGGCATTGCTGTTGTTAAATATTCAAACTTACATAACTCATTAAGTACTGAACGAATATTGTTGAAAATCGAGATATTGATTTATTTGATTGAGATCTTTACCTGCAATCACATTTTTTAAAACAAAAAACTTATTTTAGAAGTTATAGAGCTTTGACATTAGCTTCCCATTGACTTAACATAGGGATTTTCCTTAATTTATGGAAATCAGTGTATTATAATGGTATGTTAGCTGTTATCAAAACAGATTTTTACAAGGCCTTTCTTCATAAATTAATACATCGAAATGCTAAAATTCATAAGTTCCAACAAAAGATTTGTAACTTCTAAATGAACACTCATAACATTTCATCAAATATGACTTTAGACTGTGGTATTTTGATGCAGAATTAAGTTTTTAACATTTCCCAGATCCAGCTATTTTTTCACTCATATCAGACAAAAATAATTAACTTTAGAACTTTTTTGTCAAATAACTAATAAAAGGAATTATGGCATGTTGTAGTTATATGCCAAATTAATTAGCATTTAATTCTAGATTATCTGAAAATAAAATATTTAACATAAAAGATTAGTTTTATTTTAATAGGACTTATTTAGAGTCATGTAGTAAAAAAAATTCATCTGGCAACACAAATAAAAATTTATTTCAAAATTACTTATATGCAGAAATGATTATAATACACATGAATAGAAATAATAAATAACCTCTCAAGCAGCTGCTTGCCACAGAGGTCTGACAGGAGCCTGTCAGTGTATATGTAGAAGGTCTGTGAGGATGGCAGGACCTCAGCAGAAAAACAGCACACACATTCATGCCTTACCCAGGGCTCTAACCCAGGTCCCTTATATGAGTAGCCAAGAGTGCTAACCACTAAACCACGGGACATCCATGAATAGAAAGGCTATTTATTTCTGAATAACAAAAGAAATTTTTTTTTGTTTTAAGTAAATATTTCTCTTGTTTTGTAATTTTTTTCTCTGTACAATACTTTAAAAAAATTCCAGGCTTTTAGCCAATTGTGTGTTAGATAAAACAAGTCAATTTTAGAATAAAAAATAAATAACCAATATAAAAAATAACCAATCAACGGAAATAGGTCATGTTACATACCAAATTAAACATAATTTAGTTTTGGAAAACCTGAAGAATAAAAATAGTTAAATTATATATTAATCAAAAGAAAATTTCCTCCAGAATAATATAATATTCAACCTGAAATATGATTTTTATTTCTTTTAATGATTCTTTTCAGTATCATATACACAGTCATATCAGAATAATATGACCACCTGCCATACATATACTATGGTAGGTGGTCATATTATTCTGATACGACTGTGTATTTTAAATACAGCCAGTGTTATACAAAGTGACTTGGACTTCTCACATTCACGGATTTTCTGAACTGGTTATGAAATAGAAAAAAAAAACCTTCTTGGCTATTTTTTTACTAAAAACATTAGAAATTTTTTTCTTTGGGTGTTGAAGTTTAGGGATCTTGGCTAAATGCAGAAAGGTTTGTGTACCAAGGCAAAAAAAAACAGTGTTATATCATCTGTTTGGTACAGCCAAGGTACTGACTAGGAAGGGGAGGGCTTTAAAAATCATTCAATATAAACATAAAAACTCATAATTTTAAAAAATATTACATTTTTCTAGAGGAGAGTGGAGTGAAAATTTCACAATAAGTTTAGCCTTCTGGAATTGCCCTGCCACATGACAGCTGATTTCCACAGCAAGGAAGTCTATTTTGATTCCGTATCCAAGATAATAATTTTTCAGAAAACAGTACAAGCTCAAAATTTTTTTTTACTAAAAAAAAAACAAGAAATAATAAAAGAAAAATTACATATAGCCTAATGGGATGTTAAACAAAATATCCACAACAACTTTTAAGCTGGCCTCTGATCTAGCATGACTCCGAAAGATCAATAAATCAGCTGACCGAAAGATCACTAACTAACGGAAATAAATCTATAGAATGATATAACAGATTTAACATCGCTGAGTTAAATTAAAAACTTAATCACTATCCAAGCTGTTTTATAATTGTTTTAGTAAATTAAAATAGCATTTCAATCAGTGAATACAGGATAGTAGGGATGTTAAGTCACTTCTTGTAGAAATATGTGAAGTAAGTCCTTTCCTATTGCACAGATCACACATTAATATGTAGACTACCTTAACTTGACATGTTTTGACTATTAATGTCATCTTCAGAAGTTGGGTAAACAATTCTACTTTGGAGATTCTATGCGTGTGTGTTTGTGTTGTTGTGCAGCTTCACCGTATGGTTTACAGCAGGTGGTGCTCAAAATGCTGGCAAAAATCATCAAAAAATGCAATGCAATCTTATAATTGCATAAAAAAATAAATAAATCCCCCCCTCAAGCAGTTGCTTGCCACAGAGGTCTGACAGGAGCCTGTCAGTTTATACGCCATAGTAGAAGTTCTGAGAGGATGGCAAGACCTCAGCAGATAAACGACTCGTACATCCATGCCTTACCCGGGATTCGAACCCAGGTCCCTTAGATCTGTAACCAAGCACGCTAACCACTCGGCCATGGGACGAGTGCCAATTAAAACCAGCAACACTATAATTAATTTAATTGAAACTGATCAGGACCAAAACGAGAAAAGGAAGAGTATATAAAATACTGTTACATGAAAACATCAACAATAACAATAAACCTTACTATGGCAAAATGAAAGGAATCTGCCAAACTAGGATAAAAGAACATTAAAGGGATGTACGGTTAAAGAAACATACCACTTCATTGGCAAGAGTGGTCTCTAATACCATAATGACCCCACAATTTGACCTCACCAAAATCATTTGTGCCCCTCAAACTGTTTCAATTGGATATCGCTAAACAACTGGTGATATACCAAAATAGAGAAGAATGCTGCAACAAAGAAATCTACCACCCACCCATGGAAACTGTACCTTGATCAGCACAGCACTGCTAAAGCATCCACACCCCACCCCTATGCTGAGGCATATGGGCAGGACCACGAAACCACAAAACCACCACCACCTGCTGAAAACCATATGGTGCAGCTGCACAACAACAACACACATGCATACAATCTCCAAAGTAGAACTGTTTACCCAACTTCTGAAGTGATGTTAATAGTCAAAACATGTCAAGTTACGGTGGTCTAAATATTGTGTGATCTGTGCAACTGGAAAGGATTTACTTCTTATATTTCTACAAGAAGTGACTAACATCCCTGCTATCCTGTATTCACCAATCCAAATGCTATTTTGATTTACTAAAGCAATAATAAAACATCTTGGATAGTGATTAAGTTTTTAACTGCAGAAATGAATTTGCTTCCATATCCAAGACCTCATTACTTTTAAAAAATGATAACAGATCAAAGTTTTATTGGAAAAGTAATAAATAATAAATTAAAAATTAACATATAGCCTAATGTGATGTTAAAATATCCACAGCAACAAGTTGTAGGCCGGCCATCCAATGTAGCATAGCTATCAAAAATCAATACTTATCAATCAGCTGAAAGATCGCTAATTTATGAAAATAAATCTGCTGAAATGAAAACTAAGGTTTAAATGTAAAAAAGTAAATACTAACTTTACAAAGGGTGGGTACCCAATATGCTGAACCAAAACTGTAAACAATATGGTAGCCACTTATAAAGGTTTATGACAGAAAAGGGTGTGAAATGAAAAAAAAATGGCAGTACATACTTTGTTATTACTTCCAAAATCTTCTGTTTTTAAAAATAGCAGTTTTTTTGTTAATTTTTAGGAGCTTTTTGAAAATTTAAGGAAAAATTTGATAATAGTTCAAATAAAACTTGTAAGCGTAAATCAGAAGGTTGCTTCAGCAAATAGGAACGTTAACAAGCAAATCGGCAGTACCTTTTAGCGCTACTAAGAAATCACAATGAGATGGTTTTATCAAATTATTTATATTGTTAATAAAATATACATCAAATTAAAAAACAAAATATTATTTTTGAAGCCTGAATTATATATTTTTATAAGATATACAGGGTGAAACTGAAAAAGTGGGCAAAACTTTACGGGGTGGTAGAACGCAGCTATATGAGCAATATTCGTCATAGAATGTATGGTCGGAACGCAAGCGGTGAGAAGTTAAAAGGTAGTTTTCCACTGTCACATTTAAAGAATGAACACAAGAAGGAGAGGAGATACTCTGTGCCTCACTTGCATTCCCGTCCGCCGCACCGTACACAAAGTGCATATCCGCCATTTCGTGGTTAGTATAACCAGCCATCCTCTCGGCAATCCATGGTAGAAATGCCGTTGGGTGCGAGGACCGACCCTTTTATACCATTTCCAACGCCACCTAGCGGCTCGCCGTTTGCGTTCCGCCCATACTTTCTATGACGAATATTGCTCGTATAGCTGCATTCTACCACCCCGTAAAGTTTTGCCCACTTTTTCAGATTCACCCTGTATATATATATAAATTTTTATAAAATAAATATAAATACCCCCCTCAAGCAACTGCTTGCCACAGAGGTCTGACAGGAGCCTGTCAGTTTATATGCCATAGTAGAAGGTCTGAGAGGATGGCAGGACCTCAGCAGAAAAACAACACATACATCCATGCCTTATCTGGGGCTCAAACCCAGATCCCTCAGATTGGTAGCCAAACGTGCAAACCACTGGGCCACGGGACCGCTGTAAATTATTACAACAATTAATTTTTATTTTTGAAAAGTCGATTTTTTTTTCTGTTTTACTAAAAACGTATATTACATCCTTTGCCTCTCATTTTGGATTCAGCAAACGTATACAGATGACATGAACACTTGAAGTGTTAACTGGAATGTAGACACTGTTCTTAAGGGCACACTTCACTAATCTTTTTTGATATTGGTTACGTTGATTGTGTCCGTTCTTAATCGTATTGCAGACAGCCCTTACTTAAGTAATTTTAACTTTCAATCTTATCATTTTAAAAAACATTCAATAACCAAATTTCAAAATAAGAACTTTAAAATCAAAGCAGATGAACATTCTAACTTGGTGACATGTTTCTCCCTGTACACCTGTGGGGCTTCATCTGGCAGTTAGCATTGTGATGTTAAGCTTTAAATAAGAATCTCTCTGGTGTTAGTTTTGATTTTGATTGTTCTGTTCGCGCAACAGGAGATTCCATGTTCCGGAAGGGGCAAGATCTTGCTGTTGCATATGTAATCTCTATGCATTGATTGTGATGTTTTCTATGTACTGTAACTGAAATTTGGATGGAGGTGATACTATGGCTTTGTATATTAAATTATCTATCTGTAATTAATTTTCCAAAATTGTCTGCGATATAGCTCTATTATGTTTTTTTATTTTTTATGTGTTGTTGTTCTATTAGCCATTGTTCATATATATATATGTTCTATCATCATCATCATCATCCTCAAGCAGCCATGGGCTACGGAGGTCCAACCAGACCGCGCAGTTTAATTCTCCAAGCATATCTGTCCTGAGCTACATCAGCTGCATCCGGCCATTGTACACCAATTCTAACAAGGTCGTGTTTGACATTGTCTGCCCACCGCATCCTAGGTCTCCCCCTCCTTCTGAGGCCTCTAGGCACACTGTTCATAACCTTATTCGCCAATCTATAACTATCCATACGGGCAACATGGCCAAACCAGCGGAGTCTCTCTCTGCACAATATGCTGCTTAAAGGAGGTTGCAGACTCCTTTGCCTAACCTCATCATTAGTTACAAAGTTAAACCACCTAATACCCAAGATACTGCGTAAGCATCTAGAATCAAAAGCATCTAGTTTCCTGTTATCTTGCTTACACAGCGTCCAAGTTTCACTACCATAACTAACCCTAGAAAGAACCAAACTATTATACAGTCTAATTTTAGTCTTAAGGTGTATACGCCTATTTCTCCACAATCTCCATAGATTCTTAAAAGTCCCGGCAGCAATACTTATTCGTCTGTTAATCTCATGCCGCACATCACCAGTATCAGTTACGCAGCTCCCAAGGTAATTAAACTGTGACACCTGCTCAAGACTGCAACCATTCAGATTAACTGAATCACAACCTGCCCGACCAATTTTCATCACTTTAGTTTTCTCTCTGTTTATAACCAAACCGATTGTACTACCAGTCTCATCAACAGTTCGAATGAAAGAGTTCATCTCATCAACATCATTTGCCAAAAGGGCTAAATCATCAGCATAATCTAAATCAGAAATTTTCGTATCTCCAGCCCAATTAAGGCCAAAATCTTTCCCTTGAAGTGAATTTCGCATAACATAATCAATAACCAAACTAAAGAGAAAAGGAGACAAAATGCACCCTTGTCGAACACCAGAAGTAATGCTAAACCAATTGCTACAAGACTTACCAACTCTCACACATGACTCAGTGTTATTATAGAGAGCTTTCATTATGTTAACTAACTTGTCTGGTATACCATATGATCTCACAATCAACCACAAATTATGACGATCAACAGAGTCGAAAGCCTTTTTGAAATCAACAAAGCTAGCAACCAAAGGTTTCTGAAACTCTAAACATTTCTCAAAAATCTGCCTAAGTGAAAATATCTGATCCACACATCCCCTACCACTTCTGAATCCACATTGCTCATCACGCAATTGCCTGTCAACCAGATTCTTAATTCTATTAAGCACAATCATGGAAAGAACTTTACCTGGAACGGAGAGTAGGCTGATACCCCTATAGTTATCACAAGAACTGCGATCACCTTTTTTGAAAATAGGGATAATAATAGCTCTGGTAAAATCTTTAGGAACCATGCCTTTATCATAAAAGTTATTCAAAATTTCAGTCATCCAAGTGATAACCAAAACATTCCCAGCTCTGAGCATTTCTGTAGTAATTTCATCTACTCCTGGGGATTTATGAAGCTTAAGTTTAGAAATAGCCAAACTAACTTCAGATTGTGTTATAGGACCAACATTAAAGCCAACAATGCATCTATCATCATTGCAAACAATGGGAGTAGAACTAACCACATTGTTTAGAACATCACTGAAATGCTCAGCCCACCTAGCCATGACAGAATCCTCACCTTCTATAACCTTGCCTTGTTTATCCTTCAATCCCTGTATACCTGTTCGTTTTCTACCACACAAAACATTAACTATCTGGTACAGCTCTCTGCTGTTGTGCTGTCTAACTGCTTCCTCAGCTTTGTCAGCAAGGCCATCAAGCCAAAGATTCTTATCAGTAGCTAACTGACCCTTCACACGTTTATTAAGTTCTTTGTAATGCTTTCTATTAGGACTAGTAGGGTACTGATTAAGGACATTCCTGCAGTTCCTTCTTTCTGAAATAAGCTCAAGTGCCTTATCACTTAAATAATTCTGCCTCCTCTGCTCCTTTTTCCCTAAAAGAGTTCTGTTAGTTTCCAAAAAAGCCTGTTTAAAATGGCCCCATTCTTCCTCAACTTCAGTATTAAGCAAACCATGACTGTCATAATGACTAAGTAACCTATCATGGTAAGCTTTAGCTATAACTGGGTCTTTCAGAGCTTGAGTATTAAAGGTAAATTTTTTAACCTTAGCACAACACTTTTTAAGTTTAAGTTGCAAGACACTTTTAACAAGGTAATGGTCAGATCCAATTTCAGCTCCCCTATATGCCCTGGTATTTCTAACAGAACTAGCCCATTTGCTGTTAATTAATATATAATCAATCATATTCTTATGCAGCCCATCAGGTGAAACCCATGTGTGTTTATGTATGTTGCGGTGTTTGTAATATGTGTTAGTTATTCTGAAACCATTTAGTTTACTTACCTGTAGGAGACGTTGCCCATTGCCATTGCAGCTACCAATACCAAAAGGGCCTATTACTCCTCCCCAAAGGTCAGAGTCGGTACCAACTTTGGCATTGAAGTCACCAAGAACAAGGGTAATATCTCCTTTCTTGACAGAATTCAAAATATCCTGAAGTTGTCTGTAAAACCTATCCTTCTCAACCTCATCAGAATCCTCAGTGGGGGTACAACAGCAGATAACATTCAAGTCTTTAATGCTTGTCTGAAATTTTGCTGTAAGAAACCTTTCATTAATGCACTCATATCCTAGAAGAGCATCACTAGCATGTCTGCTGAGCAGCAGACCCACGCCTTGGTGATGCTTTCCATCCTCCCTCCCTGTAAAGAGAAATTTAAGATTATTTTTAAGTATCTCACCTTTACCTGTCCATCTGGTCTCTTGCAAGCCTAGAATATCTAGGTTATAGCGCTGGAATTCCTGCATGAGGACATCAAGAGAATAATCTCTATGTAATGTCCTCACGTTCCACGTTCCTGCAGAGAGAAAATGATTAGTAGGATTTTTAAAGAAATTAGGTTTATTGAGATTGGTAGGGCCAACAATATCAAACAGCCCCCTGATCGCAGGCATGGGGCAAAGACCTGTTCCTCCTCCGCTAAAGACTGAAGTCACCGATGCTGGTAGGAACTTCAGGCACCACCTTTTCAAGTGGACTTTTTCAAGAACCATATGGTCTGCCTGAGACACATTACTCCAGTTTAGGCTTGACGATGCCCAACTAGCTAAGTAAGGTTCAGGTACCTGCGATGGCCTCTGATTAGGATTATCCACCAGCTGATATAAGGTATCCCGTGCGTCGGTTCACTTAGAGCTGGCAACCCAGAAGCAAACAGAAAACACAGCGGCAGACTCTCCCTCAACAGAGGCCCACCAGTGCAGCAAGTCCAGGATCCATAATCAAGCTCAAATCCATAAACAAGTCCAGTCTAGTAGGTATAAATGGTCAGCACCAGGACCCTGTGAAGTTGACCACTCCTCAGCAGGGTTGAAAAAAAAAGAAAAAAGTGGCCATAGATGACCAGATCAGTAGGCCATACTGAACTGGCAGCCCTCCCCTTCCGTTCCCTTCCAAAAGAGAATATCTCTTTTGAAAGGTACTTACGGCCTGCACCACGAGAAGGCGGGGTCGGACATTAGGTGTTCCTAATGTATTTTTTCCTTGTAGTTTGATTTCTGTATCAGGTATTTCTATACTATAACCCCCCCCCCCCCCCTATTGGGGGTAGTTTATCTCTGTCATCAATGTAATTAAAAATATTGATAAATAAAATCCTATCATTTAAAAATGCATATTACAGCATTTTTGTAATTGTTATTAGGTATCGTATTAGGCACATTTAATTCGTATTTGATTAATGTACTTTTTATATTGTTACGAGTGAAAACAGTGAGTAATAATAATTAAATGATTTATTTTGCAATTATCACTGTTAGGAGATTTATGTCTCCTGTGTTGCTGCAAGAGATGTTAAAACAATTTGATGGTGATATTCATTTTATGTATCATGCAGTTAAGTTAGGTATATTTACCACTATGGGAGAAAAACCCTTGGCTTGTGGTTGGTACACTTGCCATAGTTACTGCTGAGGCTTATGCTTGGTTGCTGCAGTGCTGTGGTTGGTGGTTCATCAGTCCAATAGCATTGTCAGGTGGTCATTGGCACTTTCCGATGATGCACAGAATGCTCATCTGTTTAGCACATGGTGGTAGTGTTTATGCATGCTGCAAGATGACATTCTATGGGACATGGTCACAGTGGACCTTGTTGGAGGAATATCAATATGCCCATATACGCAGTTTTAATTTAGAGATAGCCAATGTGACTTTGGAATGTGATATTGGGGCATCATAAATGCCGGTAATGCATCTGTCCTCATTACAAACAATGGGAGTAGAAATAATCATATTATTTAGAACTCTGAAATGCTCAGTCCACATAGCCATCACAGAATCCTCACCTTTAACCACCTTGCCATGTTTATCCCTCAATCCCTGTGTACCTGTCTGTTTCTTCCCACATAAAACATTAGCAATCAGGTACAAACCCCTGCTGTTCTGCTGTCCAACTGCTTCCTCTGCTTTGTCAGCCAAGCTATCAAGCTTGGCTGACAAAGCAGAGGACTTAACTGATCCTTTACACATTGATAAGGACTTAACTGATCCTTTACACATTTATTAAGCTAGTTGTAAAGGAATAGTAGGGTGTTGATTCAAATTAATCCTGCACTTCTTTCTTTCAGAAAAAGTTCCATAGCCTTATCACTCAAATAATTTTATTTCCTCTGTTCCCTTTTACCCAAAAAAGTACTGTTGGTTTCAAGAAAAGCCTGTTTAAACTGATCCCATTCTTTCTCAACTTCAGCAGTAAGCATACCACAATTGTCATAATGACCAAGTAGCCGATCATGGTATGCTTTGGCTCTTCAGTGTTGAAGGTAGTTTTCTTAACCTTATCTCAACATTTCTTAAGCTTCAGCTACAAGACACTTTTGGCCCAGTAATGATCAGACCCAATTTGGGCTCCTTGTATGATCTGGTATTCCTAACTGAACTAGCCCATTTGCTGTTAATTAAAATATAATCTATCATATTCCTGTGCAACCCATCAGATGAAACTCATGTATATTTATAAATGTCCCGATGTTTGTAGTATGTTAGTTATTCATAAGCCATTAAGTTTACTTACCTGTAGGAGACATTCCCCTTTGTCATTGGAACTACCAATGCCAAAGGGACCTAAAACTCCTGCCCAAAGGTTAGAGTCAGTACCAACTGTAGCACTGAAGTCACCTAGCACAAGAGAAATATCTCCTTTCTTCACAGAATTCAAAATATCCTGAAGCTGGCTGTAAAACGTATCCTTCTCATACTCATCAGAGTCCTCTGTGGGGGTATAACAACAGATGACATTAAAGTGTTTAATTTTTGTTTTAAATTTTGCTCTAAGAAATCTTTCATTAATGCATTCATATCCTAGAAAAGCATCACTGACATGTCTGCTGAGAAGTAAACCTACACCTTGGAGATGCTTTTTATCCTCCCTCCCTGAAAAGAGAATTTTAAAGTTATTTTTAAGTATCTCATCTTTGCATATCCAGCTGTTCTGTTGCAAGCCTAGAATATCTAGGTTATAATGCTGGAATTCCTGTATGAGGATATCAAGAAAATAATCTCTATGTAACATCCTCATGTTCGATGTAGCTGCAGAGAGAAAATGATTAGTAGGTTTTTTAAAGAAACTAGGTTTATTGAGATAGGTAGGGCCAACAATATCAAACAGCCCCCTGATGCAGGCATGGGACAAAGACCTGTTCCTCCTCCACTAAAGGCTGAAGTCACCGAAGCTGGTAGGAACTTCAGGCACCACCTTTTCAATGGACTTTTTCAAGAGCCATATGCCCTGTCTGAGACACAGTACTCCAGTTTAAGATTGACCATGCTCAACAAGCTAAGTGAGTTTCAGGGATCTGCAATGGCCTCTGATCAGGATTATCCACCAGCTGATATAAGGTATCCCATGCCTCAGTTCACTTAGGGCTGGCAACCCAGGAGCAAACAGAAAACACAGCAGCAGATTCTCCCTCAGCAAAGGCCCACCAGTGCAGCAAGTCCAGGATCCATAATCAAGCTTAAATCCATAAACAAGTCCAGTCTAGCAGGTATTAATGGTCAGCACCCCAGGACCCTGTGAAGTTGACCATTCCTCAGCAGAGTTGAAAAAAAAAAGAAGAAAAAAGTGGCCATAGATGACCAGATCAGTAGGCCATGCTGAACTGGCAGCTCTCCCCTTCCATTCCCTTCCAAAAGAGAAGACCTCTTTTGAAAGGTACTAACAGCCTGCACCATGAGAAGGAGGGGTCAGATATTAGGCGCTAGACCTGACCAGTTCTGTGCATCATCACTGGGGATTGGTACACAACTCTTCTTCCAGTTTATGCCTAGCTACCATTTACACACTACATGGAAAATATCATGATCAATTTACATAGAGATTATGTATGTAACAGCGAGATCCCACCATTTCCAGCAGTGCGGAATCACCATTTGCTTGAATGGAACAATCAAAATCAAAGCTAACTTCAGGGGGAGAGTCTTATTTTTAAAGCTTCACATCACAACACTAACTGCCAAATGAAGCCCTGCAGGTATATGGGGAGAAACATGTCACCAAGTTAGAATATCCATATGCTTTGATTTTAAAGTTCTTATTTTGAAATTTGTTTATTGACTTTTCTTAAAATGATTAGTTCAGTTGAAAGTTAAAGCTACTTGAGCAAGGGCTATCTGCAATATGATGAAGAAAGGAGACCATCAACATAACCAATACCAACAAAGATTAGTGAAGTGTGACCTTAAGAACAGTATCTACCTTTAAAGAAGGACTAGTATATGGTGGTAAAAACATCAACTTTGGCATTTGGTGCTAATGACAGTGGCCCAAGGTAGTGTTGGTAATAAAAGTTGGAAAGCTGCTAATCAGCAAGGAGAAGGGCCTTTCCAAGAACAACCTCATCGGAAACAAGACCGGTAGAGCCAGCCTATCAAATTCAAGGAGATACCAACTAGGGTAACATATATTTCAGTCTTTTACTTTGGAACTTTTAGAATTAAAAGCCTCCTTAAATAAACCAACACCATGTTGGAGAACTCTTAGTTTGACTAAGAACTCAGATGTAATATGAAGGTAGCCTAGTGATTGCTCAAGAACATTTAATGTCGAAACAGAATAATCGTGAATTATTAAATATTTTAAAACCTTTGCTGTGTATTGGAATTATTTGAAAATTAAAAAGTTTTTAGAATCAAACTCCGAAGCTTCTTGGAACAAGGGCAAAGCTCCATCTTCAGTGAAGTGACACTATGTACTGATGTTAGGGCTGTTAACAACTCCTTTCCACATGTTGTGAAAGGTGATTCCAGTGTCTCAGTTGCAGGTGAGGATGAGTGGGGTAATTATTTCAATAACCTCACTGACAATGGCTCCATAATAAGTGGATGCATGTGTTAGCAGTGTGCTACCAGTCTGTTAGCTGTGTGTTGCATTGCCAGCTCATCAGCAGCAGTTGTTAGTTTGTTTTGGTTGACATCTGTCTGATGCTCTGTGAACATCTGTAGAGAACGTATGTTTTTCTGATGCAATAAACAATGTCAAATGTAGGGAAAATCTACACTGAGATGCCAGTTTCTTAGGACACTTATGTGATAGTGGGTTGCACCTCCTTTGGCCTTCAGAACATCCCGACTTCGTTGGGGCATGGAACTTACAAGATGCTGGAAGTTGTACAGGAATGTTGTACCATGAGGAAATGATTGTGTTGTACAGTTGCTGCAATTTGGATAGTGGGACATTCTCACTGTGAATAGCACTTACCACCTCATCCCAAAGATGCTCGATAGGGTTTAAATCTGGGGACTGTGCAGGCCAGTGAAGTAAGGAAAACTTGCCAGCATGTTCCTGGAATCATTCAGTTATGATATGTGCCTTGTGAGCAGGTGCATTATCATGCTAAATGTGCCCATTCAAGTGAGGATAAACTAACCATGAAGGGAGGAACTTAAGTCAGCAATGATGTTGAAATATGCCATGGCATTCAGATATCCTTCAATGAGTATTAGGGGGCCTAATGTTTGCCAAGAAATCATTCTCCACACTATCACACTGCCATCAACTGCCTGTACTGTTGACATCAAACAAGATGGCTCCATGGTCTCATGTTGTGTGTGCCAAATTCTGATCCTTTCATCAGCATAATGTGAAAGGAACCTTAATTCGTCTGACATTGGCTACCTTTTTGCATTTCTCAATGTCCAATGCCAATGCTCCCACTCCCACTGGAGATGCACTTCCATGTTCTTTGCTGACAACATTGGCACTTAACATGGTCAGCAGCTGTTGTAGCCCATTCGTAGCAAGTCTAATATGTGGTGCATTTGGATATAACCTTTTGCACACCAATGCATAATTTGTCTGTGATTTGCCTGGTTGTGGCTTGTCTGTTTGCTTGCACAATTCTCGCGTCTCTTTTGACCCCTCTAATCCACAAACTGGTTTCGTCCACAGGATCATTGGTCACTGATAGTTTTTTGCTTTTTGCACCATTCTCAGTAAACCCTTGAAATGGTTGTATGTGACAAGCCCTGTAGGATGGCCATTTGGGAGATGCTAGAACTGACACTTAGTACCAACTATCATGCTATGTTCGGTCACTCAGGTTGCTCATTTTGCCCATTCTGAAGCTCAATCCAACTCTGATGTTCCAAGAGCTGGTCTGCCTGATTTATACCACATACTGTGATTATATGATGTATTTTGTGCTGGAATGAACCATTTATGTGATGAGGGGTGGTGTACCTAATAAACTGGCATCTCAATCATTGTGTATCATAATGCATTTACATAATGTCTGCATAAGCCCCAATGACTAGTTATTAGTCTAGTCCTGTAAAATTGGTAGCTCAAGTCAGGAATTGAATCAGTTAGGGTAACGTGGTCAGGTAAGCAGACCTTGGTAAGGTAATTTTGTCAGGTAATATAGACTATCACACTAGAACAGTTCTCCAAGACCCTAGGCATGCCATGGAGGCTCCCTCTAACCTGCCATATAGCCTGTTGCATGAAAAAAGTGCAACTTGATGATGAAACAACCCAACTCATCAGTAACGTTAAGCTCATAAATCAGGGTAATGAAAGAATAAATATATGAACTTATTAAAATTCTGATAGCAATTTAAAACGTTGAAATCAATTTTATTAAAACAAAAATCTTAAAAATTTTCTATTTTAATGACCATTGTTTTTATTGTACAGTGTCTTTTAGGTATTTTGTTTAGTTTTAGGGTTAGGGATTTTAATTTTGGGAATAAACTCAAGAAAGTGTATTATCAGATCCCTATTTCACCATAAATGTTCAAATTAAGAATTGAGGAATTCTGAATATTTTCTCTCCTATATGTTTTGTGCAGAGAACCTGTTATGTGGCTAGGACACATAACTTTTTGCAATTTTAAAAGAGGAAAAACTTTGAAAATGCATTTTTTTTCTCCATTTGCAATAGAAGGGTGCAAAATTTTATTTGTACTTGCCTTTGTCATAGTATTTTACATAATGTTAGTATTCATTTGTGTGACTCTTGCTATTTTTTTACTTCCAAAAATGTAAAAATTACACTTGCAAAAATATTTGGGAAGAAAATGAAAAAAGATTTTTAACACTAGAAGTACACTTATATTTTGTAAAGAAAAAGAAAATTTCTATATTGTGCCTGACTTTATGTCATATAAATTTTGCTTTTGTGTCACTGAAAGTACAGCTAGGCACCAATTCCCTGTGATGATGCATAGAACCGGCCAGGCCTAGCGGGGCGGGGGTGGCTAAGTCGGTAGTGCGCCAGGCTCGTAATCTGTAGTTCCCAGGTTCGAGTCCCAGCTGGGTCAGCGTTGAGATTTATCTCCGCAAAATTCCCCGCCCTGCCCACGGTCAGTAGGGGACACCGATGGGCTTGGAAAGGCCGCCGTCTGTCGGATGGGACGTTAAGCCGTGGCCCCGTGTGTGGGAGAGCCATACCCTGTGCACGTTAAAGAACACGCTGGATGGCCTTGACGGGAGGCTACCATCTGTCTCCCAACAGCTGTTCCAGTGGGTCCCCTCCCCCAACCTTCTCTGAGCCTTCGGGGTCCATGTGACCTGGCCATTTAGCCATGGTGTGCAAAAAAGTGCCGTGCCGCTCAGAGGTAAAACAACAACCGAAAGCCAGGCCTAGCACCTAATGTCTGACCCTGCCTTCTTGTGGTGCAGGCCTTTAGCACCTTTCAAATGAGATATTCTCTTGTGGAAGGGAACGGAGAGGGAGGGCTGCCAGATTAGTGTGGCCTACAGATCTGGATAACTAGGGCTGCTTTTCTGTTTTTTTTACCCTGCTGAGGAGTGGGCAACCACACAGGGCCCTGGTGCTGACCATATACACTAACTAGAATGGAATAAGACTCTGAACTTGTTTATGGATGCTGAATTTGCTGCACTGGTGGGCATCTATGGAGGGAAAATCTTCTGCTGTTATTCCTGTTTATTTGTAGATTTACATCCCCAAGTGAATAGATTGACACAGGATATATTTTAATCAGCTGGTGGATAATACTGAGCAGAGGTCATCGCAGGCATCTGAACTCTTGCTTCTATGGGCATCATCAAATGTTACATTGGAGGAAGTGTTCCAGTGTAAATGGATTCAGCCTTTAGTAGTGGGAGAACAGGTCTTTGTCCTATGATATTGTCGCCATTCCCCCTTTCAATAAACATAGTTTCTTTAAACATCCCACTAACCATTTTCTCTCCATAGATAGTTGGAATGTGAGGACTCTAACAGTGATTATTCTCTTGATGTCCTCACACAAGAATTCCATAGTTATAGCCTTGATATTCTTGGCTTGCAAGAGATCAGATGGACAGCTAGAGGTCAGATTCTTAAAAATAATCTTAAGTTTTTCTTTTCAGAGAGGGATGATAAAAAACAACTCCAAGGTGTATGTATTGCTTCTCAGCATACACACTAGTGATGCTCTTCTAGGATATGAGTGCATTAATGAAAGATTCCAGCAAAATTTTAGACAAGCATTAAAGATTTGAATGTTATCTGTTCTTATGCCCACACTGAGGAGAGGAGGCTTTTCACTTAGGCAGATTCTTGAAAAATGTTTTGAGTTTCAGAAACCTTTGGTTACTAGCTTTGTTGATTTCATAAAGGCTTTTGACTCTGTTGATCATCATAATTTGTGGTTGATTGTGAGATCATACAGTATACCAGACAAGTTAGTTAACATTATGAAATCTCTCTATAATAACACAGAGTTATGTGTGAGAGTTGTTAAGGCTTGTAGCAATTGGTTTAGCACAGGCGTCGGCAACCTATGACCGCGGGTCACCAAGTGACCCATTTGATGATTTCAAGTGACCCACTTGAGTTCCACTTGAGTTATAAAAATAAATTATAAAACATAAACATGAAACAAACACTTTGAGAAAGTATAAATAATAAGATTAACATTTTGGTTTGATTGCAAAGTTGCAGAAATGAACATAGGCGGAATACAGCGACATTGTCCGAACGAATCTCATCTGTTTATTCACGTTAAAGACGAAGTAGATGTAAACAAGAGTAGATGTGTGATCAGGGCTCCTATTGGTCGGCTGGGCTCTCTGACTGCGTGCCACCTGCAGCCGACCAATAGGAGCCCTGCCCACCTGCTGATCATGCATCTACTCTTGTCTACGTTTACTTCATATTTAACGTGAATAAACAGTAGTTCAGAAGCACGAGAACAGTTACCTAAGCGGAATAATTATTATTTTTATTACCATGGACAAACGAAAAGCAAAAAAGAGATTATTTCAAGATGTGTGGATTGAAAAGTATGGATGTATGGAAAATGGTGACAAATTGATATGTACTTTATGTACAGACATAAGTACCGCCAGGACACAAATTGAGCGACACTTTTCTTCAAAACATAAAGATGTGAGTGAAATGCCAAATGATGAAAAATATGAATACATTGCTAAATGTGTATTAAATTATGGTAAAATAAATTTTTGAAGAGATTTGTTATCAGCCACAATTACGCTACATCTGCCAGCTTTATTGCAGCTCTTAGTATTGGTACCAACGGAAAACCGTTTACAGACGGTGAATTTTTGAAAAATGCATTCATAAATTCTTCCGAACATTTATTCAATGACTTCTCAAATAAAAAATAAATAATTGAGAGAATTAATGAAATGCCATTGTTGGCCAGAACAGTTCAGCGTCGCATTGAAGATATGGCAAAAAATATTGACGCACAGGCCAAAAATGATTTGTTATCTAGTGACGTAATTAGCATTGGACTCGATGAAAATACTGATGTAAATAGTATGGCTAGACTGGCAATTGTTATTAGATTTGCATCAATAAATAGTTCGAATGTCAATGAAGAGTTGGGTTGGGTTGTTTTACCTCTGAGCTTCACTTTTTTGCACACCATGGGCTAAATGGCCAGGTCACATGGACCCCGAAGGCTCAGAGAAGGTTGGGGGAGGGGACCCACTGAACAGCTGTTGGGAGACAGATGGTAGCCTCCCGTCAAGGCCATCCAGCGTGCTCTTTAACGTGCACAGGGTATGGCCCTTCCGCACACGGGGCCACAGCTTAACGTCCCATCCGATGGATGGCGGTCTTTCCAAGCCCATCGGTGTCCCCTACTGACTGTGGACAGGGCGGGGAATTTTGCGGAGATAAATCTCAACGCTGACCCAGCTGGGACTCGAACCTGGGAACTACAGATTACGAGCCTGGCGCGCTACCGACTGAGCTACCCCCGCCTCCCGCGTCAATGAAGAACTACGCGTTCTTGCTTCAATGAATGACACGACCAAAGGCATTGATATTTTCCGTCAAGTACAAGAGTTTACAAATTTCAAAAATGGGAAAATATTGGATTTAAAAAGTAAATTGTTTTCCATAACAACTGATGGTGCTCCGGCTATGAAAGGAAAAAATGTTGGATTTGTGAAACTAATGGAAAATGAACTTGGCCGCCCACTTTTATCGTTCCATTGTATCATACATGAAGAAATTTTATTAGCAAAGGCATCTATGCAACAACTTAAGGATGTAATGGAAAAGGTTGTTAAGATCGTAAACATAATAGTAGCATGATCTGCATTAACACACAGGCGCTTCAAAGCTTTTTTGGAGGAAATTGAATCAAAATACGGAGATTTACTGTTACATGCTGAAGTACGATGGTTTAGTCGAGGCAAAGTTCTTAATAGATTTCTAGAGGGCTCTGATGATATACAAATATTTCTTTGCGAAATCGGTGAAAATGATCTCGAGCTCAATGATAAACAATGGTTTTTAAGACTTTTGTTCTTAAGAGACATAATGAACCATTATAATGATTTCAACGTACGACTCCAAGGAAATAACCACACAATTTTCAAAATGTACAAGGAATGGAAGAGTTTTTGTTTGAAATTAATATTATTTGAAACTGACATAAAAACTAAAATATTTCTTTTCTTTCCCTTACTAAAAAGCTAACATGAGAAAGAAAATATCGATGAAAGCAATCTAACTATGTTCGAAAGTTGTATTTTGAAGATTAAAAGTGAATTTGAAAGTAGATTTCAAAGTTTTAAGAAGCATGGCGAAATGTTTACATTTATAATAAAGTACGAGAAATATGGGAAAATGTTTTAGATTTGCAGTATTTTGAATATTTTAAAATTGACAATTTAAGTTTAGAAATGATTGATTTTCAAAGTTCAACGTTGTGGACTGACAAATTCAAGACATTGCAGAAAAATTTAGAAAACACGGAAGATAATCATCTTCTCATTTTGTCATCGTGTTGGGCATCACTTCCTATGAAGTTTTCACCTTTGAAAAAAATATTTTTTTTTTCAAAAAAAAATTTGCTTTGCCATTTTGTCTGCGTTCGGTTCTACTTATAAATGTGAACAAATATTTTCACACATGAAATTTATTTTAAGTAAGAACAGGAGCAGATTAACTACCGAAAATTCAGACACTTGTATTCGTCTTAAGGTGACTAAGTATAAACCAGACTTGACTAAATTGACGTCACAAATTAAGCATCAGGGGAGCCATTGATAATGAAGAAAACGCTTATAAATAAAGTTCATAAAGTATTAATGAACTAAAACATGACATTATATTTGTTTTTATAATAATTAGAATTATTATTTTTTTTTATGTTTTGAGTTTAAAAGCATATTGTAATAGTTTTCTTAATAAAATTTATCTTATTATTCACTAACGGACTGTTTTAAAATGAAAATACCCATTGACCCGAACTGTCTTCTTAATAGTCACATTTTGGTTGATTTTGACCCGCATCCAAAAAAGGTTGCCGATGTCTGCTTGACACGTTTAGTAAGCTCTCTGTAATGCTTTTTATTGGGACTAGTAGGGTATTGATTAAGGACATTCCTGCAGTTCTTTCTTTCTGAAATAAACTCAAGTGCCTTATCACTCAGATAATTCTGTCTCCTCTGCTCCTTTTTTCCTAAAAGAGTCCTGTTAGTTTCCAAAAGTTTTTTTAAAATGGCCCCATTCTTCCTCAACTTCAGTATTAAGCAAACCATGACTGTCATAATGACTAAGTAACCTATCATGGTAAGCTTTAGCTATAACTGGGTCTTTCAGAGCTTCAGTATTAAAAGTAAATATTTTGACCCTAGTACAACACTTTTTTTTAGTTTAAGTTGCAAGACACTTTTAACAAGGTAATGGTCAGATCCAATTTCAGCTCCCCTATATGACCTGGTATTCCTAACAGAACTAGCCCATTTGCTGTTAATTAATATATAATCAATCATATTTTTATGCAGCCCATCAGGTGAAACCCATGTGAATTTATGTATGTTGCGGTGTTTGTAATATGTGTTAGTTATTCTGAAACCATTGAGTTTACTTACCTGTAGGAGACGTTGCCCATTGCCATTGCAGCTACCAATACCAAAAGGGCCTATTACTCCTCCCCAAAGGTTAGAGTCAGTACCAACTTTGGCATTGAAGTCACCTAGAACAAGGCTAATATCTCCTTTCTTGACAGAATTCAAAATATCCTGAAGTTGTCCATAAAACCTATCCTTCTCATCCTCATTGGCATCCATAACATTCAAGTCTTTAATGCTCGTCTGAAATTTTGCTGTAAGAAACCTTTCATTAATGCACTCATATCCTAGAAGAGCATCACTAGCATGTCTGCTGAGACTGATGCCTTGGTGATGTTTATATGCCTTTTCTTAGCAAAGGCTGCCAGGAGTAAAAAAGAGATAGTTACCAGTCCTTGAGCTTTAATGCCTTGCTGGTGCAGATGACAGCTGATCACTAGGGTTTGCATACCCCTTTTTCTGCTGGTCCAGTGTACTCATTGAATTGATGTTGATAGTATATGTTGTCTCAGCTGTGGATATCAGTCCTGGTGTTATTAGAAAGCATTCAAGTCATTGGTCTGACATCTGTTGCTAATAAGCATTGACTTCTGTTGTTAGTCCCATTTTTGTGATGTTATGCTCTTGAACAGTTACACACACTGAGCAAGTTGACTTTGCCAAGTGGATCCTCAAGAATTCTCAAAAACAATTAACACTATCTACAGAACTGTAAGTTTTAAGACTTAAAAACTTTTAAAAAGCATATTAAAATCAGAACAATTCCTCTTGCAACCAACCGATTTTTGCTCAGCATAAATCATAATATTCCTGCCTACCAAATTCCAACTTCTGTCACAGAAAACATCCTTATTAACATAAAATTAACTGAACTCTGAAACACAGACATCATCCCATTTTCCCTAGCTTATAAACCATTTTATTATAAAGTCCCCATTAAAATGTCACTAACAATGTAGCAACTAGTTTGAAACAATCATGACCATATACCCACTTGAGGAGTATACTATATCCAACTCAAATACCCCACAGGTAAAATATTTCACAAAGACAAATACATAGGGAAACTTAAAGATGCCCAACTTAAAGACAAATGCGACATGTTAAATAAACTACAAAAAAAAAACACTATCTCAAGTAATTACAGAGAACAAGCTCCCTGCCGATTTTCACTCAGCAAAAATCATAATATCCTTGCCTACCAAATTCCAACTTGCCATCACAAAAAAACATACTTATTAACGTAAATTAACTGAACTCTGCAACACAGACATTATCTCTCTTCCCCCAGCTTTCATCTGATACTTAGGGGATATAACCTACCCCTTGGAAATTCAATGCTCCCGTGAACATGCTCCCCATACTCATCTCTGATCACTGCTCCCACCTGCAATCACATCCATGTCCCCGACCCCACTAAAGAAAGCTTAAATTATCACAATTTCACACTAAGAATGGGCGATTAGAATTTCACACTATGAATGGCCTCTCTCACACACCCACACTTCCAAATACAACTCTATAACCCTACCAATATGGTAACCAATATTGATGTCCTTATTGCCATGTTTATTATTAATCCCACAAAAAAGTTTCGATGTTATAAATAAAGCTAATGAAATTACCCCACTCATTGTAATCGCAATGTAATGGACAATAATACAGAAAAAGAAAAAAAAGTCATTTAGTTTATTTACAAAATGAAGCTTTCCTCCAAATTCTCAATGTAGGAGAGTTCCCATAGCTCACCTCCGTCATGTGCATATCACATTATGGCCTCCAGGCATATGCCAGCCACTCCAAACCTCGGAGCCGAGCCACTGACTATGACACACCACCCTCTCCCATGCTCATCCCAGAGCATCAACAAACAACTGCTCCTAATGCAATGCCTTGAGCTGCTCACTTGCCATCCGAAGATGTATCCAAAGTAAGGGTGCCAAACATGCATTGTGGATGTTATGTTTTTAAGCTCTCTATTCCACCATTAAGTGTAATTAGCAATTATAAATGCTACTGCTATCACAAAACTATGATAAAAAATTCACTAAGCAACCAACTCATCAACATACTACATCACCTTCTGCACATCTACTGTGACTCATTATTTGCTGGCAAGAGCTGTAAAATGAACTTGCCACTTGCTATCCTGAAGTTTCTCTCACTACCCACCTCTATGGTACAGTAAGTAAAATCTCATTCATTACTTTTGATATTAGGTAGCATAGAATTTTTTTGTTGGAGTGCTTTAAAACATTTAACAGTGTCTTAGACAGTATTAAAGATATTAATCTAATCTCTTTCAAAAGGTAGTAATAGCTTGCACCACGAGAAAGGAGTGTCAGATATTAGGTGCAGGTCTGGCCAGTTCTGTTCATCATCATTGGGGATTGGTACACAGCTCTCCTTCCATTGTATGCTGAGCTACGATTTTGAGACCTACTTTACAAATATAGAATTGTCACATCACTAACAATATTGGTATTAAATGCACTATATGGCTGTTTGGGATAAAAAAAAATATATTTTTTTTATATCTATTATATTGCATCTTGTGACATTAGAACTTGCTGTGCCTTAATGGAATAGAGTTGTACAGTAGCATTAGGAGTAAATGGAATGCACTTACTATATTCAGTAACAAGTCAACAATTATTGTTTGTTCCACATCCTTTGATGTACATCCAGGTGTTATGGTCAGGGAAAGTTATTTTGGTCTTGAAACATTTTGCCAAAACTCAAAACATCCAAAATACTTTCCCTGACCATAACACTTGAATGTGGAACAAACAAGAATTGTTGACCTGATACTGAATATAGTAAGTGCATTCCATTGACTTCTAATGCTACTGTACAACTCTATTCCATTAAGGCAAAGCAAGTTCTAATGTCACAAGATGCAATATAAAATAGATAAAAAAAAAATCTTATTTTTTATGCTAAACTGTCATATGGTGTATTTAATATCAATACTACTTTATTTTATTCTTTTTTTTTAACATGTGTAAATCATTTTGCCCCATCATGACTTATCACATTTTCTTCTTATCTTTCTGTGAATATTGATTAAAATTTTCTCTATATCACTGTAAATGCTGGAAAAGCTGAAACAATTGGATGGAATTACTATCTAGGGATTTACCTTGTTTTTTTTTCTTATGATGATATCTGATGGGTAGATGATTATTGTCATGTGGTGGGTAGTTCAGTTCAGATATAAGTTCACATATGTTCTTGATTTGTTGTTGTTGTTGTTATTGTTCCTTGTGGGAATGCTGGTGTTAGTTTGACATCGATTTGGTGCAAACGTTAAGCTGGAAATCTAAAATACATTAATTATGTTGCAACTTTTCCGGAAGTGTGAACACTATATTTCAATATACATTTTGCATTATTGTTCTGATGCATCGTCAGGTGAAATAGTTGGTCAGCGGCAGGCACAGATGTTGGCATGCTGCATTCAGTGTTTGTTTGTAGATAATATTTCCCTCTAATTGTCTCAACTTTTTCAACATTACAGTGATATAGAAAAAATTTTTATATTTTTAAATCAGCACTGTGACTTAAACCACTATCTTTCCAAATATATCTCAAGATACACACATTTTATTGAACCATGCTTAACTTTCAATGAACATTGTAGTATATAACCCTCCTAGTTCTCTCTTGTCTTTGTTATGCCATTTGGGAGAAAATATTGAGGGGTGGAAAAGATGCTCTCTACTGGATCATTACTTTCTCCATGCCATCCTGTGCATGCAATAAAACTTGCTGAGTGTACTTGATGGGAAGCTCCCATCTACTCCTAATAGCTATTCTTTTAGTCCCAATAGTTAACACAAGCCGAAGTATTGTGGTATTGTACAGATAAAGCCGCCATCAATCTGATGTGATCTGAATCTGATAAAGCAGTGGCTCTGTGTGTAAGAGAGCCATACCTGTTCATGTTAAAATGGTTGTTGTTTATTATTTGTATATTTCTAAGATACCTAACAAAAGAGTCATTTTATTTTCAGCTCTAATAATAATGATTTTAGGTATCTGTTTAACTAAAAAAAATATTTTTTGGCCAAATAAATTTTTTTGAAGATTAAACTTTAAGATTGTAAATAATATTGAGTTGTCATAATCATTTTTTCAGTATGTGCAGTACGTGTAATTGCTGAAAATGATATTATGCAAGAATTCCTGACAGACATGGATGATGAAAATGTATGTAACTTCACAATATAAATATTAATATCAGTGTTTTTTTTTTGGTGAATAAATTTTTAAGTTATAATAATACAGTATAGTGTATCTTTGAATAAGGTAAATTTGATATATGCATACTGATCTACCTCCCTCCCAAGTGTTGATTGTATATATCCCGAGTAAAAGAATATAGGGCTACAAAGCTCTGTTTGCATCTTACATACATGGTTACTTAGAGTTCTGGGCAATTTTCATTATTTAGCTGCTGGACTGCTGTTTGTTCTCATGAGAGATGAAGAGTTCTACCAAAATTGTGATTTTGGTTCCCCTCCTCAACCTGCCCTAGTTAAATCCCTACAATAAGTAATAATCCAGAAATGAAACTGCAAAAAGATAACATGGATGACATTTGCATTTTTTGGCAGAAAAAAAAATAATCTAATGGAAGATATCCATAATACCATCATCTCTTTGGAAGAGAAAGATAACCTTATAGTCACTCTGGGGGGTTGCTACTGACCCCAATCAAATAAAGTTCTGAATACACATCCAGCCCTGGATGTGGAAAACGAGTCGAGGGTGGGTGCAAGAAACACAATCAAGCAGGAAAAATTTGAGGGAAGGAGAAGAGATTGGATTTTCAATGCAGTAGTAACATTTTTCCTTCTGTTGTCTTTAAAACATTTCTTGAAAAGTACATGAAAGATAAATGACTTCAATATATTTTTGTCTTTATTACCCTTACTAGCATTCTGATGGGGGGGGGGGATATGTGTGGATGTGTACAGGGTTGGATCTAGGAGGGCATATCACCTCCTCCCCTAGAACCCTGCCTTGTACCCATCCACACATTTTGCTTACAGACCTGGACTGTTCACTACTTTTAGTGCTGTACAACTCTTTAATGATGCCATATTTACTACTCACTATTTCTGCAATTTTTAAACTTTATGGCATAAAGGGTCAAAATTCATTATGACTTTAATAATAATCATGACATGCATAAGTCTGAAAGGGTCAAATAAGAAAGACCCATCGAATGGTTTGTATCCAAAGTTTTCACCGAGTGGTTTTATGGTTAAAATCACATCAGAAGCAGGAAAGAAAAATTTAATTTTTTTAGACATTAATATTAAAATAAGTGAAAGAAAAATTATACCCTCAGGCTGCAGAAAACCAGTGAACACTGAAAAACTTCTAGACTACCATTCAAACCATTACAACAGTATTAAAAAGCAATTAATAGTAGAGGCACAGATTACCTGTCAACAGGAAATAATTTTTCTGAAAAAAGGAATTTTGTCATGAGTGGGACTCAAGCCATGTCTCCCAAGTTCAAGTCCCACTTGCAGCAAAACTCATATTTTCAGCAAAATTATTTCTAGCTCAATAAGTAAAAATAAAGTTAAAGCACAGTGTGATGGATTAAAGAGAGATTAAGTTAACTCTATAAACACTTTAGGTGTCGGACTAGTCACATGGTATCTCAACAAACAACCGGCTCATTGACACTAATGGGATAATTGATGGTCCTAGGTTAGTGCCGTGAAGTTAAGGTTAAATAGTCCTACCTGAATTTTTCATTTTTCTTTCGTTCTTCTAGGGGTTGCTTCATCAGTTGTTCAAGGAGGACAATTCCAGGTTGTATGCTGTTCTCAGTAGCTGATGTTTTCACAGGTCTGGTATTGTTGCCTCTCACTTGGTGATAGAGTGATGACTGTACATACAGTGACTATTGTCATCTGTTGACTGGGGTCAGCAGATGACTTTACATACAGTGATGTTACACTTTGCTACCTCTGTGGTATGAGTCACTGGGTATCATTCTAAACTTCATGCTCCTATTAATGTGTTAGCCAATTGCCTGTACGAGATGTCGATGAATAGGCATTGTGATGCATTTTGTGCTCTCTGCTTTGGCATGTCTTCAGGTGAGAGTGTTCATGGATATTGAAGTCGTTCTGATTAAGCACGAGTGGAACATAAGACTGTTAAAATGAAAGCTTCAAAAAAATTTCGTATTGGAAGTTAAAATCATATTCTTAATTTGAAAAATATGCAAAAGTTTGTAAATGTATATCTCATAAGATAATAGATGTTTTTAAATGTTATGTTAAGTAATAAATAATTTTTTTAGTACTTTTACATTTTTTATGCACCTCAGAGCATAGTTAATTTTCTTTTGCTCTAAAGTTGTATATGCCTGGCAAATTGTATCCAGGGAACTATGGTGTTTATGAAGGGATTTGTGAAGTCAATGATCTGAGCGAGGAAATTCTGCTTTTTGGTGTAGAAACTTCTGATATGGAGAAGATTATGGGTATCTCGAACTATGTAACCCCTAAAAGAGAGGGAGAATATTTTAACCAGAGGGGGAAGTGATTGATCATAATGATTTTTATGCCAAATGAAAGCTTGCAACATGAGGAGTGCCATCTACTCTTATCTCTCTGGGTAAATCTGCTAGTATATACACCAAAGAGCCAAAACATTATGATGACCAGCATGTCTTTATGTAAATCGAAGCAACTGCAGGTAAACAACGGCATGTGTGAAGGTCATTAACACCTGTTACTGAGCTCTGTTTAATCATTGTTATTCTTGTTCTTCAGATGGGAAAGTCAGCGGACTTAAGTGAGTTTGACGAAGGCCAAATTGTAGTTGCCAGATGACTGGTCAGAGCATTTCTGAGACTGCAAGGCTTGTGGTGTGCTCATGGTTAGCCATGGTTAATACCTCAAAAAAGTGGTCCGAGAAGGGAAAAACCACAAACTACTGGCAAGGTGTGGGCTGATTGCAGCTCACGATGCTAATGGTGAGGGAAGACTATCCTGTATTGTACGAGCCAACAGAAGGAATACTGTGGTGCAACTCACCCATAATTTGAATGCTGGTGACAGGAGTAATGTGTCACAACACACGGTACATCAAACCCTGCTGAAAATGGGTCTGTTTAGCCGCAGGCCACTTTTGTTGCAAGAGTGTGCATGCCAACCTTGGTTCACCATCGAAAGTGCCTACAATGGAGCAAGCATCAAAACTGGACCTTGAAAGATTGGAAGAAGGTTGTCTGGTATGATGAATTTGTTTCCTGTTGCGCCATGTGGATGGCTGGGTACGTGTGCATTATTTACCCGGGGAAGTGTTGGCACCAGGATGTACCAGGGACAAAAACAAGCCGGTGGAGGAAATGTAATGCTTTGGGCAATATTCTGCTGGGAAACCCTGGGCCCACTCATTCATATGCAGGAAACTGATGTCTACTCCTACCTAAACATCATTGCAGACCAGGTACATCCTTTCATGGCAACAGTATTCCCCTCTAGTAGTGTCTTCTTTCAGCAGGATAATGCATCATGCCACACTGCCTGAATTGTTTGAGATTGGTTTGTGGAACATGAGGAAGACTTCTAGGTATTGTCCTGGCCTCCAGTTTCCCAGACATCAATCCAATCGAACATCTGTGGTTTATGTTGGAACAGCACATCTGATCTGTGGTGGCTCAACCACGTAACTTACAAGAGTTAAAGGATCTGCTGGTAATGTGTTGGTACCAGATACCAAAAGATACCTTTAGATATCTTGTAGTGTTCATGCTTCACTGAGTAAGTTTTGGTGACATGTGGAGGACCAACATCATATTAGGTAGGTGATCGTAATGTTTTGGCTCTTCAGTGAATAAAAAGAAGAGAGTTTATTATGCACTCATCCATCTAAAAAGCTAGAGGTATCAAACTTTGTCTGAACTTTCTCTTTATCTAGGGGAAGATTATAGGCTATGTACACACCTGCTAGAATCAGTCAAAATCGATGTGGAACTTTTAAGTTCCTTAAAATTCCCAGACTTTACATTAATGTTTAGAAACTTACATGTTCCATAGACATAACATTAGTGGTTAATGAAAATAACTTATCATTTAGTAAATTTAAAATGAAGAATACTTTAATACATTTCCTTCTACTTTTGTGTGATAAAGCTGTTGTTTCAGAAATGGGCAAATAGCACAAGTGGAAAACAAGGTTTTTTTTATATGTTTGTTTGGAAATTAAAAGCTTTGAAAATAGCATGAGTGGAGTTCTTTGCTGAAATGAATGCATTTATAAGCTAAGAATTCATATTGCATATTAAAAGAATTACGTAATTTGAAAATGTTTTATTATGTGTATTTTATTAAGATGATTTTAAATTAATAAAAGCTTATCTCATAAAATATATGTATTAAATAATATGTTTAGAGAGTACAAAAGATTTGTATTCTTTAAGGTATGAAATGAATTGAATCATGTCTCAAATTCCCCAAACTTAATCACTAGAAGGGTGACTGTTTATTGCTTCTTGGAGTCAAATTATTAAGCTATATTGCTTGCTTGTTGAAATTGAAAATAAAGTTATTCATCTGTTGAAGTTAGTGCAGGTTCAATATCAGTTTCTTGGTATTTTCTATGAAGATTAAAATAAAAATAAATTAATATGTAAAAATAGTGCTGCTTCAAGGGTCACTGGCCCACATTTGATGAGCTCAGTGTGATATTGCCTGGTAGTCTAGCAGCCCACTCTGCCCCTGGAGGAAGGTACATAAAGGCACATACAGTAAAACATTAATTCTTCCCAATTTTATCAACTTCAGAGAACTGTAGATTTTATGGACCTCATCTCTCTGCATGTTCCAAAGTGATCAGCTTTTTTTTTTTGTGAAAGTCTCCATGTCAAACCACTCTGATCTCTGTTTGATTTACTGACTAATGCTGATATATTGATTTGTGACTTCATACAGATAAAATGCCTTTTTATGGCCAAAATTGTTTTGTTTGTTTTGGAAAATAATACAGTAAGAGCTTTTTTATGTGTGCTTTGCTTAGTACAAGTGATAAAGATAATTGAATTTAGTAGCTGGTGTACCTTTTGGTAAAATATGTGATGTATTTCATGTTGTTAAACAAACTATGTCTGATGTAAACAAATGACAAGTAAAGTAATTTGCTCTTAAATTTAATATTGGAGCTTCTACTGTAACAAGTGTTGCTCATGGGAAGAGTAAATGCTTAGCATTACCACTTGATACAATTTCATTGAACCTGCTCATTAATCAGTCACCATAGTGGCTTGCAAGAGTTTGTACAGAAAAAGTTCCAGAATGAAGTGATGGTGATTCTTGAGGAGTATTGGGATTGGTTGAACAACATCTGAAATTATATCATAAAGTCAGTCATTTTTAACTGTACCAATGCCTTGACAGAGCACAAAGATCAATCTTGCTAAAGGATGCAAGGAACTTTTCTTTCATGGGGATGTGGACTTTTAGAGGTTGGAATGAAAGATTATCACAAAACTAGATTCGTGGCAGGAGAATTTGGTGCTATAGAAGGTATTGAGAATGGTTGGATGTGGATGAGGAGAATGTTGGGTACCAGATTTTGATTGAGGAGATTTCCAAAATATTTTAAGTGCTGCATTGGAAAACAAACCTAAACTTTACAAAGTCAGAGATATCCTGGATAAGGTTGTCAACTTTATCAATGTTCATGAAGTTCACATCCTTATCCACCAGTCAAGGATATGCAGCCTTACAATCAGCATTTAAGGACCCTAAGGGAAATAGTAATTCAAAAGCGACAGCAGAAATCTGTCCAACTGAAAATGACATTTTCCTTTAGCCAGCACCTCCTTCAAGATCAGCATCTCTTAAAAGTACCAGGTCAGCAACAGAACCAACACAGCAGATATTTGAGAATGATTGAGAATTCGAATTTAAATAATTGGCACATACTTTTTACATTATTTGGCAGATGGTAATCATAATAAAATAATTATGCACAAACAGCACAATTTATTATACTTGTCACACCCATCCACAATAATCTGCCAAATAATGTAAAAAGTATGTGCCAAACCTGCCTTACTCCACTGCAATAATGTGGCTAGCCAAAACCCCTTGTGGGCTATAAATAGGTCATGTACCTGCCTGCTGTGTAGCATACATATATCTGTTATTATGGGTAAACACAGGTTCCTGAGCGAGTTCCATTGTGTGCTGATAGTCAATACGAAGAAGATAGGATGCTCCCTCTCCTTGACTGCAGAACATCAGGGATCTCAGCATGCAACTGTCACATGTGTGTACTAAGACTACATCAAAACAGGCAAAGCCTGCAGCAGCTGAGAAAAATGTGGCCATAACTGGGCTGTTCATGTTTGAGGTGAGTGCCCACATCTCTCCTGTATTATAATGTCAGAATGGAGTGCCACAGTGTAGATGATAATGTCAGCATTCAACGATGGGGCAGCTACAAAGGTGCAGATCACCAGGCCGTGAAGCTGCAGTGCGTAAAGGAATATTGCTAATGGACTGTGGATAATTCTAAATGGCTAGCTTAGTTTGATGAATTCAGGTTCCAACTATAACAAACTGATGAGAGATTGCATGTGTGGCATAGACCACATGAGGCAATGGGCCCCCAACTGTCAAGTTAGCATGTTACAGGCTAGTGGAGGTGGTGTAACGTTCTGGGGTATATGGCCACTTATATGATTAGATTATATTTATATGGCCCACGTCTGGGGTTATATGGGCCACTTTAGCCATAAAGCTATGTTGACATATCTGCCAATCATCTACACCCTTTCATGGCTATCCATTTCCCACAGCAGGAGGCTTTTCAAGAAGACAGTGCCCCATCTCATCACTCCCATTTATCAAAAGACTGATTGGAGGAGCATTCCAGTGAGTTCTCCCCCCTTGAATGGCCCTCTCATTCTCTGGATTTAAACCCTGTTGAGCATCCAAACCTGGTAGAGTCCATGCCATGATATTTTGCTGCTGTTGTGAGTGCCAAAGGTGGACCCACATATTATTAGTTGGGTCCACTGTGTCTCTCCAGAAACATACCACAAAAATATTTATTGATTTATAGACTTTAAAAAGTCAACAGGTAACTATGTGATTGTTATTTATTGTTTAAATCATTAATAACAGTAATAGCATGAAGTGACTTCATTTAATTATTTCCATCTTAGCGCAATAAAAAAAATAGTTGCCACCCGAGATCATAGAAGGCTCCAAGTGTAGGTGCCGAAATCACTGCAAAGTCTAATGTTTCCTTTTTTTCCTTTCTCCTGATTAGTACTCTTATTAGCTTCGAGAGATAGCTGAGAGGCAGTTTCTTCTGCTTCCGCTATCTCGCCCTTCTGTTGTGACTAGTGTAGGGAGCCCCTTATTGGAGGCTAATTTCACCAAAATTTACAACTTACAACAAAAACAACAGCAACACAGGAAGAATGAAAAGTCATATTTAGTGGAAAAAAGTCAGAGCTGGTGTTAGTTCAGTGGTAGAATACTCTGGCATGTTTCTGGAGAGATGCAAGTTTGAATCCCATATGTCAGCAAAAAATTTTCCACAAAAATATTTATTGATTTATAGGCATTAAAAAGTCAAGTGGTAACTTTGTGATTGTTATTTATTGTATAAATTGTGGCTTTCAGTGTATATACCTACATACAGAATCCTGAAACAGCCATGGGCTGTAGAGGTCCAACTAGATTGGGCTGTAGAGGTCCAACTAGAATGTGTAATTTATTAAAATAGTTATAATTTTTTCCAAATATAACACTTTGTTTCAGTCTGATTTAAAGGAGGCATTTCAGCTTTAAAATTATAAATTATACTCTCGTAGTTAGATATGCCTTGAGAATTGTAAATAGATATACCTTGAGAATTGTTAATAGATAGGCCATTCAAACATACATATGGAACTGTTTGGATTAATCATAATAGAATATTTAAAAGAAAGTTAGAATAACTTTCTATAATTCATACAGCAGATGTGGTTACCTAGTTTTGCAATTTACTGCTATATGTAAATTTTTCAAATGTATGAAAATTTGCACAGCGATATATGTGCCATTTTGAAAGTACTTATCTATGTGAATAAATTTTTTTTTATCAATGAAAGAGATCAAGCACAATGTTTTTGACTTATGAATTCACTTTTACACTGAAGTGCCATTGAATTAGGGATAGGAGACGTTATCCAAATTCAGTACAACAATCCCACATTTGTCCACATGCATGGCTGAAACTCTTGTCATAATATAGCTGTCAGCTTTGGCTTCCCCAAGCATTCATCATGAGAAGCGTAATGGGAAAGGCATGGGATTTGGATCCATTTGACAAAGGGCAGATCGTAGGTGCCTGATGGATGGGACACTTGATCTCCGAAATCATCAATAAACTTGGATTTTCTCATGACAGTTTCAAGAGTGTTTCAGGAATATGAAAATTCCGGCAAAAAAAAAGCACCTGGACAAACTGCAAAGGACAAACAACCTTGAATGATTGTGGCCTTTGCCATCTGACCTGCATCATACGGACCGATAGGGCCCAGACATTATTTGAAATCACCTCCCATCTGAATATGGGTTCCAGCCAGGAAGTCAGTGTATGGACCGTGCAATGCTTACTTCGTCTCAGCTTCGGGCACTCAAGAGAGTCCCACTTCTAACTGCATGACACTGGGCTCAACGCCTTGCCTGGGCTAAAGAACATCGAAACTGGACCATCGAAAATTGGCGACAGATAGCCTGGAGTGATGAATCCTGATTTAAACTTCATCACACCAATGGGAGACAGGGTATGGTGCCAACCTTGCCTCAAATCCATGAAGCCATGGATCCTGTATGTCAGGTCGGAAGAGTACAAGCTGGTGGTAGCTCAGTGATGGCCTGGGGTGTCTTCAGTTAGACGTCTGTAGGACCTTTGGTATGTACTGTGACGACTTTCAATGCATCCCAGTATGTAGAACTCATGGCTGACCTTTTACACCCATTTATGGCCATCATGCAGGCGGATCATCATGCATGTAAATGGCGTTTACCAGCAAGACAGCTGTTCATCTCACAGGTCCAGGTTGGCTACTGCATGGAGCATTCTGCTGAATTTGAAATAATGAATTGGCCACTTAGAAGCCCAGGTTTAAATCCCACTGAAAATCTTTGTCATATCATCGATCAGAGTGTTCGGTCCTGTGTCCCATCAGCGATGATCTTGAGAGAATTGTGGATAGCTCTGGAGGATGCATGGGTTGCCATACCTGTGTAACATTTATACAAGCTTGTGGAGCCTAGCCTCGTCTTGTGGCAGACATTATCAGGGCCAGAGGGGGTCCAACATGTTACTAGGTTGATATCCCTAATCAATGGCACTTCAATGGTAATTCAATGGCACTTCATTGTAAAAGCCTGGTGATTCTCATAATGACAAGATTATAACTGATGTTAAAAATTCTGTGGAGCAAAGATAAAAGACACAATAATGTGGTAATATTTTTCTCTTTGACTCTTTTATTTTTTTCTTCAGAATATTTTCATTTTAATATGTGAATTTACAAATTACTTAATGTGAAGTTTTAAAAATATATTAATGAATGCACTTGATTCAGTGGCACATTATATTTTTCACTTGGAAAAAGTGTCATATATTTTTGGCTTGGAGAAAGTGGCATATGGCAAGGTGAAGTTGATCACCACTGCTCTAAGGATTAAATGTTACAATTTGATTGCAATATGCATCAGTGTTAGCCCCCCCCCCCACAACTTTTTTTCTGGAAATTTTATTGTTTTTCTCCTAAACTATCTAACTGGCAAAAACTTATATTTCAACATCAGTGGATATCAGTGGGTAGTATTTTGAAAAATGGTACTATAGAAAATTGATATTCCATGTGTAGTTAGATGCTGAGTCCATTAATGACATTATTTATTATGATTAAAAAAGAAAAACTTATGAGTATTAACAACTTCTATCATAATGGAACTCTGTGTAGTAGGGTATGTATAGATAAAATATTTTCACTTAGACAGATTCTTGCAAAATCTTCAAGGTTTCAGAAACCTGCAGTTACCAGCTTTGTCGATTTCAGAATTCTACTGATCTTTGATTCTGCTGATCATCATAATTTCTAGTTGACTGCAAGATTGTATGACATACTGGACAAGTTAGTTAACATAATGAAATCTCTCTATAATAACACTGAGTTGGTGTGAGAGTTGGTAAGGCTTGTAGCCATTGATTTAGTATTGCTTCTTATGTTCGACAAGGATTCATTTTGTCTCCTTTTCTCTTTAGTTTGGTTATTGCTTATGTTATGCAAAATTCATTGCAAGGGAAAGATTTTGGCCTTAAGTTGTCTGGAGATATGAAAATTTCTGATTTAGATTATGCTGATGATTTAGCCCTTTTGGCAAATGATGTTGATGAGATGAACTGTTTCATTTGAGCTGTTGATGAGACTGGTATTAGAGTAGGTTTGGTTATAAACAGAGAAAAAACTAAAGTGATGAAAATTGGTCAGGCAGACTGTGGTTTAGTTAATCTGAATGGTTGCAGTCTTGAGCAGGTGTCAGCTTTATCTTGGGAGCTATATAACAGATACTGGTGATGTGCATCATGAGATTAACAGACGAATAGGGATTGCTGCTGGGACTTTTAAGAATCTATGGAGAGTGTGGAGAAATAGGCGTATACACCTAGAAACTAAAATTTGACTGTATAATAATTTTGCTCTTTCTAGGAATTAGTTATGGTGGTGAAACTTGGACACTTTGTAAACAAGATAACAGAAAACTTTATTCTAAATGCTTATGCAGTATCTTGGGCATTAGGTGGTTCAACTTTGTAACTAATGATGAGGTTAGGAAAAGGAGTTGCCAACCTCCTTTAAGCAGCATATTGTGCAGAGAGAAACTCCATTGGTTTGGCCATGTTGCCCGTGTATATAATTATAGATTAGCGAATAAGGTTATGAACAGTGTGCCTAAAGGGGGGGGGGGAGCACTAGGATGTGGTGGGCAGACAATGCCAAACAGGACCTTGTTAGAATTGGTGTGCACTGGCCGGATGCAGCAGATGTAGCTCAGGACAGATATGCTTGGAGAACTAAATTGCACAGTCTGGTTGGACCTCCATAGCCATGGCTGCTTAAGGATGATGATGATGATGATGATTAATCTTGATTTGAATCATACTAGTTGAATATCTTTTGAAAATTCAGTCATAAAATTAATAAAATTTTCTAATTTCACATTTTTGATATGTGGCAGAATTTCTTATATGAACTATTTTAAACTTTCCTGTCACTTTGATATTTTGGTTTTTTATTTTTCGATTCATATTTAGAATTTGCATCTGGTTTAAACTGATTTCAATTTGAACATGTATTCTATGATATGTATATAGTTGGTTTTTGAGAAAATATGATGTGGCTTATTCTAAATATTGCATTCCTGGAAAACATCAGTATAAGCAAACCATATTTGAATATGGAAAGTAGGATACTCCAATCTTACCGTTACATCTCTATGTTTAAAAAAAATTGCTAATTAAATCAGTATTGCAATGTGCAATATGTTTACTTAATAGTGATTTAGTGAATACTGAAGAAAGTGAAATGATGCAGAATTCGGCATTATAAATTTTTTTACATTTGGTGTAAAAGTTTCTACACAAACATAATATCTGGCAGTCACTTCCAGTATCAGCCAGCATGTGACACATTTCATTTACAAGAACTATGTTGACATATTTAAAAGCTGATTATTACACACGAAAAAATATAAAAAAAAATTGACCAAAAGCAATACGTGTTATTTCTGAATGATGCAACTTCTGGTAGTAATAAAAATTAATATCTTACATTAGAAATGTAGAAAGCATTTATAGCTTTACTGGAAGAAAAATAAATCTAATTCGTGGAAATCAAACTGATTAATAGTCTACAATAATATACGTACAGAGAAAGGCATAAACTAATGCATCGCTTCTGCATGCTACTTATGGTGACTCAAGCAGTGAGTTCTATAGCTATAAATGCACCCTCTAACAGTGGAAATATTTTAAAAGTCAAAATTTTGAACTAATTTTGCAAACGATGTAATTATGTTAGGAATTTGAAATTTTGGTTGTGAAATGTGAATATTACAAAGACAACAATGATTTTCCCTTGTACCCCCAGAGAGGATAGGAAAGTGAAATTTTTGCATTTTAAACAAAAATTGTTTTTTTTTTAATAAATTGAGAATTCTTTTTGCTTTGGATAGGTATTATCAAACTATTATGATTTCCAATTTTAGAATCTACAAAGAGCTTTAATTGCTCTCTCTGACAGTGGAAAATCTTAAATGAATGTTGCAAACAATGTATTTGGGCTAGAAATTTGATATTTTAGTGGTGGAATGTGATAAGCAACGGGTTTCGTTGGCAGCAACAATTTACCCCTTCACCCCCAAGGTTTCACACCCAAGGGAAAATGCAACTTTTTATTTTGGAGATCGATGGAAAAAATTTTCAATTGAAGAGATACTAATGAAATATGATGATTCATATTTTTCAAACCCTCCACACGGCCTTAATATACCATCATTAGAGGGTGCTAAATGTAAAACTTTAAGTAATATTGCAAATGATATATTTATGCTATAAATTTGAAATTCTAATGAAAGAATGTATTGATTTCAAAACAGAAAAATTGATAGATTAAAATGTTAAAGTCATATGTGTTTTTTAAATAATAAAGATTTTTTAAATTCAATTAGTTGCTTTTATTTTTATAAATTTAGTACTTAATTTTAAAATTTTCAATAATATTTCCTTATAGTAGTAATAAATAAATAATTTTATTTTATATACACTGGATATTTGTCCCCCTAAGGGATAAATGATATATAGGTTTTATTTTATACAGAGAGACAGATTCCTCATGTATCTACCATCTATCCATAGGCTATGAAGATCCTACCAGACTGTAATTTTCCTCTCCAGACATGTCTGTTCTGAGCTACAGCTGTTGCATTTGTCCACTGTAGGCCAATTCTAGCAAGGCTCTATTTGACATTGTCTGCCTGTCGCATCCTAAATCTTCCTCTTTTCCTGAAGCCTTTAGGCACACTGTTCATAATGCTGTTTGCCAATCTGCAGCTATGCATATGGGCAACATGGTCAAACCAATGCAGTTTCTTTCTGAACAAAATGCAGCTTATAGGAGGTTGATGCTCCTTCTTCTAATCTCATCATTGCTTACGGAGTCAAACCATCTAATGCCGAAGATACTGCACAAGCATTTAGAATCAAAGATATCAAGTTTCTTGCTATCCTACCAAAAGGTCCATGTTTCACTACCACGACTAAGTTAGTTATTTATTGATGTCACCACAAAACGACCGCCCCAATACTAACAGATGTACAATAAACACACATCTATTGGTATTGGGGCTGTCATTTTGTTGACCTTTTGCAATGGCAGATTAAGTTATCTGAAGGCCTGAGGCACAGAAGATTTGAGAAGCACCCATATGTCAGAGAGTGTGTGTTTGTAGGGATGGGAGGCTACTCGTTATACAAAACATTTTACAACTTATGAATGCATGCAGAAGGTTAAATAAATTTATTTGCAGAAATGTATAAGTGGAAAATTTAATTTGTATTATGTAAACTTGCACATACTGAAAGTAAACGAAAACTTAATTATAAATGAAAATAAATAACACATTTTAATTTACTTAGCAAAAAACACATTATATTTGATATTAACCTAAATAAAAACATGAGATGTATATTTAAATAATGCATTAAACTGATTGTTAAATACATTGAAAGCCTAATTTATTATACATATCACACTCATCAAGAAACCTGCCCTACTCTGCCACAATAATGCACAAATAACCTCTTGTGGGCTATAAATAGGAGGGGCGGGGGTGGCTCAGTCGGTAGCGCGCCAGGCTCGTAATCTGTAGTTCCCAGGTTCGAGTCCCAGCTGGGTCAGCGTTGAGATTTATCTCCGCAAAATTCCCCGCCCTGCCCATGGTCAGTAGGGGACACCGATGGGCTTGGAAAGGCTGCCATCCATCTGATGGGACGTTAAGCCGTGGCCTCGTGTGCGGGAGAGCTATACCCTGTGCACGTTAAAGAACACGCTGGATGGCCTTGACGGGAGGCTACCATCTGTCTCCCAACAGCTGTTCCAGTGGGTCCCCTCCCCCAACCTTCTCTGAGCCTTCAGGGTCCATGTGACCTGGCCATTTAGCCCATTTTGTACAAAAAAGTGCCACTCAGAGGTAAAACAACCAACCAACCTATAAATAGGCCATATATCTACCTCCTTTATAGTGTACCTGTGACTGTTATGATGGGTAAACATGGCAACCACAGTGAGTTTGTTGGAAATAGTGCAAAGAAGATGGGGTGCTCCATATTTGTTACTGAAGAATGTCTAGAATTTCCCTTTGTGATTGTCACAGATGTGTACCAGGGAAGTTGCCAGTAAAAAATGGCCATAACTGGGCTACTGATGTTCAAGACAAGTCCCACCTCCCCCATATTGTAACATTGGAACAGAGGGCCACAGTGCAGATGATAACATCAGCATTCAATGATTTGGGTAGCTACAAAAGTTTGTGCAATGATCATTCGACATAAAATGGCATGACTGGTCTATGGCAGCTGTGCCCACATTGAGTACTCTGGTTCACAGCATATCACTGGGCTGTGAGGCTGCAGTGGGCAAAAGAACATCACCAATGGACCTTGGATACTGCATAAACATGGTCTCTTTTCACTTAAATTCTTAAGAAATGTTTAGAGTTTCAAAAACTTATATTACTTGCTTTGTAGATTTCAGAAGCTTTTGATTCTGTTGACTGCCATAATTTGTGGTTGATTACAGTTGCATCAGGTGACCATAAATTTCTCTGGGACTAGTGCATATTTAAAATGCTACTTCCAGCAAGCAGAATAAATTAGTTAAGCTGTAAGATTATTAAACCAGTAGCAGAGGTAGCGGAAATGACATTCAGGCAACAAAAATAAATATCGGGTTTAACAGTTAAAGGTTTCATTTTCAAAAAAAATTTCCCCTTTTTTGCTAACAGTTAACAAAATTTTCTTTAATACCAATCTACATTAAAAGACCCAGACTGAGTTTATACCTCTGAATTATAGAAATATTTGGGTGGCTTGGTCCTAAAGTTTTCACTGCAAGTTTTTCCTGATCACTTTACCTGTTAAATGGATGCTCCAAAAGATATCAATTTTGTTCATTATTGAAATTGTAAATATAGGTAGTTCTTGATTTGCATGGTTTTAATTTGTGCAAATGTGGATTTATATGGTTTCATTTAGACATATTTTCAATTTGGAGAGTCCAAAAACTTAAATTGACACAGTTTGAATCTACCCTCAAAGCATAATGCAAGAAATCCTAGCAACGTTATTGATAAAACACCCACTTTTTAGAAAATGTAGAATAGGCTCACAAATCATTGTCAACATGTACAAGTGCAGGCATCTCATGAATCACTTTCCAATGGGATTAGCACAAGGTTCCTAGACAATCCAATTTGTGTGAGACTGCCCATTTTGCATAGTAAAATCCCAAATCTCATTTATAGCCAAAAATGCCACAGACCAAGAAAGAATTAAAATTTATATTGATTTTATTTTTAATTTTATAATTTTTTAAATCGAACTTTGTGTTTTTATTTGGATATGTTTTAGAGAATGAAAGGGTTAAGATATGCTTATAATGTTATTTTTTTTTTAAATATACAATGTGTATTTATATTAGAGCTGAGTAGTCTAATACTGGAACATTCTCCCCCTAACCTGGACATTTCAGTTATTTTATATGGGAAAATTGCTTTCATTTTGTATAAATTTGATTTATATGGTAATTTTTAAGAATGCAATAACCATGCAAACTGAGAACTATCTGTATATGTAAAAGAAAAAATATATATATTTTTAAAAGAAACTAAAATACTTGACTAGAACATAAAGCAAAATGGAACTGTGTAGCTGCTAACCTTGCGCAACAAAAAATGCGATTTGAAGGAATAAAAAATTGGAGGAAATTGGAGCATTGCAGTTCATGGTACTTAGGTGCCATTTTTTTTTAATGCAGTGCAATAATGCGTTACATCTTGATGGAATGCTAGACTTCCAGACTTCTAGTGGCAACAGAAAAATTTAATTCTTCCTGAATTATACCAAGTTTCTTAAAATTGCTTCCATAACACCCCTCGACTAAATATGTGATTTAAATTTTAAAGTAAAGAAAAATGCTTTTCAATATCACATTAGAAAGAATATTCAACTTCTTGGAAAGTTCTGCAAATAATAACCTAAACAATCATATTGCTAGCAGTGAAGAGGCTATATAAGAATACGCTGAGTAAAGAAAATAATCATAAAACACTTATTCCTAAGCATAAATTTTGTTTTGCAAATAAAAAGAAAACCTCCAAAAGTAATAATATCTAAGGCATAGTTTCCTAACTGCACATATCGTTATGTGACGAATGTTGGTCAGTACCACTTGAGGCTACTTGTTTCAACAGCCTATTGTCACTGACGAAAACCTATATTTCATAATTTAAAAACACTCACAAAAATCAATAACCTCATCAGAGACTGCTATTCTAACAAGCTCATACTGCTAAATGATGAATTGCTGTTCTACAATTTAAGAAAACCCGAGAACAAAATTACTGGAGACAACCATTTCAACTTGAACGTACTGCTGAACAATGAACTGCCATTCCGCTCTTATTACCCAGACCCCAGAACACACTAATCTTATAACAAGCCTACAAACCAAAATTGTAAACAATTCACCGCGGATCCGCAGTATAAACCATCATCAGGAACTAATCCCATCAGAGACAAGTTTAAATAACATGAATTATCGTAAACCACTCGCAGCAGATCCTTGGGATAAGAAAAAGGCCCCAGAACTAAAAAGTCCCATTCAGAATCCATTCCCCTGATCAATAATGGATCAACCAATATGTTTCAAAAGTTAGCATTACAATTCATCAAGAATAGCAACAAATGTTATTGCAACCTTTTTTTTTTGAAAATGCAATGGCTTACCATAGCCAAGTCACTGCATTCATATGTTTTTGATATTAGCAAATGTTAAGCTAATAGCTAATTATTAATAACTAACAATTAATATGTAAATATCATTAATTAATTAATTAATGATCGACTAAAAGCCTCTGAGCGGCATTTTCATGCAGATCGGACATAAAACAACCATGCATACCTGTTGTGATCATCTGCCAGGTTACAAAGTTATGGTGAAACAAAACTGACATCAGCCAACAAATGACAAGCAAAATGCAATAGGAAGGTAAGTAACATAACAGTAGGGAACATAAAATGGATAACTGATTATAATTAAAAATGCCTCAACTCTAGTGAAAAAAAAGTGTTAATCCCTTATCAACCCAATAGCCTAACGCAGAGAGCAATAGACATACATAAGACCCATTCAAGTTGCAATGTCAATCATTACCCACAGATATGCAAAGTTCTCTAATCTGTATTATTTCCTTCACTCTGAATTTACAAATTCTGAGTAATCCAATTAGCATTTAGTTGGCCAGAGCAGGGAGAGTTTGGTATATGTTCAATAAACATCCATTTAAAAACAATCTATGACCTTCAGCTCTGTAAAAGAATTGAGGTGTGGACTTTGCACTGTGTTCTGTCAATTCTGGTTCTGTATGGATATGGTCAGCTGGAGTCTTGTGGATTTCCTCTGATTGGTGCATAGGTGAGCCCACAAGTAAGCACAGATTAGGGAATGGTGACACAGTTGTTTTACATTATACCATTAGTACAATATAAATAATCAGAAACAATTCTTCCCTTTCATTACATTCTCCTTTTAGGAAAAGGGCAAAAACACTAAACAATTTGAAGGCAGATTTTCTTTAGTATGAAACTGAAAAAAACCCTAAAAATCAGATTTTCAAAGACAAAATCGGATTTTAAACCAAAAATCGGAGAAAATCTGATAAATCTGAGTAGTTGACAGCTCAGGAATTGCCAGCTGTACATATAACAAGACCACACCACAACATACTCAGTGCATATTTATTATTGGCATATTTGTCTGAAGACTAAAATTAGGCTGTGTAATAGTTTAGATCTTTTTAAAGTTTAATGGTAGTGAAACCTGGACTCTATGTAAGCAGGATAACAGGAAACTTGATGCCTTTGATTCTAGATCCTTGCACATTATCTTGAGGATTAGGTGGTTTCACTATGTAAATAATGATGGGATTATACAAATTAGCAACCACCTTTCAGCAGTCTCATGTAGGGAGAGACTTCATTGGTTTGGCCATGTTGCTCCCATGTAGAACTACAGATTAGTGAATAGAATTATGAACAGTGTGCCTAAAGGCCTCAGGAAAAGAGGGAAATCTAGAATGTAATGGGTGGACAATGTTAAACAGGGCCTTTGCTTGTGGTGAACAAGTTCAACAGCAGTAGCTCAGGATAGATATATATGGAGAACTAAATTGCACAGTCTAGTTCAACCTCCATAACCCATTCCTTGCTTGGGGATTATATGTGGATGGATGGAAAGAGGAATGTACTTTACATATAAGCCTGTAACATCTGAAAACATACTTAGGCTTTTTAGTGTGCAGTGTTCAGAAAACCAAATTTTATTAGATACTGCTTTACACTGAAAATTTTATAAATTATTTTTCCATCCTTAGAAGGTGAAAAACGTATGCTGCCTGAACTAATATTTGTTGATTGGATAGTTTGATATATCTTCCTGTTGTATAATTTAAATCACCAAAATATTTTGCCATCAGTGAGCACAGTAATGAAAAACTTCTGCATCTTATAATTGAGTTAATACAGTATTCTTAAGTTCCTTCTCTAAGTTTGTCTCCTTTCTGGGGAACTGTACAGGTATATAACAGATTGAAATTGACTTTTTGATTAGTATATTACATTATCTAAATTTTTGATTTTTTTTTTATAGTTTTAATGCAGTGTATCAGGTTGGATTGGTTGGGTTGTTATACCTCTTGAAATTTTTTTGCATACAATGGGTTAAATGACCAGGTCACAAGGACTCTGAGGTCTCAGAGAAGGTTGGGGGGAGGGGACCCACTTGGACAGCTGTTGGGAGACAGAGGGAAGCTTTCCATCAAGGTTCATGAAAAACTTTCATTCATGTTCATCATGTTCTTTAATGTGCACAGGGTATGGCTCTCCCAGACATGGGACCATGACTTAATGCCTCTTCCGATGGACAGCACCCTTTAAAAGCCCATTGGTGTCCTGTGCTGAAAAGGGCAGGGTGTGAAATTTTGTGGAGATAAAGTTCAACAATGGCCCAGCTGGGACTCAACCCTGGAAATAATAGATTATGAGCCTGGTGTGCTAGCAACTGAGCCACCCCCTCCCCACAGTGTATCAGGATTTGAAAGTGATGTACTATTGTATGCTGTAATAAATTACATTGTTCTCTTAGTTTTCCATTCTTTTTAGTGTATGGTTTTAAAAGCAGTAACTAATAATTTGGGTGGAATTAAAATTAGTAATTTATAAAAAAAAATAAGAGTTTTGAGGCATTGCAAAGTGTAAAATTAATTTTTTTATGTAATGTAACAATGTTCTATTTTTATTTAGGGTGGAAGCTCAGCTGCAGTAGACCTTAAAATACTACTACCAGATAGGTCAACAGTCATTGTTAATGTACGGAAAAACAGTACAACAGATGAAGTTTATCAGGTATTTTAAACAAAGTACTGTTCTTGTAAACTTAATTTCTAATTTAAATCTGATGGAAAATAATAATGTAGGTATATTTTTTCATTTTAACTGATTAAAATCTACCCATCAAATTTACTAAAGTATGACCTGTATAGCAAGAAAAAATTCTTTCTTCTGTAGCATCTATTCATGAACATGAAACTTATCTGAAACAATATTCTCTGCAATATTTTTTTTGTATTTAAATTTCTGTGTGACAATCCATCTTAAGTATAAAAATTTCAAGATGGAGGTTTAACCAGGAGGTCTAGATCATTGGTTCTCGTCATAACTCACCTCAATCCTGACAAATTACAAGAATATTGTAACACTCCAAAGATTATTAACTTTTCTAGTTGGACCTTTTGTCTGATCCAAATTTATTCAAAATTCCGATATTTCAATATTAACTTGTCAAATAAAGTTGAAATGGGGCTTGTTTTGTATATCTAGCGTTATTTATTGAGCAAAAATTCAAAAAGGATTGTCAAGTTTAATTAAAGTTTAAATCTAATCAAAAATCAATTAACATTGCTCAAGAGAAAAATAGCAAAAGTAAAAAAATTTGAAAACAAAATTTTTTTCCAAAAAAATTTAAAGACCGACTAATTCAGTTGATGAATACAAAAAGTTGGAGTACTAACAACTCACATCTACTTAAATCTCTACTAACAACTCCTATCTACACATCACATTCTGACTTCTCCTGCTACTAACATCATTCTCTATTGAACTTCTACTAACTATACTGACTCTGTGACGTAATATCACTTATTTTAAAATAATTTAAAATAATTTAAAAATTCTCTGTCATTGAGCAATAAAATTTCAGAGTTTATCCTTCAAACTATTTGGATGTTGAAAGTTCTTAGGAGAAAACTCTCAGAAGCTTTTCGGAGCAAAGACAGCGCTCCGTCTTCAGTGAAGTGATGTTATGTAATTGTAATATCACTTAGTTATAACATGCAGCATACAAATCCGACACGTGTGTTGCATGCTGGGAAAGCATTTGTATAATCTGATGATCACACTAGCTATGACTCGAGTGGTCGTGTCCTACATGCCCGCATTAGTGGCTGACAATCAAAAGTCGGAGTTGTGAATACGCAACTCCTATGGCATGGAAGTAGGAATTGTGATCAGTCCAAAAATGAAATAATAACCCCCAAAATGATAAATATAATGTAAATAAAGTAAAACTGATTAAGCAAAAGTAAAAGTGAATGGGTGGACTATTACACTCCCAAAAGGAGTCAAAATTTGACCTAACAGTTTTTGATTAACAAATTTAGAATAATAGGACACTTCTCACATCATTTACACATTGCGAACATAAAATAAAGTAAAAGTATGCTTACGCAAATTTTGATAAGATGAGCTACTCTCACTTCAACACAATTTTCCATCACAACCAAAGGTACCTCCTCCCATTCGACGTATCAAAAGTGTATAGCTGCCTATTGTAATTACATACCAATGTGGCAGTTAACTGCATGCTAGTGTTATCGGACTAACTAGTATCATTTTCTGATGCAAACTTCAAAAGTTGCATACAATAACCTGTACAAAAAGCTGATTAATGTTACTCCTGTCCTGCTTAACTTCTAAAAAGGTTAAAAAAAATCAGTTGCATCGAATTCTGCTCTTTCACAGAATATAATTACAGATGCATCAAGTGGGGTATATAACTTCTACTTATTCCCCTAACAACAATCAAAATATGTGAAATCTAAATCTTTTCCTATCATACATAAAATAAAGGGTATTGAAACACCTTTAAATCCTCCTAACTATATTAAACATGAATTTAATAAATTTCAAATTTTACAAACAATCGGGAGTGTAATCATCTGCTAAATCTCCACCCAAACACAATAATCTCGAGCTAGCTGAAATAAAAAAATGCATTAGTTACCTCCCCTCATCAAGCTTTATGTTCCCTTCCCAAAGGAGTTATGCTGGTGAACATTTCAGTCACCAGACTGTCATTGCGGACAGCCCAATAAAGGTACAAAACTTCAAGACATCATGTTCATCTCGTATATATGCAAACAAATGCTGCCAATGTCATCCTGATAATTATGCATCATTGATGCATAAATATCACTGATGATACCGGACAGATTTAAACACATATTCATACATCATATCTAAGAGTAAAGAAATGCTGTATCAATAATTTATCATATGTGATGCTAACATTTCATCTAATACAATTCCATTCACGTTTTATGTGAAAATACACTTTGCATACAAATATATTCACTTCAAAATACAAAATACACCTCAAAATGCAAAACATTTAATCACTGTATACTAAATTCTCTTTCATTTTCATCATTCGCATCCATAAACATTTTATAGGTCCTAAATTTTAACTTAATGTTAACTTACAACATTTTCAGTTTTCATTCAGCTGAAACGAAAAAAATCTACAAAAATACATAAATGTCCTTTAAATCATGTTAATACAATATAACAACTAGAACTTCAGATGAACAAGAATACATAAAAAAAATTCTAATCACTTCACATTATATACTCAAACTACAAACTTCGAATAGTAAATTCACTTTTCAAAAATAAATATCAAAACTCCAAAGTTTCAACAAGAAATTAAACATTTCAAAATCTCCAAGTATAAATTACAATAAATATTGCTTCTTGTCTTCATCTATTCCAGAGAAAAGAAATGAAACATTATAAATCAGTGCCACAGTGGAAGAATAATAATATACTTAAATTTTCATTGTTGGCACTACTTTGCGATAAAACATCATCCAGTCATTCCTTGGTAACTTCCTTCCTGCATCGATCAATAAGCTAGGTGTAGGCCCTTCTGATGATCTTATTGGTGATGTCATTTATTCTATGTTGACTACTTTGTTGCTAGTTGTTGCTCTGCAGGCTGTGGTTATTTCGCTGACATCTCATTATGTTCTCGACATTGATGGAACAGTTGAATCTGGCTTTATTATCTTTTTTCCGGTTGTATGCAATAGGTTATAATCCAATCTTTTCTTAAGATAATTTTATTTAGATAATTTTATAGTGAATCCGGCTTCTCTTAACCTTGAGAATACCAAATCTAAATCACAGATGCTCAGAAAAATCAGTGGAGAAAATAGTTATGTCATCTAAGTAGACTTCATAAATTTTTCCTTTCAGATTGCCCAGAACCACAGACATAAGACATTGAAACATGGTGGGTGCTCCGGATAAGCCAAATGGTAAACAATGAATTTGGAATAATCCTTCTTTTGTGAGGAAAGCTGCTTTAGGCTGATCTGGTGGATATACAGACACCTACCAATGCCCTGAAGACAAATCTATTGTGCTAATAAATTTCTTGCCAGCCAGTTGTGTCAATAGATTCTGAAAAATAGGTAGTGGATATCTATCGAGGACTGTGACAGTATTTATTTTTGATAGTCCACACAAAATCTCAAATTGCCAGCTTTCTTTTTAACGAGTATGACCGGTGAAGCCCAAGGGCTAAAACTTGGTTCAATTATCCCATCCTTTAACATTTCTTTAATGTGCACAGAGATTATTTCTTCTTGGAGGATAATTGTATGGTTTGCTATAATAGGTCTATTATTGGCCGTGTCGATATGATGCTCTAAAATCTGACAACTGCCAGACTTGTTAAAAAGTTTGTAATTAGCATTGAACAGAGCTTCTAACTTAACTCTCTCATTATTATCTAAATGAGCTCTGTCAGCATGTTTTCTAATATCCAATTTTATCTGATCGACATCAAGTTTTTCTTTCATTGTTGCTTTCAGCAAAATAGTATTATTAGCAAAATCAAATTCAATCAAGTATTTTCGTTCCTATCAAGGAGTCATATAATAATTCATTTATTACTACAAATTCAAATCTTACTCCACATTATTTAAAGTGATAGACAACTCAACAGTTCCTTGCAGAAAACACTGCTTGGGAGCACAAGCTAAGTTCAAAGGTCCACAGGACCATGTTTGCAATTTCAGTTTACAGCGTCTCTGAATTTTATCCCATACTTTCTTATATAAACATGAAATATCAGCTCCTGTGTTGATACGAGCTATGAATTCAGTTTTTTTCTGATAAAGCTTTACAAAAGGTAAATCTAGAACATTATGTGTACCAGAGTGGCACACTCATGAGAGGGCTTTTCTTGAGGAACTTTGGCCTCTCACTTCAAAGATCCTAATTTAAGTTTTCCGAATTGCCATTTTTTCTGTAGCAATATTGCTCCATGTGCCCTAGTGGGCCACAAAAATTACATCTGAAAGTCTTCCTATTATTCTTAGCAAACACATTCTTTCTGACTTCTCCTCCTCCTACTAACATAATTCTCAACTGAACTTCTACTAACAATACTGACTCTGTGACCTAACATTACTTAGTTATAACATGTGGCATACAAATCCAGCACATGTCTGTTGCACCACCGGGAAAACATTTGCATAATCTGATGATTGCTCTAGCTAGGTAGTCACTGCAAGGAGAGCAATGCACCAGTCCCCTGTGATGATGCATAGAACCAGCCAGGCCTAGCACCTAATGTCTGATCCCACCTTCTCGTGGTGCAGACCATTAGTACCTTTCAAAAGAGATACTCTCTTTTGAAGGAAGGGAAGAGCTGCCAGATTAGTGTGGCCTATTGATCTGGACAACTATGGCTACTTTTCTTTTTTTTTACCCTGCTGAGGAGTGGTCAACCACACAGGGTCCTGGTGCTGATCATATAAACCTACTGGACTGAAATAAGGCTCTGAGCTTAATTATGGATCCTGAATTTGCTGCACTGGTGGGCTTCTGTGGAGGGAGAATCTTACGCTGTGTTTTCTGTTTGTTTGTGGGTTGACAGTCCCAAGTGAAATAGATTCACGGGATATGTTTTATCAGCTGGTGGATGGTACTGAGCAGAGGTCATCACAGGCACCTGGACTCTTTGCTTCTACTGCCATTGTCACATTCTACATTGGAGGAAGTCTTCCAGTGGCTTCAGCCTTTACATGGCTTCAGCCTTTAGTGGTGGAGGAATGGGTCTTTGCCCCATGTCTGCGATTAGGAGCTGTTTGATATTGTCGGCATTCCCTCTCTCAATAAACATAGTTTCTTTAAACATCCCACTAACCATTTTCTCTCCTTAGGTAGTTGGAATGTGAGGACTCTGCACAGAGCTTATCCTCTTGATGTCCTCACACAAGAATTCCACCATTATAATTTAGCTATTCTTGGCTTGCAAGAGACAGATAAAGGTCAGATTCTTAAAAATTATCTTAAATTTCTCTTTTCAGGAAGGGAAGATAATAAGCATTACCAAGGCATAGATATGCTTCTCAGCAGACATGCCAGTAATGCTCTTCTAAGATATAAATGCATTTAATGAAAGGTTTCTTACAGGAAAATTTCAGACAAGCATTAAAGACTTGAATGTTATCTGCTGTTATGCCCCCACTAAAGTTGTCGATGAGGATAAGAAGGGCAAGTTTTATGGACAACTTCAGGATATTTTGAATTCTGTCAAAAAGGGAGATATGGTTACCACATGGATGACTGAAATTTTGAATATCTTTTTATGATAATGGCATGGTTCCTAAGGATTTAAAAAAATAATAATAATAAATTCCCCCTCAAGCAGCTGCTCTGACAGGAGCCTGTCAGTTTATATGCCATAGTAGAAGCTCTGTGAGGATGGCAGGCCCTCAGCAGAAAAACAACACAATCATCTATGCCTTATCTAGGGCTCAAACCTAGGTCCCTTAGATCATAGCCAAGTGCGTTAACCACTCAGCCATGGGATGGATTATACCAGAGCTATTATTATCTCTATTTTTAAAAAAGGTGATTGTAGTTCTTGTGATAACTATAGGTGTATCAGCCTACTTTCTGTCCCAGGTAAAGTTCTTTGCATGATTGTTCTTAACCCTTCCTGTGTGCAGCCTGAAAAACAGGTTTTCATCCAGAGGCCAAGCTATTTTCTCCCTATGCTCAGCCAAAAATTTTTTTTAATTTTATTATCTTTTTTTGCCAAATAGCTAATGAAAGGAATTATGGCATGTTGTATGCCAAATTAATCAGCATTTAAATCTGGATTTTCTGAAAATAAATCATTTAACAAAAAAGATGATGTGTTTTATTTTAATAGGACTTTTTTAGAGTTGTGTAGCAAAAAAATGCATCCGGCAACACAAACAAGAATTTATATTAAAAGAAAGTAATAGACAGAAATGATTACAATGCACATGAATATAATGACTATATATTTCTGAATAACAAAAAAAAATTTTTTTGGTTTTAAATAAATATTTCTATTGTTTTGTAATTTTTTTCTCAGTACCATACTTTCCATACTTTGAGAAAATTCCTGGCTTTTAGCCAATTGTGCTGAGTCACATAAACAAGTCAACTTTTAGAATTTAAAAAAAAAATAACCAATCAAGGGAAATAGTTCATGTCATATTACTAAATTAAACAGAAATTAATTATGAATTTTATGAAAATAAATAATGTAAACAAATTTGCAAGCATATTGATTTTAATAAGCCTTTTTCAATGTGATATGGTGAATAAAAAATGATCGCACTTTACAATTAAATCTTCATTTTGGAAAACCTGATGAATAAAAATAGTTAAATTATATATTTATTGAAAGAATATTTCCTTCTGAATAATATAATATTCAACCTGAAATATGATTTTTATTTCTTTTAATGATTCCCTTTAGTATCATATATTTTAAACATAGCCAGTGTTATACAATGTGATTGGACTTCTCACACTCATGGGATTTTCTGAACTGGATAAGAAATAGAAAAAAACTTCCCTGGCTGATTTTTTTGCTACACATTATGAATTTTTTTCTCTGGGTGTTGAAGTTTGGTGATCTTGACTAAGTGCAGAAAGGTTTGTGTACCAAAGCAAAAAATGAAAATAAAAACAGCTTTATATTGTCTGTGTGGCACAGCCAAGGTACTGAGAGGGGGGAGATGCCATTAAAATCATTCAATATAATCATAAAAACTCTTAATTAAAAAAAAAATTATATTTTTCTAGATGGGGGGGGGGGGGGACTTTCCATGTGAGTTTAGCAGAGGGGACGCCTTCTCGAAAATGCTCTCCCACATGACTGCTGATTTCCATAGCAAAGAAGTGTATTTTGTTTCTGCATCCAAGATATTCATTTTTAGAAAATGGTACAAGCTCAAAGTTTTTTCTAAAGAAACAAGAAATAATAAAAGAAAAATTACATATAACCTAATTGGATGTTAAATAAAATTGCTAGCTTTGTTGATTTCAAAAAGGCTTTTGACTCTTTGATCGTCATAATTTGTGGTTGATCGTGAGATTGTATGGCATACCAGACAAGTTAGTGTTACGATAGAGACCTTTCATTATGTTAACTGAGTCGTGTGTGAGAGTTGGTAAGGCTTGTAGCAATTGGTTTAGCATTGCTTCTGATGTTCGACAAGGCTGCGTTTTGTCTCCTTTGCTCTTTAATTTGATTACGGATTATTTTTTGTGAAATTTCGCTGCAAGGGAAAGATTTTGGCCTTTAATGGGCTGGAGATACGAAAATTTCTGATTTAGATTATGCTGATGATTTAGCTCTTTTGGCAAATGATGTTGATGATGAACTCTTTCATTAGAGCTGTTGATGAAACTGGTAGTAGAGTAGGTTTGGTTATAAACAGAAAGAAAACTAAAGTGATGAAAATTGGTCAGGTAGGGTGGTTCAGTTCATCTGAATGGTTGCAGTCTTGAGCAGGTGTCACAGTTTAATAATTACCTTGGGAGCTCTGTAACAGATACTGGTGATATGCGGCATGAGATTAACAGACGAATAGAGATTGCTGCCGGGACTTTTAAGAATCTATGGAGATTGTGGAGAAATAGGCATATACACCTTAAGACTAAAATTAGACTGTATAATTGTTTGGTTCTTTCTAGGGTTAGTTAGGTAGTGAAACTTGGACGTCGTGTAAACAAGATAACAGGAAACTAGATGCTTTTGATTCCAGATGCTTACGCAGTATCTTGGGCATTAGGTGGTTCAACTTTGTAACTGATGATGAGGTTAGGCAAAGGAGTTTTGCAACCTCCTTTAAGCATCATATTGTGCAGAGAGAGACTCCATTGGTTTGGCCATGTTGCCTGTATGAATAATTATAGATTGGCAAATAGGGTTATGAACAGTGTGCCTAAAGGCTTCAGAAAGAGGGAAAGACCTACGATGCGGTGGTGGACAGACAATGTCAAACAAGACCTTAATAGAATTGACGTGCAGTGGCAGTGCAGCAGATGTAGCTCAGGACGACATGCTTGGAGAACTAAATTGTACGGTCTGGTTGGACCTCCATAGCCCATGGCTGCTTGATGAGGATGAGGATGATGAGGATGATTCTTAAAAGTCCCAGCCTCAATCCCAATTCATCTGTTTATCTCATGTTGCACATTAGCAGTATTTGTTACATAGCTCCTAAAATAATTCAACTGAGACAACCATTCAGATTAACTGAACCACAGCTTGCCTGACTAATTTTCACTGCTTTAGTTTTTTCTCTGTTTATAACCAAACTTACTCTCTACCAGTCTCATCAAGAACTCTAATGAAAAGTCCCTCTCATCAACATCATTAGCCAATAAGGCCAAATCATCAGCATAATCTAAATCAGAAATTTTCAGATCTCTAGACCATTTAAACCCAAAATCTTTCCCTTTCAGTGAATTTTGCATTACATAATCAATAACCATACTAAAGAGGAAAGGAGATGAAATGCACCCTTGTCGAACACAAGAATCAATGCTGAACCAATTGCTACAAGCTTTACCAACTCTCACACATGACTTAGATATTATAGAGTGCTTTCATTATTTTAACTAACTTGTCTGGTATGCCATACGATCTCACAGTCATCTGCAAATTATGATGATGCAAATTATGATGAGAGTCAAATGACTTTTTGAAATCAACAAAGCTAGTAACCACAGGTTTCTGAAACTCTAAACATTTTTCAAGAACTTGTCTAAATTTAAAGGGGGGCGGGGGTGGCTCAGTCAATAGCGCGCCAGGCTCGTAATCTGTAGTTCCCAGGTTCGAGTCCCAGCTGGGTCAGCATTGAGATTTATCTCCGCAAAATTCCCCGCCCTGCCCACGGTCAGTAGGGGACACCGATGGGCTTGGAAAGGCCACCTTCCGTTGGATGGGACATTAAGCCGTGACCCTGTGTGCGGGAGAGCCATACCCTGTGCACGTTAAAGAACACGCTGGATGGCCTTGACGGGAGGCTACCATCTGTCTCCCAACAGCTGTTCCAGTGGGTCCCCTCCCCCAACCTTCTCTGAGCCTTCGGGGTCCATGTGACCTGGCCATTTAGCCCATGGTGTGCAAAAAAGTGCCGCTCAGAGGTAAAACAACCCAACCCTAAATTAAAAAAAATCTGATCTACACATTCCATACCACTTCTGAAATCCATACTGCTCATCACTGAATTGTCTGTCAACCAGATTTTTAATTCTATTAAGCGCAGTCATTCAAAGAACTGTACCTGGAACAGAAAGTAGGCTGATACTGCTATAGTTATCACAAAAACTGCAATCACCTTGTAACACTCCAAAAGATTTTTAAACTTTTTCTCTTTGGACCTTTTGACTGATCCAAATAAATTAAAACTCCAGATAGCATATTGGGCACCAGGCAATATTAACTTTTTAAATAAAGTTAAATGAGGGTTCATTAAGTATATTGGCATTACTTATTGAGTAAGAAATCAAAAGATTGTAAAATTTAAATCCTAATCAAAATCAATTATCATTGCTCAAGAGAAAAAACAGCAAAGTCAAAATATTCATATAACAAACAAAATATATTTCCAAAAAAATCAATTTCCAAATCAATCTCACCATAAAAACTGAGATGAATATAAAATAGTCCGAGCAAATAAAAGCTCATTTAAACATATCCAAAACTGACAAACTTCTCAGCTAACATTGTTCTCATTACTATATCATACTGACTATCTTCACTATTATTACTCTTCCTACTAACTCCGTGACCTAATGTCACTTAGTATACATGAAGCGTGTGTTTCATGCATTGCATAACCTTATGATTGTACGCTAGCTATGACACAAGAGGGGGCGTGTCCTTAACATGCACATTAGTGGCTGTCCTCAGTGAGGGCATAACAGATAACATTCAAGTCTTTAATTATTGTCTGAAATTTAGCTGTAAGAAACCTTTAATTAATTCATATCCTAGAAGAGCATCACTGGCATGTCTGCTGAGAAGTAAACTAATACCTTGGAGATGCTTCTCATCTTTCCTCCCTGAAAAGAGAAATTTAAAATTACCGTTAAGTGTCTGACTTGTATTTGTCCATCTATTCTCTTACAAGCTGAGAATATCTAAGTTATAACTGTGGAATTCTTCTGTGAGGACATGAAGAGAAAAATCTCTGTGCAAAGTCCTCACATTCCAACTACCTACAGAGAGAGAATGGTTAGTGGGATGTTTAAAGAAACTATGTTTATTGAGAGAGGAAGTGCTGACAATATCAAACTGTCCCCTAATCACAGACATTACATGTTCCCCCATTACTAAAGGCTGAAGCCATCTATACTGGAAGACTTCCTCCAATATAGATTTTGAGGATACCATTAGCAGCGAGAGTTCTGGTACCTGCGATGGCCACTGATTCAGCTGATAATATGTATCCTGTGAATCTATTCACTTGGGGTGGCTGTCAACCAGGGAAAAAAAACATAAACGGAAAGCACAGTGGAAGATTTTGCTTAATGGAAGCCCGCCAGTGCAATAAATTCAGGGTTTATAATCAAACTCAGCACCATCATTCTATTCCAGTTGGTGTGTATGGTCTGCACCAAGACCCTGTGTGGTTGGCCACTCTTCAGCAGGGTAGAAAGAAAAAATAAAAGTAGCCATGGTTTTCCAGGTTAGTAGACCACACTGATCAGCAGCGTTTAAGTGGAACCAATTTTTCAAATTTGTTTTAAATTCTTTGACCTTTGTACTTGGTGATCTTTATAGGGCATTCAAGTGTAATAAAAGGCCATTATTTTCAGTGTGTAGATGAATTACTTCTGCAGGTGAAATCAAAATATTTAGTGCAGAAACATTCAACCTGTATCTATAGAAAAATATAAAACCTATGCCACCTGGAATATTAACATCAATAGTGATGTTATCAAAACCAGCTAAATTAATAAATAAATTTTCAACTGTATTATTTGCACTTTCTACTAGAATAATAACATTCAAATAAACAAATCAATATAAGCTGTAAATAGATCTGATTTCTTTAAACTGATCTCACATTAATATAGAACATGCCTAATTTGTTATCATCTGTGTCTTGTAAAAAAAATTAGTAGGTAGTATCAGGACCATCTTATGTAGTATCAGGACCATTCAAATCTAATTTGTTATCTATTATTAGTTCAATAAACTCCATAATTATTTAAAATGGAAGAACTACAATTTAAACAAGGATAAAAATTAATATATAATTGAATCCTCAATAATATCAAGCATATTAATCCTAATCAGCTTACCTTAACTCCTTTTTACTAAATATTTTGTTATTCTTGTACCAAACATTGTTGTTTGTTCACCTGTGTCAAATTTTTTGTTAATGTATATTGAATTATTTGAACTACCATGGAAACCTCACCAGTGTTAATTCTAGTTTTTTTTTTAAGCAACTCCTGTGTTTTTAATGGTCTACTCTTAAATTGTATGATTACAGTAATTTTTGTTTATACCAAATAGAAATTCTGTGAATCTAAGCAATATCTTCCTTTTGAAAATCTAATATCTAACTTATCAGCTAAATTTTTAACATAGCCATGCAAAACACTTTAATTTTCTTCCTTTTTTTAATTGGATACCATGTATATCAATTTTTTTCTATACCATCATTGATGTATTGTTCATTATCATCATTGACCATTTTTAGATTGTGAATCTTGTTCTCGAGCACTGAGTTTTGAATTTTACATTTGGTATAGTTATGTGAGCTTGGTATTGTTCTTCTCAGAGTCCATAATTTGTTCATAAGTTTGTTATCAGTTTTGTTCATCATTGCATCATACTTTTCTGACAAGAATCTCATAGAAATTTCCAGTGAATCCATTTTGTCTTTCACATCAATTAGTATGGATAACTTATTGTTGATACGAAGTAACATTGATTTCACCTATCCATTACTATTTCCATTCGCTACCTGAAAGTTCAGAATGACAGATGCTGTAATGTCCTGAGAAATCTGTTTCATTTCAGACTTTATCAAGATTTTTGAATTTCTGTTTGTAACTGATTTATCGGAATCTTCATTTCCTTTAGAACAGTGATGGCAAATCCATTTATTTCTTCATTCTTTTGACATTCCTCTAATTTTTTTTTTACTTATGCAGTCACAGCTTTTGCACTGCAACAAATCTTTTTCTTTTAGTGTCTGTTTACTACAGTCTGAGCATGCAAGGTTCAAATTAGATACATGGTTGTTGTATCTTACTGCCATTTTTGGTAGACACTGTTATGGATGAGAAGCTGTTTCCAGTCTCAGATGCAGAAGGGAGCAGAATGAGGGAGTTACAAGCTTTCTGCTGACCACAATGGCTCTGTCAAGGGTAAGGTGATCGAGGCCCAGACCATGCTCATTGCAAAGATAGAGGATTGTTGGGCAAAGCAAAGCCTTGACATAAAGCAAAAAGAAATCAGCAAAAATGCAGAATAACACTTATGTAATATTCCATCTTTGTTGAGTTGATAGATGTTCATCAAATGTAGTATTTGAACATTAAATATCAAGCATTAACACAAAATAAAGTCAACGGAATGAGTACCATTTGGTGCGCTATCAGAGTGTGAGTGACTGCAGATTATTAATTGTGGACTTTATCTTGATAAATTCCAAGACTAAACTAAACAATATTTTCCTTACAATATACTTATAATGAACAAGGCAAATAGCTACTGTTCCTGTATATATTACTCACTAGATGCAATAATGATTTCACAGCACAGGTATATGGGAAAAGTCATCGCACCTCTAACATTTATGCCACATGACTCAGCTCACCAACTACATAGCAAAAAGGCTAAAAGCTTAAAGGCATAATTTAAAGGAGCATTTTTGCATAATTACAAGTACGCATCCACCCACCACTTGCAGCGCAAAGAGCGATGAACCATATATGATGCAGCATCAGCAGCTGGCTATTCACTGTAACACTCCAAAAGTATGTTAAACTTCTTCTCTTTGGACCTTTTGACTGATCCAAATTAACTAAATTTCCAGATAGCATCGAGCTCCAGGCAATAATTCTTGTGAAATAAAGTTAAATGAGGGTTTGCTAAGTATGTTTTCTGCATTACTTAGTCCATAAGAATTAAATTCAAAAATATTGTCAAATTATTAAAGTTTAAATCTAATCAAAATCAATTATCCTGTTCAAGAGAAAAAAATGGAAAAGTCAAAATATTTCATAAAACAAAGTTTGTTTTAAAAAAAATCAAGATTCCCAAATAAACTGATGAATACCATATTCTGAGCAACTAAAAGCTCACATTTTCTCAACTACTAGCTATCTCCAACTTCATTTCTATGCAACAACAAAAACTAACTAACTACTCTCCACCAAAAACTTCATCTCAACTACTAACAATATTCTTCTCTTACTACAAAAACTACCAACTCCTGAACTAAAAATTCTTAACTGCTTACTGACTCTCTTAGCTTCATTTCTACTCACTACTATATCTTACTAACTTCATGACCTAACATCACTTACCATACAGCGATGTGCAACTGTCATTTGCATAAACTTGCACTCGTACTAGCTATGATGCAAAAGGGGGGGGGGGGGGTGTCCTTACGTGTGCATCAGTCGCTGTCAATCAAAAGTCGGAGTTGCACATAAGCGGTCTGGATGAGGAAAAATGATGATCCAACTGAAGAATAATCCCCAAAATGATAAATATGATGTAAATAAAGTAAAATTGGTTAAGAAAAAGTAAAAGTGAATGGGTGGACCATCATACCACATTCAATGATAAGAAAAGTAGAATACCAAGCTAAGCACCACTTACAACAATCATTCTAAATACAAGCAGCACAACAATCTCATACAGAAAAGAAGAAGTACATAGGCAGCCTTCCCAATATATATCGGTTACAACATATCATGAAGAAAATATTATGCAACCATATGATATGGCCATTGCCACTAAAACACTCAAAACCTTATTACAATTAATCAAACGTCACAGGGATCCCACAAAACGAGTTGGAGGTGTATATAGTATACCATTATACCACTCAACAAACAACACTTCCTCACCATACCTAGGAAAAACAAAAAGTGTATCAGTAACAAGGTTCATAGAGCGTCAATGCAACATAAAGAACAGTGCTGACCATGACATTATCGAAAAAGGCAGTTAACAAAGGCTGCATTCCAGCTTTCAATTCTTTCATGTTAGCAGTGGCTGAGCAAGTTGTCAATCAAAAGGATATCAACAGGTACTGCAATGACAAATTGCCCAACTTGCCACACCTATGGACACTACTATTTTGTGAGACCTGTCAAAGGTAACTGTCAGCTCATGATACCCATTTTCTTTATTCATATATTTTGTGACTGCCTCCTCTCTCTACAGAAATTCGGACCCCACCCCCAACTATTGACTAAATGAACTGACCTTCACTCTGGCTTCAACAGCCTGCATCAGAGAGATGTGCACCAAAACACAAACAAATAGAGTAGTGAGGTCTGTGCCCTCAAACCTCTTTTATTTTCAAAGTGATCACAGATCAAGATTGAAACACGTCTGTAAAATTTCTTAATATGAAGTAAAAATCTATCTACTTTCTTGCTGTTGTGTATAAGATGACTATTGCTAATTGATTATAATACCAAACTGCCACGAAGCTGTGCCAGGAACCACCAATAACAACCAAGACAGGAGACAATGGCCAACAACAGTAACATCTGCAGCCATCTGCATCAGAGACTGGGAAGAACACCCCTAACTGTGGTTGCAACAACGTAAGTAGGAGTGTCCCACAGCAGATTTTCAACACAATGGACACAAGTGAACCTTATATTATAGTTTTGGAATGGCTTAATTGGACAAAAATTTGACCTGTCATGAAAAGTTGAGTGACAATGAAATAGCACAATGGGTTTTGAACGAAAAAGAATAGTGTTCAACTGCTAACAAAAACCCAGGAGATTTGCTGCAAAGAAATAAAATCGGTCACAGTGCCCCTTTGTCTCATGTGGAGACTATGTCACTATGCAGTGGGGCTGGGGATGGCTCAGTCAATAGCATGCCATTCTCATAATCTGCAGCTTTCAGGGTTGAGATTTATCTCCACTAATTTCTTTGCCCTTCTTTCTGTCAGTAGGGACACCAGTGGCCATGAAAAGTTATTCATCTGTTAGATGGAACATTAAGCTGTGGCCATGTTTGAGGGAGAGCCATATCCTATGTATGTTAAAGAACACTCTGGATGGCCTTGACAAGAGATTACTATGTTTCACCCAACAGCTGTCAAGTGGGCACCTTCCCTCAACTTTCTCTGAGCCCTCGGGTCCTTGTGAACTGGCCATTTAGCTCTGTGTGCAAAAAAAGTGCTGCTCAAAGGTAAAACAATACATCTGTGTAGAGCAAGAAGATTTAACTCTTACAACAAGATGATGCTATTTAATATACATACTACCATTTGTAGGAAGGCCAACCAAGAGAAAGAGCAAACTTTTTTGTTTTCCTTTTTTCAAATAATAAGTTAAATCATATACCTCTCATATGTATTACATTTATGTCATATATTTGATCTTTTCTTTCATTTTGTGGATCCTGGAAAACATATTTTGCACTCTCCACAAATAATTCAGAGTGTACTGTATATTATAAAGATATTAAATAGATCAACATTTAAATTTTATTCATTGCTACATTAATAACATTCAGAACTTCTTGAAGGTGAAAAATTTAAACAACACGATGTGTTGTTTTGCTTTGGCAGATGAATTGATGATTTGCTCACAGAAGATTCATTGGCAATAGTTCAAATATCATTAAAAATTTTCAAGGTGTTCAATTGGTCTTTTATCATTTGGAAAATTTGGTGAGCAATTGGGTGAGTGTTGAATATGATAAAAAAGGCAAATTGCTGCTATCAACTATCTCCAAAAGAAGTTGTAAAATGTGATTTGTTTTTGAGAGATAAATGAAAAAAAAATTTTTTTGGTCAAATAGGTACTACTGGAATATTACTATTTGCATTTTACTAATCATCCATTAGTTCAGTGTCCACCATTGGAGGGTGCTAAAATTGTAAAATGATAAACTTAATTTTTTTAGAAATAGATGAAAGTTCCCCATTCACCAGAGGTGATATGTTGTCTTTCTAGTTCTCATTTGCCTTTTTTTTTTTACTAAAATATTATTGCCCTTAAAAATTTGCAACTCTAGGTCTAAGCCTATATACACTGGCAGAAATTAAAAAAAGAACACCATTAACAATTGAAGTGTAATCTTTGAGATTTATTTAGTAGAAACAACTTGTTGAGAAAGGACAGTGATCACACATGTGAAGTGATTCAATGTTTATTTTACCTTTTAATGAGTGTTACATTTTACGGAAGGCACATTTTAATAAGGTGTTGAACCTCCCCAAGAGAGCAATACAAGCTTCCAATATGGCATGCAGTTGGTTGTGCAAATGTTGGATATCACGTAGGGGATACCATTCCATGCGCTTTCAACTTGGATGTGTAATTCAGTGATGGTCTTTGCCTGCCACAGTCTGCAGAAGAGTCTTTGTCAGCCAGTCCCAGACATGCTGGATTGGAGACAAGTTTGGAGAGCGTGCTGGCCAAGGGAGTTGGTGTACTGCTTGAAGAGCATGTTGAGTTGGTGAAGCGTAGTGTGGGTGTGCGTTATCCTGCTGGAATATCGCTTTTGGGACATAGGTATTGCTATTCAGTGTACCCTGTACAAACACCAGACACGTACGAGAGTGATAGCTAATTGCTCCCAACACCATTATGCCCGGCATGGGCCCTGTGTGTCACTGGCAGATACATGATGGAAGAAGCTGCTCACCTTGTCACCTTCAGATGTGTAAATGACCATCAGGCACTCCTAAGCAGAATCTGCTTTCATCACTGAAGACCACAGACTTCCATTCTACCCTCCAATGAATTCGTTTTTGACACCACTGCAAACATGCTCAACAGTGACGAGGTAACAGTGGTAACCATGCCAACAGCATACGTGCCTGTAGTTCTGCTTTCAAAAGACGATTGCTTATCATTCTTGTAGACACCCTTGGTACGACAGAAGATCGAATTTGTGATGCCATAGCCATCCTCTCTGCCTCCCTCCTGATATGCTGATCCTCTTGTGTGTCTGTAACTCTGTGTTGCCTGAACCATGTCTGTGAGTGTGTGAATGCTCTTCTGACCATCAGTGTCAGCATCGTACCACTGCCGATACCTCTCATCCAACGCTGTGTGCAATTTGACGAAAAGACCAACCTGCTTCCCAAAGACCCACTATATGACCTTGCTCAAACTCCGCTAATTGAACAATTGTTGCGCGCCTGTGTCATCCAGGCATGGTAGCTTCTTCAAAGAGTACTGAACAACATGGCACAAGATGAATAACTTCTTTCTTCATGCCCTAGTCCTCAAATTTGAGCTGCGTACATTTGTATGTTGTCGTCCTCAGTGACATCATTATTTCATCCAATGACTTTCAATTTTGGATCACAGTTTCTGCTGCCTTTAACTATTAACATATTATAATATGACATCTGTAAAGGAATTCCTTCTCAGTGTTCTTTTTTTCAATTTCCGCCAGTGTAACTTATAAATAAATCTGCCATTTCATGACACCACAAAACACAGCAACACTGTTATTATACTGGGATCATAAAAGGGTAATTCTAGGACACTACCTGGAGAGATGAAAATTCCGATGTGCTTCAGAATCGTCTAAATTTGAAATTAACATCATGATTTGTTGTCCTCTTGTATGTGCCTGCAGCATGAATCCACCCTCACACTGCATGTTCTACAGTGAAACAAATACAGAAGTTGAAGTTTGAGATGTTACCTCACCCTCCATATTCATCAGACAAGGTAGGATGGTTAGCATCTTTTTTTGGCTACTGAAAGATAGACTAAGAGGTGGGGCCCTAATGGCTTTACCACCAACCACACAACATCTCTCAAGGATCCAGTCATTAGTTCATCATTGGAGGAGGCATCATCATAATGGAAACTACATTGAGACTGACACAGGTATTTTCATTGTTGAGCAAAACTGCTTTTATTTAGCTTCTAAGGTTTTTATTTGAATGAATTGGTATATATAACTTGGAATATGAGACTTACCTGGTTTAAAAATTATTTTGGTAGAATATAAATAAATACATTATATTCTTTGTTCATTCATTTTGATGTTCTAAGTTTGTTTGACTGTGTTGTCTCTTCATTTCTTTAACAATTTATAACATTTTCATTCATTTGTGTATTTGCAGGCTGTAGTTGAAAAAAATGGAATGACAAAAGAAGTTTCAAAATATTTTGCTTTATTTGAAATCGTAGAATATGGTTTTGGTAAGGGTTTTGGTATTGATATTTTTTTCCTGAAATCACTGATTGTAATGACTGTGTAAGAATGATTTGTGTAGTCTGGAGCTTTGTGCTGAAGTGATGCACTCTAATAATGCAGACATATTAAATAATCAACAATATATTACTATTCCATACATATAATAATTTCAATAAATACCCAAATTCAAATCATGTAACATCCAAAATAAAAATTTTTGATAAAAGTAAGTTAGATGATAAGTGACAAAATTCTGTAATTCGGTACACACTGTTTATGTAGCAACAGTAAGCCAAGCTCAAAATTTCAGTTTTATACACTGAACTATTCATAAAGATTTATTGTTAAAATCTGTGGAAAATACTTGTAACCTGATACTCCCAGGTTTGAGCTGGGTGTCTCCTTAGGGTTCTTGTGACCTAACCATTTAGTTTAATTGTGTGCAAAAAAAGTGCTTCTCAGAAGTAAAACAATCCAACCCAAACCATTTTCATCTGCAGATTTAATTTTGGATTTTCTGAAAATAAAATATTTAACCAAAAATGATGACTAGTTTTATTTTAACATGGTGTTTTTAGAGGCATATACTTAAAAAATGCATCTGGCAATGCAAATGAAATATGTTCAAGAAAACTAATAGACAGAAATGATAATACTCATGAATAAAAAGGTTATTTCTGAATAACAAAAAATAAATTTTTACTTGAAAGTGCTCTCATTTTGTAACAAATTCTAAACAAGTCAGTTTAGAATTTAAAAAAAATAAACCAGCCATCCAAAATAGGCCATGTTATATACCAAATTAAATAGAATTTAATTCAAAATTTTACGAAAATAAAGAATTTAAACAGGTACAAACATATTGATTTTAATAAGATTTACTGTGATATACTGAAAACATAGATTGGACTATGCAATTAAGGCTTAATTTTGGAAAATCTGGTGAATAAAATAGTTAAAATTATATATTAATCGAAATAAAATTTCTTCCTGAACAATATATTTAGCTGAAACACTTTTTATTTCTTTTAATTATTCTTTTCATTGTGGTATATTTTAAAACAGGAGCCAATGTTATACAAGGGTGACTTGGACTGACATTAATGGGATTTTCTGTCCCTGTTTATAAAATAAAGCAACACTTAGCTGCTTTTTTTTTTTCTGAACATTATGAATTTTTTTCTTTGGGTGTTGAATTTTGGGGATTTTGGCTAAGTGTTAAAAACTTGGACACACCAAAGCTAAAAATTTCAAAATTCTCAGAGTGGCACAGGAAGATAGTGCCCCCATCCCCACCCCTAAATGTTTTAAAACCATTCAATATATAAACTCAAAAATAATTTTTTATATTGGGGGGGGGGATGTAAAATGCTTTCAGCATAGCTGCAAGGGGAGGAGTTCTAACAACCTTGATGAAATTGCTTTTCCAACTGTAGGGCCAATTTCTATGCTAAGGTTTTTTGCTTCTGTATCCAAGACCTCATTCATTTTCAGGAAGTAATAAACGATAATTTTTTTGTCTGGAAAACAAAGTAGTAAAGAAAAAGCATGTAACCTAATTTTTATGTTAAAATAAATCCTCAATAAAGAGTTGTAAGTGCTTATTGTCGTAGTCAGCCATGTATCATAGCTCTGAGAGATTGATAATGACATATAAATATATGGGAACAAAATCAGTAAAACAATAGAAGTAGAAACGAACAAGTTGGAAGCAAACTATTCTCATAAATAGCAATATAGCATAACTCTGAAAGTTCTACAGGAATAAAAATCAATAAATCAATAGAAGTAAAAATGTAACAACAAGTTGTAAGGCTACCATTTTCTTAACTAGTCATATAGCAAATAAAGTCCCAAAGACATACATATAAATCTATAAAATAAAATCATAATAGATCTACAGAAATAAGAACGAAATTTGAATTTTAAAAGTACAAATAAAATAATAAATTTAATGGTTATCCAATGTTGACACTATGTGCAGCAGCACACAGCTGGTACTTGCTATTGATTAGTCCATCACATAATGCTAGGCTATGATGTACTTACCACCAGTTTTGCTCAAACAAGGTATTTTTAGTTGTTCTGGTTTCAGTAGCCAGAGAGCACAACTGAATGCTGGGATGAATGATAAAAATAATTCTATGTGTATTGAAACAGTTTTAAGACAGAAAAATGTCTTGCTTGGAAAAGTGTCTTACAACTTAAACTTACAAAGTGTTGTGCTAAAGTTAAAAAAGTTACTTTAACCCTGAAGTTATGAAAAATCCAAATGTAGCCAAAGCATATAATGATAGGCTTCTTAGTTATTATGACAATTGTGGATTGCTTACTACTGGAGTTAAGAATAACTGGGATCAGTTAATGTTTTGTATAGTAAAAGATGGACAGGAACACAGAGATTGAGGGGGAAACATGATAAATTTATTGAAGGTGAAGATTCTGTTGTTGCTATCATTTCAGAAATGTTCTTAGTAATCAGTGTTGTTAGTTCTACTCCCATTGTTTGTAATGAGGATAGATTCTTTACTAATTTTAATGTTGGCCCTGTACAAAGCTGTGTGAAGAGAAAGCCTGATGTCACATGACCGGCATGGCTAATAACGTCAGAAGCGGAGGCCATGCATCGCATTATATCTTTAAGTCAGTGGACCTGATTCGTTTCTAATTTTATGTGCATGTTATTTAAATGATTTCATATCCTGTACTGAATTGAATCAAATATCAGTTACAAAGCAAATTATCATAGAGAAGCATTTCATTCTTGCAGGAAATATTTTATTTTCACAGACATTAAAAAAAAAACTCATTTCTCGATGTCAAAAATATTTAATTGTAAATAGTATTGTATTGGCTGTTCTGTGGGCGAGTGGTTAGCGCACTTGGCTACTAATCTAAGGGACCTGGGTTCGAGCCCCGGACATGAATGTTCATGTCATTTTTTCTGCTGAGATTCCGCCATCCTCACAGACCTTCTACTATGGCATATAAACTGATAGGCTCCTGTCAGACCTCTGTGGCAAGCAGCTGCTTGAGGGGGTATTTATTTATGCCTGTTATAGAGAAATATACAGTGAAAAGACAATCTACCATTCAAACTTCATCAAATACATATTTCCATAAAAGACCAGCATCCTCTCAAATGCTATCTCAACTTTCAACATTCACTCAAAGTCCTACTTGATCATGAACTACTACAAGGAGTCTGTCCGAATTTCCAGCAGGAAAGTGCTTAGCATTTGATGAAGACCGAGATGATCCAGAAATTGTGACATACCCTCAGTGGTGAAAGTAGGCCGGTACTCCGTACTGGCAAGAAATTATTTGCAGGTACGGCATACCGGTAAGACATTTTTCGGTACTGGGTGCAATTAAAAATTTCTTTTACAGCTTAATGCACTTTCAACCGAGAAATTGATTTGATCTTTAATTTCTCAACCCATTTTACGTACAAAAAGGTACATTAAACGAACAAAAGTGAGATAAAAAAAAGGTTTCATTTTGCTTCTTATTGGAAAAAATTTATTTTTCACCTGTTTCTAGATTTCGGGACACTACTTATTTTGGGATCTGGAAGAGAGGCACCGATTTAATCTTCTTTTTGAATGGCTTTTAGTAGGGGAGCAGTAATGTGAATTCCTTCTAAGGCAAGAAATATATTAATTTAAAAAATTAGGTTATTCTTCCTAGTGATTTAAAAAAGTAGCTGCATTTTTTGCATCTCCAAAACTTCTGAGGGTTCTAAATAGATATGTATTCAGAGATGGTATTGTAAGAAAATGGAATACACCTGAATTTTAAAGCAAAATTTTATTGATTTTTTTTTTAATTGTAAAATTTTTTTGAACAAAATCTACATTTGCAAACATATTGGAGGACAATATCTATTCTCAGGTTAGCAAAATATATCCATACTAACCTTATATAGGGTATAATAATATTAATAAATATCATATGCAGTCTGTCACTAAATGTATGGTTATATTTCACATAAAACTTTTAAATTTCACATAGTTTATGTTCTAAGAAGAAAGCTACTGAGATCAGAATTCATTCACAACTGACCAAATCATCAGAAATTCTATTATTTTGCAATTCTATTATTTTATTAATAAGACTAGAATTATTTTCTTAAGATTTAAATCATCAGTATCACGTAATTGAAATAAACAATAAACCCCAATATAAACACCAAAATGAAAGACTTATTTAACAAACACGGTGACATAAAAAAATTTAATACAAATATTACTTTGAATTATTTACAGCTTAAATATATTAACTACATATATACAATAAAAGGAGCAAATATTTGAAATCTGCATCAAATATAAAACTAATAATTCAATCATCAGATTTAATAACATGATAAAGCTGTTTACATTTAGATAGCATGGTGTATTACAATTCTTAACCAGAGAAATGCCAAGTGTATAATACTTGTGTTGGACACATAATAACTATGGTATGTTATTACTAAAGTAATCTAAAAGTCATAGATATAACCTTAAAACCTTGTTATGATACACTAGATCTAAAAGGAATACATAGATATTTACCATTTCCCTTTGCTGGTACAATTGCTTTATCATAAGGCTTCAGATGTAATATGATACGTTTATCATTGCCAAGGTATTACTAAGCTACCAGTCCTTGTCTACTGAACAAACTCTAATAATTGGCCATGTGAAGAGCATATGTCCTCGATGATTGTACGTTTGTCACTTCTTTCATATCCATATGAGTCTGGCTACATCAGCCTACAAGTTCCATACACTGGTACATAAAGAGATGATATTTTGTCCATGTTCTATTGGTATTCATTAAAAAATCAACCACCGTTTGGTTATCCACCAATAACACAGAAATAGGATCCGGACTGCTGACACTGCTGTTCTATTGAGAAGATTGTATGCCTCAGATAGAACCCGTAGTTGGATCACGTGTATACTATAAACTTATTACATATGCAGGCTTCGGATTTTAAACCCTTGCTTCAATCATCAGCAGCATATTCAAACATGGGTATAAGTTGTTATTAACGTCATTACAACGTTCAGGTTGAACACAAGGTTATCCGACAATTTGCACTTACTACAAAATGGTTAATTTATTTTTACAACTGAGCTATCCAAACTGTCGTTAAAACTGATAAAATAATGATTAAAATATTAAAAACTATTGTCCATCTTGCATCTCGGACAATATGACACCCTGAGCGACACGTTTCACTATACTCTCCTCTATACGGCATCTTCAGGCTCAGTGACTTCTCTAGTTAAGAATTGTAATACACTGTGCTATCTAAATGTAAACAGCTTTATCGTGTTATTAAATCTGATAATAGTTAGCCGTGTTTAATTTATAATAACTCAATCATATTTTATGCTTCAAAAAATAGTTTCCAATATTTAATGTCTATCATTGAGATACCAGTAGACAAGTGAAAATTATTAAGCACAACATGTGAGCACTATGTTATTGTCTTACATAATTTGTAAGAGAATCATAGGAATATGTAAAAATATTACAGATTTCATACAACATTGAAGAATATTCCTTAATAACAAAAAATATAACCCATACAGCTTGTTAAAGAAAATGATAACATTGAATACCATATACTGATGATAGTAACTGCAAGACAAATAAATATTTGAAATCCACATCAAATATGACAATGACAACTCAATCATACTGTAAGCTTCAAAAAATAGTTTGTGATAACTAATGTCTATCAATGAGACATACCAATAGACAAGTGAAAATTAATAAGTACAACATGTGAGCACTATGTTATTGTCTTACATAGTTTGCAAGCGGCATAAGAATGTAAAAAAATTACAGATTTCAGTGCAGCATTGAAGAATGTTCCATAATAACTAGAAATATAACCAATTCAGCTTGTTAAGGAAAATGATAGCATTGAATACCATATACTGATGATAGTACTACAAGACAAATAAATTTTGAAATCCGCATCAAATATGCTAATGATACTCAATCATACTGTATGCTTCAAAAAATAGTTTGCAACAACTAATGTTATCATTGAGATATACCAGTAGACAAGTGAAAATTAATAAGTACACGTGAGTACTATGTTATTGTCTTACGTCACGTGAGTACTATGTTTGTAAGAGACTTAGGAATGTAAAAAAAAAATTACAGATTTCAATGTAACATTGAAGAGTTTTCCTAATAACTAGAAATGTAACCCATGCAGCTTGTTAAGGAAATTAACACTGAATACCATATACTGATATTAGTAACTACAAGACAAAAAAATATTTTAAATCCACATCAAATATACCACTGTCTATCATTGAGACATGACTGGTACACCAGTAAAATTCAACAGATAGACATAGCTGACATATGATTAATCATTTCACCAAAGTGTTCAGTATCCTTCTGGATGGTTTCTTGGGTGCATAATTTGATTATGTGTAATTACGCATATACACATTTCACATGTTAATATAATTTTATGTAGGAAGTCTTATTTACTATCACATAAACACTGAAAGTCTGTGCTAAACACTGTTTCTTTTTTTCAAAATCTGTTTTGCAATATTAACGTATGTTAATAATTGATTTTTGCGGTTTGGAAATTGTTGCTTTGAATTACTGGATTTAAGTGTTTGAAAAATAGCATAACATAATATTCCCACATTTATAGAAACTTCAGTACGATAATTTAGCCTCCACAGTCATACATATTAATTAGCTGCTGCAATACTATATTTCTTTTTGTTGTTAAATGATCAACATAGGTAACACAAAACGTTTTCATTTTTGTATTGTGGCATGCATACATATGACAATCCACTATTATTATTATGGCAGCCAGGAACACATTTACAGAGCATCAGGGCCGTGCGGTAGATTTTTTCATTATGATGCAAGTCTTCGAAATGCCGCCCCTTAAATGTTTTTTCTTTAAAATAACCTTCGATTGTGATTTAAAAAAAAAACTGCACAAAATGTACGAATACTCTTTTTAATTTGAAAATATAAACTACTTTAAAAGAATGATATCAACTGCAACAATCTACTACAATTTTACCCTTCTAACTTTAACTTTAGCAAATTTGTTAATTAGGGATGTGTAGTGTAGAGTGGCAGCCAATGTAGATTCAATAGAAATTAATGACAGATTTCTAAGTTTTGTTTGGCTTATTGAACTTCTTAAGTAGTGTTTTATTAATTTTAATTTGGAAAAACTTCTTTCCCCCTAGCTACAGAGACAGGGAGTGTTAATAAAGTTCTCAGAGCTACAACAGTATTCGGATACAAAGCAATTAAGTTATTTTGGCACAAATAATTTAAAACATCCAAAGGTTTCATAGAATATGGTAGCATTCGGGATACATCACGTAATTCTTCTTGAAGATCATTTGCATTTATATCTGATTCATTTTCGACCGGAAGTATTGACTGGAGACTGGTGCAATAATTTTCTAGCGTTTTGTCATCTATATCCTTGAGTTTTAAAATGTCATATAAAAACTGAAAATTTTTGCTATGGGTTTCCAGAAGCGTGAATCGTTCATTCAGAGAATTAAGGGTAATGTCCAGAATATAATTGAAAAAGTTTATTTTAAATTTATTCTCCTCTGTTAAGGGTTGATCGACAGCTTCTTCATATTCAAATTGACGCTTTTTCCTTCTGGCTCTGAACTTCGGTTTCGGCAGGAAATTCTGAACTGCATTCAAGATCCTCTGCAATCTCATTAGCAGCAATTTTCATCTGATCATATCCGGATTGTCTATAACTTTTCACTTTTTGTATGGTTTCTGATATCATCCTTACACAATCTGACAAATTTATAGTTACAGATTGCAATAGCTTCAAGACTGAATTTATTTCAAATAAAATATCATACCAAAGAATTACACCGCATATAAACTTGTAATTTTTAATATTTTTTGCTAACTCTCTTGCTTTAACTTTAGTTTCTGCATCTCTGTTGATGTCTTCTATTATTTGGAATAATGCATCATAGATTTCGCAAAGTTGAAATCGTAAAGGTTTTAACGCACCTACTGTGCTTGACCACCTAGTAGCACTCAATGGTTTTAGAGTTAATTGTGAAACATATTTTTTAGCACTTCCCAACGCTTTGTAGAACCAGAAAAAAAAGTGTAAAGTTGTTGTACAATGGAAAAAAAGTTGTTGTTTCTGTAGAAGAAGACCCTGCATCATTCACAACTAGGTTTAAAGAATGACATGCCTACAGGGCATATAAAACACCCTTGGATATATTTCAAGTATTCTATTTTGTACACCCTTTCTTACTCCTTTCATATTAGCTCCGTTGTCATAGCCTTGTCCTAGCCACTTTAACTCAAAACCTAGCTTTTCCAAATGCGTCAGAATAAGTTCTGTCAAACCTTCTCCGGTTGAATCACTAGCTTCAAAAAAACCAATAAAGAATTCTTCAATTTCATATTTATTTTGAATGGAGTTTAAAGCGACAACTCTTATTGTTAATGGGAGCTGTTCAATATGACTTACGTCTGGGGTACAATCGGCGATTATCGAAAAATATTTAGCGTTTTTTGTTATTTCGACAATTTTGCTTAAAATTACATTTCCTATCAAATTTATCAATTCATCTTGTATATTATTGCTTAGATAAGTCAGGGACCATTTATCAGACTCGCGTTGAACTCTCCTGATATGTTCTTCCATAACTGGATCAAACTCAGAAAGCAATTCTACCAACTTTAGGAAGTTTCCGTTATTAGGCTGAAACAAATGTTCAGTTGTTCCACGAAAAGCTAAGCATTGTGAGGCCAATAGTCTAATTATTGACATAATTCTTTTTAGAACTCCTCTCCAATGCTGAATTTCCATATCCATAATTCGTTGATATTCAGCGTCAATAGTTTTTTTCTGCTTTAATCGGATGTCCAATTCTTTCCATGCTCTAAAAGAATTTCTGTGATTTACAGACTTTTCGTGCATTGTGAGGGCTCTTATAAGATTTCCCGTCAGAATAACCTTTTTTGGGCCAGTCATTAATAGCAGACGAATTATCAAATAATATACAACAAAAGCAAAAAACGGCATCATTTGTAACAGAGTAAATCAACCAACTTCTCTCAACGATTCACTATTGCTCAACACTTTCAAATAATGCGAAGGGGAAAATCTACGCCTTCCTTTATTAATAGTAAACTCGAATTCTTTAATTTGATGTGGACCCCTCTCAACCAGTATTTGACGAGTTTCAGATGACATGCAGAAAGCATTCCACAATGTAGGATCAGAAGCAATTTCGTTTAATATCTGCTGGCTGCCACTGCTATCCGGCTCTTGATGAACTTCTGATGGTGTTATTTTTGGCTCTCTTCAAAAACTTCTTCTGGAAGTGATTGGGGCGGCACTGAGTTTTTATTTGCCAAATCCTAAGCAGTCGCTGTTGATGTGGATGTGGACGGCTCATCTAAACAGGACTTTTGTACTAAGAATTCCTTCATAACATAGCTTAGCTTTCTTCCTTGTTCCTCTTTCTTTAAGTGTTTCTTTTTATATTGACTTCCAGACAATTTTTTCCTTTTCTGTTCCATACTGTAATAAAAATATTAAATAAAAATTCACAGTCCTTCGCAAAAATGCAACCGGGGGGGTCATTGAAAATGATTAAATATGATGATGCTTATCATGCTATTAAAGTAGGGTAGATAAAATAACGATAGAAATGAGTTGCAAAGCTAGTAAGATTTGTAGGTAACAGAACATAATAAATAGATAACGAATATCTGTCAAATTGACAGCTAGCAGCCGTTTTGACAAATGCCTTTCTTTAACTTGTTATTGTATTGTCTCCACTTCAACGTATATGAATTTGGTAAAAATAGAGCAATAAATAACGAAAGCAAAAGTGGACAAATGCAAATATTTCCTAAGCAACTCTCTCTCTATCACACACAGAACGCAAAAGTAGCCTAATATTACCTAAATATCTCTCTATCTATCACACAGAGGCACACGTTCCACACCTGAGATATACCTAGTCCATGCAAATGTTACTTTTTAATTCGAGTCCCTATTGTCATAACATAATCATTTTCAATGATAATAAGTAACTACAATTGCTGTAAAAAACAATAATTCTCTTACCTGATCTACTTTTTAAACACAAAAACCGAATTAGTATAAATGCACAAATATTACACTTATACAGATATATTATATATCTGATTTACTGATTTAAATACAGCACAGCCACTTGCCACTTCTCATGACAAACTAACATTAAAATCAAATATTGTCAATAATTGTAAGCTCAAAGCAGAACTATCAACACGTAACACGTGCAATTGTCTTTTGTGATAATTGCCACCTCAGCTTTTAGGAGCGGCCGCGTTCGCGCTGTCAGATCAAAAGTCTTTCGGCGAGCGCTCACCAACAATGCACTTGCACCAGAAACCGAGATAAAAGGGTACCGAAAGCACTGAGGCAGAGGCGTACGATAAATCATAAATCGTATACATCAATATCGGAATAATATAGACCAATATAGAAAAGCGTTACGTAAAGATTTTTAATTATTAAATGGTTCAAAATGTTTTTTGATTTCGCTGCTTATGCCGCCCCCTTACGGTGCCGCCTGATGCGGCCGCCTCTCTGCATCATAGCACGGCACGGCCCTGCAGAGCATGATGAGAATAATTACTATAATGGTCTGTAAATGGTAGCTAGGCATAAACTGGAAGGAGAGCTGTGTACTAATCCCCAGCGATGATGCACAGAACCTGCCACATGTAGCACCTAAGGTCCGACTCCGCCTTCTTGTGTTGCAGGCCATTAGTACCTTTTAAAAGAGATATTCTCTTTTGGAAGGGAACAGAAGGGGAGGGCTGCCAGTTCAGTATGGCCAATTGATCTGGTCATCTATGGCCACTTTTTTCTTTTTTTTTTCAACCCTGCTGAGGACTGGTCAACTTCACAAGGTCCTGGTACTCACCATTTATACCTACTAGACTGGACTTGTTTATGGATTTGAGCTTGATTATGGATCCTGGACTTGCTGCACTGGTGGGCCTCTGTTGAGGGAGAATCTGCCACTGTGTTTTCTGTTTGTATCTGGGTTGCCAGCCCGAAGTGAACAGAGGAATGGGATGCCTTATATCAGCTGGTGGATAATCCTGATCAGAAGCCATCGCAGGTATCTGAACCTCACTTAGCTAGTTGGGCATCGTCAATCCTAAACTGGAGTAATGTGTCTCAGGCAGGCCATATGGCTCTTGAAAAAGTCCACTTAAAAAGGTGGTGCCTGAAGTTCCTACCAGCATCAGTGACTTCAGCCTTTAGCGGAGGAGGAACAAGTCTTTGGGGGTTGTTTGATATTGTTGGCCCTACCTGTCTCAATAAACCTAGTTTCTTTAAAAATACTACTAATCATTTTCTCTCTGCACGAACATGGAATGTGAGGACATTACATAGAGATTATTCTCTTGATGTCCTCATGCAGAAATTCCAGCTCTATAACCTAGATATTCTAGGCTTCCAAGAGACCAGATGGATAGTTAAAGGTGAGATACTTAAAAATAACTTTAAATTTCTCTTTACAGAGAGGGAGGATGGAAAACCAAGGCATGGGTTTGCTTCTCAGCATACACGCTAGTGATGCTCTTCTAGGATATGAGTGCATTAATAAAAGGTTTCTTACAGCAAAATTTCAGACAAGCATTAAAGACTTGAATGTTATCTACAGTTATGCCCCCACTGAGGATGCCGATGAGGATGAGAAGGATAGGTTTTATGGACAACTTCAGGATATTTTGAATTCTGTCAAGAAAGGAGATATTACTCTTGTTCTTGGTGACTTCAATGCCAAAGTTGGTACTGACTGACCATTGGGGAGGAGTGATTGGCCCTTTTGGTATTGGAAGCTGCAATGGCAACGGGCAACATCTCCTACAGGTAAGTAAACTCAATGATTTCAGAATAACAAACACTTATTACAAAAACCGCGACATACATAAGTACACATAGGTTTCACCTGATGGGCTGCATAGGAATATGATTGATTATATATTAATTAACAGCAAATGGGCTAGTTCTGTTAGGAATACCAGAACATATAGTTGTTTGTTTTTTTGCTTAGAATTAGTGTTAATAATTGCAAATTGTCTCTAACCATTTTCTTTGTCCACCCAATTGTGGTATCAACCCAATTGTCATCCACCAACTATCCTTCCACCCAGTTGTTGTCCATTGAATTTCTTCCACCCAGTTGTCATAAGCCCATAGTGGTCAATGCAGCAGCTGTAGCACAGTATAGAATTGTCTGGAGAACAAAATTGCACAGTCTGGTATGCCCTCTGTACATCATGGCTGCATGAGGATTTTGTATGCATATATGCAATGTTTATTTTTACTGCTGAACTAAAATGAGATAGATTTGTTCAAACAAAATTTTCAATGTAATTTTTTTAATGACAAGGATATTTTGTGGAACCTATCTCCCATTTTTCCATAATTTGTTGGTCTCAATTTGCACGATGGATTTCAGGAACCTACTGTGTAAATCGAAAGTAAAAAAAGTAGAGTTAAAATTTGTGATAATAACCATTTACCCAATGAGCTAGTTTTATGAAGGAATGATCAAATCAGGACCAGACTTCAACCTTCTGAGGTACTTAGCTTGACAAGTTTAAGAGGTACCATTGGGTATACAATAATGATCGTGTAAAGCTGAGATGAACAGTGTTTGCATAGAAAATTAATATAAATTTTAAAAAAAATTGTGACAGTAAACTACAAACTTAATTTTTGAGGATCCTCATAATCGTGAGCTGTAAGCTGTAGCTTAGTTAGCTTATGTGTAAGTCCAGCCCTGGCTAAAATTCAGTTTTTCTATCTAATTAGAAAAAAGGAAAATTTGTTATCTTTTTCCTTTGAGTTTCCCAATTATTAGAACTTAATGTAAAAAAATAAACACACGAAGAAAAACTTTTTTCAGAAGTTCTGGGGAAGAGGGCATCATTAATAATGATAGCTTTAGACATTTTATTTCAGAAAAAATAGATATCTCTGAGTTAGAACTAAATTTATCTAGTGGGATTTGACTGCAAATGTATTATGCAGTACATAACATTTTGTTGCATTGGAAAAAAATTGGGAAGGTGAGCTCTCGATATGGATTTCTAAATGTGCTTTTCAATAGCTAAAAAAGTTTGCTTACTATTTAATTAAATTTAGGATTGTTTTAATGTTACACATTAAAAACTGAAACACTGTTTTTATAAGCAGCTACCCTAAGTTAGCATTGGCAACTATTAAATAAATTTTGTATTAAAAATTAATTATTGTAGCCCCCGCTGAAATAATAAGCGAATATCTCATGTATCATTTCATGTATCATTTCATGTACTAGGATTAGTGTAACATAATGGCAACTGTGTATCATTCATGTACTCATGTATCATTTCAATTACTAGGATTAGTGTAACATAATGGCAACTGTTAGACCAGGCATTTGTAAATGCACATAAGCAAGGTAGTTTAAGTAGTACAATATTTAAAATAAATGTACTCTAATTCAGTAATGAAGTATGACAGGAAAATATTATGTAGACAAAAAACACTTAAAATAATTAGCTGAAAAAAAAAAATTGGTTGCTCTGGATGGAGGGGAGATCGGATTCCAAATCCCACTCAGGTCAACCAAATTTTTTTCAGCTATTTCAAATGTACTCTGAATTTCTGAAAATATAGAAGTTCTGAGAAAATCAGAGACTAAAAATCGGAGTATATGAAATTTAGAGTTAATCGGTTTAGATTCTGACAAGCTTTTATATTAAAAAAAATTCAAGCAGCTGCTTGCCATATCTTGTTTGACAAGAGCCTGTGAGTATAATTATATAACAAATATCATTGTGTGAAAGGCGAGACCTCACCAGAGAGACAACACAAGAAATGAAATATAATTTCCTTATCCGAGGCTTAAACCAAGGTCCTCTTCATTAGTAGTCAAGTAAGCTAATCCCTTGACATCAGGGGGAAGGGATGGCTCAGTCAGTAGTGCGCCAGGCTCGTAATCTGCAGTTCCCAGGTTCAAGTCCCAGCTAGGTCAGCATTGAGATTTATCTCCGCAAAACTCCCCGCCCTGCCCACGGTCAGTAGGGGACACTGATGGACTTGGAAAGGCTGCCATCTGTCGGATGGGACGTTAAGCCATGGCCCCATATGCTGGAGAGCCATACCCTGTGCACGTTAAAGAACACACTGGATTGTCTTGATGGGAGGTTACCATCTGTCTCCTAACAGCTGTTCTAGTGGGTCCCCTCTCCCAACCTTCTCTGAACCTTCAGGGTCTTTGTGACCTGGCCATTTAGCCCATTGTGTGCAAAAAATTGCGGCTGAGATGTAAAACAACCCAACCCTTGACATCGAAATTAAATATTTTCATCACAGTACAAAACTCATATATTTTTGATTCATACATATATATATTAATTATTAAATATAGACCATATTAAATATTTCGATATAGTCTAATTTCTTTTTTTTTTTGGAAGAATGACTTATAACAGAAACTATAATATATATAAATATATAAATAAAACTAAAATACACATATATGTAAAGAATTATTCATGTGAAAAAAATTATTGTTGATGCAGTGGGCAATAATTGTTTTTAGATGAATAATTGTTGAATTCTATATCTACAGGTTATCTGTGTATTTGCTATGGATATGTAAAGAAGTTTTGTCTATAAAATTATGTCAAAAAATTACTCAATGAAATGTTAATGCTGAAATAGTTCTTAGAGAGAACTATTTCTGCTGTGAAAAGCAAAAGAAATCGGAAGCTCAAGGAAGCATGAACTTAGGCTACTTAGCCTCTCGTTGGGGCATTCTCCTCCTATTGAGGCTATTTTTAGAAATCAGTTCTGGACCCCTCTTTAATACAAACAATATGGAAGCCTCTTGATGTCCTCCCTCCTGTGGTCAATCCCAGCCCCTACGAAATGGTGATATTCAGGCCATCTGTTGAGCGAGAATTGGCATATACCTTTCATTTCACCTTAAGAAGAAAAGGCCAAAATGTGAAATAGAAGTATATTGAAAACCTACCTTTGTTTCAAATATAATAGATTTTTCATTGACACACCCAATGAAGTATAAAAAAACTACAATCATTCCTTTTTAAGAGCATTTAAATATATTAACTCAAAAAAATGCTTGTAGAAAGAACTAAATTTCATTTATAAAATCCCTAGAGAGGCTGGGTATCCTGAAAATATTACTAAAAAAATAGGGAAAGTTTCAAAATATAAGTCAGCAAGATTCACAGCTCAATCCTAATCCTTACAAAGTAAAATCTAAATATTCACACGTTTTCCATACACATCTGGAATATCTAATACATTAGGTAATGTATTAAAAAATATGACACTAGATTACCAATCACCATGAATAAAAGTATTAAAAAACTAGTAATATACAACCGTGATAAACTCCCCCCAATGGGGAGTGTATAATATTGATATACCCGACCTCCACAATAAATTAGAAAGTAAAAATAAATATATTGTGTAAACATACCGTACACAAGCAGCCTATGTTTGAATATTTAAATGATATTAAAATTCAGAAACCTAATATTGTTTGGCACAGACAATAATCAATAATAAACTTAAATAATTTAACATATATACCTTTTAGAGCACCACAAACCAAATTTCAATTACGATATGCTGAACTATCCTAATTTACATATGAACATGCATGTTCTCCAACAGGGAGATTCCACCTCTTCCTGTGGCATGGAACCTCCTGTTGTGTAAGCAGCCAATTATGTAACTAGGGAGACTTAAATAAACTTAACATCATTTTAGCAGTTGCCTGATGAAGCCCTGAAATGGAGGTTAGGTGAAACTGGTTGCAGGAAGGATTTTAAAGTTTTTAAATATCTTAATGTTCTGTTGGATTCAGATAATGTATCAGCTCCCGACAGTTCCCAAGCTTAGTAAGAAAATATGATCGCAAGTAGTAAATGCCATTGACATCTGTGTTCATCTACGAAGTCAGCAAAGTAGTGACATCACATCTATGAATGTCATCGATACCAGGACTGGTAATACAACTGCGGTGACATGAAAATCTACGTCCAATTAACAATAGACATGCTACATGAGCGAAAAGAAGGGACTTATAACCCCATCTTACAGCTGTCATTTGCTCCAGCCAATGCAATAGCTCGAGGGACTGGTAAATCACTCTTTTATACTATGTAACCTTTGATAGGAAAATGTGTTTTTGTACATAGTATAGGAGTAAAACCATGTGTCGTAAGAAAATTGCACTTTAAGGCAATTTAGTTATATGCAATAGTGAGCAATAACAGCCCATCTCAGGAATATTTGTTAATTGTAAATACAGTGAATAATCATGTACTATTAAATATTATTAGTACCATAGCTGTGATCTAATTTATTTTTGTATTTGATGTCTTGTTGGTGCTCTTTAAATCTAATTTTACGTGACCTTTTGGTTTTTCTATTGTACAGTGGGTCGATTTTGTTTATTTATAGAGGTATTCTGTACACTTCTGTTGTTTTTTCATTTCTGTCTTGGTCTTTTTTTATTCTTCTTCCTATTGTTGATGCTGCTGCTGTGATGTGATTGTGTGACTTCATCATTCTTTTCAGTTGTCTTTCTAGCCAAGTTATGGGTAGTATGCTCATGGTGTATTTATAATTCTCTTTATATTCTTGTGCCAGGTTAGCTCTCATATTTCATGATGCTTTTTGCCTAATCTTTATTTTTCTAATTAGTTGCAGGGGGTAGTTGGTGCCCTGTGCCATTTTGTACATGGTTTCTTTTTCAGCCTCATATGCTTTTTTAATTGCGGGAATATCTGTTGGTCCTGATGTATGTCATCTGTCCGATGGGAAGTTGAACCATGGCCCTGTGTGCAGGAGAACCATTCTCTGTACATGTTAAAGAACATGCTGGATGGCCTTGACGGGAGGCTACCATTTCTCTCCTAACAGCTGTACCAGTGGGTCCCCTCCCCCAACCTTCTTTGAGCGTTCAGGGTTCTAGCAACTTGCCATTTAGCCCATTGTGTGCCGAAAAAGTGCAGCATAGAGGTAAAACAACCCATCCCCTAAGAATGCTGATCTTATTGTGTTCTTTTTATGCTGTAGTGGGTGCATTGATGTGTACGGTATTATTGTGCTCATTTTTGCTGATTTTTCAATACACTCATATTTCACTGTGGTCTTGGTTTCTTTCAAATAGAATGTCTAGGTATGGTAGACTTTATTTTTCTCTTGCTCTATCATGAATTTGATTGTGGAGTGTATTGCTTCCATTTCATTCCTAAGTTTTCCAGGTAGTTTCTGTTATTTTCTTTGTATATTATTATGATTTTGTCTATGTGTCTTTTGTGTTTCAGAAGGTTTGGTGCCTTTAAGCAGTTGTTCTTCTATTTCTTGGATGGATATTGGTGATCCCATAGGGGTACCTTTCTTTTGAGTTTCAGGGTTTTCATTAATGTGTTTCAGATTGATTTGGTCCATCTTTCTCTTTTAATCTATTTTCTATTATATTTAGGACTCTGACAATAGGTGTGTTCAGATATAATGAGATTAGGTTGAAGGATGCCATTTTGTGACAGGGTTCAATTTTGAGTTGCCTTATGACCTGAGTGAAGTCTTGTGGGGAGTTGATTGTATAGCCATTAGTTAGAAAAAAATTGTTTAAAGTTATAAGAGCATGGCTGATTTTTTTTTTTTTTTTGTTTTATTTCAAATTTACTTTCAAAAAGTATTACCTATGATTATTTTACATAAAAAATTCCACTAAGCCAAAGCTTACCTGCAGATGATGAATATTTGCTTATTAGTGGGATATCCTTATGTTTTTTAATCTTAGTGAACAACAATGGGATGCTCAGGTATATTGGCAGATGGCATGCCTTTTTTAGTCTTTCTGGTAGTTGTTATGGTTCTTGATGTCTGCCAACTGTTTAATTATTGCATTGGTGGAATTGTTCTTTTTTCCTGTGGTCCAATTTCATTTAGAGTACCTTTTAGTTTGGCTTTGTAATCAGTTTGATTTATGTTTATCATGTTTGCAGTTTTATCAGTGGGTAAAATTCTTATGTTTTTGATTTCTTTTATCTCTCTCTGAAATTTGTCCTTTCAGTTATTTTTTTTTCACTTTATAGTTTCTAAATATTTGGTAGCGTGTATGCCCTTTTTCTCTTCTGATAGATCTCTAATGAATTCTTCAACATTGGGCAGCTGCTTTATTAGTGTTGGTGTGTTCCAATGCATATTTTAAGCTGAATGCCAAGATTTCTCTCTGCTCAGGTGTGAATTCATGTTTTGTGAGGTTAATGATATTGCTTTCACTTGTGGTAGCTTGATTTGTTTTCATTTGGTTGTTTTTAAGCATTTGGAGTTCCTTTTGATGTTTTCACTGTGTTATATTACTGTCATTGTATTAGAGCCTCTTTTCTATTGACTACGCACTGAGTTTCAGCTTGTGGATATGCATTCTGTACTCTTTGGAATATATCGTTTACTCCCATCTCAACTTGCCTGAGATTTTTCCTTGTGTCTCATGTGGTGTTATTTAACATATATTTCTCCACTGTCTCAATGGTGTGTTTTAAATTGGGGTGAAACTTCTTTTTGTTGATATTTAAAAAGTTAGGTTTTTTTTGTGTTTTTGCTTGCATTAAGAAGGATAAGTTATTTTTAATTCTATTAAAATTCCTACTCTCATTAATATATTCTCAGTCATATTTTATTGCCAGTGACCCTTTGTGAGTGGGTTTATATCATTCATAATTAAACACAGTTATAATACTGTACACATTAGCACACCCCCTAATTCTTAAAAAGAGCACAATAAGATCAGCATTCATCAGGAACGACAGATACTCCAGCAATAAAAAGCATGTGAGACCAAGAAAAAAACACACATACAAAATGGCACAGGATGGCAACTATCCTCTGCAGCTAATTAGAAAAATAGAATTTGAAGCAAAAAGCATCACAAAACGTTTCCATTCCTGCTTCACCACTTTCCACTTCCATCACTGAAAGCCCCCTCCTTCTTGACCTAAAGACAGTTAGACCTTCCTAATCAAGGGGTTCCCACCAGTGCCTAAAAAAAAAACTTTATTTTCCCCATGTTTGGCAGTCTTGAATCCATGTCCCTCTGGTGCTTTTCAGGACATCGATACTTTCTTCCTTAATTTTCAGAAATCAGCCTCTGTGACAGTTATTTTAAATCAGAAATCATTGTCTGCCCATTCTTCTATGATCTGAGATGGTCACACTCCTATAATGGAATTGTCATGGATTCCAGAGGAATATTGACAACATCAAGGCTCTCTTTTGAGCATATGAGCCCATATGTGTTGCCTGCAAGAAACTTACTTGCAGGCAGTCACTGATCCTATGATCTGACATTTCTCTCTTGTTTTCTGGGACATGTGGAGATGGTCCAGCTTGCAGGGGTATCACTATCCTCATAAACAACCATTCTCCATTCCAGGTCATACCCCTCACCACCATTCTAAAGACTTTGCCATCTGCCTCTTCATGAAATTTTCCTTGACTGTCTGCTCTGTCTACTTCCGCCCAGAAGTATTGTTTTCCGGGAAGATCTCGATTTCGTCTCACATCTGCCATCCCCCTTTCTCTTATGGGGGATTTCAGGGAGCACAGTCAACACCTGCTACAAGATAAGGCCATTGAACTATATCACTGAAGAATAGTGATGTCACGTTAGATCCATGTGCTGCCCCATCCAGCTCAGCTTACCTAGGTAGGTTAGCTTGAGTTACTTTTGCAGCATGTGAGAGGGGTGTTCAAATCAGTAGTGATTGCTCTTTCAATAGTTTGAACCTTGAACAATTTTTTTTATAAGTGTTGAATAACAATACTCTTCAGTTGTGAGATGGCATAATAGGAATGGACAGAAAGTGTCTGTGTTTGGATTTACAGATGAAGATTTGTGAAGATAAAAATTTGACTGCAATACCAAGAAATGATTTTGTGTCAACTGAAAGTTCGAAATTAAGTTAACTTTAATGATTGCAGTAAAGAAGTTTAATTTTCAATTAAGTTTTTCATGCAAGTTGATGAATGTGAAATTGCAGATGTGTAGATATATATATATATACACTGAAGAGCCAAAATATTATGACCATCTGCCTAATATGATGTTGGTCCTCCACGTGCAGCTGAAATGGCTCTTACCCGGCGAGGTAAGGACGCTGCAAGATTTCTAAAGGTGTCTTGTGGTATCTAGTACAAACAAGTTACCAGCAGATCCTTTAATTCTTGTATGTTACATGGTTGAGCTGCTGCAGATCAGATATGCTATTCCAACACAAACCACAGATGCTCGATTGGATTGATGTCTCACGAATTTGGAGGCCAGGGCAATACCTGTAAATGTTCCACAAACCGTTCTCGAAAAATCCAAGCAGTGTGGCATGGCACATTATCCTGCTGAAAGAAGGCACTACTAGAGGGGAATACTATTGGCATTAAAGGATGTACCTGGTCTGCAATGATGTTTAGGTAGGTGGTAGATGTCATAGTTTCCTGCACATGAATGAATGGACCCAGGGTTTCCCAGCAGAACATTGCCCAGAGCATTACATTTCCTCCAGTGGCTTGTTTTTGCCCCATGGTGCATCCTGATGCCAACACTTTTCCAGGTAAACAATGCACACGTACCTGGCCATCCACATGGTGCAACAGGAAATGAGATTCATTGGACCAGACAACCTGCTTCCATTCATAAAGTTCCAGTTTTGATGCACACTTGCCCATTGTAGGCTCTTTCAACGGTGAATTGAGGTTAGCATGGACACTCGGTGTAGCCCCATTTTCAGCAGGGTTCGGTGCACTGTGTTTTGTGACACGTTACTCCTATCACCAGCATTCAAATAATGGGTGAGTTCACCACAGTATCCTTTCCGTTGGCTCATTCCATGTGGGATAGCCTTTGCTTACCTCTAACATTGATGAGCTGTGGTCGGCCCACACCTTGCTGGTGGTTCATGGTTTTACCCTCCTCAGATCACCTTTTGAAGATACTAACTACAGGTGACCGTGAGCACCCCGCAAGCCTTGCCATCTCGGAAATGCTCTGATCCAGTCGTTTGGCCTTTGTCAAACTCACTTAAGTCTGCTGCCTTTCCCATCTGAAGAACAAGAATAACACTGGTTAACAGAGCTCAGTATCAGGTGTTATTTCTACCATTTCATGACCTTCACACACACCGTCATTTACCTGCAGTTGCTTTGATATTCATATAGATGCACTGGTCATAATGTTTTGGTTCTTCGATGTATAGCATTACAAGCTGTAGTTATTGTTATGGTTTGCTATGAAAAAATGGTGGTGATAGTTTTGAATATAATGTTCAGTTCATAATTTTGGTATTATTCGTTATGCATAGGATTGTTATGAATTAGACTTTTTTTCGCTCTTAATGTTTAAAGTATACAAATCACTTCGAAATACTATTTTTTTTGGCAGCTGTCTTCCTTGTTATAGCTTTAAGATTACTGCCTGATGCAGTGAAATCAAGTTGTTAATAATCATTTCATCTTTAGACCTGAAACAGGATATGTAAATTAATCATATTTTTTGCAATTCATATTATTAAAAAAAAGGATTACTTTGTTATTGATGTCCACTATTGAAGCCTGCATTTTTAAAATTGATAGTTGTTGAAGAGATCTCTGAATGACCTTTTTCCAGTTTACATTAGCTATATATCATAATCTTTTTTGATCTGATATTTTTTATTTTTGTTTCCATTGTTTACACATTAAAATTTAAACATTGTAGTTGTTTTTAGTTTATTGAAATCATTGGGTATTTCTAGTTTGAGACAAGATTGTTTTATATTTTAACTAACGATTTTTGTTTTTGGAACATCAAAATAATTAATATATTTAGAATACTTCAGTAACATTTTGGGCCTAAATCTTCAAAATTTTGTTAAGTAAGTAATATTGGCCTCATTCATATTGGAGATACAAATTAAATGATTTAACCACAAATATTACGAAGTTGAAACTATACCATATCATTTATAAAATGAAATAAGTATGTTAAAATTCAAGTACATAATAGTGATAAAATGGTTAGCATTAAGAGGTACTTGTAGAAATTAAACTATGTAACCTGGGATACTTAATTGAGATAAACTAAGGGTTCTCTCTTTTCACAAATCAATCTGCTTTCAGTTATGGGATTTTATGCAGTGGTGGAACATATATATTTATCAGCATTTAAACCTGTGTTTAGTTTGCAAAATAATGATTGTTAGTAATGAAAAATTAGGTCTGTAAATGGTAGCTAGGTAGTCACTGGAAGGAGAGCTATGCACCAATCCCCTGTGATGATGTTCCTCACAGGGGATTGGTGCATAGCTTTGATATTCATATAGATGCATAGAACCGGCCAGGCCTAGCACCTAATGTCCGACCCCGCCTTCTCGTGGTGCAGACCGTTAGTACCTTTCAAAAGAGAGACTCTCTTGTGCAAGTGAACGGAAGGGGAGGGCTGCCAGATTAGTGTGGCCTACTGATCTTGGACAACTATGGCTACTTTTCTTTTTTTTCTACCCTGCTGAGGAGTGGTCAACCACACAGGGTCCTGGTGCTGACCATATAAACCCACTGGACTGGACAGATATATGGCTCTGAGCTTGATTATGGATCCTGATTTTGCTGCACTGGTGGGCTTCTGTGGAGGGAAAATCTTCCGCTGTGTTTTCTGTTTGTTTGTGGGTTGACAGCCCCCAAGTGAATAGATTCACAAGATATGTTTATCAGCTGGTGGATAATCCTGAGCAGAAGTCATCGCAGGCACCTGAACTCTTTGCTTCTATTGGCATCGTCAAATTCTACATTGGAGGAAGTCTTCCAGTGTAGATGGCTTCAGCCTTTAGTGGTGGGGGAATGGGTCTTTCCCCCATGTCTGCGATTAGGGGGCTGTTTGATATTGTCGGCATTCCCTCTCTCAATAAACATAGTTTCTTTAAACATCCCACTAACCATTTTCTCTCCATAGGTAGTTGGAATGTGAGGACTCTGCACATAGCTTTTTCTCTTGATGTCCTCACACAAGAATTCCACCATTATAATTTAGATATTCTTGGCTTGCAAGAGACCAGATGGACTGATAAAGGTCAGATTCTTAAAAATAATCTTAAATTTCTCTTTTCAGGGAGGGATGACAATAAGCATCACCAAGGCATGGGTCTGCTTCTTAGCAGACACGCCAGTGATGCTCTTCTAGGATATGAGTGCATTAATGAAAGGTTTCTTACAGCAAAATTTCAGACAAGCGTTAAAGACCTGAATGTTATCTGCTGTTATGCCCCCACTGAGGATGCCGATGAGGATGAGAAGAATAGGTTTTATGAACAACTTCAGGATATTTTGAATTCTGTCAAGAAAGGAGATATTACCCTTGTTCTTGGTGACTTCAATGCCAAAGTTGGTACTGACTCTGACCTTTGGGGAGGGGTGATTGGCCCTTTTGGTATTGGTAGCTGCAATGGCAATGGGCAAGGTCTCCTACAGGTAAGTAAACTCAATGGTTTCAGAATAACTAACACATATTACAAACACCGTGACATACATAAGTACACATGGGTTTCACCTGATGGGTTGCATAGGAATATGATTGATTATATATTAATTAACAGCAAATGGGCTAGTTCTGTTAGGAATACCAGGAGATATAGGGGAGCTGAAATTGGATCTGACCATTACCTAGTTAAAAGTGTCTTGCAACTTAAACTTAAAAAGTGTTCTGCTAGGGTTAAAAAATTTGCTTTTAATACTGAAGCTCTGAAAGACCCAGTTATAGCCAAAGCTTACCATGATAGGTTACTTAGTCATTATGACAGTCATGGTATGCTTACTACTGAAGTTGAGGAAGAATTGGATCATTTAGAACAGGCTTTTTTGGACACTAACAGTACTCTTTTAGGAAAAAAGGAGCAGAAGAGACAGAATTATCTGAGTGATAAGGCACTTGAGCTTATTTCGGAAAGAAAGAACTGGAGGAATGTCTTTAATCAATACCCTACTAGTCCTAATAGAAAGCATTACAAAGAACTTAATAAACGTGTAAAAGATCAGTTAGCTGCTGATAAGAATCTTTGGCTTGATGGTTTGGCTGACAAAGCCGAGGAAGCAGTTAGACAGCACAACAGCAGAGAGCTGTACCAGATAGTTAATGTTTTGTGTGGTAGAAAACGGACAGGTATACAAGGATTGAAGGATAAACTAGGTAAGGTTATTGAAGGTGAGGATTCTGTCATGGCTAGGTGGGCTGAGCATTTCAGTGATATTCTAAACAATATAGTTAGTTCTACTCCCATTGTTTGCAATGATGATAGATGCATTGGTGGCTTTAATGTTGGCCCTATAACACAATCTGAAGTTATTTTGGCTGTTTCTAAACTTAAACTTCATAAATCCCCAGGGGTAGATGAAATTACTACAGAAATGCTTAGAGCTGGAAATGTTTTGGTTGCCACTTGGATGACTGAAATTCTGAATATCTTTTATGATAAAGGCATGGTTCCTAAGGATTTTACCAGAGCTATTGTTATCCCTATTTTCAAAAAAGGTGATCGCAGTTCTTGTGATAATTATAGGGGTATTAGCCTACTCTCTGTTCCAGGTAAAGTTCTTTCCATGATTGTGCTTAATAGAATTAAGAATCTGGTTGACAGTTAATTGCATGATGAGCAATGTGGATTCAGAAGTGGTAGGGGATGTGTGGATCAGATATTTTCACTTAGGCAGATTCTTGAGAAATGTTTAGAGTTTCAGAAACCTTTGGTTGCTAGCTTTGTTGATTTCAAAAAGGCTTTCAACTCTGTTGATCGTCATAATTTGTGGTTGATTGTGAAATCATATGGTATACCAGACAAGTTAGTTAACATAATGAAAGCTCTCTATAATAACACTGAGTCGTGTGTGAGAGTTGGTAAGGCTTGTAGCAATTGGTTTAGCATTACTTCTGGTGTTCGACAAGGGTGCATTTTGTATCCTTTTCTCTTTAGCTTGGTTATTGATTATGTTATACGAAATTCACTTCAAGGGAAAGATTTTGGCCTTAAATGGGCTGTAGATACGAAAATTTCTGATTTAGATTATGCTGATGATTTAGCCCTTTTGGCAAATGATGTTGATGAGATGAACTCTTTCATTCGAGCTGTTGATGAGACTGGTAGTAGAGTAGGTTTGGTTATAAACAGAGAGAAAACTAAAGTGATGAAAATTGGTCAGGCAGGCTGTGATTCAGTTAATCTGAATGGTTGCAGTCTTGAGCAGGTGTCACAATTTAATTATCTTGGGAGCTATGTAACAGATAATGGTGATGTGCGGCATGAGATTAACAGACGAATAGGGATTGCTGCCGGGACTTTTAAGAATCTATGGAGAGTGTGGAGAAATAGGCGTATACACCTAAAGACTAAAATTAGACTATATAATAGTTTGGTTCTTTCTAGGGTTAGTTATGGTAGTGAAACTTGGACACTTTGTAAACAAGATAACAGGAAACTAGATGCTTTTGATTCCAGATGCTTACGCAGTATCTTGAGCATTAGGTGGTTCAACTTTGTAAGTAATGATGAGGTTAGGCAAAGGAGTTTGCAACCTCCTTTAAGCAGCATATTGTGCAGAGAGAGACTCCGTTGGTTTGGCCATGTTGCCCATATGAATAATTATAGATTGGCGAATAGGGTTATGAACAGTGTGCCTAAAGGCCTAAGAAAGAAGGGGAGACCTAGGATGCGGTGGGCAGACAATGTCAAACAGGACCTTGTTAGAATTGGTGTGCAGTGGCCAGATGCAGTAGATGTAGCTCAGGATAGACTTGCTTGGAGAACTAAAGTGCACGATCTGGTTGGACCTCCGTAGCCCATGGCTGCTTGATGATGATGATTGCAGCCTTTTTTAGGGGTAACATACAGATATATCACACATATCAGAATTAAATGATTTCTTTAAAATCTGTGGTCCACATTATACTTTGCATCGCAGCCTACTAAATTACATGAATATGTACCTGTGGCCCAGCAAAGTGAACTAATATATTGTTTCAATCCCACTCAACATTTTTTACAAATATATTATTTTATTGAACAGTGAACACTCAAATAATCTAATCAAATTATGTTATTGGTAAACATTTTCAGACAATATTCTGGGACTCAATAACTTTTTCGAATATCGAATCTGTATCTGCAGAGAAAAATAGGGATAACATTCAAAAAATGATTCAAATATTAATTTTATTTTGTAATGTAATTGTTAACCCTTTGCACTTGAAGGTTTTTTTGCTATAGGGAAGAAGCAACTCGAAGTTTTTTTTCCTAAAAAGTTGATGAAATTTTTTACAACTAACAAAAATAAATCGTACATAAACAACATAAAATCAAACTCATCTTCACTGCTACTAATTTCATCATTTGGCTCCATTTTTATAACCACTAAAAACAGACTAAGTTTAAAATAATAATTTTAATTAAACACAATGCTGTACTATGAAGTGCACATAAACAATAGATTTACACATCTAAAATGTAAAGAGGAAAGACATGTTTATAAACCAGTTATTGTCATCTCTCAGTTCCCATTCGAGTTGCTGCATTAAACCAAGTGGTGACTGAGGGTCGCCTTTTGAGTGCAAAGGGTTAAATGAGTTACAATACACTTGCACACCAAATAATACAAAAGGAGAAATTGGCTCAATCCTTATCAGATCACAGTTTAAATGGATATATTTGTGTAGTGTTCTTTACAACAGAATACATATATTTTTGGTGTTTTATACTTAAACATACACTATCTGATCAAAAGTATCTGGACATCCCTTTTGAGTTGTGAATTCACTTATATATGCCACAGGCATGGCCCAAACAACCCTGTAATTATCACAAGAACTGCGATTACCTTTTTTAAAAATTGGGACAATGATAGCTCTATAGCTCTAATAAAATCCTTAGAAACAGCACCTTTATCATAAAGATTTATCTCCGCAAAATTCTCCGCCCTGGCCACGGTCAGTAGGGGAACCGATGGGCTTGGAAAGACTGCCGTCCGTTGGATGGGATGTTAAGCCGTGGCCCCGTGTGCAGGAGAGCCATAACCTGTGCACGTTAAAGAACATGCTGGATGGCCTTGACGGGAGGCTACCATCTGTCTCCCAACAGCTGTTCCAGTGGGTCCCCTCCCCCAACCTTCTCTGAGCCTTCGGGGTCCATGTGACCTGGCCATTTAGCCCATGGTGTACAAAAAAGTGCCGCTCAGAGGTAAAACAACCCAACCCTTTATCATAAAAAATATTCAAAATTTCAGTCAGCATGTGACAACACAAATGTTCCCAGCTCTAAGCATTTCATTGGTGATTTTGTACACCCCTGGCGATTTATGCAGTTTTAATTTAGAGTTAACCAATGTGACTTCGGAATGTGATACAGTGCCATCATAAAAGCCAGTAATGCATCTATTCTCATTACAAACAATGGGAGTAGAAATAATCACATTATTTAGAACATTTCTGAAATGCTCAGCCCACCTAGTCATCATAGAATCACCACCTTGCTATATTTATCCCTCAATCCCTGTGTACCTGTCTGTTTCTTCCCACATAAAACATTAACAATCTGGTATAACCCTTTGCCATTATGCTGTCTAACTGCTTCCTCTGCTTTGTCAGCCAAGCTATCAAACCATAGATTCTTATCAGCTGTAAACTGATCTTTTACATGTTTATTAAGCTTGTTGTAATGCCTTCTGTTAGGACTAGTAGGGTGTTGATTCATATTAATCCTGCACTTCTTTATTTCAGAAATAAGTTCCATACCTATCGTTCAAATAATTTTGTTTCTTTTCCCTTTTATCCAAAAGAGTACTGTTGGTTTCAAGAAAAGCCTGTTTAAACTGATCCCATTCTTTCTCAACTTCAGCAGTAAGCAAACCACGATTGTCATAATGACTAAGTAGCCTATCATGGTATGCTTTGGCTATATTCTTTCTATTTTATATTGGATCTTTCAGACCTTAAATGTTGAAGGTAATTTTCTTAACCTTAGCACAACACTTCTTAAGTTTAAGTTGCAAGACACTTTTGACCAGGTAATGGACAAATCCAATTTCAGCTCCCCTATATGACCTGGTATTCCTGCAGAACTAGCCCATTTGCTGTTAATTAAAATATATCATATTCCTATGCAACCCATCAGGTGAAACCCATATACATTTATAAATGTCAGTGTTTGTAGTATGTGTTAGTTAACAACAGATGACATTCAAGTCTTTAATTTTTGTTTTAAATTTTGCTGTAAGAAATCTTTCATTACTGCAGTCATATCCTAGAAGTGCATCACTTGCATATCTGATGAGAAGCAAACCTACACCATGGAGATCCTTTCCATCCTCCCTGCCTGAAAAGAGAAATTTAAAGTTATTTTTAAGTATCTCTCCTTTATCTGTCCATCTGGTCTCTTGCAAGCCTAGAATATCTAGGTTATAACACTGGAATTCCTGTGTGAGGGCATCAAGAGAATAATCTCTATGTAATGTCCTCACGTTCCACGTTCCTGGACTGTTGATTTTATGTAAACCTCTTTTTTGGCAGGAACTTTTTCAAGATTGATTAAAACTCTAACTATTATTAATAAATCGCTTTGGTCAATTAAATTATGTGAAGAAAATTATATGATTGCATTGAATTTATAACAAATATAACCTCTATCTTCTTAAGACGTGGCAGGGGTAGTGCGCCAGGCTCGTAATCTGTAGTTCCCAGGTTCGAGTCCCAGCTGGGTCAGCGTTGAGATTTATCTCCGCAAAACTCCCCACCCTGCCCACGGTCAGTAGGGGACACCGATGAGCTTGGAAAGGCCACCGTCCGTCGGATGGGACGTTAAGCCGTGGCCGCGTGTGCGGGAGAGAGCCATACCCTGTGCACTTTAATGAACACGCTGGATGGCCTTGACGGGAGGCTACCATCTGTCTCCCAACAGCTGTTCCAGTGGGTCCCCTCCCCCAACCTTCTCTGAGCCTTCGGGGTCCATGTGACCTGGCCATTTAGCCCGTGGTGTGCAAAAAGGTGCCGCTCAGAGGTAAAACACTCCAATCCAATCTTCTTAAGACACTTATATGCCATAAGCATGAAATATAATATCATCTGATTTTTGTATATAATTTATTAAAGTGCTTTGTTATTAAAGACTTATATAGCAGAGATGTGTCTTCATCAACTTTTATAAATTTTTTGCCAAAATCATTGCCTGCATATAATCAATGATCTGCATTCTTTGGACTTGCTTGTGCAACTAAGAAACTAATTGAACTTAATCACCAGGGCTTGTTTAAAAAGGCAATAGGCAGAAATATGTCACTTTGAACAATTGATAGGTGATACCTATTGATTGTGTAGAATGCTTTTTCAAAATCCACAAACTGCAATGAAATTTGTGTTTCTTTTCCCCTGTAACGTGCTATTCTCTGTAAGGAATGTATCTATTGAACTCCTTTCATATTGGGGGCGGGGGTGGCTCAGTCGGTAGCGTGCCAGGCTCATAATCTGTAGTTCCCAGGTTCGAGTCCCAGCTGGGTCAGCGTTGAGATTTATCTCCGCAAAATTCCCCGCCCTGCCCACGGTCAGTAGGGGACACCGATGGGCTTGGAAAGGCCGCCGCCCGTCGGATGGGACGTTAAGCCGTGGCCCCGTGTGCGGGAGAGCCATACCCTGTGCACATTAAAGAACACGCTGGATGGCCTTGACGGGAGGCTACCATCTGTCTCCCAAAAGCTGTTCCAGTGCGTCCCCTCCCCCAACCTTCTCTGAGCCTTCGGGGTCCATGTGACCTGGCCATTTAGCCCATGGTGTGCAAAAAAGTGCCGCTCAGAGGTAAAACAACCCAAAACAGCAACCTTTCATATTGTATTCTTTCATTAGTAATTTGTTATAAGTACCTTTAGCTTTCTCCTGTAAAATGTTTATGAATGATTCATAAAGGTATGGGTGTATAATTGGAGTTAGTATTGTCTCCTTAATGAATGATGAGAATTTTCTTTTTAACAATAATTGAATTTCGTATGCATTTGATATTATGATCAATATTAATTAAGTTGTCAATCATGGCATTATAATTGGCAATTTATATTGGATTTGCATTACACAAATCATACATAATTTCTCTTTTGAAGTGTTTGAAAATGGTAGTTTGGATTTTTTTTTCTTTGAAATATTTTTTTGCTTCTTGATTGAGTTCTCTTTCATTGAAAACTTATTGACTAATTCTTCCTGTGAAATTTTTTTTGCCAGCTTCAATATCTCTATGGCAAGTAAGTGTTTAAGGATAATTTACATGTGTTTATATATTTTTAAACTAGGCATTATAGGGATGATGAATTTGCTTTAGTTTTGATGACATATTTTAAGTTGAAGGGTAGTATTAACAGTTGTATCTAGGGAAATAATATTTTTTTATTTTGGAAGATATTTTTGTAGAGAAAAATATTTGAACATCATTTCACTGACTTAGAAATTAGAACATTCACTTCAATTTAAATTTCTGAAAACTGATTTTATTTTTAAAAAAATTCATATTGTACAAAAAGTTAACATTTTACTTAGTGGTTTTTGAATCTCGAAGATTCAGCTGTGAATAACTAACAATTTTATGATTTTCTAGATATGTATTTTGATAACACATTATGAGAACTGTGTTTACTTTGTCACTGTACAAAAATTATTCGAATAATTTTGGTTAGGTTTTTTATTCCATGAGTGTCAAGTACTAGTAGTCATTATGTGTACAGTTTCTATTGTGCAGTAATTTTAATTAGAAAAAAATAGATTCCTATCAGACTTCTGTGGCAATTGCTTCAGGATAATTTACATGGGTGTGTATATATTTTTAGACTAGGCATTTATGTAATTAGTTTTGATTACATATTTTGAGTTGTAGTTAGGAAATTTTTTTTATTTTAGAAGGCAGTTCTTGTAGAGCAAAATGTTTACTTTTTATCATATGTTCTATAATTGTCTGTCATATATAATCACTCAATGAATTTAATTGCATTTGTTTTGAAAGAGTTGTATATTTTTGTTATAATATATATCCTTTGATATTATACAAGAGGTGTAATGCAGATATAAATTGTAGAAGCTTATGTATAGATCTTCCTAATAATCCTTCTACACAGATACTACTTTTTGAATATAAGATTTGTGCAGAAAATGTGTATCAAGTCTAGTTTAATTTTGTAACAAAAATGTTTTAGATAATACATATCACTGATTGTATCATAACTTATGTACAGGGGAGAAAAAAAGGTTTCTTTCGAAAATTAAGATTCGCTATTTTTAGTAACTGGTAGTAAAATATGATGGTCAAATACTGAGATGGAAAATTATTGACTGTTAAAATGTCATGTTTTTTAATCTTATCTGTTGTGTACATTTGTTTGAATGTGGTAATAAAATTATTTATAGGATTTAGCATTGCTTTTTTTCCATTCTTTTAAATCATAGTAATGTCATTAATTCATTTGAAAGTAGTCAGAACTTTAAAAATCATAAAAAAATATTGAATGTGGTTAAATCTGTTAATCTTAGCAGAACAATTAAAGTGAGAAATGTTAATATTGTTACTGTTAAAATAGTTTTCTCAGTGTAAGTTAAAAATCTATTATTTATGCAATGAAAAAAAAGTGCTGAAAACAGATATATTGATTGTTCAGTTTCAGCTGAAAATGTGTGGAGTAAAGCTTTAAAACCCTAAATGAAAAAAAAATAGTTAAAGATGTATGAAATTGTCAATTACAATAATAAAAATTCCTCCAGTAACTTCCTCATTATATCTTAAAAAAATCTGATGTGAATCAATACCATACAGCTAATGTTAACAATTGAAGTGCTCCTGACGAGATGAATGTGAATCTACATAGTATGATGTCATGGAGCTGGTGGATGGCCTTCTTGTAAGAGGTTTTGGCACAGTTCACTTTGGGTCAGTACTAACACCAATGGGAGGGAAAGGTTCCTTGAGCAATGGCTCCTGGATCCCATGCTCTCCCTGTTCAACACGTGTGTCAGTACATATTTTCACCCCCCCCCCCAACATTCACTTTCACTGTCATTGACCTTACCATCTGCTCCTTCTTGATCCTTTCACTCTTTATGTGGGAGGTTGAGGATAAATAACCCTTATGGAAGTAACCACTTCTTCATGGTATGTACCATCTCCCATGGGGTGGCCTTGTGACCCTTCATGAATATCATGGTGTAGGCTTGATCAGGCTCACTGGAGTGGTTTCGAATTCTTCTGTGAATTTCACCACAATTCTGTCAGCTGGGGGTGTGGGATGTGGTCTGCATTTTCAGTCCTAAGTGGAAGATACTTTATATGAATCTGGAAGATACTTTTTATGAATCACAAAACTTACTCAATTGTTTCTTCTACAGGTGGGCAATGAACTTAAGTGTGAGTTTTGTGACACTGTTTTTACTGTCAAACACATTTTAATTGACTGTGTTGCTTTTAACTGCGAACAACATGTGCATTTTAGCTTTCATGATTTTATGACTGTCTGCTTACATTTGGACACATTTTATCAGATCATTCGTTTTTACCTGCTGTTTTTGCCTGTTTAAGGTAAACTGGTTATTTTATCAGATTATAATTTCACTACTTTGTTATTTGTATTCTGTCCAACCTGGGTCTTTTACACATAGACTGGTTTTATCTTTTGTATCTACATATTTATTGTTTTGCACCTATTGTTATTTGTATTTTTTACATCTGTTGGTTTTTACTTTTTACTGCATTGCATTTTAACTTTGGTTGTTTGTAACATGTCTTTTACTCCCTTATCTAGTTTGCTGCATTAATAGCCATCATTGCTAATAATAAATGATATAAATAAACAAATGAATAATGTAAATAAGTAATAAAAACAATAATGAAAATAATAATAAAATCCCAAACAGCCAACCAACTCTAACTATTAACAAGACCAAATTTCAAACAAAAAACTACTTATGGGGTGGGTGGGTGCAGTCAGTAGTGTTCCAGGCTCATAATCTGCAGTTTCCAGGTTTGAGTCCCAACTTTGACAACATTGAGATTTATCTCTGCTAGTCCCCACCCTGTTCTTGGTCAGAAGGGGCTTTCAAAGGGCACAATCTTTCAGACGGGACATTAAGGTGTGGCCCTGTGTGCAGGAGAGCCATACTCTGTATATGTTAAAGAGTATCTGGATGGTCTTTCATGTGAGCCTACCATCTGTCTCCTAACAGCTTCCAGTGGGTTCCTTTCCCCCACCTTCTCTGAGCCCTTGGGCTCCCTGTGACCTGGTCATTCAGCCCATTTTGGGGTAAAAGTACTATTCAGAGGTAAAAAACCCAACTCAAACCACTTTTACTCCATTTTTCTAGTTTATCATTTGAAAATATTTTCTTTTATTTAACCCTTTTTTGAGTTCTTACTATAATCATCATCATCCTAAGGCAGCCATGGGCTATGAAGGTCCAACCAGACCATGCAATTTAGTTCTCCCAGCATATCTGTCCTGAGCTATATTTGATGCATCTCACCACTGTACACCAATTCTAACTAGGTCCTGTTTGGCATTGTCTTCCCACCTCATCCTAGGTTTCCCACTCTTTCTTAGGCCTTTAAACACACTGTTCATAACCTTATTCACCAATCTATAATTATCCATACATGCAACATGGCCAGCCACAAAGTCTTTCTCTGCACAATATGCTGCTTTAAAGGAGGTTGCCGACTCCTTTGTCTAACCTCATCATACTTACAAAGTTGAATCACCTAATACCCAAGATACTTCATAAGCATCAAGAATCAAAAGCATCTAGTTTCCTGTTGTTTTCATATTATCCTGTTATCTTGTTACTTAAAGTGTCCATGTTTCACTACCATAACTAACCCTAGAAAGAACCAAACTATTATACAATCTAATTTTAGTCTTTAGGTGTATATGCCTATTTTTCCACACTCTGCATAGATTCTTAAAAGTCCCAGCAGCAATCCCTGTTCGTCTGTTAATCTCATGCTGCACATCACCAGTATCTGTTACATAGCTCCAAGAAAATTAAACTGAGACACCTCACCATCAACCACAAATTATGACAATCAATAGAGTCGAAAGCCTTTTTGAAAGCAACAAAGCTAGTAACCAAAGATTTCTGAAACTCTAAAAATTTAAAAATCATTCCAAAGTGAATGCACAGTATTCCCTGTTGATAGACATCAAACATTAATTAATAGATTCTGAAAAAAATTCATCCCCGCCACGACGGGAATCGAACCCGTGGCGGTGATGAATTTTTTTCAGAATCTATTAATTAATGTTTGATGTCTATCTTAACAGGGAATACTGTGCATTCACTTTGAATTGATTTTTAATTATATATTAATGTCTTAGCATTAGCGACCTTCTCATTAACATCTGATAATCAAATGCAACGACTGAAAAAGTTGCATCTCCTTGAGTATAGATGGCGCTGTCTCAGTCACGTCTCAGGAAGAAGATTTATATGGTCATATTCTGAAAATGTTCGTTTTCCGACGCGTGGTGCAATGGTAGCGTGCTCTGGCATGAATCTGGAGAGATGCAAGTTCGATTCCCACCGTGGCGGCGATGAATTTTTTTCAGAATCTATTAATTAATGTCTAAAAATTTCTCAAGAATCTTTCTGGTTGTGAAAATATCTGATCTACACATCCCCTACCACTTCGGAATCCACTTTTCTCATCATACAAATGAATGTCAACCAGATTCTTAATTCTATTAAGCACAATCATGCAAAGAACTTTACCTGGAACAGAAAGTAGGCTGATACCCCTATAGTTATCACAAGAACTGAGATCATCTTTTTTAAAAATAGGGATAATAATAGCACTGGTAAAATCCTTAGGAACTATGCCTTTATCATAAAAGACATTCAAAATTTCAGTCATCCATGTGGTAACTGAAACATTCCCAGCTCTAAGCGTTTCCATAGTAATTTTATCTACCCCTGGGGATTTATGTAGTTCAAGTTTAGAAACAGCCAAAATAACTTAAGACTGTATTATAGGGCCAACATTAAAGCCAGTAATGCATCTATCATCATTACAAACAATGGGAGTAGAACTAACCACATCATTTAGAACATCACTGAAATGTAGCCATGACAGAATCCTTATCTTCTATAACCTTACCTTGTTTATCCTTCAATCCCTGTATACCTGTCTGTTTTCTAACACACAAAACGTTAACTATCTGGTACAACTCTGCTGTTTTGCTGTCTAACTGCTTTCTTGGCTTTGTCAGCCAAGCCATCAAGTCAAAGATTCTTACCAGCAGCTAACTGATCCTTTATACGTTTATTAAGCTCTCTGTAATGCTTTCTATTAGGACTAGTAAGGTATTGATTAAGGGCATTCCTGCAGTTCTTTCTGAAAGAAGCTTAAGTGCCTTATGACTCAAATAATTCTGCCTCTGCACTTTTTTCCTAAAAGAGTACTGTTTCCAAAAAATCCTGTTTATAATGGTCCCATTCTTCCTAAACTTCAGTAGTAAGCAAACCATGACTGTCATAATGACTAAGTAACCTATCATGGTAAGCTTTAACTATAACTGGGATTTTCAGAGCTTCAGAATTAAAGGTAAATTTTTTAACCTTAGCACAACACTTCTTAAGTTTAAATGCAAGACACTTTTAACAAGGTAATGGTCAGTCCAATTTCAGCTCCCCTATATGTTCTGGTATTCCTAACAGAACTTGCCCATTTGCTGTTAATTAATATATAATCAATCATATTCTTATGCAGTCCATCAGGTGAAATCCATGTGTACTTATGTATGTCGCGGTGTTTGTAATATGTGTCAGTTATTCTGAAACCTTCGAGTTTACTTACCTGTAGGAGACGTTGCCCATTGCATCTACCAATACAAAAAGGGCCTATTAGTCCTCCCCAAAGGTCAGAGTCAGTATCAACTTTGGCATTGATGTCACCTAGAACAAGGGTAATACCTCCTTTCTTGACAGAATTCAAAATATCTTGAAGTTGTCCATAAAACCTATCCTTCTCATCCTCATCCTCAGTGGGGGCATAACAGCAGATAACATTCAAGTCTTTAATGCTTGTCTGAAATTTTGCTGTAAGAAACCTTTCATTAATGCACTCATATCCTAGAAGAGCATCATTAGCGTGTTAGCTGTGAAGCATGCCTATGCCTTGGAGATGCTTTTTATCTTACCTCTCTGAAAAGAGAAATTTAAGATTATTTTTAAGAATCTGACATTTATCTGTCCATCTGGTCTCTTACAAGCTGAGAATATCTAAATTGTAATGCTGGAATTCTTTTGTGAAGATATCAAGAGAATAAGCTCTGTGCATAGTCTTCACATTCCAATTGGCTATGGAGAGAAAATGTTAGTGGAATGTTTAAAGTAAGTAGTGTATTGGGAGAAGGAATACCAACAATATCAAACAGCCCCCTAATCACAGGATTGAGGCAAAGACCCATTTCCCCACCACTAAAAACTGGAGCCATCTACACTGGAAGACTCCCTGCAATGTGGGATTTGACAATGCCCGTAGAAGCAAGAGTTCAGGTGCCTGCAATGACTTCTGCTCTGGATTATCCACCAGCTGATAAAACATATCCTGTGAATCTATTCACTTGAGGCTGTCAACTCACAAACAAACAGAAAACACAGCAGCAGATTTTCCCTCCACACAAAAGCCCACCAATGCAGTAAATTCAGGATCCATAATCAATTATCAGAACCTTATTCCTATCTGGTTAGTGTATATGGTGAGCACCAGGGCCCTGTGTGGTTGACCACTCCTCAGCAGGGTAAAAAAAAGTGGCCATAATTGTCCAGATCAGTAGGCTACACTAATCTGGCCACCCTGCCCTTCCATTCATGTCCACAAGAGTCTCTTTTGAAAGGTACTAATGGCCTGCACCGTGAGAAGGCAATGTTGGACATTAGGTGTTAGGGATGACTGTTTCTATGCATCATCACAGGAGATTGGTGCATAGGTCTCCTTCCTGTGACTATCTAGTTATCATTTACAGACCATCTTACCAGTGATATATATATATATACATATAATTGTAACATATAGGGCAGAGAAGGATCCAAGAAACTAGTCCTGGTTTATACAGGACTTCTTATATACAAGGACATGCTGTGTGAAGACTGTAGTCTCTGCCTCAGGTAGAGCTAACATAATATGCAAAATTTGCTTGATGGAACAGTAGCTAGTTTCTTAACCACTATGCCTGTTTAGGTGAAATTCAAAAGTATAGAACCCATGTATGAGTTTAAAAATATATATATTTCCACTTCATTTGCTGAGGTCAACTCTCAGTGTGAAAAGGTTTACCATATATTAAAATTAGACATAAGTAACCTTCATTTTAATTGTTGAAATTTCTGATTATATGTTATTTAAAAAATTGCTAGCCTGACCTTTTTTTCATTAGTGATTGTTAAACCGTGCAATTAGGGTCCTGTGCTGCTGAATGAAAAGCATATATCAGAAATCATCTTTGTATTTTGTGCAGTTAAAACATAGTCATAAATAAGAAATTCCTCTCATTACAGAACGCAAGCTGCAACCTAATGAATTCCCTCACAACTTATATATTCAAAACTACAGTACAGCAACATCAACTTGTTTACTGATACGCAAGTGGTTATTTACATTGTCAATGGAAGTTGAGTTAAGTTCAGACAATATGGCTGCTACATTCTTTTTCTGGCAGGTAAGTGCTACCAAGTTGTATGATGTATGTAAATTGATGCATTTGAAGTAAACAACATATAAGTATAAATTGTGTTCAGTTGAATTAATTGATATTCCAGTTCAAAGTTGAAATTACACTAAGCATATATATAACCTGAAGCTGAAAAGTTAATGAAGTTACCAACTTATTAGAGTTGTTCATTAAAATGTACCACGTAAGGAAATGACTGAGTCTGACAACCTGCTGTAGACAACAGCATGAAATATATAGTGAAACTAGTCACTTTTATCATTTTATGCAACAAGTTTCATTGGATTAATGTTTGATGCACCCAGCACTGGTGTTACTGTATTTTGTGCTTGTATATCAGATGATTAAGTTTCACAAACTCATTAAATAGCTTTCTGCACTATTCAGTTCAACTTTGTACTCTATGGACTTGAAAGCCTATGTGCATTCAACTCTGAAGAATTATCAATGTTTTGCTTGATATATAACTCATGAAATTGACACCTTAAGTAAATTTACTAGATTGTTTAATAACCACAATAAATGCTGTTACAAAATTTCAAAAACTTGTCCCAAGGAGTGCTACTCGACTCTCAGGTGAAACACACATGCAAATGCTCTCTGGCTAACTTATTGTAGTTCACACCTTTCCCTTTTGAATACCATATATATCTTTAACTCACCCTTAAAATAATTCTTTGTAGACTAACACAAAGTTGATCTAGAGTAGGTAGTATTTTTAAGATATTTACCAGTTATAGGTTGGCTGGTACAGCAGCGATGGAGTTCATTTTAGCACTGGCATTTTCCCCCAGCTGAATTCTGTTCTTGAGCTGTGGATATTATAGCCTTCATTGCTTACCAGTACTTGTTTAAAGCATAATTTGTGATGTTTCTGTTAGCTTGCAAATTGCTATTATATAAGGCACAAGGTGGATGATCCTTTGCCATTGTGTTTTTCTTTAACCTATGAATTCTTCATAGGTTAAAGAAAAACACAATGGATATTCATATGTTAAAGATAAAGATATGTTAAAGAAAAACACAAAATTCTTCTGTCCAGATGTTAGCTGACATTATTCATCTTCAGAGTATTTTGAAGAACAAATAGTTTTTTGTGCTTAAACTTGGATGATAATTAACCACTGTGCACTTCCCCAAGACTTAAAATTAAAAAAAAACTATGCACATTAGTGTTAAAACATTTTAAAAGGATTGTGCAAGCTCCAAGATGTCATGGAGCAATGCGTTTCGCCATTTTTCCTTGTCATGGCTTCCTCAGGCTCACCCCCTTAACAGCTGATTCCTCCACTTTTATACCCATCTTGCCAGTTTCGTCATCAGCAATGTAATCTTGCATATTTGTACGTGTACATTGTTGCTGATGTAATAGAAGATTCCACATTGAAGGAAGGGGTGGAATGTCAGTCCCAGATCCAATTCCTATTTGTCTGTTAATCTCATACCGCACATCACCAGTATCTGTTACATAACACCCAAGATAAACTGAGACACTTGCTCAAGGGTGCAACCATTCTGAGCGACTGAAGCACCAACTGCCTGACCAATTTTCATCACTTTAGTTTTATCTCTGTTTATTACCAAACCAATCATATTGCCAGTCTCATCAACAACCCTAATGAAAGAATTCATCTCATCAACATCATTAGCCAACAAGGCCAAATCATCTGCATAAACTAAATAAGAAATTTTGAAATCTATAGACCATTTAAGGTAAAAGTATTTCCCTTGCATTTTGCATAACATAATCAATAACCAACTAAAGAGAAAAGGCAACAAAATGCCCCCTTGAACACCAGAAGCATAGCTAAACCAATTGCTACAAGCCTTACCAACTCTCACACATGACTCAGTTTCATTATAGAAAGCTTTCGTTATGTTAACTAACTTGTCTGGTATGTCATATGTTCTCACAATCAACCACAAATTATGATGATCAACAGAGTTCAAAACCTTTTTGAAATCAGCAAAGCTAGCAACCAAAGGTTTCTGAAACTCTAAACATTTCTCAAGTATGAGCCAGAGTGAAAATATCTGATCTACACAACCTCTACCACTTCTGAATTCACATTGCTCATCGTGCAATTGGCTATCAACCAGATTCTTAAATCTATTAAGCACAATCATGCAAAGAACTTTCCCTGGAACAAAAAGTAGGCTGATACCCCTATAGTTATCACAAGAACTACAATCACCTTTTTTTTAAAAATAAGGATAATAATAGCTCTGGTAAAATCCTTAGGAACCATGCCTTTATCATTAAAGATATTCAAAATTTCATTCATCCATGTGGTAACCGAAACATTCCCAGTTCTAAACATTTCCATAGTGATTTCATCTACTCCTTGGGATTTATGTAGTTTAAGTTTAGAAACAGCTAAAATAACTCAAGACTTCACTTCTACAAGAGAGTATCTCTTTTGAAAGGTACTAATGGTCTCCACCACAAGGAGGCAGGGTTGGACATTAGGTGCTACTAATAAACTTGCTCCACCTTTTGCCCTCACAACAGCAACCAGATGTCTTCATAAGGACTCTATGAGATGCTAAAAACACAGAGGTGGTATTGCCACCCATAAAGTGAGGATCACCTATTGTAGAGCAACCACCGTTGCCAGTGGGGGTTGGTGGACTGAAATCATCATCATCATCCTCAAGCAGCCATGGGCTACGAAGGTCTAACTACACTGTGCAATTTAGTTCTCCAAGCATGTCTCTGTCCTGAGCTACATCTGCTGCATCCAGCCACTGCACACCAATTCTATCAAGGTCTCCACATCCCAGGTCTCCCCCTCTTTCTGAGGCTTTTAGACACAGTGTTCATAACCCTATTCACCAATCTATAATTATCAATACGGACAACTTGGCCAACCAACGGAGTCTCTCTCTGCAAAATATGCTGCTTAAAGGAGGATGCAGACTCCTTTGCCTAACCTCATCATTAGTTACAAAGTTGAACCACCTAATGCCCAAGATACTGCATAAGCATCTAGAATCAAAAGCATCCAGTTTTCTGTTATCTTGTTTACACAGTGTCCAAGTTTCACTACCATAACTAACCCTAGAAAGAACCAAACTATAATACAGTCTAATTTTAGTCTTTAGGTGTATACGCCTATTTCTCCACAATCTCCACGGGCAACATGGCCAAACCAGCGGAGTCTCTCTCTGCAAAATATGATGCTTAAAGGAGGATGCAGACTCCTTTGCCTAACCTCATCATTAGTTACAAAGTTGAACCACCTAATGCCCAAGATACTGCATAAGCATCTAGAATCAAAAGCATCCAGTTTTCTGTTATCTTGTTTACACAGTGTCCAAGTTTCACTACCATAACTAACCCTAGAAAGAACCAAACTATAATACAGTCTAATTTTAGTCTTTAGGTGTATACGCCTATTTCTCCACAATCTCCACGGGCAACATGGCCAAACCAGCGGAGTCTCTCTCTGCACAATATGCTGCTTAAAGGAGGTTGCAGACTCCTTTGCCTAACCTCATCATTAGTTACAAAGTTAAACCACCTAATACCCAAGTTTTTTAATTCTAGCATCCAAGTTTCACTACCATAACTAACCCTAGAAAGAACCAAACTATTATACAGTCTAATTTTAGTCTTTAGGTGTATACGCCTATTTCTCCACACTTTCCATAGATTCTTAAAAGTCCCGGCAACAATCCCTATTCGTCTGTTAATCACATGATGCACATCACCATTATCTGTTACATAGCTCCCAAGATAATTAAACTGTGACACCTGCTCAAGACTGCAACCATTCAGATTAACTGAATCCCAGCCTGCCTGACCAATTTTCATCACTTTAGTTTTCTCTCTGTTTATAACCAAACCTACTCTACTACCAGTCTCATCAACAGCTCGAATGAAAGAGTTCATCTCATCAACATCATTTGCCAAAAGGGCTAAATCATCAGCATAATCTAAATCAGACATTTTCATATCTCCAGTCCATTTAAGGCCAAAATCTTTCCCTTGAAGTGAATTTCACATAACATAATCAATAACCAAGCTAAAGAGAAAAGGAGACAAAATGCACCCTTGTCGAACACCAGAAGTAATACTAAACCAATTGCTACAAGCCTTACCAACTCTCACACACGACTCAGTGTTATTATAGAGAGCTTTCATTATGTTAACTGACTTGTCTGGTATACCATATGATATGACAATCAACCACAAATTATGACGATCAACAGAGTCGAAAGCCTTTTTTGAAATCAACAAAGCTAGCAACCAAAGGTTTCTGAAACTCTAAACATTTCTCAAGAATCTGCCTAAGTGAAAATATCTGATCCACACATCCCCTACCACTTCTGAATCGAAATTGCTCATCACGCAATTGACTGTCAACCAGATTCTTAATTCTATTAAGCACAATCATGGAAAGAACTTTACCTGGAACAGAGAGTAGGCTAATACCCCTATAATTATCACAAGAACTGCGATCACCTTTTTTGAAAATAGGGATAACAATAGCTCTGGTAAAATCCTTAGGAACCATGCCTTTATCATAAAAGATATTCAGAATTTCAGTCATCCAAGTGGCAACCAAAACATTTCCAGCTCTAAGCATTTCTGTAGTAATTTCATCTACCCCTGGGGATTTATGAAGTTTAAGTTTAGAAACAGCCAAAATAACTTCAGATTGTGTTATAGGGCCAACATTAAAGCCACCGATGCATCTATCATCATTGCAAACAATCGGAGTAGAACTAACTACATTGTTTAGAACATCACTGAAATCCACCTAGCCATGACAGAATCCTCCCCTTCTATAACCTTACCTTGTTTATCCTTCAATCCTTGTATACCTGTCCGTTTTCTACCACACAAAACATTAATTATCTGGTACAGCTCTCTGCTGTTGTGCTGTCTTACTGCTTCCTTGGCTTTGTCAGCCAAACCATCAATCCAAAGATTCTTATCAGCAGCTAAGTGATCTTTTACACGTTTATTAAGTTCTCTGTAATGCTTTCTATTAGGACTAGTAGGGTATTGATTAAGGACATTCCTGCAGTTCTTTCTTTCCGAAATAAGCTCAAGTGCCTTATCACTCAGATAATTCTGTCTCTTCTGCACTTTTTTTCCTAAAAGAGTACTGTTAGAGTCCAAAAATGCCGGTTTAAAATGATCCCATTCTTCCTCCACTTCAGTAGTAAGCAAACCATGACTGTCATAATGACTAAGTAACCTATCATGGTAAGCTTTGGCTATAACTGGATCTTTCAGAGCTTCAGAATTAAAGGTGAATTTTTTAACCTTAGCACAACACTTCTTAAGTTTAAGTGCAAGACAATTTTAACAAGGTAATGGTCAAATCCAATTTCAGCTCCCCTATATGACCTGGTATTCCTAACAGAACTAGCCCATTTGCTGTTAATTAATATATAATCAATCATATTCTTATGCAATCCATCAGGTGAAACCCATGTGTACTTATGTATGTCGCGGTGTTTGTAATAAGTGTTAGTTATTCTGAAACCATTGAGTTTACTTACCTGTAGGAGACCTTGCCCATTGCCATTGCAGCTACCAATACCAAAAGGGCCAATCACCCCTCCCCAAAGGTCAGAGTCAGTACCAACTTTGGCATTGAAGTCACCAAGAACAAGGGTAATATCTCCTTTCTTGACAGAATTCAAAATATCCTGAAGTTGTTCATAAAACCTATTCTTCTCATCCTCATCGGCATCCTCAGTGGGGGCATAACAGCAGATAACATTCAAGTCTTTAACGCTTGTTTGAAATTTTGCTGTAAGAAACCTTTCGTTAATGCACTAGAAGAGCATCACTAGCATGTCTGCTGAGGAGAACACCATGCCTTGGTGATGTTTATTATCATTCTTCCTTGAAAAGAGAAATTTAAGATTATTTTTAAGAATCTGACCTTTATCTGTCCATCTGGTCTCTTGCAAGCCGAGAATATCTAAATTATAATGGTGGAATTCTTGTGTGAGGACATCAAGAGAAAAAGCTCTGTGCAGAATCCTCACATTCCAACTACCTATGGAGAGAAAATGGTTAGTGGGATGTTTAAAGAAACTATGTTTATTGAGAGGAAATGGCGACAATATCAAACAGCCCACTAATCGCAGACATTGGGGCAAAGACCCGTTCCCCCACCACTAAAGGCTGAAGCCATCTACAGTGGAAAACTTCCTCCCAATGTAGAATTTGACGATGCCAGTAGAAGCAAAGAGTTCAGATGTCTGTGATGACCCCTGCTCAGGATTATCCACCAGCTGATAAACATATCCTGTGAATCTATTCACTTGGGTCTGTCAACCCACAAACAAATAGAAAACACAGCGGAAGATTTTCCCTCCACAGAAGCCCACCAGTGCAGCAAAATCAGGATCCATAATCAAGCTCAGAGCCATATATCTGTCCAGTCCAGTGGGTTTATATGGTCAGCACCAGGACCCTGTGTGGTTGACCACTCCTCAGCAGGGTAGAAAAAAAGAAAAGTAGCCATAGTTGTCCAGATCAGTAGGCCACACTAATCTGGCAGCCCTCCCCTTCCTTTCACTTACACAAGAGAGTATCTCTTTTGAAAGGTAATAACGTCTGCACCACGAGAAGGCGGGGTCGGACATTAGGTGCTAGGCCTGGCCGGTTCTGTGCATCATCACAGAGGATTGGTGCATAGCTCTCCTTCCAGTAACTGCCTAGCTACCATTTACATGTGATAATATCATGAAATCTGTAATATCAATATACATTCAAGGAGTCACTTTATTAGGTACAGTTCTATGCTATATCAATATTATTTTTTTTATATAATAATAATTTTTTTATTGAAATCGTATTTAAAATATACATAATGATTATGATCCTATGAAGCCAGGGGCTTATCTGCAGGAAATTTTGCATGATATGGATCAGTTTTATTTTATGTAATGAAGTAATTTACAATCACAAATAGCACATTATTTTACAGAATGTAGATGATTAAAAAATACAGAAACTCAGTAACTTCTTAATCCTTCCAGGATCTCACTTGAAAATAGCCAATCCAGAGGCCCCGCTATTTTTTCACTCTGATCGGCCAAAATAAAACTTAGAACTATTTTTGTGAAATAATTAATGAGCCTGTTTCAGTTGAGTGGTAATTTAAAAAAATTCTATATTTGACTTGTTCATATGACTCAACATAGTTGGCAAAAAGCCTGGACATTTCTCAAAGTATAGTACCTAAAAAAATTACAAAAAGGAGTAGTTTTCTTGCTTTGAATAAATATTTTTTGTTATTCAGAAATAGACTTTCTATTCATGTGCTTTATAATTATTTTTGTGTATTAGTTTTTTAAATAAATTTTTATTTGCATTGTCAAATGCATTTTTTGCTACATGACTAAAAATCATCATCATCCTCAAGCAGCCATGGGCTACGGAGGTCCAACCAGACCGCGCAGTTTAATTCTCCAAGCATGCCATATTAAAATAAAATTAGTTGTCTTTTTTGTAATATATTTTGTTTTCATAAAATCCAGCACTAAATGCTGATTAATCTGACTAAAGCAAAAAGGATTTCCTTGGCTAACATGCCATAATTCCTTTCATTGGTTGATATATATCAGAAAAGATATATGTAAGAAAATTTTCAAACAGCAATTTATATATTTTTTAAAAAAGTGTGGAGAAAACGAATAATAATATTTACAGCAACAAGTTGTAAGTCAGCCATCTGATGTAGCATAACTCTGAAAAATCTGATAATTATCGATTGACTGAAAGATCAATAATTTTCAGAAATAAAGTAAATTCACAGAAATGAAAACTAAAGTTAATTATAAAAGGAAACAGAATACCAACTTTATGAATGGAGTATATAAGTATATATCATACTTGACTTAAATCATCAATGTAAACAGCTTGCTATGCAGCCACTTAGCAGATGGCTCTCCCCATTGTTGCACGTGTTTCAGCAAGCAATTAGAACACCTGCGACTTCCTCCTTTTACCATGGCACTGTGTGTTGCAGCCAGTCTTCAATAAGGTGAAGAGTGGGAAAGATGCATAGGACACTGGGATAAATGATAAAAATAATTCTAGTAATATTAAAATAGGTTTAAGGCAGAAAAAGAGTGCAAAATGGGGGGAGGGGGGCAGAGGTATGTACTTTGCAATTATTTCCAAAATTATCATTTTTTTAAAATAGCCATTTTGTTTCTAATTTTTTTTTGGCGATTTTCAAAACTTTAGTTAAAAAATTTGTTTGTTTGTTTCAAATCAGACTTGTGAGCTTAAATCAGAAGTTTGCTTCAGCATAGAGTAATGTTAACAAACAAATCAGCAGTACCGTATAACACTTCTAAGAAATGGCAATCAGATGGTTTAACAAATTATTTATATTGTAGTTTAATAAAATATGCATCAAATGAAAAAAGAAAATATTATTTTTTGAACTTGAATTGTGTATTTTTAAAAGATATATGTAAGAAAATTTTCAAACAGCAATATATATATTTTTTTAAATTGTACAAAAAACGAATAATAGACATCTTGGGCCTCTCATTTCAGATTCTGTCAATACCTATGTTCATCAGGACCTTGGAAGTATTAAATAAGTGGAGAGCCTCAGTTGGCAGTATGCCTGCTCATAATCTGCAGTTCCCAGGTTTAAGTCCTAGCTGTGCCAGTATTGAGATTTATCTCCGCAAAACTCCCTGCACTGCCCACGGTCAGTAGGGGACACCAATGGGCTTGGAAAGGCTGCCGTCCATCAGATGGGAATTAATCCATGGCCACTTGTGGCAGAGAGCCATACCCTGTGCATGCTAAACAACATACTGGATGGCCTTGATAAAAGACTACCATCTGTCTCCCAACAGCTGTTCCAATAGGTCTCCTCCCCAACCTTTCTGAGCCCTTGCGATCCTTTTGACCTGGCCATTTGTGCAAATAAGTGCCATTTATCAGTCAAACAACCCATAACCCAACTCTTAAATAAGCTATTTATGAAAAATTGGGACTGAAGATATTTTAAAGATCTCAGTCAAATCTATTCAAATCTCGATTTCCAGCAATGAACCAAAGAGCCAAAACATTACAACCTATATATTAGATATAATTTTCACAAATAGTTTTTAAACACCACTGGAGTTGCGCCAGGCTTGTAATCTTTGGTTCGAGTTTCAACTTGGCCAGTGTTGAGATTTATCTCTGTAAAATTCCCCTCCTTGCCCACGGTCAGTAGGGGACACCGATGGGTTTTGAAAGGCCGCCATCTGTCAGATGGAACATTAAACCGTGGCCCTGTGATGATGTTGGTCCTCCACGTGCAGCTGAAATGGCTCTTACCCTGCGAGGTAAGGACGCTGCAAGATTTCTGAAGGTGTCTTGTGGTATCTAGTACAAACAAGTTACCAGCAGATCCTTTAATTCTTGTATGTTACATGGTTGAGCTGCTGCAGATCAGATATGCTATTCCAACACAAACCACAGATGCTCGATTGGATTGATGTCTCACGAATTTGGAGGCCAGGGCAATACCTGTAAATGTTCCACAAACCGTTCTCGAAAAATCCAAGCAGTGTGGCATGGCACATTATCCTGCTGAAAGAAGGCACTACTAGAGGGGAATACTATTGGCATTAAAGGATGTACCTGGTCTGCAATGATGTTTAGGTAGGTGGTAGATGTCATAGTTTCCTGCACATGAATGAATGGACCCAGGGTTTCCCAGCAGAACATTGCCCAGAGCATTACATTTCCTCCAGTGGCTTGTTTTTGCCCCATGGTGCATCCTGATGCCAACACTTTTCCAGGTAAACAATGCACACGTACCTGGCCATCCACATGGTGCAACAGGAAATGAGATTCATTGGACCAGATAACCTGCTTCCATTCATAAAGTTCCAGTTTTGATGTATACGTATCCATTGTAGGCTCTTTCAACGGTGAATTGAGGTTAGCATGGGCACTTGGTGTAGCCCCGTTTTCAGCAGGGTTCGGTGCACTGTGTTTTGTGACATGTTACTCAAATAATTTTTTTACTAAATTTTTTTGTGACACGTTAAATTCAAATAATGGGTGAGTTGCACCACAGTATCCTTTCTGTTGGCTTATTCAATATGGGATAGCCTTTGCTCACCTCTAGCATTGATGAGCTGTGGTCAACCCACACCTTCTGGCGGTTAGTGGTTTTTCCCTCCTTGGACCACCTTTTGAAGGTACTCTTAACTACAGGTCACCGTGATCACCCCACAAGCTTTGCCATCTCCGAAATGCTCTGACCCAGTCGTGTGGCCATTACAATTTGGCCTTTGTCAAACACTTAAGTCCGCTGCCTTTCCCATCTGAAGAACAAGAATAACACTGATTAACAGAGCTCAGAGTCATATTATTTATACTGATATGTATTATCAGGAATATTTTTAATTACTCTTTATTTTGCTTGGATACAGTCTCTTATAAAATATGCTTTAACTAGCTGGGGAGGTACTTATATGAATATTATTGAATGTGTTAGTAAAATACAACATAAATTCTTAAAAGTAATGACATTTCATAATAAAATCTATACAACTAAAGTTATTAATGATTATAAAATTCTTAGTTTGAGATCACTATACAGGGTGTCTCAAAAATATAGGTACAAACTTTTAGGGGAGGTAGATAACATCTAAAGGAATGAGAATTGCATAGGAACCCATAACCGGAAGCGTTACTGTAAGTCAATAGGCGGCGCTGTTTATCAGTGCGCTAGAGGGGAAATTTCGGATTTCCTCATTCGAGTGGTAGTCGGCTGACGAAGAGCATGCAAAGTTATTCGAACAGGGAGCTGGCAGACATGCACTTAGTGTATGGAATAGCTGAGGGCAACGGACGAGCCGCTCAACGAATGTAACAAGAATGCTTCCCACACAGACATGTACCGGGCCACCGTTTGTTTGCACGTGCGCATCAAAATTTGTGCAATTATGGGTCATTAAGAGGTAGCAGGAGTGAGGGCAGGCCACAATCGACGCGTACTCCCGCCATGGAAGAAAGTGTGTTGGATGCTGTGGAGACTAATCCTAGTGTCTCGTTGCAGTCTACAGCGTGTTTTGCACGGCGAGTCCTTACACCCCTTTCATCTCCAAAGGGTTCAGTTACTTCTCCCCACAGATCATCCTGCACATGTGCATTTTGCGCAGTGGCATCTCCAAGAAAGTGCCCAAGATATGAATTTCCCAGCTTACGTTTTGTTTACTGATAAGGCCAGTTTCACTCGGGATGGCGTATTCAATCAGCACAATGTGCATTTGTGGGCTCATGAGAACCCCCACAGTGTGTGCACAACATCGTTTCGCAATAAATGTGTAGACAGGTTTGGTCGGCGACTACTTAGTCGGGCCATACCTTTTACCATCCCGCATGACCTCCGCGAAGTATCTGATCTTTCTGGAACAGGTTCTACCAGGCTTACTTGTCCATGTTCCAGCAAATGTGAGATGCAACATGTGGTTTCAACATGATGGGCCATGCTCGTGCGCATTTGAACATGTCTTTTGGGCAACGATGGATTGGGCGTGCTGGACCAGTTGCCTGGCCCCCACGCTCACCTGATTTAACGAGCGTTGATTTCTTTCTGTGGGGGGCCCTCAAAGCTACCGTGTATGAATCGCCTGTGGAGTCTGACATGGATCTCGTGGCAAGGCTCGTCTGCGCTGCTGCTACTATCAAAGAAACTCCAGGTGGGTTCGACTGTGTCCGGCAATCAATGTTCTGTCGGTATCACGCATGCATCCCGTCTCATGGTGGAAACTTCGAGCATCTGCTGTAACATTATGAAATCTATCATCTAGTATGCCATTTGTAATAATTATGTCCAATAAATGTTTTCCCATTAATCACTGTCTTGTGTCCTTTCAGATCTTGTACCTCTGCTACCACTTTCCCCATGACGTTTCTGGTTATGGGTTCCTATGCAATTCTCATTCCTTTAGATGTTATCTACCTCCCCTAAAAGTTTGTACCTATATTTTTGATATAGATATGGTATATAGTGTTATGGGTAATCATAAGGTAAAACCCGTAAAAAGGTTTTTGTAAATGTAAAGCACTCTCCTACTTTTGAGACTTGCTCCCTGAACCATGTTTTAAAACTAACCACAGCATTATCGTGAATTAAATTCTTATTACTAACTTCTAGCTGTGTGATATCTTAATTTATATTTTTGAGACACCCTGTATATACTACCAACCTGTAAATGGTAGCTAGGCATAAACTGGAAGGAGAGCTGTGCACCAATCCCTAGTGATGATGCACAGAACCGGCCAGGTCTAGCACCTAATGTCCGATCCCGCCTTCTCGTGGTGCAGGCCGTTAGTACCTTTCAAAAGAGATATTCACTTTTGGAAGGGAACAGAAGGGGAAGGCTGCCAGTTCAGTATGGCCTACTGATCTGGTCATCTATGGCCACTTTTTTCTTTTTTTTCAACCCTGCTGAGGAGTGGTCAACTTCACAGGGTCCTGGTGCTGACCATTTATACCTACTAGACTGGACTTGTTTATGGATTTGAGCTTGATTATTGATCCTGGACTTGCTGCACTGGTGGGCCTCTGTTGAGGGAGAGTCTGCCGCTGTGTTTTCTGTTTGCTTCTAGGTTGCCAGCTCTAAGTGACCAGAGGCATGGGATACCTTATATCAGCTGGTGGATAATCCTAATCAGAGGCCATCGCAGGTACCTGAACCTTACTTAGCTAGTTGGGCATCGTCAAGCCTAAACTGGAGTAATGTGTCTCAGGCAGGCCATGTGGCTCTTGAAAAAGTACACTTGAAAAGGTGGTGCCTGAAGTTCCTACCAGCATCGGTGACTTCAGCCTTTAGCAGAGGAGGAACATGTCTTTGCCCCATGCCTGCGATAAGGGGGCTGTTTGATATTGTTGGCCCTACCAATCTCAATAAACCTAATTTCTTTAAAAATCCTACTAATCATTTTCTCTCTGCAGGAACGTGGAACGTGAGGACATTACATAGAGATTATTCTCTTGATGTCCTCATGCAGGAATTTCAGCGCTATAACCTAGATATTCTAGGCTTGCAAGAGACCAGATGGACAGATAAAGGTGAGATACTTAAAAATAACTTTAAATTTCTCTTTACAGGGAGGGAGGATGGAAAGCATCACCAAAGCGTGGGTCAGCTGCTCAGCAGACATGCAAGTGATGCTCCTCTAGGATATGAGTGCATTAATGAAAGGTTTCTTACAGCAAAATTTCAGACAAGTATTAAAGATTTGAATGTTATCTGCTGTTATGCCCCCACTGAGGATTCTGATGAGGATGAGAAGGATAGGTTTTACAGACAACTTCAGGATATTTTGAATTCTGTCAAGAAAGGAGATATTATCCTTGTTCTAGGTGACTTCAATGCCAAAGCTGACTCACTGACTCTGACCTTTGGGGAGGGGTGATTGGGCCTTTTGGTATTGGTAGCTGCAATTTCAATGGGCAACATCTCCTACAGGTAACTAAACTCAATGGTTTCAGAATAACTAACACTTATTACAAACACTGCGACATACATAAGTACACATGGGTTTCACCCAATGGTCTGCATAAGAATATGATTGATTACATATTAATTAACAGCAAATGGGCTAGTTCTGTTAGGAATACTAGGTCATATAGGGGAGCTGAAATTGGATCTGACCATTACCTTGTTAAAAGTGTCTTGCAACTTAAACTTAAAAAGTGTTGTGCTAGGGTTAAAAAATTTACCTTTAATACTGAAGCTCTGAAAGACCCAGTTATAGCCAAAGCTTACCATGATAGGTTACTTAGTCATTATGACAGTCATGGTTTGCTTAATACTGAAGTTGAGGAAGGATGGGGCCATTTTAAACAGGCTTTTTTGGAAACTAACAGTACTCTTTTAGGAAAAAAGGAGCAGAGGAAGCAGAATTATTTAAGTGATAAGGCACTTGAGCTTATTTCAGAAAGAAGGAACTGCAGGAATGTCCTTAATCAGTACCCTACTGGTTCTAATAGAAAGGATTACAGAGAGCTTAATAAACATGTAAAGGATCAGTTAGCTGCTGATAAGAATCTTTGGCTTGATGGTTTGGCTGACAAAGCTGAGGAAGTAGTTAGACAGCACAAAAGCAGAGAGCTGTACCAGATAGTTAATGTTTTGTGTGGTAGAAAACGGACAGGTATATAAGGATTGAAGGATAAACAAGGTAAGGTTATAGAAGGGGAGGATTCTGTCATGACTAGGTGGGCTGATCATTTCAGTGATGTTCTACACAATGTGGTTAGTTCTACTCCCATTGTTTGTAATGATGATAGATGCATTTGCAGCTTTAATGTTGGCCCTATAACAGAATCTGAAGTTATTTTGGCTATCTCTAAACTTAAACTTCATAAATCCCCAGGGTTAGATGAAATTACTACAGAAATGCTCAGAGCTGGGAATGTTTCAGTTACCACTTGGATGACTGAAATTTTGAATAACTTTTATGATAAAGGCATGGTTCCTAAAGATTTTGCCAGAGCTATTATTAACCCTATTTTCAAAAAAGGTGATCACAGTTCTTGTGATAACTATAGGGGTATCAGCCTACTCTCTGTTCCAGGTAAAGTTCTTTCCATGATTGTGCTTAATAGAATTAAGAATCTGGTTGACAGGCAATTGCATGATGAGCAATGTGGATTCAGAAGTGGTAGGGGATGTGTGGATCAGATATTTTCACTTAGGCAGATTCTTGAGAAATGTTTAGAGTTTCAGAAACCTTTGGTTGCTAGCTTTGTTGATTTCAAAAAAGGCTTTCGACTCTGTTGATCGTCATAATTTGTGGTTGATTGTGAGATCATATGGTATACCAGACAAGTTAGTTAACATAATGAAAGCTCTCTATAATATCACTGAGTCGTGTGTGAGAGTTGGTAAGTCTTGTAGCAATTGGTTTAGCATTACGTCTGGTGTTCGACAAGGGTGCATCTTGTCTCCTTTTCTCTTTAGTTTGGTTGTTGATTATGTTATGTGAAATTCACTTCAAGGGAAAGATTTTGGCCTTAATTGGGCTGGAGATACGAAAATTTCTGATTTAGATTATGCTGATGATTTAGCCCTTTTGGCAAATGATGTTGATGAGATGAACTCTTTCATTTGAGCTGTTGATTAGACTGGTAATAGAGTAGGTTTGGTTATAAACAGAGAGAAAACTAAAGTGATGAAAATTGGTCAGGCAGGTTGTGATTCAATTAATCTGAATGGTTGCAGTCTTGAGCAGGTGTCACAGTTTAATTATCTTGGGAGCTATGTAACTGATACTGGTGATGTGCGGCATGAGATTAACAGACGAATAGGTATTGCTGCCGGGACTTTTAAGAATCTATGGATATTATGGAGAAATAGGCGTATTCACCTAAAGACTAAAATTAGACTGTATAATAGTTTGGTTCTTTCTAGGGTTAGTTATGGTAGTGAAACTTGGATGCTATGTAAACAAGATAACAGGAAACTAGATGCTTTTGATTCTAGATACTTACGCAGTATCTTTGGTATTAGGTGGTTTAACTTTGTAAATAATGATGAGGTTAGGCAAAGGAGTTTGCAACCTCCTTTAAGCAGCATATTGTGCAGAGAGAGACTCCGCTGGTTTGGCCATGTTGCCTGTATGGATAATTATAGATTGGCGAATAAGGTTGTGAACAGTGTGCCTAGAGGCCTCAGAAGGATGGGGAGACCTAGGATGCGGTGGGCAGACAATGTCAAACAGGACCTTGTTAGAATTGGTGTGCAGTGGCTGGATGCAGCAGATGTAGCTCAGGACAGATATGCTTGGAGAATTAAACTGCACGGTCTGGTTGGACCTCTGTAGCCCATGGCTTCTTGAGGATGATGATGATGATGTATATACTACAGCTGTTTTTATTTTTAAAAATCCAACAATTCTGCAAGTTAAATGTAAAGAGTATGCTACTTGTCAATCTGGTCTTTTATTTGTAATCCCTAAAGTAAAGAAAGAAATAGCTCATAAACACTTTTTATATTTAGCTCCTAGAATATTTAATTTCTTACTTGAAGAAATTAGAAATGAACATTCATAGTGTTTTTAAATTGAAAGTGAAAAATTTTATTTTTACTTCTTGAAATATTGATTATTACTTTAAAGTTATAGAATAATATTTTGTTTTTAACATAATGACACATCTTTTTTGTCACTAAATACATTTCTCTGAATGTAATAATTGATTTTGGCACCCTAAATGAGCAAATTGCTCAAAGGTCTGTTAATATGTAACTTTTATTTTATTTATTTATTTTGTTTATATTTTATTCTTTTTTGATTTGTGGTAATATTGTTTTCTCTCTCTATATATATATGCACATCTTTGTATTGCACTGTTATTTTGTTCTTATTAAATTATTATTATTAACAGAGCTCAGAGTCAGGTATTATTTATACCAAGGTACTAACTACAGGTGACTGTGAGCACGCCACAAGCCTTGCCATCTCTGAAATACTCTGACCCAGTCCTTTGGCCATTAGAATTTGGCCTTTGTTAGACTGGCTTAAGTCTGCTGCCTCTCCTATCTGAAGAACAAGAATAACACTGATTAATAGAGCTCAGAGTTAGGTATTATTCATACCATTTCATAACCTTCACACGCACTGTCGTTTACCTGCAGTTGCTTCAATTTGCATAAAGATTCACTTCATGGTCATAATGTTTGGCTCTTCGATGTATGGTTCTGGTATTAAAAGAGTTCTGGAAATAATAATCAATTTGGTTCATTCTGCAAAAAATCTTTCAATATTGGTGGAAAATTAACATTGTGTGAAGCACTAAAAATACTCTTTCACTTGTTAGTAAAGGATTTTCCTTTCATTTTAACTTGTTTTTATTAACTTTTCCAAGCAATTATTTAAAATGCTGTTGTTGCTATTAAATATTCCAATTTCCGTAACTTACTAAATACCAATTCAAATTATTTGAAATTGAGATTGAAATAGATTTGATTGAGATTTTAAAATTATCTTCCATTACATTTTTTGATAAAAAGCTTATTTAAGATCTTACTGAGTTTCTGCATCTGAGTTATTAATGAGTTGGGTTGTTTTACCTCTCTCTGAGCAGCACTTTTTTGCACACAATGGGCTAAATGGCCAGGTCACAAGGACCCAAGGGATCAGAGAATGTTGGAGGAAGGGACCCACTGAAACAGCTGCTGTGAGACAGATGGTGGCCTCGTGTCAAGGCCATCCAGCATGTTCTTTACCATGCACAAGATATGGCTCTCCAGCACATAGGTCCACAGTTAATATCCTATCCGAAAGATGGCAGCCTTTTCAAAAGCCAATCAGTGTGCCCTACTGACTGTGGGCAGAGCAGGAAGTTTTGTGGATATAAATCTCAATCCTGACCCAGCCAGGTCTCGAACCTGGGAACTGCAGATTATGAGCCTGGTGCACTATTGACTGAGCCACCCCCACCCCGAGTTATTAATGACATAACAAAGAACTAAATATTAATGTGGCCATTGACTGTTTATCCCAATAAATACTTCCTTGATAGCTACACATATCTCAAAGAAATTTTTGATTTAAAGAAAATTGAAATTGTAAATTTTCACGTTTTTCTGTCAACATAAATCTATCTTACAGTATGCTTCTGATAAGATTTTTCACTATCTTCTCCCCGATGTGAATTCAAAACTCCTATCAAATGACTAGCAAAAAACACTCTCTCACAGAGGGGCACCACCCTACGTTCATTTGTCTTGATCAAACCTAGAAACAATGTTTAGACCTTCGGTGGATGAGTGGTAGCATCATCATCATCCTCAAGCAGCCATGGGCTACAGAAGTCCAACCAGACCATGCAGTTTAATTCTCCAAGAATATCTGCCCTGAGCTACATCTGCTGCATCCGGCCACTGCACACCAATTCTAACTAGGTCCTGTTTGACATTGTCCGCCGACTGCATCCTAGGTCTCCTTCTCTTTTTCAGGCCTTTAGGCACACTGTTCATAACCCTATTCCCCAATCTATAATTATCCATATGGGCAACATGGTCAAACCAGTGGAGGCTCTCTCTGCACAATATGCTGCTTAAAGGAGGATGCAGATTCCTTTGCCTAACCTCATCATTAGTTACAAAGTTTAAACCACCTAATACCCAAGATACTGCGTAAGCATCTAGTTTCCTGTTATCTTGTTTACAAAGCGCCCAAGTTTCACTACCGTAAATAACCCTAGAAAGAACCAAACTATTATACAGTCTAATTTAGTTTTTAGGTGTATACGCCTATTTCTCCACACTCTCCATAGATTCTTAAAAGTCCCGGCAGCAATCCCTATCCATCTGTTAATCTCATGTCGCACTTCACCAGTGTCTGTTACATAGCTCCCAAGGTAATTAAACTGTGACACCTGCTCAAGACTGCAACCATTCAGATGAACTGAATCACAACCTGTCTGACCAATTTTCATCACTTTAGTTTTGTCTCTGTTTATAACCAAATCTACTCAACTACCAGTTTCACCAACAGCTCGAATGAAAGAGTTCATCTCATCAACGTCATTTGCCAAAAGGGCTAAACCATCAGCATAATCTAAATCAGAAATTTTAGTATCTCCAGCCCATTTAAGTCCAAAATCTTTCCCTTGCAATGAATTTCGAATAACGTAATCAACCAAACTAAAGAGAAAAGGAGACAAAATGCACCTTTGTCGAACACCAGAAGTAATGCTAAACCAATTGCTAGAAGCCTTACCAACTCTCACACATGACTCAGTGTTGTTATAGACAGCTTTCATTATGTTAACTAACTTGTCTGGTATACCATATAATCTGACAATCAACCACAAATTATGACGATCAACAGAGTCGAAAGCCTTTTTGAAATCAACAAAGCTAGCAACCAAAGGTTTCTGAAACTTTAAACATTTCTCAAGAATCTGCCTAAGTGAAAATATCTGATCCACACATCCCCTACCACTTCTGAATCGAAATTGCTCATCACGGAATTGACTGTCAACCAGATTCTTAATTCTGTTAAGCACAATCATGGAAAGAACTTTACCTGGAACAGAGAGTAGGCTGATACCCTTACAGTTATCACAAGAACTGCGATCACCTTTTTTGAAAATAGGGATAATAATAGTTCTGGTAAAATCCTTAAGAACCATGCCTTTATCATAAAAGATATTCAGAATTTCAGTCATCCAAGTCCTAATCGAAATATCCCCAGCTCTAAGCATTTCTGTAGTAATTTCATCAACCCCTGGGGATTTACGAAGTTTAAGTTTAGAAATAGCCAAAATAACTTCAGACTGTGTTACAGGGCCAACATTAAAGCCAGTAATGCATATATCATCATTACAAACAATGGGGAGGTGAACTAACCACATTGTTTAAAACATAATAAATATTGAGATAAACTCAGATAAACTCGACAGTTCAACATCCAGTAATAAATAGACACTTTTGAAGTCAATTTTAGAGGAAAAATTGTCTGAGCCAGGTGGGATATGAACCCACAACCTCCTAATAACATGTCAGGTGCTCTGGACCACTGAGCTACCGGCTGCTGATCAAGATTTTAGAAATCGACGTCAAAAGTGTCTATTTATTACTGGATGTTGAAATGTTGAGTTTATCCGAGTTTATCTCAATATTTATTATCATTAGCATACTTGTAAGGCATGCTTTCCATCTATTGGCAAATAAAAAGCCGCTAGGGCTATAATGGTAGCTAGGCATAAACTGGAAGGAGAGCTGTGTACCAATCCCTAGTGATGATGCACAGAACTGGCCAGGTCTAGCACCTAATGTCCGACCCTACCTTGTGGTGCAGACCATTAGTGCCTTTCAAAAGAGATATTCTCTTTTGGAAGGGAACAGAAGGGGAGGGCTGCCAGTTCAGTATGGCCAATTGATCTGGTCATCTATGGCCACTTTTTTCTTTTTTTTTCAACCCTGCTGAGGACTGGTCAACTTCACAGGGTTCTGGTGCTGACCATTTATACCTACTGGACTGGACTTGTTTATGGATTTGAGCTTGATTATGGATTCTGGACTTGCTGCACTGGTGGGCCTTTGTTGAGGGAGAATCTGGTGCTGTGTTTTATGTTTGCTTCTAGGTTGCCAGCCCTAAATGAACAGAGGCATGGGATACCTTATATCAGCTGGTGGATAATCCTAATCAGAGGCCATCGCAGGTACCTGAACCTTACTTAGCTAGTGGGGCATCGTCAAGCCTAAACTGGAGTAATGTGTCTCAGGCAGGCCATATGGCTCTTGAAAAAGTCCACTTGAAAAGGTGGTGCCTGAAGTTCCTACCAGCATTGGTGACTTCAGCCTTTAGCAGAGGAGGAACAGGTCTTTGCCCCATGCCTGCGATCAGGGGGCTGTTTGATATTGTTGGCCCTACCAATCTCAATAAACCTAATTTCTTTAAAAATCCTACTAATCATTTTCTCTCTGCAGGAACGTGGAACGTGAGGACATTACATAGAGATTATTCTCTTGATGTCCTCATGCAGGAATTTCAGCGCTATAACCTAGATATTCTAGGCTTGCAAGAGACTAGATGGACAGGTAAAGGTGAGATACTTAAAAATAACTTTAAATATCTCTACAGGGAGGGAGGATGGAAAGCATCACCAAGGTGTGGGTGTGCTTCTCAGCAGACATGCTAGTGATGCTCTTCTAGGATGTGAATGCATTAATGAGAAGTTGCTTACAGCAAAATTTGAGACAAGCATTAGACTTGAATGTTACCTGCTGTTATGCCCTCACTGAGGATGCCGATGAGGATGAGAAGGATGGGTTTTACGGACAACTTCAGGATATTTTGAATCCTGTCAAGAAAGTAGATATTACCCTTGTTCTAGGTGACTTCAATGGAAAAGTTGGTATTTACTCTAACGTTTGGGGAGGGTGTAATCAGCCCTTTTGGTATTGGTAGCTGCAATGGCAATGGGCAACATTTGCTACAGGTAAGTAAACTCAACGGTTTCAGAATAAGTAACACATATTACAAACAACGCGACATACATAAGTAAGGACACATGGGTTTCACCTGATTTTCAAAATTGCTCATCACACAATGCTGCATAAGAATATGATTGAATATATGTTAATTAACAGCAAATGGGCTAGTTCTGTTAGGAATGCCAGGGCATATAGGGGAGCTGAAATTGGATCTGACCATTACCTTGTTAAAATTGTCTTGCAACTTAAACTTGAAAAGTGTGCTAAAATTAAAAAATTTACCTTTAATACTGAAGCTCTGAAAAACCAGTTATAGCTAAAGCTTACCATGATAGGTTATTTAGTCATTATGACAGTCATGGTTTGCTTACTACTGAAGTTGAGGAAGAATGGGGCCGTTTTAAACAGGCTTTTTTTGGAAACTAACAGTACTCTTTTAGAAAAAAGGAGCAGAGTAGCCAGCAGAATTATTTGAGTGATAAGGCACTTGAGCTTATTTCAGAAAGAAGGAACTGCAGGAATATCCTTAATCAGTACCCTACTAGTCCTAATAGAAAGGATTACAGAGAGCTTAATAAACGTGTAAAGAATCAGTTAGCTGCTGATAAGAATCTTTGGCTTGATGGCTTGGCTGACAAAGCTGAAGAAGCAGTTAGACAGCACAACAGCAGAGAGCTGTACCAGATAATTAATGTTTTCTGTGGTAAAAAATGGACAGGTATACAGGGATTGAAGGATAAACAAGGTAAGGTTATAGAAGGTGAGGAGGGCTGAGCTAGGTGGGCTGAGCATTTCAATGATGTTCTAAACAATGTGGTTAGTTCTACTCCCATTGTTTGTAATGATGATATATGCATTACTGGCTTTAATGTTGGCCCTGTAACACAATCTGATGTTATTTTGACTATTTCTAAACTTAAACTTCGTAAATCCCCAGGGGTTGATGAAATTACTACAGAAATGCTTAGAGCTGGGAATATTTCGGTTACCACTTGGTGACTGAAATTTTTAATATCTTTTATGATAAAGGCATGGTTCCTAAAGATTTTACCAGAGCTATTATTATCCTTATTTTCAAAAAAGGTGATCGCAGTTCTTGTGATAACTATAGGGGTATCAGCCAACCCTCTGTTCCAGGTAAAGTTCTTTCCATGATTGTGCTTAATAGAATTAAGAATCTGGTTGACAGTTAATTGCATGATGAGCAATGTGGATTCAGAAATGGTAGGGGATGTGTGGATCAGATATTTTCACTTAGGCAGATTCTTGAGAAATGTTTAGAGTTTCAGAAACCTTTGGTTACTAGCTTTTTGTTGATTTTAAAAAGGCTTTTGACTCTGTTGATCATCATAGTTTGTGGTTGATTGTCAGATCATATGGTATACCAGACAAGTTAGTTAACATAATGAAAGCTGTCTATAATAACACTGAGTCGTGTGTGAGAGTTGGTAAGGCTTCTAGTAATTGGTTTAGCATTACTTCTGGTGTTGACAAAGGTGCATTTTGTCTCCTTTTCTCTTTAGTTTGGTTGATTACGTTATTCGAAATTCATTGCAAGAGAAAAATTTTGGCCTTAAATGGGCTGGAGATACTAAAATTTCTGATTTAGATTATGCTGATGGTTTAGCCCTTTTGGCAAATGATGTTGATGAGATGAACTCTTTCATTCGAGCTGTTGATGAGACTGGTAGTAGAGTAGGTTTGGTTATAAACAGAGAGAAAACTAAAGTGATGAAAATTGGTCAGGCAGGCTGTGATTCATTTAATCTGAATGGTTGCAGTCTTGAGCAGGTGTCACAGTTTAATTACCTTGGGAGCTATGTAACAGATACTGGTGATGTGTGACATGGGATTAACAGATGGATAGGGATTGCTGCCGGGACTTTTAAGAATCTATGGATAGTGTGGAGAAATAGGCGTATACACCTAAAGACTAAAATTAGACTGTATAATAGTTTGGTTCTTTCTAGGGTTATTTACAGTAGTGAAACTTGGGCGCTTTGTAAACGAGATAACAGGAAACTAGATGCTTATGCAGTATCTTGGGTATTAGGTGGTTTAACTTTGTAACTAATGATGAGGTTAGGCAAAGGAGTCTGCATTCTCCTTTAAGCAGCATATTGTGCAGAGAGAGCCTCCACTGGTTTGACCATGTTGCCCATATGGATAATTATAGATTGGGGAATAGGGTTATGAACAGTGTGCCTAAAGGCCTGAAAAAGAGAAGGAGACCTAGGATGCAGTCGGCGGACAATGTCAAACAGGACCTAGTTAGAATTGGTGTGCAGTGGCCGGATGCAGCAGATGTAGCTCAGGGCAGATATTCTTGGAGAATTAAACTGCATGGTCTGGTTGGACCTCTGTAGCCCATTGCTGCTTGAGGATAGGGCTAAAAATTGGCTAAAAATAATGCCAACATGTGACATAAAGGGAATGTTCATAGTCTTAATTGGATGAAATCTTGATCAGCGGCTGGTAGCTCAGTGGTCCAGAGCACCTGACATGTTTTCAGGAGGTTGTGGGTTCGTATCCCACCCAACTCAGACAATTTTTCCTCTAAAATTGAAATCGACGTCAAAAGTGTTTATTTATTACTGGATGTTGAACTGTCAAGTTTATCTTTGTTTATCTGAATATTTATTATCATTAGCATACGTATAAGGCATGCTTTCCATCTATTGGCAAATAGGAAGCCGCTAGGGCTAAAATTTGCCTAAAAATAACGCCTACGTGTGATATGAATGGAATGTTCATAGCATTATTTAGAGGAAATCTTGAGTAGCGGCCGGTAGCTCAGTGGTCCAGAGCATCTGACATGTTATCAGGAGGTTGTAGGTTCATATCCCACCCGGCTCAGACAATTGTTCCTCTAAAATTAAAATCAATGTCAAAAGTGTCTATTACTAGATGTTTAAAACATCATTGAAATGCTCAGCCCACCTATCCATGACAGAATCCTCACCCTCTATAACCTTACCTTGTTTATCCTTCAAGCCCTGTATGTCTGTCAGTTTTCTACCACATAAAACATTAACTATCTGGTACAGCTCTCTGCTATTGTGCTGCCTAACCACTTCCTATGCCTTGTCAGCCAAGCCATCAAGCCAAAGATTCTTATCAGCAGCTAACTGATCCTTTACATGTTTATTAAACTCTCTGTAATCCTTTCTATTAGGACTAGTAGGGTAGCCATTTGCTGTTAATATATAATCAGTCATATTTTTATGCATCCCATCAGGTGAATCCCATGTGTACTTATGTATGTTGCAGTGTTTGTAATAATTGTCAGTTATTCTGAAACCATTGAGTTTACTTACCTGTAGGAGATGTTGCCCATTGCCATTTCAGCTATCAATACCAAAAGGGCCTATCACCCCTCCCCAAAGGTCAGAGTCAGTACCAACTTTGGCATTGAAGTCACCTAGAACAATGGTAGTATCTCCTTTCTTGACAGAATTGAAAATATTCTGAAGTTGTCCGTAAAACCTATCCTTCTAATCCTCATCGGCATCTTCAGTGGGGGCATAACAGCAGATAACATTGAAGTCTTTAATGCTTGTCTGAAATTTTGCTGTAAGAAACCTTTCATTAATGCACTCATATCCTAGAAGAGCATCACTAGCATGTCTGCTGAGAAGCAGACCTACGCCTTGGTGATGCTTTCCATCCTCCTTCCCTGTAAAGAGAAATTTAAAGTTATTTTTAAGTATCTCACCTTTACCTGTCCATCTGGTCTCTTGCAAGCCTAGAATATCTAGGTTATAGCACTGGACTTCATGAGGACATCAAGAGAATAATCTCTCTGTAATGTCCTCATGTTTGATGTTCCTGCAGAGAGAAAATGATTAGTAGGATTTTTAAAGAAACTAGGTTTATTGAGATTGGTAGGGCCAACAATATCAAACAGCCCCCTGGTCGCAGGCATGGGGCAAATGCTGGGCTGTTAATCAGAGAACCTAAATTTGAGCCATGGATAAGGCTTTGTTGTTTCCTTTCTCGTGTTGTCTTTCTTTTGAGGTCTTGGCATCTGTATGGCATATTACACTGACAGACTCCTGTTAGACCTCTTTGGCAAAATTAGCTGCTTAAGGGGTAATATATTTTTATATATGTATGTAATGAATTTGACAAATATATATCCATTTGTTAATTAAGAGTTTAAAAAAATAGGTACAAATATTTACTGTTTTTAGGCCATAGATGATGTAAATAAAGGCCAAATTAAACCAGGAAGTAAGCTTTATGAACTGAAAGCATTGCAAGATTCTGCAAGAAAGCTGGAAGTAAGTTTTTTATTGTTTTTGCCAAAGTAGAAAACTCTAAATCTGATATACAAATTATAAATGCATAGCTTATGATTCTTTTAGGCTACAATCTAAGCATATTTTGATACCTATAGGTAAAGTAAACACTTCATCTGTTTATAAAGTCTTTACAATTTTAATTTGAGCACAGTTTGAATAAATGTAGGAGCTGTTTCTAACTTAGCAACGTTAAAGCAATTTTCTCATGTAAAACATCGGATTCATTCGCTTTTGTCGTTCTTGTGAATCTTGCCATAAAGTAATTGTAGTGATCACTATAAAGATTATATTAAAATGCCACTTAGGCATTTAGAATATCACTGAGTCACCAAGGCAACATGAAATAGTTATTCAGTTAATTTAACAGCAGTTTTATAGAAACTACTTATTTTTGAATTGTAGTTGAGAGTAGGTGCTAATAAACAGTGAAATATTTTTTTCATATAATAAATAATGGAGAAAACTTCTAAAATTTTGTACATAATCTGGAATTATTGTTGCCATTACAACTTGCAGTATGTAACCATACTTACTGATAGCTACAAAACATGACACTTATTTCATCCAAAAGTCTGTGCATTGAATTCAAGGCATATCAGCTTTCACCATATAACTGCTAATGCATTTTGACATCATTCTTAGGTTATTTTTAATTTAATGATTTTAATTTTAATATTTTTAAAAAGGGACAGAGATAAACTGTAAGATTTTGACTTGTGTTGGTTTTTCGTATACTAAACACTTATAAGAGGAATACAACATACAAACACACAAGACATGCCCACTGGAAGAGAAGTCGGGTACACTAACCACTAGCCCAGGTAGGGATATAGTAAATAATGGAGAAAACTTGCAAAAAATTGTACATAATCTGGAATTATTGTTACATTTACAACTTTGCATGTTTTTTTGAGTGTTCGTAATAGTACTTTGCCATAATATATTTTTGCCTTTACAAACATTAGTGGTATTGCTGGATACAATGGTGATTTGTATTCTTCTGTTATTTCCTTATTTTGTTCAATATAGATTATTAAATACGATTAAACCATACTTCTAATGCATTAACTTCAGAAGCTCATCAGAGCTTCTTAAGTAAAGTACATTTCATATAACATCTTGTTCTTTAGATGTAGTTAATAAACTTTACCCTGAATACAAAAGTGAAAATTTGAGACTATATGCTTCTGCTAGAATTTTTCTAGGCATTTTGAAGTAGGCAGGAAATGGAGGGGATGATTTTCATTAAAAAAAAAATTAATTAAACACAATGTTTAGTTCATACTTTAATTCTAACAATGCCAGGCCTGAAAAAAAAAATTAATTATACCAAGTGGCTTGTTTCTTTTTTAACTGTTCAGTCAAATATAAAAAGTAAAATACACCTTTTTTTTTCCAAATGACTGTTGAAAAGAAATACCAAATGAAATACATTTAAATATGTATTTTATGAAAATAGAATATTTTGTAAATATGAAAAATGTATTAGCTTTAGTAGTTTTTTTCTGAGTGATAAGTTAAAAAAAAAAGTGGGGGGGGGAAATAAAAATTTCATAAAAAAACAAATATTGGAACAAAATAATTCTAATGTTTATGGATACAAAAGAATTTCTTTGTGTATATGCATACATTCTGTGATACTGAAATTGAACTACCCTGAAGAGGACCAATTTTGATTCAGATCAGCTAGGTGAGTGCAGCACAGTGGGATATACAAATGATTCCATTGGCCAACAAATCAGACAGAGAGTGTTGGTATTATAAGGCAAAACCCCCACCTGAACTAAATGCACCACAAGTTTGCACCCATTTTAAATCTGAGCAATCCAACAGAATGAAGCCTGTAGGAATACCATCACCTATAGAATGCCAAGACAACATTATGTCAGCCCATATTATCAGCTTACAGTATGTGAAAGAAGACAGAATCTAGAGACTCCATGAAGTGAGGTGATCAAGATACTGTATAGCAGAATATGTCTGCTGCATCGATATGACAGTTATTCACTGCTGGCAACAGTGATTGCAAGAAGCCACACACAGTTGTCAGCAAGTATCTCTTGCATGCCAGAGCAAAATATTATGTGATAACTGACTGATTTTGTGACTGTTATGAATGACTGGTTTCTGCAATATTCACTGCACCAATAACACTATCCACCACCAGCAGAGTGGTTACACCATCTTTTCATCATCCTATAACACAACAAACCATTTCCCAATGATTTGCAGATGCAAGGTGTCCATTGTGTCACCTTGCACTGACTGCCAGGTATCGCCAACAGTGCCTGGAATGGTGTCAGCCTGAAACGACTTTAAATGCAGAATGGTGTCATGTCATCCTTAATGGTGAATCTTGTTTTTTTCTAGGAGCAGATGATCACTCTATACACATGTGGAGATGACATGGCCATCTCCATATGTGTATAATTACCCTCCTTACTAAATTTCAACTATTATATGCAGAGAAATTGCATATACACACACACCACAATACCGTATGTAATGCAGAGGTTCCCCCCCCCCCTTCCCTGCAGCATGGACCCTCCTGCTACAACAGCAGACTGTCACAGAACCTAACATGCCTGACTACGTACAGGATGATGTATACAGTGAGGCGCGTATAAAGTGATGTATCGCATTGAACGGCTTGAGCCAGATGATGCCGCATGACAGTGGCGAGCGAAACGAGTAGCTCCGGTTAACATCAGGGAGTGGATATGGGCTCCAATTGTGAGTTGAGTGGTGGGCCATGTTTTTTAAAGTTATTTTAAAGTTTTAAGGTTAAAAAGGTTTTAAGTCACAGGATGGTTAAAGTTTTATCGTGTTTTAAAGTGCCATAATCCGGAAGAAGAGCAATGTGTAATGGAAAGTTGTTACCAGTATTTGCACAAAGGTAAAATAATCCAGTATAAATGTCAGTCAGGGATGGCAGTGTAAAGAATATCGAACATCAAATGGTCATTTGACAATGGAATAGGAAGCAGTAAAAAGAGTTGACATCTAGTTAAAATGGCAGTTGGCCTTCTTCAAATGGCATCCCCCATAAACTGCATATTTGTAACAACTCACTGAGAGTGAGTAGCAGCTCTTTATGTAAGAGGATTATGATGACATCTCAGTAGTTTTGTGCATTAAAGCTTTGTAACATCTGTAAGCATAATGACTGGTCGCATGGACTTTTGTGCACCTATTACATCTGGCCCAGGACCAGCTGATGGAAGCTAATAATATCGTAGCTGACAACTGATGCAGTTATACCAGCCTTCATCTTATGTCTGGTAACTAAACTTTTGTTATTTATTCTGCTAGGTTTCTTTGATTGTCGTATCAAAGGTTATATCTTAGTTGATTGAAATAATTATGTAACATCATGATACTTGTACATAATAGCCATTTGTCATAGTATATAATTTTAGGTGTCTTACCCTGATGTTGGGATAGACGAAAATAATCGCCAATAGGTTATAGAGTATTGTGTGTTTTTGTAATACCCATTGCACTCTTCTTGGTTATAGAGGCATAGTTTACAGGATTACTTTAATGTACAGCAATTATTCGTGTGAAATTAAATTATTTTATCCAGCTGTGCTTATTATTAATTAAATGACATGGTCAATTTTCTGATCCATCTGCTACTTCTGAATGACAAACACTCCCTGAGCTGCAGGCATTATAAGTCTGATAAGTTACAAAAGCCAGTCTTTTCTAGTGTATCTCCCAGGCACTTTGTGCAGCACTACATTAATGACTTCCTGGAATCCCCAGCACTCTCCTTCATGTCACCTGCAAATGCCTATGATTTGTCAGCACTTTTTCATGGCCAGACTAGTTTTATAGGTGGCAAAATTTCAATTCCTCCCTCCTCACATCTTGCCAATGCTGTTTGTTCGACATGACACATGACGACATCTGCCATTAGTCCCGATAGTGGTGATCCCATTGGGACTCCCTCAGTTTGTTTCCATGTGTGATCCATTACATCAAAATAGTTGGAAGAGGTTGCCAGCTCCAGTGCTTCATGAACACTAAAGTATTTCGGGGAGCTGGGGCGGGCAACGCGCAGCCATTCAGCTTTTAGCCACATCGCTGCATCCAGCACCGGGGTGCTAGGATACAGCGATACGACATCCAGTGAATGCATTGTAATTGACTTTGTAATAATGGTATTTTGTATTTGCAATAAAGCATCATGACAATCGGTCAATGTATACTTTGATGGGGGAAAATAACTCTTAAAAAATTTATGGAGTGCTACTTCCAAATTATATGTTGGGGCTTTTCTTTTGCAGACTAATGGTCGAAATGGATAATGCTGTTTATGCATCGTAATTTTGACAAACAGCTGGGGGACATCAGGATATATTGGAGGGTTACAATGTTTAGCTATTTCAGCTGGCTAAAACGAATCGTTCGTAAGTTTTTGTAATTTATTTAAAATTGTATTTGTAGGATTACTATCTATTGGTTGACATTTTAATTGACTCAGAACATCCTGTATTTTAAGATCATATTGATTCTTATCCATTAATACTACTTGATTAGTTTTATCTGCTAGCACTATTTTGATCTCTTTTTGACCCTTTAGGTCTCTAAAGATCTTTATATCTTTGTTCAATTTATTTCTATTCTGTTGTTGTGAACTTTTGATGGACCTGTATATCCTAAATCTTTCTTTATCTTTACATTTGTATGGTATGTTATTAAGGGACTGTTCAATCTGTGGAATAATCTTAAATGGATTGATAGGTTCATTATCATATGCAAATTTTTCTCCCTTTTGCAATGTATGCTTCTGTTCTGTATATCCTAAATCTTTCTTTATCTTTATATTTGTATGGTATGTAATTAAGGGACTGTTGAATCTGTGGAATAATCTTAAATGGATCGATAGGTTCATTATCATATGCAAATTTTTCTCCTTTTTGCAATATACGCTTCTGTTCAATATTTAGTTGATACTGTGATAAATTTATAAACTGATTATTTTCCTTTTTGTCATATTCTACTTTTAATTTCTTACAATTCCTGTTTCTCTTTTTTATTAATTGTAATTTTTTATTGCTCATTTCTCTATTTTAATTTTTTCTTTTTCCATTTTAAAAGCTATTCGACCCATTACTTGTGTAAGGTTATCGGTTCTAAGTTCAAGATACTTTTGATATACTGCTTTTTGTTTCCTACGTATATCATCTCGTAAATTTCGAATTGTTTTATTTATCATTATTTTCTCAGCTTTTTGAAGTATATGTTTCATCTCTAAATTATATTTCCGTTTATTAAATTTTTAAAAATTAGGTACTACAGCTTGCCTTTTACATGTAAGTAAAAAATTAAGGGTAAGTATGAGTCGCATTAGCAAGACATGCATTTTACTATATTTCATCTCCCCCTCTCTCTCTGCACATTTAACTTGTGCGCTATTCATTCTAAATATTACGAGGCACAGTAGGATCAAACTCTTTAATAAAACACGAATAAATACTGTACAATAATTGTCTCGATGCCCAATTCTGTTATGATTCAACAGTGCATCGCATTGAGTATTACATTTGATGTATACATAACTCTGAGCATGACAGTAAGTCGCTCGCCAAGTCTAGGGTGCGGACATTTTATGTATTATCATAAATCTCAGATGTCACAATACCTTCGTTATATAATACCATATACTTAGTACTACCAACTAAATACTTTCTTTAACCTATCTTAAAGAGTACTAGTTAGCAAATACAAAAGGCAATATTACCACAGACTTGCAAAAGGCTGGAACAACTGCATCATTTAATGTTAATCTGTTAGTCTCGACACTACTGTCGTGGTTTCTAACACATGCTACCAGTCCTGTTACATCGAGACTTATTGTACAGTATTTATTCGTGTTTTATTAAAGAGTTTGATCCTACTGTGCCTCGTAATATTTAGAATGAATAGCACATGAGTTAAACGCACAGAGAGAGAGGGAGGGGGGAGATGAAATATAGTAAAATGCATGTCTTGCTAATGCGACTCATACTTACCCTTAATTTTTTACTTACATGTAAAAGGCAAGCTGTAGTACCTAATTTTTTAAAAGTTAATAAATGGAAATATAATTTAGAGATGAAACATATACTTCAAAAAGCTGAGAAAATAATGTTAAATAAAACAATTTGAAATTTACGAGATGATATACGTAGGAAAGAAAAAGAAGTATATCAGAAGTATCTTGAACTTAAAACCAATTACCTTACACAAGTATTGGGTAGAATAGCATTTAAAATGGAAAAAGAAAAAAATAGAGAAAATGCACAATAAAAAATTTCAAAAATTAATAAAAAAGAGAAATGGGAATTGTAAGAAATTAAAAGTAGAATATGGCAAAAAAGAAAATAATCAGTTTATAAATTTATCACAGTATCAACTAAATATTGAACAGAAGCGTATATTGCAAAAGGGAGAAAAATTTGCATACGATAACGAACCTATCGATCCATTTAAGATTATTCGACAGATTGAACAGTCCCTTAATAACATACCATACAAATATAAAGATAAAGAAAGATTTAGGATATACAGGTCCATCAAAAGTTCACAACAACAGAATAGAAATAAATTGAACAAAGATATAAAGATCGTTAGAGACCTAAAGGGTCAAAAAGAGATCAAAATAGTGCTAGCAGATAAAACTAATCAAGTAGTATTAATGGATAAGAATCAATATGATCTTAAAATACAGGAAGTTCTGAGTCAATCAAAATGTCAACCAATAGATAGTAATCCTACAAATACAATTTTAAATAAATTACAAAAACTTACGAACGATTCGTTTTTGCCAGCTGAAATAGCTAAACATTGTAACCCTCCAATATATCCTGATGTCCCCCAGCTGTTTGTCAAAATTAAGATGCATAAACAGGATTATCCATTTCGACCTTTAGTCTGCAAAAGAAAAGCCCCAACATATAATTTGGAAGTAGCACTCCATAAATTTTTCAAGAGTTATTTTCTCCCATCAAAGTATACATTGACCGATTGTCATGATGCTTTATTGCAAATACAAAATACCATTATTGCAAAGTCAATTACAATGCATTCACTGGATGTCGTATCGCTGTATCCTAGCACCCCGGTGCTGGATGCAGCGATGCGGCTAAATGCTGAATGGCTGCGTGTTGCCCGCCAACTCCTTGGAATACTTTAGTGTTCATGAGGTGCTGGAGCTGGCAACCTCTTCCAACTATTTTGATGTAATGGATCACACATGGAAACAAACCTAGGGAGTCCCAATGGGATCGCCGCTATCGGGAATAATGGCGGATGTCGTGATGGGCCATGTCAAACAAACAGCATTGGCAAGATGTGATCTATTACCATCTTTATATTTGCGATATGTTGATGATATTTTGATTTTTTGGCCCCATCCGCTTGAAAATTTTAAACAGTTAGTTGAGGTATTTAATTCTCTAATGACCTCAATAATGTTTACCCAGGAGCAAGAAATAAATAAACAATTACCCTTTTTGGACATTATGATAACAAGAAAAGAAACGTACTGTGAAACTACAGTGTACAGGAAAAAAAAAAACCATATACCGAATTACATTCCTTTTAAATCAGCACATCTGATGAAATATAAAAAAGCCACAATTCTTCCACATTTTATTAGGGCGCAAAGATATTGTTTGGATCAAAGGACATTCGAACAAGAAATTGAATACATCACACAAACAACCGAGGATGCGGGGTACCCTAAGAAATTATTAGATAAATGGCAGAATAATGCGAAATTTATAGTAATTGAAGAAACCCGAATTAGGGGAGCACAATCACAACATGCGGTAAAGTATGTGCATAGCTTCCCTTACATTAAACACGTTACAGATACGATGCAAAACATTTTAAGCAATTACGATTTTACATTACCAGTCGAAACAACAACTACAATTAAAAATTTAGTAATTAATGACAGAGATAGGAAATTACCTACAGGGAGGATATATCAAGTTAACATCCCAGATCTGGAAGGAAAATTAAAGGGAAAGAACAGCTATATTGAAGAATACAGGCAATATGAAGTAAGAATGAATGAACACACAGATATTCAAAAAGAGCAACTTAATACAGCTTTAGCACAAAAGATAATAGAAAATAACATTAAAATGGGAAAAATTAACTACAAAGCATTAGCTGCCCCACAAAATAAGTTCCTATTAGCTTATGCAGAAAAATTTTACATTCATAATTATAGTAACACAATATGTAATAATGATATCACCCCGATACCATCTGCATGGAATCTTCTGTTAGGGCAGAAGAAAAGTGCAGAAATGCTTGTGCATAAGGATGTAAATGATGACGCAATGGAAGACATGACCACAGTATGTGCTCAGAGCCTGAGGAAGCCGCCACACGGGAGACGTGCGAAACGCATCGCTTTCTAAGATAATGGGGATTGTGAGTATAACTCCTAGGTGTGGAGTTCAATTGAGCCAAATATGATAGTTTTTAATGGCTTTTAAAGTTTTAATGGCTGTTGTTGGAAGTTATAAGTCTGCATATGATAGTGCCGCGGCAGCCAGTGCAGGGCAGTGAGCACCGAAATTCAGAGAAAAAGTGTGATACCAGCATGTACAACAGTTTAAAAGTAATCCACTACAAAAAAGCAGATAATAGCAATACGATTGTAACATTATTGCAACGGACATTAACAACTCAAGTCCGAGGAATCCCCTATTAAGAGCTAGTGGAAATCTGCTATTGTCACCGTTATTAAGATAACAGGACTGACAACAGTAATCTACAGTGGAAATCTGATGTATGTTTATCCATCATTGCTGATATCTCTGATGTAACAGGACTGGCAGCATGTGTTAGAAACCACGACTACCAGTCGTTATGCGACACGTTGAAGAAACCGCCCTATCTAGGAGTAATTTAAAACCTGACCTTTACATATGATACGTAGATGATATATTTATACTATGGCCACATCGTACTGAAAAACTAAACGAATTTGTTAAAATTTTTAATAGTATATTACCCACCATAAAAGTTACCATAGAATCTGAAACAAAAGCCGAATTAGCTTACCTAGATATAAAATTAATTAGAAAACCAAACTATTGTGAAAGTACAGTATACCGAAAACCAACTAATATTCCTAGTTACATATCAATAGACTCAGTGCACCCAATGAAATATAAGAGAGCCAGCATAATCTCACACTTTATCAGAGCATATCAATATTGCTCACAATATAAAACATTGCATGAGGAGTTACAATATATTTATAAAACAGTACAAGACATAGGATACCCACGAAAATTGCTACAAAAATGGGATACTGAGGCCAAATATATTGTGAAAAGAGATACTCAACCAAATCCACAGCAAATTGAAAATAAAAAACAATATGTTAGAAGCTTTCCGTACATAAAAACAATAAGAACATTAGAAAATACATTAAGAAAATACAATTATACATTACCCACTACCATTACACATTCTATTAAAAACTTAATTATATATGACAGAGACCAAAACCCACCAACGGGGGGAGTTTACGAAATAGAAATTCCTGATCCAGAAAATAAACTAGAAGGTAAAAACAAATATATAGGAAAAACATACAGGCAATATGAGGTACAAATGAACGAACACCTCACAGATATAAATAATAAGAATCCTACAACAGCATTTTCGAAAGCAATACTTGAAAACAATATTAAAGTTGATAAAATTAAGTATAAAACGGGATTGGCCCCAAAATCCAAATTCCAATTACAGTACGCCGAAGCAATAAATATATACAAACACCGTGACGTGGTCTGCAACACCGAGATCCCACCCCTTCCATCGGCATGGAGTCTCCTGTTGCAGAGCCCGTCACGTAATGCGCACGCAATATGTAAACCATAGCAGACAAGATTAGAGCGAGGCTAGCTATAAATGCTACACATTTCTACCACTGCGCCTGCCTGATGAAGCCATGTATAGACGAGATCGTGGCAACACGCGTAGCGAGGAGTACCAAGAACCTGGGAGGTTCGCGAGGTTTTTAAATGTTTTCGTAAAAACATTTTTTAAAGTTTTAACATTAAAGTTGTAGTGGTTTAAAGGGGAGCAAAATTAATATCTACTCAAATCTTGGAGATGTGCTAACAGCAACAAAAGAATTGATTGCTACACCCAGCAAATATATAGAATCAACAGTTGGTTAGAATAAGCAATAGCTGTGGACTTCATCAACGATAACAAGGAACCGGTGCAACAAGAACCAGTACAGAATAAAACATCAAGAACGGACGAAAGAGTCGGGACATTTGCACAGCAAATATACCAACTTAATAACAACTGTATGAATACTCCATCAAACCGGACTGGTAGCGTACTTAACGACCGTTTGCAAATGTTGCAAAGTGCTATTGTACCAGCGAAATGGTAAATATGTCTTATTCTATATCTTTCTAGTCGCTCTTATGTGAAAAAGAGCCATGTAGATAAGTAGTATAGATAGTAAGGTAATCGTAAGGTAAAACCTATAACAGGGTTATAATATGTACAGCACTCTCTCCCTTTTGAGGCCTGCCCCCAAGAAACCTTATTGTTTAATGTTTTAAATATTTACTACAGCATATTCGTGAATAAATTTCTATCACGACAGTAGTGTCGAGATTAACAGATTAACATCAAATGATGCAGTTGTTCCAGCCTTTTGCAAGTCTGTGGTAATATTGCCTTTTGTATTTGCTAACTAGTACTCTTTAAGATAGGTTAAAGAAAGTATTAAGTTGGTAGTACTAAGTATATGGTATTATATAACGGAGGTATTGTGACATCTGAGATTTATGATAATACATAAAATGTCCGCACCCTGGACTTGGCGAGCGACATATTGTCATGCTCAGAGTTATGTATACATCAAATGTAATACTCAATGCGATGCACTGGTGTATCGTAGCAGAATTGGGCATCGAGACTTATTGTAGAGTATTTATTCGTGTTTTATTAAAGAGTTTGATCCTACTGTGCCTCGTAATATTTAGTATGTGACTGTTGTTCGAGAAAATGATATGTATACTTTTCTGTTAATGCATATTCAACTATCATTGAAGATGTTTAAGAATGTATATATTACATGCTTTTAAATATTTTAATAACCTGGATGATCATATGCTCTTGGGTTATTTGCATTGTAATAATTACATTTATATCAAAATAAAGCCAAAAAGTTAAAGAGTGCATCATTCGGGGTACATAACATCCACTTATTCTCATAACAACAGTTAAATACATTAAAACTAATCTTCTTTCTTGGTGTGTACGGGAAAAAAAAGGGTATTGTACCTCTGTTATATTGTCCTAACTACAATCAAATACATGAAGCTAATGTTTAATTTTACAAACAAGTGGGAATGTAACCATCTGCTAAAACTTCACCTAAACACAATAAATCATGAGCTAGCTGAAATAAAAATAGCATTAATTACCTCCCCTCATTGAAAGCAAAGGAGTTTTGCAAGTGACAGTGTCAGTCAAACTAGTCTGTCATTGGCGACAGCTCTAAAAGGGTACAAAACTTCAAGACATCATGGTCAGCTCATACATATGTAAGCAAATGTTGCCAATGTCATCCAGATAATTACGCATCATTGATGCATTAATATCACTGATGACACTGAACAGATATAAACAAAGATAGATTCTTAAAAGACCCAGCAGCAATCCTTATTCTTCTATTTATCTCATGCCACACAGCAGTATCTGCTACATAGCTCCCAAATAATTAAACTGAGATACTACTTGCTCAAGAGTGCAGCCATTCAAAGCAACTGTATATACATTATATCTAAGAGTAATGAAAAGCTGTATCAATAATTTATTATGTACGATGATAACATTTCATCCACTACAATTCCATCCAAGTTTTACAATAAGACTCAATTTAAATATAAAAATGCACTTCATATACAAAAAATAAACTTTATATAAAGACTTGAAAACATTAAAGACTTGAATGTTATCTGCTGTTATACCCCCAATCCTCATTGGTATTATCCTCTGAGGATGCCGATGAGGATGAGAAGGATAGGTTTTATGGACAACTTCAGAATATTTTGAAATCTGTCAAAGGAGATATTATCCTTGTTCTAGGTGACTTCAATGGCAAAGTTGGTACTGACTCTGACCTTTGGGGAGGGGTGATAGGCCCTTTTGGTATTGGTAGCTGCAATGGCAATGGCCAATGTCTCCTACAGGTAAGTAAACTCAATGGTTTCAGAATAACTAACACATATTACAAACACCGCAACATACATAAGTACACATGGGTTTCACCAGATGGGCTGCATAAGAATATGATTGATTATATATTAATTAACAGCAAATGGGCTAGTTCTGTTAGGAATACCAGGTCATATAGGGGAGCTGAAATTGGATTTGACCATTACCTTGTTAAAATTGTCTTGCACTTAAACTTAAGAAGTGTTGTGCTAGGGTTAAAAAATTTACCTTTAATACTGAAGCTCTGAAAGACCCAGTTATAGCCAAAGCTTACCATGATAGGTTACTTAGTCATTATGACAGTCATGGTTTGCTTAATACTGAAGTTGAGGAAGGATGGGGCCATTTTAAACAGGCTTTTTTGGAAACTAACAGTACTCTTTTAGGAAAAAAAGGAGCAGAGGAAGCAGAATTATTTAAGTGATAAGGCACTTGAGCTTATTTTAGAAAGAAGGAACTGCAGGAATGTCCTTAATCAGTACCCTACTAGTCCTAATAGAAAGGATTACAGAGAGCTTAATAAATGTGTAAAGGATCAGTTAGCTGCTGATAAGAATCTTTGGCTTCATGGCTTGGCTGACAAAGCCGAGGAAGCAGTTAGGCAGCACAACAGCAGAGAGCTGTACCAGATAGTTAATGTTTTATGTGGTAGAAAACGGACAGACATACAACGGACAGACATACAGGGATTGAAGGAAAAACAAGGTAAGTTATAGAAGGTGAGGATTCTGTCATGGCTAGGTGGGCTGAGCATTTCAGTGATGTTTAAACAATGTGGTTAGTTGTACTCCCATTGTTTGTAATGATGATAGATGCATTACTGGCTTTAATGTTGGCCCTATAACACAATCTGAAGTTATTTTGGCTGTTTCTAAACTTAAACTTCATAAATCCCCAGGTGTAGATGAAATTACTACAGAAATGCTTAGAGCTGGAAATGTTTCAGTTACTACTTGGATGACTGAAATTTTGAATATCTTTTATGATAAAGGCATGGTTCCTAAGGAATTTACCAAAGCTATTATTATCCCTATTTCCAAAAAAGGTGACTGTAGTTCTTGTGATAACTATAGGGGTAACAGCCTACTCTCTGTTCCAGAGAAAGTTCTTTGCATGATTGTGCTTAACAGAATTAAGAATCTGTTTAACAGTCAATTGAATGATGAGTGATGTGGATTCAGAAGTGGTAGGGGATGTGTAAATCAGATATTTTCACTCAGGCAGATTCTTGAGAAATATTTAGAGTTTCAGAAACCTTTGGTTGCTAGCTTTGTTGATTTCAAAAAGGCTTTCGACTCTGTTGATCGTCATAATTTGTGGTTGATTGTGAGATCATATGGTATATCAGACAAGTTTGTTAACCTAATGAAAGTTCTCTATAATAACATTGAGTCATGTGTGAGAGTTGGTAAGGCTTCTAGCAATTGGTTTAGCATTGCATCTGGTGTTCGAGAAGGGTGCATTTTGTCTCCTTTTCTCTTTAGCTTGGTTATTGATTATGTTATGCGAAATTTACTTCAAGGGAAAGATTTTGGCCTTATATGGACTGGAGATACGAAAATTTCTGATTTAGATTATGCTGATGATTTAGCCCTTTTGGCAAATGATGTTGATGAGATGAATTCTTTCATTAGGGCTATTGATGAAACTAGTAGTAGAACAGATTTGGTTATAAACAGAGAGAAAACTAAAGTGATGAAAATTGGTCAGGCAGTCTGTGATTCAGTTGATCTGAATGGTTGCACCCTTGAGCAGATGTCAGTTTACCTTGGGAGCTATGTAACAGATACTAGTGATGTGTGGCATGAGATTAACAGATGAATAGGGATTGCTGCCGGTACTTTTAAGAATCTGTGGAGATTGTGGAGAAATAGGCGTATGCACCTAAAGACTAAAATTTGACTATATAATAGTTTGGTTCTTTCTAGGGTTAGCTATGGTAGTGAAACTTGGACGCTGTGTAAACAAGATAACAGGAAACTAGATGCTTTTGATTCTAGATGCTTACGTAGTATCTTGGGTATTATGTGGTTTAACTTTGTAACTAATGATGAGGTTAGGCAAAGTAGTCGGCAACCACCTTTAAGCAGCATATTGTGCAGAGAGAGACTCCGCTGGTTTGGCCATGTTGCTCGTATGGATAATTATAGATGGCAAATAGGGTTATGAACAGTGTGCCTAAAGGCCTCAGAAAGAGGGGGAGACCTAGGATGCAGTGGGCAGACAATGTCAAACAGGACCTTCTTAGAGTTGGTGTGCAGTGGCTGGATGCAGCAGATGTAGCTCAGGACAGATATACTTGGAGAACAGAATTGCACGGTCTGGTTAGACCTCCGTAGCCCATGGCTGCCTTATAGGATGATGATGATGAAACTACTGAAATGAAAACTAAGGTTTAAATATAAAAAAAAGTAAGTACTAACTTTGCAAAGGGTATCCAATATGCTGGACCAAAACTGTAAACAATGCTTAGAGCACATGCAACAGATATTGCATGTGTCAGCCATCTGTGTCTTGTTTGCCTCAGTAAAGCATAATTAATGAAAGGCAGCTGCAACCAGAATTTCTGAGGAGGATGTGTTTACTTCCAGTTTTGATTTTAAGGGGGAAAGATGCATAGAATGTTGGGAAAAATGATAATAATAACTTGGGACTACTGAAATAGGTTTATGGAAAAGAGTGTGAAACAGAAAAAAAAATGGCAGTATGTAATTACTTCCAAAATCTATCGTTTTTAAAAATAGTTGTTTTTTTTTTTGTTCATTTTTAGGAGATTTTCGAAAATTTATGGAAAAATTTGTTGATAATAGTTCAAATCAAACTTGTGAACTTAAATCAAAAGGTTGCTTCAGTAAATAGGAATATTAACCATCAAATCAGCAATACTGTTTAGTGCTTCTAAGAAATGGCAATAAGATGGCTTTATCAACTTATTTATATTGTAATTTAATAAAATATGCATCAAGTTAAAAAAACAAAATTATTTTTGAAGCCTGAATTATATATTTTTATAAGATATATATATAAATTTCAACAACAATTTTTTTTTTTTAAATCGATATTTTTTTATGTTGTACTAAAAACGGATACAGATGTCCTTGACCTCTCAATTCAGATTCTCTGAACGTATATAGATGACGTGGACACTGATAGCGTTAAAGGCACTAATTGGAAGTTATTATCACCTTGTCATGATATATCATATGTTAAGATAAATGAATAATTTGAATTAACAATAATTTTAACAAGACTTTTATACATGACTAACTGACAAGTGGCTGACCCAACTGACTGTCCTTATGGCCCACATATGCAATGGGAAATGAAAAAGTATGTAAGTGATCGCTTTTAACACTGCTTATAGCATAGCAAAGTTGTTTTAACAGTTTGGATATTATTCTTATAAAATCTTCAGTGTAAACACACATATTAGAAAACGTGTGTGTTTATACTGAAGATTTTATTACAATAATATCTGAATTTTTTAAATGAACTTTTCTTAAACTACAGTCAGGATTAACAGTGATCATTTATATGTTTTTGAACTATGAAAATGAGATTTGATATTTATTTAGATTAGTAGGTGAAAGTTGCTTTCTTATAAAGTTGCTGTTAGTATAAAACAGTTTTATTTACTTAATTGTGATCATTCCTAATTAGTGACTAATAACAATAAAATGTATTAAACAAGGTAACTTAATATTTGAGATTTAAGTATGTAAGAAATGACTTACAGCAGTTCCAGTGATCTTATGGTTAGTGTTCTTGGCTGTTGATCGAAGAAGCCCTGGGTTCAAGCCCTGGATAAGGTGTGGATATTTTTTTTCCTTGTCTTGTCTTTCTGATGAGATTTAACTGTCCTCGTAGACCTTCTCTTTGGTACACCTGTTGGACCTCTGTGGCAAGCAGCTACTTGAAGAGTAATTTATTATTTTTCATATTCTTAAGGAAGTTTTGCCAAAGATTATTTCCATTATATGTAACACTTTTAACATGCATATTTTCTTTGGAATAGTAATATTGCTTTTGTTTTCAGTATCTTAAACTGGCAAGATTACTTGAAGGTTATGGGGAAATATCCTTTCCTCATTGTGCATGTGATGCCAGAAAAGAAGGTCATGTAGTAGCTACAGTTGGACTTACAAATTTTAAACTTCAAGCATGCAAAGATGATGGCACATTAGAGGTACGTAATAATTAAACTTACATTTGAAAAAAATATTTGTATGTAAATTATTAAAACATCAATATTTAAATTGTTTAATTCCTACAATTTAACTGTTACTTTAGAATAAATTTCCTAGAACCAAATTGACATTCCAGAACTAGCACTATAATTTTTCTTCATTACTTACTGTAATATCAACAATTCTATGGAGGCAGAAACAATTCAAAGACTTATAGTTCATATTTGCCCAGGCAAAGGCACTGAAGCTGCAGACTTTGTTACAGCTGATGTCTTCAGTACTATGAAGTAGCATGGTGATGTTCTTTTGCTACATTGTTACTAGCAGTTGGCTCACTCATGTTATTTTACTAGATGGTAAAGTCCACCTATTTGTGATGTTAATACCAAATTGTTTATTGGCACTGCTGTCTTGCTAGGCATTACTTCGTATCACTGAAGACATCAGTTATAATGAAGTCTGCTAGCTTCAGTACCTTTGCATGGGCAAAGATGAACTGTTATTCTTTGAATTGTTTCAACCTCCATAGAATTGTTCCCATTTACTGTAAGTAATAGAGAATAATTATAGTGCAAGTTCTGGAATGCCAATTTTGGTTCTAGGGAATTTATTCTGAAATAACAGTGAAATTGTAGAAATTAAACTATTTAAACAATCAATGCTGTAGTATTAATTTTTTTAAATATTAATATTTAACATTAAAACAACTTTAAGTCATAATTTTTAACTATTACTCCTCCTTGTTTTAGTTGTATATAATGTAACTGCTACCATTATTGCTTAATAGAGGTTAACAAAATTTAATGTGGTCTAAATAGAAAAAAAAAAGAGTGTTAAGTGTTTTTCAAAGCATGGATTGCCAAAAATATTTCATAAAGTTGTGATTTATATAGGACAAAAAGATTGTTATTTCACTTCTTACATTTTTGTAAAATTGATATATAAATTAAGCTTAATGTAGAATTCTTTATTGTTTTAATTTCTTTTTAATAATTTTTAAGTTAGCTAAAAAAAAAAGCTTGAACCAGGTAGGATAGAACTTGCAAAAACCTTCACAACATTAATTTATTGACCATGCAAAAAATGATTTCACTGTAAAAGTAAATGCTTCAGTATATTAAATTAATTTAAGCTCACATTGTTACTCCTACTCATTGCTCTTGGCAGTAGTGATAACATCTGAGGTGAGAATTGGCACCTCAGATGTACCAAATTAAAAATTAAAACAATAGAGTATTACCGATAGTCAGTTGTTTGAAGGTTCACTTGCTCATTCATACCATATCATATGCTGTAGACTTCAGGTTGGGTTGTTTTTCTTCTGGGTGACTTTGAACACATTAAGGTAAATGGCTAAGTCAGAAAGACCCATAGGGCTCAGAGAGAATGTTGGGGAAAGGGGACCCACTGGAGAGCTGTTAGGAGATAGATGATAGCCTCCTGTCAAGGCATTCAGCACATTCTTTAACATGCACAGAGTATGGCTCTCCTGTACATAGGCCATGGCTTAATGATCCCTCTGACTGATGAAAGCCTTTCCAACAAACAATGCTGTGATATTAATTTCTTTTAAAATGTTAATATTTAACATTAAAACAACTGACCGAGAACTTGGAAACTGCAGATTAAGAGCTCTGCAAACCTTTACAGACTTCAGGTGCTAATGAAGAACATAGATTGCTGTCATCAAGGATACTACTCTGTAGGTGACACAATGGTTGAAATAATAACTGTTGAAGATTTTCTCAATTGTACATCACATGTTGCAGTGGGAGACAACATGGTATAATTAAAACTTTTTTTTTTTACTAAATATAACAAGTTCATTCCATTGACTCCTAGTGCTACTGAACAACTCTAATCCATTAAGGCACAGCAAGTTCTACTGTCATAAGATGCGATATAAAAGAGATAAAAAAAAAAGAAAAAAAATTCTTTTTTATGCTAAACAGCCATATAGTATATTTAATACCAGTATTGCTAACGCTGTAAAAATTCTATACTTGCTTGATATTTTGTTTGAAGCACTTCTACATAAGTTTCCTTACTTATTGTTGATCCCTCTGACATAAAATGTGTTATGGAACACTTTTATAATGAGAAAACTCTAAAGCCGTTTGTTTCCCAGGTGACCTCACAGCTCGAAATTTCATAGGCCATGGTGAATTTGTGTGCTAAAATTCACTGGATTGGCATTTTGTTTCTAGATCATAATGGAAAATCTCAAGTCTCATCTCTGTCAGGCACAACCATCATGCCATTATTACAACATCCACCCTACAGCCCTGACTTATCCCATGTAACTACCATTTATTCAGTAAATTGAAAGAGTATCTGGAGAAATAGAGGTTTTTATCAGATGAAGACATCAAAAAAAGCATTTTTGACCTGGTTGGTAGACATTGGATCAGATCTGTACACTCAAGGAATGGACAAATTAATCCCACATTCAGATATGTGTTCATAGTCAAGGCAACTATGTGGAGAAGTAGATTCAGGTTATATTTTCATTAGAATATATATGCCGTTCTCATACTTTGTTATATATATATATTCAAGAGTGCAACTTACTTTTTGATGTTCCCTTGTACATAGTCATTGAGAACCTGATGCTTAGGAATTGTGTGCCCAACAAATTACTGCACCTAATTCCCAAAAAACTTCCCATAAACACCAAAAACAATTGCATTTGAAATATTGCAATTGGGGATTCTGCCAAAACATGTCTTTCACTGTATGTTAATATACAGAATTAGGTGCAGTAATACCAACCAATTACTGCACCTAATTCCCAAAAAACTTCCCATAAACACCAAAAACAATTGCATTTTAAATATTGCAATTCGAGGATTCTGCCAAAACATGTCTTTCACTGTATGTTGTTCTCTGAGAGGACAGAAGTAAGACATCATCAAATGATAGCTTCTGTAAAATTACAAGTAACAGGTATGAATAAATTTAGTGTTAGTGTTTTGTAAATGACAAGCTTGTATACATTGTGATTTGCTTTCTTTTTTGTGAGAACTGTTGTGTTTTATGCTTTTTTTTATGTGAGAACTATTTGGATAAGTGATCATTCACAAGTGCACTGACAATTTGGACTATGTCTGCTTAATCAGGTAATTCTTTATTTAAAGATCCTAAAAATTGTTGGTGCAACAAAGAATTTGCCTCAAAGGAAAAGAGGAGGGAGGTCCAGTAAGAATTTCCCTTACATCAAAAATTAGCCCAAATAACCCTGCATGCTTTACCCTTGTCAGTCTGAGAAAGCAGGAGTTAATTGGCTGATATCTCCAGGGTGAAAACCTTCATCTTATGATGAGCAGTAGAAAATTTAGTAAAACTTAAGACTTGTATCCTCATGATGTATTAACAAGCAATAGAGAATTAGTGTACATTAGTATGCAAAATAGTTATATACATATGCTATTATATGTAATAATAGATCCAAAATTTATTGTTGTTAGTATAGAATCACCAAAATATTAGCTGACATGTTCAATTGCCTAAGATGTGTCTACGAAGATGGTGTATCTACATTAGAGGCTCATGAAAACACTCAAACCACATGGCATAAATTGCCTGATACTCAGCTGCCTAAATATAAACATCATCATTTAAAATAGTTTTAGGTTCATCTTCTTACATATATCAGTGACGAGAAAAAAAATCTTTTTTTAGATAATTAGTTACAGTTTGTGAAATCAACTTATTTATTTACAGTGTAGTTCACTAGAAATTGAAGGTTCTCCCATGACTAAGTTGAATTATTTACTTTTCTCCACATGGCCTCAGTGAAGAAAATATGAACTTAACATTTCATCTTCTCCTTAATACTTTGGTAATGCTTAGTTTCTTTTTTACATATTGGTGCACATCACTGGCTATAATCTTCTATCCATACTAAAAGCAATTATTCTATATCATTAAGTGATGTGTGACATAGGTGTGCATTAAATTCATGCCAACTATTAGCAGCTTTTTCACACAAGTTAATACACAATATGTGGCAACACAATGACTCTTCAAAGGCATGGTGCAGTGTGTTTAAGTTGAAACATGTTGCAATACAGTCACAAGTAACAGGAGAAGAATATGCAGTCTCTCTCATTTTCTTGCTTTGGAAAGGTGTTCACTTTTGTGTGTGATTTTTTGCAGGTTTTGGCAGATATGGAAACCGAGTAACAGTACATGAATACATTACTGGGTTTGACAAGGTTTAAGTGGTGCACAGATAATGACAGAAATTACTCAAGTGTATGGAGAACAGTGCATGAGATGAGGCACAATTTTCAAGTGCCACAAATACTTCACAGATGGCAGATTCTCCTCCTTCTTAGGCAGATTTTCCAATGCCATGGCTACCTTAAAAGTGCCTCCAAAAGGGAGGAAAAATGTTGTCGATGTTTATGAGTCATATATCAAATGAGAGTTTTTGAAGGTAGTAGGTGTTTTTAGTGACAAAAATATAAATTAAAATTTTTAAAAATTGCCTATCTTTCTATAGGGCCCTAAAAAGTATATAATAAACCTATACATATCAATGGTGCAATCAATCACCAAGTTCATATTCACTTCAAAGGAAGATAGGGTGCTGATTTACCTACTCAACAAGATTGCCAGCACCCTTTCTTCCTTTGAAGTGAATAGGAACTCTGTGATTGATTGCACCATTGAGATGCTTTAGTTTTATTTTCTACTTTTTAGGGCCCTATTGGGGATATAGGCATTTTTTAATATTTAAATTTTTTTTTTTTACTTTCAAGGTAAGTTTGAAAATGTGTTTTTTTTTTAAATACTTCAAAGTAAAGGCAGCCACCAGGTTTAGTCCTTTGTTTAGAAATATGTCAAATTAGCAGTTAATAAAGATTTTATTGTGAAATGTTTTTGGTGATGTTTTATCTTTTGTCATTCTGATTTGCGTTTTTAACATCATTTTTCTTTTGCAGTCTCAAATTATTGATTTTAATTGGGATACCATCAAACAGTGGGAACTTGATGATGAAGGCATGGCATTTAATTTTCAGTACACTCGTCCTGATAAGAAGCCTCGTCTGGTCAAAATATATACCCCCTATGTGAGTTTATTTAAAGGTCCAAAAATTATTGATATATTTATGCAATATATTTACAAAATTTTATATGCTGTTTTTAATTCACAATGCTTTTTAATTAACTCTGAAATGTATTATTGAGTTCTAGGGACACAGCACCAGTTATAAAGCATATCTTACATAATCATGCAAACCTGTGAAAAACTAAAGTACAAGTTTTTTTGTGAAATCCAACTTTATTTGGAGGAAGATTTGGCTTAGATGGTAGTGTGCCAGTATATATATATGGACATAATTTTTAATTTTTCTGTTCTAAGGGGTTATAACTAAGACTGTAATGTGCCAGTATATATATATATGCATACAATTTTTCTGTTATCATCATCATCATCATCATCATCATCATCATCATCATCATCATCATTCTCAAGCAGCCATGGGCTACAGAGGTCCAACCAGACCGCGCAGTTTAATTCTCCAAGCATATCTGTCCTGAGCTGCATCCGGCCACTGTACACCAATTCTAACAAGGTCCTGTTTGACATTGTCAGCCCACCGCATCCTAGGTCTCCCCCTCCTTCTGAGGCCTCCAGGCACACTGTTCATAACCCTATTAGCCAATCTATAATTATCCATACGGGCAACATGGCCAAACCAGCGGAGTCTCTCTCTGCACAATATGCTGCTTAAAGGAGGTTGCAGACTCCTTTGCCTAACCTCATCATTAGTTACAAAGTTAAACCACCTAATACCCAAGATACTGCGTAGGCATCTAGAATCAAAAGCATCTAGTTTCCTGTTATCTTGCTTATACAGCGTCCAAGTTTCACTACCATAATTAACTCTAGAAAGAACCAAACTATTATACAGTCTAATTTTAGTCTTTAGGTGTATACGCCTATTTCTCCACAATCTCCAGAGATTCTTAAAAGTCCCGGCAGCAATACCTATTCGTCTGTTAATCTCATGCCGCACATCACCAGTATCAGTTACGTAGCTCCCAAGGTAATTAAACTGTGACACCTGCTCAAGACTGCAACCATTCAGATTAACTGAATCACAACCTGCCTGACCAATTTTCATCACTTTAGTTTTCTCTCTGTTTATAACCAAACCTACTGTACTACCAGTCTCATCAACAGTTCGAATGAAAGAGTTCTTCTCATCATTTGCCAAAAGGGCTAAATCATCAGCATAATCTAAATCAGAAATTTTCGTATCTCCAGCCCATTTAAGGCCAAAAGCTTTCCCTTGAAGTGAATTTCGCATAACATAATCAACAACCAAACTAAAGAGAAAAGGAGACAAAATGCACCCTTGTCGAACACCAGAAGTAATGCTAAACCAATTGCTACAAGACTTACCAGCTCTCACACATGACTCAGTGTTATTATAGAGAGCTTTCATTATGTTAACTAACTTGTCTGGTATACCATATGATCTCACAATCAACCACAAATTATGACGATCAACAGAGTCGAAAGCCTTTTTGAAATCAACAAAGCTAGCAACCAAAGGTTTCTGAAACTCTAAACATTTCTCAAGAATCTGCCTAAGTGAAAATATCTGATCTACACATCCCCTACCACTTCTGAATCCACATTGCTCATCACGCAATTGCCTGTCAACCAGATTCTTAATTCTATTAAGCACAATCATGGAAAGAACTTTACCTGGAACGGAGAGTAGGCTGATACCCCTATAGTTATCACAAGAACTGCGATCACCTTTTTTGAAAATAGGGATAATAATAGCTCTGGTAAAATCTTTAGGAACCATGCCTTTATCATAAAAGTTATTCAAAATTTCAGTCATCCAAATGGTAACAGAAACATTCCCAGCTCTAAGCATTTCCGTAGTAATTTCATCCACCCCTGGGGATTTATGAAGTTTAAGTTTAGAAATAGCCAAACTAACTTCAGATTGTGTTATAGGGCCAACATTAAAGCCAACAATGCATCTATCATCATTGCAAACAATGGGAGTAGAACTAACCACATTGTTTAGAACATCACTGAAATGCTCAGCCCACCTAGCCATGACAGAATCCTCCCCTTCTACAACCTTACCTTGTTTATCCTTCAATCCTTGTATGCCCGTCCGTTTTCTACCACACAAAACATTAACTATCTGGTACAGCTCTCTGCTGTTGTGCTGTCTAACTGCTTCCTCAGCTTTGTCAGCAAGGCCATCAAGCCAAAGATTCTTATCAGTAGCTAACTGATCCTTTACACGTTTATTAAGTTCTTTGTAATGCTTTCTATTAGGACTAGTAGGGTACTGATTAAGGACATTCCTGCAGTTCCTTCTTTCTGAAATAAGCTCAAGTGCCTTATCACTTAAATAATTCTGCCTCCTCTGCTCCTTTTTCCCTAAAAGAGTACTGTTAGTTTCCAAAAAAGACTGTTTAAAATGGCCCCATTCTTCCTCGACTTCAGTATTAAGCAAACCATGACTGTCATAATGACTAAGTAACCTATCATGATAAGCTTTAGCTATAACTGGGTCTTTCAGAGCTTCAGTATTAAAGGTAAATTTTTTAACCCTAGCACAACACTTTTTAAGTTTAAGTTGCAAGACACTTTTAACAAGGTAATGGTCAGATCCAATTTCAGCTCCCCTATATGCCCTGGTATTTCTAACAGAACTAGCCCATTTGCTGTTAATTAATATATAATCAATCATATTCTTATGCAGCCCATCAGGTGAAACCCATGTGTATTTATGTATGTCGCGGTGTTTGTAATATGTGTTAGTTATTCTGAAACCATTTAGTTTACTTACCTGTAGGAGACATTGCCCATTGCCATTGCAGCTACCAATACCAAAAGGGCCTATTACTCCTCCCCAAAGGTCAGAGTCGGTACCAACTTTGGCATTGAAGTCACCAAGAACAAGGGTAATATCTCCTTTCTTGACAGAATTCAAAATATTCTGAAGTTGTCTGTAAAACCTATCCTTCTCATCCTCATCAGAATCCTCAGTGGGGGCATAACAGCAGATAACATTCAAGTCTTTAATGCTTGTCTGAAATTTTGCTGTAAGAAACCTTTCATTAATGCACTCATATCCTAGAAGAGCATCACTAGCATGTCTGCTGAGCAGCAGACCCACGCCTTGGTGATGCTTTCCATCCTCCCTCCCTGTAAAGAGAAATTTAAAGTTATTTTTAAGTATCTCACCTTTACCTGTCCATCTGGTCTCTTGCAACCCTAGAATATCTAGGTTATAGCGCTGGAATTCCTGCATGAGGACATCAAGAGAATAATCTCTATGTAATGTCCTCACGTTCCACGTTCCTGCAGAGAGAAAATGATTAGTAGGATTTTTAAAGAAATTAGGTTTATTGAGATTGGTAGGGCCAACAATATCAAACAGCCCCCTGATCGCAGGCATGGGGCAAAGACCTGTTCCTCCTCCGCTAAAGGCTGAAGTCACCGATGCTGGTAGGAACTTCAGGCACCACCTTTTCAAGTGGACTTTTTCAAGAACCATATGGCCTGCCTGAGACACATTACTCCAGTTTAGGCTTGACGATGCCCAACTAGCTAAGTAAGGTTCAGGTACCTGCGATGGCCTCTGATTAGGATTATCCACCTGCTGATATAAGGTATCCCATGCCTCTGTTCACTTAGAGCTGGCAACCCAGAAGCAAACAGAAAACACAGCGGCAGACTCTCCCTCAACAGAGGCCCACCAGTGCAGCAAGTCCAGGATCCATAATCAAGCTCAAATCCATAAACAAGTCCAGTCTAGTAGGTATAAATGGTCAGCACCAGGACCCTGTGAAGTTGACCACTCCTCAGCAGGGTTGAAAAAAAAAGGAAAAAGTGGCCATAGATGACCAGATCAGTAGGCCATACTGAACTGGCAGCCCTCCCCTTCCGTTCCCTTCCAAAAGAGAATATCTCTTTTGAAAGGTACTAACGGCCTGCACCACGAGAAGGCGGGGTCGGATATTAGGTGTTCTAGGGGGTTATAATAATGTCATTATACATGTACTTATATAAGATGATAAATTTGATGTTCCCAGGTTCGAGTCCTAACTGTGCCTGCATTGGAAATTTTCTACGTCACTTCCATTTTCCCCCTGAGTACATAATGGCACACAAATGGGCTTCGAAAGACTACAGTCTATTGGATGGGACATTAAACCATGGCCTGGTGTACAGGAGAGCCGTTCCATAGGCACATTAAAGAATATGCTGCCTAATCTTGACAGAAGGCTGTAATCTGTATCATAACAGTTGTCTAGTGGATCCTTTTCCCCCACAAGGCTTTGGTATCCTTGTGACCTGTCTGTATAACTCAAGGTAAAACAACTCAATTCAGCATTATTCACTACTTGCAATTCATTGAATTTATGAAGGCATGTAAAATTTTCATTTTAATTTATTCAGGTCTATGTATTTTTGTCACTATGGCTTAACCCAATCATCTAAATTTGTACAAGTACTCCACTACGATCTCATTTTTCCAGCAGATAACATATTTCCATTCATCTAGTGGGAAAGCGTCCATGGAAGCAAGGGAAGCAGTGTTTCCCTTAAAATTCTCATGAATAAAAAGAAAAAAAAAATTATATTTTACATATGTATTTTCTATATTTTCATTTAAAAAATAAAAGTATTTTCTTAACTTTAAGATAGTGGTTTATTCACGGTGCTGATTTAAAATTATTAAAATTTTCTCTATATCACTGTAATTGTTAGAAAAGCCAAGACAATTAAATGGAAATACTATCTAGGTACCAACCGCAGCACAGCAACATCTGTACCTACTGCAAACCAACTATTTTGCCTGACGATGCATTGGAGCAACAATTCTAAACATTTAGTGAATCATCATCATCATCATCATCAAGCAGCCATGGGCTACGGAGGTCCAACCAGACTGTACAGTTTAATTACCAAGCATATCTGTCCTGAGCTACATCTGCTGCATCCGGCCACTGTACACCAATTCTAACAAGGTCCTGCTTGACATTGTCTGCCCACCGCATCCTAGGTCTCCCCCTCCTTCTGAGGCCTTTAGGCACACTGTTCATAACCCTATTCGCCAATCTATAATTATCCATTCGGGCAACATGCCCAAACCAGCGGAGTCTCTCTCTGCACAATATGCTGCTTAAAGGAGGTTGCAGACTCCTTTGCCTAACCTCATCATTAGTTACAAAGTTAAACCACCTAATACCCAAGATACTGCGTAAGCATCTAGAATCAAAGCATCTAGTTTCCTGTTATCTTGTTTACACAGCGTCCAAGTTTTACTACCATAACTAACCCTAGAAAGAACCAAACTATTATACAGTCTAATTTTAGTCTTTAGGTGTATAAGCCTATTTCTCCACACTCTCCATAGATTCTTAAAAGTCCTGGCAGCAATCCCTGTTCGTCTGTTAATCTCATGCCTCACATCACTAGTATCTGTTATATAGCTCCCAAGGTAATTAAACTGTGACACCTGCTCAAGACTGCAACCATTCAGATGAACTGAATCACAACCTGCCTGACCAATTTTCATCACTTTAGTTTTCTCTCTGTTTATAACCAAACCTACTCTACTACCAGTCTCATCAACAGCTCGAATGAAAGAGTTCATCTCATCAACATCATTTGCCAAAAGGGCTAAATAATCAGCATAATCTAAATCAGAAATTTTTGTATCTCCAGTCCATGTAAGGCCAAAATCTTTCCCTTGAAGTGAATTTCGCATAACATAATCAATAACCAAGCTAAAGAGAAAAGGAGACAAAATGCACCCTTGTTGAACACCAGAAGTAATGCTAAACCAATTGCTACAAGCCTTACCAACTCTCACACACGACTCGGTGTTATTATAGAGTGCTTTCGTTACATTAACTAACTTGTTTGATATACCATATGATCTCACAATCAACCACAAATTATGAGAATCAACAGGGTCGAATGCCTTTTTGAAATCAACAAAGCTAGCAACCAAAGGTTTCTGAAACTCTAAACATTTTTCAAGAATCTGCCTGAGTGAAAAATATCTTATCTACACATCCCCTACCACTTCTGAATCCACATTGCTCATCACACAATTACTGTCAACCAGATTTTTAATTCTATTAAGCACAATCATGCAAAGACTTTTCTCTGGAACAGGGAATAGGCTGATACCCCTATAGTTATCACAAGAACTTCAATCACATTTTTTGAAAATAGGGATAATAATAACTCTGGTAAAATCTTAGGAACCATGCCTTTATCATAAAAGATATTCAAAATTTCAGTCATCCAAGTCATAACTGAAACATTTCCAGCTCTAAGCATTTCTGTAGTAATTTCATCTGCACCTGGGAATTTATGAAGTTTAAGTTTAGAAATAGCCAAAATAACTTCAGATTGTGTTATAGGGCCAACATTAAAGCCAGTAAGCATCTATCATCATTACAAACAATGGGAATAGAACTAACCACATTGTTTAAACATCACTGAAATGCTCAGCCCACCTAGCCATGAAAGAATCCTCACCTTCTATAACCTTACCTTGTGTATCCTTCAATCCCTGTATACCTGTCCGTTTTTTACCACATAAAACATTAACTATCTGGTTCAGCTGTCTGCTGTTGTGCTGTCTAACTGCTTCCTCCGCCTTGTCATCGAAGCCATCAAGCCAAAGATTTGTATCAGCAGCTAACTGATCCTTTACATGTTTATTAAGCTCTCTGTAATGATTTCTATTAGGACCAGTAGGATATTGATTGTGTACATTACTGCAGTTCTTTCTTTCTGAAATAAGCTCAAGTGCCTTGTCACTCAAATAATTCTGTGTCCTCTGCTCCTTTTTATCCTAAAAGAGTACTGTTAGTTTCCAAAAAAGCATGTTTAAAATGGCCCCATTCTTGTTGAACTTCAGTAGTAAGCAAACCATGACTGTCATAATGACTAAGTAACCTATCATGGTAAGCTTTAGCTATAACTGGGTCTTTCAGAGCTTCAGTATTAAAGGTAAATTTTTTAACCCTTGTACAATACTTTTTAAGTTTAAGTTGCAAGACACTTTTAACAATATAATGGTCAGATCCAATTTCAGCTCCCCTATATGACTAGGTATTCTTAACAGAACTAGCCCATTTGTTCTTAATTAATATATAATCAGTCATATTCTTATACAGCCCATCCGGTGAAACCCATGTGTACTTATGTATGTTGCGGTGTTTGTAATAAGTGATAGTTATTCTGAAACCATTGAGTTTTCTTACCTGTAGGAGATGTTGGCCATTGCCATTGCAGCTACCAATACCAAAAGGACTAATCACCCCTTCCCAAAGGTCAGAGTCAGTACCAACTTTGGCATTGAAGTCACCTGGAACAAGGGTAATATCTCCTTCCCTGACAGAATTCAAAATATCCAGAAATTGTCCGTAAAAGCTATCTTTATCATCTGCTTCAGCATCCTCAGTGAGGGCATAACAAAAGATTACATTCCAAGTCTTTAATGCTTGTCAAAAGGTTTTTTACAGCAAATTTTCAATTAATGCACTCATATCCTAGAAGAGCATCACTAGCATGTCTGCTGAGAAGCAGACCGACACCTTGGTGATGTTTATTGTCTTCCCTCCCTGAAAAGAGAAATTTAAGATTATTTTTAAAAATCTGACCTTTATCTGTCCACCTGGTCTCTTTCAAGTCGAGAATATTTAAATTATAATGGTGGAATTCTTGTGTGAGGACAAGGGAAAAAGCTCTGTGCAGTCCTCACATTACAACTACCTATGGAGAGAAAATGTTTAGTTGAATGTTGGATGATGGGTTAGTGGATGAACAGTCCCCTAATCACAGACATGAGCAAAGTTCTCCACCACTAAAGGCTGAAGCTATCTGCAGTGGAAGACTTCCTGCAATGTAAAAATTTACAATGCCAGTAGAAGCAAAGAGTTCAGTTGCCTGCGATGACCTCTGCTCAGGATTATCCACCAGCTGATAAACATATCCTGTGAATCTATTCACTTGGGGCTGTCAACCCACAAACAAACAGAAAACACAGTGGCAGATTTTCCCTCCACAGAAGCCCTCCATTGTAGCAAATTCAGGATCCATAACCAAGCTCAGATCAAGCTTATATCAGTCCAGTCCAGTAGGTTTATATGGTCAGCAGCAGGACTGTGTGGTTGACTACTCCTCAGTAGGGTAGGAAAAAAAGAAAAGTAGCCAGAGTTGTCTGAGAAGGTGGGGTCAGACATTAGGTGTTAAGTCTGGCTGGTTGTTTGCATTATCACAGGTGATTGGTGCATAGCTCTCCTTCCAGTGACTACCTAGAGAAAATTTTAATAATTCTTGACTAGGGTTAGTTATGGTAGTGAAACTTGGACACTTTGTAAACAAGATAACAGGAAACTAGATGCTTTTGATTCTAGATGCTTACGCAGTATCTTGGACATTAGGTGGTTCAACTTTGTAACTAATGATGAGGTTAGGCAAAGGAGTTTGCAACCTCCTTTAAACAGCATATTGTGCAGAGAGAGACTCCGTTGGTTTGGCCATGTTGCCCGTATGAATAATTATAGATTGGTGAATAGGGTTATGAACAGTGTGCCTAAAGGCCTCAGAAAGAAGGGGAGACCTAGGATGTGGTGGGCAGACAATGTCAAACAGGACCTTGTTAAAATTGGTGTGCAGTGGCCAGATGCAGTAGATGTAGCTGAGGATAGACTTGCTTGGAGAACTAAATTGCATGGTCTGGTTGGACCTCCGTAGCCCAAGGCTGCTTGAGGTTGTTGATGATGATGATGAGTGAATTTGAACAAAAAACTTCTGTTTTAAAAATATTTTTCGAATTTCCCTGTAATTATTACTCAGTATAATAAATAGAAACGCCAGTGTACGAAACAAATCAAGCTACAAATGTATGAAAAATCTCGCTTCACTGCTACTGCTTTTGGCATTGGATTACACACTGGATATCTAAGTTTGTATCCTCAGCAGGCAGAAATTAATAGAGACAGATGTGACAGCAGCAGCTGCTTTTTCGCTCTCTAACACTCCAGAGTTCTGCTACAGAGGTACAGCGCATGCTCCAGAACTAGCTTGAAACCACCAATCAATGTTCAGCTGCAAACTAATTGTACTCAATAAACACAATTAGTTTGATGGACTACTATGAAGAAAATATCATCAAAAGTAAGTTGGTTTTTTGATACATTTTATCATGGGATTTCTTGTGTGTGTTGCTTAGATTGTATAATTTAAACTGGGAGAAATTAGTATTGCCAAATCCCAGTTGTGTGTCTGTTTAATATATATGTCATAAGCATCCTTGGAAATTGTTGTTTCGATTTCTCTGAGGTAATTCTTATAGCATGTTTACTGAGGAAGGTGAGCAAGCATATAGTGATATTTTTTTAATTCTTGAAATTTCTAGTAATTCCTTGTAATTCTCTAGACGCCTGATGGAAGGACATTTGCCTATTAATGCATAAACATTCTAAGGTGAATGAACCATTCACATTCTCATCACACCGTCAGAAAGATGACATTTGCTGAAGTATTTCTAACTTGCTTGAATGGCTGTTACTGCTCATTTTTGAAATAATAACTAATTAACATATTCCAATGCTTATATGCACATAATAGAAAGAGTATATAAAACAAAAGTTATCAGTGGAAAAACTTATAGCAATTACTAATAGTATAATCCAAAGACTATAGTTATAACAGTAAAATGTGAAAGTTCTTACAATACATTTCACTGATTTCTTTAAAAGTGAAGGCATTGCAATTGCAATATCTTGCGGTAATAGAAAAAGTTAATGTATGAGAAGATTATTACTAATGTATTTAAGAACATTTTTTTTATTGTATATGATCATAAAGTAGTTTTAGTGTAATAAGCTTTCTATGGAGTACAGTGGTGTACCCAGAATCTTCCAATGGAAAGGTTTGACATGTTCAGTGTCATTGGGGGAGGTGGGGGGTGATGTTCCTAAGTAAGATTGTGAAGGACTACCTTGGAAAATTGTTAATTATAGTCCTCAAGAGAGGTGCCATTGATGAGACCCTTGGGTACGTCACTGATGAGACAAAATGTTCATGATTTTTAATTATTTGTTGTTCAATTTAATCCTTTCACGTCCTATATTTTGTTTCTGTTTTAAAACACTGATGTACTTCTAATGCAATATAATTAATTAATGAAATGACTTCATTAATGAAATAACTCATCAGAGTTAACTCGACAGATATTCAAATCAATCAGCAGACACTTTTACGTCTATTGGGCAATATAAGTGCCGCTTGTGGCTGGAAATATTGTCGGCAAAAGCGCCAACGGGAAACATAGAAGGAATGTTCATAGCGCTAGTTAGAGGAAATCTTGATCGACGGCCGGTAGCTCAGTGGTCCAGAGCACCTGACATGTTATCAGGAGGTCGTGGGTTCGTATCCCACCCGGCTCAAGACAATTTTTCCTCAAAAACTAAAATCGACGTAAAAGTGGCTGCTGATTGACTTCTAATATAGAACTAATTTAAACCTTTTATGTATTTTGTGTTATTAACTTAGGATACACATGTCTGATATTTAATTCATGTATTTAACTTTAAATATTACATATAGCATTAAGTTGCGCCCTTAAATGCCGATAAGTTTTTCCAATGAAAAGTAAAGATTCTTTAAATGTTTTGCTTAAAGAACCAAATGAAGTTAAATAGGTTCATTCAAAAATATGCAATTGCATGTATTAAAAAAGTTGTGAAGGTGGTGGAGAAAATAAATTCTGGAAATTTAAAGGTCAAAAGTTATATATATATATACACTGTATATATTAAAATATTTGAGAAAGAACACAGGTAGTGTTTTCACTCAAATTTGTTAACAGCAGGGTCTCTTCAATTATATCAACATTCAATTACTGTTAGTTCTTGCATACAAAATGTGTCGTGCTCTACCTTTGGTGACGTCAAAACTGAAAATGATTGTCAGATCGTTAAGTTTATGAAGAAACATTTGCTTTTAAGGTAACATATTTATCAGTTCTCACTAATTTCTGTTTGCAAACATGTTTTGCAATGTGATAAATATCCCCTCAAGCAGCTGCTTTCCACAGAGATCTTACAGGAACCTGTCAATTTGTATGCCATTGTAGAAGGTCTGTGAGAATAGTGGGACCTCAACTGAAAATGCAAACATGTGGCTTAAACCCAGGTCCCTTTGATCAATAACCAAGCATGTTAATCACTTGGCCATGGGACAGCAATATGATTTAATTACTTGCATTTTATTAATGCATAAATATGATTTAGGGTCTAGAGTGCAGCTTCCTTTTCTTTTGAAACAAGCCTTTTTATGCCAATGTTTTCCAGAAATGCATCGCTGAGCATAAATTAAATACCTTGTAATGTATTGAAAATTCAACCCTGTTACTATGGTAGAATCCCATGTTTGAATTTGCAACTACTGTAAATTTTAATGCAAGTTTTAAATAAAAATTGATATATAAAGGTTCAATATATCAGAGTGGCAGGGATGATCGAGGCAATATAAAAAACTTTCATGTTTCAAAAACTTTTATGTAGAATGAAATTGCACATTTTTATCAGGATTTCACATTGAATTCCCAACAGGAATTTTACTATTATGATTTTGAATAAAAGTATGTTGTAGTTTGGAAGAAAAATTGTAAATGGGATGGTCATTTGTAGAGCATAGGGAACAGAGTTTATGTTGAGCCCAGATCTAAAAATAAATGGAGGAAGGGGGAAAGTGAAGGCAAAATGGGGAGGCAAGAGACTGGAATTCTAATGCATGTACATTTTCATCTTAGTTAGAGGTTTTTAAAAAATTTCTTGAAAACTGCATGACATATTCATAAGTTTAATAATTTTTGCATCCATTACCTATTACTAGTATTTTTGAACGGACACACAGCCCCTTGCTCCCTCCTCCTGGATATGGCCCTGGCACCTATTATCTTAATTTCAAATTTTAGCTTACATACAAACCCCTAACATACAACCCTTACATACAAACCCTTACATACAAAACCCTAAAATATTTCCCGAAGACCAAGAAATATATTCTGTGTAGAATGAAAACTGCAGAAAACAAATTATGACAAGTGGGTGAAAATGTAACTTGACTATTAATCCATATATGTAATTATACTATTAATTTGATTTTTTATTCAAACTCAAAATATTTTGACTTTATTATTGTTTCCTACAATAATTTTGTTTAACCTTTGTCGTATAAGATGATTTTTCAGAATAGTTCAATGTACAAGTAATTCCCATTTACCGCAGGAGGTGTGTTCTGGGGAGAACCACCTTAAATGAGGAAATTTTTATTTGCTTGTTTTTTTGCATTATCTTATTGCTCATTTTGATATTTTTCGTGTATTATTATAATGGATGTTTTTTTTTTCAGCAAAAATTATTATAATTCACAATTTATATTAAAAATGAATAATTGTATGAAATGTGTTCAATGACAGAGAATTTTTAAATTATTTTAAATTAATTTTTGAGCAAGAAGGTTTTTTAATTGTATACATAGTTTCCTGCACATGAATGACTGGACCCAGAGTTTCTCAGCAGAACATTGCCCAAAGCATTACACTTCCTCCACCAGCTTGTTTTTGCTCCACGGAGCATCCTGGTGCCAACACTTCCCCAGGTGAACAATGCACATAATACCCGGCCATCCACATGGTGTAACAGGAAACGAGATTCATCAGACCAGATGACCTTCATCCAATCATTCAAGGTCCAGATTGATGCTCACATGCCCATTGTAGGTGCTTTCGACAGTGAACCAAGATTAGCATGGCCACTCACAGCAGCTTGTGGCTACGCAGTCCCGTCACCAGCATTCTAATTATGGGTGAATTGCACCACAGTATTTCTTCTGTTGACTCATACTGTATGGGATAGCCTTCACTCATCTCTAGCATCAGATTTAGATTTCTAAAGGTGTCTTGTGGTATCTGGTACCAACAGATCCTTTAACTCTTGTAAGTTACTTGGTTGAGTCACTGGAGATCAGATAGGTTGTTCCAACATAAGCCACAAGATGCTCAATTGGATTGATGTCTGGGGAATTTGGACTGACTGGTGGTCAGTCCATGCCTTGCCAGCGGTTCATGGTTTCTTGGACCACTTTTTGAAGGTACTAACCAGGGCTGACCATGAACATCCCACAAGCCTTGCTGTCTCGGAAATGCTCTGACCCAGTCATCTGGCCATTACAATTTGGCCTTTGTCAAACTCACTTAGTCTGCTATCTTTCCCGCCTGAAGAACAAGAATAACACTGATTAACAGAGCTCAGTATCAGGTGTTATTTATACCATTTCATGACCTTCACACGTGCCGTCATTTACCTGCAGTTGCTTCGATTTGCATAAAGATGTGCTGGTCATAAACTTTTGGCTCTTCGGTGTATGATCCATTAGTTAATCACACAATTCATTTCTTAATAAGGAAACAATTTAGCGTGATTTGCTTATCTCCATTTTGTGCATAATATTTGCAACATTTTGTATTAGAAAAATAACTGGTGATGATAATATTGTAAGCAATTAATTGTGTGTGTTTGTGGTGTTCTTACTGAGATAAGATATTTACAAATGGAATCACACAAAATGAGAAGCACAAAATTATGATAGTAACATCTGTAAAAATTGTATATTCTGGTAAATTAAATATTCATTTGCATGCCATAACAAATAGGTGAACCTTAACACAAAATATTTACGAATATTTATCTATGTATAAGATTTTTAAAATAAATTTTTCTAAAAAAAGGGAAAAGAAACCAAGTTATAGCCAATTCACTTTAAGTGGGTGTTACCTGTATTAATATACTGTACAGGGCTGATTTAAGTGTGATTAAAATTAATAACTTTTCATCAGATCCATTAATTGTTAAATGTCCATACCCCAAAAAATACACTGCAACCAAATAATCTTAAGTTTCTCACTTAGGTGGTCAGTTTTGATGCTCACAGAAAGTTCTGTGAGCAATAGATAGTCTGTGATCTGCAAACCAGAAGTCATCAAAATACCCTTAGTACTTCCACTTAGCAGGAATAGAAAACATCCGTTTCTTTAACATAAAGGTTCTTTAACTAGAATTTTCTGGGGGAAAAAATTAAAAGTGATGAAATATTTATGAAAAATACGAATTTTTTTAATGAAAAATTTTTGTGCTTTTTGAAACTTTTTGAAAAATTTTTGTGCTCAAAACCAATATGCGACCTAGATTTTCTATTATATATATATTATTTATATATTATTATATATTATTTCAATATATTCCCCAGTTTGATGATATAAAAATATGGTAAGCCTATATACTAGGAACATTCAGAAAGTAAAGAGCGTTTAGTTATAAAAGCTTATATACTTTTAAATTTTTCAATATTTTATTTAGAATTTTTAACTCATAACTTAGCCTATTTTTCTACATAGTCACCCTAGACATTTAGGCATTGTCATATCTTGGGATAAGTTTAAGTATCCCCTCCTCATAGAACTCTGCCACCTGTTCTTTCAGCCAGTCCATATCAGCCTTCTTTAGCACATCATCATCATCATCAAAATGTTGTCCACCAAGGAACTGCTTTAAATTGTGGAACAAGTGGTAGTCCGATAGCACCAGGTCCAGACTGTAAGGTGGATGCTCAAAAACTTCCCAGTTAAACTTGTCAAGTAACTCCTTTGTCTTCCAGGCAGTGTTCAGATGTGCGTGATGAGAGAGGGGCACCCTGACCGTTCCTCGTCATGGAAGTTTGTTCTCCCGTTTTTAAACATTATGCACCACTTTCTGACACTGGATTCATTCATAACACCTTCTCCATACACTTGAACAAGTTTCCAGTGAATGTTAATAGGCCTGGTCTATTAACATACACAGAATGGAAACACACACAGATAGAAATATTTACTTAAAAGCTATAGAATTACCCGAACTCAGTGATTTGGAAATATCAAGTACTGGAACGGTGTTCTGTTCCAATTCTTATTTGGAAAAGTCAAAGAATGTCATTTTGGTTCAATGATTTGAAATAGTAAGTGACATAATGGAGTTTCATTTTAATGATTTCAAAACATAAGTATCATAAAGGTGTTTCCAATTCAATTATTTGGAAATATAAGTACCAAAATAGTGTTCTGGTTCAATGATTTGGAAACAGAAGTACTGAAACAGCTTTCTGACTGAATTTGGTAATTCTTTGAAAATTGCTTCCCCTATTCAAAAAGTCATGCTTCGTCACTGCATTCATCAGTTACCACACACAATATCTGTATATAGTCTGGTCATATTTACACAGCTGAAAACTAAAACAGCTCAATAAATTCTAGACCAAATCTTTTTACTTAGATTCTTGAGAATCCTTTAGAGCTTTAAAAACCTCTGGTTGATTGCTTCTTAGATTTCAAAAGACTTGATCCTGTTGATCATGATAATTTGTGGTTGATTGTGAGACCATATGGCATTTACGATAAATTATTTAACATGTGATAGATCTATATAATAACATTTAGTCCCATGTGAGAGTTGGTAAAGCTTGCAATGATTGTTTTAACATTATTACTAGAGTTTGCCAAGACTGCATTTTAGTTCATTTTCGTTTTAATTTAATTATTGATTTGCTATTAGGAATTCATTACAAGGGAAAGACTAGGACCGTAGATGGTCTGGAGCAGGCCTATCAACTTATGACTCATTATTTGCAATAAAACTCATGGCTCATGAAACATGGCCATTGCAAAAGACTTCGTGGCTCATGAAATAGATCATCATTATACTGATTCTGGCTCATTCCAAATATTTTGGCCAAACATTTTTTAGGAATATAACTAAAGATTTTCCAATCCATAAGTTCTCATTAAAAATGTAGTTTTGTTTTTATTTTTTTTAATATAAAATATTTTTTTAATTCATTGCTCATGAGAAAGATACAGTTTTGTTTTTAAGTATGGAATTTTTGCTGCTGCTCTTTAAGAATATATGTAGGTAATTAAAAAAAGGTAAAAGGCAATATATGTGTAAAACTAACACCTCACATCAGAACACACTCCCAGAGCCATCATTCATGCATTGTTAAACAAGTCTACATGTGTTTTGTTAGTTGCCTGCACTAAGTTTTTTATACAATTGAGGTGTAATCATGGTGACTCCACTGTCCAATTGCATTGTTAGAGAACAACATGCTATAATCAGATTTTTGTGGTCAGAAGTGGTCAAACCCTCTCAGATTCAGAGAAAAGGTTAGCACGATATGGCGAAAATTGTACTGATAAAAGAAAGGCATACAAATGGGTGGAAATGTTTAGAAGTGATAAAACAAGTGTGGTTCATGAAGACCATTGAGGCCAATCAACAATAGTAATCAGTTATGATCAAGTTAATGCTCTCATTCAAGGAAACCAATGGATTACTGTTTCTTTATTGCCAGAAGGTTAGATATCAGCTACACTATTCATGTTTGATCATACACAACACCCCCAAATAAGGCAAAATTTGCACAAGGGGAGTCCTCAAATGTCTCAAAAATGAGCATAAGTGGAAGCACTTGGAGAATTGTACACAATTTTTGCACAATGAAGGAGAGTCCTTCCCATGAAGAATTGTTATGGGAGACAAAACTTGGTACATCACTACAAGCCTGAAAACAAGGAACGAAACATGGCATGGAAAACCCACATCATTACCAACAACCAAAAAAATCAAAAGTGTGCATTCTAGCAAAGTCACTGATATTGTTTTGGGGTTGAAATGGGCTTATTCCTGAACATTTTCAGAACTGCTAGAAATGCAAGATACTGTGCCATATTGGAAGAGAAACATGCCTGCTATTTGCAATAAACACAGAGGTTTGCTGTTCAAAGGTGTTCTGTTGCATTGAGACAATGCTTGATCTCATTCAGCTGCTGAAACTATTGAAATGATTCAAAAACTCTGTTTTGAACTCTCCTTTACCCATCATACAGTCCATACTTTGCCCCTTCTGTCACCTTTTTGACCCTCTGGAAAAAGAATTATGTGGAGATTGGTTTTCAAATGATGATGAAGTCAGAAAAGCAGTGCAGTAGTGGCTTCACTAACAACAGAAAACATTTTTCTTAAACAGCATTAAGAAGCTTGTGGACCATTGTCAGAAGTGTTTGGAGAAGCAAGGGGACTACATTGAAAAATAGTGCTAAAAGGTTTGGATATTTTCCTTTTGATTTAATTTAAAAAAAAATGCCTTTACCCATTGATTGACCTTTGTAATGTTTTTTCTGGTGGCCTTCACTAAGTATGGGTTGGCAACTCCTGGTGTAGTGATATGAAAATATCTGACTTAGATTATGCTGATGATTTAGATCTTGTAGCAAATGATGTTTGATGAAAGCAACATATGTATTCAGTTTACCAACCATTCTCCCCCTCCCCCCTCAAAAGGTGAGGGGTTATGTAAACTTTTGCTGAGGGTAAGGAGTTATATCTCAAGTGAAAGTTTTTGATGTAGTTAATATTATGGGCTACTTAAAATTATGCCCTCCATTTTTCTGAACCAACTCCAAAATGGGAGAGAGAAATTTCATGAGGTTCAGTTGCTATGATTTGCATAACAAATTAAAGCTTGTGATGTAAGGAGTATTGTTTACTCTATACAGTGTAATTCAAAAGTCTGGGCTAGTTTGTAAAAAGAAGTAAAAATTAGAATGCAAACATATATTTATATTTAGAATAAAATAGTAGTTATGTTGTGATGGTTCACCCATTCACTTTAACTTTTCCTTAACCAGTTTTACTTTATATACATTTCATTTATTATTTTGGGGATTATTCTTCAGTTGGATCATAATTTTTTCTCATCCAGACCTCTAAAGGGATTGTGCATGCGTAACTCCGACTTTTGATTGATAGTCGTTAATGCGCGCGTAAGGATATGCCACTCTTGTGGAGATGATAGAATAGTTGAGATGTTTTGATATGAGCTTTTAGTTGCTCAGAATATTGTATTCATCAGTTTATTTGGTGAGTCTTGATTTTTTGCAAAATAAACTTTGTTTTATGAATAATTTTGACTTTTCTGTGTTTTCTCTTGTGGAATGATAATTGATTTTGATTAGATTTAACTTAAATAATTTGACGTTGAGATCTTTTTGAATATTAAATTCTTTGTGACTAAGTAATGCCTATATACTTAATGAACCCTTATTTAACTTTATTTGGCAAGATTAATTGCCTGGCACCCTGTGTTATCTGGAAAGTTGCCTGGCACCCTGTGTTATCTGGAAAGTGTAGTTTAATTTGGATCAGTTAAAAGATCCAAAGTGAAGAAGTTTAGCATACTTAAGGAGCATTAGAATGCAAAACAGTGAAGACAACACATCAATATTACTTTATGCAAATAAATGACTGAGCTGCAATCATCCTTGCTTTGCTATTTGTCATAATCCAGTCTGCAGCTGCAGAAGATGTGTTAGCATATCATATGCTTGATGTGTGTATTATGTTGTTTTCAGAAGAGATTTACATGAAAATTATTTATGCTGAGTATGGTTGTAATTTAATGGCCATAAGTGAAGGTGCAAATTATTATATAATGCATTATTAGTAAAAATTATTTTAAAAAATTATATATAAATGTGTTATTAGTAAGAAAAAACATTCAAAGAAACAGGAAGCACGAACAATCAACCAAAATATTGTTGCCCTATTTTGGCACCAGAAGAGTTTTCTATTTTCACTTGTGGTACATCCGTAATTGTAAATTTGAAGAAGTTAATTCTTGCTGGCACAGGAGTGTAACATCAATCAAAACTCTGGTGCATAACATTCTAAAGAAACCAGGGCCACTGGGCTACAGAAACCAGGGCTACAAGTCAACCAGGGCTACAGAAGATCCAACCAGTTGTGCAATTTAGTTCTCCAAGCATATCTGTCCTGAGCTACATCTGCTGCATCTGGCCACTGCACACTAATTCTAACAAGGTTGTCTGCTCACCACATCCTAGGTCTTTTTCAGGCCTTTAGGCACGCTGTTCATAACCCTATTTGCTAATCTACAGGGTGATTCGGAATTCATCATCAATATTTAGTGGGGAGGAAGGGAATAAGAAAAGAAAGAGATTTCACATAGGAAAGTATGGGGGCAGACGAACGCATGGTAGTGTAGAGGGCGCTGTGTGTACACACCTCTCATACAGAAGCACAGCTGTTTGACGCGTGCAGTCAGTTGGCATTCGACAAGGTGAATTTGCAGAAGTAACATGAACCGGTATACGTGGAATGAATGTGCAGATATGCATGTAACTTACGGTGCGGCAGGAGAAAGATGTCTTCGAGCCAGGCAATTGTATGCAGCGCGCTTCCCAAACCGCCGTGTGCCACAGCATCAAATGTTTTCACGTATTCATCGCCAACTGCGTGAAACAGGATCGTTTGCTGCTAGTAATGTTAATCGAGGGAGGTGCAGATCGGCACGGACAGTAGCAGTAGAGGAAGCTGTCCTACAGGAAATCGAGGAACAACCTGGTGCTAGCACACGAGGTATGGCTAGGCAGTTTGGAATTTCGCAAGCAACAGCGTGGCGGATATTACACGATGAAGGGTTACATCCGTTTCATCTGCAAAGAGTGCAATTATTGGCAGCAGACGACCATCCCAAGCGTGTTATTTTTTGTCAGTGGTTCATGCAGAGAACAGCCATTGATCCCAATTTCCCAACGTATGTTCTTTTCACCGATGAGGCGTTGTTCACTCGAGAGGGTATCTTCAACACACACAATTGGCATGTGTGGGCTCATCAGAACCCACACGGTACAAGACCTGGAGCTGCGCAACAACGTTTTGCTGTCAATGTGTGGACTGGGATTGTCGGTGACTGTTTGTTGGGCCCGTATTTACTACCATCCCGTTTGGACGGTGCCAAGTACCTAACATTTCTTCAGACTGTGTTACCGGATCTTCTGAACGAGGTTCCTGATGGTAGCTCCGGCGAATGTGGTTCCAGCATGACGGCGCTCCTGCACATTTCGCAAATGCTGTGCGTGCTTACCTATGCAGACAGTTTGGTGGTCAATGGATTGGCCGCGGTGGACCAGTTTCTTGGCCACTGCGTTCACCGGATTTATCTCCAATCGATTTCTTTGTATGGGGTGCTATGAAAAACATGGTGTACGAGACCCCTGTTGATAGTGCTATGGATCTTGTAGCACGCATATCAGTTGCTGCCTCAAACATCCGGGAAATGCCAGGCATCTTCCACAGGGTCCGACTGTCCATGCAACGCCGTTGTGAGTCATGCATTCTAGCACATGGTCGGCAGTTCGAGCACCTCTTGTAAGTCTGTACAACCAATGCAAAGAAATGTTACATGTAAGATAATAAATGTTTTTTCCTTACCACTTCCTTCTTATGTGTTCTTTCCATCATTGAACTGGGGTCATTTTGCCCTACTACATGGCATATGCGCCCATGCTTTCCTATGTGAAATCTCCTTCGTTTCTTATTGCCTACCTCCCCACCAAATATTGATGATGAATTCTGAATCACCCTGTATAATTATCCATACGGGCAACATGGCCAAACCAATGAAGTCGCCATCTGTTCAATGTGCTGCTCAGAGGAGGTTGCCGACTCCTTTGTCTAACCTCATCATTGCTTACAAAGTTGAACCATCTAATGCCCAAGATACTGTGTAAACATCAGGTTTCCTGTTATCTTGTTTAAAAAGGGTCCAAGTTTAATTACCATACCTAACTCTAGAAAGAATCAAACTATTGCACAGTCTTATTTTAGCCTTTAGGTGTAGACCCAATTTTGTTTTTACACGGTAGATAGGTACCCGAAAAAAAATCTTGTAAAAAAAAAAATACAATGCATATGAAAAAATAGAATATAGTTTCCAGATGTGAAAACCCAATACAAATAATAATTTGTTTTGAAACAAACCATATCAAAATCTTTAATTAAATCTTTATTTAAGTTTTATTCATTTAAACACATCTTTTATAAACTTATAAAGATAATTATATGTACATATATAAAGTAAATTATCTTTCATAAAGAAAATAATATGTCACTATTTCAAGAATACAAAAGTACAAAAAAAATGACTTACATTTGCTTATTAACTAAATTTTATTCATTGTCACTTTCTGACAATAGACACATTTATTTGTGTAAGTCTGGAATTAAATCACTTTCATAGCTTGAAACATTTTGGCATTGTGTTCATACTCCAATGGTGAAATGCTGTCTGTGGCATGGGGAACCAAATTATCATTTGTTTCCAGTGATTCTGAAGTTTGATTAGTTTTGACAACAAACTCTAATCAATCGTTGAGACCCTGTTTTAACTAGATCTTTGTATAAGTCTTGATAACATGCTATACATGACTTCAGTTCATGTTTAAACTGCTCAGCTCTTTCAACAATGGGAACATGTGTAAGAAAATGATATAAATTACTAGCCATTTGAAGCCCTTTAATTAAACCTGCAGTGAGTGGAACCTCTTCATCACCATCACTTTTTCGTCAGGAGTCTCAAGGACAACTTCTATTATTTCATCTTCGCTAAGAGCTATGTCAACCAGCAATTCATCAATATCTGCAAATGATAAATCATTGAATCCTTCTTCCCAACTGCATGTGCTAAAGTGATGATATTAGAATATTCAATCGTATTTGGGAGTACAGGATCTTTGCTTTTTACACATTCTGGCCAAATAGCTTTCCAGCATGTGTTTAGAGTAGATGGTTTTAATTCTGATAACGTCAATCCAGAATGTCTGATACAATCTAAAATAGAAAATTTCTTCCACACATCAATAACTGTTATTGTTTTATCCTTATCTAGTTTATCCAAAATGTATTCCAATGTTCATCTTATGTAGTAAGTTTTAAATGTGACAATGCAGCTGGCTCATCTGCAGATGTAACTTCACCTTTTATCTTTGCATTATGAAACTCGTGTCTTTAAAGAAATCCTGCAAGCCAACCTGTACTTGCAGAAAATTCATAATTTTTGTTTAACTGAACTGATGTGGTTGGCTCCATTTCTTGTATCTGCTTATATATTCGTAATGTCATCTGTTTGATGGTATTTCCACCTAGAGGTATTCTTTTTTGGGAGTTATCTTCTATCCACATTACTAGTGAAAATGGTGGACTTTTCCATCTTCACTTTTACAATATCTCTCATGGATGATAACAACTTAGTGCTCAATTTTGTTCCAGAAAGCACAGATTTTCTAATAGTATCTACATTTTTCTTGATGGTTCTTGTGGTAGCTTCATTCAAACCAAAAATATTTACCTATGGATGTTGAACATTCTCCAGTTGCAAGATGATCTAAAATTTGAATCTTAGTATCCAGAGATAGCTTTCTTTTTCTGCTTTTGTGTAGTTGAATTATCCGACATCATGGTAAGGCTTATGAAAAATATTTGAATTGTAGTTGATAAATCCGTTGATGAAAAATTGTAAATTACCTATCAGCAAAATTTAATAAATTTATATTATGCACACAAAACTTCAAAAGACATTTTTTTTTTAATTTCTTCTATTAAACATCTAAACACTTCTAACTTTAAACATATAATGAGAGACCAAGACTAACGTATGTATTGAAAATAAAATTGAGGTGAATTCCCGGAACTCAGTGTTGCCACTTTATTTCGAATGAAGTAGGTTTTGTACAATATTTCCATGTGCATCTTTAGTGCATTTTCATAGTTAAAACTACTTGAAAAAATATGACCGTAAAAGTGGCATCTTTGTTATAAATGTAAATTCTAGGAATTTTTTCTTGAATAGGAATGCTTTTTCAGAATTAAATTCAAATGGAGGTTTTTAAAAAGGCACCATTTGAACCTTGCTAGATCAAAATAAATTGTGTAAAAAGAGAATTTAATTTTTTTCTAAACTGTGTTAAATCAAAATCATGTAAAAAAAAAAATCTGTGTAAAAACAGAATTGGGTGTATATGCCTATTTCTCCACACTCTCCATAAATTCTTATATTCTCCATAAATTTTGTGTGCAATAATTAAAAATCCCAGCAGCAATCCTTATTCATCTGTTAACCTCTTACTGCACATCACCAGTATTAGTTACATAGCTCCTAAGATAATTAAACTGAGACACCTGCTTAAGAGTGCAACCATTCATATCTGCTGAACCATATAGCCTACCTGGCCAATTTTGATCACTTTAGTTTTCTCTCTGTTTATAACCAAACTTGCTCTACTACCAGTCTTATCAACAGCTCGAATGAAAGAGTTCTTATCATGAACATCATTTGCCAGGGCAAAATCATCAGCATAATCTAAATCAGAAATTTTAGTATCTCCAGCCCATTTAAGTCCAAAATCTTTCCCTTGCAGTGAATTTCACATAACATTATCAATAACCAAAATAAAGAGAAAAGGAGACAAAATACACACCAGAAGCAATGCTAAACCAATTCTACAAGCCTTACAAACTCTCACACATGACTCAGTGTTATTATAGAGAGTTTTCATTATGTTAAACTAACTTGTCTGGTATGCCATATAATCTCACATTTAGCCATAAATTATGTCAAAAGCCTTTTTGATATCAACAAAGCTAGTAACCAAAAGTTTCTGAAACTCTAAATATTTCTCAATAAATAAGCCAGAGTGAAAATATCTAATCTACACATCCCCTACCACTTCTGAATCCACATTACTCATCATGCAATTTGCTATCAACCAGATTCTTAATTCTATTAAACACAATCATGCAAAAAAACCTTACCTGGAACAGAAAATAAGTTTATACCCCTATAGTTATCACAAGAGCTGTGATCACCTGTTTCGAAAATAGGGATGATGATAGCTCTGGTAAAATCTTTAGGAACCATGCCTTTATCATAAAAGATATTCAAAATTTCAGTCCTCCAAGTGGTAACCGAAACATTTCCAGCTCTAAGCATTTCAGTAGTAATTTCATTTACACCTGGGGATTTATGTAGTTTTAGTTTAGAAATAGCCAAAATAACATCAGACTGTGTTATAGGGCCAATATTAAAGCTAGTAGTGCATCTATCATCATGACAAGCAATGGCAGTAAAACTAACTACATTGTTCATAACATCACTGAAATGCTCAGCCCTTCTAGCCATGATAGAATCCTCACCTTCTATAACCTTGTTTATCTTCTAATCCCTATATGCCTATCTATTTTCTACCACACAAAACATTAATTATCTGATACAACTCTCTGATGTTGGGCTGTCTAATTGCTTCCTTGTCTTTGTCAGCCAAGCCAAAGATTCTTATCAGCAGCTAAATGATCCTTTACACATTATTATCACTGAAATAATCCTTCCTCCTCTCCATCTTTTTTTCCTAAAAGGGTACTATTAATTTCAAGAAAAGCCTGTTTTAAACAGTCCCATTCTTCCTCAACTTCAGTAGTAAGCAAACCATGACTGTTATAATGACTAAGTAACATATCATGTTAAGCTTCAGCTATAACTGGGTTGTCTCTCAGAGTTTCAGAATTAAAGGTAAAATTTTTAACCCTAGCACAACACTATTTAAGTTTAAGTTGCAAGACACTTTTAACAAGGTAATTGTCAGATCCAATTTCAGCTACCCTATATGATCTGGTATTCCTAACAGAACTAGCTCATTTGCTGTTAATATATAATCAATCTTCAACAAAGTTAACCTTGTGGGATATAATTGTGTGTGGGAAGGGAGGGCCTGTAGCCACAATCTCCACAGTTTACCTCATCTTCAGAGGGTGTTTTAAATGATGTTTAATGAGGTAGTTTCCTATATGGCAACCATAAACACTTTGTGAGCCATATAGGATAAAGAGAATGCAAACCATTATTGATCACACCTCGTCCAACAGAAAGTTACGTGCCCCAATCTTTTGGTTGTGTTGTTGTTTTACCTCTGAGCGCCACTTTTTTGCAAACCATGGGCTAAATGGCCAGGTCACATTGACCCCGAAGGCTCAAAGAAGGTTGGGGGAGGGGACCCACTGGAACAGCTGTTGGGAGACAGATGGTAGCCTCCCGTCAAGGCCATCCAGCGTGTTCTTTAACGTGCACAAGGTATGGCTCTCCCGCACACGGGGCCACTGCTTAACGTCCCATCCGACGGACGGTGGCCTTTCCAAGCCCATCGGTGTCCCCTACTGACCGTGGGCAGGGTGGGGAATTTTCCAATCTTTCGGAGTGTAGCTATTAAAACAGTGGGCATGTCCCTCTGTAGGGGCGGGGGTGGCTCAGTCAGTAGTGTGCCAGGCTCGTAATCTGCAGTTCCCAGGTTCAAGTACCAGCTGGGTCAGCGTTGAGATTTATCTCCGCAAAATTCTCCACCCTGCCCACGGTCAGTAGGGCACACCACTGGGCTTGGAAAGGCCGCTGTCTGTCGGATGGGATGTTAAGCCGTGGCCCCGTTTGCGGGAGAACACCTTGAATGGCCTTGACGGGACGTTAAAGAACACGCTGATCCGTGCACGTTAAAGAACACAGTGAATGGTCTTGACGGGAGGCTACCATCTGTCTCCCAACAGCTGTTCCAGTGGGTCCCCTCCCCCAACCTTCTCTGATCCTTCGGGGTCCATGTGATCTGACCATTTACCCCATGGTGTGCAAAAAGGTGCCGCTCAGAGGTAAAACAACCCAAATGTCCCTCTGTATGTGTTTGTATGTTCTAAAAGAATTTAGAACAAGCCTAATAGAGCTTCTAGGGCATCTCTGTCCTTTGTGTAGGAGAGCATTGTTTTCCCTTAAAAAAGTGACAGTGCATTTCAGTCCAGCATGGTAGGCATGAATCTAAAACCATCTATTTCGGTTTTGCATTATAAACACCATACTCTGTTAAGAACATACCCACGTACCATACCCAGATATGGTGCCGAAAGAGAATATTTAAATTATCTTGAATTGTTATTGCGCTTAAAGCATTTCAAGAATTGACCCAATTCAAATATTGATTAAAACATGAAGTAACAGTTGGGTCAATGATGCATAGTAGTAGTAAGATAATTGCCAGTTTCTTAAAGTATGACTCCATTTTAAACAGTGTTAATAGTCAGTATTCTACTATAAAATTTCTAGCAAACTATGCACTGTTAAAAATGTAAATTTTTTAATGTTTTGTTAAATTTTTTTCATTGTAGTACGTCTTTATGTATGACTGCTTTGAAAGGATACAAGAAGAAAGAAACTGGGATTTAAAAGGTATGAAATTAAACTCTGTAGTAACAATGTATAAAAAATGTTTTCTCAAAGATTGTTCCATTCATAAAAAATAATGTTTCTAATTTTTTTATTGTTCTCTTTTGAAATGCTAACCAGAGCGCAATCATAATATACCATTCCTCTGCATGGGAATTTTTTTTTCTGTGCTACTTTTTTGTGTTCCTACAGTTAATGTTCATTATGATTTGGCTGTATGTTAATAGCAGTGTGGGGTGGGGCTGGCTCACTCAGTGGCGCACTAGGCTCTTAATCTCCAGTTCCAAGGTATGTCCTAGCTGGGTCGGCATTGAGATTTGTATCTTTAAATTAATTTATCTCAATAATGCTGTTATTATGAAATAGCTTATGAGCAAGCCTTAATAACTCCTAGGAGTTTGCTATATATTACCATTTTGATAACTACATGTACGAGTTTAATATTACTCAAAGATGCTTTTACTTTATAGGAAATTCACAAGTTTTTGATGTTATGTTTTTAGCTCTGTGCTCTAATCAGTGGTATTATTGCCAAATGAAAATTTTTACACTTTTAAAAAAAAGAAACAAAAATATTAAATCAATTAAATAAACCTATATACTAAAAATGTTTTAGCCAACAAAACAGAACAAATAGTAATCATAAATAAATCAGAATATGACGATAAAATAAATGATTTGCTAAATAAGTTGAAATGTACCCCCTTAGAAAATAACCTGATACCTAATACAATTAAATGTTTAGAAGAGCTATAGAATGACCAATTCTTACCCACACAAGTAACAAAACCAGTACTCATGTACCCTATATCATCATCCTAGAGCAGCCAGAGGTCCAACCAGATCGTGCAATTTAGTTCTCCAAGCATATCTGTCCTGAGCTACTACTTATGCATCTGGCCACTGCACACCAATTCTAACAAGGTCCTGTTTGACATTGCCCATCGCATCCTAGGTCCCCCCCCCCCCTTTATAAGGATTTTAGGCACACTGTTTGTAACCCTATTTGCTAATCTATAATTATTCATATGGGGAACACCACCAAACTAACAGTCTCTCTCTGCACAATACGCTGCTGAAAGTAGGTTGCCAACTTCTTTGCCTAATCTCATCATTACTTAGAAAGTTGAACCACTTAATGCCCAAGATACTGCATAAATCAATAACCAAACTAAAGAGAAAAGGAGACAAAATACACCCTTGTCTAACTCCACTAGCAATGCTAAACCAATTGCTACAAGCCTTCCAAACTCTCACACATGACTCAGTGTTATTATAGAGAGCTTTCATTATGTTAAACTAACTTGTCTGGTATGCCATATGATCTCAAATTCAACCAAAAATTATGTCAAAAGCCTTTTTGATATCAACAAAGCTAGTAACCAAAGGTTTCTGAAATTCTAAACAATTCTCAAGAATGTGCCAGAGTGAAAATATCTGATCTATGCAACCTCTACCACTTCTGAATCCACATTGCTCATCATGCAATTGGCTATCAACCAGATTATTAATTCAATTAAGCACAATCATGCAAAGAACCTTACCTGGAGCAGAAATTAGTCTGATACTCCTATAGTTATAACAAGAACTGTGATCACTTTTTTGAAAATAGGGATAATAATAGCTCTGGTAAAATCCTTAGGAACCATGCCTTAATCATAAAAGATACTCAAAATTTCAGTCATCCAAGTCGTAGCTGAAACATTTCCAGCTCTAAACATTTCTGTAGTAATTTCATCTACACCTGGGGATTTATGAAGTTTAAGTTTAGAAATAGCCAAAATAACTTAAGATTGTGTTATAGGGCCAACATTAAAGCCACCAATGCATCTATCATCATTGCAAACAATGTGAGTAGAACTAACCACATTGTTTAGAACATCACTGAAATGCTCAGCCAACCTAGCCATGACAGAATCCTCACCTTCTATAACCTTACCTTGTTTATCCTTCAATCCCTGTATACTTGTCTGTTTTCTATCACATCATCATCCTCCAGCACCATTTGCTAAGGAGGTCCAACCAGACCGTGCAATTTATTTCTCCAAGCAAGTCTGTTCTGAGCTACATATGCTGCATCTGGCCACTGCACACCAATTCTAACAAGGTCCTGATTGACATTGTCTGCCCACTGCATCCTAGGTCTCCCCCTCTTTCTGAGGCCTTTAGGCACACTGTTCATAATCCTATTCGCCAACCTATAATTATTCATACGGCAACATGGCCAAACCAATGGAGTTTCACTCTGCACAATATGCTGCTTAAAGGAGATTGCAGACTCCTTTACCTAACCTCATCATTAGTTACAAAATTGAACCACCTAATGCCCAAGATACTGCATAAGCATCTAGAATAAAAAGTATCTAGTTTCCTGTTATTTATTTTACAAAGTGTTCAAGTTTTACTACCATAACTAACCCTAGGAAGAACCAAACTATTATACAGTCTAATTTAGTTTTTAGATGTATACGCCTATTTCTCCACACTCTCCATAGATTCTTAAAAGTTCTGGCAGCAATCCCTATTCGTCTGTTAATCTCATGCCTCACATCACTAGTATCTGTTATATAGCTCCCAAGGTAATTAAACTGTGACACCTGCTCAAGACTGCAACCATTCAGATGAACTGAATCACAACCTGCCTGACCAATTTTCATCACTTTAGTTTTCTCTCTGTTTATAACCAAACCTACTCTACTACCAGTCTCATCAACAGCTTGAATGAAAGAGTTCATCTCATCAACATCATTTGCCAAAAGGGCTAAATCATCAGCATAATCTAAATCAGAAATTTTCCCAGCCTAATCAGAAAATATCTCCAGCCCATTTAAGGCCAAAAGCTTTCCCTTGAAGTGAATTTTGCATAACACAATCAATAACCAAACTAAAGAGAAAAGGAGACAAAATGCACCCTTGTCGAACATCAGAAGTAATGCTAAACCAATTGCTACAAGCCTTACCAACTCTCAGTTGTATTAACTCTCAGTGTTATTATAGACAGCTTTCATTATGTTAACTAACTTGTCTGGTATACCATATGATCTGACAATCAACCACAAACTATGATGGTCAACAGAGTCAAAAGCCTTTTTGGAATCAACAAAGCTAGCAACCAAAAGTTTCTGAAACTCTAAAAATTTCTCAAGAATTTGCCTAAGTGAAAATATTTGATCCACACATCCCCTACCACTTCTGAATCCACATTGCTCATCACACAATTAGCTGTCAACCAGATTCTTAATTCTATTAAGCACAATCATGGAAAGAACTTTACCTGGAACAGAGAGTAGGCTGATACCTCTACAGTTATCACAAGAACTGCGATCACCTTTTTTGAAAATAGGGATAATAATAGTTCTGGTAAAATCCTTAGGAACCATGCTTTTATCATAAAAGATATTCAGAATTTCAGTCACCAAGTGGTAACCGAAATATTCCCAGCTCTAAGCATTTCTGTAGTAATTTCATCAAACCCTGGGGATTTACGAAGTTTAAGTTTAGAAATAGCCAAAATAACTTCAGATTGTGTTATAGGGCCAACATTAAAGCCACCAATGCATCTATCATCATTGCAAACAATGGGAGTAGAACTAACCACATTGTTTAGAACATCACTGAAATGCTGACCCCACCTAGTCATGACAGAATCCTTCCCTTCTATAACCTTACCTTGTTTATCCTTCAATCCTTGTATACCTGTCCGTTTTCTACCACACAAAACATTAACTATCTGGTACAGCTCTCTACTTTTGTGCTGTCTAACTACTTCCTCAGCTTTGTCAGCCAAACCATCAAGCCAAACATTCTTATCAGCAGCTAACTGATCCTTTACATGTTTATTAAGCTCTCTGTAATCCTTTCTATTAGGACCAGTAGGGTACTGATTAAGGACATTCCTGCAGTTCCTTCTTTCTGAAATAAGCTCAAGTGCCTTATCACTTAAATAATTCTGCTTCCTCTGCTCCTTTTTTCCTAAAAGAGTACTGTTAGTTTCCAAAAAAGCTTGTTTAAAATGGCCCCATCCTTCCTCAACTTCAGTATTAAGCAAACCATGACCGTCATAATGACTAAGTAACCTATCATGGTAAGCTTTGGCTATAACTGGGTTTTTCAGAGCTTCAGTATTAAAGGTAAATTTTTTAACCCTAGCACAACACTTTTTAAGTTTAAGTTGCAAGACACTTTTAACAAGGTAATTGTCAGATCCAATTTCAGCTCCCCTATATGACCTAGTATTCCTAACAGAACTAGCCCATTTGCTGTTAATTAATATGTAATCAATCATATTCTTATGCAGACCTTTGGATAAAACCCATGTGTACTTATGTATGTCGCAGTGTTTGTAATAAGTGTTAGTTATTCTGAAACCATTGAGTTTAGTTACCTGTAGGAAATGTTGCCCATTGCCATTGCAGCTACCAATACCAAAAGGCCCAATCACCCCTCTCCAAAGGTCAGAGTCAGTGAGTCAGCTTTGGCATTGAAGTCACCTAGAACAAGGGTAATATCTCCTTTCTTGAGAGAATTCAAAATATACTGAAGTTGTCAGTAAAACCTATCCTACTCATCCCCATCAGCATCCTCAGTGAGAGCATAACAACAGATAACATTCAAGTTTTAATGCTTGTCTGAAATTTAGATGTAAGAAACCTTTCAGTAATGCACTCATATCCTAGAAGAGCATCACTAGCATGTTAGCTGTGGAGCATGCCTATGCCTTGGAGATGCTTTTTATCTTACCTCTCTGAAAAGAGAAATTTAAGATTGTTTTTAAGATCTGATCCCTTTCAAGCCTAGGATATTAAGGTTATAATGGTGGCATTCTTGTGTGAGGACATCAAGAGAATAATCTATGGGCAGAATCTTCATATTCCAACTACCTATAGAGAGAAAATGGTTAGTGGAGTGTTTAAAGAAACTATGTTTATTTATTGAAAGAAGGAATATCAACAATATCAAACAGCCCCTTAATCACAGGAATGAGGCAAAGACCCATTCCCCCCACTATTAAAGGTTGAAGCCATATACACTGAAAGACTTCCTCCAATGTGGGATTTGACGATGCCCAAAGAAGCAAGAGTTCAGATTCCTGTGATGACCTCTGCTCTGGATTATCCACCAGCTTATAAAAGATATCATGTGAATCTATTCACTTGGGGCTGTCAACCCACAAACAACAGAAAATACAGTGGAAGATTTTCGTTCCACAGAAGCCCACCAGTGCAGAAAATTCAGGATCCATAATCACGCTCAGAGCCTTATTCCAGTCCGGTTAGTGTATGTGATTTGCACCAGGGCTCTGTGTGGTAGACCACTCGTCAGCAGGGTAGAAAAAAAAGAAAGGTAGCAATAGTTGTCCAGATCAGTAGGCCACACTGATCTGGCAGCCCCACACTTCCATTCTCTTCCACAAGTGAGTATCTCTTTTGAAAGGTACTAACAGCCTGCACCATGAGAAGGAAGGTCGAACATTAGGTGCTAGGCCTGGCTGGTTTTATGCATCATCACAGGGGATTGGTGTATAGTTCTCCTTCCAGTGACTACCTAGCTACCATTTACGGAGCTATACCTTATGGTACCCTGATTATTTGTGAAAATTAAACTATATTAACAGTCACTGATTCAGACCATTAGTAAGTAAAAGAAAATCCGCAACATATACCCCTCAGTGCGAGCTCCTGTAAGTGATGAGGGGACTACCCTGTTAAGGTTTTGCTGGTTCAGATACTTTCACAGTGTCCTAATTGCTCACCTGTGTGTTTGCCATGTGTGTATCTCTAGAAAGGAGGATCCTGGTAGTTGCTTGGGGGTTGGGGGGGGGCTGCTCATCTGCTCCCCTTTGCTCATGACTAGGAGGTCTAACCTTACCTTGTTTATCCTTCAATCCCTGTATGCCTGTCTGTTTTCTATCACACAAAACATTAACTATCTGGTACAGCTTTCCTTTCTTGGCTCTTTTGTGAGGACAATTTGTTTTGTCACTTTTTTTTTTGCTTTTCTCATTGTGAAGATCTAGTTAAGTCTCTCACATTTCTGTTTTCCTTTTCTTTATTTGTGATGACTTGGCTCACTGGCTGTGTGGGTATAGTGCCCATGCAAACCTGGCACCCATCTGCACAACCCCTTGTTGGGCTCTGTTGCAGGTGGGGTCCATGGGCACTGAACCACCAAAAAATATTCATGGAAATTCATCAGCCAATGCACAAAGAGGGCTCAACATGAGCCCCATCTCTGTGGCATTGTCATCTTTGTCTGTATCTTCATCCCCAAGATTCCTGATCATTCATTCTACAGGTGATCAGGGACACATCCCTCTTTTTTATAAGCAAAGGTTGGAGAGTCTTGCAGGAGTTCCGAAAATAGTCAATCACCTAAGATCCAGTGACATGCTGGTGGAAACTGCTTGCTCAAAACATTCTGAGCTACTGCTGTATGTGATAGCGATTGGTGGGGTGGCAGTCACCATCACACCTCACAAGTCTCTTAATCTCTCCCAGGTAATGATAGCAGTCTACTAGGTTTCATAATTCCATAATGGGAAGTTAGTACCCACCCCAGTACTAATCCTTACATTTAACATACCCCACCTGCCAACTTCCATCAAGGCAGGTTACCTTCACTACAAGGTATGGGTGTATATACCAAACCTTCTATGTTGTTTACAATACCAGAGGTACAGCTATGCCTGCAGAGCTTGCTAGGACAAACCCTCCTGTGCTTGTTGCAGCCAGGACCACCTTGACCCTGACTGCACGGCAGAAACAGCGAGCTGCATGAATTGTAGTGACAACCATCCAGCACCAGAAACTGTCCTAAGTGCTTAGAGGAAAAGAAGGTACAGTGGCTCAAGACAATCAATAGCATCTCTTAGAGGCAATAAAGCTTGCTGCACCCCTGGTAAGGTTTCCTATGCCAGTGCAGTGATCAGAAAGCCCATTGTTGGTGATCGCTTACGTGGCTGTTCAGACTGATATCAGCATTCCACTGTCTGAATATTTCTCACCTGCTGCCAAGTACCTCCTGATGCAGGTAAAACTATGGCATCAATGCTGTTTTCTTTTCCTGTGTCTGTGCCTTCTGCTTCCACCTCAGGAAGGCTGCTTCCTTCATTTCCACAGACAGCCAGACCTTTCAAACTGAAAGGCCCCCCCACCAGAGCCCAATAAAAAAAAAATTATCCTTTCCACATTTGGCAGCTTCAGATCTCTGTCCCTCAGATTGCTCTGAGGATATGGATAGTGACAACCCCCATTTTCTGAAACTGTCACTGGTGACAGTAAAAATAAGTCAAAAAATTGTCATCTGCCCATTTTAAGACTTTAAAGGAAGGATAAAAAAGCCCAGTACTAATTCTCTCCTTTTAAGAATCCTTTCCTGTTAAGAAAGGATAAAAAAAATATTATCCTTTCCACATATGGCAGCTTCAGATCTCTGTCCCTCAGATAACTCTTAGGATATAGATACTGACCACCCCCATTTTCTGCAGGTTTCTGCAGGCATTTTTACTGGTGACAGTAAAAATAAGTCAAAAATTGTCATCCGCCCATTTTAAGACTTAAGGCACAGTCTTACAATGGAGTTGTGTTTTCCAGAGAAATATTGACGACATCTAGGTCCTCCTAATGGCATACAAGCCAATTTGTGTGTACCTTCAGCAGATATACTTGCAGATGGCCACCAATCCCATGATCTGGCACTTTTCACCCATTCTCTGGGACCGGGTTGGGGATGGTCCAGCTTGTGGGTGTGTGACCATTCTCGTGAACTACCATTATCCATTCCAGGTCGTACTCCTCACCACCAACTTAGAGGTGGTTGCCATTCACTTCTTCATAGGATTTCCTTTGACTTCTGCTCCATCTACCTACTGCCCAGAAGTATCTTCTGGTAAGACCTTGATGACCTCGTTTTCACAGCTACCATCCCCCTTCTTCATCATGGGGGACTTTCATGGACAAATCCTCTGTGGGACAGTATTGACACCAATGGGAGGGATGGGGTCCTGTTGTTGTCAATACTGGAGGGGTGGGAATCTCGCTTTCCTTATTGAACACCAGTGTCAATACTTACTTTCATTTCCCGACCTGCACTTTCACTGCCATTGATCTTACCATTTGCTCTTCCTCGATCCTTCCACTCTTTGCATGTGAGGTCGAGGACAATCCATATGGAGTAATCATCTCCCCATGGTATGTTATAATCTCCCTTTGGTCCCTTCGTGTATCTCAGGTGGAGGCTTGACAGGAGTGGCTTCGAACTCCTTTCTGAGTTTGATGATCACTTGGTCAGCCAGGTGCCAATCAATGTTGCAGTGTTGGAGATGATGGACTTTATTGTTTATGCAGCTGCCTCAACTATTCCTCAGACTCTTAAAATAATTTAAAATTCTCTGTCATTGAACAATGAAATTTTTAAGTTTATTCTTCAAACTATTTGCATGTTAAAAGTTTTTAAGAGAAAACTGAAGCTTTTTGGAGCAAGGACAGTGCTTCATCTTCAATGAAGTGACACTATATGGTAACTTTAAGACTTTTAAGAGCGTTTTCCACATGTCGTGAAGGGTGATTCCAGTGTCCCTGTTGTAGGTAGGGGTGGATGGACGAAGTAATTATTTCAATAGCTCGCAGATTACGATTCCATAGTAAAGTGGATGCACATGCTAGCAGTATGGTGTGCTTCCAGTCTGTGGTTGCTGCATGTTATATTGCCAGCTCGGCGGCAGCAGTCATTATCATGTTTTGGCTGACATCTGTCTGATGTTCTGTGAACCTCTCCTGTAGAGAATGTATGGTTTTTCTGATATAGTAGACAGTGGAATTATCTGGCAAATATAGGGGAAAGTTATATATGCCCAATTTTTGAAGGTGGCCAAATTTGTTTCTGTCCTTTTTTATAATTTTGTTCATATTTGGTGCTAGACTGAAAACAGTTTTGATTTTTTGGTCTCTGAGTAATTTGCAGACTGATTTACACAGGACAGGAATGTAAGGTATAGATCCATCAAAGGTTGCTCGCTTGGAATTCATGATTAGGATGAAAGCTGAATCTCTTCTGTTGTTGTTTCTATAGTTATTGATTAGCTTTTCTATTGTGTTGGGTGGAAGCTATTGGGATGCAACAATGTATTGAATGTTTTGAATTTTTGTTTTGAGCAAATGCTCATTTGATGATATGAAGGTCCTATGGATGAGGGAATGTAAGGCTGCAGTTTTGTATGCCCATGGGGTGCATGAGTCTGCACACATGATATAGGGGACGTAGGTAGATTTTTGGTATATCAATGTTGTCAAGGTTCATTCATCATCTTTTTGGATAAAACTTCTAAATAGATGATGACACTGCTATTTTTCTCCTTCATAAAATGTATTATAGGAGAAATATTGTTGGCTGTATTAATGAGGTATGTTAATTGCTCATTGCTGCTATTCCAAATTAAAAATATATTGGCAACATAGCAATACTAGAAGATGGGTGAAATTGCTATCAAGTAGAATAATTTTGTTTTGAGGTCTTGAAGGACAGTCTCTGGTAGGGATGACAGAAAAGAGTGAGCCCATGGGGGCCCCTGAGATTGATCCAGTCTCTAAATTTTGTTGCCAAACAAGAAATAATTGTTTTCAGTGGCTAGTTTTAGAGCTTCATGAATGGCATTTATTTCAGGGAGGGAAAAATTTTGTGCTTCAATAATTTTTGTCCAAAATAACATAACAGCATCAAAAACTGGAGTGGATGGGAATAAGGAGACTACATCAAGTGTAACTAATTTGCTGTTGGGTGGAATGGATAGATCCTTGAGTCTGTTGAGAAATTTTGCTGTAGATTTTATGGAAAATGGGTGATTACAAATGAAGCTAGATAAAAATTTGGACAGATTCTTTTCTAGAAAGAATGTTGGGGATGAACTAATTTCCTTTGTGCACTTTGTACTGGGCTAACATTTGCAGTGCATGACAGTTGACTGGCACTCACTCTTCTTGAGGTGCCTGGGAAGCCACCAGTTGTTTTTTGCTCTACAAACCTTGTTTTTGATGCTAGTGGTGAGGGCAGCATTTAGACTAGTACAATTGGAGCTATTTATAAAGTCCAAAACTCTGGCATCATAGTCATTTTTGTTCATGACAACAAATTGACATGTTTTGTTAGCTAATGTGATAACAATGTCATAGGTGTTTTTAACGTTTTTAAGGCCTGAAAATACTCATATGAGAAATTTCTTTCTTAATAGGGGGGAGGAGAGACTCCTTGGGAGTTTGTGAATTTGAAGAAGACTTTCAGTCTCATAGTGTTTATTTTATGCTCTTCAAGATATCTGTGCACATTATTGATGATATTTTCAATTTCAGCGATAATCTTGTCTAATTTTCTATGGAATGGGCTGAATTTTTGAGCCATGTTTCAGAGCACCATATAGTGTCACTTCACTGAAAGCGGGATGCTGTCTTTGCTCTCAAAAGCTTCTGAGTTTTCTCCTAAGAACTTTTAACATGCAAATAATTTGAAGGATAAGCTTAAAATTTTTATTGCTCAATGACAGAGAATTTTAAGTTATTTTAATTAATTTCTGATCAAGAAGGTCTTTTTAATAGTGTGTTTCTCAGACCTCGACCCAGTTTCGAAAACTGTGGTGGAATCCCAACTTCCTCATAGCTCACAAGGCTCAGAACAAGGCTTGGGGAGTGTTTCAGAGATACTCAACATCCTCCACCCTTGAAGCTTTCAAACACACCAGGGCAAAAGCTCATTTCATCCAGTGCCAGAGAAAGATGGGATCTTGGATCAAATATGTCTTTTATCACCTGCAGACCAGTTCTAAGGTCATGTGGGATAAAGTCTGAAACATGGGTAGAAAATGCACGTCCCACTCATTATCAGTCCTGAAGCACAATGGACAGGCAATTTCTGATCCTCAAGCAATTTTGAACACTTTAGGGGAATTTTTTTCCTCCATCTCTTCCACATCTTATTACCCTGAGTTTCTGGTCCTGAAGAGCAAGGCCAAATGCTCTCCGCTGTCTTTCCACTCAAATGGCCTGGAGCCTTAGACCATTCACAATGGAGGAGCTTTGCCTTGCTCCTCACACTTCTTGTGCATTTGCATTTGGGCCAATGTCCATTATGCCATGCTCCAACATCTCTCACCATCAAGTAAGAATGGGCTGCTCTGACTCTTCTATTGTATTTTCCTCAAGGAGCAGTTTCAGGACTCCTGGTGGAGGCCATCGTCTTGGCCTTCTCCAAGACAGAAAAGGATCCCAAGATTCCTTCAAATTATCATCCTGTTGTGTTGACAAGCTGCATTTGCAAAATGTTGGAAGGAATGGTAAGTGACTGACTGGTCTGGCATTTGGAACACCACGGCCTTCTTTCCAATGCCCAGTGTGGCTTTCACAGACAACAGTCTACCTTAGACCACCTGATCACCCTTGAATCGGGAATCAGGAATGATTTTAATGTAGAGAATACCTGATGTCAATTTTTTTCTACATTGAAAAAGCGTATGATACAGCATGGAGATTCAGCATTCTTCGTGATCTCTATGCCTTTGGCCTCAGAAGCCTCAGGCCGATCTTCATTTCCAACTTTTTTATCTTGTTCTTTTTTTGTTCATGTTTGCAACACGCTTTTGCAGCCTTTCCCTTAAGACCAGGAGGTGCCACAAGGCAGCGTGTTGAGTGTTATGCTTTTTGCTGTCAAGATAAATTCCATTATATGACAACTTCTTCCAACTGTAGGCAATTCTCTCTATGTTGGTGTTTTTTTATCATCTTTTGCTCATTGTCCAGGATGAGGGTTATTGAATGACAACTGCAAACAGTCCTAAACAATCTCTCAGTTTGGGCAACAGCCAATGTGTTTCGATTCTCCCCACAGAAGGCTGCTTCTGTGACTTTTCCCACAAGTGTAATCTTCATCTAAACCCCAAGCCGTGGTTCGAGGGTACCATCATTCCAGTTGTGGAGGAGATCAAGTTTCTCAGTCTTACCTTCGATTGGAAATTGATCTTTTTACCACATATCCATCATCTTAGGCCAAGTGCATGTGGTCATTGAACATTCTAAAGGTCCTCTCCTCCCTCTCTTGGGAGCCAACTGGTGTTCTTTGCTCTGCCTCTAACATGCAATGGTCTGATCAAAAGTGGACTACTGATCCCAAGTGTACAATTCTGCCCAGGATTTTGTGTTCAGGTTGCTGGACCCTCTATCCACCATCAGGCCCTCTGTGTTTGCATGGGGGCCTTCTGCACCTCACAGATCCAGTCTTTACATTGAAACTGATGAACCATTATTATCTCTTCACTGCCAGCAGTTGTCCCTACAGTATGCAGCAAAATTGCAATCCCTGCCTGCCATTCCACTGGGACTGCATTTTCAGTCCTAAGTGGGAAATGCTTTATATTAATCGCCTGATGGCAATTTGTCATTTTGGTTTGCATGTCCAAGGCTACCTCAGAGACATCAACATCAGTCTCAATAGTGTTGCCAATTTGATAGTGTTGCTGACAGCTGAGCTACTTCCACCATGGCTCGCTGTTTCCATTTTCTGTGGCTTTTTTCTTTGCAGGACAGGAAAGGCCTTTATGCCCGACTGCATGTACCAGCAACTCTTTGCCAGCCACCATGCTTTTTGCCTGTCTTCACAGATGCCACTTTTTTCCTGTCTTCACAAGTGACTCAAAGTCTGGCACATCAGTGGGATCAGCATGATCTGCTGTGATGTAATCATTGCAGACCAGATCCCACAGCAGTGTTCCATCTTCACTGCAGAGTTGCATGCTATCAACCTTGTCTTGGACTGCACATTGACTAAGCATCATCGTTGATGTGCCATCTACACCAACTCACTTAGCTCACTACAAGTTTTGATCTCTGTGAAGCATTGGCCTCACTCTGTTCTTTCCAAGATATGCCAACAGTTCCATCATCTCGCAGCCATAACTGCCATTCTATTCTATTGAGTGCCTAGCCATGTTGGAATCAGTGGCAATGACTTGGCAGATGTTGCTGCCAGGCAGCAATGCCCCTGTCTGACTTTCCACTGCCTTTCCTACTTGGACTTCTGGAAGTGATTTTCTGCTGAACTCCAGGATAATAATTTTTTTTGGTAATATTTTCGAGATCAAGCCTATTGTCAAACTCTGGCAGTCATTTTTTCACAGGAATTGCAAGGTGGAAGCTCTACTTGCTTGGCTTTGCTTAGGTCATTTGTTTATTACTCATTCATTTCTTCTTTGGGTGGACAATGAACCTAAGTGTGAATTTTGTAACACAATTTTTAACAATCAAACATATTTTAGTTTAATGTATCATTTTTAACCTTGGAACGACATTTCTATTTTAACTCATGATTTTACATCTGAACCCCCTACACTTGGACACCCTTTATCTGATAAATCTTTTTTTAACCACAGTTTTTAAATTTTTACATTTTACTGGTTATTTTACTCGAATTTAATTTTTTTACCTATTTCAATTAAGCATAATTTAATTTCACAATTAATTACTGTACAAACAAAATCTAGTTAAGATCCGGAGGAGTGCTGTACAAATCGAAAGAATCTAGTATTATCTATGAGCATTTATGCTCTGATCTTAAGGTCCTTAGTTGACATATTCTAAAAACTTGCCTTTTCCTTGTAAAGGTGCTATAGAAAAGTGAGGAAAACCATAGTTACCAGTTCATAACATGAAGAAGATATTAATAGTTGCTGGCACAGGTACAGATGGCTGGATTTTTCTTCTGTTGTTGTTCAAAGTTTTTTGGCCGATTTTAGGAAGTACCCAAGTCAACTCCTACAAGTTTCTCCTGCACTTGTGGCTACTGCCTGTTGTAAAGCAATGTTATTTTTTGGTATGCTTGTACCTCTATATCAGCTTCTGTACCAGTTCTTTTAAGCAAGCTCTTGTTGTATTCCTCATTGGAGAGTCTCACTTTTCTCACAATTTCGGCTGAATTACTTAACAATTTCTTGCATATCCCCTAGACTTAAATCAACTTAAAACTCTTTAAATTTCTTAAAAGATAAAACAAGTTTAAAACCAATGGTCCCCCCATCAGCGACACGTTTCACCAGATCTCACATACTGACTTCCTCAGGTTCCTGTACTACGATGTTGTGCTGTCTTAAATGCATGTCTCATCAACGTCGGATATTTTTTGCTCATGTTTTTTGTGCATCTGCTCACGCAACAGGAGATTCCATGCCACCGGAAGGGGTGGAATCTCCGTGTTGCAGAGCCTATGTTGATTGATTTGCATGAATTAACATGTTTTCAGTGTGAGTTGATATTTCGTTTGTGGTGTGACTAAAGATTTGTATATGATTTTATTTATTTTAATATCATTATCGAAAATTGTTTGTGCTAAGACCGTTGTAGGATGTTTAATTTTAATGTCTGCTACTAAATCAGCACTCTAGCGTCGATTTAAATATTAGAGGAAAAATTGTCTTGAGCCGGGTGGGATATGAACCCACGACCTCCTGATAACATGTCAGGTGCTCTAAACCACTAAGCTACCGGCCGCCGATCAAGATCTCCTCTAATTAGCGCTATGAACATTCCTTTCATGTTTCATTTGGTGCTATTCAAGTAATTTTAGCCACAAACGGCATTTATATTTGCCAATAGATGGAAGCATATACAACGAGTATGTAGATAATAAACAATGAAGTAAGCTCGATGTATTCCAGATCAACTATTTAAATTATGTTAATGTATTAAATCAGCACTCTAGCGTCGATTTAAATATTAGAGGAAAAATTGTCTTGAGCTGGGTGGGATATGAACCCACGACCTCCTGATAACATGTCAGGTGCTCTAAACCACTGAGCTACCATCCGCCGATCAAGATCTCCTCTAATTAGCGCTATGAACATTCCTTTCATGTTTCATTTGGCGCTATTCAGGCAATTTTAGCCACAAACGGCATTTATATTTGCCAATAGATGGTTCATTTCCCACCCAGCTCGAGACAATTTTTCCTCTAATATTTAAATCGACGCTATAGTGCTGATTTAATAGTTGATCTGGAATACGTCGAGCTTATTTCATTGTTTATTTAATGTCTGTTTAGTGTTCTAACATTCTTTGATCAAATGTATGATATGTTTTTCATATAATTATTTTTTTTCCCCTTTAATATGTTTTTAGGATTGGGTATTCTTCATTGGAGGGTCTCACTTTTCTCACAATTTTGGGCTGAATTACTTAACGATTTCTTGCATATCCCCTAGACTTAAATCAACTTAAAACTCTTTAAATTTCTTAAAAGAAATTTAAAACAAGTTTAAAACCAATGCCCCCCCCCCCCCATCAGCGACACGTTTCACCAGATCTCACATACTGGCTTCTTCAGCCTCTGTCATTAATTACCAGTTTTTTAATGGTTTTATTCATGATAGTGGGTAATTGCATGTCATATTTACTTAATATGTTTGTTAATGTGTTAGAAACTATTTCTGTATGTGGAAAGCTATGAATGTATCTACGAGGGTTTTCCACCTGATTAGATATGGGTTGTGAATCCTTTTGGTACAGTTTCCATCAGTTTTTTTCAAATGTATTACGAGATGGTTGGGGTATCCTGCCTCATAAGCTATTTGTCTTATGAAGTTTAATTCTGTTGCTAATGTCTTTTGAGTTGTACAATACTGGAAGGCTCTAATAAAATAAGGAGTGATTGAAGTTTTTTGTATTTTAATGGATGAGCTGAATGAAATGGTATTATATTAGGTGTGTATGTTGGTTTTCTGTATACCTGAGTTTTACATTTTCTACCTACTTTCGTTATCAAAATATCCAAGTATAGTAGTTGATTTTGGTTTTCTGCTTCTTGTGTGAATTTTATGGTTGGCATTATACTATTAAAAGTGTTTATTAAATCGTGAAATTGTGTCATATCTATATATTTGATTTTTTGACTTGTTGATTTTTATTTTCTGGGTCTTCACTTGTTGTTGATTTTTAATTATGCACTTGTTCTTGATTTTGTTGGGTATGCCATTCTTAAGGTTCAGCATACCCAACAAGTTGCAAAAAATTGGCAATAAATGCATATTTAACTGAAGCATATTGTTCAGTAAAAACAGATTTAAAGAAAGAAATAACTTTTATAAATTTAATTATATACAATTTTTGGCTGTTTTACAATTAATATATTCTTGAGGTGGCCTATCTCAGCTCATTACTAAATATAGGTAAATTGCCTTTAAGTGCAATTTCCTTATTGCTCTTATATTACTCCTATACATTGTACAATTACTTTACTTTATGAAGGCAGCCAAGTATAAAATAGAGCAACTACAGTCCTTGAGCTTATAACTGGCTGGCTCAAATGACAGCTGTTAATTGGGGATGTAAATCCTGTTATTCACTCTTCCAGCATTTCCACTGTTGACGATGTTGTTCATGTCACCACAGCTGCAGTTATCAGTCCTAGTTTCAATGAAGATTACTAATAGTGTTGATTTTTCCTTTAACTTTGGAAATATATGTTGATGTTATGCACTGAATGCCACTTGCAGTTGTACTTCATGATGATAGGCTCGAGGACATGTTATATGTCATCATGACCTGGTTGATGTAATCAGCACTCCCTCAAGAACTTTTAAAACCCTTAACATTTCTAATTTAAAAACTTTAAAAGTATCTAAAATCCAGAACAGGAACTTTGCAGCATATTTTTTTAAATAACTTTTATCTATAATATCAGTAAAGAGTTGGGATATTCAACTAAATTTATTAATAGAGTGCATAAATCTCTAAAATATAAGATAAAGCAAGATTCCCAACCATTATCAACACAAAGAAACGATAATACTCAATATGCATGTAATTTTCCTTTTATACCAGGAGTCTTCCAAACCTTAAAAAAACATAGTCAATAAATATGAGTTAACCTCATACAATGATCAACAACATTAAAAAACTTGTATGAAATGATAGAGATAAACTTAAACCAACAGAGGGAGTATATAAGGTTATGATTCCATATATAATAATAATTTTATTCACTATAAATATCATTAAAAAAATAAAAAATAAATACCCCCTCGGGCAGAGTGATAATTACAATATAATACATTTATGCAATATGTGAAAAGGAAAAGAAAATTCAAAATAGACAAAAATAAAATATTTTGCATTTAGAATCAAGGAGCATGTCAGCCCATCCAGATTCTATTAGTAACTTACATATGAAATTTGGCAACACTGGAATTTTTCTCAATGTAGAGCTATCTAATCTTTTTATTACATTATCTTAGAATTTTTTTCAAAATCATTCAATTCAAAATCAAAATATATTGACAATAAACTAAAAGGAAGAAACAGTTATGTAACAAAGACATATAGAACAATGGAACAAAGACTTAGAAGTGATATACTAAAACAAAAGACCTGACATCCTAAGGAATCAACCACTTCAATCAAGTGAAAGCAATTAAAGTGAAACATCAAGTTCATCAGTTGATTAACTAATCATTATAATTATCTCCATAAAACTTTGCACTCTGCCCTTGGTCAGTAAGGGACACCGATAGGCTTGGAATAGCCACCATCTGCCGGATGGGACATAAAGCTGTGGCCCTGTGTGCAGGTTAAAGAAGTGGCCTTGATGGGAAGCTACCATTTGTCCTTTAAAGTTGTCCACTAGGTCCTCTACCCAACCTTCTCTGAGCCCTCTGGGTCTTTGTGGCCTATCCATTTTAGCCCATTGTGTGCAAAAAAAAGTACCTCTCAGAGGTTAAACAACCCAAGTGATAGCACTTTAGTATAAAATTTAAAAATGAATGCTGCCTACATTTACAGCATGGTTTACTTATGAAACAAACTGTATTTTGAAAAATTTAAGATGAAAGATGTTATGAGAAGTATTTAATTGCAAGCTCTGAAATGAAAGCAAAAAGTAAAGCTGATAACTATAATTCAAGGAGAAAGAAACAAAAAAAAAAACACCAAAATATCATGTTGGAAAAAACAAATGGTAAATATACTGTGAAAAACTATTAGGATATAATGCATGTTATGTAAATGGAAATCCCCATTTGAAGCTTTGTAACTATGAAAATTCATTTTTTATAGGAAATTTTACTGGGAAAAGGTTAATATGTTCTTTATGCCACTTGATGCAGTTGCTCATGTTCTAGGTGTCGCATAATGCATATGTACATCATCAAGTTTTGGCAGTTCCTCCTGTCTGAACCAATTGACTTTAGCCATGTTTCTCCTCATCCCAGTGGCACCTAGATTGAAATTTGTTATCAGTTTGAGGCTGCTTCTCTTAACTGACCTTCCAATTATGGGTATCATAGTGGCAGTGAATATATTCAAGAGTTCAGAACTTTGAATTCCATTGTCTACTTACATAATATGTTATTCTCTAATTGTTTTTAGCAGTATATTTCAGTGCTTTCTATCCTTCTGAGATATAAAATTATGATTTCTTTATATAGCAATAGTAGTAGTCTGTAAATGGTAGTTAGGCATATTTTGAAAGGATAGCTGTGCACATTCCCCTACAATGATATACAGAACTGACCAGACATAGCATCTAAAGTCCATCCCCATCTTCTAATGGTGCAGACTATGGTATCTTTAAAAGGAAATATTCTTTACTCTGAAAGGCTATTTTATGCTATCCATTGGTCTTTTCTGACCATTTTAGTTTTATTTTGCCAATGAGCAGTTAGCTTCACAGGACCTAAGTAACAGCCATTTAAACCATTCCTGAATACTGATTTCGATTATGATTTTCCTTGGAGCAAGTTCCTGTGTGTGATAAGGAAACCACACACAGGAGCTTGCTTCAAGACCTAGCCATTTTGTGGTTCTTCTGGTTCAGGTTCATTCACAGGGTTCTGAATGTTCACCTGCATGTTTCCTATGTACTGCAACCCATGTCCACAGAAAGCAGGATCCTAGTAGTTGTTAAAAGGTCCTTTTTTGTCTCTCCACTGCTAATGACTAGTGGGGTCCCCTTTGGCCTGTTGTATTTCCACTGGCGTGCCTGTTAGTCACAGGACTGGGCACTGTTTTAGGACAACTTTGGGCTTTGTCCTCTACTCCAGGTCATTCATTAGTTCAAATTTTTGTTAGAGGATACCCCTGCTCAAGGCAATTTTTCCTCTACACCCATCTTCATCCTGTTACTAAACAGCTTAATTCGATTCATTTGTCTCAGTAATGTGGATTCGTTTGTCTAAATACAAGGTATTAGTGATCATATCAGAAATGAAGCAGATTCAAATTTGTTAACAAAATAAAATATCAGTCAAGAAGCTCTTGGAATGTGCATATGCCTGGAGTAGCTCTGAAGAAGAGTCCCCAAATGCATTCAAAAGGCAGTGATGAATCCAATGATGTATAACATAATAACAGCAGTAGAGGGGGGATTGATCAGCAGCCAATAGCTTAGCTGTCAGAACACCTGACATTAAGGAACAAGAAATCATGGGTTCTGATCCCACCTGGCAGAAATGATTTTAATGCACATGAATAGAAAGGCTATTTACTTCTGAATAACAGAAAAATTATTTTTTTGATTTCAAGTAAATATTTCTCCTGTGTTGTAATTTTTTTCTCAGTACCATATTTTGACAAAATTCCAGGCTTTTATCCAATTGTGCTGAGTCAGATAAACAAGTCAACTTTAGATTTTTTTTTAACCAATCAACTGGAATAGGTCAAAGTTATATACCAAATTAAACATAATTAAATTACGAATTTTATGAAAATAAATAATACAAACAAATCTGCAAGCATATTGCAGATTTGTTTTTAAATGTAATATGGTGTAAAACAAAAATCACATTATACAATTAATGCTTCGTTTTGGAAAACCTGATGAATTAAAAATAGTTAAATTATATATTTATCGAAAGGAAATTTCCTCCCGAATAATATAATATTCAACCTGAAATATGATTTTTATTTCTTTTAATGATTCTTTTCAGTGTCATATATTTTAAATATGGCCAGTGTTATACAAAGTGACTTGGACTTCTCACATTCATGCAATTTTCTGAACTGTTTATGAAATAGAAAAAAACTTTCTTGGCTGCTTTTTTTTACTAAACATTATGAATTTTTTCATTGGGTGTTGAAGTTTGGTGATCTTGGCTAAGTGCAGAAAAGTTTGTGCACCAAAGCCAAAAAAAAAACAGTGTTATATTGTCTGTGTGGCACAGCCAAGGTACTGGGAGGGAGGGGTGGAGTTTGCCTTTAAAATCATTCAATATAAACAAAAAAACTAATAATTGAAAAAATTATATTCTTCTAGATGGGGGGGACGGACTTTCACAGTGAGTTTTAACGGAGGAGAAGCCTTCCCGAAATTACATGACAGCTGATTTCCATTATCAAGGAAGTCTATTTTACATGTATGCAAGACATTCATTTTCAGAAAACAGTACAAGCTCAAAGTTTTTTTGCTAAAAAAAACAAGAAATAATATTAATAGATTCTGAAAAAAATTCATCGCCACCACGGCAGGAATCAAACCCGCTGTGGCGGCGATGAATTTTTTTCAGAATCTATTAATTAATGTTTGATGTCTACCTTAACAGGGAATACTGTGCATTCACTTTGGATTGATTTTTAAGAAATAATAAAAGAAAAATGACATATAACCTAATGGGATGTTAAATAAAATATCCGCAACAACTTTTAAGCTGGCCTCCGATCTAGCATAACTAGGAAAGATCGATAAATCAGCCAAATGAAAATCACTAACTAACGGAAATAAATCTACTGAAATTAATTGCTTCCATATTCAAGACCTCATTTTTTTTCAGAAAATGATACCATACCAAAGTTATACTGGAAAAGTAATGAATAATAAAAATTAAAATTAGCATATATCCTAATGCGATGTTAAAATATCCACAGCAACGAGTTGTATGCCAGTCATATGATGTAGCATAACTATTAAAAATCAATACTTATCGATCGGCCAAAAGATCGCTAATTTCTGAAAATAAATCTACTAAAATGAAAACTAAGGTTTAAATCTAAAAAAGTAAATTCTAACTAAATAATTTTGGGAATACTAAAATAAGTTTATGACAGAAAAGAGTGTGAAACAGAAAAAAAAAATGGCAGTACGTACTTTGTAATTACTTCCAAAACCTACTGTTTTTAAAAATAGCAGTTTTTTGTTAATTTTTAGGAGATTTTAGAATTTTTTTTCTTTTTAGAATCAGAAGATTGCTTTAGCAAATAGGAATGTCAACAAGCAAATCAGCAATACCATTTAGTGTTTCTAAGAAATGCAATCAGATGGCTTTATAAAATTATTTATATTGTAGTTTAATAAAATATGCATCAAATTAAAAAAGAAAATATTGTTTTTCAAACCTGAATTATATATTTTTATATGATATATGTAAAAATAAATTACAACGGCAATTTTTATTTTTAAAAAATAGGATTTTTTTTTTGTTCTAAAAATGGATACATACGCCCTTAATACTTAGGGAAAAAACATCTTTAAAATCGAGCATCCTATATTCACCAGATATGTGATAATATAACTTATTCTTCTAATTTAGATGTAGAAAGATTACCAGTGAAATCCCGTAATTTCCACTTTCCAAATTCAAAACTTTTCAAATTCTGTAATTTGGAAAGTCTTGAATATTTTGAGAGCAAAATACATCAAAGGCTTTTATCCACAATTTCCTTTTTAACTAATGATACTATGTACTGTTTCCCCTCTATATATAAATGATATTTATGCATTTTATCTTGAAAATAATTTCCTTCTGCACACATATATTTTTAATTTATGTACATAAAGGTGTCTTAAATGCAATGTATTCATTTCTGCAATGTACATTAATGAAAAAAAATATTCCCTCAAGCAGCTGCTTGCCACAGAGGTTTGACAGAAACATGTCAGTATGCCTTAGAGAAGATCTGGGAGGAAGGCAAGACAGCAGAAACACAACACAAACATCCATACCATATGTTAACCAATATATATTATAAACCCAATATTAATATTTGTTAGACTTCATGTTATTATGTTCTGAATAGGGATTATTGGTTTCAGAATTTTCACATAGGTTCCTCTATACAACAATAGTCCATAATAAAATATAGACTGTATCAGGAATAGTACAAAATGAACTTCATTTTTGCATTTATTGATTTTTTTTAAGTAACAAATTTTGTGTAACTTTGGTCTAAATTTTAGTTTCATCAGTAGTCACTGGAAGGAGAGCTATGCCCCAATCCCCTGTGATGATGCATGGAACCAGCCAGCCCTAGCACCTAATGTCCAACCCCCCCCCCCCCCCTACCTTCTTGTAGTGCAGACTGTTAGTACCTTTCAAAAGTGATACTCTCTTGTGGAAGTGAATGGAAGGGGAGGGCTGCCAGATTAGTGTGGCCTACTGATCTGGACAACTATGGCTACTTTTTTTTTTCTACCCTGCTAATGGGTGGTCTACCACATGGAGCCCTGGTGCCCACCATATACACTAACCTGGTGCCCACCATATATACTAACACCATATACACTAACCGGCTCTGAGCTTGATTATGGATCCTGAATTTTCTGCACTGTTGGGCTTCTGTGGAAGGAAAATCTTCCACTGTATTTTCTGTTGTTTGTGGGTTGGCAGCCCCAAGTGAATAGATTCACATGATATCTTTTATCAGCTGGTGGATAATCCAGAGCAGAGGTCATCACAGGCATCTGAACTCTTGCTTCTATGAGTATCGTCAAATCCCACATTGGAGGAAGTCTTTCAGTGTATATGGCTTCAACCTTTAATAGTGGGGGGAATGGGTCTTTGCCTCATTCCTGTGATTAAAGGGCTGTTTGATATTGTTGATATTCCTTCTTTCAATAAATAAACATAGTTTCTTTAAACACTCCACTAACCATTTTCTCTCTATAGGTAGTTGGAATATGAAGATTCTGCCCATAGATTATTCTCTTGATGTCCTCACACAAGAATGCCACCATTATAATCTTAGTATCCTAGGCTTGAAAGGGATCAGATCTTAAAAACAATCTTAAATTTCTCTTTTCAGAGAGGTAAGATAAAAAGCATCTCGAAGGCATAGGCATGCTCCACAGCTAACATGCTAATGATGCTCTTCTAGGATATGAGTGCATTACTGAAAGGTTTCTTACATCTAAATTTCAGACAAGCATTAAAGACTTGAATGTTATCTGTTGTTATGCTCTCACTGAGGATGCTGATGGGGATGAGAAGGATAGGTTTTACTGACAACTTCAGTATATTTTGAATTCTCTCAAGAAAGGAGATATTACCCTTGTTCTAGGTGACTTCAATGCCAAAGCTGACTCACTGACTCTGACCTTTGGGGAGGGGTGATTGGCCCTTTTGGTATTGGTAGCTGCAATATCAATTGGCAACATCTCCTACAGGTAACTAAACTCAATGGTTTCAGAATAACTAACACTTATTACAAACACTGCGACATACATAAGTACACATGGGTTTCACCCAATGGTCTGCATAAGAATATGATTGATTATATATTAATTAACAGCAAATGGGCTAGTTCTGTTAGGAATACTAGGTCATATAGGGGAGCTGAAATCGTATCTGACAATTACCTTTTTAAAAGTGTCTTGCAACTTAAACTTAAAAAGTGTTGTGCTAGGGTTAAAAAATTTACCTTTAATACCGAAGCTCTGAAAGACCCAGTTATAGCTAAAGCTTACCATGATAGGTTACTTAGTCATTATGACAGTCATGGTTTGCTTAATACTGAAGTTGAGGAAGAATGGGGCCATTTTAAACAGGCTTTTTTGGAAACTAACAAGACTCTTTTAGGAAAAAAGGAGCAGAGGAGGCAGAATTATTTGAGTGATAAGGCACTTGAGCTTATTTCAGAAAGAAAGAACTGCAGGAATGTCCTTAATCAATACCCTACTAGTCCTAATAGAAAGCATTACAGAGAACTTAATAAACGTGTAAAAGATCAGTTAGCTGCTGATAAGAATCTTTGGCTTAATGGCTTGGCTGACTAAGCCGAGGAAGCAGTTAGACAACACAACAGCAGAGAGCTGTACCAGATAGTTACTGTTTTGTGTGGTAGAAAATGGACAGGTATACAGGGATTAAAGTATAAACAAGGTAAAGTTATAGAAGGTGAGGATTCTATTATGGCTAGGTGGGGTCAGCATTTCAGTGATGTTCTAAACAGTGTGGTTAGTTCTACTCCCATTGTTTGCAATGATAATAGATGCATTGGTGGCTTTAATGTTGGCCCTATAACACAATCTGAAGTTATTTTGGCTGTTTCTAAACTTAAACTTCATAAATCCCCAGGTGTAGATGAAATTACTACGGAAATGCTTAGAGCTGGGAATGTTTCGCTTACCACTTGGATGACTGAAATTCTGAATATCTTTTATGATAAAGGCATGGTTCCTAAGGATTTTACCAGAACTATTGTTATCCCTATTTTCAAAAAAGGTGATCGCAGTTCTTGTGATAACTATAGGGGTATTAGCCTACTCTCTGTTCCAGGTAAAGTTCTTTCCATGATTGTGCTTAATAGATTTAAGAATCTGGTTGACAGTCAACTGCATGATGAGCAATGTGGATTCAGAAGTGGTAGGGGATATGTAGATCAGATATTTTCACTTAGGCAGATTCTTGAGAAATGTTTAGAGTTTCAGAAACCTTTGGTTGCTAGCTTTGTTGATTTCAAAAAGGCTTTCGACTCTGTTGATCGTCATAATTTGTGGTTGATTGTGAGATCATATGGTATACCTGACAAGTTAGTTAACCTAATGAAAGCTCTCTATAATAACACTGAGTCGTGTGTGAGAGTTGGTAAGGCTTGTAGCAATTGGTTTAGCATTACTTCTGGTAGGTCAAGGGTGCATTTTGTCTCCTTTTTTCTTTAGCTTGGTTATTGATTATGTTATGCAAAATTCACTTCAAGCGAAAGATTTTGGCCTTAAATGGACTGGAGATACGAAAATTTCTGATTTAGATTATGCTGATGGTTTAGCCCTTTTGGCAAATGATGTTGATGAGATGAACTCTTTCATTCAAGCTGTTGATGAGACTGGTAGTAGAGTAGATTTGGTTATAAACAGAGAGAAAACTAAAGTGATGAAAATTGGTCAGGCAGGTTGTGATTCAGTTCATCTGAATGGTTGCAGTCTTGAGCAGGTGTCACAGTTTAATTACCTTGGGAGTTATATAACAGATACTAGTGATGTGAGGCATGAGATTAACAGACGAATAGGGATTGCTGCCAGGACTTTTAAGAATCTATGGAGAGTGTGGAGAAAAAGGCGTATACACCTAAAAACTAAATTAGACTGTATAATAGTTTGGTTCTTTCTAGGGTTAGTTATGGTAGTAAAACTTGAACACTTTGTAAAATAAATAACAGGAAACTAGATGCTTTTGATTCTAGATGCTTACGCAGTATCTTGGGCATTAGGTGGTTCAATTTTGTAACTAATGATGAGGTTAGGTAAAGGAATCTGCAACCTCCTTTAAGCAGCATATTGTGCAGAGTGAAACTCCATTGGTTTGGCCATGTTGCCCGTATGAATAATTATAGATTGGCGAATAGGGTTATGAACAGTGTGCCTAAATGCCTCAGAAAGAGGGGGAGACCTAGGATGTGGTGGGCAGACAATGTCAAACAGGATCTTGTTAGAATTGGTGTGCAGTGGCCAGATGCAGCAGATGTAGCTGAAGACAGACTTGCTTGGAGAACTAAATTGCACGGTCTGGTTGGACCTCTGTAGCCCATGGCTGTTTGAGGATGGTGATGATGAATCAGTCTTATCTACCATATCAGTAGGCCTAAAACAACAAGCTGAATCCTGATTGCATGTATCATTATCCATTCTAATACCAAATCTTTTGTAATTCTGCTTTTCTAAGTATAATACAGAAATTTTGTTGTATTTATAGTAAAAGTTTGTTTGTTAGTATTAAGCCAATTTCCAGAAATTTTCTGTTCATTATTAAATAATGTAATCCTCTATAGTCTCTGTCCTGTAGTATCAGACATCTGCTACAATTACTCTTGCCAGATGTCGAAACTGTCTGCCTACCATCTTGTATGAACTTTCGAGATGGTAGCATTGGAGTTTCTTGTGCTTTTATAGGTTTCAACTATGTTTGCACCATTGATAAACACCATTTTGGAAGTCAGTTGCATCACATCTCCCATCTTATGGTTGTGTGTTGACCAATGGCTATGTTGCTTGTATATAACCTGTTCATAATTAGGTATCTTGCTTTGCATTTGTTTAAGTGGTGCAGAAGCAACACAATTATAGTTGGGTGTGACTGTGAAGAGATCAAGATGCCTCAGGGATCACATGCCATGAGACATTACCTCCTCTATTTATATCTTTGCATTGCAGTTGTAGTAAACTAGCAGATTACCCAATGTTACTCAAATCTGAAACTCTCTAAAGTATGTAGTAGATGTCATTCGCCATGTTGCAAGCTTTCATTTGGTGTAAAGCTCATTGTGATCATTTTTGCCCCTCCTACCTAATGGTAAAAATTTTATCCCTCTCGTATGGGAGAGATATGAAACACTGAAGTAAATAGTAGATATCACTTCCCATTTCACAAGTTTTAGTTTGGCATAAAACTAATTACAATTGATTTCTCTCTCTCCCCCCTCCCCATATATTTTTTCTCCTTCTCTTTAGGGGAAAGCAAACTCTCTTAAGTTGTAGTAGATAGCATTCCCCACATGGCTTTGAATAACCACTAATACTGTCTTTGAGAGACACTTGTTTTTAACCATTAGTGAAATATTAAAGTGAAAAACTTTACAGTGAAAATTTACCTTTGTTAGGAAAAAAATACATAAAAATAATTCACTTCAATTCTCTACTTAATCCTAGAAGCAACTGTTGATTTGTTGACATTTGCACAAGGCATTATATATTCTTCCAGAAAGAAGTTTTTGCCATTAACAACAGACAGCACCATGACTAAAGTGAAGTTAGATATACAACCATTCATCTAACAGTCATTTGAAGTAAATATATTGATAATATTCAATGCTATGCTCTGTTGAATTATAGCTATCTTTCTAATGTTTCGAAGTTCTTTATGTGAGTTATATGTGTATCTTAAAGCAAGATGTTCAAGTTTATATAGTATTAATTATATAGTATTTTAATTAATATTAGTTATTATTATTGCTGCATACATGTTTAATTTTTTTTTACACATATCATGGCACAACAAAAAGTTTTGAAGTAATTCGTTAATAGATTCCTCTTTTTGTCCTGATCAGTTTAATATAAAATACTCTATATATATATATTGCATGTATCTTCTATGCTAAATATAAAGATTAAAAGGTTGTATTTTTTTATCCTAAATGTCTGCCATTTTAAAATATGCTGTTGCTTCTAGGGTTAAATTTTCTATTCATTGCACAGAATTAAATGCTGTTTCATTTGTTACATTTTACCTAATATGTCTGTGTTGCTAGTTACTTAAGTGTAAAGCTCTGAAGTTCACCTTTCATTTTTGCTAAACACAATTAAAAATAATGAGCCTCCAGATTCATTCTAGTTTTTCAGACTACAATTAGAAGGGTTAAATATATAACAGATTTGTTACTAACTTAAAAACTGATGACGGCTTTTTCATGGCAATAACATTCCAGCAGCTATAATAATAACTATTTTAAACTATTAATCGTTTTTTTTTTTGCTTCAATAAATTCCACTTCTAAAATCTTTTGTTTTTTACCATATTGTACTACATTTTTTTAAAAAAATTTTCCTTTGAATTCTAACAGGAACTGACTGACATTAGGCAAACATATGGGTGATAATCTGTGACTGTGAACTACAAAACTGTGCAATGGGAAGATGAACCAATTTCATAAATTTCAAGGGTACACTGTAGATGTTGAAGGGAGAATGCACTATGTTTAGTATGTGGAACTACCCTGCTTCACAACTTGGAATCAGACAAGCAAATACTCATGAAGTTGTATTATAATTCTTTGCCAATTGAGGTGGAAGAGATAAACATCTATGTGTTTTGTAACCAGGGACTTATTGGACTATAAAATAGGATGATTATTTTCATTAATGTTATATTATTCTATCACAAAGTTTTTTTTTTTTTCTTGTGTAGTACTAGGAACAAAGTATTTGTCAAATTTATGCTTCATCTGTTAATTTTATGCAGGAAATTTAATATGATCCAGATCACAACAAATGTTTAGAAGTAATTTTCAACAATCTTTTTATTGATTTTATAATAGATTTTGTCAAAAATGGATGTTTATGGTATTGATTCTTGGTTGAAAGGTTAAGAACATGTGAAAAAAATAACTTGTAGACTAATTAATATTAATTTTCATATGTTAAGGCATAGGGAATATTTAAAATATAATATACATGTAATTTATGGATATGAACAATTACGATCATTTAGTCATCAAGATATTTTCATTTTCTCATAAGCTGTTACTTAAATCACTAAGAAAGGGAAATACATTTTAAACTGTATATATTCATGTATTTCAATTAAAATACTACTGAGAAGTAAACAGAAATATATATATATTGATCTATTTCATTATTAGGTTAATTTTTTTATCACTAAATTCCTAAAGTAGAGTTGCAAGAAGCCTAGGTATGAATTATTTATGTTACAATTATATTTTTAATGTTCCATACAAATTACAGGTAATGCATATTTCTTGTTTCACTTATATATATTATAACCTTAATTGCTACATGCCATGGAGATTATATTGTTGCTTAAATATATAGACAGGCTTGACTGTCTTTAACATAGCTGCTAATTTGGTTTACATTTTGAATATTTGTAATGCTGTGAAGTCACTGCCTGCCTGAACTTTGTCACCTTCTGATTTTGCACTTTCTTTGTTTTGTACTCTTAGATATCATTATAATATTTAAATTAAAATAATCTTTTTATTTCAGCTGATAAGTGTTTAAAGATAATCTACCTTTGCCAGATTAGTATCCAAGGATTCTTTTCAGTATTTCCATAACTAATTTTCACATTGATGTTTCTTATCTGTAGACTTTGTATTATTGTGTGACATTGTCACTGTAAAAAAGAGGAAAAGATAAAAATCTTAGTAAATGCTAAAAGTACAGAAGTTTAAAAGGTATTAACAGTTTGTTTACTTGTCAGTTATTATTTTTAATTGAGAAGTCTACCAGCAGCTAAAGCCTTTCATTTCATGCATTTGTAATGTTACTGTGATTTTTGCCTTCCTTTATATTTTGATGACCATACTGCTACATATACATAGTCTACTGAAATGGTAGTGTCTTGATGAGAAGACCTACTTGCCATCAAGTTTTTTCATAAGTGTTGAAAGCACTCAAAAGTATTCTTAGATACTTGACAAAGGTATGCTTTTTAATTTTATCAGTTCTAAAGAAACTTTTTATGTTTCAATATTACCTTTCCATGTAGTATATTTTTTCAATAGAAAACCAGAGAGCATTGTCTTAAATATTGCAAAAAGAATAAAGAGACAAAGTGCAGAATAAATGTTTCCTAATTATCAACTGGGATAGCTTTCATGGGAATACCACATGTAAAAAAACAGCACCTAAAGTAAGTAATGATTCCTAAAATAATATAATGATAAAAAATGCTGGACAGCATGAAGTGCATGTTTTATGGTTTTAGAACAAGCAAAACAATATATCAAATTGTGGAGAAAAGCTTCATTAGTTAAGAATTTATTAGTTTATTAAATTCATTTCTCTTTATAACTATATGATATAAAAACATAGATATAATAAAACTTGAGTTAATACAATAGAAGTAACTAAATAATATAGTTCTAAGGAAGAAGTTGTATATAAGAAAAATCGTTGATCATCACAGTATACATTGCACATAAGAGAACCAGTAGTAGATGAGGAGGAGCAACTCTTTAGGTACCAAAGGAATTAGTTATTAGTTCTGAGAGTCTTATAATTTAATTTTTTATGTAACATATAAATGCAATGAAACCTTTGTGTGACAGAAACCTGTGGGACTGAGAAATTTTTGTATAATGGAGGTTTCCATTTTAAATAGGTTTTAACTTTAAAATACAAAATATAGGCTGAAAAAACAATTACCTCTCAGCAGCTGCTCATCACAGAACTCTAACAGGAGCTGCTCAGTGTAATATGCCATAGAGAAGATCTGTGAGGAAGTCAAGACCTCAACATAAATGGAATGCAAGAAATAAAACATCTCCAGCTTATTTAGAAATCAAACCCAGTTCCCTTTGATCAGTGACCAAACATGCTAGCCACTTGGATACTGGAAAAGTCTCTATCTATATGATCAGTACTCTATACATTAAAACATTAGTTCCCAGTAGTGGAATTTCAGAATTTTGTAGGGCATTTAGTTTATCAAAAATATAATGGATGCCACTACCAGCATTAGTTTTTGACTAGTTTAATACAGGAAAAATTATTTTGATTTCCATGAATGGAGCATTAGAAAATAATACTTGGTGAAAAGGGGACATTTAGCTTAAAAATGGTTAGGAACTCTTACACTTATAGAAAAATAATAAATTAATATGCTTACTCATATTTAAAAATTATTTTACAGTCCTATATATTTTAGAAGTTATCATTACTACTGAAAGTGAATTGGGGATAATAGACAAAAGTTTTGAAAGAAATGTTTCAACTGCAACTTGAATAAATTCCCAAACAATATAATTGAATTCTTCATCTCTAGTTTGCCGACTTTTTTTTCAACTGCATCTTTCCCTTTCATCTGCTATTCTTGAATTTCAAATATCCATTTAAGTTTAGCAAATCTGTTTTACCACAATTAAATGGAGGAATTTGGCTCAGTCCATAGCATGCCAGGCTCATAATCTGCAGTTTCCAAGTTTGAGTCCTACCTGTGCAAGTGTTGAGATTTATATCCACTAACCCCTCTCCTTCTATCAGTGAGAAAGGAAACTCTGATGGGCTTGGAAATGCTGCTGTCCATCAGATAGAATGTTAAGGCTTCACCTCATGTGCAGGAGAGCCATACCCTGTGCACATTAAAGAACATCCTGCATGGTATTGATGAGAGGCTTCCATCTGTCTCCTAAAAATTGCAGTTGGTCTTATTCTTACAACCTTCTCTGAACCATTGTGATCCATGAGACGTGGCCATTAGTTCATTGTGTACAAAAAGTGCCAATCAGTGGTGAAGCAACCCAACCCACAAATTTATCTGCAAAATGTTTTGCATTCATTTTAATTTTTTGCACTTCAATAACTTTCACTTTATCATACATACTTAAAACATTTTTTACACCCATCACAGAATCCTATTTGTGAATGATCTGAATTCAGCTGGAAGGTAAGCTGTTTAAGATTACCCTGAGATTCTTCCAAGGTGATTCCTCCTCTTCTGTCATGGGAAGTGTCAAAAAGGTTTCTTTCCATGATTCCTCTCCTCCCTCTTTTTCAACTTTCCATTAGCATTACATCATGGTTTCATTAGCCAATGATGGGTGATCTGGACCTTATGTATTAACTCAGATGAAACACAAAAAAAGTCACCATGTGCTTGCTGCAGAAGTGAGTAAGGTAAGTTGAGTCCTTGGAGGAAAGAGAGGATCTCACGTGACCATTGAGTGCATCATTATGTACATTAATGGAAGTTTGGTGATCATGGAGTTAATCCCTTCCCCCTAATGAAAAATGTTTGCCTAATCCATACAATGCTTTGCTAACATATATCCATTTGGAACTTCTTTCTCTTTCTCTAGTACTAATTTAAAAGTTTGTCTAATCTATCCCTGTTGATTCTCAGTAATAAGCATCATGGTCACATTTAAAGTTTACTGTAATAATTTCCTTTCTGCATAAAAGAGGTTCTATTGGTTAACATTGTTTTATAAAATTATTTAGCAATTTTGTTGTATATATGCCAATTAAAAACATTATACCAATCTGGACGTTAAAATAGTGTCAATACCTAATAGACTATCTATTTGCAAGTAGCAGTGGAGGCTACAGTATATGCTTACTGATGCAACTTATGTCTCTCCTGTCCAGTCAGAAATGCAGATGACATCAGTATGAGTCATCTGCAGCATTTAGGTTCATCATTAGTTGATGTAGGGAAGTCTTGTACTTCTGGCTAACACACACTTGAACTTTCTTTGGTGAAGTTTAGATGTTCACACTCTTGCTGTTGGCTGCCACTTGCTTCCATGTTGTTGTCTTTCATATTTCAATTTTCATATTTCAGTGATACCAGTCTGTAAAGTTGACTTTTTAACCATTAGATGATAGTTCGTCTACAATGGATGCACTTGCTTACTAAGATGATTCATAGCTGCTTCTAATGACTGCTTTGTGCTAATTATTGTTTTCAACATCTCACTTAGCCCTACAGAAAGTTATTACACATTAGTATTTTTTTTAAAAGAATTTTCAAAAAAACTTTTAAAATATTTTTTAAATGAGTGTGATGGCCACACAACACATTTCACTAGGCAAGGTACTAGCATCTTCAGGTGGCTTATTGAATGATTAAATCAAATTACCTAATATACTATTAACCTTCTAGTAGTCTCCTAAAATTCATATTCATAATTTTAATCTCCATATTATAGATATTTATAATTAAATTTTTGGTAAAATATAGTTGAAATCTTGTAGAAAGTGATGCTATAACATCAACTGCTAAAAATTATCTCATTAGTTGATTTTCTATTACTTTCTGCATTGGGGCAGGGGTGGCTCAGTCAGTAGCGCGCCAGGCTCGTAATCTGTAGTTCCCAGGTTCGAGTCCCAGCTGGGTCAGCGTTGAGATTTATCTCCGCAAAATTCCCCGCCCTGTCCACAGTCAGTAGGGGGACACCGATGGGCTTGGAAAGGCCGCCGTCCGTTGGATGGGACGTTAAGCCGTGGCCCCGTGCAGGGCCGTCGAGAGAATTTATGGGCCCCTATGTAATATTATGCTCGGGGCCCCCCTTGAAAACTTTTTATCTTTACAAATCATTAATAGCAATTATTCTGGACACAATGATGACATTCAGAGGAAAAAAAGCCTGTTGCACAGACAGGCATGCAAAAACATAGGCCTACACAGTTTGTGTCACATAAAACTTTTTAGCATTTATTTTAAGGAACATATTTTGCAAAGCTCACAGCAAGATTTAGGATTTTTGAGTAAATTTAATATAGGCTACAAAACATATCATGGAGAAAAACTATGCAATTCTGCGAGTCTTCATTTTTAATTGTCAGTACTGAAAAATAGGCAACAGAAAAACTATGCAATTCTGCAAGTCTTCATTTTTAATTGTCAGTACTGAAAAATAGGCAACAGTATTTGTTAAACTTCACATTAGCATAATAGCAGATTCAACACTAAATATAATATACACCTTTATTCCCAAAGAGTTGCAACTTCTAACTTATACAGTAGATCAATGTCAACAAACAACTCTCCTTGACTTCGTTGATGCAAAATCGTCAATTATGTCATCATAATTTAAAGACCTAGCAAGATCGCTCTCCAGACTAAGCAAACCAAGGTTACTCAGTCTTTCTTGATACATTGTTGATCTGAATACATTTTTTATTTCCTTCATTTTGCTGAAGGATCTTTCAGCATCAGCAACTGTCACAGGAATTGTACAGAATATTCTAATGGCTATACAAATATTTGGAAATAAACTGTCCAGTTTCAGTTCTCTCAGACGGTTTAAGAGCTCCAGTGGTTTCAATGGGCCTGTCCCTAAATTAGAAGAATGAATTGATTTTAGATATTTCAGCTCATCACTGATCTCTCTATTAATGTCTTCATAATATTGTTCATGCAAAGTAACACCCATATTTTCAATGTCACGTTCCTCAATGTCTGGATATAGCCATAAGCATTTAAATCTATCATTTAACTTTTCTGCCAAAGTGAAACGATTAGTAAGTCCACAAACAACAGAATCAATTACCTTATAAAACACATTTACTCTGAACTCCCATTCTTCATTAGTTTCCCCCTCATTCCCTCGAAATTCTGGAACATCTTCATTTATTTTGTCCAAGAAAGTTTTCCTTCTTTTCACTCTCGTCTTCGGAAGTTCTGTCTCTGCAGGAAGATCACTTGCTAATGAGGTGGCCACTACTTTTGTTTCATTTAATAAGTTCTCCCATTTATCACGGAGTTGTTTCAGTTCCTGGAGCAGATCGCGAATATTATCAATCTCTACATCAAGAGTTGCATCACAAGCTTGTAGAACCTTGTTGCGAATGTCAATTGCCGAGAGAATTTTGAACCAGATTTTTGCCATCAAAGTGCACTTAAATGATTCAAGGTATTGTTTTATTCCCATCAATTCCGTTTTACACTCAGCTGAGAGATTAAAATTTTTGCATTGATTTAATGCATGTTTGATGAGTGATAGGTGTTTGGAAAATGGTTTAACACTGTCAACACGAGCAGACCATCTTGTTTTTGATAGGCTATGCAAGGAACAACCTATTGTATTCTCTAGTATCTCCCATCTCTGAGGGCTCTTTAAAAAGAAGTTATACACTTTTTGAACCATACCAAGAAACGTAATAGCATCTTCACAGCATTCAGCAGCGTTCACACCACACAAATTTAGACTATGTGCACTACAGTTAGAAAATATGGCAAATGGATTTAGCACACTTATAATGGCTTGTGCGCCATTGTATGCACCAGCCATATTCACTCCATTGTCATATCCCTGCCCCCTGCAATCTTTTAAAGGGATCTTATGCTTCTCTAATTCTTCAGTGAGTACATTTGCAATTTCTTGTCCAGTTTTCTTATTGCACTTTACAAAACTTATGAACCTCTCCATTACTTTAAATGAAGAATCACGATCTAGAACGTATCTTAAAATTAATGTCATTTGCTCATTATGAGATGTATCTGGAGTACATCAGCTAGTATTGAAAAATACTTTGATTTTTCTCTTTCTAAGAGTACAGCTTGAAGAACCTTGTTGCTCAAGCCTTAATGAACTCGTTTTGAGAATCCGCTGAAAGGTAGTGAGCTTGAAGTCTCTTCCCTTCTTGTTGTGACTCTTGAACTTTAGTCACATGTTCTCTCAACAGCGGATCATATTGAACGAGCAACTCAATAATCCCGAGGAAGTTACCATTATCCGATGACCCTATTTTGCTGGAAGAACCTCTAAATGCGAGACCCCTCTCACCAAGAAATAATGTAACAGACAGAATCCTGTGAAATAAATCCCTCCAATATTTCACTTTAGAGGCAATTTCAGAGTTCATTTGAGAATAAATATCAGTTCCATGACGAAGTCTTCTTTCCAATCCTCTCCATTCAATATAGCATTTTTTGGGATTAGCACTCATTTCATGAACTGGCAATTTGTTATATAGTTTACGCCAAGAATAATCTTTTTTCCAGCCTTCATCACTAACTAAAACGGATTTATGGGATTCAGGGTTGCGACCAAATAATCTGCAAGGAAAACAGTATAACGACTGATTTGTTTCACTTCACACTAACCAGTCTCTAGGAACACATTCTCCATTCTTGAGTTTTGAAAATAAAACTGTTTTCGGAAAGGCTCTTGTTCCGTCACTTGGAAGGTTATTAGGCATAGAAGGGGGCCCTTTTCAAACTATACCTTCAATTACACTTACACTTGGGCTGCCACTTTTTAATTTTCCAAGATCACATGATGCTTGCCATGACTCAGAGTTCGGAACTGGAGCGGATAAGTTCGCTTCACTTTCATAGTTTATAGAATGCGCATCATTTTCACTGCTGTTTGGTTGTTTCGTTTCAATACTGCTGTCGTCATAATTAAAAAAAACAGCAGAACCATCATCATTCCCCTCTGAACTTGAGATTTCTTTATTTTTGAGAGCGGGAACAGACGAGCTTCAGATTGGGATTAGTTCATTTTTTGCACCTTCACTGTCCACATTCACTTTTACACCGACTTCAAACAAAGTTCTACTCCCTTTCTTAATAACTTCCAATTTTTTATTTCTCTCCTTGCGCTTCTCAGCTCCTGACTTATGCTTATACTTGTCCATTGTTCTGTTAGACTATAGCACCAATGAATATATCATTTTACTAAATAAATGACAACGAAATGGTGAAACAAATGTGCCGACAAGAGACTTTTAAACTGTTATAATTTGTAACACTGACACACAGACCACAGACGATGTTACTGGAACTCGAAACATGAACAATGTAATATACCTGATCGCACGGGTTGGGTTTGGGAGAGTCCACCTGATCGCACAGGTTGGGTTTGGGAGAGTCCAACTGTTGCTACTGCTGCAGGGGTGGGGTGGTTAACAGGGAAAATACAAGCAAATGCTGTAAGTTAACGCGGACAAAAGAAGATGTTAAGAAATGGTTCGTTCAACTACTTTTAATGAGATAATATGTCATAATCCAACTAGTGTTTCTTTTTAAAAGCATATTGTAACAAATAATGTTCTTGTGGAATTTTATAGGATCGATATATAGCCTAAGAATAATTTTTGTAAGAAAAAGTAAAAGTCACTTAATCTGATGGGCCCTCATTGCTGACGGGCCCCTATGCACTAGCCCCCCCCCCCCCCCCCCAACCGTCGGCGGCCCTGGCCCCGTGTGTGGGAGAGCCATACCCTGTGCACGTTAAAGAACATGCTGGATGGCCTTGACGGGAGGCTACCATCTGTCTCCCAACAGCTGTTCCAGTGGGTCCCCTTCCCCAACCTTCTCTGAGCCTTCGGGGTCCATGTGACCTGGCCATTTAGCCCATGGTGTGCAAAAAAGTGCTGCTCAGAGGTAAAACAACAACTGTCTGCATTAAAGCTGTATTAAGCAAATTCTTATTCAAATCATATGAATGTTCATTTACTCTTAGTTCTATTTTTCTATAAGTTCTTTTATATATTTTTTTTAATATATTATTTCCACTCTTAATAATCAAGAAGTTGAACAATATCTAATTGCTCAGTAGAATTGCAAATTAAACGTCACTGCTTTGTAATTATAGTGATGGGCTGAAGTTGCTGGAATTATATTCAGCACATAAGTTGGCTTTCTATATACTATTATAATAAGGCATATTTAGTTGTTGTATACAGATAAACAAATATGGCAGTTTGCCATTTTGTTATTCCTCATGAGTAATTTTATTGTAGGAAATGTTATTGAAATTCTGTATTATTTTTCTTTACTATATCGTCAGAAGACCAATATATTATATATGTAACAAATATACACAGTTGTATCAGAATAATATGACCACCTACTATAGTATATGTATGGTAGGTGGTCATATTGTTCTGATACAATTGTGTATAAATCTGGTTTATAATTACACTTTGTTAGAGCTTTCATTTCAACATGACACATTACAACATCAACCCTCAGACCAGACAGAGGCAATCCCATAAGAAACCCCTCAATCTGGGCCCATGTCCATTTGACAACTTTAAACCAATTGATTTTGTTATCACTAAAGTTTCTGAGGTGCTGGGTCTTGCACATTCTGACCATGTTGACTTTAATTGCATCGCTGCATCCAAAATTGGTGTGTTAGTATGCAGCGATATGACATCTAATGAGTGCATTGTTATACCCAGCAACACTGTATACTTTCTTTAACACTGAGCCTATAACACTGTGTATAAGTGAAACATAGTAGGAGTGCAGCATTATGATACAACAGTAAGGGTGACAATTGCATATCAGGATATTTGCTAGCAAGAAATTTACAAAATAGTTGTCAAGATGACATGCAATCCCTAATTGTGTGTATTTCAGATGCAGATGGTATTTCTTTGGTGTAAGAATAGCAAATTTTAGATCTCTAGAATCAAATACATTAAGGTAATCACCATGCAAGGTCAGTTGTTAATTTTTATAAGATATATAATGCTAGCCGTCCCGTGGCCGAGTGGTTAGCGCGCTTGGCTACTGATCTACAGGACCTGGGTTCGAGCCCCGGGTAAGGCATGGATGTTCGTGTTGTTTTTCTGCTGAGGTCATGCCATCCTCTCAGACCTTCTACTCTGGCATATAAACTGACAGGCTCCTGTCAGACCTCTGTGGCAAGCAGCTGCTTGAGGGGGGTATTTATTTATATATATATATTTATATAATGCTAACCAAATAGATTAGTAGCATAGATGTTATAAAGTCTAAGTACATAGAACTGTTCCAGAATGGTGGCCTATGTTACCTGAACACATTACCTTACCAAGGTCTGCTAACCTGGCCTTATTACTTTACCAAACCCAGTTCTAGACTTGTGCTACAGGACACGACTAGCAACTAGTCATTGGAGCTTAAGCAGACATTTGGTGAGGTATTATGATATATTTTATTTTAAATTTGATATATGCTTATTTTAATAACTAGTATTTTAGTTAGAAAAAAAGGTTTTATGGTTTACCATTTTGCTGCCATAGCAAAGCAGATGTATCAAATAGGAAAATGATATCATAAAACTTTTTTTTTAACTAAAATAGTAAAGCTATTAAAATAGCATATCAAATTAAAGGAAAATATAAAATATGTCATATTACATTACCAAATGTCGTAAATTCCAATGACTAGTTACTAGTCCATTCCTGCAAAATTGATAGTGCAAGTCAAGAATTGCATAACGTAATGTAGTCAGATCATCTCACTAGAACAGTTCTATGCACTTACTACCAACCTCTTTGGTCAGTGCTATATATCTTGTGCACCTGAAAATAATAACTGGACCATAAAAACAAAATACTAACAACTCATCTTGCATGGCAATTGCCTTAACCTGCAAATCCCAAATTTTGTTATCTTTCTTAATGAATTTAATTCTATAGAGATCTAATAATTGTTATTCTATATCAGAGGGATACTATCTGTACCTGAAATACACACAAATATGAATTGTATGCCATCTTGACATCCATTTTGTAAATTTCTTGTTAGCAAATATTCTGATATGTACACTGTGATTTGATTATAATGTGTTTAATAGACTTTTTTAGTTTTTTGAAAATCATTAAAAGAATACTAATCTGAAATAACTAGCTGTATGCTACGTGAGATGTTGAAAACAATAACTAGCATGAAGCAGTCATGAGAAGCAATTCTCAGTCATCTTAGTAGCAACTGCATCCATTGTAAATAAATAAATAATAATAAATAAATACCCCCCCCCCCCCAAGCAGCTGCTAGCCACAGAGGTCTGACAGGAGCCCTTCAGAGTATATGCCATAGTAGAAAGTCTGAGAGGATGGCAGGACCTCAGCAGAAAAACGACACATACATCCAAGCCTTACCAGGTGCTCAAACCCAGGTCCCTTAGATCAGTAGCCAAGTGCACTAACCACTCGGCCATGGGACCAACTATCATCTAATGGTTAAAAAGTTAATTTTATAGACTGCTGTTTCCGACAGCTGTGAAAATGAAAGACAGCATGGTGTGATGGTCCACCCATTCACTTTTACTTTTCCTTAATCAGTTTTACTTTTTTATATTTATCATTTTGGGATTATTTAATTTTTTCTGGACTGATCACAATTCTTGCTTCTGAGCATAGGAGTTGCACATGTGCAACTCCGACCTTTTGATTCTCAACTTCTAAAGAATGTAGGACACCACCCCTCTTGTGTCATAGCTAGTGTGATCGTCATATTATGCAAATATTTTTCCCAGCGTGCAATAGACGTGCTGGTTTTGTACACCATTTGTTATAGTAGTGATGTTGGGTCACAAAGTTAGAACGTCAGATTGAGAATGAGAGTTAGTGGAGAGAGTTGTTGTGAGAAGTGGAGTAGAAATGTAGGAGTCAGAAGTATGTTTGTGTAGATAGAAGGAGTTGTTAGTCTCCAATTTTTGTATTCTACATTGAGTTTGGTGAGTTGAATTTTTTGGAAATAAACTTTGTTTGTTTTAGAAACTTTTGAATTTTTGCTATTTTTCTCTTGAGCAATGTTAATTTATTTTTGATTATATTTAAACTTTAATTAAACTTGACAGTCCTTTTTGAATTTTTACTCTATAAGTAACGCTTGCTACATACATAACGAACCTTATTTCAACTTTATTTGGGGTTATTATTGCCTGGCACCCGATACAGCTATCTGGAATTTGAATAAATTTGGATCAGACAAAAAGTCCAACTTCAAAAGTTAATAATCTTTGGAGCATTACAATGGCAGCAAGTGGCAGCCAACAGAAAAAGTGTGAACATCTGAACATCTCCCAAGAAAGTTGAGTTGCACCAGCCAAAAGCACTAGGCTTTTAATATACATCAACCAATGATAAACTCTCACTCATACTGACATCACCTTCTGAATCTCTGATTGGTCAAGAGAGACATAAGTTGCATCAGTAAGCATATACTGTAGCCCCCATTGCTACTTGCATATGGATAGTCTATAAGGTATTGATGCTAGATAAGCTTCCAGATTGATATAATGTTTTTTAATTGGTATATTCACAGCAAAATTTTTATAAATTAAATAATTTTTCATCTTTGATGCTCTGATTTATCAAATATGAACATTGTTTTAATTGGCCATGCTAGAATTTTTCATTTAAGAAAGTATCCTCTCTCTCATAGAAGTTCCATCTTGGAGAGGTTTTACTGTAGATATACAACTTTTTTCCTTTGCAGAGTGTATTTATTAATGTTTGCTCCACAGTATGTAGGGTAAATTGCATAATTAGGGAATTATAAAGACTAATAAACTGAAGTTAAAAAAAGCAGAAAATGTATTTTAGAATGAATAATATCCAGTTTTTACCAGGTATTGAAATAATATAAATTCATAAATTGATCTCTGATAAAGATGTACAAAGCACAGTACCTACAGATTCCTGTAAGGAGACATGTAGGAAGTCAGTGCAGAATGTATAGAATTACTACATGCTGCACCAACTGACTTAAAATTTTACAAACCTTGCAACAAACAAGATGTAAGCTTCAATCTTGTAGTTACATAATTTTGAATGAGCTATCATTCAACCTACAATAGTGGCCTATTATTGTAGTTGATTTTAGTATTTGGAAAATGAATAACACTTTTAATGGAAAATGAATAACACCTATCTTCTGATTTACATGCAACAGATCCAACAGGTTGTCAAGAAAAACCAGGTTTTCAGATTGTTTCTTAATTTATGGAACCAGTATATATAGAAATGCATGACATTACACCATATTTTAAGTCATTATGGATTATTACAAATTTTAAATAATTATAATAATTTGATGACAAACTGTTATTAGTACAAAATATACTATAAATAATTCATAGCAGTTGAAAATCCTAAATAACATCATTATAAATGCTAAGAGTGATTCATTAGTAAAGGAAAGGGAGAATACCTAAAAAAAAGATATGAATGGTGCTTATTTTTAATTGTAAAAGACTGATTAAAAGGTCAAAATTAAAATCAAAAGAAATATATTAAATTCGAATATTTTTGACTATTCTGGTTCACAGACCAAAGAAATAACATTCTTATGCCATTCAATTTTTTTAGAAGAAAAATTGTCTTGAGCTGGGTGAGATACTGAACGGCATAAGAGTGGTATTTCTTTAGTCTGTGAACCAGAATAGTTGAGAATATTCAAATTTAATCTATTGTGTACTCGTGAATATACTTTCCATCTTCATGGTATTCTTGTTGTCTGCTGCTTGAGGCTTGATTGCTGGAACAGTGCCTTCATGTGACATACTGATTGTGTACTGTAGGTAACAATGTTCATAATATCAGTTAAGGAAATCTTGATCTGCATCCGGTAGCTCAGTGGTCCAGAGCACCTGACATGTTATCATGGGTTCATATACCATCCAGCTCAAGACAATTTTTCCTCTAAAAAAGTTGAACAAAATAATATATGTTTTTTTGCTAATTATTTTCACATTATGAGAAAAATTAGAAATTTAAATTATGACTGAGCCCAAGTCTTAGTTTTCTGTGCTATTTTAAGCTCAGGCCTGGCCAGGTTTGGGCTCTACCTGACAATGCCCACACCTGAACTCATCTCCTAATGTAAGGTAACCAACTTGTAAAAAAGTCAAAAAGGAATAATAGGTAAAATAATTTTTAAAATTTTTCAACATAGCTGATATATACAGTGCTATTAATAATTTAAGGTAGTTTGCAAAAATGCAAATATCTCAGTAAATGCTTTTAGAATTTACTTGTTTAATTATAAAAATAAATTTTCAATCAAACAATATATCACAAAAAATTTCCAATTATGAAAAAATATAGATTATTGCAGATGTTTAAGTTAAAATTATTTAGTAAGGAGTGTGATTACCCCTAACAGCAATATGGCTTGCACAACAAGTTCATACTTTTACTAAGGTTATCCAACAATGCAGAAGGCAGGAAATTCCACTTCTCTCTAAGAGCATTTCTCAGCTCATGAAAGGTTCTTGGAGAGGGTTGACAACTTGCAACCCCAAAGCCTCCCATGGATTTTCAATGGGATTTAGGTCAGGGAACTTCACTGACCATCCATTCTCTTGATATTTTCACTCGCAAGTTTTCCTCTACTATCTGAGTTCTATGTGAATGAGCATTACCATTCACAAAAATGAATTCTGACTAATGGCATCTATAAACAATGTCGCATAAAGCTCTAGGATTTCGTCTCTGTATCTTAGGGCAGATAGAGTCCCTCCTGAGAAGACATGTAGCCCATGCAGCCAATGCTAATGATACCTCCTCAGACCAACAAACCACTTCCTCCAAAATGGCCCCTTTCAATGATATTCATGGGGTGATAATGTATACCACACTTTCTCCAGATGTACTGGTGCCGACTCATTAATTACGGTATATTGTGATTCTTCTGAAAAAAAAAAAAAAATCTGTCCCATTGATCATTGGTTGAATTAAGGTGCTGCCTGCTCCATTCCAGTCATGCCCTCCAATGAGCTGAGATTAGTGGTATGCACACTAGAAGTCTTTTAGCATATAACTCTCTTTCATGAAGTCATCAGTACAAAATTACTCTGGATACTGTCCTTCCTCTGGTAGTTGACAGCTTCGATGCAGGTTGGTGTGCTGTGACATCATTGTGTTAAGCCCTTGCTTGTTCTTCTAGAGCAGTCTTTTTAGCTGAGTCACCTAGAAGGCAAATTTTTTAGCTGAAGGGCCATGCAGAAACCTAAAATGGAAGGGTGGGCTGCCAAAGGAAACTGAATTAGAAAGATGAGCTGCCACAGAAATATATAATCAATAACATATATGTGTAACTAACACAAAAAATTAAAGTGAAACACAAATAGTTTTTATTAAAATTGATTATTTTAATAAGAATTTGCTTGCCAAAATTTGACATCTTAATATCTTCTATAAATCGTTTTACTTTCTCTTATATTTATCTTTTTTATAATGTCCTCAGTAGCTCGTAGCCCACAAAAAAGAGATGGCAGGTTGTATTTTTCCCAGGCCAGTTCTAGAACATGTTCCAGAGTCTTCAAACATCTCCAGAGTCTGGAAATGTAACTTTCTGACTTTCTTCTGTGATTCTCCTGCTTCCATCCATCTGATGGCTCTCCACCTCTGTTCATCATCCAAATGGTTCCTTCTTTGCATTTTAACAAAACTGTAATCCAAATCTCTATAAAGCTGTTCTTAATCAGAAATCAGAAGTGCCATTTCCTGAAGCTGCTTTTTCCGCCAGTTTAATTTGCATATCACAGAGTCTTTCGCATTGAGATATGCAATAATTAATAGCCAACAAATGCTAATTATTTCATGATAACTATCCTCTGAAATTTTCATGAAATTCCAAAGAGAATTGTTCAACTACCTTAAATTATGAACAGCAGTGTATTTTGAAACATGCCTTACCCTATATAGTGATGAAAATTTTTGCCAGTTTTGGGTACTCAATCTCGGATTCCTAAAGCTAGTATGTTAATTTCTTTCAGTTAAAGGGGGAAAAAAATATCAATCTTATAAATTAAGTAAAGCTCTTACATACTGTTCAATTGAATTTTTTTTTATTATATAATAAAGTATGTGGAACACATGTCATTAGTTTATTAAAATTGCAAAAGATTTTTTTATTTCAAAAGTAAGTTTTAATTCTTAAAATTATATTTAGTACCAGAATGGATTTATTTGTTTATTACATCAGGTTGCTTTAGCAAAAAATCGTAAAACTCTTCAGAATTATACTTGAATTATACTGAACAGTAAGCATAAGTTGTAATGATTACACTTTTAGTTTTCTCTGGAGTCAACATTTAATTCATTAAGGTTAATACTTGCTCCACACAGGCATTCATCCCTGGAAGGCACAAACAGAATTTGGTTAGCAATTTTAAATTTCCAATATCTAAGTGCTGTTCAGAAAAATGTCTAAAGATTTGCACCCATCATTGATCTATTGTTTGATTATTTTCATTCCATTCATTAATTTTCCATCATAAAGATATTTGCTCCCCTTCATCAAACAACATATCCTCAATTTTTAAAAAAGAGTATTTTTCCTGCAACATTGCAACAGTTTCTTGAACATTTTTCCAACCTGTTTCATTTTTCAGCAACATCCATTTAAAATAGCTGGTCTGTTCCATATGATTTGTCCAAGACTGTGAGTAATTTATGCAAAAATTGCATAATTTTTGTTCATTGACTGATCAAAATCCTTTAATTTTTGAAAGCTAAGACCTAATGCTTTAAGATATGAAAGATTTTCATAACTGATACTTGCAGCTCCCAATTACATCATTTATCACAACAGATGTTTCCATAATATTGCACTATTTCATTCTGTTGTTAATATTGCTCAATGAAACTTGAAGCTTCATTAGAAATGAAATGAAACCATATTTCAGATAGTGGATTATTAAAAAACTGACACTTTAGTGGACAATTATCAAATTTCTCCAAAAAATTCTTTTAGTGCATTAAATAATTGTAACACAGTTTTGATAGCTGGCAATAATGAAAATTTTTAAACTCTTCACCAATGATTTTGGCACCTACCATTGGTGCCATCTATGATCTTAGGGGGCAACTATTTTTTTTTATAGTGCACTGAGTAAAAAGTCTCTTCATGCTATTTAGCATTATTAATGATTTAAACAGAAATGACAGCATTACCTGTTGACTTTTTAACGTCACGCTATTTAGCAGTATTAAGGATTTAAACATAAATGATAATCACAACATTACCTGTTGACTTTTTAACATCAATATATCAATAAATATTTTGCGGAAAAAATTTTGCCATGTTTCTGGAGAGATGCAGGTTCAATTTCCATATGTTGGCAAAATTTTTTCCACAAAACATTTATTGATATATATTGACATTAAAAAGTCAACAGTAACGCTATGATTGTCATTTATGTTTGTTCAACTGAAATTCATGAAGTGTCTGCCTCCATTTGAATTGTGTTATTTAATATGTGGGCCCAGCATCCAGCCCTTACCTCTTTTTCACAATTAAAGTAATGTACTAAAATTAGAAATTAATCGATATATTTTTGATTTGAGTGTCTGAAAGCACAGTAATGAAATTGCACTTTTTCATTTCTTAAGTCACTCTGACCAAAGGATAAAATTTATTACTTATAATAGCATTGCTTTTAGTTCTACCAAATCCATGTTGTTGTTTTTTTTCTCTCGAAATATTTTCTTATTTTTTAGCTAGAATCCATCAATCTAAAGTTCTGGTTATAATTTACATTATGGTATGCAAAAGTGGCCTCTTTGCAAATTAAAACCTTCTCTTAATTTCCAAACACATACAAATGACATCTAAAAACGATGCCATTTTGGAAGAACTTGCCACATCCAAAAATTTTTTATGCTTGACTTATGCCATGCATTTTGAAATATATCTGCCTCTTCCACTAATTGAAAATTATCCCAAATAAATAGAGTTTAAATCAGATTCTGAATCTGGCTGAGATGATTTGAAAAATGGAAATTCTTTTACTTATCATTGAGTACATACTTTCACTTTTTGTTCTATAGTTGTTTTATTTTTCTTCCAAGGGTATTGATCCAGAGAGAAATACACAATGTAAGAAATCAAAAACTAATATGATTAATTAAAACTTGCCAAATAATACAGAATAAACTGTAAAAATGAATTCAGGTTAGATTATAAGACCAGTGTGATAATTGCACAAACACTTGCATGTCAGACAGGCTGGCTAATTTTAAAAGAACATAAATTTCTCACAGTTTTGAGGGGTGGGGGTTACTCTGTCAGTAGCATGCTAGGCATAATCTGCAGTTTTGTGGTTTGAGTTCCGGCTGGATCAGCATTGAGATTTATCTCCACAAAACTCCCCATCCTACCCATGGTCAGTAGGGGACACCAATGGGCTTGGAAAGGTCACTGTCCATTGAATGGGATGTTAAGCCATGGCTAATGTATGGAAGAGCCATACCCTGTGCACATTAAAGGACATGCTGGATGGGATGCCCTTGGCTGCAATGTGAACACCATCTGTCTCCCAACAGCTGTTTCAATGGGTTCCCTCCACCAACTTTCTCTGAGACTTTGGGGTCCTTGTGACCTGACCATTTAGCCCATTGTGTGCAAAAAAGTGCTACTCAGAGGTAAAACAACTTAACTCAAAATCTCAGTTTTGCTAATATTTATGTTTAGAAATATACAATGAAACTATAATATATATACTACGTAAATATATGCTGTTCTAGTTATCATTGCAAATATAAAAAGTGAGACAAAATTTGGGACACAGTAAAGTGGGATGAATTGTAAGAATGACTTCTTTAATGTGAATTTTAATTAAAAAAAAACGTTTCAAGATAAAAAAAAATATCTCAATCAAATATATATAAATCTTGTTTTTTAACATATATTTCTTCGTATATTCAATATTTAACTGGCTACAAAAAATTTGACCTGAAAATTTATTTAAAATATTAAAACAAACACCTTAGTAGAGTTCCAGTACTCTACTAGAGTCAACTATGATCTCAATCTGCTTTCATTAAATTTTTGGGGTCACTTTTTTGTAGCCTGTTTAATATTCCAGCATTTACTCTTTGAATACCAAACAAATATTGTATAAAATCTAGATTTAGATAGATTTGATTGAGATTCTTTAATTTACCTTTAGACATATTTTTCATTGAAAATCATATTGAAGAAGTTATTGAGATCTAAATGTGATTTTCTATTGTGATAACATGGAACTGTTTCCATTTTTCTGTCTAGTACCTGTATATATATATACATATATATAATACTATGTGTAAAATGTGCTCTAGAAGGTATCTGAATGAAAGTTTTTACTCACAGGTAACTTTTGAGTATTGTTATATGTTCTGATGCAAATTTTTTATCCTTGTTCTTCAGAGTTTCCAAAAATGAACTACATCTAATGGCTAAGTTAACTTGGTTTCTTTCAAAAGGAAGAATTAACTTATTATCTTAATCTGAAATGAGTTATAACAGAAATAATATAATAAATTTAATGAAACTCTAACACAGTATGTATGATATATACATAACACATAGCAGAAGTAAGGAGTATAATCCAACAGTAATGGTAACAAGAATTTACTAGATGGATGCCAAAATGGCATATGACATATTTGTCTATATTTCAGGTACAGAGGCATTCCTTTGATATATAATGTCAATTTATAGACCTCTATAGAATGTAATTCTTTATGAGAGATTATTACAATATATTAGGTAAATGCCATGCAGGACAAGTTGTTACGTATTTGATATGTTTACAATTCAATGATTAAACTTTAGTGCACAGATAGTGCTAACCAAAAAAGTCAGTAGCTTTGATATTACACTGCTCAAAGTGAAAATCGTAACACCAAGAAGTAATGGAAGTAGAAATATGTAAAACGCAGGAGGCAATTGGCTATCGGAGATACGCAAATGATCAAGTTCTGCAGGAAGTGGACACAGGATACCCAGTGGATAAATACTGAGTCTCCCAGTATTTATCCACCCAGAGCCATGGATAAATACCAGATGCTCACGAGCTTGTATCATAGAATGACCAACAATGAGGTTGGAGTGCATGCTGTGAAAACATTTAAAATATGCTTGGAGATGTAGCAGGACCCTTATTCACAACTGATGCCTTCTGAGAAAGAATGATTTGTCCATCTGCAAGAGCTTGGATTGAGCCTTTGAGCAATCGCCACATGCATGGGACACAATGTGAGCACAGTGCAATGGTGCATCTTGTACAATATCATAAAACATTAAATGACATGGACAGGTATGGGACCAGCAAGCCATACCACAGGACATGAATATCACATGCTCTGTAGATGGACTGTTTGTGACCCTTTCATCACAGCAACTGTACTGCAGAGTGATTTGCTGACTGCTATGGGTACTGTAGTCTCCATGAAAACCATTAGACAATATTTGCATTATGCAGGAATGAGGGTGGGAAATCCAGTCCAGCATCTGCTGGGCAGTGACACATCACCAGTTACACTATCTTCACTGGCGTAGAGTGAGACAATATTAGACTATGGAATGGGGGAGAGTGTTGTTTGCAGATGAGTCCTGATTCTGTTTCAGCATGCCAAATGCGCACATGGCATCAATGACACGAGGAAGCCTATTTCATTAGCAGCCATACGGTTCCCCACCATGGCATGGAGTGACATCATTTACGGGGGCTGGACACCTCTGTTCCATGTTTCTGGAGCGCTAACTGCAAGACATTACATTGATGACATCGTTAATCCTGTGGCATGACCCTTTCCACCATACCTTGACTGATTCTGCAGCAGAACAATGCCACCCCACACACTGCATGTGCAATGATGAACAGTCTCCAAGATTGGACATTCTTCCATGGCTGCCATACTCCCTGTACTTGTCACCCATTGAGCATGTTGTGGGACTTTATGGGTCGCCAACTTTGCCAGCTCCCTCCATAGGCAAACCTGGTGCAGTTGCATGCTCAAATGGATGCTGTTTGGAATGCCATACCTCAGAACACCATTAACCATCTGACTGATGGAATGCTGAGACATATACAGGCTTGAATATCTGCCCGATATGTGCCTATTGTGTACTGATGAATCTGCAATAAATGCACATACCTTGCATTCGCACATTCTTTTTTTGATCATTTACACATCTATTCTCATAGCTTCCATCCTGTCAGTTTTGGGCATATACATTCATTTCCTTCATGGTGTTGCGATTTCCATTTTGAGCAGAGTATAAAGTCTGAGTGCACAGAACTATTCTAAATTGATGGTCTAGTTTATCTGACTAAATTACCTTATTGAGGTATACTTACTCTGACCTATTACCTTAACCAATTCCTGACTTGTGCTACCAATTTTATAAGACTAGAGGCTAGTTATTGGAGCTTATGCAGACACCAGATAATGTATTACAATATACTTTATTTTTATTTTTTTTACTAAAATGAATGCTTATTGTAATATTTTAAGATATTTAGTTAAAAATAATTTTATGCATTGTCATTTTGCTGCTGGAAGCTAAATTTTACTAAGGTGAGGTAATTTGATCAGGTAAAGTAGACCCCAGCTTAGAACAGTCTATGCACTCAGACTTTACTATATCAAAGCTACTGACCTTTTTGGTTAGTGCTATCTGTGTACTAGAAATTAATCATTAAACTGTAAAAACATCAAATATGTAACAACCTCACCTTGCATGGCATTAACCTTTATCTATAAACCTTGTATATTGTTATCATCTATTGTAAAGAATTTCATTCTATAGAGATATAGATATGTTCTTCTATATTAAGGAGATACCTATGTATTTGAAATATAGATAACTATGTCTTACACACCTTTGTTACTTTTACTGTTGGATTATACTGCCTTCTGCTATGTTTTATTTATAATCATATACAGTATTATAGAGTTTGATTAAATTTTTGAACAGAAATAAGTTGTGACATGTGTAAAAGGGCATTAAATACAATAAAGATTAAATGGGACCATACACATATACAAAATCCTCATGCAGCCATGGGCTATGGAAGTCCAACCAGACTGTGTAATTTTCCTCTCCAGATGTGTCTCTTCTGAGCTACAGCTGCTGCATTTGGCCACTCTAGGCCAATTCTAACAAGGCCCTGTTTGACATTGTCTGCCCATCGCATCGTAGATCTGCCCCTTTTTCTAAAAACCCTTAGGCACATTGTTCGTAATCCTGTTTGTCAATATGCAGTTATGCATACAGGCAACATGACCAAACCAACGCAGTCTCTCTCTGCACAATATGCTGCTCAAAAGAGGTTGATGACTCCATCATCTAACTTCCTCATTACTTACAAAGTCAAACCACTTAATGCCCAAGATACTGAATAAGCATCTAGAATAAAAGGCATCAGGTTTCTTGCTATTCTGCTTACAAAGGTCCATGTTTCACTACCATAACTAATCTTAGAAAGAACCAAACTATTATACAGCCTAATTTTAGTCTTTAGATGTATACGCCTATTTTTCCATACTCTCCATAGATTCTTAAAAGTCCCAGCAGCAATCCCTATTCTATTTATCTCTTACCGCACATCACCAGTATTTCTTACATAGTTCCAAAGATAATTAAACTGAGACACTTTCTCAAGAGTACAGCCATTCAAAGCAACTAAAGCACCATCTGCCTGACCAATTTTCATCACTTTACCAAACCTACTCTATTAACAGTCTCATCAACAACCCTAATGAACGAATTCAACTCATCAACATCAGTAGCCAACAGGACCAAATCATCTGCATAATCTAAATCAGAAATTTTGAAATCTTTAGACCATTTAAGGTCAAAACCTTTCCTTTGCAAAGAATTTCACATAGCAATAATCAATAACCAAAGAGAAAAGGAGACAAAATGCAACGTTGTCTGACTCCACTAGCAATGCTAAACCAATCGCTGCAAGACATATCAACTCTCACACACACACCTCAGTATTATTATAGAGAACTTTCATTACACTAACTAACTTATCCAGTATTGCATATGATCTAACAATCAATCACAAATTTTGCTGATCCAACAGTCAAAAACCTTTTTGAAATCTATAAAGCTAGGTTTCTGAAACTCTAGACATTTCTCAAGAATCTGCCTAAGTGAAAATATTTGATCAATACATCCCCTACCATTTCTGAATCCACACTGTTCATCATGCAGTTGTCCATCAACCAAATTCTTAATTCTATTAAGTATAATCATGCAAAGAATTTACCTGGAACAGAAAGTAAACTAATTCCCTATAAGCAATCACCCTTTTTAAAAATTAGGACGATGATAGCTCTCATAAAATCCTTAGGAACAACACTTTTATCATAAAGAAATATTCAAAATTTCAGTCAGCTGTATGAGAACACAAATGTTCCCAGCTCTAAGCATTTCAGTGATGATTTTGTCCACCCCTGGAGATTTATGCAGTTTTAATTTAGAGATAGCCAGTGCGACTTTGGAATGTGATATAGGACCATCATAAAAGCTAGTAATCAATCTATCCTCATTATAAACAATGGGAGTAGAAATAATCACATTGTTTAGAACATCTCTGAAATGCTCAGCCCACCTAGCCATCACAGAATCCTCATCTTCAACCATCTTGCCATGTTTATCCCTCAATCCCTGTGTACCTGTCTGTTTCTTCCCACATAAAACATTAACAATCTGGTACAACCCCCTGCTGTTGTGCTGTCTAATTGCTTCCTCTGCTTTGTCAGCCAAGCTATCAAGCCAAAGATTCTTATCAGCTTTTAACTGATCCTTTACATGTTTATTAAGCTATCTGTAATCCTTTCTATTAGGACTAGTAGGGTACTGATTAAGGACATTCCTGCAGTTCCTTCTTTCAGAAATAAGCTCAAGTACCTTATCACTTAAATAATTCTGTCTCCTCTGCTCCTTTTTCCCTAAAAGAGTACTGTTAGTTTCCAAGAAAGCCTGTTTAAAATGGCTCCTTTCTTCCTCAACTTCAGTAGTAAGCAAACCATGACTGTCGTAATAATGACTAAGTAACTTATCACGGTAAGCTTTATTTATAACTGGGTCTTTCAGAGCATCAGTATTAAAGTTAATTTTTTGACTTTAGCACAACACTTTTTAAGTTTGAGTTGCAAGACACTTTTAACAAGGTAATGGTCTGATCTAATTTCAGCTCCCCTATATGCCCTGGTATGTTATTTTTAAGTATCTCACCTTTACCTGTCCATCTGGTCTCTTGCAAGCCTAAAATATCTAGGTTATATCGCTGGAATTCCTGCCTGAGGACATCGAGAGAATAATCTCTATGTAATGTCCTCACGTTCCACATTCCTGCAGAGAGAAAATGATTAGTAGGATTTTAAAGAAACTAAGGCCAACAATATCAAACAGCCCCTTGATCTCAGGCACGGGACAAAGACCTGTTCCCTCTCTGCTAAAGGCTGAAGTCACCAATGTTGGTAGGAACTTCAGGCACCACCTTTTCAAATGGACTTTTTCAAGAGCCACATGGCCTGCCTGAGACACATTACTCCAGTTTAGGCTTGACAATGCCCAACTAGCTAAGTAAGGTTCAGGTACTTGCGATGGCCTTTGATTAGGATTATCCACCAGCTGATATAAGGTATCTCATGCCTCTGTTCACTTAGGACTGCAACCCAGAAGCAAACAGAAAACACAGCGGCAGATTCTCCCTCAACAGAGGCCCACCAGTGCAGCAAGTCCAGGATCCATAATCAAGCTCAAATTCATAAACCAGTCCAGTCTAGTAGGTATAAATGGTCAGCACCAGGATCCTGTAAAGTTGACCACTCCTCAGCATGGTTGAAAAAAAGAAAAAAGTGGCCATAGATGACCAGATCATTAGCCACACTGAACTGGTAGCCCTTCTGTTCCCTTCCAAAAGAGAATATCTCTTTTTGAAAGATACTAACAGCCTGCACCACGATAAGGTGGGGTCAGACATTAGGTGCTAGACCTGGCCTGTTCTGTGCATCATCACTGGTGATTGGTACCCAGCTCTCCTTCTAGTTTATGCCAAGCACACAGACCTGAATGGGACCAAAATGCAGTAAATGTTGGCATGCTTGATTTATAAAAAAAAACACTTCATTTGCCTCTGCTATTTTTGTGTTTAGTAAGAAAATATTCATTTAAAAGTTTACTATTTTTCTTAATTTTAACAAATATGTATTATAGTAGTCAGTTCATAATAATTATTTTCATATTCATTTATGGTGTTGCATAATTTTTTATAAAATATTAATTTTTCAAACAAATTAATAACATGTAGATAATAATGTAGATTGTTATCTATATGTATTGTATCCATTAGTACCTTTCAAAAGAGATATTCTCTTTTGGAAGAGAATGGAAGGGGGGAGGGCTACCAGTTCAGTGTGTCCTACTGATCTGGTCATCTATGGACATTTTTTTTTTCTTTTTTTAAACCCTGCTGAGGAGTGGTCAACTTCACAGGATCCTGGTGCTGACCATTTATACCAGGCATGTCAAACTCGTTAACCACCGAGGGCCACATTAAGTATTATATATTAAATCGCGGGCCGCAAAACAAAAAAAAAAATGGAAATAAAGATGAAATATAGCTTTTATAATAACAAATCAATACATACAAAATAATAATAATACACAGAATATAAACATATTAAAAAATACATATGTATGTAAGAAAGTTTCTTTTTTTCAATTTAACATTATTTAAATAAAATAATATCTTTTTTTTTTGAAGAAACTTGGCAACTTTTTTCATTAACCAAATCTTCAAAATTTGGTTGAATTTGTTGAGCTGTAGTTATTTTTAAAATTGCTTGCACATGCTTGTTTGTTAATCTTGATCTTTCCGCAGTTTTATTATTTTTTAAAGTGGAAAATAGTTGTTCGCAATTCTATGATCGGGCTCCGACATATACATTTATGCGCAATAGTTTCCCTTATATATAAATGGAAATGTTTTCTGAAATACGTTTATTTAATTCATGTATCGTGTACGTACTTATAATTTTAATTAAAGAATCCAGTGTTGTCAAAAGTTAAATAAACATATTGGTTATCAATCTTGGTGGGCTGCGTGTTTGACATGCCTGATTTATACCTACTAGACTGGACTGGTTTATGGATTTGAGCTTGGTTATGGATCCTGGACTTGCTGCACTGGTGGGCCTCTATTGAGGGAGAATCTGCCATTCTGTGCATCATCACTGGGGATTAGTACACAGCTCTCCTTATAGTTTATGCCTAGCTACCATTTACAGACGTAAATGTGATCAAAATGTAGTAAATGTTGGTATGCGTGATTTTAAATAAATGGGACCAAAATGGAGTAGACGTTGGCATGCTTGATAAAAAAAAAACACTTCATTGCCTTGGCTATTTTTGTTTAGTAAGAAAATATTCATTTAAAAGTTTGCTATTTTTCTTAATTTTAACAAATATGTAATGTTATAGTCAGTTCATAATAATTATTTCATATTCATTTATGGTGTTGCATAATTTTTTATAAATATTAAATTTTTAAACAAATTAATAGCATATAGATAATGATGCAGACTGTATAGCTTCAAAGTGAACTTTTTATGTGTGGTGTACAAAAAGCTGTATATAATTTTGTTTATTTATTAGTTATGAACAATGCAATTCTTAAATAACTTGACTGAAGCAAAGAAAAAAAGGTTGAATTATTTTAATATTTCCTGTATCTACCTTTTTTTGTGAGCCATCATTTTGTGAAATTCAACAGATCTAGCCTATGCATTAATTTAATGCTACATAAATGGCTAAAAAACACTTAATACTTGCTTCACAATTCCAAAGTAGTTCCACTGCTATTGCATTTAAAATATTTCTCACTTTCACCTGACCTTGGTTGTTGGAATTAACAGCAATTCTTACTGAGATAATTTCCCCATTGTTTAGAAGCCACTTAGCACTTCTTGCACACATTCAGCACAGAAGAATCATATAGCTGGTTTAACCTGCACATGGTGAAAAAGAGAACACTCATGGAGTTTGTAAGTCTCTCATTCATCAAGCTGAATGTTAAACTGTGGTTGGGCTCAATTGTAGGAAATCTGTACCTAGTGCACATTAAAAGCCATCCTTCATAAGAAGCCTAAATCTTTTCTACCAGATGTGCAGTCATTCCACATATAAAACATTCATCTGAGCCTTAGGATTCTTGTGATCTTGACAACTAACTATTGTGCAATATAATGCATTGCTCACAGACAAGTACAGATCTCCCACCCCTCCACCCCAGGGACACAGGTTAGCCCTGGGGTGGGTTTGATCTGGACCATCACATCCAGGGAGGGGTATGCCACTCTGGGATTGTGGGTGCTGGTATTCTAATAACTGGAATGGAGGGGGGGGGGACATTAAACATATACGTCTCATTTTTCATTAAAAACATTTAACTAAAATAGAGGAAAAATTTTATGCTGCAAAGACATTCCAGTCACTTTCCCAAAATTGACCAAATGTCACTTTATGAGTCATATATCAAAAGAAAGTTTCTGAAGGTAGGTATTTTTTAAATTTATTTCTTTTCTTGATCACTAAAAACACCAATCTTCCTATATGGGTCCTAAAAAGTAGAAAATAACCTAAAGCATATCAGTGGGGTAATCAGTCAGAGTTCATATTCACTTCAAAGGAAGATGGGTGCAGATTTACCTACACAAGATTGCTGGTGCCCTATCTTCCTTTGAAGTGAATATGAACTCAGTGACTGATTGCACCATTGATATGCTTTAGGTTCATTTTCTACTTTTTAGGGCCCATATAGAAAGATATCCATTTTTTTATTTTATTTTTTTTCTCCCATTTTGTTTTTGAACATGCTTAGATGCTTAGTTGTATTATGGTATGGTGTATGTATGATTCTTGTATTTGCAACTGCATTCATTAATGAATTGTTCAACCAAAATATTTCTATCTTGAAACATTGATTTTTTCATATACTCCCTCCCCCAAGAAATTCGTGCCAATACCCATGCTTTCTGGTTATATTATTCAAAATGCCATTAATGCTGAAAAGTGCTTAATACTTGCCACAGAATCCCAAAATAACTCCAATGCAATAAAACAATCCTAGGCTTATTTTTAATGAAAATTATTGAAAGCATTCTTTTATTAGGTTAAATCAAAAAGTAAAGGCAATTTGTGAGTAAAACTAACATCCCATATCAGAATACACTCCCAAGGCAATCATACTACACTGTTAGACAAGTCTACACCTGTTTTGCCAGTTGTCTACACTCAAGTCTGTTTCATACATTCAAGGTGTAATCATGTTGGCTCAGCTTCCAATGCACTGTTAGTGAACAACCTGTGATCAGATTTTTGTGGTCAGAAGGGGTCAGAACCTTGTAGATTCACAGAAAAATGTTAACAGAATATGGTTAATTGTTGTGCATTAACTTGATCAACATTGTTTATGTTGTTGCAGTTGTTGGGCAGCTTGCAGTCTTTGCCAACTACTCTAGTTTTGCCACTTCTAAACCATTTGTACACTTTCCTTTGACTAATACACTTTTCTTAATATTATATAAACATTCTTCTGAGAATATGGGATGGTTTCACCCCTTCTGACCAGAAAAATCAATAACATATAGATAATTGCTTACTATACATATAGATAATTGCTTTACATATAGATTACATATAGATAATTGCTTTACTATATATGTTACATTGTTATCTATATGTATTGTATCCATTAGTACCTTTCAAAAGAGATATTCTCTTTTGGAAGAGAATGGAAGGGGAGGGCACTGTAACCTGCACTGTTAGTGATCACAGCATGTTGTTCAGTAACAGTGCAATTGGAGGTGACACGATTACACTTCGACTGTTAAAAAAAAAGACTAAGTGCAGACAACTGGTGAAAATATGTGCAGACTTGTCTAATAATCTAGTAGATATGATGACCTTGGGGGCATGTTCTGATATGGGGTGTTAATTTTGTACACAAATACCTTTACTTTTTGATTTACCTAGGTATATGTTTTTTTTTCTTTTTCAGTCTAAACAATGACACCGTGTATAAATGAATTTGTGCAATGTACGTAGTCACTGGAAGGAGAACTATGCATCTACCCCCTGTGATGATGCATAGAACCGACCAAGCCTAGCACCTAATGTCCGACCCTCCTTCTCGTGGTGCAGGCTGTTAGTACCTATCGAAAGAGATATTCTCTTTTGAAAATTTTCTTTGAGGGTTATCTTATAGGTTATCAAAAGAGATATTCTCTTTTGAAAAAATCTTTTCAATGCATTACTGAAAGGTTTCTTACAGCAAAATTACAGCTCTTGTGGAAGAAAACAGAAGGGGAGGGCTGCCAAATTAGTGTGGCCTACTGATCTATACAACTATCTTTTGTTTTTCTTTTTTCTGCCCTGCTTAGGAGTTGTCAACCACACAGGGCTCTGTTGCTGACCATAAAAATTAACTGGGTTGGAATAAGGCTCTGAGCTTGATTATGGATCCTGAATTTGCTACACTGGCAGGCTTCTGTGGAGGGGAAAATCTTCCACTGTGTTTTTTCTATTTGTTTGTGGTTGACAGCCCCAAGTGAATAGATCCACAGAATATGTTTCATCAGCTGATGGATAATCCAGAGCAGAGGTCATCACAGGCACCTGAACTCTTGCTTCTATGGGCATCATCAAATCCCACATTGGAGGATGTCTTCCAGCCATTAGTAGTTATCTGTATATATAGCCATTAGTAGTTATCTGTATAGTATCTGGCTTCAGCCATTAGTAGTTAGAGAATGGGTCTTTGTCTCATTCCTGCAATTAGGGCTGTTTCATATTGTTGGTATTCCTTCTCTCAATAAACATAGTTTCTTTACACATCCCACTAACCATTTTCTCTCCATAGGTAGTTAGAATGTGAGGACTCTGGACAGATATTTTTCTCTGGATGTCCTCACACAAGAATTCCATCATTATAATTTAGATATTCTTGGCTTGCAAGAGACCAGATGGGCAGATAAAAGTTAGATTCTTAAAAATAATCTTAAATTTTCCTTTTCAGGGAGGGAAGATAATAAGCATCACCTAAGTGTGGATCTGCTTCTCAGTAGACACACTGGGGATGTTCTAGGATATGAGAGTATTAATGACAGGTTTCTTACAGCAAAATTTCAGACAAGCGTTAAAGACTTGAATGTTATCTGCTGTTATGCCCCCACTGAGGATTCCGATGAAGATGAGAAGGATAGGTTTTACGGACAACTTCAGGATATTTTGAATTCTGTCAAGAAAGAAGATATTATCCTTGTTCTGTGTGATTTCAATGTCAAAGTTGGTACTTACTCTGACCTTTGGGGAGGGGTGATAGGTCCCTTTGGTATTGGTAGCTGCAATGGGCAATGTCACCTACAGGTAAGTAAACTTAATGGTTTGAGAATAACTAACACTTATTACAAACACCACGACATACATGCACATGGGTTTCACCAAATGGGCTGCATATGAATATGACTGATTATATATTAATTAAAAACAAATGGGCTAGTTCTGTTAGGAATAACAGGGTCATATAGGTGAGCTGAAATTGGATCTGACCATTACCTTGTTAAAGGTGTCTTGCAACTTAAACTTAAAAAGTGTTGTGCTAAGGTTAAAAAATTTACCTTTAATTCTTAAGCTCTTAAAGACCCAGTTATAGCTAAAGCTTACCATGATAGGTTACTTAGTCATTATGACAGTCATGGTACGCTTACTACTGAAGTTGAGGAAGAATGGGACCATTTTAAACAGACTTTTTTGGGAACAAACAGTACCCTTTTAGGGGAAAAAGGAGCAGAGGAGGCAGAATTATCTGAGTGATAAGGCACTTGAGCTTATTTCGGAAAGAAAGAACTGCAGGAATGTTCTTAATCAGTACCCTACTAGTCCTAATAGAAAGGATTACAGAGAGCTTAATTAACGTGTAAAGGATCAGTTAGCTGCTGATAAGAATCTTTGGCTTGGCTGACAAAACTGAGGAAACAGTTAAACAGAACAACAGCAGAGAGCTGTACCAGATAGTTAATGTTTTGTGTGGTAGAAAACGAACAGGTATACAGGGATTGAAAGATAAACAAGGATTCTGTCGTGGCTAGGTGGGCTGAGCATTTCAGTGATGTTCTAAACAATATGATTAGTTCTACTCCCATTGTTTGTAATGCTGATAGATGCATTACTGGCCTTATAACACAGTCTGAAGTTATTTTGGCTATTTCTAAACTTAACCTATTAACGCCCAAGAAATCTGAGAGAAAGATAGAGAGTATTAAAGACAAAGAAATACCACTATTCAGACTAGTCCATTTCAAAATCTCGGCCATTCTGGGCCTTTCTGAGCATTAAAGGGTTGAACTACATAAATTCTGAGGGGTAGATGAAATTACTAAGGAGATGCTTAGAGCTGGGAATGTTTTGGTTGCCACATGGATGACTGAAATTTTGAATATCTTTTCAGGTTAAAGGCGTAGTTCCTAAGGATTTTTCCAGAGCTATTATTATCCCTATTTTTAAAAAAGATGATCACAGTTCTTGTGATAACTAGAGGTATCAGCAATTTTCTGTTGCAGGTAAAGTTCTTTGCATTATTGTGCTTAACAGAATTAAGAATCTGATTGGCGGGCAGTTGCGGATGAGAAATGTGGATTAGGAAGTAATAAGGGATGTGTAGATCAGATATTTTCACTCAGGCAGATTCCTGAGAAATGGTTAGAGTTTCATAAACCTTTGGTTACTAACTTTGTTGATTTCAAAAAGGCTTTTAACATAATTTGTGGTTGATTGTGAGATCATATGGCATACCAGACAAGTTAGTTAACATAATGAAAGCTCTCTATAATAACACTAAGTCGCTCACAAAAGTTGGTAATGCTTGTAGCAATTGGTTTATCATTACTTTTGGTGTTCGACAAGGGTGTATTTTGTCTGCTTTTGTCTTTAGTTTGGTTATTGATTATGTTATGCAAAATTCACTGCATGGGAAAGATTTTGGTGTTAAATGGTCAAGAGATGTAAAAATTTCTTCTTTAGATTATGCTGATGATTTAGCTCTTTTGGCAAACAATGTTGATGAGATGAACTCTTTCATTCGAGCTGTTAATGAGACTGGTAGTAGAGTAGGTTTTGTTATAAACAGAGAGAAAATAAAGTGATGAAAATTGGTCAGACATGTTATGATTCAGTTAATCTGAATGGTTGCAGTCTTGAGCAGGTGTCACAGTTTAATTTCCTTGGGAACTATGAAATAGATACTGGTGATGTTTGGTGTGAGATTAATAGATGAATAGGGACTTCCAAGGATTCTATTCCGGGACTTCCAAGGATTCTATTCCGGGACTTCCAAGGATTCTATGGAGAGTGTGGATAGGCATATAACCTAAAGACTAAAATTAGATTGTATAATAGTTTGGTTATGGTTGTGAAACTTGGACCCTTTGTAAACAAGATAACAGGAAACTAGATGCTTATGCAGTATCTTGGACATTAGGTGTTTTAACTTTGTAACTAATGATGAGGTTAGACAAAGGAGTCGGCAACCTTCTTTAAGCAGCATATTGTGCAGAGAGAGACTTGTTTTGACCATGTTGCCTGTATGAATAATTATAGATTGGCGAATTGGGTTATGAACAGTGTGCCTAAAGGCCTCAGAAAGAGGGGGAGACCTAAGATGCTGTGGGCAGACAATGTCAAACAGGACCTTGTTAGAATTGGTGTGCAGTGGCCAGATTCAGCCGATGTAGCTCAGGACAGACTTGCTTGGAGAACTAAATTGCATGGTCTGGTTGAACCTCCGTAGCCCATTGCTACTTGAGGATGTTGATGATGATGATGATTGCTTATTTTGTCAAATTTATGGAATAGGTATCTTATATTTAAGTGCTATTCAATTTAAATGTAATAGTTTTTTTTTACATTTAATATTGCAAACTTTTTCTTTATAGAACTATAAATCTCTAATATGTATATAATGTATAATCATGTACAATACATTGCAATGAATTCTCAAGCAGCCATTAGCTAGTGATGTCCAGCCAAACTACAATTTATTTCTCCAATATATTGGTCTTGAGCTACAACTGCTGCATATCACTATTGTAGGCTAATTCTAATTAAGTCCTGTTTAACATTTTCTGCCCACCACATCCTAGGTCTCCCCCTTTTCCTGAGCCTGTAAGCACACTGTTCATAGCCATTTGCCAATCTCTAGTTATGCATTTGGCCAATGTGGCGAAACCCATGCAGTCTCTCATTGTACAATATGCTGCTCAAAGGAGGTTGTTGACTCCTTTGCCTAACCTCATCGTTATTTACAAGGTCAAATCACCTAATGCCCAAGATACTATGTAAGCATCTAGAATGAAAGGATCAAATTTTCTATTATCTTGTTTACAAAGGATCCATCATTTGCTACCTTAACTAACTTCAGAAAAGACAAAACTATTGTATAGCCTAATCTTTAGGTGTATATGCCTATTTTCCCACATACTTCATAGATTCTTATCTATTCTTCTGTTTATCTCATGCTGCATATACCAGTATCCGTTACCTAGATCCCAAGGTAATTAAACTGAGACACTTGCTCAAGGGGGTAACCATTCAGATTAATTGGACTACAACCTGCCTCACCAATTTTCATCACTTCAGTTTTTTCTCTGTTTATCATTAAACCTACCTATTACCAGTCTCATCAACAGCCAAACTAAATACAATACATAATCAATAACCAAAAAACTAAAGAGAAAAGGGACAAAATGTACCCTTGACTAACTCCACTAGCAATGCTAAACCAATCTCTACAAGCCTTACCAACTCTCACACACAACTGACTGTTATTAAAGAGAGCTTAGATTATGTTAACTAACTTGTCTGTTATGCCATATGATCTCACAATCAACCACAAATTATGGCGATCAACAGAGTCAAAATCCCATTTGAAATCAACAAAGCTAGTAAGCAAAGGTTTCTGAAACTTTAAACATTTCTCAAGAATCTGCCTGAGTGAAAATATATACACATCCCCTACACTTCTGAATCCACATTGCTCATCATGCAATTGTCCATCAACCAGATTCTTAATTCTATTCAGCACAATCATGCAAAGAACTCTACCTGGAACAGAAAGTAGTTGATACCCCTATAGTTTTCGAAAGAACTGCAATCACCTTTTTTTTAAAAATAGGGATAATAATAGCTCTGGTAAAATGTTTAGGAACCATGCCTTTATCATAAAAGATATTCAAAATTTCAGTCATCCATGTGGTAACCAAAACATTCCCAGCTCTAACCATTTCAGTAGTAATTTTATCTAATCCTGGGGATTTATGTAGTTTAAGTTTAGAGATTGTCAAAATAACTTCAAACTCTGATACAGGGACAACATTAAAGCTAGTAATGCATCTATCATCATTAGAAACAATGGGAGTAGAGCTAATCACATTGTTTAGAACATCTCTGAACTGATCAGCCCATCTTGCTATGATGGAATTCTCACCTTCAATAACTGTACCTTGTTTATCCTTCAATCCCTGTATACATGTCTGTTTCTTCCCACACAAAACATTAACTATTTGGTACAGCTCTCTGCTGTTACATAGCCTATCTGCTTCCTTTTCTTTGTTAGCCAAGCTATTAAGCCAAAATTTCATTTCAGTCTTCAAATAATCATTTACACATTTATTAAGCTCTGTAATGCTGTCTGTTAGGACTAGTAGGGCATTGATTAAAGTTATTTTTTCAGTTCCTTCTTTCAAAAATAAGCTATAGTGCCTTATCAGCCAAATAATGTTGTGTCCTCTGTTCCATTTTACCCAAAAGGGTGCTGTTAGTTTCAATAAAAGCCTGTTTAAGCATATTCTATTCTTTCTGAACTTCAGTAGTAAATTAACCAAGATCATTATAATAACTAATAATCTGTCATTGCAAGCTTTGCCTATAATTGCATCTTTCAGCGTGTCAGTGTTAAAAGTAACTTTTTTAACCTTAGTACAACATTCCTTAAGTTTCAGTTGCAAGAACTCTGGTGGCTAAGTTTACTTTGAAGTGTTTATGGAAAATAAAATACACAACTTTAGAACCTCAACATGAAGTAACTAATGAAGAGAAATATGTTGTGTTATACACCAAAAGAAAACGCATTTAATTGTGATTAAATGGCAAAACTCCAAGAAAAAACATGCATTAAATTTCTTAATCATTTTTTTTTAATATTACAAAATTTTACTGTATTTTTTTTTTCATTTTAACTTTAGTAAAAAAAAATTACAAATTTAATTTTCTGTTTTTTATAAGTTATTTTACTTATAAAAATAGTTCATAATATTTCTGTTAATGTTTAAATCTTTTATTTATTTAGTTTTGTCCCTAAATTGTTTTAGTGATTATGCAAAATAACATATAATGCATTATGCTTAGATTTTTAGTGTTTGGCAAACTCTAAGCTTAAGGAAAGTAGTGTCATAAAAAATTGCTTTAAATAAGAATATAATTTAAAACTGAGAAAAAAATATAAATTAAAATTTAAAAAAAAATATGTACCTCCAAAAATATGTACCACCCTAAAAAAGGTAGAAAATGAAACTAAAACAGATTGATGGTGCAATCAGTCACTGAATTCTTGTTCACTTCAAAAGAAGATAATGGTGCTGGCAATCTTGTTGAGTAGGTAAATCTGCACCTTGTCTTCCTTGGAAGTGAATACCAATTCAGTTACTGATTGCACCATCGATACATTTTAGTTTTATTTTCTATTTTCACGACACATATGGGAAGTAGGTATTTTTTAATTTTTTTAATTTATTTAAATTTTTACTTTGTCACTAAAAACACATACTTCCCTAAAAACACCTACCTTCATTTGATATATGACTCATAAATATTGACCAAATTTTTCTTTCCCTTGTTTTTGGAGTTGTGTTTAAGATTGGCCATGACATTGTAAACGCCACAAACTTTGAGATTTCCTGGCAAAAATTTCCCCCCTTTTTTGGGGGGGAGGGCAAATTCGAAATAGTCTGCAACAGTCCTCGTATAAGCTTTCTGTTGACACTTAACTCATAATTATAAGCCCTTGCATTCAGAAGATATAGCGGAACAATCCTTTTCATATTTCCCCTTTTTTAAGGGAGAAAAAACAGAGGTGGTTTTTTTTTAACCTGTAACACTTCCCATGTCACAAGTTTTCATTTGACTCGTATAGCTTGTTACTTTCAGCCCTCACACTCCAAAGATATAGAGGAACAATCATTTTTGTATTTTCCCTTTTTAAGAGGGAAGAAAGCATGGTATGGTCAGTTTTGTATAATCTGACTCTCCACATTAGAAGCATAACTTGTTACTTTTAGCACTCATATTTTGGAGATATAGAAGAAATATCATTTTCATATATCCCCTTTTTAGGGGGGAAGAAAGCATGGGAGTTTGACACAAATCTTTAAGTTTATCCCATGCATTCGAAAGATGGTGGAACAACTGTTTTGACATATCCACAAACTGACAAATGATGAGTGAAAAGCAAGTGAAAGATAGGTAAAAAGAGATTAAACAGTAGAAAAATTTATTAAATATGTTTCAAAGCATTTCAAGTTTAACTGAAGCATTGATATTGAGAATGATTCGTTTTAGTATGAATCTGCATTACTTCTACAGAAAAGTTTAATTTTAAAATTGTGGAAAAAAATTTGGTTAAGAAATGCAATTTCCTAAGGTTAATTAGTGTATTTGGTTAAATTATAATTAAAAATATCGCTGAACTAAGCCCTACCTTTTAAAAAAATCGCACTTTTAGGCTAGTTGCTTAATGAAAAGGAAGTGGTTTAAGTCTCAGTGCAGATTCAAAAATAATCTATATCACTTAATGCCTCAGCATTTTTAGACATTAGAGTGATATAGAGTAATCTTTAATTGCTTAATCCTATGTTTCTTCTCTGATATCCAGCATTAGAGATCACTAGCTATTTCATTTTTTGATCATTTCAAATTAATTATTCTTAAAATCACAGTATGTATTTGAGAAACAATAAAAAATAATTGCTGAAGCACCAGAGTAAGAAAAAAACTGTTTTTAAAATTAAAAGTTTCTTAAAATATTGACCAAAAGTGATGTACATAATTTCTGAATGATCCAACTTCTGATAATAATAAAATCAGTATCTTAGGTTAAAAGTTTATCAAACATCACAGCTGATCAATAATCTATGTATGGTACAACAAAATAAAGGCATATACTAAATTTTCACTACTAGATGCTATTTACTGTGATTCAAAATGCATGCATAATCACTGCAGGTCTAAATAGATTTAATTTTAAATCTTATGATAATTTTTCAAGCAGAATCAACAGACAAATATATATATCGTAGACTGAAATGTTATTTTCAATATTTGATTAAAAACAGTTAGAAATAGTGAATTCTGTTTGAAAATAATTTAAGCTTCACATTTCATGCTGTGAAACAATGGTAAACAGTCCATGCACCACTAGAATCAGAAAAGTGAAAATGATAAATCCAGTTTGGATACACAAAAGTTAAGCATCATCATCATATGCTTACTGCACAGTTCGAAATCTCCATGCAATTTGTGCAGTGGGGTGGCTCAGTCGGTAGCACACCAGGCTCGTAATCTGCATTTGCTAAGTTCGAGTCCCAGCTGGGCCAGCATTGAGATTTATCTCTGCAAAACTCTCCACCCTGCCCACAGTCAAGTAGGGGACACTGATGGGCTCAAAAAAGCCACTATCTGTCAGATGCGATGCATTTTTAACATGTTCATTATGACACATAGGGGATGTTATTTTCCCCTATGTGTGGGAGAGCCATACCTTGTGCACGTTAAAGAACACGCTGGATGATCTTAATGAGAGGTTACCATCTGTCTCCCAATAGCTGTTCCAATGGGTCCCCTTTCCCAACTTCTCTGAGCTTTCAGGGTCCTTGTGACCTGGTTATTTAGCCCATTGTGTGCAAAAAAGTGCTGCTCAGAGGTAAAACAACACAGTCCATCAAATTTGTATAGCTGATGAGAATTGTGCTCCTGCTTGCCAACTAGTTCTGAGGTATGTGTATTAATTGACATTTGGTGATCCATTAGTTCATTATGAAAAAATATCAATCACTTTTGGTTCTGGTTTTTGATATTATTGCAATTCTTTGAACAATCATTTGCTATGGAGTTTCAGCACTAGACCATTGTTAATGTGGCTGTAGTTTATATTTTCCTTTACAGAAAAAACAATATTTAACTTATAAAGTTTGCAAGTTGAAAATTACAAAGATGGCATAAAACAGCCTTATTGATATTATGACAATAAGTTTTTAAATAGCAAGTTCATTGTCCCTATTTAGTAGCAAATAGTAGTTACCATTATCCTAAGCATAAAACATCATGCCATATAAAGTGGTTTGTGGATTAAGTAAAAGTTATATATTTGATAGACTTGTTACATGTATAGAAGTAACAAATTTTATTGACCATATGAACTTTCTTTAGTGTATTCCTTGTTTATGAAATGAAACATTTTTCTATTTAAGGTGATCATAATAACTAGTAACCAGGAATAGATAATGAACTTTTTATAATGACTTCGTCAAATATTATATATACTGTTTGTAACATTCAGTAATTTTTAACATGTAAACTTTGTAATACAGTGTGTTTAGCAATTTTCTCTTGCAGTGCTGTACAACCATTTTCTTTCAAAGGATTGTATTTACAGTTCACATTAAAGAAACAAATAAAACTACATGAATTTCAAATGAATGGCAAAATAAATATTTTTATTAATTTGAACAAATGCTTCAAATCAGGGATGATATTTCAGTTGTGTGATTGCATTAAGATTTTCCATTATGTTAATTTGTTCAGTTTCATCAACAAGAAAGTCTATTTACAAATTTTTGGGCTTCTGAACTGCCCTACAGATTAGAATAACAGACCATAGGAAGATACTTATGGGGGGGGGGGGAGAATTCAGCAACCTCTTCCTTGTTTCTCTGCATTTTGACTTTATCGGATCACTATTTGGAAGTCAGAGAGTTCAATCTGTAAATTTGAATCTTCTTTATGTAAGACTTCAGAGAAGTTTCAAATATGCTGAGCAATGTTTTGTCCTTCTCAAATATATTTTTTAATAATTGTTTGAGTTATTCAATGAGGATACTTAGTATTGCATCAGAAAAAAGTTGACAAAACAGATCATTTGATGAAATGAGGAGTTGACATTGTTTCGTTTTTTTAATTGTAGCTGTCATGTTAACATTGTACATATACAAAATCAAATGATTAGTGTCTGCATAAAACAGTGAACTTAGGAAAGTTATCTTGAGGTTGCAATATGCTACAGGGGTTTAATTGAAATCATACAACAAAAAGTAATATCTCTATTCAGTCAACTTTTTACTGGGTCAACTGGGGTATCTTCCAGATATAAAGAATATATCTTTGTTATATTTAATGGTGGATCTAGATATCTCCAGGAACTTAGCCAGATATTTGTTTTTAGTTTGGGAGTGATCCCAAAATAAAATAAAGGGATAAAAAATTTAGTACATGCAAATCTTTTTCTTTACTTCAAGAAAAATATATAATTACATGTAATAGAATAATAAATGGTTAAGAAGCAAGTTAACATAAAAATTCGTTTTCTAAAATCTTAATTTTGTAAATTTTTTGCAATCTTTGAAATTTTGGGGTGGCAGGATGTCCCCTCTATAGGCCTGGATATCCTTCATCTTGTGCAAGTACAGTTGACCTTTGTTATAGCGCTGCTCGCTATACCATGCACTCGGTTATAGCGCGGGCAATGTTCGCGATAAGTTCAAACATGTTTATACAGGTCCATGCGGCGTTAGTGAGTATCGCATTTTATTGTTACTGCGTATTGAGTAATTGTGTATGTATTGAGTTCCTGCATATATTTTGAATAGTGTTTAATTATTGTATGCATGATGAGTAAAAGAAAAGCTTACAGTGTGAAATTTATTGTGTCGCCACCGCGCCGCTCGGTATAACGCGGTTCACCTTATAACGCGGGTGTTGTTTCCCGCCCAACATGCGCGTTATATCGGGGGTCCACTGTATATTAATATGTGGAACATGAAGGCATAAAGTAAAATGCCAAAAATATCTGTATAAAGCATTTTTTTAAACTGGGATACAGAGCTGCCAACTACTCTGATTATCAGATGAAATTCCAAAAATCCTATTTTGTCTCTGAAAATCCGATTTTTAAGTTTTTTTCAGTTTCACATTAACAAAAATCTTCCCTCCAAATTGCACAGTATTTTTGTCCTTTTCCTAAAAGAAGAATGTGAATGAAAGGGAAGAATTGCTTCCGATTTAGCTCTTTTACTGTACTAAAGGTGCAGCTTATCACCACTTCCTAATCTATGCTTGCTTATGGGCTTACCTGTTCACCAGTCAGAGGAAATCTATAAGACTCCAGCTGACCATTTCCAGACACACTTAAAATCTTTTACAAAGCTGAAAGTCATAGATTGTTTGTAAATGGGTGTTTATTGCAACTGTACTAAACTATCCTAGCTTTGGCCAACTAAATGCTGATTGGATTATTAGAATCAGAAACTTTAGAGTGAAGGAAATAATATAGATTAGAGAACTTCCCTGATCTGTGGGCTATTGGGTTGATAAGGAATTGAAACTTTTTTTCACTAGAGTTGAGTCACTTTTATTTGTAATCAGTTATGCACTTTGTGCTCCCTATTGTTATATTACTTATTTTCCTATTGCATTTCACTTGTCATTTGTTGCCCAATGTCAGTTTTGTTTCACCATAACTTTGTAACCCAGCAGTGATCACAAGAGATATGTATGATTGTCTGATCTGCATGAAAATGCTGTTCAGAGGCTGTTAGTCGATTATTAATCAATGATATTTATGTATTGTTAGTTCTTAATAATTAGCTATTAGGTTAACTTTCTTTAATAGTCAATGCTCCTCATGCTGCATGACAAGCTGCCACTGCTGACAATCCAAGCACTTTCAAAAAAACAAAAATAAAAAAACAAGTCGCAATAACATTTGTTAAATATTTTGTGGAAAAAATTTTGCTGACATACGGGATTCAAACCAATATCTCTCTTTGTTGTTCATTTATTGTTTATAGCACTTGTTGTTATTAGTAGTAAAGAATCACAGGATATATCCTGTAGACATGGAATTTGAGAAATAATAAGCTGAGAAAAATTGGTTTACCCATGAGTGGGATTCAAACCCACGTCTCCTGGAAACATGCCAGTTATGCTACCACTACACCACCAATGGCTAACCTTTTCTCAGCTTGTGTGACCATATAAACTTTCCAGATTTTTTTCTTTTTTTTTTATTCACACAGTGGCTCCATCTATCCTGGATGTGGACAACTCTGTTACCTTATACAGATTCCCGATATATTGTAATGCTAACTTTTGAAATATATTGATTGATCAGCGAATAATGCCTACGTATTTAAAATTAATTAATAACTATATAATTAATTTTCGTTAATATGCTGGTTCAATGGGATTATATCTGGGTAAAACGTGCAGGTGCAGTTCAGTTGTCTGCAGTGAGCACCATTTCCCATGCAGATGATCCAAGCACTGTGGGGGAAAAAAAACATTGGAGAAAGGAGTGCAATAATTGTTGCTATTCTTTACTTAGTCATTATGACAGTCATGGTTTGCTTACTACTGAAGTTGAGGAAGAATGGGACCAATTTAAACAATCTTTTTTGGAAACTAACAGTACTCTTTTAGGAAAAAAGAAACAGAGGAGGCAGAATTATTTGAGTGATAAGGCACTTGAGCTTATTTCAGAAAGAAAGAACTGTAGGAATGTCCTTAATCAATACCCTACTAGTCCTAATAGAAAGCATTACAGAGAGCTTAATAAATGCATAAAGGGTCAGTTAGCTGCTGATAACAATCTTTGGCTTGATGGCTTGTCTGACAAAGCCGAGGAAGAATTTGCACAGCAGCAGAAAGCTATACCAGATAGTTAATGTTTTGTGTGGTAGAAAATGGACAGGTATACAGGGATTGAAGGATAAACAAGGTAAGGTTATAGAAGGTGAGGATTCTGTCATGGCTAGGTGGGCTGAGCATTTCAGTGATGTTCTAAACAATGTGGTTAGTTGTACTCCCATTGTTTGTTATGATTATAGATGCATTACTGGCTTTAATGTTGGCCGTATAACAGTCTGACTCTGACTTTTGGTACAATCTCATGTTATTTTGGCTATTTCAAAACTTAAACTGCATAAATCCCCAGGGGTAGATGAAATTGCTCTAGAAATGTTTAGAGCTGAAATGTTTTAATTACCACATGGATGGTAACCAAAACATTTCCACATGACGGTGGTTTGGTTACCACATGGAATGTTTTGACGGTGGTTTGGTTTACCATTTGGAATGTTTTGGTTACCACATGGAATGACGATGAGAACTAAAAACTATTAATGCTTTAGAGAATATAGTGGTAAATCGAAGCCACCCTGAAGATGACTATTGAGTGCATTCGAAAGCACTCAGCTCCTACAAGCATGTAACTAGCACATTGTAGTGCCTCATTTATACTTGTGTAAATAAATCTAACCAGCAGAGAAAGCATTATCTATTCTTATGAGTTCTTAATGCTTTTTTTTTTTTAAGTGATTTGGCCACTTGTGCTGCACTTAAAACTGGTTTTAAAGTGTTTGTTTCTTCAAGGAGAGGAGACAAATCTAACAAAGCAGCAGTTTCCTTTCAAACAAGGCAGAGCACTTGATTCCAATTTGTACTCGATCACTGCACTCATATACAAAATTATAGTGAATTTTTGGGCAGAAAATGGGAAACAGCTGCAATAGTATATTAAAATTTATCTTTGAAATGCATGAAAATGATTGCTTAGAGGTGATTTGAATCAAATTGCAAAGATGTGCACTGAATATTTCTAATTCACTTACATTGTTTGAAGTTTTTGTATATCAGCCATAAAGCCTATAATGAAATGAATGATTTTGCAGTGAAATTACTCTGCAAAAACCAAGAATGTGATCTAACACTCAGAAAAAACATACTCCGTTTGAAATATTGATCAGTTATTTCCAAATACAGTGGTACAGAAAGCTGCAGATTTTTGTTAACCTGTAAAAGCTTTTTTTAAGCATGTCGAATTTCCAATCCCAATTAACTAAAGTGCTTAAATATTTCTGTGAATGATGTTGATAATATAATTTTGAACAGTATGTCCTTGCTCGAAGATGACAACAGATTAAAAGCCACACAGCAATGCTATGAAAAAATTGTGAAATATTTAAATAACACTGAAAATTTAATTCCTTTCTGGATGTTCAAAAAAGAATGATTTGCGAATCTCTCTGATATTTTTCAGTCTCAACAATCAGTGTTAATTCAGGGCTATCTCTTTCTAAATACAGAGGCGTTGTGCGAATATAAAAGAGGGCAATTTATCTACATATAATGTTGATATATAATTCCTGATACATCAGAATTTATCACTGACAATGTGTGAGATGAATGCGAATGATGATAAAGCCAATCATTTGTTTATTTTTTGTTCTTTTTGAGCAGTTATATATATCCAACGATTGTTACTTTGTTTATGTGCATGCCACTGATGCATAGTTTTTATGATTTGTGAACCTAAATGATGTTCAAATTTCAAAATTATGTCCTGCAATATCCTCAAATATTTTGCCAGTTTTCAGTGCGATTTCTCCACGAATTTCACTTTTTTTTTTCACGCAAAAAAACTAATAATCAATATATTGGTACACCTGCTGTTTAAGGCATTCACTCACTAAATGGCACCATGAGTGGTAACTTTCTTTGAGTGTGTAAAGTAACATAAGTGAATAACATACAGTATAAATAACTTTTCATCTTATTAAACAATTTATTTGATTATCTGTTGATACTTTAAGTGTGGCCTCTGGTACTCAATTTTTTTTTTTCAGGTCTTACCCTTTAAGACAAATAAAAGTTATGAGTTTATTTAACCAGAAGGTGTGGGCTATTCAATATAAATGTTTTTTTTTTTATTTAAACCTATTTGGGTTTAATTCCAATATATATAGCATAATGGTGTAAATTTTGTTTTGCCTCAGGTAAGTACTGAAAGTTACAGATGATTTATGATATTTAGTTAATGCACATCCCCTATTATTGTGTTAAGTGGGAAATGGGAAGATTTCTTCTTTAGCAATATGTTTAAAATGGTTGTCTCCGATGAAATTATCTTGTTTCAAGTTGTTGTTTTTTAAATAATGCAGATGTCAGTGCATTATTTACAATAATTCGTGTTTATTAGACTTGTTGTCTCTGATGGGATTGCTTAGTTGCTTGGACTTTTTTAAACTGTGGCTCAGTGGTGACTTGTTTACAATTTTGTTAGGTTTGTTATAAGATTAGTGTGTTGAGGGGGGGGGGGGTAAGAATGGTGGAACGGTTGTTTTTCATTGTTCAGCAGTATATGCTTGTTAGAATAGCAGTCACCCATGAGAGTTTTGCGTGTTTTAAATTATGGAATGAACATTTGTTAGTGACAATGTACTGTTGAAACAAGTAGCCTTGAATGGTACTGATGGATATTCGTTGTATAATGATATTCCTAGTTAGGAAAATATGTCTTAGATACTATTACTTCTGGTGGTTTTATTTGTGGAAACAAAATTTTATGCATAGGAACAGTGTCAGACTTTAACCTGCATAGGCCCTAAGCTATGACAAGTTTAAAAGGCCCTAAGCTACAATAAGTTTAAGAGGCTCCACAATTTTGAAGGTCAAAAAGAGTCATATATTTATTATTCTGGGTGAAGGGAACATTTAAAACTAAATATGAAATTGATGGGATGAAATCTTTAAACTAGCATTGGTATACAATAATAATTGTGTAAAATTGAGATGAACAGTGTTTGCACAATAGATTAATTTGAATCATTGATAATTTTGTTTCATTGTTTTTTTTTACATGCTTTACTGATATGGTATTAACCTTGATTCTTTTCATACTTTCTCCAAAACATGAAGCATGCAAATTTTATTGGGTATTTTTCAATTTTAGGTTTCTTTCAAAATAAATATAAATTGATGAAGAATAAAAAAAAAATTCGAAAATTATTATATAGGACAAAATGTTTTAATCTTTCCAGTGCCAAGGATGTATATATATATATCGTTTTCAGTACAACAAAAACAAATTTTTAAAAATAAAAATTGCTATTTAAAAATTGTTTTATAGATATTTTATAAAAATATATAATTCAGACTTGATAAATAATATTTTCTTTTTCTATTTGATACATATTTTATGAAATTATAACATAAATAATTTGTTAAAGCCATCTGATTGCCATTTCTTAGAAGTGATACTGCCAATTTGTTTGTTAACGTTATGATTTATTATGAATATGATTATTTTTGTTAACATTATGATTATTTATTACTGAAGCAATCCCCTAATTTAAGCTCAGAAGTTTGATTTGAACTATTATCAACAAATTTTTCCGTAAAGTTTCTAAAATCTCCTGATAATTAACAAAAATATGCTATTTTTAAAAATGGTAGATTTTGGAAGTAATTATGGAATATATACTATTTTCTTTATTTTTATACCACTATAAAAAGTGTTATTAAAATTAATGTGTTACTACAATGTTCAAATTTCACACTTCAATAAAATTCAGTATTAAATTCTCTAATTTGGTGTATAACATGACCTATTTCTATTGATTAGTTATTTATAAAAAATATTCTAAATTTGACTTGTGTATTGGATTCTGCAACAAGCCTGGACTTTTCTCAACATATGGTATGGAGGAATAAATTACAAAACGGAAGAAATGTTTAATTTGAAAAAAAAATTTTTTTTTATTTTTGTTATTCAGAAATAAATAGCCTTTCTATTCATGTGCATTATAATCATTTCTGTCTACTAGTGTTTTTTAAATTAAGTTTTATTTGTGTTGCCAGATGTTTTTTACTCCATGACTAAAAAAAAAAAAGTCCTATTAAAATAAAACTAGTCGTCTTTTCATTAAATATTTTATTTTCAGAAAATCCAGAAATAAATGCTGATTAATTTGGCATATAACATGCCATAATTCCATTCGTTAATTATTTAGCAAAAAAGTTCTAAAGTTAAATTTGGCTTCTGGATGTAAACCAGTTTTTCAGGCTGGACACTGAAAGGGTTGAAGATCATTTGTGTTTGGTTGACAAATAAATTGAAGGTGCACAGTGATGTGTAAAAAAGATGCATGCTTAATTGTGGATTAAATTTAATATTGGGAATTGATTCTCCATTATCTTGATAATGAATTTTGAGATGGGAAGCTAGAAATATGTTGTTCACCTTTTATCATCAAAAATATTAATCATCAGCTTTTATTTCTTTCTGCAGAGTATCCAATCGTAGCTTAGATAAAAAGATATTAAGATTTTCATACAGACTTTAATAGAAACTCTACCTTCCTTAATATTAAATTCATATATTTCATGGTCTTTCTGTTTTAATTTTCCATTATTCAGTTTCTTCAGTATTTGCTTTTCAAGTAAACTTTTTATAATCTCCCATGCTTCAAATCACTCAAACATTGTTTCTTTATTTGTTAATTACAAGCAGTTGCAAAACATCGATGAAGGCTTTTAGACTAAACCTCTTAAAAGGAAAATGGATTAGATGAATTTAGTAAATAATATTTATTTTTAAGAAATCCCAATATTGAAAAAGTTATATACAACTTGAACAAATATTTTTAAATTTTTCCTAAAATTCTGTTCTTGATATTGTGATGCTCTTTCTCATGACACTTTAAAAAAGTAAGCTGAAGATCTTACAGAAAGCCTAAAGCATTTCAGTGCATTTTAGTCAAATAAAAACTCTGCACAATTCCAATTGTACATACCATCTTGCTGAATATTTACCTAATGAGATCACTCATTGCTCAAATGCAATATAACTTCGGCTAAAAGCCATTGGTAGATTTCCAAGTGGATGCAACGTGTATTCATTATGTGCTGTCATAGCTTTTAGGGTCCCCCAAAACATAGCAATAAAAATAAAACAATCCATTAGTCCAAAAGTTTTTCATTTGAATTAATCTTTTTGTTTATACCCAACTTAGAAAATAATTTTCAGCTAATAAATATTTGTGAAATATATGTTGCATCAGTATAGGGCTCCAAACTTTGATATGAGCTCAGTTTCCCCTAACATATAAATTCGTTTCTGCCAAAAGCATTGTTGGCAGAAATTTAAAATTTTTTGACAATTGTTGGATAAATTTCAAATTCAGAACTTGAAAAAAAAAATTAATATTGGAAGTAGATTTTTTTTTATCTTGAATAATGAATAGTCAGGTGGGAAGCTAGAAATATGCTGTTGTACTTTTCTTTTATCAACTGAAACCTTTTACTTGCTTTCTACTTTTTTCAATGATAAATGTTAAAACATAGCTTTCTTTCTTTCTGCAGTGTCGCCAATCTTAGGTAAAAAGATGTTAAGATTTTCATACAAACTGTACCTTCCCTAATGTTAAATTTGTCTGCTTCATAGTCTTTTGGCTTGTCATTTTTCATTATTCCATTCTTTCAGTTTAAACAATTGAAAAAAAAAAAAAAATAATAATAATAATAATAATAATAATAATAATAATAATAATAATAATAATAATAATAATAAAAGATAAATTTGAGCATTTTAATTTCTTTCATATATTTATAAAAGTGCCTTTACATAATATTTTGAGCATTTAATAAACTAATACTTCTTAAAGTTACTACTCACTAAAGATGAGATCTAGTTCAATTTTTTGAGTCTGCACCCATCAGATCACTAGTTTATTGAGCCCGAATCATTTCAACAATTGTTGAGCCTGATTTGGGGGGGCGGATTTCTCTGGCTCATCTTAAGATATATCTACACAGAAATTCATGTTGTTAATCATTAATTTTATGATAAAATTAAAATGTTAATGCTATTTGAAATGGAAGAATATTAGAAATGCTAGCAGAAACTGAAAGTTCATGAGTAACATCATTATAAACTCAAAGAGCTATTCATTTATTAAAGATAGAGGATAAGTGAAGAAAAAAAATGCATGGTCCTTTGATTACTAAAGCCTGATTAAAAGATTGAAAATGTAATCAAAAATATTTTATATTTTTACTTATTTTTTTCACAATTACAAGAAATATTTGGAATTTAAATTGTTCCGAGCCCGAAGCCATCTGTGGTGTATTGAACCCAAGCCCAAATTCAAATTCATCTCTACTACTTACTATTACATTTCTTACAAAATCCAAACATTCCTTCAATAACTTACAGAATTGTGCATATGATAGTTATATATGTTGCTGTAAATTCACCATATTGAATTAGGTTAAATTAATACATCAAACATTTCAGCTAGGAAGAGACTTAGTGTGTTAAATCGTTTTAGTTTTGCATTCTATATTTTCTTCTGTTTGTTATACATTGTAAACAATTTTCACTCATGTAGATTGGGGAAGTTTAGGGAGTTTAGTCCAGTGAACCCCCTCCTTTGGGGTCCTTTTGGGACCCCAAAGGAGGGTTATTTTTCCTTTGGGGTCCTTGTGACCTGACCATTTAGCCAATTGTGTGCAAAAAGGCATTGTACTACTCAGAGGTAAAACAAACCCAATCCATGGTTTAAAATGCAAAAATATAATTCAAACAAAAGTTGTAGCTCTTATAAAAATAACTATCACATTATTTGGTTTTGTCACTTGTTATCTGTTTCTTATTTCTTCTCCTGGTCATACATTCTCTCAATGTAAACTACATCTATGTGTGCTTTGTCTGATATATGAGAGGGAGTGGGTGGCAAGTCAACAATTGGACATGCAGTTGCAAGCCAATCAGTTGCAAGCCAATCAGGTGAGTTGTGGTTATTTTTGTTGGTATTTAATTCAATCTAGGTGCATTAACTTTTTTCTTTCATGATTTCTAAATAAACTGTGACCCCTGATATGCTGCTGCCAAGAAGTGAAAAAAAAATGGCTGAAGAAATTTACGTGTTTCAAAGTGGACTGATTTGTGTATTCTTTGTGTTGAAGACATTGCTGTTTTTTCTCATTTATGATGGGAAAATCTCTTGTTTTAAAGAATATAATATTAAGAGGCACTGTGAGATAACCACATTTTGAAATTAAGTAGCTTACAATGTCAGTCAAGGGAAGACAAAATAAACTAACATCGAAAGTGTCTTATTTGGGAATCCATAACTGAACTCATTGGTATAGCCAAAATTATTAGAGGTGGAAATGTTGAAAATTTTTGAGAATTTTTACTAATTTAAACTGATTAACTAGTGTGTTTAAAATATTTGCCCCATGGGTGGGAGTTTAAACCACTAACCTTCCCCTTTTTCTATGCCACCAACTGCAATATTTCACATTTTAAGAACTTCCATTGCACACCTATAAGGAAGAAAATATTATTAACCTTGAAGTGACAAATGTTTTATTTTTACTTTAAAAAACCAACTTAACTTCTGAAGCTTGTTTAAAATAATGAACAAAATAATCCACATTACATAGAAAAAGAACATTTAATTGGGGGGAAAGCATAAAAATTGTGTTCTAATGTTTTTTTTTTATGTTATGTTATATTTTGTTCTAATGTAAATCATTCTTCTCAATATTTTGGTGGTAACCCAAGAATTTATATTAACTTCCTTATTTTGTAGATAGTCTATTGATATTTTTGAAACAATGCATAATATATTTTCTTGTATGCAAGAGTACAGTAACCTGCTGTTAAATTTTTATATTACTATGATTGTTATATATTATTAACACTTGAAGTGTCAAGTGTTTTTTTTTTTCACTTTAAAAAACCAACTCAATTTCTGAAGCTTAAAGTAATAAACAAAATAGTTCACACTGCCTAGCAAAAGAACATTTAATTGGGAGGAAAGCATAAAATTGTGTTCTAAAGCTTTAAGGATTGATAGCTGTGTACGACTTAATTGCATTGATTATTATAATCTCTGATACATGTATTATTTGCCAGCTAAACAAGCTTGGACTCTGTTGAAAGAACATGGGTTTTATTCAATAATGATCTTTTTATGACCTTTATAAGCAATAATTAATGAAAGCAAATGAAAAATGTGGTGCTGGAAAGGAAAAATGAAACCCTTAAAAACATAAGTAAAGTTTTAAGGTTGGATAGGTAATGATTTTCTTTAAAATAATCTCAAGACTATTCCAGAAAACAAAGCCTCATGGATGAGTTAGTTTTGGGCTATATATATACACTGGTACTCAAAATTAAAGGATAATGTATAAATTCGGACATAACTCGAAGTATTTTTAAAGGAATGCAATTAAGTTTTTGTAAAGAAGTTTGTTATTATATTACAAATGTAAATCTAGCAGAAGAAATATATAACCATATAATGTGCATACTTTAAGATCATAATGATGCAATTGACATAAAGGAGCAGTCCATGGAACAATACTTACAGTCTGTTACGTAAGACATGTAGTATGTTAATATGGAGTATGATCACCCCTGACAGCCACAGCTAAAGCAGCAACTCCTAATAATGTTTATGAGAACATTGATGAGGTCTTGAGGGATTAATGACTACTCCTTGACAAGTGCTGTTCTGAGTTCATGGAGTATTCTGGGAGGGAGCAGGTGAGCTCCAATGTTCTTCTCTAGAGCATCCCATACATACTCAATGGGATTGAGGTTAGGAGATCTGGGTAGCACTCCATTCAGCAAATATTTTCCTCATAGAGAAAAATCGTTGACCACATGAGCTCATTGAGGGCAGGTGTTATCATCCATAAGAATAAAATATGGACTGACAGTTCCCTGGAATGGCCTGACATATGGGTTCAGGAACTCGTCTCTGTACCGCAGATTCACTCAGAAAGATGTGCAAGTCTGTAAATCCATTCATCATGATTCCTGGCCCAACCATCATGTCACGACCACCAGAGTAGTATCTTTCTCCGATGTTTGAGAGACTGGTGCAGGTCCCTGGTTCTCTCCAGATGTGAATATGTTGCGAATTAGTACTTAAACTGAATTGCAATTCATCTGTGAACATAACATGCACCCACTGGTCTGATTCCAAGTATGATGTTTGCGACTCCATATTAAATGAGCTCACCAGGTGATGGGAGTTAGAGGGACACAAATAACAGATCTCCTGGCATAAAGGCATTGCTCACAAAGTCTCCTGTAAACAAGTAAGCCTTGTGAAACCCTCATTCCTGTAGCTGCTTCAAGCTCCAAAGACAGTTGCCTAGTGGTCATCACTCTGTTCTATCTGGCAGTAATGCTACATCAGATGGCTGGCTTAGAAGTTGTTGCTGATATTTTATTTAACATCACATTAGTTATGTGTTAATTTTTATTTTAATATTTCTATATTTTCCAGTTAAAAAACTTTAATCTTTTATTGTTTCCTGAAAATGAATGAGGTCTTGGATATGGAAGCAAAAAGGACTTCCTTGACAGAGAGAAATCAGTCATCATGTGGGAGGGCAAGTATTTTTACAGTCAACACTAAGGATGTTTTACTCCCCCCTCCCCCCTTGGCAAAATTTTATGTTTATACTGAATGGTTTTAAAGATTTTAATTCCCCCCTCCCCCTCAATATCTTGGCTGTGCCAGTCTGATAATAGACTTCTTTTTTTTTTTGCTTTGGTGCACTAATTATTTGACACTTAGCCAAGAACCCCAAAATTCAACACCCAAGAAAAAAAATTCATAATGTTTAGTAAAAAAAGGCAGCCAGAAAGTGTTTTACCCTTTCATAAACAGGACAAAAAATCCTACTAATGTACACAATCCAAGCCACCTTGTGTAATACTGGCCCGTGCTTTCAAATATACCATGCTGAAAAGAATCATTAAAAGAAATAAAAATCTTGTTTCAGGAAAATATTCTATTATTCAGGAGGAAATTTCCTTTCAGTTAATATATACTTTAACAGTTTTCATTCATCAGGTTTTTCCAAAATTCAGTTTTAATTGCATAGTTTGATCTATTTTTTTCACTATATCATAATGAAAAAGTCTTATTAAAATCAATACGTTTGTAAATTTGTTTCAATTTTTTTATTTCTATAAAATTTGGAATTAAATTGTGTTTAATTTGGTATACAACGACCTATTTTAGTTGATGGTTTATTTTTCAAAAAAAGTCTAAAGTTGACTTGTTTATATGACTTTGCACAGTTGGCAAAAAGAGAGCAATTTTCGTGTTCCAGGTATTTTTTTGTTATTCAGAAATAAATACCATTTCTATTCATGTGCATTATAACCATTTCTTCAATTTTTTTTTTGCATTGCCAGATGCATTTTTCTACATAACTCCAAAAAAGCCATGTTAAAATAAAACTAGTTGGGGGTTTTTTTTTTTTGCTAAATATTTTACTTTCAGAAAATCCAGAATTAAATGCTGAATAGTTTGGCGTATATCATGTCATAATTCCATTACTTTGAGTATACTATTTTTTTGCCACATTAGCAATAATAGCAACCCTATAGGAGCCATTAATTAAATTATCACATGTTATAATTTTGCAAAACTCAGCACACCCTATTAATTATAAATAACAGCAATTTCAACATATCCATTAAGAGCACATAGATACTGTACAGAAAAATATGACTTAAAAAAGAAGTAAACTTTATTTTAGTATAAGTTTTAGAAGTAGGATTTTTAAATAAATTTTTTGAAAGAATACATGTCAGTTAAATATAAATTGGCAAAAGACTCACAACCATTACCCACACAAGTTAACCAAAATGCTCAATATGCATACAGCTTTCCATTCATACCAGGACTCTCCCAAATAATTAAAAACACTAATTAAATATGACTTAAAAGTACCATTACTCTAATGAATAATATTAAAAAATATTAATATATAATATATATAATAATTATTAATAATATATATATAATAATTATTAATATATAATATTATTAGATAAAATTAAACCAACAGGTGGCATTTATAGCATCAAAATTCGACCCAGAATGTAAATTGGAATAAAAAAAAATAAATATATAGGCAAAACACATCAGACTATGGACCAAAGATTAGCAGAACATCAGAGATATTCAAAAATGAAAATCTACCATACATTAGAGCAAACAATAATTGAGAATAATATCCAAGTTGGAAATAATTGATAATAATAATTCCTCCCCTCCCCCCCCACACAAAGTTTCAGTTGAATTATCATGAGAACATTTTAATAAATTTACATAAAGAAGCATATATTCAATATGTAAATAATACTCCTACTCCTTAGTTAACAGGGCCCTGGCAACAATTATTGTCACTAGGGGGAGAATCTCTTAAGTTACATCTCACAGTTAGCACCTTTGCCAGATGAAGCCTTGCAAGTGTCAAGGCAAAACATGTGCCTGTTTTTAACAACAATTTAATAAAGTTCAAATGATGTTTAATTAATATTAGCTAAATGAGCAAGTTTCTAAGGTTGAGTAGTTATTCTTAAGAAAGTTAGAATTGTTGAAGTCATCAATAACAGTACTACTGCAACAGAAAAGAACTCTAAATGTCATCACAAATGTAGTGAATGTCACACCACAACTTAATGGACTGGTATCCAGCAAAGCAGCAGATTAACAACCCCTGAGACTGAGAAAATCAAGTTATCAATGGAGCTGTCAACTAAACCAAGTGAGCCAGCCACTGGAAAAGAACTTGAATGCTGTGGTAAAGTCCTTTAAATCTTCCATTTTAAACATAAGAACTTTAAGTGATGACTCCATAATTAAAGGTCAAGTGCTATGAGACCTCCATCATTTATGCTTAAGAACTTTTATTATGTAAAAGATTTTAAGTTTAATTAATGACTCTTATAGGAGTTGCTACTATTGCCAATGTGGCAAAAAGATAATATACTCAGAATAATCGATACTTGCTCATAAAGCATTATTTTAATTATGGTATTATCATGTTGAATTAAAGTAGTTTAAACAAGTACTGTGGATTTCATATCAATATGGAGTTATGGAATGCTGCCAAACTAGGCTCTGCTAATCCAAATAACTTCTGAGTTATATACAATGCCAACATTTTCAGCATCAATTTCTCCAAGAGGATGAAAAACTCTTTCTTGTTTGTATGAACTAATGAAATTAGCTGCACTCACAACATCACTCTGTTTTATTACATCCTAGATTCTTGTTTAGCAGGCTTTTTTGATGAATAAAGCATGGTAATTTATTAAATGATTTTGAACCAACTCTTGGTGTGTTTCAAAAGAGGAGATATCTTCCTATTATTAGAGACAATCATAGATGGCATATATACCATTGGTAATTATGCTTGCAAGTTTTGATAACTACAAATTGCGTGCTTCTCAAGATGAAGTAATTCTTGAATCAAATCTAATCCCTTTCTACAGCTCCACAATGAATGCAATTCTACAAGTATTTCATACACTTATGTAGAAATATAAACATTTAGACAGTTGATGTGATGTCTGTTCACTCATCAACAGCCAGTGAATAGTAAATACGTCTGTTGAATGTCGACACCATGGCTTGAAAAATACTGATCCAGGTCACTTTGACTCCAACGATAGAAGGAGTTGTTAGTACTCCAACCTTTGTATTGAATTGGGTGAGTCTTTGAATTTTTTGGAAATAAACTTTGTTCATTTTAGAAACTTTTGAATTTTTGCTATTTTTCTCTTAAGTAATGTTAATTGATTTTTGATTATATTTAATTATATTTAAGCTTTAATTAAACTTGACAATCCTGTTTGAATTCTTACTCAATAAATAACACAAATACATAACAAACCCTATTTCAACTTTATTTGGCAAATTTTCTGAACCTCATATGCAGACAATATGATGTTTCACTTTACCTGACAAATGAAGTGTCACTTTGTAAGTGAAAAGCACATGTTCTAGAAAGCTTTCATCATTTTTCAGGCAATCCAATACATTAAGAGCATGGTTTGTCTTTCTGCTTCAAATGTTGCAGGATCTGTACTTTATATGCATGCAATTGTAGCCTTTATGCAGAACTCACATGATTGTAATGTGTGGTAATCCCAATTCTGTGACGGCCTGTCTAATAGATTTTTTTGGACGCTTTTGAATTGTTTTCCTTATTTGTTCAACATCTGCTTTGCCAGTTCTGGGTCAGCCACTTCTTGGTTTGTTGAGGACTCTACCAATTTTCAGAAACTTCTTCCAATTTCTTATGCTCATAGGATCAGGGGTGTTCTTGCCCAAACATGCACGAAAATTTCTTTGTACTTGCACAACTGACTATTTCAAACAGCCATGCTATGCAAATAGCTTTTTTTTGCACTGTTGCCATTTCAACTGTTTGCTGTGAGTACTGTAAGAACCTCAGTGCTATCTGGTTGCAAAGCTAACTAAAAAAAATTTAAGCACTCAACTTTCAAACACCACAAACCTTGTTGCTGTAGCACATTTTGTATTCATGCAAATAAATTTTGAAACTAGGGAAGGCCTTTTGGACCACACTGTATATTTAATTCTTAATAATTTATATAATTTTTTTATCATTTCAAATTTATTTTGTTCTTTTTTCAGCAGCTGTCTTGTTGATTTAATAATATTTTTGAAAACTGATTCAACCAAACTAGGGTAAATTAACTGGATAACACCACTTGTGACTTGATCAGAATGGCCCAGCATATGCAACAAAAAGAATGATTGCTTGGGATATGACAGCCTAACTAAAAGCACAAGTATTTTCAGACAGTGCATTCTTTATTTTTGTGCTCACAAAAAATATAAGTATTTTTGCATTTTAGCATAAATTGCATGTAACTCTATATATTCCAGTGTCCTACATAAGAAAATATTTTTAAACTTTCCCCAAGATAATAAAGTAAACTCTTTCATTGTAGTGCATATTAAAAACTTAAATGTTAACCCTTTGCATTTGAGTGGTGACCCTCAGTTGCCATTTGGTTTGATACAGCAACTCGAATGGTGACTGAGAGGCAACAGTAACTGGTTTATAAACAGATATATTTCCTCTTTGCATTTTAGATGGGTAAATCTATTGTGTATGTGCACTTCACAGTACAGCATTGTGTTTAATTAAAATTATTATTTTAAACTTAGTTTGTTTTTAGTGGTTATAAAAATGGCGCCAAATGATGAAATTAGTAACAGTGAAGATGAGTTTAATTTTACGTTATTCATATATGATTTATTTTTATGTTAGTTGTAAAAAATTTCATCAACTTTTTAGGAAAAAAACTTCGAGTTGCTACTTCCCTATAACAAAAAAACCTTCGAGTACAAAGGGTTAATTAAAAGCATAAAGTTGCTAAATTTACACAATAATGTAAAAAAGGTAAAATATGATTCTGGTTACTACTCTTTTACATATCATCATGGTGTAAGGTAGAATTACTGCAGTGCTTCTGTACAAGCAATAGTAAAGCCATAGAATTAACAAGCTGCAAAAAATACAATTTGCTAAAATGCATCTATCCATCATAATTAGAGATGTGCAAATGTAAATACCATTTTTTTTTTCAAGTACATTAAATCACACTTTAATGGTTGAATAAAATATTACTTGTAGTAATTCATGTTATAAGCTATCTTATCAAGGGTTCTTGTTCATCATCAGTTATTGCTTAGATTATCGTCATTTGATCTACTAGTTATGTGCCTAGAAAATTAGTTCTGTTCATTAGTAATAATTGATCCTTCTATGAGACAATTTGATGACGATAAAATGCCTTTCAATCTATAAGTTATTATGTTGCGAAATATAACATTGTAAATGCTATTAAAAGTTTCATCTGGGGATTTATAATATCATCAACAATCAATGTGAAGCATTTAAGCACTTTAGAAGTTACATTGGAAGTAAATTATGAACAGATACTGTTAGTCATGATTGGGTATATGTACTGTTAGTCATGAATGGGTATTGTGATTAACTCTCGGATACCTGGTCTCACAGACTTAAATATCTGCATATTTTGAATCTGAGAAATTCTATGAAAAGAAGAGATACGAAATGAAAACAATATTTCTTCTCTGATATTTTTTATCGTATATATATATGTATACCATTTGCTGCATAGTATTTAATGACTGTATAGATGTTTATGAGCACTTGTAATACACTAATTAAAGTTTTTTTTATTGACAAATGAAACACTAATGTAAAAGAAGAATGAAACCCAGAATAATAAGCTTAGATATTTTATGTATACTACGTTTATTCAAATGCAAGTTTTTTAATATAAGTTTTATGTAAAGTAATGCCATATTTTTTTGCCAGTTCTCTTATATAAAAACATCCCTTATATGATAATTTTCATATGGATTAGGTGTTTAGCAGCATGTAAAATTTAAGTACAGTAGTTAAATTAATGATGTTAATAATATTACTGCTGATCAGATTGAGGCATCTCTTATGATGGAAATAGGGAAGCTTTTTGATTTATGACATGTATGCCATTTGATCTAGTTATAATAATTTCTGATGCCTCTTTAGCATCTTCAGATTTGTAGTATTAGAGCTTAAAAGAGTAACACTTGTTTTCTTTCTGAACATAATAGAAACATTTTCAAACAAAAAGTTTAATACATAGTTCTGTTTCTATATAGCTCTAGCTCAATGAATATATATATCATGTTTTGTTACTAATGTTGTTTTTTTGTCTTAGAAATGTTATAAATTAGTGAACACTTCTAAAACATCAGTTGGAAGATTTCCAGATGAGTTAATGATGTTTTTTATTTCTTGACAAATCCATTCCAATGCTAGTTTAAGCTGCAGCACTTTTTTTTTTCCTGGTACATATATCTAAATCTGCTGAACATAACCTTTTATAGTTCACGCTTTAAAAGTACCAAAATCCCATAAGTAGCGTATTGGGAATATTTAGAAAACACACATTGTTGCCTTCTGAATCCTACTAATTGTACATCAACAATAATGTTCTCCTTAAGAATAATTTTTTTTGCTGTACTGGTTCAAAACATACCTTCATTTTCAAGACATCCCAAGCACCTTTTATGCCACAGAAGTTTAACCAAACTGTACAGTTTAGTTCTTCAAACTCATCTATCATGAGTAATATTGTTGCATTTGATCATTACAGGCTTCTATTAAGGTCTTGCTTCGACATTGTCCATCCATCTCATTCTGGCCCCTTTGAGCCTTTATACACAGTTTTCATAACTAATCTACAGCTCTGCCAGTAGACAAGATGGTGAAACCAGCACAATCCTCTATACAAGGTACTAATTAAGAGCAGTTGATGACTCCTTCATCTAATTTCATCATTATTTGCATAAACCACCTAATATAAGATGCTGCATAAGCATCTTGAATCAAAAGCATCAAACTTCTTATTATCTTTTTTAGAAATGATCCAAGTTTCACTACCACAGAAACTTTAGAGAGGATTAAACTAGGGGACAAGTTATTCGCAACTTATAAGTCATTTCTCAAATTATTCACAACTTATAAGTCACATCATCAAATTTGTTAATAGACACTGTTTGTTGATCAAAAGGCAGGATGTTTCAGTGGCTAAAAGCTGCTTTCTGTGGGGGGGGGGGGGGGGGGGGGATTCTAGTTCAAACTCAAGATGTGGGTTCTCTACCCAACCCATTTTTTTTTACACATTGTTTTAAAAATGAACTTGTTTTAAATTTTGCCCTGAAATTTAAAGAAATTACATAAACGCTATATTAGAGAACCAGCGGAGTAATTACCTGAGGGATGGTGATTTCTGCAACACTTATAACACCTCTAAAAAAGGAATTTTTTTTTTACAATGATGAAATGGTGTATGAAATGGTTAAATTCGCAATATTACTTGTAACTTTGTCTGCAATGGATACACAGTCCCAAAATTGCTGATCATGAGCAGATCATCAAAATGACATAATAGATACATATTTCTTATGCAAAAAAGAGCTTGAAAACGTTTTGCATTTCTGTACAAATGTAAGAAAAATCAAAAAATTTCAATTCTAATACACTTCTCTTTATCTTGTCATAAAAAAATTTCTTCGTTCCAATTGAGTCTCCTTAATACTGGACCCTGATACAGTGTACCCATTGCATAACCCTTCTGCATGACCCTGACTATTTCGTTTAAAAATATCAGTTTTATCAACTCCAGTAGTAACAATCCTAAGAATTCATTAATTTTTTCTCTTTATTTCTTCCCAATTCTCATTCACTTTAAAGAAAAATCACACAGCTTCATGAATGTACTATAAATTTTATTCTTTAAAATTTAAATATTAATACATTCACATATCCATAAATTCTGAAATAAGCTTAATGGCAGAAAGCTAGGGGAAAAAATCTGATTTTTCAGTTAAGTAGGATATGGCCGTATAATTTTGTGATAAGGATTCAGGTAATCTGAGCCAATAAGCATACTTTAACAGCATTGCTTGTGTAAAAGCATAGCACTTATTTAGAGATTTGGATATTAGAAGCATTTGATTTAAAGCTAGCCACCTATTTAAAAGTGGTTACAAAATAATATTTCTCAACTTTTATTGAATATAAATTTATGAAAAATCACTTTATTAAACTTGTGATTTATATTGCTTTTGATTATTTGGGCGTGAACTTTGCTACCTGTTCATTGGTGGAGAATACTTTTATTAGTGTTTTCCCTAGAAATTTGGATCATTGAAGTGTTTCAATTTTCATGGGTGGGTGTCATGTAACTGATTTATCTCTCTGAGTGGCATTGATAAATTTTTAGGAATGGTGTAAAGAAATCCCAAATTTCTAACATTTGTAGATTTCATCTTCAATACAAATGTTATTTTTATGTTACATGATCAGTAGCCAAAGTTTTAAAACGTCTGAAAAACATGGGATTTCTATTTCCATCCTTATTTTAGAGGCAGAACTGCATTCATATAACTTTTATTTTGCCCATATTTGTATTTTTTGTTCATTTGCTTTTTATAATGTACTCTTACAGTGGAAGTTTTTAATTTCCATGTTATATTTAAAATAACTGTAGAAATCACCTTCAGATATCAGTTCATTAAAGGTAGTAATAAACACTGAAGGAAATTAGATGATGGTATTTTTTCCTATCAAATATATCATCGTGCAAAATGACATTATCACACAAGACAATATTGTGCATAGTATTATTAATTTCTTTAAGGCAGTATTTTTCAACCTTTTTTGGGTGGTGGAACACTTTTAATATGATAAAACTTTGGTGGAACACTTTGCAGTGGATAAAAATTTTCTGCAACACTTGTAACAATACCTATATCTTTGTTTATAAACTTTATTGTTTGTATTCAAAAGAAACAAAAAGTATGATTCTATACAGAAATAGATTTAACCAAATGGATATTTAGAATCATAGCTAAAATCCAAATACTTTAATTTGCATAAATTTATAAAGATAAGTAAGTTTAAAAAGTTTTATGTCAAACTTTTGCTTGATAATGGTAAATATTCCTCTTATATGGTGTTTAATTTTTGATAGATACACTCAAGGTGCTTCTTCAATTGATAAAAGTCTCTTTTCTGCTTCATTTCTTGCATTGCAAAAAAAAAAATCCATATTTATGTAAATATGAAGTTGAAAATGCTAAAATCAGTGGGTGGACATTTCATGGAACACAGGTTGAAAATCATTGTTCTAAGGTATTGCATGTGTAGCACACATAACATTCTGCCTTAAAGTAAAGCCACATGAAACGTTAGCATATGCACAGCAGGACTTGGTTTGAACTAGTGGTATAACTATTGGGTCTCTGGGGATGTGTTTGTAGAAGTACCAATTATCACATTACATCTCAGCATGACCTATAATGTTAAGTTTTTCTCTCTCCCCATCTCCATAAGTCGTATCTTAGTTTTATTGAATCTGTTTTTCAGCAACCATGTTGCTGGCAGTGTTCTCAAACATTTTGCACACTTTAAGCCTTTCTAGCCATATGACTGATTGAAGTGCACAAAACCCATCTATGTCAACTTACAGCAGAGGTTCAATGTGATCAACACTAATTTGACTACAGATCAATTGAGAGCAATAGTAGCCAGCATTTGTAGTACTAATAATATTAGGAATTTTATAAATAGTATTTACATTAATTCTTTTATAAAACCAAACCAATTTGACCTACATTATAATGCACACACTTATAGAATTCTCAAAAAACTATAGGCTTTCTAGATCCAATCGGTTTACAATTTAGTTCTCCAACATGTTTATACAAAATAGATACTGCATTTATCCATTACAAGCCAAGTCTAATGAAATCCTGTTTAATATTGCCTTCCTAGTTCATTCTTGGTATGCTCCTTCCTATCTTTAAGCACACAGTTCATAACTCTTATTACCCAATCTGCAATTCTGGTGACAGCATCATGACAAAACTAATGAAATTTCTCAATACACAAGATGCTACTTATAGGTGTTTGGTATGTCCTTTATCCAATGTCATTATTCACATAAATCACCTAATGCTCAAGATGTATTGATGAAACATGACGTTTTGAATACAGAAGCAATTACTAAAAGCCTGAATGATCTTCTTGAATCTTCGTTCCAGTAGGTCTGTTTTTAAAGTAAATATTCATGTGATGCTTACTATTATACAGTAAAATTGAACCTCATTATCTGACATTCTGTAATTCAGTGGCTCCTTTAATCCTTAGTGTGTTGGAACCCAAGATATTTCTGATACCCAAAATATTTCCTGAATTTTAGTGGTCTCAAAATGATATCGTGATTCTGTAGTATATGGTAGTAAAAAAATATTTTTTCAAATGGACATCAGCAATGTTCAAGTCCAAATTAAGCATTTTGGGGGCTCTGGAGCCAAGTCCTAAATGGGGCAAAGAGTACATTAAATAAGTAAAAGAAAAATCAGACCAATGCCATGTCTCCTCCATTAATCCAGCTATAGCAATGTTTTTATTTGTTCCTAAACTTTCTTGTCTAATGTAGAAAATGACATTTAAAACATGATATATATATATTTTTTTTACATGCTGATTCCACTTGGAAAAAAATGCTAAAGTTTAGTGCTTGTTGCATAGTTCTCACATGCTTGAGTCACCATAAACAACACCAACTTCCAAATGCATCATGTGCACTCTGTTCTTCTGTATGTAAATTATCGATTTATTTCGAAGTCATTGACCTCATTTCCCATTTACTAAGTTGAAATGCTTTCTAAATTTGTTTTATATCAATTTTTATTTATTACTGGAGCTGCATCATCCATCAGCTATGCCCAATTACTTTCGGTCAGTATTTTAGTAGTTTCAATTTTAAAAACAAGTTTTTTTATGTTTATAAAAAATATATAAATAAATACCCCGTCAAGCAGCTGCTTGCCACATAGGTCTGACAGGAGCCTGTCAGTTTATATGCCACAGTAGAAGATCTGAGAGGATGGCAGGACCTCAGCAGAAAACAACACGAACATCCATGCCTTACCCGGGGCTCGAACCCAGGTTTATAGTTATAAAATTATTTTATCTTGTTTTCAAAAAAAAAAGAGCGATAATATATCCACTTTGTGATCTGTCTGTCTGTAGGCTTCCCACCTTTATTTTCGTAGAGATCAGAATTTTTCTATGATTGAATAGGTGTTTAATGAAATGCTATGATTCACACTTTCTAAATCTGCCAAAAGTTTAAATTGCAGCTTCTAACAGTGAAAAAAGTTGAAAATTGCAAAGTTATAAACGAATATTGCAAGCGGTGTGTTTATGCTAAAAATTCGTGATTATGACGGTAGAATATAAAAGTCGCAAGGTTTTCATTGACAATAATGAGTCGACCCCTTACTCCCAGAAATGGGTGGGAAATGCAACTGTTTTAAGAGAGAATTGAGAAATTCTTTTATAGGTGGATCTGGGTTCGAGCCCCAGGTAAGGCATGGATGTATGTGTCGTTTTTCTGCTGAGGTCCTGCCATCCTCTCAGACCTTCTACTATGGCATATAAACTGACAGGCTCCTGTCAGACCTCTGTGGCAAGCAGCTGCTTGAGGGGGTATTTATTTTATTTATATTTATTAGTGCAAATGAAATACAAATCGGTACCCTATAACAACCGTTATACCTAATATAAACCGAATCTTTAGTTAGTTTTAATTTACATTATTAGAGGGTACTAAATATGGAAAGGCAAAACTTTTAACAAGTATTGTAGGTGATTTATTTATGATAGAGAATTTTGATGATAGAGTATCGAAAGATATTCTACTCACAGCAACAATCTGCCCCTTTTTCTTAGAAAGGAGTGAGAAAAATAACTTGAATTTTCAGAAATTTTTTATATTGTATAAGTACTAATACTACAATAAATATTTTTGTGGAAAAAAGTTTTCACCGACATGCAGGATTTGAACCCATGTCTCCAAAAATGCCAGAGTATTCCACCTTTTCCCAATCATCCATTAGTTCAAATAAAAACTTTTAAAGAGTGCAAAATTAGGTAAATGAAAAACTTCATTCTCTTTGAAAACAAAATTCCTATATTCAGCAGAGGCGATATGCATTCTTATAATTACTTCTCAAATATATAATGTAGAGAGATTGATTAATTTGATGGTACAGTATGCCCTGACTTCAAATGGGGGCAGCTTCAGAAAAAAATGGAAAGACATATTTAGCGGTGTTTTTAATTAAATTGAAAGTAAATTCATAACTAGAATTAAGAAATTGCTATTTTTAAGTGAAATTTTGCCATTGTTTTGAAATTTCACGTAGTGCTATGTAAAAGTTGAATGCAACTTGAGCCAGAAGTGATTTGTTCTCAGTTCCAATGCTTAAACTTTATATATTTGAAATATTTTTAATTTTTTACTCTTTACCTATTTTTAAATATGTTTTTCAGTTTTTTAATTACTTTGAATTTAATATATATATCTGTGGAAGATAGAAATTTTTGACTACTTTCATAGTCTTAGAATTTGCTGATCACCAAGAATCTAAGCATTTGCATTATTTTCTTAAATTACACAGAGACCAAAAATCATGGGATACGTGCCTAATAATAGGTTGGTCCTCCTCGACCCATCCCAACAGCTATTCCATTGGGCCCCCTCTCCCCCTTCTCTGAGCCTTCGGGGTCCTTGTGACCTGGCCATTTAGCCCATTGTGTGCAAAAAAGTGCTCAGAGGTAAAACAACCCAACCTCGACCCCTCAGTAGTGCAGCCACACGTCGAGACATGGAGTCAACGAGTTGCCGGTACCGTTCTGCAGGGATGGCAGCCCGCACATCCTGCAGTATAGACCATAATTGTGTTGCACTGGATGGTGCTGGATTCGTGGATCATAAGTTTGTTTCCATTGTGTCCACAGATGCTCCAAGGGTTCATGTCAGGGCCAATTCGTGTTGGTAAAGTCCGTGGAGTGTTCTTAGATCCACGTCCTAGCAACCAAAGGCGTGACACATTGCATTATCTTGTTGGAATACCCCTTCACCATCAGGAGGCTCAAGAGTCATGAAGGAGTGCAGGTGATCTGCGAGAATATCCACGTATCTCATACCTGTCAGTGATTGCTCCAAAAGGACGAGAGAGTCCAATGTAGACCATGTGAACACCCCACATCATCACAGAGCTGCCTCCAGTCTGAACAGTACTTTGCAGACTTGAAGGGTTCATGGGGCCTACGCCACACTCTAATGTGCCCGTTAGTGCGAAACAGTTGGAACCTTGATTCATCGGACCATGCTACCCAACGCCACTGTTCTACTGCCCAATTTCGATGTCTTCGGGCCCATTTCAGTTGAGCTCTGTGACGTGTAAGCAATGGGACATGAGTGGGTCCTTGGCTACCAAATCTGATGGAGTGCAAGTGGCGACGGACAGTCCTTTCAGAAACGTTTTGTGTTTGGCCCACATTCAAATTGGCAGTGATTTCATGCACTGTAACCCATCTGCTGGTCGTTACCATTTGTGACAGCCAACGTGATTTCCATTCGTCAATTCGCTTGTTTACGTGTGTGGAAATACCATCAATAAAATACTGACACTGTAGACCTGGGAAAACTGAATTCTTGCATGATCTCCGATATTGCATGACCCATCCTTCTGGCACCGATGATCAAGCCGCGTTCAAAATTGGACAACTCACGACTTGCAGCCATGCTGGATTAACAACTACTCCAAAATGAATATTGGGTTTGTAGGCTACTGCAGTGCCATTCTGCGGTTGATGTCCAACACATTGGTTACGAGTACAGCATGTTAGTTCTACTTTAACTGCTATTTCCATGACTTTTGGCCTCTCAGTATAATTGAAAATTTTGAAAAAAAAAACAATGAATATAGGGCCAGATTCCCCATAAGGCACATTATGCAGTTGCCTAGGGGTACCAGGATTTCAATGTTACCTTTCAAGCATCAGCAAAATTATGTCCTTTTCAATTTCTTAGAAGGAATAAAGAAACGTCGCAAATATTCATAGTTCAAGAATGATTGAAAGGACTCTCCTGCCAATCAAAAGTGAACTCTTGTTGTTTCAGGTTTTATGGTGCAAGGGAAAGTGAACTCTTAAATGATATAGATTTTGAGGATACACAGCATATTTTCGAAAGTATTGAAGTTCCATAACTTTAAAAATGAGCTTTTTAAAGATAAATTATGAATCTCAATGAAATTTTTTTCACACTTTGATTTTAAACAATATTTGTTTAATATTTAAAGAGTAAAGTAATTGAAGGGGAAATATGTGGCACAAATGCTGTTTTACAATCGTCCTCAACACTCTTTCAAAAATGAGGAAGCTAAAAAACTATTACAATTTCTTAAATTCCCTTTATTTTAGTGAGACCTAGACTAGAGCATTTAATCTCGACATTTGAGTATTTTTATAACGTTTGCACGGGAGCTCCAAAATGTTCGTCATCCCTGCTCTATAGCCTATTTACCGTCGTTGATCAATCCATGAACAAAGTTATTGCTTTAGATTAATTAAGATAAACAAGACTTTTATGCACACATTTTTAAAGAAATTATGAACAGTTAAATACTTATTAAAGTGTACGACGGTAGATTTCACTGGTGTGTATTTTTTTTTTCAAAATCTAAAAACCTTTTCATTCAAAAGTCTAAAACTAAATGGTATCTACATTCTCAAGTTTTCAAAAACATGTCAAGTGGAAGTTATTCGAAGCATATATCAGTTGAGCATTTCGTTAGAAGCATATTCACTTAAATTTGGTAAACCGACACCGTGAATTAGGAAGGAAATTGGCTCAACTGTTATTTCAAATTATATTGGAAGATAAGCGCTGATAGAAGGAGGTATTGGCGCCGAATACGGGGGGGGGGGGGGGGGGGCGCTGAGAGCCCCCGAAAAATTTCTGTTATATAGCTAAAGACAAAATAAATGTCTGGTATCCTGTTATTGTAATGAGCCCACCTGAAAATTAAAAAAACCGACGCCAGTGATAGGAGGCACCGATGAGCTGCATCTGGCTTGTTCTGACTCGTCGGTGATCTGTTATAATTTTTTGGCAAAAATATGAAAGTAATTAATTTCTTATTTTTTTAAAATATACTGCACTATTTAGCATTAAGTACCATTTTTTAAAAATAATTACTACCAAGCCCGGATACAAAAAAAATCGAGGGGGCAAGAGACTATTTCCAAATGCAGTATAACATTTCCTCTACCTTTTTACAGGTCTTTAAATATTTTCTTGAAAAATGCATGAATTATTTTTTTTTATTTTTTGCTCTATTACCCTTACTAACATTCTGAGAGGAGGGTGATCCCCCCCTTTCAGATCGCTGACATCATCACTGCTTATAACAAGAATGAGTGCGATGTTAGTTTTTAATACGTTATGTATTAAAATATTAATGAAACTAAAATATATAATAGGTGTTAAAAAACCAAACTACGTTAAGGTTTTTGAGCTGGTTCTTAGTTTCTCAGCTCTTCGTTATAATTCCAGTTTTTCGGGATTTTGTTATTGAGAAGCTTGTAGTAAATCTGAAATTTCTAAAGGTTTTATGTATTGCAATTAATAGTGCCAAATTTATCACGACCATTAGGTAGCTTCGTTTCATGGGTTTAGCAGCTTTTTAAAGAAATTGCAGTCATCTTTATGTAATACGGTAATACCTCCCCATGCTCAAGGGTTAGATTCCTGAAAATCCCTACGATTGAGTGAAAATTTACGAAAAAATAGCGTTCGATTCCCACACCGCGAGACTGGACTACAATGCAAGTTTTTTTAATAGGTTCTATAGTGTTATATAGCCAACCACCAGGCAAACAGAGAGACAGTAAGTTGAAAAAAATAGAAAAATGTTTTGACTTGCATTGATGTAAAAGACAAGACGATGGAGGGGGAAGGAGAATGATCTGTGATTTAACTCTTTTGCTTTTAAATCTTGAATTGTTGCCAAGAATCTAAGAGAGAGAGTATGCTCCTTTCCATGTAGAGATGATACTCCATTACATTTTTCTTTTGAGTATTCTTGAGGTAGGTCTTTTAGAATATTATTGATATTTCATTCTTAAGATATAACTTTATGCTTCGTTTTAGCTGAGGCATAGCTTCTATTTTCGTTCATGCAGGGAGACTGATTTGAAAGGATCTATTGAATTTAGAGAAGTACAGCTTTTAATACCGCACACTTTGCTTATCAGTGGAAATGTAAATTCACGGTTGATGATAGTATACTAACATCATAGTTTCTGTCTCTATAATTTTTTTTAATAAAAAAATACCGCGAATGGCGAGGTATTACTGTAATTTTAACGCCAACACTAATAACTTCTTAGAGTTGTGTATGAGAATCATGAGTGATCAATTTCTGAAGTTCCACTACTGGGATGACATCCTGCTTTGCCTGTACAGTTCGATGTGATTCGAAATATGAACTCATGTTTTGTATATTCCTGTGGAATATGTACATATGCGATACCTTTGTTTTCTTGTCTTTTGTGATTTTTTTCAACAACCTAAAAATGTATCACAGTTATTGCTGTATGATATTCAGTGTAAAAAATGGAAAATAAAATGACGATTGTATAAAATAATATCCATAGAGGCAATTAAAGCATTTTCATGATGAATTTATATTAAAAATCACAAGTCTAATTGGTAGCATAACCCACTTGATGACTTCGATAACATGAGTTTTCTAAGGAAATCCCCGAAAAATCTGAGATTCAAGGCAATTCCTCTCAATTCAATTCGAAATTTCTGGATATGCCACAGGATCAGTCTGGCGTTATTTTACCAAATGTTTCTTAATGAAGCCCAATGAAAGTACAGGTAGTGTCCGTTTTACACGAAGAATGCATTCTTGAACCTCCATATTAAAGCGGGGATGCCCTTAGAAATGCATAAGTGCAGGCTGTGTTGCGCATTTGTTGTTTGGAGTTCTATAATGCATAAGAGAAAGACTAGTAGGTCCGATTCTGAAAGATTCGGATACATACTGAAATCGAGATTTTAACAGCCATCTTTTAAAAGTGAGCACTATATTTTTAAATACTAAAAGTATCGAAAATTAAAACACTAAACAAGTTAATTTATTGTCTTCGATGCGAATGCATTAGCGCCCAAGATGGCGACGATAAAAGTGAAATTGCAATTTTCCGCATGCGTCAGCTGTTCTATTCCGAAGCACTGCTCATGCGTAGAAATCTAGGTTTAAAGTAGTTGATGAACTAGGTAATCTTTCTGTGTGCCTAGGTCAGTGATGGCAAACTTTTTGAGCTGGCAACATTATAAAGTGCTACTCATTATTAACCCTCTAAGATTATATATCCGTTTATCATGTGTAAATTAATTGACACAAAATATTAGTGTTAGACTCGCCATTATACATGGGAAAATTAAAAATTGAAACTTTACCATACTAAAATCAATCACACACAAACTCGCACCCTATTTTCCCCTACTGTGCTCAGCGCATCACTAACTCTATGCCACCGTTATCAGAATAAGCTGAAATTTCATTGGCTGAGAGAGTAGAATAGCTCTCTCAGACAGAGCAGTAAACCGCAAACATAACTAAAATTTTCAGGTATGGAGAACTGCTTTAAAGGAAATCAATGAATAGATATCTGTTTAGTATGCCTATTTTTGATGCAGCTTTTTGTGCAATGTGTAATCAGTTATTTTACTAGATCTTTTAAACACGTGGGTGCACTATAGAAATTAATAGGTAACTAATTATAGGAACATTGTCGCCATCTTGATACCAATGACTTCCTTAAATATGTATTGAATTGCTAGAGCCATTTTTCCAAGTCTCTACACAGCCTTAGAGACATTTCGTCTCCCAAATGGCATGCCAACAAAAATAGGCTCGAGTGTCATAGGTTCGACATCACTGGCCTAGGTATTCTGCGCATTGGCTGAATGTGAAATGGTACTATGAGTGCGAAAGTTATCCATGGGATCGTTCTGTCTGATTTTGCACATGGGTCCAAGTTTCACAGACACCCTGTTGCTCGATTTTTTTGAAAACGCTGTAACGAGAGTATGAGCGGTTTTCTTTGATTCCACACTTTACCGATTCATTCCCTCCGTGATCTTTTATTTATTGGTCAATTTTTTTTTTATAATGAGGCCGACGGTTTCATATGACGATAATTTGCAGTTGAGCGATTAAATATTTATATAAAAGAATTATAACTGTTTTATGATAAACAGTTATACTTATTGTCATAAATTCATTGTTCCGTTTGCTCCCGGGAAGAGATGCATCAGTCAATACCGTGCCAGGTTCGTAATCTGCAGTTCCAAGGTTAGAGTAAGTAAACTAATGGACAGACCCACTGGTTCCGCCTAAAGCACTACCAGTATAGGGAATGCCACTTTGACCACTATCTAAAGGTCTGGGATATACAATACCATATAGGTAAATGCACAGCCCACTAAAGTCTAGGGTGAACAGTACTATAGAAGTAAAGCTCGACCCACGGCACCGCCGCTGCTAAACGTGGATTTTAATCTATTCCACGGTTAGCCACAAACTAGGATATGTAGATACAAGTTGACTCGGCTCCCATGGTGGGAACTCTTAGTCGGGCCCGAAATTTGGGGTCCTGTCGGACCAAGTCAGTCAGCAGGGCCCCTAACGACTCCCCTGAGATGGAGGTCTTAGCCTGTCCAACCGGGTCCCAAACCAGTCGGCAGAACCGACCTCGAGATCTTAGCCTGTCCAACCAGGTCCCAAACCGATCACCAGAACCTTCAACCTAGAGATCTTAGCCTGTCCAACCGGGGCCCAAACCACTCAGCAGAGCCTAGCCTGTCCAACCAGGGCCCAAACCACTCAGCAGAGCCTAGCCTGTCCAACCGGGGCCCAAACCGCTCGCAGAGCCTTCGATCTTAATGGGCCCTCAAGCCCCCACCACCATGTCATGGTGGTTTCATATCGGGGGGGGGGGAGTTCCAAGGTTAGAGTACCACCTGGGCCACCTTGAGACTTATCACTGCAAAACGCCCTGCCCACGGTCAATAGGGGACATCGATGGGCTTGGGAAGGCCGCTGTCCATCAGATGGGATGTTAAGCTGTGGCAAGTATGGGAAAACCCTGTGCACATTAAAGAACATGCTGGATGATCTTGATGGGAGGCTACCATCTGTCTCTTAACAGCTGTTCAGTGAGTTCCCCAACCTGTTAGCCTTCAGGTCCTTGTGACCTGGCCATTTAGCCCATTGTGTCCAAAAAAAGTACCGCTCATAAATAAAACCTAACACTGCTTCGCGTGGTTAGTGGCAGAGGCCAGTTTTATTGATCATTTTTCCAATCCTGCCGATATATGGGATGTGCCAGGGTGAGTATATATACAGGCAGGGCCGCGTTTATGCATTTACAGGCCCTAAGCATAAAGTCGTATATGGGGCCCCTGCATCCTAAATTTCTTTGAAGGTATAAAAAAATATATGAACCCATAATTAATATTTTTTTTTCTTAAAATGCTTTTATTAAACCTAAAACTTTTCTTACACAAGATAATTACATTTAATTTCGAATTTTTGGCACACTAAATAATTCGGCATAATTTGATTTTCTTATACCTTCTATGTACAAAATATCAAGAAGGTTCGATTCTTTCTCTATGAGCGTACTTCGCGAATGATTTTTAATAATTTTCAGTACAGAAAATGAACTCTCTTCCTCTTGTTCCTCATTGTCAAAATTGAAAATATTTGAGAAATGAAAAGATGATTTTATTATCATAAATAACATCAAGGTTATATATATAAAGGCACTATTTAGACCTATGAATTTGACAAAATATCAAATTGTTCAAATTCTGCTTCAAATTTTCTTAACATTTAAATCGTTATAAGATTGTGCAATATTTTTAATATAATTTTTGTACCTTTATTATAATTAAACAACACATCAGATTTTTTGTTTATATACTTATAAACTTGGCTCCTTCTGCTGCAATAAAAATTTATTTTATCACCACCACAACAGCAAAAAAAATACGTTGAAATCTTTACCTTCTAATTCTGTATCACTCACCAAAATTTCATCAAAAACTCTAGTAATTTGTGTCTGATTTTCCTTTTATAGATGTTCGATATTTTCCAGCTTCGCTTTCAATCGCAATAATCACGGATATGTTGCATAAACAAAATTAAGTTATTATAAAATGACAGAACTATTGATAATTTTGTAGACCAGGGGACTTATCAATGCGACTTTTAGTTCTAGTAATAAAAGTGCGCATATACACAGATCGCAATTTATCAGCTACATTACCCCATGTCATATAAATGGTTCATTTCAACACAATATGTAACGTTACTGTGTTGTGAGGTATAAATCGGGCAGATCAGCTCTTCGAGCATCTGTTAGAGTTGGATTGTATCAGAATGAGCAAAATGAGTGACCTGAGCAACTTTGTGGCATGATAGTTGGTGCTAGGCATCCCATTCTAGCATCTCCCAAAGGGCTATCCTCCCGGGCTTTTCACACACAACCACTTCCAGGGTTTACCAAGAATGGAGTGAAAAGCAATCCTGTGGGCTATAACAGCTTGTGTATCAGAGGGGTCAAAGGAGATGTGAAAATCGTGCAAGGTCATCTCAACCATGGTCATGTCTCAATGCACCATGTATTGAACCTTGTCACAAATAGGCTACAACAGCCACTGATCAATGTCGAGTGCTGATGTCAGCGAAGAACAAAAAAACGTGACTTCAGTGGCACGGAAGCATTGACATTGGAAAGTTGAGGACTGGAAAAAGGTTCCTTGGTCGAAGGAATCAAGATTCCTTTTGCATCATGCTGATGGAAGGATCAGAATTTGGCATCAAACAACATGAAGCCAGGGAGCCATTTGTCAACAGTACAGGGCAGTGTGTGAAATTTTTTCTGGCACACATTCCCCCTGATACCCATCAAAGGACAACTGAACACCACAGCGTATTTGAACATCATTGCTGACCAAGTTCAGTCCTCAGTCAGATGATCACCCTCAACATGACACATCACCGAATGGTTCCAGGAACATGCTGCTTAGTTTTTTCCCTCGGTGCGAGTCGCACCTGTACGTGGTGAGGGGATCACCCTGTGAAGGTTCCACTGGCTCGGGTACCTTTACAGAGTCTTGAAGCTCACCCTTGTGTTTGCTACGCACGGAGACCCATATCCCAGGAAAGGAGGATCCTGGTAGTTGCTCAGGGGTCCCTGCCTTCTCTCAGCTCATGACTGGCAGGGTCCCCTTTGGCCACCTTGCCATTGGGGAGCCTGTTGTTGCGGGGCTGGGCAGCAGACTCCAGGGCCTCTGCTACACACTGCTTTGGCCTATGCTTCCGGTAAATGGGAGCTCCTGGGGTGCCCCCCCGGGAGCAATCGGCTGGTGGGCAGGTCCTGCTAGTGTCAACTATGCATAGCGGTGAGTAACTTTGCCTATGTCAAAGCACAGGTTTGCGAGTTTCCTCATAACTTATTTTCCTTTTGCAATTATTCTTTATTTGTGAGGCCGGTTTGGTCGTTCACAATTTTGTTATTTTCCGCTTAGTTCCTTTTCTGTACAAAGTTTATTTCTGCACATTTATTTTTTCATTTTTCTTTTATTTATTTGTGAGGGCTTGGCTCACTGACTGTGTGGGTATAGTGCTCACATAGCCCTGGCTGGGCGTCCCCTTGTTGGGCTCCATGGAGGGTGGGGACAGCAGCACTGACCCACACAAAACATGAGAGAATGATAAAATTAATGCTATCACTACCTCTAAGGGAGCTTGACACGAAACCCCCATCTTCATTGTCTCTGTTATCTATGCCGTCGACTTCTTTGTCTTCATTCCCGAGATTCTTGATCATCCACTCGATGGATGATCAGGTACTTGGGGACATGTCCCCATTTTTTGTTAATAAAGGTTTGAAAGGTCTTGCGGGAAAGCCAAAATCCGTCAAGTGCTTCCGATCTGGCGATTTGCAGGTTGAAACTGCTTATTCCAAACACTCGGAACTGCTCCTGAAAGTCGGAGAGATTGTTGGGGTGGCTGTCGAGGTCACTCCCCACAAAACTCTGAATTCCTTTCGAGGTGTGATCACTGAGTGGGGTCTCTTTAAAGTCACAGAGGAAGAAGTCCTCTCAGAGCTCATTCCTCAAGAAGTAACAGCGGTCCACTGGGTTTCGATGCGTTGTGATAGTAAATTGTTACCCACACCGGGTACTGATTGTGACATTTAGCAAGCCATGCCTGCCTTCTTCCATCAAGGCAGGTTATTTACATTGTAAGTTATGGTCGTATATACCGAAAACTGCACTGTTTTCATTGCCAGATATACAGTCATGCTCGCACAGCTTGCTGGGGCAAGCCCACCTGTACTCGCTGTGGCAGCAAGGATCATCTTGATCCTGACTGCACGGCAGAAATTGCAAGCTGTGTGAACTATAGTAGCGAACATCCAGCGTATTCCTGCGACTATCCCAAATGGAAGGAGGAAAAGGATGTTCACATCTTAAAACGATCAATAACATCTCTTACACTAAGGTGAGAAATCTCGCTGCACTGCCCGTTCCACCTGGCAAGGTATTCTATGTCAGTGCAGTCATTAGGAAGCCCATCGTTCCAATGACTTCGGTGGTGGTGCAGACTGACATCAGTGTACTATCTACTGAATCTTCCTCACTTGCAGCAAGATACCTCCTGACAAAGGCGAAACCGAGGTTGGTGACTTTGACATCAACCCCAGTTTCCATTTCTGCAACTCGGTCTTCCACCTCCACCGGAAGGCCTCCTCCTTCCCCCCCCCCCCCCCCCCTCAGACAGCTAGACCTTCCAAACCGAAGGGACCAAAAAGGAAAACCATCACTCCTCAAAGGGTGGTCACTGATCCATACCCCTTGGATGATTCCGACCGCCCCCTACACTAAACCGTCCTCTGCGGTGGTTAAGTTGAATAGAAATTCATCGTCTGCCCACTCTTCTAATTCCTGAGATAGCCACACTCCTACAATGGAATTGTCGTAGATTCCATAGGAATATTGATGGCACCAAGGCCCTCCTTCAGTCACACCAGCCCATTTGTGTGTGCCTGCAGGAGATATGCTTGCAGTCAGTCACAGATCCCACAATCTGGCACTTTTTGCTAGGTCACTGGGACCGGAATGGGGATGGTCCAGCCCGCAGGGTGTCACCATCCTCGTGAGCAACCATTCTCCATTCCAGGTCATACTCCTCACCACCAACTTAGAGGCGGTAGCCATTCGCCTCTTTGTGGGGTTCTCCCTGTCTGCTTGGTATATCTTCCACCTTGAAGCATCGTCTTCCAGGAAGACCTGGATGATCTCGTCTCACAGCTGCCATCCCCCTTTCCTCATAATGGTGGACTTCAATGGACACAGTCCACTTTGGGGAAGTGCTGACACCAACAGGAGAGGCGGGGTCCTGGATTCTACTTTCTTTCGAACACCGGTGTCAGTACATACTTTCACTCCCCAACCTGCACATTCACTGGCATTAACCTCACCATCTGCTCCTCTTCAATCCTTCCACTCTTTACATGGGAGGTCGAGGATGGAAGTGATCATTTCCCCATAATGTGCACCATCTCCCATGCAGCCTTTCACACATCTCACAGTAGAGGCTTGATTGCGCTGACTGAAGTATTTTTGAGCTGCTCGCTGAGCACGATGACCACTCTGTCAGCCAGGAGCCCATCAATGTGGCAGTAGCGGAGATAACGGACTGTATTGTAGATGCTGCTGCATCAACAATTCCTCAAACTTCGACACAATTCCCTCATTTTCGAAAACTGTGGTGGAATCCAGATTGCACCGCAGCTTGTAAGGCTCAGAACAAGGCTTTGGGGTTTTTTCGGAGATATTAGACTTCCCCCAACCTTGAAAAGTTGAAATGAGCCATGACGAAAGCTTGTTTTGTCCTGTGATAGAGCCAGAAAGAATCTTGGATCATATATACGTCTTCTATCACCCACACAACCGGTTCTAAGGTCATGTGGGATAAAGTCTGGAAGGTGGGTGGAACTACACATCCCACTCATTATCAATCCTGGAGCACAATGGACAGGCAATTGCCAACACTCTGGGGGAGTCATTCTCCTCCATCTCATCTTTTTCCTATCCCCCCCCCCCCGAGTTTCTGGCCCAGAAGAGCAGGGCAGAAAGCTCTCCGCTGTCCTTCCACTCGAATGGCATGGAGCCTTACAACATGCCATTCACAGCGGAGTAGCTTTGCCTTCCTCTGCACACTTCTCATGCATCTGCTGTCGGGCCGGACAATGTTCATTATGCAATGCTCCAACATCTCTCACCATTGAGTAAGGATCAGCTGCTCCATCTTTTCAATCGCATTTTTCTCGAGGAGCAATTTCTGGACTCCTGGCTTGAGGCCATCATCTTGGCCTTCCCCAAGCCAGGAAAGGATTCCAAGATTCCTTCGAATTATCGCCCCATTGCGTTGACGAGCTGTGTGTGTAAGGTATTGGAAAGAATGGTAAATGTCAGACTCATCTGGAATTTAGAACACCACAATCTTCTTTCCAACACCCAGTGTGGCTTTCGCAGGCAACGGTCAATTCTTGATCATCTAATACTCCTTAAATTGGCTATAAAAAATTCTTTTTTACATGAAGTACCTGGTGTCAATTTTCTTCGACATCGAAAAAGCATACGACACAGCTTGGAGATTCGTCATTCTTCCTGACCTCCATAGCTTCGGCTTCAGAGGTCACATGCCGATCTTCATCTCCAACTTCTTATCAACACGTTCTTTTCGTGTCCGTGTCGGCAACATTCTGTCGCAGCCATACCCCCAAGAACAGGGGGTGCCACAAGGCTGCATTCTGAGTGTTACACTTTTCGGTGTCAAGATTAATTCTATTACTAGACAACTTCATCCATCTGTAGGCAATGCCCTCTATGTTGACGATTTTAGCATCTTTTGCTCTTCGTCCAGCATGAGGGTCATTGAAAGACAACTGAAAAATGCCCTGAACAATCGGGTTGGGCGACGGCAAATGGGTTTCAGTTCTCCCCCACAGATCACTTGCATGCACTTTTGCCAGAAGCATAACCTTTACCTGGATCCTGAGCTATGGCTCGGGGGTAACATCATTCCAGTTGTGGCAGAGATCAAGTTTCTTGGTCTCATCTTCGATCGGAAATTGACCTTTTTATCACTCATACATCACCTCAGGTCCGTGCACGTGGGCATTGAACATCGTCAAGGTCCTGTCGTCTCTCTCCTGTGGAGCTGACCGATGTTCTCTGCTCTGCCTGTACCATGCGCTTCTCTGGTCGAAACTGGACTAAGGATCTCAGGTGTACAACTCTGCCTGGGATTCGGTGAAGGTGCTGCACTCCCTCTCCACATCATCAAGCCCTCCGTGTTTGCACAGCAGCCTTCTGCACCTCACCAGTCCAGTCTTTATGTTGAGATCGACGAACCGTCTTTATCTCTTCACCACCGTCAGAAGTTGTCCCTACAATATGCATCTAAATTGCGATCCCTGCCTGGCCATCCCACTTGCGATTGCATTTTCAATCCAAAGTGGAAATGCTTACACAAATTGGCCGACTGCCATTTGACCTTTTGGTTTGCGAGTCCGAGGCTACCTAAGAGACATCAACACCAGTCTCGACAGTGTCGCACAGTCGACAATCAAGCCACTTTCACAGTGGCTTGCTGTTTCCCCTTCCTGTGATTTTTCCCTCTGTAGGATAGGGAAGGCCTTTACACCTGACTGTGTGTATCAGCAAGTCTTTTCCAGCCATCATGGTGAGTACCCGGACTTCTTGTCTGTCTTTACAGATGACTCCATGTCTGGCACAACAGTGGGATCGGCCATGGTCTGCTGTGATGTAATCATTGCAGACCAGATCCCACTGCAGTGTTGCATCTTCACTGCAGAGTTGCACGCTATCAATCTCACCTGGACCATGTGGCAGCTAAGCATCATCATCAGCGTGTGCTTTACACTGACTAGTTTAGCTCGCTACAGGCTATGATCTCGGTGAGGCATCAGCCTCACCCAGTTCTTTCTAAGATCTGCCAGCAGCTCCATCTTGTGGCAGCCACAACAAGTCAGCCATGCCTCTGTACAGCTCTCAGTTGCCGGTTCCATATCTGGATTTCCAGCAGCATTTTACCATCGATCTCAGGGCACAGATCTTGGTCAGAACAGCTTACAAACAAGCTCTTTGAGATCAAACCTATCATCAAACCATGTCAGTCTTCTTACCGCAGGAATTGCAAGGAGGAAGTTGTACTTGTTCGGCTCTGCTTTGATTATTCATTAATCATTCGTTTCTTCTACGGGTGGACGACGAACCTAAGTGCGTCGTCCGCCCGTAGAATGCATTTTGTGACACCGTTTTAACTATCAAACATATTTTAATTTCTTGTCCATGTTTTACTTTTGAACTTCATGTTTTCTAACCATCATGATTTATGTCCGAGCCCCTTACATTCAAACATCTGTTATCTGAGCACTGTTTTTTTAGCTCTGTTTTTTTACGATATTCTGGATATTTTACTCGCTTGTAGTTTTACTCCCTTTTACTATTCTATGTGTTTAACCCAGGTCACTTACACCTGGGTTACTTTTATGTATATATATATATACATTTGTTCATTGTTGTTCAATATGTTCCATTTTATTGATTTACATTTGTTGTGTTGGTCTTTGTAGTTTATTTTTTAATTTTTGTGAAAGCTCTCGGATTCAGAGACCTGTTTATTGTCCTTGGCAGTTACTTGAAATCAATTTTTGAGGATTTAAGAGTTCTGAAAAACTGATTCTACAGGGTGATCACAAAGTCTGTGCACCTGATGAATACCTGTACCATTACAATAAACGTTGAAAGTGTGTCTAGTGCATCACGAGACATTTAGGGACATGTAATGGCATTAGTCATGTAATGGAAATAAATCATGATGGTTAGTGGGAGAGTCGTGGTTGCCTGCCTGTCAAGCAGTCAGTGAGCCACATTGAGCCAAGCAGTCAGGCACTGTAGACATTCATTTTGGCAATGGTGTTATCTGTTGAGGAGTGTACTTGTGGAACGTGTTTCAGTGTGGCGGAGGACGCACACAAGACGTTCAACAATGATTCCAGGCACAGTTTCCAGAAACCAAGGTGCTCCATTGTAATGCAGTGTGGCAGTTGATTCAGAAATTCCGGGAAATGGGTTCCATGTGTGATATGCCCAGATCTGGTAGGCCATCAATAAATACTGACAGAGGAGAAAGTTTTGGATATCGCAGACCACATGCTTCGAAGTCCATCAGGAGATTGTCACAAAAGGTTGGTGTTTCATATGGCATGGCCCATATGGCTGTAAAAAAACGCCTGGGCCTACACCCTTACAAAATCACATCAGTGCATGAATTAAAACCTGCCGACAGTGGTAAGTGGAGTGCGTACTGCAGATGGTTTGTAGACTTTCTTGACTGTGAAGGAGAGGACATTTGGGACTTCACATGCTTTGCACACGTAGTGTACTTCCATTTGTTGGGGTACATAAACAGTCAAAACTTACGCCTCTGGCCCTCACACAACTCCCATGAATCACCACTGCATGATCAGAAGATTGGTGTTTGGGCTGGAATTTCGCACAGGCGCATAGTTGGAACAATTTTTTTCACTGAGACTGTCAATTCCCAACAATACTGTGACAATATTCTTTATCCTTTCTTTGCGCAAATGTCAGAAGATGAAATTAACAGGGCCTCCTTTCAGCAGAATGGCGCCACGGCCCACACATTGCATATGTCTATGGCACTCTTGCACGACATGCTTGGGGACAGAATCATTTCGAAAAACATTTGGAATACCTCCCTCCAGTGATATATTAATCTGATATTATATTACTCAGTTAAATTGGAGGCAATAATTGATATATAACAGATGGTATTGAATAACAATTCACTCGTAATTTTCAGGGACACCCATCTTGGTTTCGACCGTCACCACAAATTCCCTACCCCCCCCCCCCCGAGTTTACCGTTCGTCCGCCATTTTGTATCCTCACCCATCCGAAATAACCTGGAGTCCGCCATCATACGAAATATTCCAGCTAATTGTGGCACCATCTAGTGTTTAACACGTGCTCTATATTAAAAAAAATCTATTTTCCATGGTGGGATTCGATCACACGTCCTCAGGTTTATCCATTATGCCAAGGGTAGTATATGCTTGGAGTAGTTAAATGTGGATGACGTGGAAATAACCGATCATTATATATTAATCAACGGGATTTTTTTTATTTTATTTGTTTCTGCGGGATAGTCCTTTTGGTATAAATACAACAGCCATCAGTCAGAATCCTCATTCTGTTGTCAGTGACAGTTCTCTGCTGCTGCTGTGTGATTTTTCAATTGCTAGAAGTCAACAGTGATAGTTCTCGACATCCTCGTGTAGTATAAATCAGCCATTTTACAAGTCACTGTTTTATAATGCCTCCATGTGATATATGTGAGAAGGCATTCCTTCATCTGACTCATCTCATTCGTCATAAGAGAAATCACGATGGAAATAGTCTGTTTAAGTGATCTCAATGTGAATCTACATTCTCAAGGAGAAATGACATCCGACATCATACGTTAACCCACACCTCCAGGAAAACCTACAAATGCGAAGAATGTGCAATAGAGTTTGGAAGAAAAGATCTTTTGCGACATCAAAGAAAGCCACATAATAATAAGTGAAAATGTTCTGAAGATGAAAGGATTCTTCAAATGAAACAAAAACCAGACCCTGAAGACCCCTGCCAGTTTACAGAAGAAATGGAAAGGATCCTGTCAACACATAAGGTGACGGCAACTGAAGAAACATTTGTTGACCTCACCATTTTCCTTGAATCCTCGCGGGAGTCACTCCTAACTCATCTGAAAGAATTGACCTCGAAAAGTAGCATTAAATGGTACCTTGCCATGCAAGTGTGCTTCAGGTGAAAAGTTTCCCCTTCTACTTTCGAATACTGCACCCAGTTTTTCCCAAGTAAACTGTGTCAAGAGTCTTCCTACATCATCCCTAAACAAAAAACTGGATTCAACGTGTAAGAAGAATGACTTCATTTGAAGAATTCGAAGGAGCACATAGTGGATGGATACTGGATGCTATACTCCACACTGAAATAAACATTGGAAAATATATCCCTCTTGCAGGGTCTAGTTATGTCCCTACCCAAAGAGAATTACTATTAAAACACGTTATTGTCAATGTATGTAATTCTGACCAAAAATGTTTTGTCTGGTCTGTTTTAGCCTCTTTGTATCCTGCCACAGATCATCCACAGCATCCTAACAACTAAATGCGTTTAGAAGAAAAATTAAACACATCTGGCCTAATTTTCTCTATAACAATAAATCAAATATCAAAATTCGAAAAAATGAATAACATCTCAGTCAATGATTTTGGATATGAGAAAGAGGTGTCTACATCACACCATTCAGATTTAAAGAGCACGCACATCTACAGTTATCAGATGATGAAAAGCAGCATAGCCATTATATTGGTCATTTATAGTTATTTTTTTCAGGTAACATGTCCACAGCTATCACTATTTGGGAACTGAAAAAAAAAAAGAACATCCTCTTCCTTGAGCGAAAGTATTGTCAGAGAATTTGGGGATGACGTTCATCTTCTGCAACCCAAACATAATTGTCGATCTTTCTTGGGAGCTGTATAATAATAAAATCACATCTCATCACCTGTGACAATGTCTATTAATCGTTTGGGGTCACTAGGTTCAAACAATGCCAGCATCTCCTTGCACGAGTCGACTTTAGCTCTTTTTTGCTGTTTTGTCAGTTTATAGATTTCTTGGAACTTTAAATGCCGATCGCTTTAACAGCGATGATTCTCTCGTTCACCGGCCTCCTTCAGTCTTTCTGCATCAGGCAGATATTTGAAGCTCTACCATCCTTCTCTGAATTTGCGCATCCATCCTGTAATAATGCCATATGAACAGCATAATCCCCATATACTTCTAATAAATCGACATGATTTTTTTTTCGCATTGTCTCGAAGCTGACTCATTGTGGAATGTTTTTTGCATCATCCTCACGCTGCATCTTTGTGGATTTTTTTCACATCGTCTCCAAACTGCATTCTTGTGAAAATGTAAAATATTTCCCCTATCTTCAGTAGGCTTCATTGCAAAAATGCACAGATTTCGCAGACCGAATTTTACATGCTGCCAGTGAAGAGAAAAATGAGGATACGGCCTTTGTTTTTAACATTTCGAGCCCCGGGTAAGGCATGGATGTATGTGTCGTTTTTCTGCTGAGGTCCTGCCATCCTCACAGACCTTCTACTATGGCATATAAACTGACAAGCTCCTGTCAGACCTCTGTGGCAAGCAGCTGCTTGAGGGGGTATTTATTTTTTATTTTTTTTATTAATGACAAGTTTAGACAAGCTTTCAACAAGATGTAGCTTGTGAATTTCGGATGAATGAGTGAAAATTTAAAGACGTGTTAAGAACTTTTTTAACACCCTCCATATACACTTGAAAAACTAATGATATAATGAGGAAGAGAACTACATTGCCATCAATTTGCAGTTGTGTGTACCGGCTGTATCATTCTCTCTTCACTGGCAGCGCATAAAGTTCAGTCTGCAAAATCTGTGGGTTGTTGCTAGGGAGCCTACTGACAGCAAAATATGTTACATTTTCACAAGGATACATCCTCGGGACGATGCGAAAAAAAATCATGCCTGTTCATATGACACTACAGGACTGATGTGCAAATTCAGAGAAGGATGGCAGAGCTTCAAGACCTCCCTCATGCAGGAAGGAGGCCGTGAACGAGAACCATAGTTGCTGTTGATGAACTCGTTCAGGAAAACCCACACATCACCAATCAGGTAATGTGTTTATAGATGTCAATGTATCGATTGGCAGTGTGGAAACAATTATTGACATTTAGAGTTCCGAGTGATATGGCAAATGGGTACCCCACAAAAAAAGGACTGAGTGGACTCGTGTGGAAAATGATAGCAATGTTGGAACCTAGTGGCCTCAAACATTAACAGACATTGTCACAGGTGATGAGGCCTGATTTTATTACTTACATCTCCCACAAAGATCGAATATGTTTGGGTTACGGAAGATGAACATCGTCCCCAAATCCTCTGACAAAACTCACTCAGGGAAGAGGATGCTCGCAATTTTTTTCAATTCCCAAGGAATGGTAGCCATGGATACATTACCTGAAAAAATGAGTATAAATGGCCAAATGCTAAACCAACATGGTTTTGCCCAAAAAGGGTTGAGACAAAGGAGCAGCATCCAACTACAGGTATGTCAAAGGTCCTATTTCTTGACAATACCAGTGCTCGCACATCCTGGCAAGTTACGGCCTGTCTGGAGCAGGAAAAAATGAAACAGCTACCCCATCCTGCACCATGCAATATTTGGTTGTTTCCAAAAATGAAAACTTGATGGAAAGACTTTTGCAAGGGTACGAGACCTTGTAAAATGCATTCACTCAAGAGTTGCGGAATATTCGGCACTCTTTTGCACACAATGGGCTTAACGGCCAGGTCACAAGGAACCCAGAGGCTCAGAGAAGGTTCGGGGGAGGCGACCCAATGGAACATCTGGTAGCCTCCCATCGTCATCCAGCGTGTTCTTTAACGTGCACAGGGTATGGTTCTCCCACACACAGGGACGCAGCTTAACGTCCCATTCGACAGAAGCCTTTCCAAGCTCATTGGTGCCCCGTACTAAGGGTGGGCAGTTTTGCAGAGATAATCTCAATGCTGACCCAGCCGGGAGCTGCTGATTATGAGCCACCCCTGCCTCTCCCCAACAATACCATCACCAAGCGTTCCAGAATTGGCATAGACGTCTACAACTTTGCATAATGCTGGAGGGGAGTACCTTAAAGGAGAGTAAAATTTTGTCAAAATAAATGCAATGGTTTCTGTTCCACAGATGCACGTCAAAGACTTTTTGTATGCCCTCCTAGTGTGAAGATCTTTTCAGAACTGAAGGATGGAACTATGAAGTGGACCTTAAGACCTCAGAAAAATTATCTTAGAATGATATGACAGACGTGAAACAGCACCTTTTTAGAATTGGCTGTAATAGCCTAATGCATCAGTAGTTATTCAGGATATAATGTAGAGATAATAAATTTACAGTTTGATTGGATTTCTGTATCTCATGGTTGCTTGGAAGACTGTCTACTGCATAATGGATATTTAAAATTGTATCCCATGGCCGAGTGGTTTGTGTGCTTGGCTACTGATCAAAAGGTCCTGCATTGAAGCCCCATACAATGCATGGATGTTTGCGTAGTTTTTCTACCAAGGTCCCCCAATCGTCATAGTCCTATTATGGCATATAAACTGACAGATCCTATCAGACCTCTGTGGCAAGCAGCTGATCTAGGGGATATTTATTTGAGTGCCATAATCACTCAATTACCTAGTTGCGCTTTTGCACGTTTAGATCAAAACTTTGGTTGTGCAATTAAATATCGTGTTGGCGGCGTTTATAAAAATAATTGCACGACTAATTCAGATAAAAATTATGCATCATTTAATGTACAAATTTAGATATTAAAATATGGTCTGCAGTGTGTCATGTAATGATACCCTTCTGTTTTATTGGCTTGATACAAAATAGGAAAAAACGTTTACCAAGCATTTGCCATTGTCCGAAAATGTGCAGCGGTTTAAACAAGGTAAAAGAGCACATGCACAGCTCCAGTGTCCAATGACGTTCTGTATCTACATTTAGCCAGTATGAGCGGCAACAGGCATTTCACAATGGTGACGAAAGAACGTATTTCTTTCATCGTGCTGTACGAATTCAGTTTGGGTTGTTTTACCTGTGAGCAGCACTTTTTTGCACACTATGGGATAAATGGCCAAGTTGTTGAAACAGATGATAGCCTCCCATCAAGGCGATGAAGCGTGTTCATTAACGTGCACAGGGTATGGCTCTCCCACACACGAGGCCACAACAACGTCCTATCCGACGGACGACGGCCTTTCTAAGCCCCTCAATGTCCCCTACTGACCATGGACGTGGCGGAGAGTTTTGTGGAGATCTCAATGCTGACCCCCCGCTGGGACTCGAACCTGGGAACTGCAGATTACGATCCTGGCACGATACCGACTGAGCCACCCCTGCCCCTACGAATTCAGAAATGGTGTCCAAGAGTGTTTGTGTAAACTGTACAAAGTTATGGGGATAAAGCCATCTCTAAGAGCTCCTGTTACCAGTGGTATGACAAGTTCCTGTCAGGTGACTTTCAGCTTGGAAACGAACCTCAAAACAATTGGCTAGTGCAGCTGAATGACCTTTTAAAGGAACTCCTGAACGAAAATTCACTTCAGGACATCCGGTAATATGCACATCTACTGAGCACCAATTAGTGTTCTGTCGTTTGGCATCTGCAAAAGCTGGGTTATGTCAAAACTGGATTCCACAGTTGTCACAACAGAACATGGCGTCTTGCTATCCTGTATATTAATTCTTTGATGTCAAAAAGTTGATGGTTTTCTTGACGGAATGATTATAGAGGATGAAAAGTGGATCGTTTATGTTGCCCATAAAGATTATGGTATTGAGCAGAATAGTCCCAGGCTCTGACAAAACTGAAATTACATTCCTGTAAGATTATGCTGTTCTTGGTGGAATTGCAGGGGTATCCGTTTTAAAACAGTCCCAAACCATCAACTTGGATGCCCAGTGTGAACAATTGGACCACTTAATTGCTGTACTGAAGGCGTCCGGCGTTGATATACAGAAAATGTGTGTTTCCACTAGTACAACGCAAGATCCCATGTTGCATTACGCACACAGCACAAGCTGTGGGAATTAGGCTGGGAAATAATGATGCATCCCCCATATTCGAAGGACATGGCTTGCTCAGATTGCCATCTACTCCAATCCCTGAACAATTCCATTGCCGATAGTAAGTTTCTGAATAACGACGAAGTGAAAGAGTACATTGCCGACTTAGTTGCCATGAAGAATAAGTTTCTGGAGGAATGGCACCCATAAACTTGTGCATGGTATCTATTACTAATAATAATTATATTCTTGATTAACTAACAGATTGGTTAATCACGGGAACGATTATTCTTGCATGTCTCCTATTTTCCCATTACTTTTGCATCAACCCTATATTACTATTATAACAATAATAGGCTGAAGAATTTTTTTTATTAACAATACAATTTTTCTCAATAAGTAAAAAAAAACTTGAACTGCATTTTAGTATAGAAAGGGTTATTTCATTACTCTAGGTGGGACGTCTTGAAATGGCATAACCGATTAACTATCCAATTACTTTGAACGCCTTTTGTATATTCACGTATAAATCTGTAAAATAAGGCAATATTAGTTTTCAAAATATCATTATTTAACGGCTAATTTTTACAAACAGTTACAGAAAAATATGAACAGTTAAAAACTGGAAGATTACCATATGGGTGAGTGTTTGGAAGACCGGCAGGGTGCTCTGTAACGGAAAGACAGACCAGATGTTAATTCATACAGAAGTTTATAATTAGCAGAAAAGTTGTGTTAGTAGGTGGGATTATGAATTCCGAGTTACGAATAGCACGTCAAGTGCTCCGAATATTATCTTACCAGCCGATAATTAATATCTTCCCTAAACGGGGCTCTAAATTTTAATAGAGCAGTGCAAGCAGATCTGGATTACCTCTGAGAGACATTTGTTTTTACCACAACGTACTAAATGCCCACGTCACATGGATCTCAACGAAGGTTGGTGAAAGGGCCCGCACCTGACAGCTACTAGGATATAGAATCATTCCATCAATGCCACCCTGTTCTTTTGAGTGCACAAATGTTTAATGCCTCATACGACAGACAGCAGTCTTCCTATGACAATCGGTGATCATTTTCTACCATAGGGCAGTGTGTGTGTGTAGTGGGGGAGGGGGGGGGTATTGGCGGAGAAACTATGCATACTCAACGTATGCATAGTTTAGAGCTCGAACCTGGCAATACGAGCTTGGGCATTACCAACTCTAATCCCCATTTACAGAGATCGCTCAGAAGCAATGCTTCTGCACACACTCTTTTGAGAGGATGAGCAACTGAGCAGCCCTTCTATCTACCTTCTGCTGAATTAACAGAAACTATTTAAAAATACCATTATTTCCTTCAATTATTCTATCAAAGACGATAGACCGAGGCCAAAGATGATAAGGCGATATTATAAAAACTGATCAGAAGGGTGATGCTTTATAACTTTTGTTCTTCTTTAGAGAAAGTTTCTCAGTTTACCTTGAGTTTGACAAAAGGAATGGGCATGAAATAAATAAAAGGATCGAAATTCCTACTGGAACTTTAAAAAATTTATCCCGAATATAGAAAAACGGATATATACATATAACCACTAATTTTTTTCATTTATTATTATTTATTATATTTAACAAATTGCTTTATTCCTTTTATACAGGATGGAGAAACTAAGAATGGAGCCAGAACAAAAACATCCATCCACTATCCAGGATTATATATAACGGGAAGGGGGAGGGGGAGTTAGCCCAGAGAATGACTAAGTAGGTTATCCCAATTACTAAAATACTCCACCACACAGGAAAGGTTAAAATGATACTCTGTATGGAATAAAATTTTAGTTATTTTTTAGATCTATAGTGTCGACCATATATACACTGCACAATATTGAAATTTCTCCACCCAGAAGGGGCGAGGGGATAAGGGTGAAATGTAGCACACACATAGCAATACATATTGTCATACCATGATTTAATTTGCAGCCACTTACAGTGGTTAGAAGATGAGATAATACAGCACAATGTGATTGTCTCAATAGGTGGTTGCACAGCCGTGAATGGCAATACAGCGTGGCATGGAGTCGTACAGTTGACGGATATGGTCCTGAAGAATTGCATACCGAGCAGCATTGACTTGCCCCCATAATTCATCGAGATACCATGCCGGCCGGTGAGAGGATTGCACATGTCGTCAAATGTGGTACCACAGATTTTCTATTGAGGATAAATCTAGAGATCGTGCTGGCAATGGCAATACTTGAACATGTTGCAAACATTGTCTGGAGACCCTAGCAGTGTACACAGGCGTTGTCATGCTGGAAAATGGGCTGCTGCATACCTCCCAGGAACGGTAATAGGCTGCAGAACCACGCTAACGTATCGTGCAGCTGTCAGTGTTTTCGTGATGCAGACAAGAGGTAACCTGCTGTCATATCCAATTGCATCCCATACCATTATGCCTGGCTGATGGGCAGTGTGCTGGTCACAAACAAAAGCTGGATCTATCCTTTTGCCAGGTTGTCGCCATATTAGGACCCGTCAATCGTTAACACCCAGATAGAAATGGGATTCATCATTAAGCACAGTGTTCCATTCGTGACCCCAGTTTAGCACCAAGCCAGACGAGTGCTGCGATGGTTTGGAGTCAATGGCAATCGACGTAATGGTTGCCTAGAGTGAAGGTGTGCCTCATGCAACCTTCGGTTTACTGTTCGGGTATTTCATGGAAACGTCCATGGCTGCTGACACAGCCCGTCGAATATCGCCTGCAGTAATCTGTGGTGATAAACGAGCATGTTGAACAATGTGCCTATCAAGCCATACTGTCGTCTGTCGGTCGGAACCACTCATTCTGTGATGCACACTGGAACCTTCATTTTGCCAACAGTTCGTACATCTCAATGAACATGGGCAGCAACACGATGTGTAGTCCATCCAGCTTCACATAAGCCTAAAATTATTCCTCTCTCAAAAGCATCCAAATGGCGATAAACGTGTCAACAGCAAGTACCGGGCATTTTTGGCCTTTGCAGAATAATTTTCAAGTGGAACCACCTAATCTCAACCGTTCGCATGACTTCCACCTGCAAAAAACAATACCATACCTGTTCCTGCACCTTTTATCTCTTGAGCCACACACATCATTGGCTCCGATTATCATCATTTGCATATCTCAACTGCGCACACCCACCCTATTTGCATGACGTCCTTCTTGTGGGGCACTTTCAGCATTGAGCAGTGTACATATAAAAGACATAATCAAGTAATATTAATTTTAATTGCTGGTCGGTATATGTTATAACAGCAATTCCAATTGTCCTGCTCTCACCCCCCACCCCCCTGATAAAGGGCCACCTTGTCGTGGTGGTGGGGCTTCGGGCCCAGCAACCGGAAGACTTTGCTGACTGGATTGGGTCCCCGGTTGGACAGAGCCAAGACCAACCGAGGTCGAAGACATCGCTGACCGGTTTAGTGACCCAGTTGGATGGTGTCAAGACCTCAACATCAGGTGCTCCGTGGAGCAGTTCAAGGGCACAGCTGAACGGATTTGGTCCCCTAGTAGGCATGAGCCCTTTTCAAAGTCTGGGCCCCACTAAGAGTCTCCACCCCAGGTGCCGAGCGAACTTGGACCTACATATCTTTGTTCGTGGCTAACCGGGGAACAGATTAAATTTCAGGTTTCTACCGGTTGTTAGCTTTCCTTCTATAGGACTGCTGCCATGTGAGGTTGGGGATGAGATGCATCTGTATGGTGTATTCTTGCCCCCGACTCTAGTCACGGCTTTCCGTTAACTTGGTAGTGTCGTGAGACGGAACCGGGGATTGCCGTGGTTGCTGAACATCTGGCAACAAATAGTACAATTGTCCTGTTCTCAAGCTCATTATATCCAAAAATTTGTCACAACATAAGAGAACGCTGCAGCGTATGGCGCTAAAATATTATACAAAGACATCTGTTTCGTATTTCAAAGCATGCAGGTAAATTTCATGGTTTATACAATACGATGGGGTAAAGGGGGAGAGGTTTGGACCCCCCTGTGTACATCCTAACCACTAGCCAAGACATCTGAATTTTGACTCCAGTCAGAGTCATCCAATTATTTGGTTTCCAGGTTTTGGTCCTGAGAATAAGACCTTGAAAAATGTTTCTCAAATACTAAAATATCCATCGGACAGGAAAAGTAAAAATGATATTCTACATGGAATGAAATTTTACAGTTGCTTTTTAAATCTACTTTTAGTGTCAGCCATATTACTATGGGGCAAATATATTGTTATCCAGACGTTAGACATTTTTGAGAATTCGTATAAGATGACTGGTCAGTCCACCTAGCCATCACAGAATCTTCACCAACCATCTTGCAAATGTTTATCCCTCTGCCGTTATGCTAACTGCTTCCTCTGCTTTGTCAGCCAAGCTATCAAGCCAAAGATTCTTATCAGCTGTTAACTGATCCTTTACATGTTTATTAAGCTCGTTGTAATGCTTTCTGTTAGGGTAGGGTGTTGATTCATATTAATCCTTTCTTTCAGAAATAAGTTCCATAGCCTTATCACTCAAATAATTTTGTTTCCTCTGTTCCCTTTCACCCAAAAGAGTACTGTTGGTTTCAAGAAAAGCCTGTTTAAAGAGATCCCATTCTTTCTCAACTTCAGCAGTAGGCAGACCACAATTGTCATAATGACTAAGTAGCTATCATCGTATGTTTTGGTTATATCTGGATCTTTCAGGCATTCAGTGTTATTGCTAATTTTTTTTTAACTTTAGCACAACATTCCTTAAGTTTCAGCTGCAAAAACCTTTTGACCAGATAATGGTCAAACCAATTTTAGCTCCCCTGTATGATCTGATATTCCTAACTGAACTAGCCCATTTGCTGTTAATTAAAATATAATTTATCATATTCCTGTGCAACCCATGTCTATTTATAAATATCCCGGTGTATGTAGTATAAGTTAGTTATTCGCAAACCATTAAGTTGACTTACCTGTAGACGTTCCCCATCGCCAGTGGAACTATCAATGCCAAAGGGATCTAAAACTCCTGCCAAAGATCAGAGTCAGTACCAACTTAGCATTAAAGTCACCTAGCACAAAAGAAAATCTTTTTTCACAGAATTCAAAATATCTTGAAGTTGTCAGTAAAACTTATCCTTCTGGTTCTCATCAGAGTCCTCTGTGGGGGCATAACAACAGTCAAGTCTTTTAATTTTTCCTGTAAGAGATATTTTATTATTGCAGTCATATCCTAGAAGAGCATCTCTAGCATGTCTGCTAAGAAACAAACCTACGACTTGGAGATTCTTTCCATCCTTCCTCCCTGAAAAGTGAAATCTATAGTTATTTTTAAGTATCTCACCTTTACTGTCAATCTGGTCTCTTGCAAGCCTAGAATATTAGGTTATAACACTGGAATTGTTCTGTGAGGATGTTTAGAAAATAATCTCTATGCAACATCCTCACATTCCATGTAGAAAGAAAATGATTAATATGTTTTTTAATGAAACTAGGTTTATTGAGAGAGGTAGGGCCAACAATATCAAAGCCTTCTGATTGCAGGCTTGGGGCAAATACCTGTTCCCCCACCACTAAAGGCTGAAGCCATCTATGCTAGTGGGAACTTCAAACACTACCTTTTCAAGTGGACCTTTTTAAGAGCCATGTGACCCGCCTGAGACACATTAGTCCAGTTTAGGATTGGTGACACCCAACAAGCTGAGGTTCCCCAACCATTAAAGGCTGAAGACACCCATGTTAGTAGGAACTTCAGACACCACCTTTTCAAGAGCCATATGACCTGCCTGAGATACATTACTCCAGTTCAGGATTGGCGATACCTGTAGAAGCAAGAGTTTAGGCACCTGTGGTGGCCTTTGATCAGGGTTATCCACCAGCTGATATAAAGTATCCTTTGCCTCTGTTCACTTACAACTGGCAACCCAGAAGCAAACAGAAAACCAGAGGCAGATTCTCCCTCAACAGGGACCCACCAGTGCAGGAAGTCCAGGAGCCATAATCAAGCTGAAAGCCATAAACCAGTCCAGTCCAGTAGGTATAAATGGTCAACACCAGGATCCTGTGGAATTGACCAATCCTCAGCAGCGCAGAAAAAAAGTGGCCATAGATTACCAGATCAGTAGGCCACACTGATCTGGCAGCCCTTACAAAAGATTATATCTCTTTTGAAAGGCACTAACGGCCTATACCATGAGAAGGTGTGGTCGGACATCAGGTGCTACTAGACCTGGCCAGTTCTGTGCATCATCACTGGGTATTAGTACACAAATCTCTTTCCAGTTTATACCTAGCTACCATTTACAGATTCACAGTGCAGTAATTAAGATTTGGTGGGTGGCGACAGGAACTTCAGAGATGAAAGTTGATAGCGAGTGAAATGAACTTGACACTCGCTATCAACTTTCTTCTATGAAGCTATAAGTACGTAAAATCTCATTCATTACTTTTGATACTACATAGCATAGAATTTTTATTGAAGTGCTTTAAAACATTTAACAGTATCATAGAGTATTAACAATATTAATTTTTTAAAGTTTAATTTTAAAATTCCGGTAAAAATTTTGGTTAAAAATCACAATCTCTTAATGGTTGATTAGTGTATCTGGTTAACCTGCAATTAAAAGTATCACTAAAATAAGTCCTACCTTGTAAAAATCTTGCTTTCAGACTAATTGCTTAATCGTACGATTTTTCCAATAGAGATCACTAGTGGTTTCATTTTCAATCTTTCAAATTAATTATTCTTTAAAATCACAGTATACATATGAAAAGCAATAAAAAATAATTCCTCAAGCACCAGAATAAAAAAAAAAAGTCATCTTTAAAATCGAAAATTTGCTCAAATATTAACTGAAAGCGATTAGCAGATGATACATTGATATCTTCTGTTGCAATTTTAGTAAGCATTACAACTTTGTTAGATTGGAAAGTAGGTCGTAATGCCAGATATCACAACCAATATATAATCAACATACAGTAAGGCATAAACCATGGAGGTAGGAAGATAAGAGGAGGAGCCCTAAGCACTTGAAAATGATGCTGCGGCAGCCATGTTGTTCTATTCAAAACATTGATCAGTAGTTACTCACCTATACTAATTTTTGTCGACATTTGCATTTTGGCAGCCTGTTCAGCTTACGGCTGCACGAATCGCACAGTAAAACTGAGTGTAAGTAGGCTTGATTGCAGCGGCAGACGGTTTGTTTTGAATGCAACAACAAGGCTACCGCAATGCTGCGTAAGCATCATTTTCCTTCCACAGGGAAAGCGCGTTAGGGCGTCTCCTTATCTTCCTACCTCCATGGCATAAACTATGTAGGTCATTCAGAAAGTAAAGAACGTTTGCCCAAAGCATCTGAGCAGGTTCCTGGCCGGAGCTGTCAAGGTCAGCTGGACCCAGTGCAGTGTTGGCTATCTCCTGGCACCATTGTCGGGCGTTTATTAATCGTTTGTGGTTAGTTACGATCTTTCGACATGAACACGCGCATTGAAAATCTCTCGCCAAATGCGAAGTTCGATCAGTTATCCATTTTCTGATTGCTGAAAACACCAGGCCTATTAATATTCATCGGAGATTTGTTCAAGTGTATGGAGAAGGTGTTATGAATGAATCCAGTTTCAGAAAGTGGCGCATAATGTTTAAAAACGGAAGAACAAACGTTCACGATGAAGTGCGGTCAGGGTGCCTTCTCTCATCACGAATGAACTCAAACAAAAGGTTGATGACATCATTAAAGAGAATCGACGCTTTATGATTAGCGAGGTGCACGAAAAATGCCCTGAAATTTTTCGTACACTTGTACCAAATTGTGACTGAACATCTGAACTTTAATAAAATCTGTGCAAGATGGGTCCCACGGATGCTCACAGATGAACACAGAACTCAGCGACTGGCAGCTGCATTGACATGCTTGGAGCGTTACCACAAAGATGGCAACGAGTTTTTTTTTTACCGTATTTTTACAGGGGATGAAACGTGGATTTAACACTATACCTCGAGAACAAAAGACAATCACTTGAGTGACATCAACCTTAAACACCAAAAATGCCGTGAAAAGTCAAACTAAATTTGTTTGCAAAGAAAATCATGGCGAGTGTCTTCTGGGACCGGAAAGGTGTCTTACTCATCGATTTCATGGAAAGAGGTACAACTATAAATGCTGATGCCTACTGAGCAACTCTGAAACGTCTATGGCGAGCCATTCAGAACTGCCGCAGAAATCTTTCATACAGGACAACGCCTGCCCGCACACTGCCTGGAAGACAAAGGAGCTGCTTGATAAGTTTCACTGGGAAGTTTTTGAGCATCAACCTTACAGCTCGGACTTGGCCCCATCAGACTACCACTTGTTCCCCAATTTAAAGCAGTTCCTTGATGGACAACGTTTTGATGATGCTGGTGTTCTAAAGGAGACTGTTATGGACTGGCTGAAAGGACAGGCAGCAGAGTTCTATGAGGAGAGATAAGTTTAAGTAAACTTATCCCAAGATAAGACAAGTGCCTCAATGTCCAGGGTGACTATGTAGAAAAATAGGCTAAGTTATTAGTTAAAAATTGCAAATAAAATATTTGAAAAATTTAAAAGTATATAGCTTTTATAACCAAACGTTCTTTGCTTTCTGAATAACCCTCGTAATTCGTTGCTACTTGATGTATTTATGGTGATTCCACATGCGTGTACCATCACTGCAGGCTTAGATTTTTTTCAAACTTGATAATTTTTTCAAAGCAAAATTAACAAGCAACTGAAATACTATTTTCAACATTTGATTAGAAACAGTTTTAAAAAATGCTGATTTCTGTTAAATAATTAAAATCTCGTATCTTACACTATGAAAGAATGGTCTCTTTATGCCACTAGAATCAGAAAAGTGAAAAAAGTAAACCCAGTTTGAAGATGCAAAAGTTTAAAGACATACACATACGAACTACTGACCCCTCTCATGGAAATCGATGTCATCAACTGCAACTTTGCCCAGGCAGAGAAAAGTTGAATTGGTTAAACTCTAAAGCAACCTCCATTACCAAAGGCAAAAGACCCATTACAATTTATTAATGCAGCTAAAATTCAGACTGGAACTACTCTTTTAAATGATGTACTTAGAGCAAAATTGCAGTTATTAAAATTTTTTTGTATCATTAATGCTGTGACTTTTTTAACTTTGTTTTTTCTGATTTGAATAATGGATGATCAGAAAAATACAACAGCAATATTTTATTAGTACTTATACAACATAAGAAGCATTTCTCTTTTATTCCTTAAAATAAAAAAATTGTTTTTCTCACCCACCTTTAAGAAAAGGTGGCAGACTATTGCTGTCAGTGGAATATCTCTCGACATTCTACCACCAAACCATATTCTAGTTCTGCCAAAAATAGATCACTTGCAATATTTAAAAAAAAATTCATTTTTTTAAAAAATATTGCAAATTCTTTTCAGATTCTCATCTATTGGCAAACTCCTTTCAGATCTATGTAGAAAGCACTGCTTGAGGAATAATTAATTATTTTTTATTAATTTTGTTCAGATTTTTTAATACCACTTTGCACTGTGAAACAATCTTTAGTCAGTAGGATTTGAAAGATGAAAACAATGAATCACTTGCCTACTATGCCTGAAAAACAAAAGCATTTTAGTGTATAGGCCTTTTCACAGCCTTTCAGAGGAGAGGGGGGGGGGTTGTTTTACCTCTGAGAGGCACTTTTTTGCACACCATGGGATAAAGGGCTAAATAGCCAGGTCACATGGACCCTGAAGTCTCAGAGAAGGATGGGGGAGGGGACTCACTGGAACAGCTGTTGGGAGACAGATAGTAGCCTCCTATCAAGACCATCCAGCGTGTTCTTTAACATGCACAGTGTATGGCTCTCCCACACACGGGGCCACAGCTTAATGTTCCATCCGATGGACAACAGTCTTTCCAAGCCTGTCGTGTAGGGGGGATATCAGGCCATAAACACAAAGGGGCCCTCGAATTTAGACATGTTATTTTTTTTATATCAGATACAATAGTAAGAGATATATTATTTTAATAGATGAGACCAAGTTAGGGCATGGATATTTTATTTCTGATGTCTTCGTGTTGAGGTATCTCCTTAGTCACAACATACCTTCTCTATGGTGTATTATATTAACCAGCTTCTGTTGGACTTCTGTGACAAACAGCTGCTTAAGAGTAAATTTTTTTTACATAGTTTTTATATTAATATTAAAAACATTAATAAATAGCAATAATGATAATTTTTATTTTTGCTAGGGGTCTCAAATGTTGGAAGTGGCCCGGGCATCTCTAGACCTGTGAGAGGCCCTTGTCTCTTTGCAAACAGCAGCTGAGCATGTCAGCGATATGATATGAGTACTATCAACTTAAGGTATTGAAAACTGATGAGAATATAGACATTACAGGCATTATACAGTCTGAAGTTCTGTTTAGAGGTATTAATTATGAATTCAGAGGAATGAAGAACTTTTTTTGTCTGTGATATGGAAAACAAATGCAACAAACTCCTTTTAGCATGTTAATAGGAGCAATGATAATCAAAACAATTTTAAAAACGTTTACCTTGTTAATTAAAAGCTTGTGAAATCATCAAAATAAATATATCAACCGTGGATAACTTTTTAAGAAAACTGACATCTGTTTTCTTTTTTTTTTTTCATTCTTTCAGATACTTGCTTTTACGTTTTTTTAAAGTGGAAGTGAATGAAAGAGGAGGGCTACCAGATTAGTTTGGCCTACTGATCTGAACAACTCTGGCTACTTTTCTTTTTTTTCTACCCTGCTGAGGTGTGGTCAACCACACAGGCTCCAGGTGATCACCATATAATCCCACTGGACTGAATTATTGCTCTAAGCTTGATTATAGATCCTGAATTTGCTGCACTGGTGGGCTTCTGTGGAGGGAAAATCTTCCGCTGTGTTTTCTGTTTGTTAGTGGGTTGACAGCCCCAAGTGAATAGATTCACAAGATATGTTTAACAACTGGTGGATAATCCTGAGCAGAGGTCTTCGCAGGCATCTGAACTCTTTGATTCTATTGGCATCGTCAAATTCTACATTGGAGGAAGTCTTCCAGTATAGATGGCTTCAGCCTTTAATGGTAGGGGGAACGGGTCTTTGCCCCATGTCTGCGATTACAGGACTGTTTGATATCGTCAGCATTCCCTCTCTCAATAAACATAGTTTCTTTAAACATCCCACTAACCATTTTCTCTCCATAGGTAGTTGGAATGTGAGGACTCTGCACAGGGCTTTTTCTCTTGATGTCCTCACATAAGAATTCCACCATTATAGTTTAGATATTCTCGGCTTGCAAGAGACCAGATGGACATATAAAGGTCAGATTCATAAAAAATAATCTTAAATTTCTCTTTTCAAGGAGGGATGGTAATAAGCATCACCAAGGCATAGGTCTGCTTCTCAGCAGAGACTCCAGTGATACTCTTCTAGGATATGAGTGCATTAATGAAAGTTTTCTTAGAGCTAAGTTTCAGACAAGCATTGAAGACTTGAATGTATATCTGTTGTTATGCCCCCACTGAGGATGCTGAAGCAGATAATTTCTGGATATTTTGAATTCTGTCAGGGAAGGATATATTACCCTTGTTCTTGGTGACTTCAATGCCAAAGTTGGTACTGACTCTGACCTATGGGGAGGGGTGATAGGCCCTTTTGGTATTGGTAGCTGCAATGGCAATGGGCAACATCTCCTACAGGTAAGTAAACTCAATGCTTTCAGAATAACTAACACTTATTACAAACACCACAACATACATAAGTACACACGGGTTTCAGCTGATGTGCTGCCTAAAAATGATTGATTATATGTTAATTAATGGCAAATGGGCTAGTTCTGTTAGGAATACCAGATCATATAGGGGAGCTGAAATTGGATCTGACCATTACCTTGTTAAAAGTGTCTTGCAACTTAAATTTAAGAAGTGTTGTGCTAAGGTTAAAAAAATTTATCTTTAAAACTGAAGCTCTAAAAGACACAGTTACAGCTAGAGCTTACCATAATAGGTTACTTAGTCATTATGACAGTTGGGTTTGCAAACTACTGAAGATGAGGAAGAATGGGACCATTTTAAACAGGCTTTTTTGGAAACTAACAGTACTCTTTTAGGGAAAATGGTGCAGAGGAGGCAGAATTATTTGAGTGATAACACAACTGAGCTTATTTCAGAAAGAAAGAACTGCAGGAATGTCCTTAATCAATACCCTACTAGTTCTAATAGAAAGCATTACAGAGAGCTTAATAAACATGTAAAGAATCAGTTAGCTGCTGATAAGAATCTTTGGCTTGATGGCTTTGCTGACAAAGCCGAGGAAGCAGTTAGACAGTACAACAGCAAAGAGCTGTCATCATCATCCTCAAGCAGCCATGGGCTACAGAGGTCCAACCAGACCGTGCAATTTAGTTCTCCAAGCAAGTCTATCCTGAGCTACATCTACTACATCTGGCCACTGCACACCAATTCTAACAAGGTCCTGTTTGACATTGTCTGCCCACCGCATCCTAGGTCTCCCCTTCTTTCTGAGGCCTTTAGGCACACTGTTCATAACCCTATTCACCAATGTATAATTATTCATACGGGCAACATGGCCAAACCAACGGAGTCTCTCTCTGCACAATATGCTGCTTAAAGGAGGTTGCAAACTCCTTTGCCTAACCTCATCATTAGTTACAAAGTAGAACCACCTAATGCCCAAGATACTGCGTAAGCATCTGGAATCAAAAGCATCTAGTTTCCTGTTATCTTGTTTACAAAATGTCCAAGTTTCACTACCATAACTAACACTAGAAAGAACAAAACTATTATACAGTCTAATTTTAGTGTTTAGGTGTATACGCCTATTTCTCCACACTCTCCATAGATTCTTAAAAGTCCCGGCAGCAATCCCTATTCGTCTGTTAATCTCATGCCGCACATCACCATTATCTGTTACATAGCTCCCAAGATAATTAAACTGTGACACCTGCTCAAGACTGCAACCATTCAGATTAACTGAATCACATTCTGCCTGACCAATTTTTATCACTTTAATTTTCTCTCTGTTTATAACCAAACCTACTCTACTACCAGTCTCATCAACAGCTCGAATGAAAGAGTTCATCTCATCAACATCATTTGCCAAAAGGGCTAAATCATCAGCATAATCTAAATCAGAAATTTTCGCATCACCAGTCCATTTAAGGCCAAAATCTTTCCCTCGAAGTGAATTTCGCATAACATAATCAATAACCAAGCTAAAGAGAAAAGGAGACAAAATGCACCCTTGTCGAACACCAGAAGTAATGCTAAACCAATTGCTACAAGCCTTACCAACTCTCACACACGACTCAGTGTTATTATAGAGAGCTTTCATTATGTTAACTAACTTATCTGGTATACCATATGATCTCACAATCAAATACAAATTATGACGATCAACAGAGTCGAAAGCCTTTTTGAAATCAACGAAGCTAGCAACCAAAGGTTTCTGAAACACTAAACATTTGTCAAGAATCTGCCTAAGTGAAAATATCTGATCCACACATCCCCTACCACTTCTGAATCCACATTGCTCATCACGCAATTGACTGTCAACCAGATTCTTAATTCTATTAAGCACAATCATGGAAAGAACTTTACCTGGAACAGAGAGTAGGCTAATACCCCTATAGTTATCACAAGAACTGCAATCACCTTTTTTGAAAATAGGGATAACAATAGCTCTGGTAAAATCCTTAGGAACCATGCCTTTATCATAAAAGATAATCAGAATTTCAGTCATCCAAGTGGTAACCAAAACATTTCCAGCTCTAAGCATTTCTGTAGTAATTTCATCTACCCCTGGGGATTTATGAAGTTTAAGTTTAGAAAGAGCCAAAATAACTTCAGATTGTGTTATAGGGCCAACATTAAAGCCACCAATGCATCTATCATCATTGCAAACAATGGGAATAGAACTAACCGCGTTGTTTAGAATATCACTGAGATGCTCAGCCCACCTAGCCATGACAGAATCCTCACCTTCTATAACCTTACCTTGTTTATCCTTCAATCCCTGTATACTTGTCCGTTCTCTACCACACAAAACATTAACTATCTGGTACAGCTCTCTGCTGTTGTGCTGTCTAACTGCTTCCTCGGCTTTGTCAGCCAAACCATCAAGCCAAAGATTCTTATCAGCAGCTAACTGATATTTTACTCATTTATTAAGTTCTCTGTAATGCTTTCTATTAGGACTAGTAGGGTATTGATTAAGGACATTCCTGCAGTTCTTTCTTTCCGAAATAAGCTCAAGTGCCTTTTCACTCAAATAATTCTGTCTCTTCTGCACCTTTTTTCCTAAAAGAGTACTGTTAGTGTCCAAAAAGGCCTGTTCAAAATGATCCCATTCTTCCTCAACTTCAGTATACCATGACTGTCATAATGACTAAGTAACCTATCACGGTAAGCTTTGGCTATAACTGGGTCTTTCAGAGCTTCAGTATTAAAAGCAAATTTTTTAATCCTAGCACAACACTTTTTAAGTTTAAGTTGCAAGACACTTTTAACAAGGTAATGGTCAGATCCAATTTCAGCTCCCCTATATGCCCTAGTATTTCTAACAGAACTAGCCCATTTGCTGTTAATTAATATATAATCAATCATATTCCTATGCAGCCCATCAGGTGAAACCCATGTGTACTTATGGATGTCACGGTGTTTGTAATATGTGTTAGTTATTCTGAAACTATTGAGTTTACTTACCTGTAGGAGACGTTGCCCATTGCAGCTACCAATACCAAAAGGGCCAATTACCCCTCCCCAAAGGTCAGAGTCAGTACCAACTTTGGCATTGAAGTCAACAAGGGTAATATCTCCTTTCTTGACAGAATTCAAAATGTCCTGAAGTTGTTCATAAAACCTATCCTTCTCATCCTTATTGGCATCTTAAGTGGGGGCATAACAGCAGATAACATTCAGGTCTTTAACACTTGTCTGAAATTTTGCTGTAAGAAACCTTTCAGTAATGCACTCATATCCTAGAAGAGCATCACTAGCATGTCTGCTGAGAAGCAGACCCACACCTTGGTGATGCTTATTGTCGTCCCTCCCTGAAAAGAGAAATTTAAGATTATTTTTAAGAATCTGACCTTTATCTGTCCATCTGGTCTCTTGCAAGCTGAGAATATCTTAATTATAATGGTGGAATTCTTATGTGAGGACATCAAGAGAAAAAGCTCTGTGCAGAGTCCTCACATTCCAACTACCTATGGAGAGAAAATGGTTAGTGGGATGTTTAAAGAAACTACGTTTATTGAGAGAGGGAATGCTGACAATATCAAACAGCCCCATAATCGCAGACATGGGGCAAAGACTCGTTCCCCCACCACTAAAGGCTGAAGCCATCTACACTGGAAGACTTCCTCCAATGTAGAATTTGATGATGCCAATAGAAGCCAAGAGTTCAGGTGCCTGCGATGACCTCTGCTCAGGATTATCCACCAGCTGATAAACATATCCTGTGAATCTATTCACTTGGGGCTGTCAACCTACAAAAAAAACAGAAAACACAGCGGAATATTTTCCCTCCACAGAAGCCCATCAGTGCAGCAAAATCTGTACCAGATAATTAATGTTTTGTATGGTAGAAAATGGACGGGTATACAGGGATTGAAGAATAAACAAGGTAAGGTTATAGAAGGTGAGGAATATGTAATGGTTAGGTGGGCTGAGCATTTCAGTGATGTTCTAAACAATGTGGGTAGTTCTACTCCCATTGTTTGCAATGATGATAGATGAATTGGTGGCTTTAATGTTGGCCCTATAACACAATCTGAAGTTATATTGGCTATTTCTAAACTTAAACTTCATAAATCCCCAGGGGAAGATGAAATTACTACAGAAATGCTTACAGCTGGGAATGTTTCGGTTACCACTTGGATGACTGAAATTCAGAATATCTTTTATGATAAAGGCATGGTTCCTAAGGATTCTACCAGAGCTATTGTTATCCCTATTTTCAAAAAAGGTGATCGCAGTTCTTGTGATAACTATAGGGGTATCAGCCTACTCTCTGTTCCAGGTAAAGTTCTTTCCATGATTGTGCTTAATAGAATTAAGAATCTGGTTAACAGTCAATTGCGTGATGAGCAATGTGGATTCAGAAGTGGTAGGGGATGTGTGGATCAGATATTTTTACTTAGGCAGATTCTTGACAAATGTTTAGAGTTTCAGAAACCTTTGGTTGCTAGCTTTGTTGATTTCAAAAAGTCTTTCGACTCTGTTGATCATCATAATTTGTGGTTGATTGTGAGATCATATGGTATACCTGACAAGTTAGTTAACATAATGAAAGCTCTCTATAATAATACTGAGTCGTGTGTGAGAGTTGGTAAGGCTTGTAGCAATTGGTTTAGCATTACTTCTGATGTTCGACAAGGGTGTATTTTGTCTCCTTTTCTCTTTAGTTTGGTTATTGATTGTGTTATGCAAAATTCACTTCAAGGGAAAGATTTTGGCCTTAAATGGGCTGGAGATACAAAAATTTCTGATTTAGATTATGCTGATGATTTAGCCCTTTTGGCAAATGATGTTGATGAGATGAACTCTTTCATTCGAGCTGTTGATGAGACAGGTAGTAGAGTAGGTTTGGTTACAAACAGAGAGAAAACTAAAGTGATGAAAAATGGTCAGGCAGGCTGTGATTCAGTCGCTCTGAATGGTTGCAGTCTTGAGCAGGTGGGAGCTATGTAACAGATAATGGTGATGTGCGGCATGAGATTAACAGACGAATAGGGATTGCTGCCAGGACTTTTAAGAATCTATGGAGTGTGTGGAGAAATAGGCGTATACACTTAAAGACTAAAATTAGACTGTATAATTGTTTGGTTCTTTCTAGGGTTAGTTATGGCAGTGAAACTTGGACACTTTGTAAACAAGATAACAGGAAACTAGATGCTTTTGATTCTAGATGCTTATGTAGTGTCTTGGTCATTAGGTGGTTCATCTTTGTAACTAATGATGAGGTTAGGCAAAGGAGTCGGCAACCTCCTTTAAGCAGATATTTTGCACAGAGAGACTCCATTGGTTTGGTCATTTTGCCCGTATGGATAATTATAGATTGGTGAATAGGGTTATGAACAGTGTGCCTAAAGGCTTCAGAAAGAGGGGGAGACCAAGGATGTGGTGGGCAGACAATGTCAAGCAGGACCTTATTAGAATTGGTGTTCAGTGGCCAGATGTAGCTCAGGACAGACTTGCTTGGAGAACTAAATTTCACAGTGTGTTTGGACCTCCTTAGCCCATGGCTGCTTGAGGTTGATGATGATGAAGTCAAAACCTCTAGGAAGTTAAAATACATGGCATTTTGTTTCACTTATTCAACAATATAGCTATACATGATGAAGCAGTAGAATGTATTGTGCTATTCTCAAACTGAAAGCCTGCATAATGTTTACTTCTAAGCTCATTTTGGATTGCTTAATTTTTGGTTTAATGTTATTGCAAGTCTATAGTATGAGACTGAACATTGGGGAGTCTGAAAAATTGGGAAGTATGCTGCTTACAGCAGTATTGCATATTTTGACTTTCTTTGCAATTTGGTGCTTTTGTGCTCTTTTAAAAAAAATTAATATTTGAAATAACTTAATTACATCATTTCTTATTACTTCCAAATAATGAACAAATAAAACACATTTTCTGGTTTTTACTATTAGAAGTTGGTCATTTAAAATTATTGTACCTCATAAATTAAAGCATTTAATCTACAATATTACTATATATAAGGTAGTTACCTAAACAATTTATCTGCAATAAATGTCAATGAAGGTGCATATCATACACTATCTGATTAAAAGTATCCAGACACCACTTCTGAGTAGTGGTTTGCCCATATACATCACAGTCATGGCCCAAACAGGTATAAAAGGATGCACGTGGCCTGGCAAACCTCATAGAGATGCATGAACAGAAGAATGGGCCGTACAGCAGAGCTCAGTGACTGACTTACAACATGGCAAAGTCATAGGATGCCACCTTAACAACAAGTCAGTTTGGGACATTCCAGCCCTGCTACAGTTGCCCTGATTAATTGTAAGTGATGTTATTGTGAAGTGACAACAACTAGGAGCAACAACAGCACAATCACAGCCCAGTCATCATCATCATCCTCAAGCAGCCATGGGCTACGGAGGTCCAACCAGACCGTGCAATTTAGTTCTCCAAGCAAGTCTATCCTAAGCTACATCTACTGCATCTGGCCACTGCACACCAATTCTAACAAGGTCCTGTTTGACATTGTCTGCCCACTGCATCCTAGGTCTCCCCTTCTTTCTGAGGCCTTTAGGCACACTGTTCATAACCCTATTCACCAATCTATAATTATTCGTACGGGCAACATGGCCAATCCAACGGAGTCTCTCTCTGCACAATATGCTGCTTAAAGGAGGTTGCAAACTCCTTTGCCTAACCTCATCATTAGTTACAAAGTTGAACCACCTAATGCCCCAAGATACTGTGTAAGCATCTGGAATCAAAAGCATCTAGTTTCCTGTTATCTTGTTTACAAAGTGTCCAAGTTTCACTACCATAACTAACCCTAGAAAGAACCAAACTATTATACAGTCTAATTTTAGTCTTTAGGTGCATACGCCTATTTCTCCACACTCTCCATAGATTCTTAAAAGTCCCGGCAGCAATCCCTATTCGTCTGTTAATCTCATGCCGCACATCACCATTATCTGTTACATAGCTCCCAAGATAATTAAACTGTGACACACCTGCTCAAGACTGCAACCATTCAGATTAACTGAATCACAGCCTGCCTGACCAATTTTCATCACTTTAGTTTTCTCTGTTTATAACCAAACCTACTCTACTACCTGTCTCATCAACGGCTCGAATGAAAGAGTTCATCTCATCAACATCATTTGCCAAAAGGGCTAAATCATCAGCATAATCTAAATCAGAAATTTTCGTATCTCCAGCCCATTTAAGGCCAAAATCTTTCCCTATGACAGCCCAGTAGGCCACATAAAATGACAGAGTGGGACTGCCAAGTGCTGAAGTGGATGGTGCAACAAAATCGCCTGTCTTCAGTTGCAACACTCACCACTGAGTTCCAAAATGCCTCTGGAAGCAACGACAATGCCATAATAGTTCGTCGCGAGCATGCAGGAAATGGGCTTCTGTGGCTAAGCAACCACACACAAGCCTAACATCAACAAGATCAATGCCAAGTATTGGTTGGAGTGATGTAAAGCATGGTGCCAGTGCTCTTCAGCAGTGGAAATGCGTTCTCTGGAGTGATGAATCACGCTTCACCAGGTGACAGTCAGATAGATGGGTCTGGGTGTGAATGATGCCAGGTGAATGCTACCTGCCTGACTGTGTTGTGCCAATTGTGAAGTTTGGTGGAGGGGACATCATGTTCTGGTAACTGTTTTTCATGGTTCAGGATGGGCCCTCTAGTTCCACAGTCTATAATGACATTCTAGATACTTCTGTGCTCCCAACTTTATGGCAACAGTTCAGTGAAGACCCTTTCTGCACCAACATAACAAAGTCCTGTCCAAAAAGCAAGGACAGTGCAAGAATGGGTTGATGAGATGGGTGTGGAAGAACTTGACTGGCCTGCACAGAGCCCTGATCTCAATCCCATGGAATACCTTGGGGATAAATTGGAATGCCAACTGCGAGTCAGGTCGAAATGCTCAACATCAGTGATTGGCCTCACTAATGCTCTTGTGGTAGAGTGGAGGCTGCAATAGCAGCAAATGGTGGACCAATGTGATATTAATTCCTTTCCTATTACCGAGAGATTGTGGAGAAGTGAGTATTCAGATACTTTTGATCATATAGTGTATCTCAATATGTCAGAATATAAATGCAACAATTAGAGTTCTTTTGCTTTTGTGATAAAAGCAAAAATTGTTCAAAAATGAAAAATATCAATTTTTACCATCCGAAGTAAACTGTAACTAATTTAAAGTGCATATTAAATCATGATAAAACCCAAAATCATCTGATATTTATGATCACTTTTGGAAACAAAGTGCAATTTTGATGATATTTCAATAAAAAAGGGAAATTTTTTATAGGCCAAGACTTTTTCAATGTGATATGGTGAAAAAAAAAAAAAAAAAAAAAAAAAAATCACACTATACAATTAAGGCTTAATTTTGGAAAACCCGATGAATGAAAATAGCTAAATTATATATTAATCAAACGGAAATTTCCTCCTTTATGTAAACAACCACTATAGAGTCACTTTACTGCATGTGTGAGCAATAACTAAGTCACTGCACTCAACCAAAGACTCACCTGCTACCGTGACATACTTTAATACTGAACTTTGGAACAACAACTCGGCTTGCTTCCTTATTTCTAAAAAAACTTTTTTAGTTATGTTTTCGATCTGAAGAGTGGGAAAAAAGCATAGAATGCTGGGATAAATGATAAAAATATTTCTAGAAATACTAAACTACAGGGGTTTATCAAAATAATGGAAACACCAATGGTGACTGGAGTACAAGCAATGCCCCGAATACATATCAGAGAAGATGTCACCCATGATGTGAGGTATATAAAGGGGAGAAGTACAATGTCAGCTATCACGTAGCAGTGCTGCAAGGTGAAACAGCTGTTGTGGTATAATTGCCGATAATGTCAGATCTCAGTGACCTACAAAAAGGCCTGATCATTGGTGCACGTCTTGCGGAGCTTCAGTAACCAGAATGGCGAAAATAGTACGTGTAACATAAGGAAATATATTGAAGATTATGACTATCTATCAAAAAGGGCAGGGCACTGTCTCCAAACATGCAAATTGTGGGTTGGGTTGTTTTACCTCTGAGCGGCACTTTTTTGCACACCATGGGCTAAATGGCCAGGCCACAAGGACCCCGAAGGCTCAGAGAAGGTTTGGGGGAGGGGACCCACTGGAACAGCTGTTGGGAGACAGATGGTAGCCTCCCGTCAAGGCCATCCAGCGTGTTCTTTAACGTGCACAGGGTATGGCTCTCCCGCACACGGGGCCATGGCTTAACGTCCCATCCGACGGACGGCGGCCTTTCCAAGCCCATCGGTGTCCCCTACTGACCGTGGGCAGGGCGGGGAATTTTGCGGAGATAAATCTCAACGCTGACCCAGCTGGGACTCGAACCTGGGAACTACAGATTACGAGCCTGGCGCGCTACCAACTGAGCCACCCCGGCCCCATGCAAATTGTGGACATCATACGAAGTTGTCAGATAGGGATAGGCGAATGTTGGCATGGATTGTACAACATCAGCACACGACCACAGCACCTCAAATAGCAGTAGAATTGAACACCAGTCAGAATGATCTTGTTTACGTCATAACAGTTCGTCAGGAACTTCATCCTGCAATTCACAAACCTCTGATTACCAACATCAATTCAACAAATGTGTAAGGTGGTGCAAAGCACCTAAAAACTGGGATGCTAAGGACTGGCAATGTGTCATCTGGTCTGATGAATCGTATTACACATTGTTTCTCACCACTGGTAGAGAGTACATCTTGCGAAAACCTACAGAAGTGTACCACCTCACTGGCCAAAGGAACTAATGGTCCCACATTCCATTACCGTATGTGCACAACTCGTATAAGTCTATTCCACATCGAATTGTATCTGTTCTGAACACCAGAGGTGGGCCTACAGCTTATTGATAAAATGTTCTTCACAAACAGTACATGTTTCCATTATTTTGACAAACCCTTATATGTTTAAGGCAGAAAAAGAGTGTAAAACGAAAAAAAAAATGGAGGTACATACTTCCTATTGCTTCCAAAATCTTCCGTTTTTAAAAATAGCAGTTTTTTGTTAGTTTTCAGGATATATTTAAGACTTTAAGGAAAAATTTGTTGATAATAGTTCAAATCAAACTTGTGAGCTTAAAACATGGGTTTGCTACAACAAAAAGTAGCATTAACAAACAAATCGGCAATACCATATAGCGCTTCTAAGAAATGACAATCAGACAGCTTTAACAAAGTCACTTATATTGTAAAATATGCAAATAAATATCCATCATATGAAAAAACGAAATATTATTTTTCAAGTGAAAATTATATATTTTTATAAAATATACAGGGTGATTCAAAACTCTTGGGCCACACTTTAAGGAGTGATAGAAAACACCTAAACAAGCACTTTTCGTCATACAATGCATGGTCAGAACTCAAGCGGTGAAGTGCTAGAGGGCACTTTCCAGTGGACACTTATAAGCACTGGTTTTCGCACTCGTCATCATTTCTACCATGGATTGCAGAACGAATGGATTGTTTCACGAATCAGGAGAAGGCGGACATGCATTTCACGTACAGAGTTGCAGAGAGGAATGCGAGGGAAGCTCAAAGACTGTACTGAGAGTGCTTTCCGACCAGACGTTTGCCTGATCATAAAACCTTTCAGCGATTGCACCGGTATCTGTGCGAAATGGACTCCTTTGTCAGCGGCTTGTAGGATACAGGGTGTGCAAGGAGTGTGAGGACGCCACGTGTTACAGAGGAAATTCTACGTAGGGTTGGAGATCATCCTGAATGTAGCACGCGAGCAATTTCCTATTCCATAAGTGTGCCCCAATCGAGGGTGTGGTGAGTTCTACGAGAAAAATGATTACACCCCTACCATGCACAGAGGGTGCACGCCTTGACACCTGCAGATTTTCGGCCTCGTGTGGTTTTTGCACAGTGGTTCCTGCAGCAGACTGCAGCACAACTGGACTTTGATGCACATCTTATTCACTGACGAATGCACCTTTACACGTGAGGGCATTTTTAATACCCACAATTAACATGTGGGCCACCAGTAATCCACACACCATACGTCCACATTCATACCAGCGGCATTTCTCCATAAATGTTTGGGTTGGAATCCTCCATGATTTGATTGGCCCATACCTTCTGCCAGCCTGACTGAAAGGGAGAATATTTTTACAAGAAGTCGTGCCAGAATTACTGAACCCTGTTCCAGCAAACATTCAAACATGTATGTGGTTCCAACACGATGGAGCACCACCCCATTTCAGCATGGATGTGCTGAACCCCTTGGTTGCAACATTTCCAGGACGATGGATTGGTCGGGGTGTCCCATCGCTTGGCCGCCACGATCTCCTGATCTCTCATGTCTGGACTTTTTCTTATGGGGCCATATGAAAAACCTCATCTACGATAGCCCCATCGATTCCAATGAGGACCTTGTTGCCAGGATTTCTATTGATGCTGCCGCTGTGCGAGAAATGCCTGGTGTTTTCGCCCATGTACGCCGATCACTACATCGAAGGTGGGAATTCCCAGGTTCGAGTCCCAGCTGGGTCAACGTTGAGATTTATCTCTGCATAACTCCCCACCCTGCCCATGGTAAGCAAGGGACACTGATGGGCTTGGAAAGGCCATCATCCGTCGGATGGGACATTAAGCTGTGGCCCCTTGTGCAGGAGAGCCATACCTTGTGCATACTAAAGAACATGCTGGATGGCCTTGATGTGAGACTACCATCTGTCACCCAACAGCCATTGCCTGCATTAATGTTGGCAGTCACTCTTTTGAGCAGTTTTTGTAATTTGTTCAATGAAATTCTGTACTTTCTGTTCTGTAATTTCTGCAATTGTTTCAAACCTCTTCTGTCATTCATGTGTTTCTTCATTTCCTGACAGAGTAACTGCTAACCCCTAGCGCTTCACCGCTTGAGTTCTGACCATGCATTATATGATGAAAAGTGCTTGTTTAGGTGTGTTTTATCACCCCTTAAAGTTTGGCCCAAGAGTTTTGAATCACCCTGTATATAAGAAAATTTTAAAATGGCAATTTTTATTTTTTTTAAATCAATTTTTTTTTGTACTAAAGATGTATACATACATCCTCGGCCACTGGAAGGGTTTAAGCAGCAATACTTGAGTCAATGTTCAAAATTTTATGGGTTGTGCTGTGTTATTTTATCTCTGAGTGGCACTTTTTTGCACACAATGGGCTAAATGGACAGGTCATAAGGACCCCGAAGGCTCAGAGAAGGTTGGGGGAGGGGACCCACTGGAACAGCTGTTGGGAGACAGATGGTAGTCTCCCGTCAAGGCCATCCAGCATGTTCTTTAACGTGCACAGGGTATGGCTCTCCTACACACAGGGCCACGGCTTTACATCCCATCAGATGAACGACAACCTTTCCAAGCCCATCGGTATCCCCTACTGACAGTGGGCAGGGCGGCGAGTTTTGCGGAGATAATTCTCAATGCTGACCCAGCGGGGACTTGAACTTGGGAACTGCAGATTACGAGCCTGGCGCACTACCGACTGAGCCACCCCCGCCCCACCAAAATTTTATGCAGAGACTGCTTTTATAAATACGTGAAATAAATTCAAATGCTCAAACTTCTGGTTAACATTCTTCTAGTTGTAAACAATACATTAAACCTAGGATACATTGCATCTGTAGCATTCAGAAATACCATTTGGTAAATGTAATGTTGTGACAGGCAAGATGTGATACTGAAAAAAATATTTTTGAATCTAGAATGCTTCAGGCTCTGCTTCGTGATATATGGCTCTTTTTTTCATTAAAATGTCATAAGGCAGATAAGCATTACATTGGTAAATGCAAGTTTAGTGAAATGATACAAATATAATTTATTATACTAACAAGCTTTTTCTAAATTGGGTTTACCATTGTTGTTAAAAATAAATATTATTTAATAAATTCAACCAGCCCATTTTATTTGGGGAGGCTTAGACTCATAGTCTCCACTGATGCTATGCCAATGCTGCAAGCAGATTATGATAGTTACGCTATGGCTAATGAACTGATTTGAAATCTTAAATTGAGTAATAAAAAAATTCACAAGAGGATAAACTATACGAATACTGTTATATATATATAATTTTTTTTATATTTGTTCAAAATATAAAGAATTTTTATTTGTCAAATTTTAAAACTACACTTGGGCAAGTACGAACAGATAATCTACACCCTGAATAATTGAGTTTGCTGTACTTCTGATTTGTTTTTCTTCTGAATTGGTGACACTTGTTAATAAATATCACCTGCTGTAGAAGAAGTAATCACTGGGGAAACAAGCCATCAGATTGCCTGCTCTGCAGTATTCCACAGATGTTCAATGGAGCTCACATCTGGGGAGTTGGCTGGCATGTGGGAAGGGTAAAATTGTCTGAATGTTGTGCAAACCATTCCTGTACAGTATGAGTCTGATAAAATGATGCATTGTTTTGCTGAAAGATGACATCATTATTGGGTAACAATATTAATACTGAAGTGTGTACTTGATCTGCAACAATGTTCAAGTAGTGCACAGTCTTCCAACATTATCATAGCTATATCATATCACACCACATCAGTGGATCCAAAGCAACCCAACATATCATAACCCATACCATGACACTGTTACTATTGACCTGTGCTGTCTGCTAATGGAATCCACTACCTCGTGATGCTTTGATCACATGAATAGTTAGCCATTCATCTGCCTGATGCAAAAGGAAATGTAATTCACTGGACTACAGACCTTTTTCCCAATCACCCCTTTCACCACTTCACCAATCCACCAGCTGTTGGGAGACAGATGATAGCCTCCTGTCAAGGCCATCCAGTGTGTTCTTTAACGTGCACAGAGTATGATTCTCCTGCACACAGGACCACAGCTTAATGTTCCATCTGATGGGCAGCAGCCTTTCCAAGTCCATCGGTGTCCCCTACTGACCATGGGCAGGATGGGGAGTTTTGCAGAGATAAATCTCAATGCTGACCCAGCTAGGACTCGAACCTGGGAACTGCAGATTATGAGCCTGGTGTGCTACTGACTGAGCCACCCTCACCCCATCCCAATCACACAATCCACTCTTAATGTTTACCTAGCACCATGGAAGTCAGTTTTCATTGTTATAGAGTTAGGAGTAGACATCATCATGTGCATCTAACTCTGATATTCCAAATAAACTGACTGAATTTGACTAATAAAAGGTGGAGTTTACATATTGACTAACTGAATATCTGTTGTAAATGTCCAGAATTGTTAAGAGTCTCAACTCTTACCTGCCTGTTGGCCTGGAGAGCGCATTTGACCAATATCTCACTCATGTCTTCACAATATGTTTCATCCTCCTCCTCCTCCTCCTCCTCAAGTAGCCGTGGGCTACAGGGGTCCAACCAGATTGCACGTTTTTATCTTTTCTCCAAACATATCTGTCCTCAGCTACATCTGATCACTATAACCAATTCTAACAAGGTCTTGTTTGACATTGTCTGCCCACTGCTTCCTAAGTCTACCCCTATTTCTGAGGTCTTTAGGACACTGTTCATAACCCTATTCACTAATCAAAAATTATGCCTATGGGCAACATGGCCAAACCAACAGTCTCTTTGCACATTATGCTGTTCAAAGGAGATTGCCAACTCCTTTGCCTAACCTCATCATTACTTACAAAATTGAACCACTTAATGCCCAAGATACTGTGCAAGCATCAAGTTTCTTGTTATCTTGTTTACAAAGGATCAAAGTTTCACTACCATAACTAACTCTAGAAAGAACCAAATTATTATACAATCTAATTTTAGTCCTTAGGTGTATATACCTATTTCTCCACACTTTCCATAGATTCTTAAAAGTCCCAGCAGCAATCCCTATTTGTCTGTTAATCTCATGCCACACATCACCAGTATCTGTTACATAGCTCTCAAGATCATTAAACTATGACACCTGCTTGAGAGTGGACTATTCAGATTAACTGAACCACAGCCTGACTGACCAATTTCATCATTTTAGTTTTCTCTCTGTTTATCACCAAACCTACCCTACTACCAGTCTCATCAACAGCTCTAATGAAAGAGTTCATTTTATCGAAATCATTTGCCAAAAGGGCCAAATCATTAGCATGATCTAAATCAGAAATTTTCAGATCTCTAGACCATTTAAGGCCAAATCTTTCCCTTGCAGTGAATTTCACATAACCTAATCAATAACCTAACTAAAGAGAAAAGGAGACAAAATTCACCCTTGTCAAACACCAGATACAATGCTAAAACCAATTGCTTCAAGCCTTACCAACTCTCACCCACGACTGTGTTATTTATAGAGAGGAGAGCTTTCATTATGTTAACAACTTGTTTGGTATGCCATACGATCTCACAATCAACCACAAATTATGATGATCAACAGAGTCAAAAGCCTTTTTGAAATCAACAAAGCTAGTAACCAAAGTTTCTGAAACTAAATATTTCTCAAGAATCTGCCTAAGTGAAAAAAAAATCTGATCTACATGTCTGCTGCCACTTCTGAATCCACACTGCTCATCATGCAATTGTCGGTCAATGAAATTGTCAATTATATTAGGCTAACTTATGCAAAGAACTTTACCTGGAACAGAAAATAGGCTGATACTCCTATAGTTATCACAAGAACTGTGATACTTTTAAAAAAAAAAATAGGGATAATAATAGCTCTGGTAAAACCCCTAGGAACAATGCCTGTACTGTTTTTTTTTCCTTCAATGTTCTTCACTTTTACAACAGCTGCTGTTTCTGGGAAAGAGGCACATGTACATTGTCATCAACATCCTCTTTCAAATTTTGATAAATTCTGCAATTTGCCCATTGCATCACATTTTAATTCATAAGTCTCACAATGTGAATGCTGCCACTGGTATTATATAGCAGCTCTTATTCCAATTGAACAGTTCATTCTTCAGCATTAAGTGGAACGATCATAATTCAAATGCCACTGACTGTATAAAAATATATAAACATCATATTTAGAAAATTACTAAAATCATTAATAACCTTTTGTCAACATGCTTATTAGTACTTAAAATGCAGCCCACTGTATATTTTGAAATTATCTATGTGGTCACTGTGATTTCAGTCTAATATCCCCATTTTAATTTCACTAAATGGCAATTTCCTAAAAATCATGACCCATGGTATAGAGCAGTGGTCTTCCAATTTTTTATCTTTGACATACACCCTTTTGAACATTTTTAAAGAACAGCATAACCTTTGGTATATTTTCAAGTGAAACTTATAGTGCAACCTTAACAGTTTGGCTGTTGCCAACTTAAGCAACAATTTAGAGTTAATCAACTTACTTTAAATAAAAAAAAAATGGAAAAAAAAATGCTGAAGTGAGATATATTCTCTTTAATATCCACCTAAACAAGGCTTCACATAACCCCAGTGTATGTGTACCCCAAATTAAAATTACTGGTGTAGAGTATCTTTATGTAACAAGAAACTAGTAAACTTAATCATATAACAAAAATGTATAAAAAGCCATTCATATGTAGTGTTAATATACCTGTAATTGCATACTGTAATTTGATCCTTATTCTGGTAGACAGAATCAAAATTCTTTTCTACATTTGTAACATCTTCAATTCCATAAAAACAGTGATATACAACTGTTATTTCAGCAAATCGCCTTTGTGTACCTGAAAGTATACAAAATTTTAATTAATAAACTGTGAATTCAACTTACATTTAAGCAAACATATTACTTTGAAGGTGTCTTTATGTTTGTTAATATGGAATCACCTTACTAGTGCATGCAATACTATATATTTTTCCTTTGACCCTCTGAGCCTATAGTTGTGCCAGTACTATTTGTTTCATTTTGCAAAGTCACCATATTGTACAGATGGTAATATATAATAGAAGCTTTGAACTGCTGAATGGTGAAAAATTCATGTCACTAATGTAGATAGTTGTTTTATAATGAATTTTCAAACTTCACAATGGTAATACTAATAATTCCAGTTTATTAACTCGACAAAATAAGCCACATAGAAGTACTAACCAGATTTAAAGTGTTAATATCTAAAATACAAACAGTATTATAAATGACTCTTTAAATTAGAAATTTTGTCTTATGTTTTTAAATGTATATTAATCAATGGAAGTATAATGAAAACTGCTTTATGCTATCATTCAAACTTACAATGAAAAGTATTAGATAAATATACAGGAAAAATTGTCATTAGCCGAGTGGGATCTGAACCCATGACCTCCTGATAACATGTCAGGTGCTCTGACCACTGAGACACTGGTTGCTGAACAATCATCCTCTATTAGTGGCTTTAATCATTATACCATAAAATTAGTCATTGGAAATGTAGTTGACTGTAACTGACGACTCTGGTCCAAATGGCACCTTCCAGTTTAGTGTATACAGCCAGCCCATATCAAGTGTCAAATGTCACGGTATTTTTATTTTTTTTAAGCCAATACACCAAGAATCAAGCATAAGCATTGTTGCTGAAATAAAAGAATTTCTCAGATACACTGGTAGTAATTTGTTAGATAAATATAGAGGAAAAATTGCCATTAGCCAGGTGGGATCTGAACCCATGACCTTTGAAACATGTCAGGTGCTCTGACCACTGAGCTACCAGCCACCAAACAATCATCCTCTATTTATGGCTTTAAGTATTATACCACAGAATTAGTAATTGGAAATGTAGTTGACTGTAATTGAAGACTCTGGTCCAGATGGCACCTTCCAGTTTAGTGCACAACACAAATTACTACCAGGTGTATCTGAGAAATTGTATTATTTCAACAACAATACTCATGCTTGATTCTTGGCGTGTTGGCTTAAAAAAAATAAAAATACCATGACATTTGACACTTGATGTGGGCTGGCCATGTGAACTAAACTAGAAGGTGCCATCTGGACCAAAGTCTTCAATTACAGTCAACTACATTTCCAATGACTAATTCTATGGTATAATGCTTAAAGCAACTAATAGAGGATGAGTTTGGTGGCCAGTAGCTCAGTGGTAGAGCACCTGACATGTCATCAGGAGGTCGTGGGTTCAGATCCCACTTAGCTAATGACAATTTTTCCTCTATATTTATCTAACAAATTACTACCAGATGTATTTGAGAAATTATATTATTTCAATGAAAACTATGTTTATCACATTTTATATACCGTATATTTCCGCAGATAAGACGACCTTCAGATAAGAAGAGGTATAAATTTTCATCAAAGTTTTATAGTTTTAACATATATCTGTCCTATAAGATGACCTCAAATTATCAACGGCCTATGAATTTAGTTTAGATCGGCGATCATCATCTGGATAATAATACTATATAGCGTATACGGAATTATGTCCTATTCGCAAACATTCGCATTGATTCGGGCATTCGGGTAATGACCTTGACTATTCACAAAAGCATCGTATGGGCTATTCTATTTTATGGACATACCCTACTCTGTCTTAGTAAATAATTACGGTTTGTCCGTTTTTTCCTCAGTAGCTCAATAAACATAATTTTAATATTTATTTTGTTTTAATATTGTTTTACTATTACAATGTAATGTATTATTTACTATTACAATGTAATGTATTATCATATAGTGTATTTAAATAATATGATAGATTTTTCGATAAGTTGTAGTAATAATGTTTCAATTTATATAAATTTCAATCTAATTTTTTTCGTATCTGTCCTATAAGACGACCCGGATTTTGGGGGCCTTTTTTATGATTCAACTATCGTCTTATCTGCGGAAATATACGATAATTAGTTTTACTGATTTAGCTTCAAAAACCTCAACACAACTGTTTCTATTATAACCTAAAATAAATTGTAAAACTATTAATATTGTATTCACTGCAGTGTTTACAGAGAGTTTGCCTTTCTTTACATAATGTTGTTATACAAGTGGCAACAACAAAATGAATGTGATGTAGCATGTAGTCAGAAATGTAATAACATCAATGCAATAAGGAAAATGTTTTCTACACAAGACTTCATTTTAGGACTACCAAAATTATCAAAAGGGCAAGTCAGAAGTTAAAAACATTTTCAGTTTACTAAGCAGTCAATTCAGGCTATAAAGAAAATAGAATGGCTCTCCCCATCCCTGCAAAGAATTAAATGTATATTATTTGGATTAGAAAGAGAAAAATAAGCACTACAATAATGATGAAAAACCCTTTAACCTACGAAATTGATATCTTTTAAGAAAGGCATTCAAAAAGTTCTTGATGTATGTCTGCAGAGTTCCACTCATTCCACCAAAGTTAATGAGCTATGACTTGTTTAGAGCTTGTCTAAACTTGTCTTTACATGTTAAAAACAAAGGCTGTATCATTTCTTTCTTTGCTGGTAGTGCATAAAATTTGTTCTGCGAAATCCTTGTTGTTATGGAGCCTACTAAAGATGGGGAAAGATTTTACCTTTTCACAAAGATGCAGCTAGGGGACAATACACAAAAATATTCATGTCAATTTATCATAAGTACATGGGATCATGCCTGTTCATATGCCACTGTTATGGGATGGATGTGCAAATTTAGAGGACAGCAGAGCTTTGAAGACTTCCCTTGTGCAGGAAGACTGAAGGAGGCAGTGAACAAGAGAACCATTGCTGCTGTTCGTGAACTCATTAAGGAAAACCCACACATCACCATTCAGGTAATAAGTTAAGACGTCAGTGTATTGATTGGCAGGGTGCAAACAATTATTCATCAACATTTAAAGTTCCATAAGATCTGTGCCAAATGGGTACCCCACAAACTGACAGAACAGCAAAAATTGACATGTAAAAATGGATATGCAAAGAGATACTGGCAATGTTTGAACCTAGTGGCCCCAAACTGTTAACAGACATTGTCACAAGAGACGTGGTTTTATTATTATACAACTCCCAGGAAGACTGACAATTATGTTTGGGGTGCAGAAGCTGAACCGAATCTCCAAATCCTCCTACATGACTTTCACTCAAGGAAGAGGATGTTCACAATTTTTTTTTTTAATTCCTAAGGAGTGGTAGCCATTGACACTTGACCTGAAAAAAATGACTATAAATGACCATACTACACCAACATTGTTTTTTCCCAAAATGGTTAAGGAGATGAAGGGGAGCATCCAACAATAGGCACGTCAAGGGTTCTCCATCATGACAATGCCAGTGGTCACAAAACCTGGCAAGTTATGATAGATTTTTCTGGCCTATCTGGAGCAAGAAAAAAATCAAACAGCTACCCCATTCTAATATTCACCCAATCTTGCACCATGCGATTTTTGGTTCTTTCCAAAAATTAAAAAGGAACTTGTGGGAAAGCCTTTTTCAAGAGTGCAAGACCTTGCAAAATGTGTTCATTTGGAGTTGTGGAGTATTCCTCAACAGGAGTATCGCCAAGAATTCCATAATTGGTGTAGACATCCGCAACTTTGCTTAAGTGCTGGAGGGGAGTATTTTGAAGGACAGTAAAAGTTTTGTTGAAGTAAATGAAATGGTTTTTGTTTTGCAGATGCATGTCAAGAACTTTTCAATGCTCATCGTACTTTGCATTAAATCAGTAGGTCAACCAATTTTTAATTGTGCTAAATACAATAATGCACAGAACTTTATCTGAAACAGAGGGCAGACTGATGCCTAATCACAAGAACTGCATTCACTTTCTTGAAAATTGGGATTCTAATCCTCTAGTAAAATCCTTAGGAACAACCCCTTTATCATAGGAAATATATACAACACTACTGTCAGCTACATGACAACAGAATCAGTGTAATTTCAATCTACTCCTGGAGACTGCACTTTTAATTTAGCCTTCTATGCTCCATTCTACTCAAAACAATACTACTGGTTTGAAGAATACCCTATTTAAAATGTCAATTCATCCACAACCTCATAAGCAGTAATAAAAAAATAATGATTATCATAATGACTGAGTAACCCATCAGGGAAAACTTTGGCTGTTGTTCAGTGTTAAAATTCTTTTAACCTTATCACAACATTTTTTAAGTTTCAGATGCAAGACCCCTTTAAACATGCAAATGGTAAGACGCAACTGTAGCTCCCCTATATGGCCTAATGTTCCTAACAAAGCTAGTCCATTAATGTTTGGTTCAAGTCCTACCTATGCCAGAGTTTAGATTTCTCTCTGCAAACTCCCCACCCTGCCCTCTGTCAGTAGAGCACCGATGGGCTTGGAAAGTTGCCATCCATCCAACAGCAGTCCTGTGGGTCCCCTTCCTTCAACCTCCTCTGAGCTCTTGGGGTCCTTGTGGCCTGGCCATTTAGCCCATTGCATGCAAAAAAAGTGCCCCTCAGAGGTAAAACAACCCAACTCATAATGTTAATTAATAATTATATTAACATGCAACCCATCAGGAAAAACCCATGTATTGATAAATAACCCAGTGTTTGATGTGCTATTTTCAAATAATTATGTTTACTTACCTGTAGGAGGCATTCCAAATTGTTATTATAACTATCAATGATGAAAAGACCCATCATACCACTGTAAAAATTAAAAAAAAATACACTGGTTTCCATAAATTAAGGAAAATCCCTATGTTAAGTCAATGGGAAGCTAACATCAAAGCTTTATAACTTCTAAGATAAGTTTTTTTTGCTTTGAAAAATGTAATTGCACATAAAGATCTCAATCAAATAAATCAATATTCGATTTTCAACAATATTCGTTCAGTATTTAATGAGTTATGGAATTTTGAACATTTAGCGATAACAATGCCAGCCATAACAATTGACTTCAGTAGTTAATTAAAACTTAGTAATAAATATTATATCAAAGTGTTTAATAAAATACGTTGGTATTTTAGAACTTTGTGTAAAAAATTCTTTCACTATTCTTCAGTTTTGTATAAGTTTCTTAAGACTGGCATTGCTGTTGTTAAATATTCAAACTTCCATAACTCATTAAATACTGAACAAATATTGTTGAAAATTGAGATATTGATTTATTTGATTGAGATTTTTATTTGCAATCTCATTTTTCAAAACAAAAAAACTTATTTTAGAAGTTATAGAGCTTTGACATTATAGGAATTTTCCTTAATTTATGAAAATCAGTGTATATTTTCCTATATGTGCTCTAAAAAGTAAAACATACTAACAATGAAATCACTCAATTCATATTAACCTAAAGTAGGATAGGTGCTAGCAATTTTTTTTTTCTGTTGGAATATCCTTTGAAATTAGTATGAATTCATCACTGGTGTGCTTTACTAATTTTTTTCTACTTATTGGGCTGCATACAGGACAATTGGTTTTTGCTTTAGTTTGGTAAGACCCAATTTTATTTTAACTTCAGAAGTAAATGGTAAGACCCAATTTCAGCTCTCCAATATGACCTAATGTTCCTAACAGAGCTAGTCCATCAATATTTGGTTCAGGTTCCCCCTGGGCCAATGTTGAGATTTCATCATCATCATCATCATCATCATCATCATCATCCTCAAGCAGCCATGGGCTACGGAGGTCCAACCAGACTGTGCAATTTAGTTCTCCACGCAAGTCTATCTTGAGCTACATCTACTGCATCTGGCCACTGCACACCAATTCTAACAAGGTCCTGTTTGACATTGTCTGCCCACCGCATCCTAGGTCTCCCTTTCTTTCTGAGGCACACTGTTCATAACCCTATTCGCCAATCTATAATTATTCATACGGGCAACATGGCCAAACCAACGGAGTCTCTCTCTGCACAATATGCTGCTTAAAGGAGTTTGCAGACTCCTTTGCCTAACCTCATCATCAGTTACAAAGTTGAATCACCTAATGCCCAAGATACTGCGTAAGCATCTCAAAAGCATCTAGTTTCCTGTTATCTTGTTTATAAAGTGTCCAAGTTTCACTACCATAACTAACCCTAGAAAGAACCAAACTATTATACAGTCTATTTTTAGTGTTTAGGTGTATACGCCTATTTCTCCACACTCTCCATAGGTTCTTAAAAGTCCCGGCAGCAATCCCTATTCGTCTGTTAATCTCATGCCGCACATCACCATTATCTGTTACATAGCTCCCAAGATAATTAAACTGTGACACCTGCTCAAGACTGCAACCATTCATATTAACTGAATCACAGCCTGCCTGACCAATTTTCATCACTTTAGTTTTCTCTCTGTTTATAACCAAACCTACTCTACTACCAGTCTCATCAACAGCTCGAATGAAAGAGTTCATCTCATCAACATCATTTGCCAAAAGGGCTAAATCAAGCATAATCTAAATCAGAAATTTTCGTATCTCCAGCCCATTTAAGGCCAAAATCTTTCCCTTGAAGTGAATTTGCATAACATAATCAATAACCAAGCTAAAGAGAAAAGGAGACAAAACGCACCCTTGTCGAACACCAGAAGTAATGCTAAACCAATTGCTACATGCCTTACCAACTCTCACACACGACTCAGTGTTATTATAGAGAGCTTTCATTATGTTAACTAACTTGTCTGGTATACCATATGATCTCACAATCAACCACAAATTATGACGATCAACAGAGTCGAAAGCCTTTTTGAAATCAACAAAGCTAGCAACCAAAGGTTTCTGAAACTCTAAACATTTCTCAAGTATCTGCCTAAGTGAAAATATCTGATCCACACATCCCCTACCACTTCTGAATCCACATTGCTCATCACGCAATTGACTGTCAACCAGATTCTTAATTCTATTAAGCACAATGATGGAAAGAACTTTACCTGGAACAGAGAGTAGGCTGATACCCCTATAGTTATCACAAGAACTGCGATCACTTTTTTTGAAAATAGGGATAACAATAGTTCTGGTAAAATCCTTAGGAACCATGCCTTTATCATAAAAGATATTCAGAATTTCAGTCATCCAAATGGTAACCAAAACATTCCCAGCTCTAAGCATTTCGGTAGTAATTTCATCTACCCCTGGGGATTTATGTAGTTTAAGTTTAGAAACTGCCAAAATAACTTCAAATTGTTATAGGGCCAACATTAAAGCCACCAATGCATCTATCATCATTGCAAACAATGGGAGTAGAACTAACTACATTGTTTAGAATGAATGAATACCCCCTCAAGCAGCTGCTTGCCACAGAGGTCTGACAGGAGCCTGTCAGTTTATATGCCATAGTAGTAGGCCTGTGAGGATGGCAGGACCTCAGCAGAAAAACGACACATACAACCATGCCTTACCCGGGGCTCGAACATCACTGAAATGCTCAGCCCACCTAGCCATGACAGAATCCTCCCCTTCTATAACCTTACCTTGTTTATCCTTCAATCCTTGCATACCTGTCCGTTTTCTACCACACAAAACATTAACAATCTGGTACAGCTCTCTGCTGTTGTGCTGTCTAACTGCTTCCTCGGCTTTGTCAACCAAGCCATCAAACCAAAGATTCTTATCAGCAGCTAACTGATCCTTTACATGTTTATTAAGCTCTCTGTAATGCTTTCTATTAGGACTAGTAGGCTATTGATTAAGGACATTCCTGCAGTTCTTTCTTTCTGGAATAAGCTCAAGTGCCTTATCACTCAAATAATTCTGTCTCCTCTGCTCCTTTTTTCCTAAAAGAGTACTGTTAGTTTCCAAAAAAGCCTTTTTAAAATGGTCCCATTCTTCCTCAACTTCATTAGTAGTAAGCAAACCATGACTGTCAAAATGCCTAAGTAACCTATCATGGTAAGCTTTAGCTATAACTGGGTCTTTCAGAGCTTTAGTATTAAAGGTAAATTTCTTACCCCAGCACAACACTTTTTAAGTTTAAGTTGCAAGATACTTTTAACTAGGTAATGGTCAGATCCAATTTCAGCTCCCCTATATGCCTGGTATTCCTAACAGAACTAGCCCATTTGCTGTTAATTAATATATAATCAATCATATTCCTATGCAGCCCATCAGGTGAAACCCATGTGTACTTATGTATGTCGTGGTGTTTGTAATAAGTGTTAGTTATTCTGAATCCATTGAGTTTACTTACCTGTAGGAGATGTTGCCCATTGCCATTGCAGCTACCAATACCAAAAGGGCCTATCACCCCTCCCCAAAGGTCAGTGCCAACATTTGGCATTGAAGTCACCTAGAACAAGGGTAATATCTCCTTTCTTGACAGAATTCAAATTATCCTGAAGTTGTCCATAAAACCTATCCTTCTCATCCTCATTTGGCATCCTCAGTGGGGGCATTCATTCAAGTCTTTAAAGCTTGTCTGAAATTTTGCTGTAAGAAACCTTTCATTAATGCACTCATATCCTAGAAGAGAATCACTAGCATGTCTGCTGAGAAGCAGACCCACACCTTGGTGATGCTTATTGTAGTCCCTCCCTGAAAAGAAAAATTTAAGATTATTTTTAAGAATCTGACCTTTATCTGTCCATCTGGTTTCTTGCAAGCCGAGAATATCTAAATTATAATGGTGGAATTCTTGTGTGAGGACATCAAGAGAAAAAGCTCTGTGCAGAGTCCTCACATTCCAACTACCTATGGAGAGAAAATGGTTAGTGGGATGTTTAAAGAAACTATGTTTATTGAGAGAGGGAATGCTGACAATATCAAACAGTCCCCTAATCGCAGACATGGGGCAAAGACCCGTTGCCCCACTACTAAAGGCTGAAGCCATCTACACTGGAAGACTTCCTCCAATGTAGAATTTGACGATGCCAATAGAAGCAAAGAGTTCAGGTGCCTGCGATGACTTCTGCTCAGGATTATCCACCAGCTGATAAACATATCCTGTGAATCTATTCACTTGGGGCTGTCAACCCACAAACAAACAGAAAACACAGCAAAAGATTTTCCCTCCACAGAAGCCCACCAGTGCAGCAAAATCAGGATCCATAATCAAGCTCAGAGCCATATATCTGTCCAGTCCAGTAGGTTTATATGGTCAGCACCAGGACCCTGTGTGGTTGACCACTCCTCAGCAGGGTAGAAAAAAGAAAAGTAGCCATAGTTGTTCAGATCATCTCTGCAAAACTCCCCACCTTGCCCTCAGGGTCTACTATACATTTTATAAACAAACATTTTCAATGTGCTCTGTGTTCGTTTTAAAAATTACATCTCATCTTTGGAAATTTTTATGTTTTGGACACATACAGAAAGTATTTTTAATTTAAACTTAATAAGACTCTATAACACTATATACATATAAATAAAACATAGCAGAAATACAGCAGCATAGTCTAACAGTAATGGCAACAAAGACATATGGTATACAGTAACAAGAATTTATAAGATGGATGCCAAATGGCATATAAGACATATTTGTCCATAATTCAGGTACAGAGGTATTCCTTTGATATATAATATCAATTTCTACATCTTTATAGAATTAAATTCTTTAAGTGAGATGATAAAAAAATTTTGGATTAGTAGGTCGTGATTTCAGGTGCACAAGTCACACTAACCAAACAAGTTAGTACCTTAGGTGCTATAAAGTCTAACCTAGAGCAGTTCTGTGGAAATCATCCATTGAATGGAACCAAAAAGAATGGAACCATTGAATGGAACCTAAAGCACCAATATTGCTCTAGGTTAGTAGCCAAATTACTAGTTACTTGACCAAATTACTTACTGAGGTTTGCTTACCTGACCCCATATCATACCCAATTCCTGACTTTCACTACCAAGTTTACAGTCAACAAAGTAGACTAGTCATTGGAGCTTATGTAAGACAGCAGGTAATGTATTATGATTTTTCTTTAAATATTTTTTTTTGCTATAGTGGTCAATCATATAGGGTCCTGCTGCTAACCCCATAAACCAACCAGATTGGAATAATGGCTCTGAGCTTGATTATGGATCCTGAACTTCCTGCACTGGTGGGCCTCTGTTGAAGGAAAATTTTTTGCTGTGTTTTCTGTTCATTTGTGAGTTGACAGCCCCAAGTGAATAGATTCACAGAGTACATTTTATCAGCCGGTGGATAATCCTAATCAGAGGCCATCACAGTATCTGAACTCTTGCTTCTATGGGCATCATCAAATCCTACATTGGAGAAAGTCTACCAGTGTAGAAGGCTTCAGCCTTTAGTAGTAGGGGAATGGGTCATTGCCCCATGCCTGCAATTAGGGGGTTGTTTGATATTGTTGGCATTCCCTCTCTCAATAAGCACAGTTTCTTTAAACATCTTACTAACCATTTTCTCTCCATAAGTAGTTGGAATATGAGGACTGTACAGAGATTATTCTCTTGATGCCATCACACAAGGATTCCACCATTATTATTTAGATATTCTCAGCTTGCAAGAGACCAGATAGATAGATAATGGCCAGGATATGAGTGCATTAATGGAAGGTTTCTTATGGCTAAATTTCAGAAAAGCATTAAAGACTTTAATGTTATCTGTTGTTATGCCCTCACTGAGGATGCCAATGAGGATGAGAACAATAGATTTTACGGACAACTTCAGGATATTTTGAATTCTGTCAAGAAAGGAGATATTACCCTTGTTCTAGGTGACTTCAATACCAAAGTTGGTACTGACTCTAACCTTTGGGGAAAGGTGATGGGTCCCTGCAATGACAATGGGCAACATCTCCTACAGGTAAGTAAACTTAATGATTTTAGAATAACTAATACTTATTACAAATACCATGACATACATACATACATACATACATACATACATACATACATACATACATACATACATACATACATATATGGTCAGCATAAGAATATGATTGATTATTTATTAACAGCAAATGGGCTAGTTCTATTAGGAAAACCAGGTCATATAGGGGAGCTGAAATTGGATCTGATCATTACTTTGTTAAAAGTGTCTTGCAACTTAAATTTATAAAGTGTTGTGCTAATGTTAAAAAAGTTACCTTTAACACTGAAGCTATGAAAGACCCAATTATAGCTAAAGCTTACCATGATAAGTTACTTAGTCATTATGTCAATCATGGATTGCTTACTACTGAAATTAAGGAAGAATGGGATCATTTTAAACAGGCTTCTCTTGAAACTAACAGTACACTTTTAGGTAAAAAGGTACATAGGAGGCAAATTACTTGAGTGATAAGGAGCTTATTTTGGAAAGAAAGAACTGCAGGAATATCCTTAATCAATACTCTACTAGTCCTAATATGGTTGGGATTTTATTTACCTGTGAGCAGCACATTTTTGCACACAATGGGCTAAAGGCAAGGTCACAAGGACCCCGAAGGCTCAGAGAAGGTTGGGGGAGGGGACCCACTGGAACAGCTGTTGGTAGACAGATGGCAGTCTCCCATCAAGGCCATCCAGTGTATTCTTTAACATGCACAGGGTATGGCTCACAGCACACTAGTCCTAATAGAAAGCATTAAAAATATTTAATAAACGTGTAAAGTATCATTAGCAGCAGATAAGAATCTTTAGTTAGATGGCTTGGTTGACAAAGCCATGGAAGCAGTTAGACAGCACAACAGCAGAGAGCTGTACCAGGTAGTTAACATTTTGTGTGGTAAAAAACAGACAGGTATACAGGGATTGAAGGATAAACAAGGTAAGGTTATTGAAGGTGAGGATTCTGTCATGGCTAGGTGGGCTGAGCATTTCAGTGATGTTCTACGCAATGTGGGTAGTTCAACTCCCATTGTTTGTAATAATGATGGGTGCAAGACTGCTTTTAATGTTGGCCCTGTATCAGAATCTAAAATTATTTTGGCTACTTCTAAACTTAAACTACATAAATCCCCAGGGGTAGATGAAATTACTACTGTAATGCTTAGAGCTGGGAATGTTTCAGTTACCAAATGGATGACTGAAATTTTTAATATCGTTTAAGATAAAGGCATTGTTCCTAAGGATTTTACCAGAGCTATTATTATCCCTATTTTTTTTTTAAAGTATCACAGTTCTTGTGATAACTATAGGAGTATCAGCCTATTTTCTGTTCCAGGTAAAGTTCTTTGCATAATTTAGCCTAATATAATTGACAATTTCATTGACCGACAATTGCATGATGAGCAGTGTGGATTCAGAAGTGGCAGCAGACATGTAGATCAGATTTTTTTTTCACTTAGGCAGATCCTTGAGAAATATTTAGTTTTAGAAACTTTGGTTACTAGCTTTGTTGATTTCAAAAAGGCTTTCGACTCTGTTGATCATCATAATTTGTGGTTGATTGTGAGATCGTATGGCATACCAAACAAGTTGTTAACATAATGAAAGCTCTCCTTTCTATAATAACACAGTCGCGTGTGAGAGTTGGTAAGGCTTGAAGCAATTGGTTTTAGCATTGTATCTGGTGTTCGAAAAGGGTGAATTTTGTCTCCTTTTCTCTTTAGTTAGGTTATTGATTAGGTTATGTGAAATTCACTGCAAGGGAAAGATTTGGCCTTAAATGGTCTAGAGATCTGAAAATTTCTGATTTAGATCATGCTAATGATTTGGCCCTTTTGGCAAATGATTTCGATAAAATGAACTCTTTCATTAGAGTTGTTGATGAGACTGGTAGTAGGGTAGGTTTGGTGATAAACAGAGAGAAAACTATAATGATGAAATTGGTCAGTCAGGCTGTGGTTCAGTTAATCTGAATAGTCCACTCTCAAGCAGGTGTCATAGATTAATGATCTTGAGAGCTATGTAACAGATACTGGTGATGTGTGGCATGAGATTAACAGACAAATAGGGATTGCTGCTGGGACTTTTAAGAATCTAAATAGGTATATACCCCTAAAGACTAAAATTAGATTGTATAATAGTTTGGTTCTTTCTAGAGTTAGTTATGGTAGTGAAACTTTGCTCCTTTGTAAACAAGATAACTGAAAACTTGATGCTTTCGATTCTACACTGGTGCTCAAAAAGGATAATCAACAAAAACATATATAGGTGTTGATATACAGGGTGTCCCTGAATTCATGGCCCAAACATAAGGGGATGGTAGTACACACCGAACCCATCAATATTTGTCATAGAATATGCGGCTGTAAACGCAGCCCGGTGCCAGTAGGGGCTGCAGACGAAGTGGCACAGCTTAAAAGTGCTGGATCAGCCAAACCCCAGCATTCTCAGCATTGACCGGACACGAGATGGAGCAGTTTACAAACGCAGGTATGCACCTGATGTACGGCGTGGCCGAGGGCAATGGTAGAGCGCCACAAAGACTCTACCGTGAGTGATATCCTATGCGCAGTGTGCCCAATCATAAAAGGTTTGCGCGACTGCACCGCTAGCTTCTGAGGCAGGCACCTTCCACACTAGTCGACATGCCGGATGAGCACGGACGGTCAGAATGCCAGCTATGAGCGAGGACATCTTGCATATTGTGACAGATAACCCAGGTATAAGCACGCAATTCGCCGCCCAGAGCCTGGGTGTGCATCGGAACAGTGTCTGTCGAGTACTGCATGAAGAAGGGCTACACCCCTATCACTTGCAGCGAGTGCAAGCATTGACAGCTGTTGATTATCCCCTGCACATGGATTTTGCCCAGTGGTTCTTGCAGCAAAGTGTCGCACATCCTGATTTCCCTGTGCATGTGCTCTTTACGGATGAATCAACATTCTTATGTGAAGATGCAGTGAATGTCCATAATGCAGATTTGTGGGCAGCCCAGAACCCCCATGGTACACGTCCAAATTCGAACCAGAAATGGTTCGCCGTCAATGTCTGGGTGGGGATCATGCATGACTACTTAATTAGACCCTACCTACTGCCAGACTGCCTCGATGGGCGAATGTACTGTATTCTTCTGCAACAGGTTTTGCCGGAATTGCTTCAGGATGTTCCAGCCACAATCCGTGCCCATATGTGTTTCCAGCACGATGGGGCACCCACCCATTTCAGCATGGACGTGCGTCAGCATCTTCATACCACATTTGGGAACTGATGGATTGGGCGTGGTGGTCCCATGCTTTGGCCCCCCAGATCGCCCGATCTTTCTTGTATCAATTTCTTTCTGTGGGGACATTTGAAGAGTGTCGTGTACGAGATGCCTGTGAAGTCCGCAGAGGATCTGGTAGCCTGACTGTCCGTCACAGCCACCGATGTGAGCAACAAGCCAGGTGTTTACAAGCAGGTATGCCGATCAGTACTCCGCCATTGTGCCACCTGTATCAACATTGATGGGCGGACGTTTGAGCATTTGTTGTAATGATCTCCAATAAATGTCACTCTGGAAACCTCTGTGTCTGTCCTTCATTTCCGACTCCTCACTGCATTTGCAGCCTCTTATTCTATGACGAATATTGGTGGGTTCGGTGTGTACTACCATCCCCTCCATCATGCTTGGGTCATGAATTCAGGGACACCCTGTATGCAAAAGCATGCACTGAAAATGGGCAAACATGGAAAGTACACTACATGGAAAACTATCCTGCATTTAAATTTGCCCTATGTAAGTCAGAATATGCAAATTAAGAATGCGTCAAAAAGACACACGAGTCTACTGCAGCTTGTAGGTGTACTAGGCAACTCTTGCTTTCACTTCGGTGGCACATCAAGCTGATTTTGTCATGAAATATCGTATGGATGATTTTCAGTGTTGGAGAACAATTGAAAGGATGGAAGCAGGTCAGTCCCAGATGGAAGTTTCCAGAGCACTGAATGTTTCACAAAATATCCCATCAAGACTCTGGAGACAATTTCAACATATAAGAGATGCTCGTTGTCTACCAGGACGAGGTATCCCAGAGCCACAATTACTGCAGACAATCATTATAGGAGTCTTACTGCCAGATGGAAGAGTGATGACTGCTAGGCAACTGTCTTTGGAGCTTGCAGCAGCTACAGGAACGAGGGTTTCAATTTATACTGTTTACAAGAGACTTCGTGAGCAATGCCTTTATTCCAGGAGACCTGTAATCCCTCATACACCAGAGAAAGTGACTATCCGGTGGCTGTGGTGTTTTGGTTGGGGCACGAATCATGATGAATGAGTGTATAGACCTGTTTCCAAGTGCTCAATAAGAACCCTCCGGTAAAGAGACTAGTTCCTGAACCCATATGTCAGGCCATTCCGGGGAGCCGTTGGTCGAGATTTTATTCTTATGGATGATAACACCCACCCACGTTGAGCTCATGTGGTTGACAATTTTCCCAAAGAGGAAGATATTTGTCAAATGGAGTGGCCACCCAGATCTCCTGACATCAAATCCATTGAGCATGTATGGGATGCTCTAGGGAGATGCATTGGAGCTTGCCAGCCTCTTCCCAGAAAACTCCATGAGCTCAGAACAACACTTGTTGAAGAGTGATCATTTATCTCTCAAGACCTCAACAATACCCTCATAAACAGTAGAAATCATTGATGGAGCTGCATGGCTGATCATACTCCATATCAACATACCACATGTCATATATAAGACTATAAGTATTAGCAGGGCCGCCGAGAGAATTTATGGGCCCCTATTTTAATATTATGCTCGGGGCCCCCCTTGAAAACTTTTTATCTTTACAAATCATTAATAGCAATTATTCTGGACACAATGATGACATACAGAGGAAAAAAAGCCTGTTGTGCAGTCAGGCATGCAAAAACATAGGCCTACACAGTTTGTGTCACATAAAACTTTTTAGCATAGGATCGATATATAGCCTAACTAAGAATAATTTTTGTAAGAAAATGTAGAGTCACTTAACCTGACGGGCCCTTATTGCTGATGGGCCCCTATGCACTAGTCCCCCTTGCCCCCCCCCCTGTCGGCGGCCCTGAGTATTAGTTCCATGGACTGCTCCTTTATGTTATATGCATAATTATGATCTTAATGCATGCACATTACATGATTATGAATTTCTTATGTTTGATTTACATTTGTAATGTAATAATAAACCTCTTTACCAAATTTCACTGGATTCCCTTAAAAATACTTCGAATTATGTATAAATTTATACATTATCCTTTAATTTTGAGCACCAGTGTAGATGCTTATGCAGTATCTTGGGCATTTAGGTGGTTCAACTTTGTAAGTAATGATGAGGTTAGGCAAAAGAATTGGCAACCTCCTTTAAGCAGCATATTGTGCGGATAGGGAGACTCCGTTGGTTTGGCCATGTTGTCCATATGGATAATTATAGATTGGCGAATAGGGCTATGAATAGTGTGCCTAAAGGCCTCGAAAAGAGGGGGAGACCTAGAATGTGGTGGGCAGACAATATAAAACAGGGCCTTGTTAGAATTGGCGTGCAGTGGCCGGCTGCAGCAGATGTAGCTCAGGACAGATATGCTTGGAGAACTAAATTGCATGGCCTGATTGGATCTCCGTAGCCCATGGCTGCTTGAAGATGATGATAATGAATATTATATTTATTGTTGTAACTTAATATATTCTAGTTGCTAAAAGATTTTATGCATTACCATTTCGCTGCTAGATTTATCTGCTCTGCTATGGTCCAGATGCATTTCACTGTTTATTAGTTTGCCTACATCTACTGTAGGCATTTTGTAGTAGGCCATTTTTACCATTACTCTTAGATTATGCTGCTGTACCTCTGCTATGTTTTATTTATATATACAATGTTATAGAGATTTATTATATTTATGGTACTATTATTTCATTGTTATTTTAGTACAATGTATCAAACTTCATGTAATCAGGTTTCTTCTCTTCCTTTTTTTTTGGGGGGGGGGGGAGAGGAAGAGACACATATATAAACATTCATATATACATAGTTCCACTTTGCAACACAAGAGGCAAATGCTCAACATCAAGCTGCAGAGCACTAAGTGCTCAATGCTAATGGCTGAATACTCTCTTAAACTCTGTGCCTTTCATTTTATACCACATTGTATGTTGAGTATTACCAGCTTTCTCAAGCTTTCTGAGAGTCCTACTTTGTCACCACCCTAGTTCTGGCACCATTTATATCTAGTAAAAGTATCAAATATATTAATCAATTTGGATAAAAGTATAATGCAACTTGAGTAAACAAATAAATATAATACACCTATCTGGTCCCATGCCCATCAAGGCTTCCGGATTACTGGGTATTGAGTTGTCTTGGTCCATCACATTGATGCCATGGCTTTGGACTCGACCATGAGAATCTGGGTGTGGTCCGGACATCATACATTAGGTATTCACTGAATTATGACCACCTCTCTCCATGTTATATAAGTAGAAGCTAACTTCAAAGATCTCAATCATATCTATTTAAAACTTGATTTTTCAGTAATGTTTGCTTTGTACTTTGGATTTAACGGCAACAATGCAAGTCTTAGGAAAATTGGAAATATTGAAAAATTATTTATATTAACTTTTCAAATATACATCTGTTGTATTATAAATAATAAATAAATACCCCCACAAGCAGCTGTTTGCCACAGAGGTCTGACAGGAGCCTGTCAGTTTATATGCCAGAGTAGAAGGTCTGAGAGGATGGCAGGATCTCAGCAGAAAAACGACACATACATCCATGCCTTACGTGGGGCTCGAACCCAGATCCCTTAGATCAGTAGCCAAGCATGCTAACCACTCGGCCATGGGATGTTTTTTTAAATGGTATGAAATAATTCTTATTTAAATTATAATTAACTTCTAACATTAGGCACTGCTGTTGTTAAATATTCAAACTTCCATAACTCTTTAAATACTAAGGGAATATTGTTGAAATCGAGATTTTGATAGATTTGATTGAGATCTTTAACTTCAGTCCCATTCTGTCACAAAACTCTTTTTTAGAAGTTATAGAGCTTTGAAGTTAGCTTCCACTGTCATATAACACGGAGGGAGGTGGTCATAATTCAGTGAGCACTGAACATATATAAAATTAACTGCGTCTAGTTGAATTTAGCTGTTGAAATCTGTGAGTAAAACTTTCTTCAAATGTCAATGTTTTCCAAGTTGGCAGTTTAACTGAAGAAATTTCTGAAAGATATGCATTTTTGGCTGGTTTTTGAAAGCCCTCTTTTTACACTGGTGCAGGATCAATAATTACAGCACATTGAACTGTGGTTGTGTAAAAATGAAATCATTTGAAACCAAATTAACACTTGATATTTTTTTAAAAGGATATGCAGAGTATTGCCAACTGAACTAAGAATTTGTCAGTTCAGAAATCATGAATATTTTGAAGAAAACATTCCTTTTCATATTTAGTGATATGGATAACAATCTAGACAAGGTATATTAATATTTTATAAAAGCAATGAATAGAGGCAAGCAAAAGAAATTAAAATTTTATAAAGTGTAATAACAAAAATTTATTTTAAATTTGGATAAAAGTATAATGCAACTTGAGTAAACAAATAAATAAATCACCCAGTTCAATTCAACATATACTGTTGCTGCAACTGTGACTAAAATTTCCAGGTGCCCTTCATATAAATTAGAGAGATCTAACTAAATGGCACTCTTTCAGCAGTAAAAGAAATATGACCAACCTTGAAAATATAACCAATAGTTGTAAACATTAATTGGGATCCTATAAATATATAATTGGTTTCTTACTTCTTAGTAGAGAATTAACATCAGTCCAGAAAAGAGTAAAATCAGCAACATTTTTGGGTTACCTTCATTCTTAAGATAAATTCTGTATTATACTGAAGCTGGCTAATTTTGGCCTGTAAATGTTAGCTAAGCATACATTAGAAGGAGAGGTGTGTGCCAATCCCTTGTGATGATGTGCACAACTAGTCAGGCCTAGCAGCTCAAGTCCAACCTCACCTTGTGTGCAAAGTCATTCATCATCATCCTCAAGCAGCCATGGGCTACGGAGGTCCAACCAGATGGTGAAATTTAGTTCTCCAAGCAAGTCTGTCCTGAGCTACATCTGCTGCATCTGGCCACTGCACACCAATTCTAATAAGGTCCTGTTTGACATTGTCTGCCCACTGCATCCTTGGTCTCACCCTCTTTCTGAAGCCTTTAGGTACACTGTTCATAACCCTATTCGACAATCTATAATTATCCATACAGGCAACATGGCCAAACCAATGGAGTCTCTCCCTGCACAATATGCTGTTTAAAGGAGGTTGCTGACTCCTTCGCCTACCCTCATCATTAGTTACAAAGTTGAACCACCTAATGCCCAAGATACTGCATAAGCATCTAGAATCAAAAGCATCTAGTTTCATGTTATTGTGTTTACAAAGTGTCAAAGTTTCACTACCATATCTAACCCTAGAAAGAACCAAACTATTATACAGTCTAATTTTAGTCTTTAGGTGTATACGCCTATTTCTCCACACTCTCCATAGATTCTGAAAAGTCCCGGCAGCAATCCCTATTTGCCTGTTAATCTCATGGCGCACATCACCAGTATCTGTTACATAGCTCCCAAGAAATTAAACTGTGACACCTGCTCAAGATTGCAACCATTCAGAATAACTGAATCACAGCCTGCCTGACCAATTTTCATCACTTTAGTTTTCTCTCTCTGTTTATAACCAAACCTACTCTACTACCTTACCTCTTATCAACAGCTCGAATGAAAGAGTTCATCTCATCATCATTTGTCAAAAGGGCTAAATCATCAGCATAATCTAAATCAGAAATTTTCGTATCTCCAGTCCAATTAAGGCCAAAATCTTTCCCTTGAAGTGAATTTCGCATAACATAATCAATAACCAAGCTAAAGAGGAAAGAAGACAAAATGCACCCTTGTCGAACACCAGAAGTAATGCTAAACCAATTGCTACAAGCCTTACCAACTTTCACACACGACTCAGTGTTATTATAGAGAGCTTTCATTATGTTAACTAACATGTCTGGTATACCATAATGATCTCACAATCAGCCACAAATTATGACGATCAACAGAGTCAAAAGCTTTTTTTGAAATCAACAAAGCTAGCAAACAAAGGTTTCTGAAACTTTGAACATTTTTCAAGAATCTGGGTTGGGTTGTTTTACCTCTGAGCGGCACTTTTTTGCACACCATGGGTAAAATGGTCAGGTTACATGGACCCCGAAGGCTCAGAGAAGGTTGGGGGAGTGGACCCACTGGAACAGCTGTTGGAGACAGATCGTAGCCTCCTGTCAAGGCCATCCAGCGTGTTCTTTAACGTGCACAGGGTATGGCTCTCCCGCACACGGGGCCAAGGCTTAACGTCCCATCCGACGGCCGGCCAGCCTTTCCAAGCCCATCGGTGTACCCTACTGACCATGGGCAGGGCGGAGAATTTTGCAGAGATAAATCTCAACGCTGACCCAGCTGGGACTCGAACCTGGGAACTACAGATTACGAGCCTGGTGCGCTACCGACTGAGCCACCCCCGCCCCTCAAGAATCTGTCTAAGTGAAAATATCTGATCTACACATCCCCTTAGTACCTATCAAAACAGTGATTTTCTTCTGGAAGGAAACAGAATGGGAGGGCTGTATCATCAGTATGGCCTATAGATCTTGTCTTCTGTGACCCTTCTTTTTTCGTATCCTACTGAAGAGCGGTATATTTCAGGGGTCTTGGCACTGACCATTTATATCCAAAGGGGCTTGGAACATGATTAACAATTTTGAACTAGCTGCATTGGTGGGCTTCTACTCAGGTAAAATCTACCACCTTTTCCTTCATGTTTGTGGGTTGCCAGCCCAAGTAAACAGATGCCCTTATATCAGCTGGTAGTTAATCCTGAACAGAAGTCATTGCAGGTACCTGAACCCTTGTTTCCAGGGGCATTACTGATATTAAATAGGACTAATGTGTTTCAGGAATGTGATTCTTTTTGGATTCTGGTTTTTGAAAAATCCTCTTGTAAAGATGGTGTCTGAAGTTGCTACTAGCATTGTTGGCTTGATCCTTTAGCAGTGGAAGAATCGATTTTTGCCCCAGGCGTACATTATGGGATTGTTTGATACCGTCAGCCCTATCTCTCTCAAACTGGTTTCTGTAAAAATCCTAATTTTTTCCCACACAGGTATACAGAACATGTAGACTCTTAACAGAGGTTATTCTTGGGATGTCCTCACATCAGAATTTCAGCATTATAATCTTGACCTTTTTGGGCATACATCGAATCATATGGAGAGGGTAAAGGCAAAAAATAATATTAAACTTCTCTTTTCAAAATGTGATGATAGCAAACACCTACAAGGTGTAGATTTGCTTTTCAGTAGGAATTCAAATGGTACACTTTTAAGATATGAATAATGCATTAATCAAAGATTTCTTACCATTAAATTAAAAATAAGACTTAAAGACTAGAATGCTACCTGTTGCTATATCCCCACTGAAGACTTTGATGAGAATGAGAAAAATAAGTTTTATGAACTTCAGCATATTTTGAATTCTGCCAAAAGAGGATATATTACTCTTGTGTTCAGTGGCTTCAATGCAGAGGTTGATATTAACTCTGATATTTGAGCAGATGTAATAGGGTTTATTTTTTACTTTGGTGCATAAAATGTTTTCCATTGCTGTAGAAATGGGGAACATCTCCTACGGGTAAGTACACTTGATAGTTTGAAAACAGTACAAACACTAGGATATTTACAAATATACATGAATTTTACCCGATGAATTATGTAAGAATAAGATAGATTATATATTAACAGCAAATGGGCTAGCTCTCTGAGGAATGTCAGATTTCATAGAGGAGCTGAAATTGGATGTTAAGTATTATTGTGCTAAGATAAAAAAAAATCACCTTTAACGTTGAAGCTTTGAAAGACCCAGAAGTAGCCAAAGCTTAACATGATAAGTAACTTAGCAATTATGACAATCATGGTTTGCTTACAACTGGAGTTGAGGAAGAATGGGACCATCTCAAATAGGCTATTTTTAAAACCACTTGTATTCTTCTAAGTAAAAAGGAGCAGAGGAGACAAAGACATTTGAGTGATAAAGAAATTGCCTTCATTTTTGAAATAATTGCAAGGATGAAAAATCAACCCTCTACTAGTCCTAAGACATCATTATAAAGAGCTTAATAAACATGTAAAGGATCAGTTGAGTGGAATCTTTGGCATGACAGTTTGGCTGACAGAGGAAATGCATAGGTAACAGTTACACAATACAACAACAGAGAACTGTATCAGATAGTAAATGTTTTATATGGAAAAAAACAAACTGGAATTCAGGGACTGAGGGAAAAACATGGTAAGTCTATTGAAGGTGAAGATTTTATACTAGCAAAGTGTACAGAACATTTCATATGTTCTAAACAATGTGATTAGAAATAATTTAATTTCATGATTAATTACCGTACATACACAATCGAATTAAAATCGAGAGGAGTGCTATACAACACGTCAGAGTCAAGTAACCAATACCTTATGAGCAGTCACGTTCTTATCTTAAGGTTCTTAGTTGACATATTCTAAAAGCTTGCCTTTTCCTTGTAAAGGTGCTATAGAAAAGTAAAAAACCATAGTTACAAGTTCGTAATATGAAGATGTTGATATTTGCTGGCACAGGTACAGAGGCTGTATTTTCCTTCTGTCGTTGTTCGAAGTATTTTGACCGATTTTATGAAGTGCCCGAGTCAACGTCTATAAGTTGCTGCTGCACTTGTAGGTACCGCCTGTTGTAAAGCGATATTACTTTTGGTACACTTGGACCTCTATATCAGTCATCTTCTTCATATTATAATGTAATATAATATCAACATCTTCTTCATATTACGAACTGGTAACTATGGATTTTTACTTTTCTATAGCACCTTTACAAGGAAAAGGCAAGCTTTTAGAATATGTCAATTAAGAACCTTAAGATAAGAACATGACTGCTCATAAGATATTGGTTACTTGACTCTAACGTGTTGTATAGCACTACTCTCGATTTTAATTCAATTGTGTATGCATAGTAATTAATTGGGAAATTAAATTATATATACATTACTGTGATTGTAACTTAATTGCAATGTGATTAGTTCTACTCCCATTGTTTGTAATGAGGATAGATAATTACTGGTTTTAATGTTCCCCTATATCACAAACTGAATTTACTTCAGCTGACTTAAAATTAAAACCACACAAATTGACATGAAATTACTACTGAAATGATTAGAGGTAGGGTTGTTTCAGCTGTCATATGGCTAACTGAATGTTTGAATATTTCTTACAACAAAGATGTGGTTCGTAAGAATTTTACTAGAGCTATCATTATTCTTACTTTTGAAAAAATCATACAATTCTTATGATAATTATAACAAAAAATATTTACATGAGGATCAGTTCAGATCTGTTCCAGGCAACATTCTTTGCATTATTACACTTAACCCTTCCAGTGTCCACATTGTCTATATACATTCGGAGAATCTGAATTGAGGGGCCAAGACATATGCATACGTTTTTAGTACAAGAAAAAAAAAATCAATTTTTTTTAAAAATAAAAATTGCCGTTTTAATTTTATATATATATACATCTTATAAAAATATATAATTCAGGCTTCAAAAATAATATTTTGTTTTTTAATTTGATGCATATTTTATTAAACTACAATATAAATAATTTTCTAAAGTCATCTGATTGCTATTTCTTAGAAGCACTAAACGGTATTGCCGATTTGCTTGCTAACGTTCCTATTTGCTGAAGCAACCTTCTGATTTAAGCTCAAGTTTGATTTGAACTATTATCAACAAATATTTCCTTAAATTTTTGAAAATCTCCTAAAAATTAACAAAAAAAACTGCTATTTTTAAAAACGATAGATTTTGGAATTACAAAATATGTACAGCTATTTTTTTTTCCTGTTTCACACTCTTTTCCGTCATAAACCCATTTCAGTATTACCAAGTTATTTTTATTATTTTTCCCAGCATTCTATGCATCTTTCCCGCCTTTAAAATCTTAACTAGAAGTAAATAAATCCTTCTTAGAAATTCTGGTTGCAGCTGCATTTAATTAGTTATGCTTCACTGAGGCAAACAAGATTCAGATGGCTGACACATGCAATCTCTGTTGCATGTGCTATAAGTGTTGTTTACAGTTTAGTCCAGCATATTGGATACCCTTTGTAAAGTTAGTAATTTTTTTTATATTTAAACCTTAGTTTTCATTTCAGTAGATTTATTTTCGGAAATTAGTGATTTTTTTTGGCCGATTGATAAATATTGATTTTTTCATAAGTTATGCAACATAATATGGTCAGCTTACAACTTGTTGCTGTGGATATTTTAACATCACATTAGGCTATATGCTAATTTTTATTTTGTTATTTATTACTTTTTCAGTAAAACTTTGATCTAGTATCATTTTCTGAAAATAAATGAGATCTTGGATATGGAAGCAAAGTAATTTCTGTAGCTTTACTTCTGTTAGTTAGCGATCTTTTGATCAGCTGATTTATCGATCTTTCCGAGTTATGCTAGATCGGAGGCTGGCTTAAAAGTTGTGGAAATTTCATTTAACCCTTTCAGGACCATAAAGTTTCTAAGAGTAAATATCAGTATGTAACTGTTTATTTTAGTTTGTTTAGACCTAAAATAAATAAAAATCATAAGAAAAATACATAACAATGTGTAGTTTTTTTGGAATTTTATGGGAAATATTTTTCCCAATGGACTATAAAGGTAACACAAATTATAGTTAGGCTTATTATGCAATGTCTTTTATTTATTGGTTTATTATAACAAAATGTTAACTAAAATAATACAAAATTATGAAATAAAATTACTATACAAAATGATGTGCTAATTATGATATTCTGCGAAGCAATTTCTTTTGGTTGTGAAGCAAAGATGGACATTGCACAGATGCAACATTATTGCAAAGATGGACATGGACTAAATGTTTCCGTTTACGTAATTGCGTTTGGCATACGTTCTATTTTGACATTCTGTATAAAAAATGCAGATAAGGTTATAATTAAATACGACAATCACCAATTTTAAAATGGGGAAAAATGTTTCCCTTAGTCATGAAAGAGTTAACATCCCATTAGGTTATATGTAATTTTTATTTTATTATTTCTTGTTTTTTCTTTAGTAAAAAAACTTTGAGCTTGTACCATTTTCTGAAAATGAATATCTTGGATACAGAAGCGAAATAGACTTCCTTGCTATGGAAATCGGCAGTCATGTGGGAGGGCAATTTCGGGAAGGGCTGGGTGCTTTGGTGCACAAACCTTTCTGCACTTAGCCAAGATCGCTGAACTTCAACACCCTAAGAAAAAATTCATAATGTTCAGCAGAAAAAGAAAACCAGGAAGTTTTTTTCCATTTCATAACCAGTTCAGAAAATCCCATGAATGTGAGAAATCCATTACATTGTATAAAACTGGCCGTGTTTAAAATATACGATACTCAAAAGAATCATTAAAAGAAATAAAAATCATATTTCAGGTTGAATATTATATTCGGGAGGAAATTTCCTTTTGATAAATATATAATTTAACTATTTTTATTCATCAGGTTTTCCAAAGTGAAGCCTTAATTGTATAGTGCAATCTTTTTTTTCACCATATCACATTGAAAAAGGTTTAATAAAATCAATATGCTTGAAAATCAAATTAAACAAAATTTAATTATGAATTTTATAAAAATAAATATTTTTATAAAATTCATAATTAAATTTTGTTTAATTTGATAAATAACATGACCTATTTCTGTTGATTGGTTATTTTTTTTTAATTCTAAAGTTGACTTGTTTATTTGACTCAGCACAATTGGCTAAAAGCCTGGAATTTTCTCAAAGTATGGTATTGTGAAAAAAATTACAAAATGGGAGAAATATTTACTTAAAATCAAAAATTTTTTTTGTTATTCTGAAATATATAGCCATTCTATTCATATGCATTGTAATCATTTCTGTCTAGTTGTGTTTTTTTAAATAAATTTTATTTGCATTGCCAGATGCATTTTTTTACTACGTGACTCTAACAAAGTCGTATTAAAATAAAACATATCGTCTTTTTTGTTAAATACTTGATTTTTAGAAAATCCAGAATTAAATGCTGTTTAATTTGGTATACAATATGGCATAATTCCTTTCATTAGCTATTTGGCAAAAAAAGTTCTAAAGTTAAAGTTTGTTTGGCTGAGCATAGTGAGAAAATAGCTTAGCCTCTGGATGGAAACCTGTTTTTCAGCCTGGACACTGGAACGGTTAATAGATTAAGAATTTGCTTGATGGATAATTGAATGAACAGTGTTTGTTCAGAAATAATAGGGAATGAATTGATAAAATGTTTTCCCTTAGGCAGATTCTTGAGTAATGTTTAGAGTTCCAAAAATTTGTAGTAACTTGGTAGATTGCAAAAAGGCTTCTAACTCTGTGAGGTTGTATGACATATCTGGTAGCAGCAGAGGAATACAGTGGTCTGATGCTATGATAGAGGATGCATATATATTAGATCCTAAGAATGCTCTTTGGCCTAATGGTTCTAGTCACATTGCCTCTTTCAGTAACAGTTTTTGACTTCTCCTGGAGTCTTTAGTTAAATCCCAGGTTGGGGAAGCTTCATATCAGCAAAATGTGTTCTCCACTTCAAGTGGAGCTGCCTAAGTCTCATTTGCTCATAAGCAGTGATTTTTAGAGATTTTGGTGGATAGCTCTCATACTGCCAAGTTAATTAAAAATATAATTTCCTTCGAATTCAGATGTTGGTTCTCTGCTCTATGCCTAGGTGGCAGCATAGATTAATGAACTTACCAAAGTAAATAAGATTTGAAACAGGAAATATATTACTTGAGCCAATAGTGGCAGCACATTAAAGGAGTTCACTGCCACAAAGCATTTAATGCAGCATGCAACAGGCTTTCGATGGCTCTCTTCCAACCATCTGGTACATCAACATACATAATTTATCTCAAAATTGTGCCCACCAAATGAAGGAAAGTAGATGTGTTGTGCTGTATCCTTGGCTGGTGATTGAGCCTAGCATGGACATGGGACAGAGCATTTCTCCAGATGGATTCCCAACCTTATGACTTAGTTAACATAATGACTCTCTAAAATAACACTGAGTTGTGTGAGAGTTGGTAAGGCTTGTAGCAATTGGCTTATTAATACTAACTTCAACATGAGTGCATTTTATCTCCTTTTCTCTTCAATTTTGGTTATTGCATGTTATGTGGAATTCACTGCAAGAGGGAGATTGGGGCTTTAGTCTAGAGCAGCAGTATTCAACCTCATCCTTCCCATTCACCAATTTCTCCAAGTCAAAAATATTACAATCCGGATTCATCATGCTAAATATATGATGATCCATTTTCTCCAGTAATTTGTAAGTTCATATATTAAAACAATTTCTAAGGAAAACAAGAAGAATGCATATTGCCTCTGTCACATGTGGGAATATCATTTTCAAAGAGAATGAAGTTTTTTGTTTATCTACTTGCATACTTCTTAAAAGTTTTAATTTGAACTAATGTATGATGGGGAAAAAGGGCTATACAAAAAAGACAGATTTTATTAGCACTATACAAAAAAGTATTTGTCTTTTATTACTTCAATTTCAAAAGTTGCTATTCTCGCACACCTCTGAGAAACTGGGGCAGATTGTTGTTGTCAGTGGAATATCTCTTGACATTCTATCACCAAAATTTCTACCATAAACAGATCACTTGTAACATTTGCTAAAAACTTTGCTGTTTCCATATTAGTGACCTCTAATAATATAAACTAAAACTACTAAGGATTTGAAAAATATGAATTTCAATCTTTCATTCATTAACTAAAAAAAGAGTTTTACAATCATATCTTAAAACAAAACAGTTACATTTCCCACTCACCCTGAGCATTTGCACTTTCTGAACTCCCAAAAGCTATAATTGACCCTCTAATGGTAGAAAAAAATTAAAAATTCCAAAACTTTTAACTCATTTCTGCCAATGGAAATTTAATAGCCTCCCACATTTCACCAGCAAAATTTCAGATTTCTAGCATAAATACATCATTTGCAATACTTATTTAAAGTTTTGGAATTTTTTTTTTTTCTACCATTAGAGGGTCAATTATAGCTTTTGGGAGATTCAGGAAGCGTAAATCATTATATATTGAATAAGGGTCAAACACAGCAATTGGATAAATCAGTTTAATTCACCACAATTATGCTGTCATATAAGATTTTTGCCTAGGAGCATGTAGTTAAAGCCCTCTGTTGTCACTATCCATTGCCGTAATGGTGACAATAAAAACTCGCAGGCGAGTTTAAATATACCGCATGTTCTATAATACAAAAGATCCCAATAGCTGGAGATTGTAGGATAGTACACCATATTAATGGTGATGTATGACATTTTTACAATTCCTATAACTTTGATAGTAAGAACAAGCCATACCACAATGTAAATACAATTATTCTATAGTAAACTATCTGTTTATATCATTATGCATCATTATATGTACCTAGTATATAATTGTATCATTTATATGTATCATTGGCAATTATAGTAATTCACAGGCTAGTTTAAATATACTCACAGATCTTTTACATAAGTTTTTGAGGAATATATGAAGGTTTTAGAATAATACACCACTTTAATGGCAATGTTTGCCATTTTAAGTTCTTTTAACTTAAGATGAAATTAGAAACTGGTCATTCCACTTGCAAAGTCATTATTGTTGGCTGGCTCACCTGATGGCTTGAAACTTGCATTAATTAAGATCTTGTTATTAATTTCACATAGGAAAACCAGTCCATTTTGTTGCAGTTGTTCTTGCACTTTAATATTGAATTGCAATGGGTGCTCTTGAAAGTATCTTCCATCCACTGGTGCAGTTGTACTATATTTTAGAAGCATCTTCTAATGACTTAACTTTAATTCCATTCGCAGTTAACTATTAAAAATCTTTAAATTAATTGAACTTATTGAACATTTAAACAAATTAAAAGGCAGAACCATTAAAAAACACGGAAAGTGACATATTTTGCCTCTTTCATATGTTGGGTTGTTTTACCTATGAGCGGCACTTTTTTGCACACAATGGGCTAAATGGCCAGGTCACAAGGACCCCGGAGGCTCAGAGAAGGTTGGGGGAGGGGACCCACTAGAACAGCTGTTGGGAGACAGATGGTAGCCTCCCGTCAAGACCATCCAGTGTGTTCTTTAACATGCACAGGGTATGGCACTCCTGCACTCGGGGCCACGGCTTAATGTCCCATCCAACAGACGGCAGTGGCCTTTACAAGCAAATCGTGTCTCCTACTGGCCGTGGGCAGGGCAGGGAATTTTTGTGCCCTTTCATATGAGGCTTCATCTGGCAGTAATAGCTGTTAAATATGTAGTATATACAATGAAGTGCCATTGAATTAGGGATAACAACGTGTTGGACCTCCTCTGGCTCTGATAATGGCCGCCACATGATGAGGCAAGGATTCCACAAGTTTGCATAAATGTTCCACAGGTATGGCAACCCATGCATCCTCCACAACTGTCCACAATTTTCTCAAGGTTATCGCTGATGGGGCATGTGCCTGAACACTCTGCTCGACGGTATCCCAAAGATTTTTGATGGGATTTAAATTTGGGCTTCTAGGTGGCCAATTCATTATTTCAAAGTCAGCAGAATGCTCCTGCAACCATGCAGTAGCCAACCTAGACCTGTGAGATGAACAATTGTCTTGCTGGTAGACACCATCTCCATTGGGATGCATGATGGCCATAAATGGATGTAAATGGTCAGCCATGAGTTCTACGTACCAAGATGCATTGAGAGTCATCAGTACATGTACCAAAGGTTCCACAGATGTCCAATTGAAGACACCCCAGGCCATCATTGAGACACCACCAGCTTGTACTGTTCTGACCTGACATGCAGGATCCATGGCTTCATGGGGTTGGTGCCATACCCTCAATCTCCCATTGGCGTGATGAAGTTTAAATTGGGATTCATCACTCCAGGCTATCTGTTGTCAATTTTCAATGGTCCAATTTCAATGTTCTTTAAGCCAGGCAAAGCATTGAACCAGGTGTCATGCCATTAGAAGTGGGACTCTTGTAGGTCGGTGGCTCCCGAAGCTGAGACAATGAAGTGAGCATTGCACAGTCCGTGCACTGACTTGCCGGATGGAACCCAGGTTCAGATGGGAGGTGATTTCAGATAATGTCTGGTCCCTATCAATCCATATGCTGCAGGTCAGATGGTGAAGCCCATGATCATTCAAGGCTGGTTATCCTTTGCAGCTTGTCCAAGTGCTTGTTTTTTTGCTGGAATTTTCATATTCCCGGAACATTCTTGAAACTGTCATATGAGAAAATCCAAGTTCATTGACAATTTCGGAGATTGAGTGTCCCATTGGGCACCTACGATTTGCCCTCTCAAATGCATCTAAATCCCGTGCCTTTCCCATTATGTTTCTCAAGACGAATGTTTGGGGAAGCCAAAGCTGACAGCAATATATGACCAGAGTTTCAGCCACGCATGCACACATATGTGGGACTTGCGGTACTGAATTTGGATAACGTCTCCTATCCCTAATTCAATGGCACTTCAGTGTATAGGACTCTCAGTTGGTGGCACTACTTATCATTATGACAATACTCATTGAATAGGAGGTTCCATGCAGCTGGAAGAGCTGTGACATCATCAGTATTGCAGATATGCTCTTTTTGCATATTAGAATGTTTTCCATATAGTTTAACTGAAATTTTTTAGGGGGTGAAACTAATAATGTTGTTGGTAGTTCTTCTATCTCTATTTCATTTTCAATTATTGCTTGCACTAGAGCTGTTGTGGGATTCTGTATCTCATTTATGCTCTGTCAGTCTTTGTTCTGTAGATCTTTCCTACATAACTATTTTTTTTCCTTGTAATTTATTATATGGATTTGGAATTTTAACTTTATATACTTCTCCAGTAGGTCCGATTTTATCTCTGTCATTTATTGCTAGTTGTTTTGTTATTAGTTATTGTATGGGGTAATTTTAAATCATATTTAGTTACTATATTTTTTAAAGTACGAGTGATTTCCAGTATAAATGGGAAGTTGCATGTGTAATGATGGCTTTCACTATTTTGAGCAGGTGTAGATTGTGAGTTTAGTTTTATTTTATATTTTACAGATCTATATATCCTTTTCATGAACTCAACTGAATAACTGGCCTGTGTACGAATATCATAAATAATATCAGTTTCTTTTTTTAGATCAAGTTGGTAGTTTGTGGTTTTATGTCGCAATAGCAACTAAGACCATATTGTGCCAATTTTTAGATGAGATTTTTCAGTACAATATCTGTATGCTCTTAATAGATATGCATTTATAGCTGATTTTTTATATTTATTGGAAGCATCGAGTTTTGGGGGATGATATTTGGTATAATGTTGAAATAATTTAATGCATAATTATGCTGTTTAAAAGAATGTGAGCTCAAAAGCTGCTATCTCACAATGCACTGAAACTATAGCATATAGTCTAGGCATAAGTTGTTAAAATATGGCAAGATTTAACTTAAGGTAGTTTTAACATCAGTTAAAGTTCCCAAGTAAGGTTGCAAAATATTACCGTTTGCAGAAAAGTCCTGCTGGCTTCAGTTGGATGTGCATGTTTATAACATTCTTCAAGTTGCCATTTGAAGAGTTGTTGCCATTTCACAGATGATTTGAGCAATGATGTAGTTGCTAAGCACTCCAGATACCAGTCCAGGATCATTTTGTTGAAGTCACTATTTCCGTAGTGTTGTAGCAATAATGGTAATGTTGCACATGACTTCTTTCAACAACTTATTTATGTGAAAAACAGTGACTCATAGAGCTATTCCATGTATAACATCCAAATATATTCCACTTTCAACATATTCAAAGATGTTTAAAAATCGCCTTTGGAACAACATATTCATTGCATGTTTCAAACGAAAAACTACTAAAATCTGAACATTAAAACAAGAAAGTGCCCTTCAATCGGAGCTATCATAGCAACTAGCTTCACCCCAATGCATGCGGGGCTTCATCAAGCACTTCATAGGCTTGATGAAGCCCCACACACGTCGTTTGTTTTAACGTTCTAATTTTCAGATTTTAGTAGTTTTTCGTTTGAAACATGCACTGAATATGTTGTCCCAAAGGCGATTTTTAAACAACTTTGAATATGTTGAAAGTGAAATACATTTGGATGTTATACATGGAATAGCTTTGTGAGCACACTGTTTTTCACATAAATAAGTTGTTGAAAGAAGTCATGTGCAACATTACAATTATTGCTACAACACTACGGAAATAGTGACTTCAACAAAATGATCCCGGACTGGTATCTGGAGTGCTTAGCAACTACATCATTGCTCAAATCATCTGTGAAATGGCAACAACTCTTCAAATGGCAACTTGAAGAATGTTATAAACACGCACAACCAGCTGAAGCCAGCAGGACTTTTCTGCAAACGGTAATATTTTACAACCTTACTTGTGAACTTTAACTGATGTTAAAACTACCTTAACAACTTTTACCTAGACTATATGTTATATAGTCTAGGTAAAAGACTGTTTTAACAACTTTTACCTAGACTATATGTTATAGTCTCAGTGTATTGTGAGATAGCAGCTTTTGAGCTCATATCCTTTTAAACAGCAGAACTGTGCATTAAATTATTTTAATCAAATTGCTGTATAATTACAATTAGGTATAATGTTGGTTTTCTAATACCTTAGTTATACATCTTAGTTTATCCCATTTTATTAACATATCTAAACAGGGTAATTCTCCATTTACTTTTGTTTCATGGGTAAATTTTATTGTACACATGGCATTATTAAATGTATTTATTAATTCTGGCAGTTCTGATACAGGGTAATCCCAAAAAATTATATCATCAATGCATTGCAGGTACAGTGATGGTTTCAGATCTGTGTTCTATTCAATGAGTACTGCCTTAATGATAAGTATCACCACCAGGGAAGAGTCCTATATATACTACACATACACAAGTGTAATAATTTTTGGCCTCCATTACCCTTAGTTGCATTCTCAAATAGGGGAGGGGGGACAGACCCTCCTCCTCCTAGATCTATCCCTGCTGAGAATTAAAATTAGGCTCTATGATAGCTTGATCCTTTCTAAAGTTTGTTATGGTAGTGAAATGTGGATCTTTGGTAAAAAAAATATTCATATAAAACATTCATATAAACTTCATAGCTTTTAATCTAAATGCTTATGCAGCATTTTGGGAATTAGAAGTTTTGCCTTTGAAAGTAATAAAGAAGGAGACTCAGAAATATTTTTGAGCAGCATGACTGTGCACTGAGAGACTGTTTGTTTGGCCATGTTGTCTGTATGCATAACTATAGATTTGCAAATAGTCATTAACAGTTTGCTAAAAGGCCTCAGAAAAAGGAGGACACCTAGACTGCAGTGGGCAGAAAATGTGAAACAACATTGTTAGGAATGGTCTGCAGGAGCCTAATGCAACAACACTGTAGTTGAGGATAGAAAGGTTAGGACGACTAAATTACACTATCTGGTGAAACTTGCATAGCCCATGTTTGCTTGGGAGAGAGTATATATGTATGTGTGCATGCAATAATAACTTTTGTCAAGTGCTTATGTTTTAAATAACAAAATAAGCAACTTAAAGCCTATGAAATTAGCACCTTCAACAGTGATACAGATTCATTGCCAGATTGCTGCCAACAATAAGTCTACCAATAACATAAAATAGTATGCCTTATCTATTAGTTGCAAAAAGAAATGAATTTTCCTCATTGTGTAACGGTACAGTAAATTGGTGTGTTTAGTTGATCAATAGTTTATGATTCCTCATGGAGTTGATACTTTTTTGCTTGCTTATTTCATTCAGGAAAATATTTTACATGATAAAAATACCCTTTGTTAGAAGACTTTACTTATTTGTTACATACATTCAATCATCTAATTAATAAACTCCCATAACTCATATGATAAAAATAAAATTTCTTTCCAAATCACAAAAGAAATCATACTATCATCCAAAATAATTCCAATTTGATATGGGAAGCAGAAATAAATATCAGCAGGCTTCACTTGCATTTCTTGTCTCTGCTTCATACTTAACAGGGAGTAATTCCTTTGAATTTCTTTTACTGCCTAAAGAAGTAAAAAGATATATATATATTATAATGCGATATTATTAATCAATGTGTCAGTTTCAGCTTTCTGCAAAACTCAGTTAAAAACTATTAGTATGAGAATAGAAAAATCTTTTCACTTTTGGCATGCACTTATGTTTTAAATAACAAAATAAACAACTTAAAGTACTGTCTATAAGAGTACACATTTAACAAGGGTGGGAAAATCTTTAAATCCCAGGAGTCAGTTGATGTTCAAGAAGTTGTAAGAACATGGTGAAATTAACATCCAATGAGGGACTCCCTACACCAGATATTTTGAGAGTCAAGTGGACTTTAGAAGCCAGTGTTATGTGAATCATTATATGATGAATCCTTAGTTTCCAGAAGCAAATTTTTAGTTACCTAGTATTTTGCTACCCAATAATTAATATCAGCAATAAATTTTTTTTGCTCAATTACTACAGAAATTTAAAGAATTTTACACACAATAACTATAAAAACTAAACAGTTTCATATATATTATTATTTATGATATAATTAATATAAGAGAAAAGTTGTTAGAATATGTGAAACTTATACTCTGTTCTATTCCAATTTTCCATGACTGCAATACAGAAAGAAAACTTCCAATTTCGAACAACTGCTTCAATTTTCCCAACATGTTAACATAACTGTATCATCATCATCATCCTTAAACAGCCATGGGCTATGGAGGTTCAACCAGACTGTGAAATTAAGTTCTCCAAGTACGTCTGTCCTGAGTTACATCTGCTGCATCCAGCCACTGCACACGAATTCTAACAAGGTCCTGTTTGACATTGTCTGCCCACCGCACCCTAGGTCTCCCCCTCCTTCTGAGGCCTTTAGGCACATTGTTCATAACCCTATTCGACAATCTATAATTATCCATACAGGCAACATGGCCAAGCCAACAGAGTCTCTCTCTGAACAATATGCTGCTTAAAGGAGGTTGCAGACTCCTTTGCGTAACCTCATCCTTACTTACAAAGTTGAACTACCTAATGCCCAAAATACTGCATAAGCATCTAGAATCAAAAGCATCTAGTTTCCTGTTATCATGTTTACAAAGTGTCCAAGTTTCACTACCATAACTAACCCTAGAAAAAACCAAATTATTATATAGTCTAATTTTAGTCTTTAGGTGTATACATCTATTTCTCCACACTCTCCATAGATTCTTAAAAGTACCGGCAGCAAACCCTATTCGTCTGTTAATCTCATGCTGCACATCACCAGTATGTTACATAGCTCCCAAAATAATTAAACTGTGACACCTGCTCAAGACTGCAACCATTTAAGATTAACTGAATCACAGCCTGCCTGACCAATTTTCATCACTTTAGTTTTCTCTCTGTTTATAACCAAATCTACTACCAGTTTCATCAACAGCTCAAATGAAAGAGTTCATCTCATCAACATCATTTGCCAAAAGGGCTAATCATCAGCATAATCTAAATCAGAAAGTTTCATATCTCCAGCCCATTTAAGGCCAAAATCTTTCCCTTGAAGTGAATTTTGCATAACATTATCAATAACCAAGCTAAAGAGAAAAGGGGACAAAATGCACCTTTGTCGAACACCAGAAGCAATGCTAAACCAATTGCTATAAGCCTTACCAACTCTCACACACGACTCAGTGTTATTATAGATAGCTTCATTATGTTAACTAACTTGTCTGGTATACCATATGATCTCATAATCAACCACAAATCATGACGATCAACAGAGTTGAAAGCCTTTTTGATATCAACAAAGCTAGCAACCAAAGGTTTCTGAAACTCTAAATGTTTCTCAAGAATCTGCCTATGTGAAAATATCTGATCCACACATCCCCTACCACTTCTGAATCCACATTGCTCATCACGCAATTGCCTGTCAATCAGATTTTTAATTCTATTAAGCACAATCATGCAAAGAACTTTACCTGGAACAGAGAGTAGGCTGATTCACCTATAGTTATCACAAGAACTGCACTCATCTTTTTAAAAAATAGGCATAATAATAGCTCTGGTAAAATGCTTAGGAACAATGCCTTTATCATAAAAGATATTCAAAATTTCAGTCATCCAAGTGGTAACCGAAACATTCCCAGCTCTGAGTATTTCCATAATAATTCTATCTACCCCTGGGGATTCATGAAGTTTAAGTTTAAAAATAGCCAAAATAACTTCAGATTGTGTTATAGGACCAACATTAAAGCCACCAATGCATCCATTGCAAACAATGGGAGTAGAACTAAACACATTGTTTAGAACATCACTGAAATGCTCAGCCCATCTAGCCATGACAGAATCCTCACCTTCTATAACCTTACCTTGTTTATCCTTCAATCCCTGTATACCTGTCTGTTTTCTACCACACAAAACATTAACTATCTGGTATAGCTCTCTGCTGTTGTGCTGTCTAACTGCTTCCTCGGCTTTGTCAGCCAAGCCATCAAGCCAAAGATTCTTATCAGCAGCTAACTGATCCTTTACACGTTTATTAAGCTTTCTGTAATGCTTTCTGTTAAGACTAGTAGGGTATTGATTAAGGATATTCCTGCAGTTCTTTCTTTCTGAAATAAGCTCAAGTGTGTTATCACTCAAATAATTCTGCCTCCTCTGCTCCTTTTTTTCTAAAAGAGTAGTGTTAGTTTCCAAAAAAGCCTGTTTAAAATGGTCCCATTCTTCCTCAACTTCAGTAGTAAGCAAACCATGACTGTCATAATGACTAAGTAACCTATCATGATAAAATAGTGATGGACAAATACTGATCACATATGGATATTTCAAGTTGAACAGGAAAATGATGAGTTTTTTTTCTAAATACAATATTTCATTGACTCTGAGAGTGATTCAGATGAATTCTGACATTTCTGATTGTAAATGGGAATATCAATTTCAACTACTTCTAGAATTATTTCTATTGTTTCTCAAATATATATTGTAATTAGAAAAAATAATAATTTGATAAGAATGAAAATTAAATCATTAGGCATAAGAGACTTAAAATGGCAGCTGCTTTAGGAGACATCTGATTAGGACATTATAACAAAAATTTTAATATTTAAATGACAGGGCTTTTTACTACTACTATTTTAATTAAATTGAAGCAATTTTATAACTAGCATTCAGAATTTGCAATTTTTAAGTCAAACTTTTGTCCTTTTGGTAAAGTTTAACTTTTTCATAGTAGTCAGTATACGTATAATGCAAATTGATTTGGGTCTGATCTCAAATTTCAGAAATTAAAATAAAATATATTTGCTTTGAAGTATTTTTATTTAATTTCTTCACAGTTCTTTATCCTTTTTAGATATTTATTTTCCAGTTTTAATTAATTAAAGAATCTTGTTTTAAAGCAAAATAAATATTTGTAAGGTAATTTTGAAACCTTAAATATCTTTATGTACTATAGAAGGTTATCATTCAAACATCAAAGCTAGAACCTTTAAACCTTACACTGCCATAACCTTCAAATTCCAGTTCATAAAGCCTGCATATACAGCCACAAACAATAAAGTCAATCTTTAGTACCATAAAAAATTAAATAAAAAAAATATATTAAAGTTTGAACTAACTTTTTTATTTACATAAGCTCACCAGACAAAACAATTAGTCACCCCTGGTTGAATGTCACCTAACAGTGTGCAACATCTCCATGCGACTGAAGAACAGCCAAAACCCTGTCTGTCAGGGATGCCACCAGTATGCGGATGTAGTGCACATCAATATTCATCCACTCTTCCAGCAGAAAATGCCACAGTTTGGCCAGATTGCTGGGACGGCACTTCACTCATTGCCCCAAATAGTGCCACAAGTTTTCTATGGGATTCAAATTTGGTGATTTGGTGGGCTAGTAAGACGTTCAAAGGCTTTAGAATGCTTGTCGTGCCAATCTGACACACACTTTGAGCCCTGTGCATGCAACAATTGTCATCTTGGAAGACTGGGGTATCCTTCTGGTGTTCACTGTGAAGATGCTGTACAAAAGGCAACATGTAATCATCCAGTAGCTCCAATAGCCCTTCTGGTTCAAATGTGACGTCACCGCAGCCAAAAGACCCATTTCCTCGTACGTGAAACACCCCCAGAACATCACAGAGCTTCCTCCAGCTTGAACAGAACCTTGCACACAGTCAGCATGGAAGGCTTCATGCGGCTTACGAAGTACCCGTCGCCTAGCATCATTCGAGTACATGCAAAAACGTGAGTCATCCGACCAGATCACACGCTTCCAAGAGTCCACAGTCCAGTCTTTGTGGCACTGCACTCATTGTAGCCGTGGAGCCTTGTGCAGAGTTGTTAACATGGGTCTCTTCTGCAGTACTCTGCTCCAGATATCCATGGCATGCAGTTCCCTTCGGAGTGTTCGTTCAGAAACAGCTTGTTGTAGACCTGCATTGACTGACTGGAGTAATTCCTGCCTCGTTGCAAAGCGGTTTGCCCTAACAGTGCATGACACACTGCAGCGGTCCCTATTGGTGAGCAGTCTTTCTGCTGCAGTTCTGGTGATGATTAACAGTGGACTGCGATGTACACCACTGCTGGAAGACCTTTTGAACAGTACATTTTAATACACCTGCAAAGGCAGCAATTTCTTGTACACTATGCCCTTTGGTTCAGCCAAACGCAATAACACTTTTTTGCCACTCATTAACATCTTTGGTGCAACCCATGTTTCACAGAGTGAATAACACACATGGCACACAACCACTTCTTGTCACTGTATGAACCCCATAGCGCACAGCACAGCTATTTGTAGGACGTGTTATTACTGGTGTGCCCTCTGTTGCTGTAGAATGGATGTAACCCTCTTATGGCAGGAGATGACTAATTTTTTGTCTGGACGCATGTGAAATATATATTACAGAGCTCCTCAATAATGGCAGTTTTTTCAATTTATTGCTCAACTTAATATATCAATTTATTGCTCAACTTAATATATCAGAAAATAAAAAGTTATTCTATTGCTCAAACTGCCATTAGCACAATGCAGGAGACAGTATTGCTACTAAGTTTACCCTCTTACCACTCCCCCACTAGCTGACAGAGAGCTTCAATGAGTTAAATGGGTTTACTAAATATCTAAACATCTGTATTCTGAATAAAACAAAGTCAGATGCTAAGGGAATATGTTTTTCATTGGAAGATTTAAGTGACTTGCATGAAAATATAACTGTATATGTTTTTGCTTCATTTTAATATATTTTGTGATTGAAAACTATTTTAGTGCTTCCAAATCATTTTTATCTATTATTGGGTACATTTTACGAATGGAATACAAAGGAAAAAAAAATATCTCTTTGATCATGTGATCAGTAATGTGTCAGAAGCGTGATATTGATAAGAAAACATCTGGTTTTGTTTTGAAACTTTTAGTGTGCACTAGTTAGGCTGTACAGACAGATATTTATACTGTCCAACTGACCCAATCATCTGGCCATTATAATTTGGCCTTTGTCAAACTCACTTAAGTCCACTGCCTTTCTCATCTGAAGAACAAGAATAACACTGATTAACAAAGCTCAGTATCAGGTGTTATTTATAACATTTCATGACCTTCACACGTGTCATCATTTACCTGTAGTTGCTTCAATTTGCATAAAATGCGCTGGTCATAATGTTTTGGTTCTTCGGTGTACATGACTTAAAATGGTAGCCACTCTAGGAAGCATCTGATTAGGACATTATAACAGAAATTTTAATTTTTAAATGACTAAGTTTAGTACTATCTTTGATTAAACTGAAGTAATTTGTTAACTAGTATTGAGAATTTGCAATTTTCAAGTCAAATATTTGCCATTATTGTAAAGTTTACTTTTTTTTTGTAGTAGTCAGTATATAATGCAAATTGATTTGAAAGGGTTAGATCTTAATTTCAATGGTTAAAATAAACAATATTTGCTGTGAAATATTTTTGTTTAATTTCTTCACAGCTCTTTATCCAGTTTTAATTACATTTTTCATTTTTTTACTTAAATTAACTTATTTTTAAAGCAAAATAAATTTTTATAACACCACTTAGTTTTAGAGTTTGCCAATTAGAAAAAAATCAACATTGTATGTAGTTTGGATATATAACCAAATAATTTTTAAAAAATTAAATACACAGAAAATTTATGTTATAATAAAAATATTTTGAATTATTTAAAGTAATAAAATATTCAGAGAATATGTCAAAATTATTTTAATTTAAAATGCAAAAAACAGTAAAACCTTGCAATTTTTTAAAATATACTTATAAAATTTTACTTATGTGTCTTTTAAATTTTCATAATTTTCTGAACCCTAAATGAAATGTTTCTTTTTGGTATATAACATGACTAATTTCTGTTAATCTTTTTTTAATTCTAAAGTTGACCTGTTTATTTGATTGTTTTTGGCATTTCTTATTTAAATAACTTTCAGCTAGATTTGGAACTAAATTAAAGACTTTAATGTTATATGTGGTTATGCCCCCACAGTGGATTCTGATGAGGCTGGGAAAAATAGGTTTTACAGACAATTCAGAATATTTTTAATTCTGCCAAGGAGATATTTCTCTTGTGCTAGGTGACTTCAATGTTAAAGTTGTCACTGGCTCTAACCTTTTGGTCAAGGGTTGGGTTGTTTCACCTCTGAATGGCACTTTTTTGCACACCATGGGCTAAATGGGAATTTCAAATTATATGAATATTATGTGCTATGTTTTGTGAATTTATTTGATGTAAACCATTTTTGTGGTGGAATGATGCATGTTTAATTTATTCATTTTCCTACAGATAAGCAATTTCTGTTACATAGCTCCCAAGATAATGGTGATGTGCGGCATGAGATTAACAGACGAATAGGGATTGCTGCTGGGACTTTTAAGAATCTATGGAGAGTGTGGAGAAATAGGCGTATACACCTAAAGACTAAAATTAGGCTGTATAATAGTTTGGTTCTTTCTAGGGTTAGTTATGGTAGTGAAACTTGGACACTTTGTAAACAAGATAACAGGAAACTAGATGCTTTTGATTCCAGATGCTTACGCAGTATCTTGGGCATTAGGTGGTTCAACTTTGTAACTAATGATGAGGTTAGGCAAAGGAGTTTGCAACCTCCTTTAAGCAGCATATTGTGCAGAGAGAGACTCCGTTGGTTTGGCCATGTTGCCCGTATGAATAATTATAGATTGGCGAATAGGGTTATGAACAGTGTGCCTAAAGGCCTCAGAAAGAAGGGGAGACCTAGGATGCGGTGGGCAGACAATGTCAAACAGGACCTTGTTAGAATTGGTGTGCAGTGGCCAGATGCAGTAGATGTAGCTCAGGATAGACTTGCTTGGAGAACTAAATTGCACGGTCTGGTTGGACCTCCGTAGCCCATGGCTGCTTGATGATGATGATGATGATGATGATGATGAAGATGAAGAAGAAGAAGAAGAAGAAGAAGCAATTTAGCTTTGGGGTCAAATGGTAAATGTACTGTATTCTTTACTTTTATGAATAAAAATCTATATTCTAAAAAAAAATTGAAAATTATGATCTAGTAAAATGTATTTAAATTAAATTTTAAATAAAACTTACCTCTTCTGCAACAAGTCCATGAAGTGAATCAAGTTCTCCACGAGACAAATGAGAAGAAACTGTTACTAATGCCTACTCACAGATAAAAAAAATATGTATGTATTATAGTGTATTCACTGTACATGCTTAATATACAACCAACATATATTTATAACAGATACCATAAAAGTATTATCTCCAAATAACAAGAGTATTTGTATTTTTAAAACATCTAATTATGCAAGGAACATTAAATTTCTGTTTCTTCATTTTTAATATCATTAACTTAAAAGTGTCAGGATATTTTCTATTTTTCAAACACCACTACAAATGAGCCTGCAACGTATTTTTATATTTGTACCTACCATCTACCAAGTTTTCCCCTTTGATTTTAATATTCTTTTGGTTCAGAATTAAATGCTTTTTCTTTTGGTAAGAAATGTGAGCTATTTCATTAATTACTTACTTCAAAATAAAGTTAAGAAATTTGAGTTTTTTTTAAATGAAAAAAAAACTTGACCCTTTAAATGTTAAAAAAATATCTTTGATAATACAAACTGTCAATATGCCATAAAACTCCATCCCATCATCATCCTTGAGCACCCATGGACTGCAGAGGTTCAATTGATTGTGCAATTTAGTTCTACAAACATATTTGTCCTGAGCTACATCTGCTGTATCTGGCCAGTGTACAACAATTTTAACAAGGCCTTGTTTGGCACTAATTTGTACCTGATATGGCCATAACAGATTTATTCCTTATATGCTCGCAAAGAAAGTGTGGAATGTGTGGGTCAGATTTTTCACCTGCTACAACAGAAGAAAATAACAGAAATTGAAAGGCAAGTTTAATCTTAAAATTGATATCTGAAGTGAATGTTTGGTTGCAGTGATAAAGCAGGATATTTTGAATAGGGAAAGTAATTACCAAAAAGCAATACTGTTGAAATTGAATCAAAACATCATATCCCTACTTAATGTCATCAAATCAGTGAACCAGATTGTCATTCCAGTACTGAACATCTATGAATCATTGAACTACACCATCATTCTGAGAGTTGGTATTTCTGACTCAATGAATTGCAATGTTGTTCAAATTCTTTTTTTCACTCAAATATTATTATTATAGTCAGATAGCTTGGTGTTAGCTATCATTAGGAAATTTCATTATTTTAAAAATTATCTGTTTTTAAATTTGCAACAACAAAAATATTAAAAATTTTCAGAAGTTCTACATTTTCAAAAATTTTCCCTAAGTCTAGATATGTTACTGATTATAAAATATTGGTATTTATAAGTGTAAGACTTCAATGCTAAAGTTGGTACTGACTCTGACATTTGGGGAAGGGTGATGTCCCATTAGTATTGGTAGCTGCAATGAGATACATATCTTACATGTAAGTAAACTTAATGGTCTGAGAATAACTAACACTTATTACAAATACCATAACATATATAAATACAAGTAGGGTTTGAGAGATGGTTTCCATAAGAATATGATTCATTAATATTAACAGCAAATGGGCTAGTTCAATTATGAATACCAGATCACATAAGGGAACTGATATTGGATCTGACCATTACCATGTTAAAAGGGTCTTGCAACTTAAACTTAATAAGTGTTGTGCTAAGGTTAAAAAAAAGTTCTCTTCAACAATGAAGTTCTGAAAGACTGAGTCATAACTAAAGCTTACCATGATTGGTTATTAGTCATTACAACTATCATGGTATAGTTACTACTAATGTTCAGGAAAAATGAGACCATTTTAAACAGGGTTTTCTTCAAACAGTGGTATTCTTTTGGGTAAAAAGGAGCAGATGAGGCAAAATTATTTCAGTGATAAGGCTTTGGAACTTATTTCTGAAAGGAGGAAGTGCAGGATTAATATGAATGAACACTCTACTAGTCCTAAAAGACATCATTACAACAAGCATAATAAACGTGTAAAGGATTAGTTAACAGCTGATAAGAATCTTTGGCTTAATAGCTTGGCTAACAAAGCAGGGGAGGCAGTTAGACAGTATAACAGCATGGAGTTATACCACATAGTAAATGATTTGTGTGGGCAAAAACAAACAGGCATACAGGGATTGAGGGATAAACATGGTAAGGTTATTGAAGGTGAGGATTCTGTCATGGCAAGAAGGGCAAGCATTTCAGTGATGTTCTAAACAATGTGGTTAGTTCTACTCCCATTGTTACTAGTTTTTAGATTTCAAAAAGCTTTTGATTCTATTGACCATCAAAATTTGTGGTTGATTGTGAGATCTTATGGCATACAAGTTACTTAGCATAATGAAAACTCTCTATAATAACATAGAGTCATGTATGAGAGTTGGTAAAACTTGCAGCAATTGGTTTAGCACTACTTCCAGTGTTAGACAAAAGTGCATTTTGTCCCCTTTCCTCTTTAGTTTGGGTATTGATTATGTTATGCAAAATTCACTGCAAGAGAAAGATTTTGGGCTTAAATGGTCTGGAGATCTGAAAATTTCTGATTTAGATTATGCCTTTTTTGAAAATGATTTGGCCTTTTTGGAAAATGATGCTGATGATATGAACTTTCATTAGAGCTGTTGATGAGACTGGTAGTAGAGTAGGTTTGGTGATAAACGGAGAGAACACTGAAATGATGAAAATTGGTCAGGCAGGTTGTGGTTCAGTTATTCTGAATAGTTGTACCCTTGAGCAAGTGTCTCAGTAATAGTATTGGTAATATGTGCCATGAATAGGGATTCCTGCTGGGTTTTTAAGAATCCATGGAGAATATGGAGAAATTGGTGCAGATACCTAAAGATTAAAATTAGGCTGTATAATATTTTAGTCCTTTATAAAGTAAGTTATGGTAGTGAAACATGGACTCTTTGAACACAAGATAACAGGAAACTTGATGTCTTTGATTCTATATATGCTTACACAGTATCTTGAGCATTAGGTGGTTCAACTTGGTAAGCAATGATGAGGTTAGGCAAAGGTTGTTGGGTTGTTTTACCTCTGAGCAGCACTTTTTTGCACACCATGGGCTAAATGGCCAGGTCACATACATGGACCCCAAAGGCTCAGAGAAGGTTGGGAGAGGGGACCCACAGAAGGTTGGGAGAATAGCAGGACCTCAGCAGAAAAACAACAAACATCCGTGTCTTACCTGGAGTTCAAACCCAGATCCCAAAAGAAACCTAACAGCTGTTGGGAGACAGATGGTAGCCTCCCGTCAAGGCCATCCAGCGTGTTCTTTAACGTGCACATGATATGGCTCTCCCACACATGGGACCACGGCTTAACGTCCCATCCGATGGACAGCGGCCTTTCCAAGCCCATCGGTGTCCCCTACTGACCGTGGGCAGGGCAGGGAATTTTGTGGAGATAAATCTCAATGCTGACCAGCTGGGACTCAAACCTGGGAACTACAGATTACGAGCCTGGCGCGCTACCGACTGAGTCACCCCCGCTCGTTAGGCAAAGGAGTTGGTAGTTTCCTTTGAGTAGCATATTGTGCAGAGAGAGACTACATTGGTTTGGCCATGTTGGCCATGTGCATAACTATAGATTAGCGAATAGGATTATGAACAGTGTGCCTAAAAAAAAAGGCCTCAAAAAGAGGGGAAGACCTAGGATACAGTGGGCATACAATGTCAAACATGATCTTGTTAGAATTAGTCTATAGTGGTCAGATGCAGGAGCTGTAGCTTAGGGCAGACATGTTTGGAGAACTAAATTGCAAAGTCTGGTTGGACCTCCGTAGCTCATGACCACTTGAGGATGCTGTGTGCATAAATGTACTAATTGTGCATACTTTCAAAATTATACTGTAATTTTGTTAGTTTTCACTTGATTTTCATTGTATTGTGTTCTTTATTAAATGCATTATTATCAATAAAAATATAGTATAATTCCTCCAATATTGAGTTCCACTATAAACGAAATCTGTGGAAGATAGAAAAACTATGTAATAATATGCATAATGAAATATTATTATATAGTACTTTAAACAATGTCAAAAAAAAATGTTCTACATTCCACATCAAGCAACACACAAATTTGCTTGAAACGTTTCATTATCACTGTAAACTCTACCTGAAAAAAAAATCACCAATAACAAATGCTAAAGGAAAGTTTTGCTCTATGAACAGAGACTGTTAGATGCCACAGATTTCAAAATGGATAGTGCATAGACTCAGTCAGCTAGGGTGGAAAGGGAGACAGCCATCACCATTTTGGTAGCAGGGAACTTTTCTCCTAGCAACAGTGCCAGCAGTCGATCCAGTTTCGAGGGTTGGGTGAAGAAATGCAACATGTGTGTTGTGCCCACGTCCCATTGGCCAAGATACTCTAATGCCCCCAAAAGAAACCTAACATGACCACAGCTGTTAATTTTTTCAAACTGGTATCAAGATAGTCTGAACATCAGGCTGATTGTCTGAGTATCTAGCAATGGGACTGCTGAAACTTTGTGCAGCCTGTTGTGACTGAAGTGACTGTACTGGGTGGGCAGTCACTATTTATTGTATATGTACTAATAGTAGATATTCTGAAAATAAAGTGTACATTGGTTAGTGCACTTGGCTATTGATCAAAAGGATCTGGGTTTGAACTCCAGGTAAGACATGGATGTTTGTTGTTTTTCTGCTGAGGTCCTGCTATTCTCCCAGACCTTCTGCTATGGTGTATAAATTGAAAGGCTCCTCTCAGACCTCTGTGGCAAGCAGCTGCTTGAGGGTTTATTATAATAGCACACCTAAATTTGTGTTTATTGGTTACCTAGATAGCAGCAAAATCCTTACAAGGTAGAGACAAGTACCCTTCTGTACAAACTCTCAAACATGGGCAGCTCAAAGAAAAGATTCTAGCCTGACAGGTTGATAGAAAAGCCTGTCTGCATTTGGAGTCAGCAATAGGCCATGTGTTGTGAGAGTTGGGTACAAGGCGAATCTCATTAATGGGCAGTTTAGCAAATAGTGAGTGCTGAAAAGAGAACGAATCATTGCTGCGAGAACTTTACATAGGGTGTGTGGTAAGATTTAGTCGGCAGAGCCAGGTTTTGTCCTGTTATTCTGCTATGCCATACAATATGCAAGGAAATGCAAAAATTTGGTTCTAAAATGCACCACATGGACACTACGTCAAATAGAGCAGCGTGAAACATGGAGGCAGTACGTCTGATTTGTCAGGAAATGCTGTGAGCAATTATTCTCCAACTCGTGAAATAGTGAAGCAGTCTGATGATGTCAGAAAGCATGATTTGGAGTTGAGGAATCTGGAATTATTGCAACTTGAGCTGGATGAAAAGTGAGCACAGCACGAGGCTGATGAACAAAGGGATCAGTGCAAGGTGGATAAGCGAATGGAACACCATGAACATGAGTTGCAAATGAGATGTCTTCAGCTAGACAGCAAAAGTGAGTAGTGTTGGATCTCAGGATGAATCATGCGATAATTATGATTTGTCTGGATCCAATCCCCTTAGCAGAGTGAAGAAAAAGGAGCATGAAGAACTGAAATATTGGATTTTAGTTCTTCGCACTACACTGGGATCAGCACCAGAAACTCTACTGGATATTCCTATGCATTTTAAGAGGTCTGAGAGTGTTTTCTCTAATCAGGGTGTGCCTATTTTCAAGACAAGCTGAACAAGCTTTTAGCTTCTTTGCCTGACAAGAACACCGAAGAGTATACCAAGTTGAAAGCATATATTTCAGCGAGGTGTAAGTTGGATGGGGCAAAGAAGCTTGCACACAAAACGTGGAACACTTTTTTTGGAAAGAATTAGGGAAATGTGGAGGAGGTATATTGATAGCAGAAAATTGTCCATATTTGTGGAATTGCCCAACCTTCTGGTGACAGACTAAATAAAATCAGAGTTACTGAACAGAATTTGCAAATATGTTGCATTGCAGGAACGCTCTGACAGGATGCATCCAAGAGTCCTCACAGACTATATATCACATCACTTAGCGAGCAGTTGAATTAATGCACCTCCATGGGACTCATAGGTGGCCAGATATATTCCTCCTCTCAAATGAGAGCAATTGGAGCAGAATAAAGTTCCCATGCAATTTGCAAAGTGATCAGCAACTAGCACTAACAGTGCATGTGGCTGCTTTGAGTGTGGCTAAAACAAGCATCTCCACAAAGACTGGAAGTACAATGTGGCCAAAATATGTTCTCTGCTTTGGTTGATTCTGATACTGAAATATCTGCATTTAGGAGAGATGTTCTGGATAAATTTTCTATGCCGAGAGGGAGAATCATTTTGTAGTCAGCATTTGTGGCTTGGAAACAGCTGACTTAATTTCTACTTCTAACGCTTCTTGCACAGTTGATGAAAGACAATTTTGGAGTGCTTTCTGCTATTGGTTTAGGAGGAAACCACACTCTACTTTTCAATGTAGCAAGTGGTTTGGTGCAGAATGGCTTAGTGACATCATCTTCATCATCTGAGGCAAGAGAGAGGTGATCCATAGCACAAGCAGACAGCCTCTCTCTTGCCTCAGGTGCAACAAAGATCCTGCACTGAAAGTGATTTTATGATCTACAAGTGAAATGATTTGTGTCTTCAGTTATCTGTGCACAATAAACTTTCATTCTGTGAGCATTTAGATGAACAGTGACTGACATTCAGGAGGGATGGGTTCAAGTCCCTGAGTGATTGAATTAGAAACTGAGGCAGGAGACATCTGCCTTGAATTTCTTAAATATGGGGGGTGAGAAGGGACTTGATCAGCTAGTGCAGAAAGACAGACAGACAGGATCACCATTTTCACAGCAGGGCCATTTTCACCTAGCAACTGTGCCTGCAGTTGATCCAGTTTTTTTTTTTTTTTTTTTTTTTGGGGGGGGGAGGGGGATATGTGGAGAAATGCAACATGTATTTGGTTATAGCCCCAGCACCTCTTTACATGAGAAGTGGCACAGGGAATTGTGTTCACATCCCTTTGGCTGAAATACCCAATGTCCCCGAAGAAAATATCATGTGACCACAGCTGGCAGTTCTTTCAAACAAGAGAACAGTTTTTGAACTGGGAAAGTCATGTGTTGGCATCAAAACAATCTGTATGTCAGGTGAATTGCCTGAGGTTTTGTTTTAGCCATTTTTCCTTGTATCTAGCAGTGGGTCTACTGAGGTTCTGTGCAGCCTGTTGTGATTGAAGTAACTGTACCAGGTGGGTAGGCACTATTTATTGTATACACTGAAGAGCCAAAATATTATGACCAATGCATCATTTATGCAAATCAAAGCAACTGCAGGTAAATGACAACGCATGTGAAGGTCATGAAACATATAAACAACACCTGATACTAAGCTCTGTTAATCAGTATTATTCTTGTTCTTCAGATGGGCAGCAGACTTAAGTGAGTTTGACAAAGGACAAATTGTAATGGCCAGATGACTGGGTCAGAGCATTTCTGAGATGGCAAGGTTTGTGGAGTGCTCACGGTCAGCTATGGTTAGTACTTTCAAAAAGTGGTCTGAGGAGGGAAAAAACCATGAACTGCCGGCAAGGTGTGGGCAGACCACGGCTCATCGATGCTATAGGTGTGCGAAGGATATCCCATATGGTATGAGTCAACTGAAGAGATACTGTAGCACAACTTGCCCATAATTTGAATGCTGGTGATGGGAGTAATATGTCACAACATACAATACATCGAACCCTGCTAAAAATGAGGCTGCTTCGAGTGCCCATGCTAACCATGGTTTACCATTGAAAGTGCTTACATTGGGCACACAACCATCAAAACTTCAGATGGGCAGCAGACTTAAGTGAGTTTGACAAAGTGGAGTGTGGCATTGAATAATTGGAAGAAGGTCATCTGCTCTGATGAATCTCGTTTCCTGTTGCATCATGTGGATGGCTGGGTATGCGTGCGTCGTGTACTTGGGGAACTGTTGGCACCATGGGACAAAAACAAGCTGATGGAGGAAGTGTAATGCTTTAGGCAATGTTCTGCTGGGAAATTCTGGGTCTAGTCATTCATTTGCAGGAAACTATGATGTCTACAACTACATAAACATCATTGCAGACCAGGTACATCCTTTCAGGGCAACAGTATTCCCCTCTAGTAGTGACTTCTTTTAGCAGGATAATGCACCATGCCACACTGTCTGGATTGTTCGAGAATAGTTTGCGGAACATGAGGAAGACTTCCAGGTATTAACCTGTCCTACAAATTCCCCAGAGATCAATCCAATCAAGCATCTGTGGTTTGTATTGGAACAGCATATCTGATCTGTGGCAGCTGAATCATGTAACTTACAAGAGTTAAAGGATCTGCTGGTAATGTGGTGGTACCAGATACCACAAGACACCATTAGAAATCTTGTAGCATCCACATCTTGCCGGGTAAGAGCTCTTTTGGTGGCATGTGGAAGACGAACATCATATTTGGCAGGTGGTCATAATGTTTTGGCTCTTCATTGTATATATTAATTGTAGATATTCTGTAAATAAAATGTACATATATTAAGTTGTTGCAAAATGAAATGGCCAAATTATTAGTGAAACATTCAACAGCTATAATTTGTAAAAAATAACTTTACTTAATAAAAATATGTACAAACAGATTCAATACACTTCTGTCACTGCAAGACTAGTGTATTTATGCCATTGGTAAAAAAAAACTGAGTCCCTGGAAATGACAAATTCTTTGGAGGCATTTTTAACTGCTGTCTCACTGATGAATGTTTTCACCACTAAGAAGTGGTTGAGATGCTTGAAGAAGTCATAGTCAATTGGTGATATGTCTGGTGAACATGCTGGGTGAGCAAGAGTCTGATACTGTAACTGATGGAGTTTCCAGACAATAATTTGTGAGATGTGAGGTCAAGTGTTATCAAGGAGCAGTAGGACACCATGTCTAGCAGCCAATGCAGGCTGCTTAATGCATAATTTGTCTTGTATATTTTGGAGTTCTGCAAAATATTTCTCTGCATTTATTGTTCCACCTGGTTTCAGGAATGAATAATGGATAACACCAGATGCAGACCACCAAACGGTCATCATAACCTTCGAGTGAAGATTAGGCTTGGGCATGTGTTTGGGTGCTTTTGCGACATCCAGCCATTGGAGCACAATGTTGATGATTGTTGCATAGTATCCATTTTACATCATCATCCTCAAGCAGTCATGGGCTATGGAGGTCCAACCAGACAGTGCAATTTAGTTCTCCAAGCAAGTCTCTTCTGAGCTACATCTGCTGCATCTGGTCATTGCACACCAATTCTAATAAGATCCTGTTTGACATTGTCTGCCCACAGCATCCTAGGTGTCCCCCTCTTTCTGAGGCCTTTAGGCACACTGTTCATAACCCTATTCACCAATCTATAATTATTCATACGGGCAACATGGCCAAACCAGCGGAGTCTCTCTCTGCACAATATGCTGCTTAAAGGAGGTTGCAGACTACTTTGCCTAACCTCATCATTAGTTATAAAGTTGAACCACCTAATGCCCAAGATACTGCATAAGCATCTAGAATCAAAAGCATGTAGTTTCCTGTTATCTTGTTTACAAAGTGTCCAAGTTTCACTATCATAACTAACCCTAAAAAGAACCAAACTATTATACAGTCTAATTTTAGTCTTTAGGTGTATACACCTATTTCTCCACACTCTCCATAGATTCTTAAAAGTCCCGGCAGCAATCCCTATTTGTCTGTTAATCTGATGGCGCACATCACCAGTATCTGTTACATAGCTCCCAAGATAATTAAACTGTGACACCTGCTCAAGACTGCAACCATTCAGATTAACTGAATCACAGATTGCCCTACCAATTTTCATCACTTTAGTTTTCACTCTGTTTATAACTAAACCTACTCTACTACCAGTTTCATCAACAGCTCGAATGAAAGAGTTCATCTCATCAACATCATTTGCCAAAAGGGCTAAATCATCAACATAATCTAAATCAGAAATTTTCGCATCTCCAGCCCATTTAAGGCCAAAATCTTTCCCTTGAAGTGAATTTCGCATAACATAATCAATAACCAAACTAAAGAGAAAAGGAGACAAAATGCACCCTTGTCGAACACCAGAAGTAATGCTAAACCAATTGCTACAAGACTTACCAATTCTCACACACAACTCAGTGTTATTATAGACAGCTTTCATTATGTTAACTAACTTGTCTGGTATACCGTATGATCTCACAATCAACCATAAATTATGATGATCAACAGAGTCGAAAGCCACACACGATGCAATTCTATGCAAAAAAGGACCTCTTTGATTTCATGTGAGAAAGGAAGTGCACACTTCAGGTTGACGTGCCTTATGAGTGTCCATTAATTTATACAGAACCCATTTATCCAACTTCTTCACTTTCTCAATGACTTCCAGGTGCCTGGAAACTATTGAATAATACACACCTAATTTGCATGCAATGTCTCATACACTTTGGTGTGTGTTGGATTCAATTAAAGCTTCCAATCAATCATTAATTGCTTCTTTGACTATGTGGCTTATTTTGAAGGTTGATGTTGCCCAAAAAAATTTGCAAATTTTTCAAACCAGTATCATGTTGTCCATTTACTAGCTGTGCTTTTCCTAAATGTTGCAAGTTGCCTCTGTAGCATTGTGTACCAGTTTAAACTCATATAACAACAAAATCTGACTCTGATCTATTGTTCCTTTAAGCTCTTATGATCCACTTACCACAAAATCTCTTTACTAATACATTAAAAACTTCATGCATCTGTGAAATCAGCCATTTGATATGCAACAACCTAATAATAGTATGCCTGAGTTTGTGTTTATTAGCCACCTACACAGCAGCAACATCCTGATAAGGTAGACAAGTACTCTTCTGTACATACTTTCACATACAGGCAGTTCAAAAAAAAACATAACACTGACTGGTCAACGGAGACACCTGTCTATGTATTTGTCTTTGCTGATTATTCATATATTCTAATACTATCACTGTAAGTACCCAATGCTGCCTGGAATTCAAGAATAGTTCCTTGAAAAGAGTGTTTCTGCATGAAAACAAATTGTAAACTGGAAATGTATTTAAAATAATAGGTTATGCAACTCATGAGTAAAGTTTATTTGATGCTGTCATAGACGAGATCTCTAATAGACACCACAAAAATGCATTTTTAATCTTTATATATATTAAAGGTTAAAAAAGTTTTCATTTATTAAATGAGTACTTGAAATATTTTTGATTAACCTTATATGTGGTGATACATTTTATCAGTGGTGTTATCCATTTGAAAGAGATTACTTCATAATTCAATGAATATTTTTTTTCAAAAATTTGCAGAGAATGATTTTTGCAATATTATAATTTCTTGCCAATTATGAAAACTTGCCACAAGATTCTTATACTATGTTCACTGCTGCCTGATTCTCATGTGCATGCTGTTCATGCTCTATGTGTGTCATCAAGTATTAACAGCCCCCACTGAACCTTTAAGCACTAAAAATGTTCTCCTCCAGAATAATCCATTTATCTGAACAGTTTAGAAATTTACTAAGCTGCATTTCTTTTTTAGTCAACTATCTCTATTCTAATCAATTATCCATGCAAATTACTTTAGAATAAACTGTCTTCCTATAATGCACTTCTCTAATGCTAGAAATTTTAATTATTTCTCCAAAATTCACATGTGAAAATTCCTTTATGCCTCTGTTTTCCCATCCATGAACCATTTTTGAATTTCAAAGAACCCTATTTTGGATCAAATTTTACATCTATGGTTAGGGTCCTTCTAAACAATTTAGAATTGTAAACACTTGAAGAAATAACCCTTCATTATTTGAAAACTTTTCCAACTGTTCTGTTTCAATGATGCCCAAGGAAAAGCAGCTTTTTTTGCATTTCTACTTCCAAAGGTGCCTTAACCAATTTCATTTTGAATTCTCACTTTTGAAGTTAATTGGTTTGCTCTAAGTGCAAATCTAATAATCTCAGCCTGTGTTATTCATAAATTATCCTGATATAAAAATGGGTAAAAAAAAACACCGACTGTTAGAACCATAACAGATTTCCAAAATATTCTAGAATCTTTTATCTACAGCATGAAATGTCTTATAGTAGGTGTAAATTGAAGCATTCAAATATGCATATATAAATAAAACATCCTCATGTAACCTGGGCTACATAGGTCCAACCAGACGGTATAATTTATTCTCCAAACACGTCCTGAACAACAGCTGCTGCATTTGGCCACTGTACGCCAATTCTAGCAAGGTCCTGTTTGACATGTCTGCCCTTGTCCTTTTCCTGAGGCCTTTAAGCATGCTGTTCATAATCCTATTTGCAATCTACAGCTATGCATAAAAGAAACATGGCCAAACCAAAGCAGTCTCCTTTTGTACAATATGCTGCAAAAAGGAGGTTAATGACTCTTTCTTCTAACCTCATCATTACTTACAAAGTCAAACCACCATATGCCCAAATATATAAAATCCAAGGCATCAAGTTTCTTGTTATCCTGCTTACAAAGGGTCCACGTTTCACTACCATAACTAACCTTAGAAAGCCCCAAACTATTATACAGCCTAATTTTAGTCTTTAGGTGTAAACAGTTATTTCTACACACTCTCCATAGATTTTAAAAGTCCAGACAGCAATCCCTATCCATTTGTTAATCTCATGCCGCAGATCACCAGCATCTGTTACATAGCTCCCAAGATAATTAAACTGTGACATTTGTTCAAGATTGCAACCATTCAGATTACTGAATCACAGCCTGCCTGACCAATTTTCATCACTTTAGTTTTCTCTCTGTTTATAACCAAACCTACTCTACTATCAGTCTCATCAACAGCTCGAATGAAAGAGTTCATCTCATCATCATTTGCCAAAAGAGTTAAATCATCAGCATAATCTAAATCAGAAATTTTCATATCTACAGACCATTTCAGGTCAAAATCTTTCCCTTACAGTGAAATTCCCATAACATAATCAATAACCAAACTAAACAGAAAAGGAGACAAAATGCACCCTTGTCAAACACCAGAAGTAATGCTAAACCAATTGCTATAAGCATTCAACTCTCACATACAACTCGATTATGTTAACTGACTTGTCTGGTACAAGTTCTCATATTTTCAGAATATGATCTCACAATCAACCACAAATTATGACGATAAACAGAGTCGAAAGCCTTTTTGAAATCAACAAAGCTAGGAACCAAAGGTTTCTGAAACTCTAAATACTTCTCAAGAATCTGCCTATGTGAAAATATCTGATCTACACATCCCCTACCACTTCTGAATCCACATTGCTCATCACGCAATTGCCTATCAATCAGATTCTTAATTCTGTTAAGCACAATCATGAAGAGAATTTTACATGGAACAGATAGTAGTCTAATACACCTATAGTTAAAAATCAATCCAAAGTGAATGCACAGTATTTCCTGTTAAGAACATTAATTGATTCTGAAAAAAAATTCATCGCCGCCACGGCGGAAATCGAACCCGCATCTCTCCAGATTCATGCCAGAACTTCAGACTGTGTTATAGGATCAACATTAAAGCCAGTAATGCATCTCTCATCATTACATACAATGGGAATAGAACTAACCACATTGTTTAAAACATCACTGAAATGCTCAACCCACCTAGCCATGATGGAATCCTCGCCTTCTATAACCTTACTGTGTTTATCCTTCAATCCCTGTATGCCTGTCCATTTTCCACCACACAAAATATTAACTATCTGATACAGCTCTCTGCTGTTGTGCTGCCTAAACTGCTTCCTCAGCTTTGTCAGCTAAGCCATCAAGCCAAAGATTCTTATCAGCAGTTAACTGATCCTGTACATGTTTATTAAGCTCTCTGTAATCCTTTCTATTAGGACTAATAGAGTATTGATTAAGGACATTCCCACTCAAAGCTTTCAAAAATATTATGAGAGCAGTTGGGTTGTTTTACCTCTGATCGCCACTTTTTTGCACACCATGGGCTAAATGGCCAGGTCACAAGGAACCCAAAAGTTCAGAAAAGGTTGGGGGAGGGGACCCACTGGAACAGCTGTTGGGAGACAGATGGTAGCCTCCCGTCAAGGCCATCCAGTATGTTCTTTAACGTGCACAGGGTATGGCTCTCTCGCACACATGGAGCCACGGCTTAACGTCCCATCTGACAGATGGCAGCCTTTCCAAGCCCAACGGTGTCCCCTACTGACCGTGTGGAAGGCGGGGAACTTTGCGGAGATAAATCTCAACGTTGACCCGGCTGGGACTCGAACCTGGGAACTACAGATTACGAGCCTGGGATATGAGAGCAGTACAAATAAAATTTTAAATATTGTGTATGTGTCCTAATGCTAGAGAAAATGCTTTTGGTGTTTTAACACGTTTTCAACTCGCACACATACAATCTCCAAAGTAGAACTGTTTACCACATTCTGAAGACAATAGTCGAAACAAGTCAAGTTATGGTGGTCTAAATACCATTGTGTGATCCATGCAACAGGAAAGGACTTACTTCATATATTTTGACAAGAAGTGAATAACATCCCTACTATCGTGTATTCATCATCAAGATGCTATTTTGATCTACTGGAACAAAAATAAAACAGCTTGGATAGTGATTAAGTTTTTAATTTAACTCAGCTGAGTTAAATCTGTTATAATTTTGAAGTGTTTTCAGAAAATAAAATGCACAACTTTAGAACCTCATCCTAAAGTAAATAATGAAGGGAAATACTCATGTTATACATCAAAAGAAAGAGTATTTAATTGTGATTAATTTTTATATTCCATTTTTAGTTCAGTAAAAATTTAAAAAAAATGCATTTTTTGCATTTTTTTAAATTATTTTGTTATTTTAATATAAATAAGTTAATATTTCCATTAATGCTTAAATCTTTCATTTATTTAGTGTTTTCTAAAGTTTTCAGTGATTTATGCAAATGATGGAGATGCAATTCTTGGAGATCGTCAAACTCTAAACCTAAGGAGAGTGGTGTCCTAAAAATTCATTTTGATTTAAAAACAAGATAATTTAAATAAGAACTAAGAAATATATCTAAAAAAAACTGAATAAAAATATTTCAAAGCATTTAAAATTTCACTCAAGCACTGAATGAGAATGAATCATTTTAATGATTCATTCTCTTTCATTCTTCAATATGGCTAACTTTCCCTTCTTCATTCTCCGCTTCTTCTCCATTCCCTTCTTGGCAGACTGCATTGATTGCCAAGAATTGCATGATTACTATAATAAAGTTTATTTTTAAAATTTTGGCAAAAATTTCAGTTAAAAATCGCAATATCCTAATGTTAACTAGCATATTTGGCTAAAATATCAAAATTACCACTAAGTTCTACCTTTTAAAAATCGTGCTTTTAAGGCTTATTGCATAATTCTGATTCTTCCGATAGTGGTCATTAGCGATCACTAACGACTTCATTCAAACGACATCATTTCAAATTATTCTTTATAATTGCAGTATACATTTGAAAAGGAGTAAAAAAATAATTCCAGAAACACCAGAGTAAGAAAAGAAGTCTTTGAAATCGAAAGTCTGTAAAATACTGACCAAAAGCATTTTGGTAAAGTTACGGGATGATGCAACTTCTGATAGTAATAAAATCAATAACTTACGTTAAAAGTTTAGAATGCATTACAACTCTGCTACAGCTATAAATGGGTCAACATACCAGAAATAAAAAAAAACGATCGATAAGTACTATGGCAAGGCAGAATAAAGGCATAAACTAAATCATCGCTACTTGATGCTATTATGGGGATTCAACATGAGAATATGATCAACACAGGCTCAAGTTTATTTTTTTTTAACTTTTTCATAATTTTTTCAATCAGAATCAGCAGGAAAAAAATATATATCATAGACTGAAATATTATTTTCAAGATTTGATTAGAAACAGTTAAAAAAAAATGCCGATTTCTGTTCATCACATCAATCACAGATGATGCCTGTTGTTGCTCAATGTATCTTACTGCAACATCAAAAGCTTCTTTTCCTTCAATATGGCTAACTTTCCCTTCTTTATTCTCCGCTTCTTCTCCATCTCCTTCTTGGCAGACTGCATTGATAATTTTGTCAACATTCAGTGTTTCATTTTCCAACTGTTCATCACCTTTTAATCATTTTTCAATGTCATCTTCTTCAAGTTTGTCACATCCAGGCAGCAGTTTAAAGTCATTAAGCAATGAAATATTGTCATTATCCCTCATATCTTCAGCAGGCATAGGCTCATTCGATACTTTCATGTTGTCTTCTTTGGTACTTTCTATAGTTTTAAACTTCGGGCCAAAGTTTTCTCCATGACTTCACAAATGTTGTACGAGGCGTTTCTTCAAAAGCTCTTGCCAACATGTAGATCTCATCCTTGATATTTATTATTTTCAAAGCATTTAAAAGTCCTATTCCATCATTTTCAGTTCACCATAGAATTTCTGAAAGAAGCTTTCTCCTCTATCACCTTTTTAAACTTACATGCATACCTTGATCCATTGGTTGCACTAAAGATGTTACATTAGGTGGAAAAAACATGGCTTTTATGTTGTCAGAAATGAGTTCGCTTGGGTGTGTTGGGGCATTGTTGAGAATGAGTAGGGCCTTTACATGCATTTTAAGACTTGTCACGTGTTTTTTTACTTTTGGAACAAATTCTGTAAAGAACAACTCTTTAAACAAATACAACTCTATCCAAGCAGACTTTTGAGCTTTGTAGTAAACTGGCAGAGCAGCTAAATTTAAATGATTGAATGCTTGGGGTTTTGCTGATTTCCTAATTACAAAAAAGAGGAAGTTTGTGCATACCTGCAAGCATTTGTACACACAGCCAGTGATTCTTTCTTTATTTTAAATTCTGATGCAAGGTTTCTTGCACTGTCACAAATGTTTTCATTGGAAGAAGCTAAAAATTTAATCCAGTCTCATCTACATTGTAGATTTGTTCTGCACATAGGCCTTCTTCAATAAGCACCAAAAATTTTTCTGAAAATTCCTTTGCTATTAAAGGATCAGCTGACAATTTCTCACCACAAGCACCGAGGTAATGAACACCATGCCATTTTTTCCAGCGAGAAAGCCATCCCTCGCTTGCTGTAAAATGTCCCCCCATTATTGATTTTAGAACGAAGGATTAATGCTTTTCCTTTCAAGATTGGCCCACTGGTTGGCGTTCCTCTTTGGCTCTTTTGCATGAACCATAACCAAAATACATTGACAATTTTATTTTTTGGCTTTTTAAGAGTGCACCAAGAAAAAAAGGTTTTTTAGACCCGACTTGAGTGCAAAAATCTTGTAAAGATTTTCTATTCCTTCTCCAGTCATTTACCATGCTTTTACCAACACCTAGTTCATCACAAATATGCTTCACTGGATCACCTTTGTTAATACGTTCTTACGCTTGTAATTTCATCTCCATCATAACGACATTACGCTTACATTTTCACCCACTCATTTTGTACAACACAATAATTAATAGATCACAACACACACTCTTGTATACACACAGTACACTGTAATATTCACAAAGAGGAACTGAAGCAAATATGTACTGTATTATAAACAAAATACATGGCGACTTGCTTCCGCTTCTTGGAACTGAAGCAAATAAGCAAAACAAGCACCGACTTGCTTCCGCTTCTTGGAACTGAAGCAAATAAACAAAACAAGCGGCAACTTGCTTCTGCTTCTTGTTAAAGTGGAGGCCGGTTGAGCCGAGACTGAATAAGAGAGAGAGTACTGTAATCAGAATATAAGTAGAGAAAATGTGAATGCACACAACATAAGGACATAACATGTGATGCAATGGTTTGAAGTTTTTGCAGAATTGAATGGAAAACATGTTGTTTGCTGCTGATATTTGTGGTGGCTTCTGAATCCAGCTTTTTGATCTCTCAGATTTATAAAAAGTTTTGTGTATGAGCTGAAATGAATATTTGTGGATTTCTTTAAACTGTCACATGGGTTAGCTTCAGTTCATGGTTACAACATGGTGCTTGGTGAATAATTGGAAAGTAGAGAATAGATGAATAAATGCAAGAACGTAACATATGATACAACAGTTGGAGGCTTTTGCAGAAATGAATGGCAAACTTGTCGTCTGCTGCTGAGATTTGCAGTGACTTCTGAATCCTGCATTTTGATTTTTTTAGGTTTATAAGTCTTCGGTATGAACTGAAATGAATATTTTGGGGTTCCTTTAAACCATCATGTGGAGATGGGGGGGGGGGGGTAATGCTGCAAAATGTAAGTTAAATTTTTTACAATGGATCTTGTAACTGATCCAAAAAATGCTAAATTACTGGATAGCTCAGACACCAGGCAATTAATCTTGCCAAATAAAGTTAAATGAGGGTTCTAAGTATAATAGACATTACTTAGACAAAAGAATTCACATAAAAAGATTGACAATTATTAGAGTTAAATCTAGTTAAATATAAAAAATACTGCTCAAGAGAAAAAAATTAGCAAATCAAAACTATTTCACAAAACAAATAAAATGTGATTCATACCACAGAGGCAGCAAGGTGCAATACTACTGCGCTTAAGAACTATCACCAAGTGAGGAGCAACAATACTTGACCTGGGAAAATATCAGCTACTGAGAACAGCACACAACACAAAATTGTCCTCCTTGAACAACTGACAAAGTTACCTCTGAAGAATGACGAAAAAAGAGTTATGACTAACCTAAACTTCACTGCACCACTCTACGACCATCAATTACCACATTACTGTAAATGAACCGATTGTTTGTCGCGATAACATGTGACTAGTCCAGCACCTACAGTGTTTATAAAATTAACTTAATCTATCTTTAAATAAAATTTATTTCCAAAAAATCTAGACTCACCAAAGTGAATTCTCCTTTTATACGAAATTCTCTGAGCAACTAAAAGCCCACTCAAACAAAATCTCCACCTACATTCTCAAATCACAACTGCAAACTAACACTAAACTCACATCGCCAAAACTGACTTCTACACTAACTCTCAACTAATAGCTCTGTGACCTAATATTACTCACATTACAGATGGACTTGAATACCATGAGTTGGGTTGTTTTACCTCTGAGCGGCACTTTTTTGCACACCATGGGCTAAATGGCCAGGTCACAAGGACCCCGAAGGCTCAGAGAAGGTTGGGGGAGGGGACCCACTGGAACAGCTGTTGGGAAACAGATGGTAGCCTCCCGTCAAGGCCATCCAGCATGTTCTTTAACGTGCACAGGGTATGGCTCTCCCTCACACGGGGCCATGGCTTAACGTCCCATCCGATGGACGGCGGCCTTTCCAAGCCCATCGGTGTCCCCTACTTGACCGTGGGCAGGGCGAGGAATTTTTGCGGAGATAAATTTCAACGCTGACCCAGCTGGGACTCGAACCTGGGAACTACAGATTACGAGCCTGGCGTGCTACCGACTGAGCCACCGCTGCCCTCTGAATACCATGAATTTTACAAATGCTGCAAATTAAAAATGTTTTTAGTAATGTATACTAAGTGACCACACCCCTACCAACCAAAATTCTTGGATTTTTATGTGTGTTTATCCTTTGATTTCATAGGTTTATTTTTTCTTTTTCCACCTCTTATTATTTAGTGATATGCTCTATTCAAAATGATTATTCTCCAATGTGAATATTTTTGAGTTTAATTGCAAACCAAATTTATTGTTTAGTAAAAGTTCTGGTTAAAATAGTTGTCTTTGATGAGATCATTTGGTAGGCTCTTTTTAAGTGCGAAACAAGGTTCTGGTTAAAATTTTGTTTAGTGATAAGCTCTGGTTAAAATAGTTCTCTCCACTGAGATTATTGGGGGGGTGCTTTTTTTTATCTACAGACCAAAATTCCATTGTTCAGTGATAATTCTGCTTAAAACACTTGTCTCTGATAAGATCATTCATTTTGAGGCTTTTTTTGTGTGTAGAATAAAAATTTGTTTGGTGATATGCACTAGCGATAAAGTTCTGTTAAATATTATGTATCTTTTGGAACTTTTTGTTAAGTACAGAAGGGACATTTAGGCATTGGTTAGTGATATACACTAATGAAAGAAGTGGCTTTATTTGGCATTGTTCAAGTGCTTGAGTGATGTCCATTGCTTAGTAATACGCTTAGTTAACAAAAAATACCTTAGTGCAGTTATTTTTGCTGGTATTTTATATCTAAACAAATATTTTTTCATTTAAAAATAAGCATTTTATCGTATTCTTTTTGGTGTATTCTAACTTTACAGTGCCTTCATTAGCTCATAATACAAGTTTTAGGCCATTATGAGTACAATTGAATTTTCTTTGCAATTGCTACTTTGTTTCATTCTGTTGTGTACCCTGCTGAGGAGTGGTCAACCACACAGGGTCCTGGTGCTGACCATATAAACCCACTGGACTGGACATATATATGGCTCTGAGCTTGATTATGAATCCTGATTTGGCTGCACTGGTGGGCTTCTGTGGAGAAAAAATCTTCCGCTGTGTTTTCTGTTTGTTTGTGGGTTGACAGCCCCAAGTGAATAGATTCACAGGATATGTTTATCAGCTGGTGGATAATCCTGAGCAGAGGTGTCATCGCAGGCACCTGAACTCTTTGCTTCTATTGGCATCGTCAAATTCTACATTGGAGGAAGTCTTCCAGTGTAGATGGCTTCAGCCTTTAGTGGTGGGGGAACGAGTCTTTGCCCCATGTCTGCGATTAGGGGGCTGTTTGATATTGTCGGCATTCCCTCTCTCAATAAACATAGTTTCTTTAAACATCTCACTAACCATTTTCTCTCCATAGGTAGTTGGAATGTGAGGACTCTGCACAGAGCTTTTACTCTTGATGTCCTCACACAAGAATTCCACCATTATAATTTAGATATTCTTGGCTTGCAAGAGACCAGATGGACAGATAAAGGTCAGATTCTTAAAAATAATCTTAAATTTCTCTTTTCAGGGAGGGACGACAATAAGCATCACCAAGGTGTGGGTCTGCTTCTCAGCAGACATGCTAGTGATGCTCTTCTAGGATATGAATGCATTAATGAAAGGTTTCTTACAGCAAAATTTCAGACAAGCGTTCAAGACCTGAATGTTATCTGCTGTTATGCCCCCACTGAGGATGAGGATGAGAAGGATAGGTTTTATGAACAACTTCAGGATATTTTGAATTCTGTCAAGAAAGGAGATTCTTCTACGTGACTTCAATGCCAAAGTTGGTACTGAATCTGACCTTTGGGGAGGAATAGTGGTTAGAGTGCTTGGCTACTGACCTACGGGACCTGGGTTCGAGCCCCGGGTAAGGCATGGATGTATGTGTCGTTTTTCTGCTGAGGTTTTGCCATCCTCTCAGATCCTTCTACTATGGCATATAAACTGACAGTCTCCTGTCAGACCTCTGTGGCAAGCAGCTGCTTGAGGGGGTAATAGGCCCTTTTGGTATTGGTAGCTGCAATGGCAATGAGCAACGTCTCCTGCAGGTAAGTAAACTCAATGGATTCAGAATAACTAACACTTATTACAAACACCGCAACATACCTGGATACACATGGGTTTCACCTGATGGGCTGCATAAGAATATGATTGATTATATATTAATTAACAGAAAATGGGCTAGTTCTGTTAGGAATACCAGGTCATATAGGGGAGCTGAAATTGGATCTGACCATTATCTTGTTAAAAGTGTCTTGCAACTTAAAAAGTGTTGTGATAGGGTTAAAAAATTTGCTTTTAATACTGAAGCTCTGAAAGACCCAGTTATAGCCAAAGCTTACCATGATAGGTTACTTAGTCATTATGACAGTCATGGTATGCTTACTACTGAAGTTGAGGAAGAATGGGATCATTTTAAACAGGCTTTTTTGGACACTAACAGTCTTCTTTTAGGAAAAAAGGAGCAGAAGAGACAGAATTATCTGAGTGATAAGGCACTTGAGCTTATTTCGGAAAGAAAGAACTGCTGGAATGTCCTTAATCAATACCCTACTAGTCCTAATAGAAAGCATTACAGAGAACTTAATAAACGTGTAAAAGATCAGTTAGCTGCTGATAAGAATCTTTGGCTTGATGGTTTGGCTGACAAAGCTGAGGAAGCAATTAGACAGCACAACAGCAGAGAGCTGTACCAGATAGTTAATGTTTTGTATGGTAGAAAACGGACAGGTATACAGGGATTGAAGGATAAACAAAGTAAGGTTATAGAAGGTGAGGATACTGTCATGGCTAGGTGGGCTGAGCATTTTAGTGATGTTCTAAACAATGTGGTTAGTTCTACTCCCATTGTTTGCAATGATGATAGATGCATTGGTGGCTTTAACATTGGCCCTATAACACAATCTGAAGTTATTTTGGCTCTTTCTAAACTTAAACTTCAGAAATCCCCAGGGGTAGATGAAATTACTACAGAAATGCTTAGAGCCGAGAATGTTTCGGTTACCACTTGGATGACTGAAATTCTGAATATCTTTTATGATACAGGCATGGTTCCTAAGGATTCTACCAGAGCTATTGTTATCCCTATTTTCAAAAAAGGTGATCGCAGTTCTTGTGATAACTATAGGGGTATCAGCCTACTCTCTGTTCCAGGTAAAGTTCTTTCCATGATTGTGCTTAATAGAATTAAGAATCTGGTTGACAGGCAATTGCGTGATGAGCAATGTGGATTCAGAAGTGGTAGGGGATGTGTAGATCAGATATTTTCACGTAGGCAGATTCTTGAGAAATGTTTAGAGTTTCAGAAACCTTTGGTTGCTAGCTTTGTTGATTTCAAAAAGGCTTTCGACTCTGCTGATCGTCATAATTTGTGGTTGATTGTGAAATCATATGGTATACCAGACAAGTTAGTTAACGTAATGAAAGCTCTCTATAATAACACTGAGTCCTGTGTGAGAGTTGGTAAGGCTTGTAGCAATTGATTTAGCATTACTTCTGGTGTTCGACAAGGGTGCATTTTGTCTCCTTTTCTCTTTAGCTTGGTTATTGATTACATTATGCGAAATTCATTGCAAGAGAAAGACTTTGGCCTTAAATAGTCTGGAGATACGAAAATTTCTGATTTAGATTATGCTGATGATTTAGCCCTTTTGGCAAATGATGTTAATGAGATGAACTCTTTCATTCGAGCTGTTGATGAAACTGGTAGTAGAGTAGGTTTGGTTATAAACAGAGAGAAAACTTAAGTGATGAAAATTGGTCAGGCAGGATGTGATTCAGTTAATCTGAATGGTTGCAGTCTTGAGCAGGTGTCACAGTTTAATTATCTTGGGAGCTATGTAACAGATACTGGTGATGTGTGCCATGAGATTAACAGACAAATAGGGATTGCTGCCGGAACTTTTAAAAATCTTTGAAGAGTGTGGAGAAATAGGCGTATACACCTAAAGACTAAAATTAGACTGTATAATAGTTTGGTTCTTTCTAGTGTTAGTTATGGTAGTGAAACTTGGACACTTTGTAAACAAGATAACAGGAAACTAGATGCTTTTGATTCCAGATGCTTACGCAGCATCTTGGGCATTAGGTGGTTGAACTATGCAACTAATGATGAGGTTATGCAAAGGAGTTTGCAACCTCCTTTAAGCAGCATATTGTGCAGAGAGATACTCCGTTGGTTTGGCCATGTATTGGCGATAGGGTTATGAACAGTTGCCTAAAGGCCTCAGAAAGAAGGGGAGACCTAGGATGCAGTGGGCAGACAATGTCAAACAGGACCTTGTTAGAATTGGTGTGCAGTGGCCAGATGCAGTAGATGTAGCTCAGGATAGACTTGCTTGGAGATCTAAATTGCATGGTCTGGTTGGACTTCCGTAGCCCATGGCTGCTTGAGGATGATGATGATTTAGCATTACTTTTCTTTACAGAAGTAATTTAGGGGAATATTTTTATGTTTATTGAAGAAGAAAATTTTTTTTCGTTTCTATTAGTGGCAATTAGGGGACAGGAGGTAGGGCATTTCGTCAAAATACATATTATTACATAAATAACAAGATGGCAGCATTTTAATCATAAATTGCAGTACTGCTATCCTGTGAATTTTGCGAATGTTGCAAATTAAAAATGTTTTTAGGAATGCAGACTACTTATTTAAAACCAGAAGTTGTAGAAGACTCCTGGCAAACAAAATTCTTGGAATTTTAGGCTAGAGGTAAGTGATTTTATGCACATTTATCCTATGATTTTCATAAATTTTTTTCTCTACCTCTAATTCTTTAGCAATAGTTCAATTGGAAATAACTGTCTTCAATGTGAATATTTTTCGACTTTTTTAGAGTGTGAAACCAGATTTGTTGCTTAGTGATAAATTTTGGTTAAAATATTTGATATTATTTGGGATGGGAGGCTTTTTTTTTATGTGCAGAATGAAAATTTGTTGTTTTGCAATAAACATTGGTTAAAATTGTTGTCTCTGATGAGATAATTTTTGGAGGCTTTTTTCAAATGCAGGACAAAAATTTCTAGTTTAAACATATGCTCTAGTCATGAAAGTCAGTATCACCTTAGGAGCATATTAAGATGAATTTATTTTGTGATTCACAAAGGTTACAGAAGAAAACACTTTCCTGAACATACAAAAGGATGGCACAAACTAATCAAAATACAACTTACTGCAAACCTTCATATTAGTTGACAAATTATCACATTTTGTATATATTTATATCAATTATTAGATTTAACTAGATGTTTAGAGAGCTACACAAGAAATATTTAAATAGCATAAGAACAATAAATGCATGCAAGATTTGAAGTATCACATGGCATATATTTAAGATATAAGATGCACATATTTAATGCTGATATATATCACATTTGCCATATACTTCAAACCTTACATACATCATATTGTTCTTATGCAATTTAAATATAATTTATTGCCTAGCCTTTTAAACCTCTACTTAAATTTGCTGATGAATATAAACATACCCAAAATCACAATAATTTGTCAACTATTAATAAATATTTTGTGGAAAAAATTTCGTCGACATATGGGACTTGAACCAGCATCTCTCCAGAAACATGCAAGAGTATTCTTACTGATTGAACTAATGCTGGTTCATCTTTTTTCCACTAATTTAAGATTTCATTCATATATTGATGTTAAAATGTTACCCAGGTAATGCTGTGATTGTCACCTGTTTGTCAACTATTTTAAATATTTGCAATAAGTTGTGTTCTGTTTAGTTTATACCATTCTTTATGTTCAGGAAGTAGTATTTTCTTGAAATAAATTTATCTTTGTATGCTCCTAAGAAGACTCTCTTTCATGATGCATTCGTTTATCTTAAGGACATCATTTTCATACGATATTTAACAGCTTCTGTGCTAATATCATGGAAAATGCATATATATATATTTGAATATTGAATACTGAGTTAAGCCATTTATTTAGTCAAAATAGTTGTATCTGAAAAGCTTATATATCTTTTGGGGGCTTTTATTTTTGAGTGTGGAATGAAAATTTGTTATTTAGTGACATGCTCGAGTCAAAATTGTTATGTCCAATTTGATTATTTATCTTTTGGGTTGTTTTACTTCTGAATGGCACTTTTTCCTGTATGAAATGAGCTAAATGCCCAGGATTCTGAAGGCTCAAAGGATGTTGGGGGATGGGATTCCACTAGATAACTATTGGAAGACAGATAGTAGCCTCTTATCAAGGCCATCCAGCATGTTTTTTATTTTGCTACACTTTGTTTCATCCTGTGGTGTATTTAGCATTACTTTTCTTTACAGAAGTAATTTAGGGGAATATTTTTATGTTTATTGAAGGAATTTTTTGTTGTTGTTGTATGTTCTTTAACATACACAGGATATGGTTCTCCCACACACAGGGCCACAGCTTTACATCCCATCCAACAGAGAGCAGCCCATGGACTAAATAATATATTCTGATACACTACCTTCCAGTTAACAACTAATTCTGTTCATATCCCACAATATGGTTTTAACATATCCACACATCTTGACTGACTCACAACTTCATAACCTTAACATCAGGTAGTAGTATTCCACAATAGTTTGTTACAAAATGTTTTCAATTCTATAATTAATCATAATTAATATTTTTTTTAGTTTCTCAGTTTACATATCAAAAACAGTTTTTTTTTTAATTCTTGAAACCCTTTAATAACAGGAGTAACTATAACAATACCAATTTTTTCCCACAAAAACATTTACCATTTGTGTCTCACAGCAGAATAAACTTGATCTCAGGGTGGTGAAAATATAAAATGGTGGCTGAGGGTGTGTTCTGCACTCTGCCAGTATGGGAACAATAACTGGATAATGAGCATTTATATTAAAATAAAGCAGTCATTACATTATTTCAAATTATACACTTATTAAAACTTGTTCTTATTGGAATTATCACCTGCTTTGCTCCTCGAATGAATTCCTTTATGTTAAATTCACCATCAAAATATGGCTGTATAATTAGTTTTGTTATGATCCAATTTTTCAGAGTCAGCAACATGCTTGGCCATGCCACAGGATTAAAGTTCATTAGCAATGGTGGCTTACTATTTCGATCTGTTCCATCTGAGCCTGAGCTCATGGGTCTGAAACAAACACATGAAGACCATTCTTTGGGAAATTTAAATTGCTTTCGCCAAATTCCAACTTGCAGAGGTAAGAATCGCACATTTCTAGAATCTTTCTGATTTCCGTATTGTGGACGTAAAGCAATCATATATGACTGAAAAAGAACTTTTTGTATGTACATTACACTAGAATCAATGCACGGTCCCAATTTCTTGAAGAATATATAGTTCACTGCAATCGTAAGATCATGAAAAGGGCGATGGATCAAAACATTACGATGAACTGGGAAAAAATTCCGAGTAAACTTTATCATTTTAAACATTACCACCCTTCTTGCAGCCATTACAAGTTTTCACGATGTTGCCAAACCTTAACCTTTAAATTCCTTAAGAAAATTACATCCCATGAACTAGATTGGACTAAAGGCCCAATATAGGTAGAGGTTGGCCATCAGAAAATTGAACGCCATGTTTTGTCGTTGCTCAGATTGTTTAGCGTGCATGGCTGAATGTTATAGCACGGTACTTATGGATTCCGGAAAAGGGTAGGGTAATATTTGATACAGATTTCAGTATTCATGGTTGGAAGCACTTTAGAAAACGGCTAAAAAGAGAAAAAGTAAATTTTACAACTTTTTCCTTTAAGAAAAAAAGATATAATTTCGCTTTGTTGCCCGTCCTTCTGTAGACATTGAACTTTTTTGTTTATACAAATAAATAAAAAATCTTTTTGTGTTAAATAGGTATTAATTATATATTATGATTTGCATTTTTGAATCTCCTAAAAGTTATAACTGCGTCCTCTAACGGTGGAAAAATTTGAAAATTGGAAAATATCAAACGAATATTTTAATGATGTAGTTATGTTATAAGTTTGAAATTTTGGCATTGAAATGTGAAGGTTACGAAGTTACCATTGACAACAACCACTTGACCCTTTAGACCCAAGGGGGAGGTGAATGCAACTTTTTTTGTTTTACCGGAAATTTGTATGTTATTAAAGATAAATTAAAAATTCTTTTTTGGTTGGACAGGTATTGATGAAATATTACAATTTGCATTTTACGAATTTCCCAAAAGCTATAATTGCGCCCTCTAACGGTGAAAAAAATCGAAAAATTCCAAAATTTAAAACGAATATTGCAAACGTTGTAGTTATGCTAGAAATTTAAAATTTTGGTGGTGGAATGTGACAGTTTTGAAAATTCCATTGATAACAACGAGTTAACCCTAAGCCCAAGGTAGGTAAGAAACGGAATGGTTTTGTTGTAAGTGATAATTAGAAATCTCTTTTTTAGTTGATTACTAATGAAATGAAATTCGCATTTTCAAACGTCGTTTTAATTTATATCACTAGAGATCACTAAACATCGAAACTGCAAAACTTTTAACGAATGTTTCAAGTGATCTGTTTATGGTAGGAATTTCGGCGTGTAGAATTCTGTTATGGAAGAAATTCTGCCGACAGTAATGATCTGCCCACTATTTTCAGACGAGCCAGAGAAAAGCAAATTTTTAAATTTTAGAACTAAAAGACAAATACTTTTTTATGTTTTATAATTACTAATAAAATACTACTATGCACATTTACCCCATCATACATTAAAAAATATGTAAATAACCCCTAAAGCAGCAGCTTGTACAGAGGTCTGACATAAGCCTGTCAGTTTATATGCCATAGTAGAAGGTCCATGAGGATGGTGGGACCTCAGGAGAAAAACAACACGAACATCCATAATTAAAACTTTTAAGAAGTGAAAGAGTAGGCAAAGGAAGAACTTCATTCTCTTTGAAAATGAGATCCCCATATGTGCCAAAGGCGATATGTCTTCTTCTAGTTATTTTACACTTTCAGTACCTTCTGACAGTGGAAATTCGAACTACTGTATTATTGAGAAACTAAACTATTAATATGTTATTAGTACCTGTAATGTGCAAAAAAGGATTTCCACTTATCTCTTAAAGAAGGAAAGTTGCATTTCACCAACGGAACAAATCATTACTATTAGTGTAAACCACTTGATCATTACACTCTATGGGGAAAAATTTAAGTTTCTAACAAATATAGATCGTTTGCAATATTTGATTAAAGATTTGGTATTTTCCAGCTTTTTCCGCCTCTAGAGATCGCTTTCGGGTTTTTATTTATCACCTTTAGTGCTCTCTAACACTGGAAATTCCAACTGATGGTGATTCGAAAATTGTATATATTCATATTTTTGTGGAAAAAAAATTGGCCGACATACGGGATTCGAACCCGCATCTCTTCAGGAACATGCCAGAGTATTCTAACCTAACGCCGACTTTTTTCACAAAAAACATTTATAGATTTTTAGACGTTTAAACATCTACAGGTAACGCTTAGTTTATGAAATATTGTTTAAATCATTACTATTTTGTTAGTGCCAACAAAAAAAATTATATATTGTTTTGTTTATCTCTTTAAAAAAGTTTCATTTTCGCACCCCTTTTTGGCTAGGAAGGCAAAACCTTATTGCCGTTGTAAACCTTCTGACCATAACACTCTACTACCAAAATTTCAGATTTTCAGTGTAAATAGTTTGTTTGTAATATTCGTTTGAAATTTTAGCATTTTCCATCTTTTCCCATCGCTAGAGGGCGCTATTAAAAATTTTCAAAATTGCTAATCGCAATATATGTTCTACACCTATCCAACCCCAAAAGAAAAAACGGACAGACAGGTAGAAAGACAGATGGACAGGCAACAGTTAACAGAGAGACGGACAGACAGACGAACAAATATTGGCTTGGCAGACGACAAACTGAAAACATTAGCTCGGTTTTCAAATGAACCTTAAACGAAATTATCTGTTGGTTTTCAGTTAGCTCATTTCACTTTTGCAGCGATTGTGTCTTCTGATGGAGTTTCTCGGAAAAAGAATATTCATTAATTTATTTCTTTGAGTGAAATTTTTACACCCAAATGCAGTTCGTAAAATATGACAGCTTTTACAGACAAAGAAAGTGGTAGAAATGTATAAAACTATAACAACTGAGAAGTTTTAACTTGGTTCACATACTAACTCATAGGCTTTCGTCTCACGGTTCGACAAAACATGGCGCCCATAAACCACATGACTCAATCAGCCAATGACAGTGAATCACCGAGATGGCCCTCACATATAATCAAAATGAACCATGCAGAAAACAGTACTGCTACAGAGCTAGCTGCAATACATATGGCTTTGGAATGGTCCTCCACAAAAAATACACACAGCATACATATTATCACTGACTCAAATTCTGCCTTGCACAGCATCAACAAACATACATACAACCTATCACAAAATTACTCTCTTTTCCATATTCACAGAATTTCACACAATATAATTGCCACTCACAAAACACTAACATTCCACTGGATACCCTCTCATTGTAACATAACCAATAATGACACTGCTGACCATCTTGCTAAACAAGGACACAATATCCCTACACCAAATTATCACACCCCTGAGACATATAATCATGACCTAATTGAAATCAACAAATTCTTCCACTCCACATGGACACAAAACTGGATCCAACAGGCCACTATTAAAAATACATTCAGAGCCACCATTGCTGCCATCCCACACACACTACATCTCAACTACCTATCAAGAAGAGCCCAAACAGCAATTCATCAACTACGCACTGGCAGAACAAATTTCAACAAGGACCTTTTCATGATACAAAAGGTACCATCTGCTCTTTGCACTACATGCCATGTGATAGAAGACATTCCACACTACCTTCTACACTGCACCAAATACACAATACATAGAATTACCCTCTTCCAGACACTCACCACACTGGGAACCACTTATTTCTCAGCCCAAACAATTCTTGGTCCTACTCATAATAATATAAAAAGCCACTATAGGGCCTTGGCCCAATATATCAACAGCACTGGGAGATTCCCCTAAAGCCTCTCTGCCTCTCCAAAGGCCTCTACCTCACTTTTAAAGATCCTTGGGACACTAAAAGATCCAGATGCCAATAAAAGATCCCCATAGGACATCAAAAGACGCATTTTGGACAACTTATTCCATAGAAACTAAATAAAAATAAATATATAGTATAAAATCATCAAAAAAAATCAATCTAACTATCAAAAATAAAGTCACATAAAGGAAAACTTTATTTCTATATTGGAAACTTTTATATTTCTCTTTAACCCAATAACTTATATGGAATCTCTCCCAGAACATAACATCTCTATACACATTATCATACCTAATATACATATGGATTCTCACCACATCTCCCACTACCCTTTGATGGGAGCCTTAAACTGCACTCCTGCCACACACCCCAAGCTCATGGCTGACCTTCTACTGGCTGTATAAAATTAAACACCTACCACCACACACTGAACACATAAATTTCTTTTCCAACTCATATAACGTAGCTATATCATTTTCCTCCCTTCTCCTCCAAAAAAAAAATTATCTTTATCATACTCCTTCCCATATATATGGCTGTCACTGAAAGTAGACTTTTCCCAGATCCACCCCTGCGCAACATTTCACTGCATGGCAGGGCAACCCAATGCTAACCTCTGGTGTTAGATAAGCAACCATAAATATTTCCTTCTCCATCTTCCTGACACAGGAGTTTTACCTATCCCACCGTCTCTGCTCCCCCCACCAAATATTTCATCCCCCTTTGATTGACTCAAATCTACCATACTGGCAACCAACCATGGCCACAACTTCATAAAATAACATAACATTCGCCACTCGGAAAATTATTAAAAAAAATATATATACACTACTTCTTCCTCTATCTCTCTCCACCCCCTTCCCCCCCTTCACATGACATGCAACTGGTATTTATTCTCCTTCACCCTTCAACATCTGTCTCTCCACCACTGGGCGGCCTGCGGCCTAAAGCCCAATTGCCAATATGTACGATTGCCAGCCTTCACTGGGCTGGCCAGTCTTTGCCGTTTTCATCCGCACCCACTGCCCTTTACGTGTATGAACCTGATGATAAGGGGGCCGAGGCCCCCTTTACAAATAGGTCCAGTTTAGAAAGAAGGATGTATAAGAAGAAGAAGAAGAAGAAGAAGAAGAAGAAGAAGAAGAAGGCCAGTCACCTGGTCGGCGATCGACTGTAAACAGAGCAGGTTGCTTTGTTTTCTCTCCGATTTTGAAAAGTCTTTTTAAAGACTAGTTTTCGCTCATTTTTAACTATGATGAAGGAAATGCTAACTATGGATCCAGGAATCAACCCAGTGAAGACAAGAGACCCAAGATCGACTGCTAAAGCCACTGACAGGAGCAACCATCGTCAAGCTTCTGAAACATCAAACCAGGTCTGTATGATAACAGTGAAGGCGGCTGGTACTAGTGTTTGTGCTGGTAATCAGGCACATCGTTCATCTCAACTCCAAAAGGCAGGAAAATGCCTATCTGTCCCCAACCTTGCTACTATAAATATCTTACCTTTAGCAACAGCCAACACAAGTCACACACAACTCACCCTCCCCACCCAGGTATCATCTAACCAAACACAAATGGACACACACGAAAATGCATCGGATAAAGACACAGAAGATTCCTGGACCATCGTAAATAACAGAAAAAGATCCAGGAAACAATCAGCTTCCTCTGACAACGATACCATTTGCGACTTCACTATAACTCAAGACTATGTTCCAGTGCTCCTTTACTCCACTCCCACCACATTATTACAGAACATAAACATTAATCTAATCACCAAAACCGTAAATTCCACAATAGAAAAACCACTTGAAGCCAGATTTACTCACAGAGGAGAGTACCTGGTACATGTCAAAAATCAATGCCAGGCAAAAAAACTCATGGCCCTAACACATATTCATAACATAGAAATAGAGTCAAAATACCCAGAGTCCTATAATAAGCCATAAGGATCCATAGAAGGTGTGGATAAATACTTAAGCGATAAAAGTATCCTAGAAGCCTTAGCTGAATACGACGTCCACAAAATCAAACAAATCACTTACGCCCACCACATCATGGATGGCAGCACCATACGAAGAAATACAGACAAGGTCATTTTATACTTCAATTCCTCTCCCCTACCACCTACTGTGGAACTTGGACTCTCCACACACACAGTCACCCCCTACACCAACCCCCCTCCACAATGCATTAAATGCTAAAGACATGGCCACATTATAAAAATCTGTAGAAACACAGCAAGATGCAAATACTGTGCCCAACCCCACATGTCATATGAATGCAAAAGGACCCAACCACTACTATGCTGCAACTGTGGAGGACCCCTTGTAGCCACCTTTGGCAAGTATCCTGTCCGACTAAGGGCAATTAAAATAAAAACAGCAGCCACCACAAGCATCGCCAACACAATGACTGATAAAACTCCAATCACCACTATTACTACCACACCTCCTCCACAGTTGCCTACACCTAAACCTCTATTTCCACTTCCCGCTCCCACAGTCCTACCACAACAGAAAGCAAAACCACACCCTTCTCTTACTACCACCATGCAAAACCCTGACCATACATTTGACTTCACCTCTCCCACCACATTCCCTGCCTTGCCCACAAGGAAACCAACAATCATCCCCACATCAGATGAAGAAGCACCAGTTCAATTTACCCAGCAGCAAACACCCCCACCCTCACCCAAATTCTCCACCAGAAGGGCAAAAACTAACTATCTGAGAAGAACCAAGACTAAAAGGACCCCAGCTGCTAAATCTCAACCACCACCAACTACCCAACACAACCTCACCCACCAACTATTGCAATTAATTGTCCCTCTCATTGATGCCCTTCTGCCACCACAAAACAGAACCCCCCAACTCAACTTAGCCATACAGGACATAGTGGCACTTCTCCAGCAAATACATTAACTCTCCCCCCCTCCCTCCCACTCTTGTGGCAGTTCCCCCCTCTTCCCTTCTGACACCCCCACCCCATGCACTTGCATCCAATGGAATTGCAGATCCCTCCCCAACAAAATCCTCGAATTAAAAACAATCACAAATCTACACATAATACCCAAATTGGCTTTAAATGAGACCAGAATACCAGAAAATTTCAACTATAAACCATACATTATACACAGAGCCAATACTAAGAAAAATCACTGTAACTCAACCACCTAGATACACAAAAAATACCCCCACTGCCTAGTTTCTAACCCAATCACCTACACCTACATGGACATTGTAGGAGTGAACATTAAATTACATAATACAATTTTAAACCTCTACAATGTATACTTCTACCCTAATATACACATCAACATCAAAACATTATTAAAAGACTTTGATCACATATTCTCTCTATCTCCTGGCCCCAACATATTGTAGGAGACTTCAATGCACACAATACCTTATGGGGAAGCAACTACACAAACAATAGAGGAAGTACAATTGAAACTTTCATTCTACACTACAAATTGGCCATACACAATGATGGTTCACCCACCTTCACCAAGCCCCCATATAAGTCAGTTCTTGACCTCACCCTTTTATCATCAGACATTTCCCCCATCATAAATTGGCAAGTACACCATTCCACATGGGCTAGTGACCATTATCCAATTTTCCTCACCCTTCAAGGAGTTAAACCCACAGTATACTCAACAAAAACACACATTAACTGGCACAACTTCTCCGCAAACTGTGAAACCAGTATCACCACACAAACACCAGACAATTTAACCTCATTCTACACATGTGTTAATCACAGCATCCAAAACAATAAATTTACCACCAAACACATTACTGGTTTCACCAAAAACCACCCTGAAATAGCCAAACAACAACAAATAAGGAGAAAAACAGAGGACACAGCCAGAAGACACCCCACTGTACTTGCCATCACTACTTTTAACAAAGAAAATGCCATCCTTAGAAGAATTAGACTAAACACCAAAAGAAAAGAATGGAGAAACTTTTGTAACAACATCAACCCAAGAACTGACTCCACCCTCATTTGGTCAACAATAAGAACATTTAGGACCCAGGCTCAGCCCTTAGCCCCTTGGCACACCATACTGTGGACCAATAACCTCTCAGCAAAGCAAGGGGCTAACCACATAGCATCACACCTCATCACTACCAACCATCTGGAAAATTTCCACATATACCAACAACATTGCCACCACATGAACCAGATACTAACACATGATACACTTTGCAAACTACCCACCATCAACTTACCATTCACACAACATGAGTTAATCATTGCCATTCATCAGGCAAATAAAAAAAGCACACCTTGGCCTGATTCTATCTCATATAGTACACTTAAAATCTAGGCACACAGGCTTTACATACTCTACTTCACGTATTCAATGAATGCTGGGAAAAACACACATTCCCCACACAATGGGAAGAAATTCACATCATTCCCATTCTCAAACCACACAAGCCAGCATCTCAAATCAGCTCATACAGACCCATAGCACTCACATCATGTGTCCTTAAAGTTCTCATCACATCTTCACTCACATCATGTGTCCTTAAAGTTCTCATCACATCTTCACTCACATCATGTGTCCTCAAAGAAAGAGGGGGAGACCGAGGATACGGTGGGCAGACAATGCCAAACAGGACCTTGTTAAAATTGGTATGCAGTGGCCAGATGCAGCTGATGTAGCTCAGGACAGATATGCTTGGAGAACTAAATTGCATGGTCTAGTTTGACCTCCGTAGCCCTTGGCTGCTTGATGATGATGATGATGATGATGATGATGATGATGATGATGATGATGATGATGATGATGATGATGATGATGATGATGATGATGATGATGATTAAAAGAGAAGAATATTGATGTTTGGGCTTATAGGTAAATCATATGATAAAGCTGTTATTATTACTTTTCTGATTAATTGAAGATTGTGAAAGCCTCGATGATCTGATGCTCTTAGATTGTTTACTTTTCATAAATTCATATAAAATTAATATGTTAGTGTTTTTACTGATTTCTACAATCTGTGTACAGCAGGGTTGTTAAGCAAATTTTGATCATGGAACATTTTTTTCTTGAGAAAATACTGTTGGGTCAATCTAAAATTTTCTGAAACAAAACTTGGGGGTGGGATTGTGTTTGCAGGAATTGCACAAGGTGTTTGAAGGCATGCTGTAACATTTGGCCAGATGATTTTGCATCCCTGATGTACATCATTTAATTTCTTATCTGTAAATTTTAATATTCATTAATTTTTATTATAGATGCCAGCAGGGCGTGGTGAAGGACTATGGTTGGGGAGGTCGAAAATTTTCAAAGTCGAAAATCGAATGTTAAAACTGAGAAAATAACGTCTCTGTCAGGTTCGTACCTGGTTTTTTTGCTCCGTGTGTGTGTGTGTGTGTGGGGGGGGGGGTATAGGCAATTTTCACAACTAACCTGCATTTTGCCATTTAACTTCCAATTTTGCCAGCTAGCCATAATTTTACAGAAATAATCACAATATTTACATCTCGCCTGAATTTTTGCAAGTCAGTGTGAATTTTCACAACTCCCCTGCATTTGGCAAACTCTCATTAATTTCACACAACCAATCCCAATCTTTACATCTCTCCTAATTTTGCCAAGTCGCTTTAGATTTTTCATACTGGCCAAGATTTTCCTAAGTATTGTTACGACAGAAGGAATCTGGCAACCGAAAGCAAAAAGTTTCAGCCAACGAATAAGAACGTTGGGAGAATTTGGAGAAGAAGAGTGGAGCGTTAACGGTCGTTTTTTTATTGTAACGGTTGTTGTGTTGAACGGTCGGAGAGTTCGAAAATGGACGGTGAGCTGTTCTGAGACAGTGCGCGTAAGTATCAAGAAGTAACTTGATGTGTTGTGTATACGCGGAAGGATAAAAGTGGGATCTTTTATCGTTAAGTATCAAGAAGTAACTTGATGTGTTGTGTATACGCGGAAGTATAAAAGTGGGAACTTTTATGGCTAACTTCGAATGTCTACACGGACTGTCTTTTTGTTCGGCTAGTGTGTGAAAAGTTATTAGCACAGGACGAAAATTGGTTTACGAGTGAAGATCTTCGGGTGACCTGGTAAATCAAGTAAAAGGTAGTATTTAGTAAAATACACAGAGCTGATGTGTGCTCATGCAGGAAGATTGATGACTTGTGCATGTTAATAGTTGATTTGTTAATAAGATACTTCATCCATATTTCCTTTGTAACAATTTACCTTGTATTGAATTTGGTTTTGAAATATAGCTTTTAATACTCACGCTCAGTGGCTATCCATTTTTGTGATCCGCAACATTTGGTGTCAGAAGCGGGATAATTTATTGAATGCCGTTAACTAGAAGTATGGATGAATTAGTAAAGTTGATGAATGACATTAAAAGTCAAAATAATGACTTGAAAGCCGAAATGGCCGCCCAAAGCGATAAAATAGGTGATATGAAAGCCGATATAGCTGCCCAAAGCGATAAAATAGGTGATTTGAAAGCCGATATGGCCGTACAAAATAATGAGGACTGACTTGAAAGCCGAAATAGCCGCACAAAATACTGAGATGAGAGCTGAAGTGGCTTCTCAAATTGATAAGATTTCTGATAAGTGTAAGGACATTATGACCGAACTAAATAGTGTAAAAGATGATCTTGATAGTGTTAAGTTAGATTATAAACATGAAATTGAAATTGTAAAAACTGATTGTGAACGCCAGTTTCAGATTTTGAGAAATGAAATGTTACCTTCTGCCTGTGATAATAATAATTCTAGTGGAAATAATGTTATTACACATATCGCTAAAAATACAACTAAACCTTCTACATATGATGGTCAATCATCTTGGACAGTATTTAAAACACAATTCGAAGTTATCGCCACAGCCAATGAGTGGAATGAATTCCAAAAGGCCAGTTTTCTTGCAGCTTCCTTAAGGAATTCTGCTGCGGAAGTTTTGCAGTCTGTTCCAGAAGAAAAACGACTTGATTATCAAAGTCTAGTTTCTGCATTAGAACTAAGGTTTGGTGATAGTTATTTAAAACAATATTACGTGACTCAATTTAAACATCGCATGCAGAAAAATGGTGAAACTTTGCAAGAGCTTGCTAGTGATATTGAGCGTCTAGCTAGATTGGCTTATAGTAACTGTCCACCAGAAATTCAAGATAATTTAGCTCAATTACAATTTATTGATACTATTGCTGACCCTGACACTCAGCAATCTCTGAGGATGTTGGAAGGTGAATCCTTAAAGTTAGCTGTGGTACATGCTATGAAATACGAGTGCTCTAGGCTTTCCTCCCGAGCGAACAAACGTACAGTGAGATTTGTAAGTGCAGAAGAAACTGTAGAAAAGGATAATGAAATGAAAGAACTAACTAAAGCGATGCTATCCGTTTTGAAAGACATAAGAGGTTCTTCTTCAAAAACTACAACAGACCTTCAGTGTTGGAATTGTGGCAAGACCGGACACATTCGTACCAATTGTAATAGGAAACGAATGAGGAGTCCAAGTCCATCAACTAGACAACAGGATCAGGGAAACAGAAATTAGTCAGTCTTGCGGGGCAAAGGCTGGCTGTTGATTGGTTGGCCCCAGGGGAAGTCGCCCACGTTTCAACACTACATGGTGATAATAATGGATTAGTAGCTGATGGAGCCATAAATGGAATACCTTGCCGTATGATAGTCGACACTGGTGCAAATGTAACTTTACTCAGAACGGATATAATAAAGAAAATAATACCTCTCCCAAACTTGAATACTACACAGTCTAGAATAAGCCTACAAACGGCCACTGGAGATCGTGCAAAAGTTCATGGAAAAATAGAACTTAATATTCGAGTTGGTAGCTGTCTGGTTCGCCATCCTGTTTACATCGCTGACATCTACGACGAATGCATATTAGGCCTTGATTTTCTTAAGAAACATGGATTCAACATTAGACCCAGTGATAACCTACTCATCTATGAGACAGAAGAGATTCCTCTGCTTAGCCGGACGTCTGATTCTTTATCAAGCGTAACTCCAATATTAGTGACGGAAGACACAGAGATCCCAGCACAAAGTGAAGTTATAGTCCGTGGACATCGGGCGGAGACTTCTGGGGCCTTCCGATTGGCAGTTACTGATGCCTCTGGTAAAGGAGCTTTGGCTCATAACATCCTGGTTGCAAGGACTTTAGTCAGAATAGATAAAGAACAGATCCCTATCAGAGTGATGAACTGTAACAAATCCAATAGAATGTTAAAAAAAGGTGAGGAATTAGCAATATGTGAAGCTGTTACCTGTGTAACAAGTATAAATAAAATAGAAGTTACCGATTCATATCAAAACCATACCGACATCCCGTCTCATCTTACTGAATTATGGAGAGAAACAAGACAAATATTAACTGAAAACCAAGCTGTTAAGGCCGAGAACCTATTAAAAGAATTTTCTGACATTTTTTCTGCCACATCAAATGATTATGGCCGTACTAACCTGACAGAACATAAAATCAACACTGGTGATTCTCCTCCAGTCCATCTGCCGGCAAGAAGGCTTCCATTGGCAAAAAGAGAGGAGACGGAACAACTCATAAAGGACATGGAAGCTCAGGGCATTATAGAACCATCACAGAGTCCCTGGACATCACCAGTAGTTCTTGTCAAGAAAAAGGATGGATCTACACGATTTTGTGTAGATTATCGCAGATTAAATGACGTAACAAAGAAAGATTCCTTTCCTTTACCCAGGATTGACGATACACTAGACACTTTATCTGGGTCAGAATGGTTCTCAACATTAGATTTAAAGAGCGGCTATTGGCAAGTTGGTATACGTCCTGAAGACCGTGAGAAAACAGCTTTCAGTACAGGGAATGGACTTTGGCAGTTTAAGGTGATGCCATTTGGACTTTGTAATGCACCTGCCACATTTGAGCGACTAATGGAGTCAGTGCTCAAAGGTTTGTCTTTGGAGGTCTGCCTGGTTTACTTGGACGACATCATAGTTCTTGGAAGAACTTTTGAAGAACATTTGAGAAATCTTCGTCAAGTATTTGAAAAACTTAAGGCAGCCAAGTTAAAATTGGGACCGACAAAGTGTAAACTGTTCCAGCAAGAAGTTCATTACCTTGGTCATGTGATCACTACAGCAGGGATTAAGACTGATCCTAGTAAGATAGAAGCTGTAAGAGACTGGCCTCCACCACAAGATGTTCATCAACTTCGTAGTTTTATTGGACTTTGCACCTACTATAGAAGATTTGTCAAAGGTTTCTCCAACATCGCAAGGCCATTACATCGTCTGACAGAAGAGGGCCAGCGGTTTATGTGGACCACCGAATGCGATATAGCCTTTCAACAGCTAAAGAAAACTCTTTCCACAGCACCAGTGCTAGCGTACCCACAAACTGGAAAACAATTCGTAATAGATACTGACGCAAGTAACACAGGAGTTGGTGCTGTGCTTTCACAAGAACAAGACGGACAAGAGAGAGTTATTGCATACTTTAGTAAAACTTTATCCAAACCAGAGCGGAATTACTGTGTAACACGCAAAGAACTGTTAGCAATAGTAAAAGCAATAGAACATTTTCATCATTATCTCTATGGCCAGAAATTCCTTATACGTACTGATCATGCTGCACTTAGATGGTTATTAAACTTCAAAAACCCTGAAGGACAAATCGCTAGATGGATACAACGGTTACAAGAATACGATTTCTCCATCGAACATCGAAGTGGTAAAATGGATAAGAATGCAGATGCTCTTTCCAGGCGCCCATGCATTGACAACTGTAAACATTGCTATAATGCAGAACTGAAATTTGGAACTAAAGAGATAATGCCCATAAGACAAATAGTATCGACACAAACAAACAATGACACCCCTAACATCTGGAATCCAATTGAAATCAGGAAGGCTCAACTAGATGATGAAGACATAAAACCAATATTAGAATTGATTGAAAAATCTGATGTGAGACCTAATTGGGAGCAAATCTCGAGGTATAGTCCAACTACTAAAAGTTACTGGGCACAGTGGGACTCCTTAAAAATGGAAGACGGAGTATTATACAGAAGATGGGAGAATCCCACTGGACGGCTGATCCGTTGGCAGATAATTCTTCCTCGATCCCGAGTGGAACTTGTGATGAAAGATGTACATGATAGTGCCACTGGAGGACACTTCGGTGTTAATAAGACATTAGCCAAAGCCAGGGAACGATTTCATTGGTTGAAAAGTAGGGCAGACGTTGAGAGATGGTGTAGGCAATGTGAAGCCTGTGCAGCAAAGAAAGGCCCTAAGACTAGGAGTCGGGGTAAGCTGCAGACGTATAACGTTGGTGCCCCTTTTGAAAGAATAGCCATTGATGTAATGGGTCCGTTTCCTAGAACTGATGATGGAAATCGATATTTATTAGTGGTAATGGATTATTTCACAAAGTGGCCTGAGGTATATCCCATCCAAGACCAGGAAGCAACAACAGTGGCTGAGATGATAGTTAATAACTTCATTAGTAGGTATGGAGTACCTTTACAACTCCACTCTGATCAAGGACGGAATTTTGAATCCAATGTGTTTAAAGGCATCTGTCAACTATTAGGCATTCAGAAAACCAGAACAACTCCCTTACACCCTCAGTCGGATGGTATGGTTGAAAGGTTCAATAGAACAATTGCTCAGCATTTAGCATTATTTGGGAACGACCACCAACGTGACTGGGATCGCCATGTACCACTCCTTTTGCTGGCATATAGAACGGCAGTGCATGAGACAACTGGACAGACACCTTCCATGATGATTTTTGGAAGAGAGTTACGTCTTCCCTGTGACCTTTTATATGGTCGGCCCGAAGCAATGCCTGTGTCCACTCCACAATACGTACAAGAATTGCAACAACGACTAGAAGAAATCCATCACTCCGTTAGACATAACATCGACATAACAAGTGACAGAACCAAAACAAGATATGACAGTAAAATAAATGGAACTATTTTCAATCAAGGAGATCTTGTCTGGCTATACAGTCCACATAGAAAGAAAGGACTATCTCCAAAACTTCAGAAACCTTGGGAAGGTCCATATACAATAGTTAACAGGATTAATGACGTGGTATATCGCATTCGTCGACGTCCAGCTACAAAGTGCAAGGTGGTTCACGTGGATCGTTTGGCCCCGTTTCATCGAAGAACTGAAGAAACTTTGGAATCCAGAATAGTTCGGGACGAACAAGACCTAGGAAGGGGGCAGTGTTACGACAGAAGGAATCTGGCAACCGAAAGCAAAAAGTTTCAGCCAACGAATAAGAACGTTGGGAGAATTTGGAGAAGAAGAGTGGAGCGTTAACGGTCGTTTTTTATTGTAACGGTTGTTGTGTTGAACGGTCGGAGATTTCGAAAATGGACGGTGAGCTGTTCTGAGATAGTGCGCGTAAGTATCAAGAAGTAACTTGATGTGTTGTGTATACGCGGAAGGATAAAAGTGGGATCTTTTATCGTTAAGTATCAAGAAGTAACTTGATGTGTTGTGTATACGCGGAAGTATAAAAGTGGGAACTTTTATGGCTAACTTCGAATGTCTACACGGACTGTCTTTTTGTTCGGCTAGTGTGTGAAAAGTTATTAGCACAGGACGAAAATTGGTTTACGAGTGAAGATCTTCGGGTGACCTGGTAAATCAAGTAAAAGGTAGTATTTAGTAAAATACACAGAGCTGATGTGTGCTCATGCAGGAAGATTGATGACTTGTGCATGTTAATAGTTGATTTGTTAATAAGATACTTCATCCATATTTCCTTTGTAACAATTTACCTTGTATTGAATTTGGTTTTGAAATATAGCTTTTAATACTCACGCTCAGTGGCTATCCATTTTTGTGATCCGCAACAGTATTCTCAATTCTGTCAACTCTTCTTCATTTCACAGAAACAATCCCAATTTTCATAACTCGCCCATATTTTACCAAGTGGATTCGAATTATGCCAACTGCCATAGATTTTGCCAACTCGCCACAATTTCGCAGAAAAAAATAGCAATTTTTACATCTTACCTGATTTTTGCAAAGTCCCTCTGAATTTTACCAATTCCCCCAAAATTTACCATCTCTTGTAGATATTGCGAAGTTGCCTCGATTTTTTTCAACACGCTATAATTTTACAGAAAAAAGATTGCAATTTTTACATCTTACCTGAATTTTGCCAACTCCTCACAATTTTCTTAAGTCACTCCGAATTTTGCCAACTCTCCACGATTTTGCCAAGTCACTCCGAATTTTGCCATCTGCCCCTAGATTTTCCAAACTCCCCAAGTTTTTCGAACTCTCCTAGATTTTACCAACTCGCCATAATTTTACAGAAAAAAATTCCAATTTTTACATCCCACGATTTTGCGAAGTCACTCCGAATTTTGTCAACTCCCCAAGATTTTGCCAAGTTACTCAGAAATTTGCCAACGCCCCAAGATTTTACCAAGTCACTCCGAATTTTGCTAACTCCCCAAGATTTTGCCAAGTTGTCCCAATTTTGCCAACTGACCAGTATTTTACTAAGTGGCTTCGAATTTTGACAACTGCTCTAGATTTTGCCATCTCTCCATTTTCCAAACTGCACTAGATTTGTCAAGTTGCCTCGATTTTGACAACTCCCCTTAATTTTACCAAAAAAAAAGATTACAAATTTTCACAACTCACCTAGATTTTACGAAGTCACTTCGAATTTTCCCAACTCCGAGTTTCTTTGGAGGGGAGTCTTTCCCCATCTCTCTCAGTGACTGCAAGAGTTCTGTCTCACAACTGATGAGCCAGTATCGTCTTGCCCAGTGTCAGAAGGACAGAATCTGTTCCTCATTCAGGTATCTGGTGGACCCTTCTCTCACTTCTTCTAACCTCGGCAATCTCCGCAGATCTGAGGACATCCTCCTTCATCGTCTCCGAGTTGGTTTATCTACAGCAACTCTGCACTTCACACTCTTGGCAGAGCTTACAGTCCAATGACTATTCCATCACCTACCTTCTTTGCAATCATCAAAATGTGAAGCTGCAGCGAACGTACTTCCGACTGGTCACTGTTTTCTTTCAGAACATTGGCCTCTTCTGCAAGGTCTAATGTTTTTCTTTTTTTCTTTCTCCCGATTAGTACTCTTATTAGCTTCGAAAGATAGCTGAGAGGCAGGTTCTTCTATCTCCGCTATCTCGCTCTTCTGTTGTGACTGGTGTAGGGAGCCCCTTATTGGAGGTTAATTTCTCCAATGATCTTAAAACACTTTGAACCTTGAACTTTGTCAGAGAGGAAAGAAAAGCGTCGTCTACATAAAAGAGCAGGCCTCGAGCCCATGACGTGTCCACAAATGCATTAGCAATAGCATCAATGTTCAATGAACGCACTGCATTTTTGAATGGAGAAGAACGTAGTGCAATGAACTGCACTGCATTTCTCCCCCCTAGGTTGCGAAAGTTTCGCCTCTAGCAGAGAATCCTCATACTTGGGAGGTACAGACTTTCACGTCATTTTCCGTCTAGGTTTTGGGGTGAGGAGAGGGAGTTGCAATGGAGTTGGGGGAGGAGGAGTCACAGGAGAGATGGACAGTTCTGGGGCCCTCCGGCGTTTTGATTTCTTGTAGGATGGATATCTTCCTTAATACACGGAGGGTTTTCTTTGATATTTACCATGTCTCCATTAATAGGAGGAGTATCTTCTCCCAATAAGGTAGGATCTCCAATGGGCCCCGGATCTTCACTAAAATAGTTAGGATCTTCTTCAAACAAGTCCCACAAAAGAAAAGCCGCTAACTGATTGTGTGGTGTCCGATTAATGCATGATACACTGTGAATGCACGTGATGTTTTTCCATATACTCGTTAATCCATGTACTAAATGCTGCTCTCTCGGCTTGAGAGCAATGCATGTCGCGACGCTTGTGATAACCACATTCAGTTCCAGGTATTTTAGGTAAGTATTTGAAACGCAGACAGCCAAATTTTTCTAAATCAAGTGAGTTTATGCAGATAACCTGTCCAATAGACGTTTCTTGTAGAACCTTCCCTTTTAAGCGACGACAGAAGCAAACAGTCGATGTAACTTTTCGTTGATGTGTCGCACAATATCGTCCATCCAGTCGTATTCCCACACCACTTTACTGACATGGGTGTAATAAGGAAGCCCCATGACATGTTTGGTCATGTGCTGGATATACTTCCAATCGTTCTGGAGAATGTCTGTTGCAAAGGAAAGATCAAATCTGTAAACACCCATCAGGCCCCTAAGTCTGAATAACCCAGCTTCCAGGTCAGGAATTTTCCCTCCACTGTGAAACCATCTATATCTGTGATGCAGCAGACATACTGTATTCTACACTGTTCTGGTACACAACTGAAATCTATCTTATCCATGCCTGTGGGGATTCAGTTCACATGCATGTCACCATAGGAGATGGTGACATTATTATTTTTAAGACCTTTACGAGGTTGTCTGGCAATGCCTCTTGTGAAGTATAAAACCGTTACAACAGACTCCTGGGTCAGATGTGGGAATTGACAGGGCACAATGTCGAACAGGAGATCCAGTCACCGGCAGAGATGAAAGCAAGGTTCCAAAAGGAACACAGCGATGAAGAGGTCACTGGTACAGATCGATGGCCACCTTGACAGTTTCTAGTAAGTCTTCAGAGTCAACTTGTGTTCCAATCCTTCTAGCATCGTGTATCCATATTTATGTGCTTTCAGTGTGAAGACAAGTGCCACTTTCTCTACAGTAGGGCTGGACAATTGAGTAGTGATGCTGTCACGCATTAATTGTTCGAGGAGTCTGGGAAATACATAAATCAGTTGCTCCTCAGGCTGGACCTACCAATATCGCTGCACAGATTCTAAAACAATGTCTGATAAAAACCATGGCTGTGGCTCCCGACCCACTGCAGTACCTTTTCATTCAGACTCTTCACCAATGAGTGACACGTCCAACCATGATGCAGAAAAATGAGATGAGCAAATTAAAATTTTAGGGTCGAAGGTGTTAATGACCAATCAGCCCTCGAGACTAAAGGGTTAACAACCAACCAGACCCTGAAACGTAAGGGTTAACAACAATTAAATCGAGGGCTCAAAGGATTACACGCCCATCCCCTCAACCTAGCCTATTTCTATGGCAGAAGCTTACGGGGCCGTATACAAATTGAAACGTTATACAGTAGGTTATACTACTCACCTAGAACAAGTGTAATATTCTCCTTTTATTGTCAGAATTCAAAATACCTTGAAGTTGTGTATAAAACTTATCTTTCTCATCCTCAGTGGGAGCATTCAACTGATAACATTCAAGTCTTTAAAGCTTATCTGAAATTTATCCTAGAAGAGCATCAGTAGCATGCCTACTGAGAAACAAATCTACGCCTTGCAGTCGCTTTCCATCTTTCCTCCCTGAAAAGAGAAATTTAAGATTATTTTTAAGTATCTGACCTTTAGCTATCCATCCAAGTCTCTTGCAAAGTCTCTTGCAAGCTGAAAATATGTATCTAAGTTGTAATGGTGGAATTCTTGTGTGAGGTCATCAAAAGAATAATCTCTCCTCACATTCCAACTCTCTATGGAGAGAAAATAGTTAGTGGGATGTTTAAAGAAACTATATTTATAGAAAGAGAAAGTGCCCCTTAATTGCAGGCATGTGGAAAGAGCTTTCACCCACTAGTAAAGGCTAATACACTGGGAGACATCCTTCAATGCAGGTTTGACGATGTACATGGAAGCAAGAGTTCAGGTACGTGATTGCTTCTGATAAGGATTATCCACCAGCTGATAAAAAGTATCCTGTGAATCCATTTACATACAAATAGAAAACACAGCAGAAGATTCTTCCTGAACACCAGTGTCCCAAATCCATAATCAAGATCCATAATCAAGCTCAGAGTCAATATTACATTCAGGTTAGTATATATGGTCAGTACCAGGACCCTATGTGGTTGACCACTTCTCAACAGGGTAGAAAAAAGAAGAAAAGTAGCCATAGTTGTCTAGATCAGCAGTCTACACTGATCTGGAATCCCTCCCCTTCCATTCCCTTCCATAAGAGAGTATCTCTTTTGAAAGATACTAACGGTCTGCACCACGAGAAGTCGGGGTCGGACTTTTGTTGATAAGATTAGCCGGTTCTGTGCATCATCAGAGGGGATTAGTGCATAGCTCTCTTACCAATGAATACCTAGCTACCAATTTACAGACCAAAACCTTAACTATCAACATCGAAAGCAAGCCTGTTTATCAATTGAAAAAACAAGCTATTGAATTTAAAATATTAAAAGTATCGAACTCGAGAAACCACAAGTTGAGGGTAGAAGCCGCTTCGAATACATTTAACGAAGGGGATGCTATGAAGTCAGTTTCAATTCTTTAGCTCTACTAGGAGATGAGTTTTAAAACAGTAAAAGCAACAGATTTGTAATTAATATATATATTGATTGGTATAATAGTGGTATTTCAAGTAATTGACTGATACTTAAATTTTCAAGTTATTGATGTAAATTATTTGCCTCAGTTCATTCATTCTCTGTTTGTTTATTACGAATTCATGCACTGTTGTTGTCAAATTAAAATATTTCTAAAAAATCTGTAACAATTGGTGTCAGCAGCGCAAATAATTTAATCCCTTTAGCTAGAAGTACGGGATAATTGGTAAAACTCATCATTAATATGAAAACCGAAATAGCATCTAAAATGATGATTTGAAAGCCGAAATGGCAACTAAAAAGTGAAATAGCAACTCCAAATGATGATTTTAAAGCCGAAACAGTTACTCAAAATAATACTTTGAACAATAAGATCAGTGAAATAATTGATCGATGTAAAAAAAATAAAGATTGAACTCAGTAGATAGTATGAGTATTTAAAAGATGAAATTGATGGTATAAAGAGTAACATTAATGAAATCATTTGTGACTCTTAACACTAAATTTGATAGCATTAAACTAGATGATGAACATCAAATTGATAGTGTTAAAACAGATTGTGAACGTCAGTTTCAAGTTCTTAGAACTGAATGGTGTTGTCTTCTAGTTATAATAGTAATGTTAGTGACATTATAGCGCATACACATGTTACAAGAAGTACAACCCAACCTTCCACTTATGACGATGAGTCGTCTTGGGGAGTGTTTCAAACTCAGTTCGAAGTTATCGCTAGCGCCAAAGGGTGGAATGAATTTAATAAGGGCTGTTTCCTTGCAGCTTCTCTACGAAACGCTGTACAGAGGTTTTACCGACAATCCCAAAAGAGAAACGACTTGATTATCAGATTCGAAAGATTTGATTTCAGAAGATTTGATTTCCAAGTTCGAAAATTTTCGTTTTTTCCATAGTCTCTTCGCTATGTCCCTGGATAGAGCACAACATCATAGTTGGCAACTGCCTTGTACGCCATCCTGTTTACATCGCTGACATCTCTGACGAATGAATTTTAGTCTTTGACTTCCTAAAAAACCTATGAATTTTAGTATCGGACCAGTGACAGGAGAGATTCCTCTGCTTAACTGAACATCTCATTCTTCATCAACTGTGACCAAGTATTAGTAATGGAAAACACCGAGGTTACAGCAAGAAGTGAAGTAGCAGTCCATGGACATTGGGTGGGACTTCTGCGGTCTTAAGATTGGGGAGCACCGATACCAATAATGGTAAAGCTATATTGCGTCTTAGTTACATTAAGAAGAATCTTTTGTAAGGTACTCTATTTTTATAAAAAAAAAATATTTATTTATAAAAAGTTCTTATTAGTGGTAAGGTTATTAAAATCTAAATTGTTGGGTTGAGTGGTAAGGTTACTGAAATCTAAATTGTTGGGTTAGTGGTAAGGTTATTGAAATCTAAATTGTTGGGTTTAGTGGTAAGGTTACTGAAATCTAAATTGTTGGGTTTAGTGGTAAGGTTACTGAAATCTAAATTGTTGGGTTTAGTGGTAAGGTTATTGAAATCTAAATTGTTGGGTTTAGTGGTAAGGTTATTGAAATTTAAATTGCTGGGTTTAGTGGTAAGGTTATTGAAATCTAAATTGTTTAAATTAAATTAATTAAATTAAATTAAATCCTGGTTGCAATGGTAGTAATTTGTTAGAATAATATAGAGGAAAAATTGTCATTAGCCGGGTAGGATCTGAACCCACGACCTCCTGATCCATAAGATCAATATTAGTGAATCTCCTTCCATCCATCTACCAGCAAGAAGGCTCCCATTAGCAAAACGGGAGGAGACAGAACAGCTGATAAAGGACAAGGAAGCCCAAGACATTAAAGAACCATCATACAATCTTTTGACATTACCAGTGGTCCTTGTCAAGAAAAAGGATGGACTGACTAGATTTTTTGTGGACTACCGAAGGTTAAACGATAAAACGAAGAAGGACTGCTTTCTCTTACCCAGTATTGAAGACACACTAGACACTCTATCCATCATTATCTTTATGGCCAAATATTTCTTATCCATCATTATCTTTATGGCCAAATATTTCTTATTCGCACTGACCATGCTGCTCTCAGGTGGCTAATAAACTTCAAATATCCTGAAGGACAGATTGCCAGGTGGATTGCAAGACTGCAGCAAGCTACACAGTAATGCAGTGAACTTTCTAGATGCCTATGTATTGATGACTGCAAGTCCTTCTGTAGTGCATAGTTGAAATTTGGCATTCGCTAAATATTGCCTATTACAGACAAAATCAACAGAGAAACAGTTCTACACTTGACATCTGGAGCCCAATATAAGTTACAAATGCCAAATGGAATGATGATGATGATATAAGATTAATACACTAATTTCCATAAATTAAGGAAAACTCAGAAAAAATATGACACGCAAAAAATTATACGAATGATTTTAATGAAATGTGATGAAAACATTGAATTACAATGCTAGTTTCAGAATAGCATATAATATTTTACATTAGAAACATTTTTCATCAAAAATTAATACAGTAACTTGTCCAAAAATGAGGTGTCAGAATGCAATGAGCAAAGTTCTTTAATAAGGAGTGTAGTCACCCCTTACAGCAATGCAGGCATGACAGCAATGTTTCATGCTGTTTATGATGTGAATCAGCTCAGTAGGGAGTAACGCCCATTGTTCCTTTAAAGCAGTAATAAGCTCCCCCTTTGTTTCAGGTGGTGGGTTGAGGGCATCAACACGTCTCCCTAGAGCATCCCACACACGCTCAATCGGATTTAGGTCGGCAGATCGAGCTGGCCATTCCATGCGCATAATGGTCTCCTCTTGAAGGTATTGTTCCACTAGTCGAGCTCTGTGTGGACGAGCGTTATCGTCTTGTAAGATGAATGCTTCACCTATTGCACCAGCGTAAGGACGTACATAAGGGTCCAGGATGTCATCTCTATACGTTTGAGCATTGAGATTCCCACTCGTCAACACATAGAGGTCTGTGCGTCCACCTAAGAAAATGTCACCCCAAACACACACTACCTCCGCCGTAACTGTTTCTTTGATGGATGGTGCTGGGATGAAAGCGTGTACTTCTTCTCTCCATATCAAACAAAATCCTGAATCACTCTGCAAGAAGTATCTGGACTCATCTCTGAAGAGTACAATTGGGAATGCACGTATGTTAACTGGACAGAAGTCCAGTTTCTGTCCAGTTAACATATGTGCATTCCCAATTCAAGCGCTTTCTCCTGTGACGTGCGGGGTATACAAATTACTGGCCTTCTAGCATACAGATTCCCTCATGAAGAATTCTACGCACAGTAGAAGCTGATACAACCCTCTCAGTGGCTGCTGCAACAGAGGATCGTAGCTGAGAGGGAGTAGACGTCCTGCTCCTTCGTGTTGTTAATCGCAGATATCGGTCTTGTACAGCACTCGTAACTCTAGCCCTTCCTTGTCTAAACCTTGCAAGACGCGGAATCTGTACACAGTCAGTGGACCACAGAAGGACTCGCATTCAGCCATCGTGCCACGTCTGACTGACTTTGGCCAGCTGGAGCCAGCCAATAGCTCGACACTGCAGTTCATTTGGCAAATGATATCTCGAGATCATTCCTAGAAAATGGCTATTTCGAATTTCTTTACTCACATTTACAACACAAAATAACGATCCACTCCAAAACACCCATTTTTATGCCGCTATCCAATTTTGCAAATTGACGTAACCTAGACTAATTTGCATACGATATGCTCACTTGGCATTACAGTATTGGTTACATGAACAAGTGTGGTGAGGATCGCACAATTTTTTGGCGAATTATCGCGATTTTTCTCATTTTTCCTTAATTTATGGATACCAGTGTATTAGGCTGCCAAGGACGTGCTTTCTTCAAAATACTTTACGAGAATTAGTCTGATCGATATAGTTTGCCGAAAACTTTGTAAGAATTTGTGTGCCAAAAACGTGGTCTCCCCAAAACATTGCAAGAATTAGTCTGCTAAGGACTTGTAAGAATGAATCTGCTCAAAACTTTGTAAGAATTAGTATATCCTAAACTTGTAAGAATTAGTCTGCCCAAAAATTTTGTGAAAAAAAAAATCTGCCAAAGACTTGGTCTGTCCAGAACTTTGTAAGAATTAGTCAGCGCAGTATTTTGTTAGAATTGGTCTCCCAGAATTTTGTCAGAATTTGTCTACCCAGAATTTTACCAGAATTACTCTGCCAAAGACTTGGTCATCACAAAATTTTGTCAGAAATAGTCGGTCAATGACTTGTAAGAATTAGTTTGCGAAGGACTTGGTTTGTCTGAAACTTTTCAAGAATTAGTCTGCCAATGTCACCAAATTTGTGGTCTAGAATTAAAAAAAATGCCCCTCAAGCAGCTGCTTGCCACAGAAGTCTGGCAGCAGCCTGTTAGTTTATGCGCCAAAGCAGAAGAAAAGTCTGTGAGAATGATGGGACCAAGTGTTTTTTTTTTTTCACATGTCAGAATTTCATTTAAATAACCACAATTTTTTTTTTTAGTTAGAAAGGGTTCTGTGAGCCAATTAACTCGTAAAGCACTGCTTTTAAAGACTGTTGTAAGCGATATATTCTTGCTCGAAATTTGACAATTTGTGGGTAGAGTGTGTTGATTAAGGGGTTTTCATTAACTTCAGAGATCTCACCCTCAGCAGAGGGGGGAGGTAATAAAATGCTACTTTTTTTTTTATTTCAAGCGATAAATGAAAAATTGCTTTTGGATTGGATACGTAATCATGAAATATTACTATTTGCAATTCCCAAATCATCCCTTAATCCGAATTTCCACAGTTAGACGATTCAACAGTCGTCAGCTTTCTTCAGCTGAGGCGTGGTTTAACAATCATTGTGCTGGTTTCATTTCCCTTTGGGATTTACTCTGGAAAATTCATAAAGAAGAAAAGATATTAAGAATAACAACAGAACATTTTTATGACATCTTTATGTGAGTTGAGTGCTAAATAACTGCTTTTTAAATTATTCATTCCAATAATTGTTTTAGTGTTTTCTAATTGTTAAGCCTTCAACTTTAACATATAATGTTAAATTACCGCTCAATTTAAAAAGTATTGTTTAATCGCATTAATCCTTTCCCATAATTTTGGCCACTTCTCGCGATCAAAGGTAAAATTCCCTTGTTTCGCCTGAACTGAATTTCAAAGGCAAAGCAAAAGCTACGATCTGGCTAACTGATGCAACTGCGTGCAGAGCAAACCTCTCTCGGTAGAACCGACTTTGGAGTCGGTATCCCAGCGCTCCAACCGCGCACAGCAGCACTGACGTCACAAATATGCCATAATTCGTCAGCAGGTGGCGTGGCTATCGGGTGCTTCGGGATGCCCGGGAATTATCGATCGTCTGTTGGTCGATACAACTCGAATCGCGTGGCGAGATTTTTGCCGAAGCTTTGAGTGCTGTGTGCTTTGTTTGAAGTAGATCCTATCACTCTTGATCAACTTTTTTTTTTCTCGCCGAAGGTGTTTACTTACGTCAGTCTGCAGAGATTGTCACCCTTTGAAAAGAACAGACGAGAAAAATGCCTCTTCCGTCAATGAAATAACTTCTTCAGTTGCTTAAACATGCGTATTAACAAGATGGCGCAGAAATGGAAGTTACCCTCAAATACATAGTATGTCGTGAACCAATGGTAAACAATCTATTTCAACTCTCCTAGCCGTCCAGTGGCCGAGTGGTTAGCGCGCTTGGCTATTGATTAAAGGGACCTGGGTTCGAGCCCCTGGTTAAGGCATGGACGTTTGGGATATTTTTCTGCTGAGTTCCCATCATCCTCTCAGGCCTTTTACTGTGGCGTATAAACTGGCAGACTCCTGTCAGACCTCTGTGACAAGCAGCTGATTGAGTGGGTATTAATTTTTTTTGAAAGCACAAGGTTAGCCGAAATATAACGGACCTGTCCATATTTGTGAGGAAATTTAACTCTCCAACAAATGATTCATATCGAAATTCGGAAAGCTATTATCTAATTTGGTCAAATTTAACAGATTAGACGAAATTTATGTGCATTTGCAAAAAGATAAAAAAAAATTCTGCGGTTAATGTGCCTGTCCTAAATGAAAATTTTTGAGTTTTATTTTTGTTGATAATGAACTATTTAGGACACTTTTTGTTTATGTGTGGATCCCAGGGGCGGTCATAGGTCCCCAGTTTGTAGGGGCCACCGAGTGGTTAGCGCGCTTGGCTACTGATCTAAGGGACCTGGGTTCGAGTCCCGGGTAAGGCGTGGATGTATGTGTCGTTTTCCTGCTGAGGGCCTGCCATCCTCTCAGACCTTCTACTCTGGCATATAAACTGACAGCCTCCTGTCAGACCTCTGTGGCAAGCAGCTACTTGAGGGGGTATTTATTATTATTTTTTTTTATTTAGGGAAGTATGAAAAATTTTTCTCTAAGTCATGTAAAAAACACTGAAAAGGAATTTCCTATTTTGTTTTCAAGGTCATATACGTTTTAAAGCAAATGGAAAGTTAACTATTTATTAAATATTTTTATCGAAAAAACATTAAATCGAATTAAAAAATTATCGATGATTTAAAAAAGTGTTCGCCAAACTATTCGAGGTTCTGCAGAGCATTTTCAAGGGTTCAGTAAAGAGATTCAAAGGTTTAATATTTTATAATTTTAAACCTTGGAATCTATGTATAGAATCGTTGGAAACGCTCCGTTAAGAAAATTAGCACGCTTGGCTACTGATCAAAGGGATCTGGGCTCAAGCCCCTGGTAAGGCATGGATGTTGGTGTTGTTTTTCTGCTGAGCTCTCGCCTTCCACACAGAGCTTCTACTATGGCGTTATTAAACTGACCTTTGTGGCATGCAGCTGCTTGAGGAGGTTTTTTTTATTTTTAATGTTATTAGAAGTAATGTTAGCTTAATTCTGGGAGTTATGCTGAAGTATTTTCATCAAACAGTGAACTTAACGAGAGAAGTATATTTTATGATTCAAACTAACTTACTGAAAATAGCTAATGCTAATTGTTAACTAATAGATCAGCTGATTTGCCGATGACAAATTTTGGAACATGCGTTTTTTAATACTGAAATAAAAATATTTATAATAATAATAATAATTTATTATTTAACTGGAATAAAATGAAAGTACAAGTTATAATAGAAAACAACATAAAAAGAATTATGCTCCTTACACTAAGGGATTATGAAACACATCTAGGTAACACGAGACACTGAAAATGGTTAGTCGGTATAATATTTACTTTTTTTTATTCGTTTTGGGAGAAAATTAATTTAATTTTTGATAAGCTATCGATTTCTTTAAAAATTTCTTTTTTTAATGTAGAATTATTTACTACGGCTTGATATTGTCGGCATTCCCTCTCTCAATAAACATAGTTTCTTTAAACATCCCACTAACCATTTTCTCTCCATAGGTAGTTGGAATGTGAGGACTCTGCACAGAGCTTTTTCTCTTGATGTCCTCACACAAGAATTCCACCATTATAATTTAGATATTCTTGGCTTGCAAGAGACCAGATGGACAGATAAAGGTCAGATTCTTAAAAATAATCTTAAATTTCTCTTTTCAGGGAGGGACGACAATAAGCATCACCAAGGCGTGGGTCTGCTTCTCAGCAGACACGCTAGTGATGCTCTTCTAGGATATGAGTGCGTTAATGAAAGGTTTCTTACAGCAAAATTTCAGACAAGCGTTAAAGACTTGAATGTTATCTGCTGTTATGCCCCCATTGAGGATGCCGATGAGGATAAGAAGGATAGGTTTTATGAACAACTTCAGGATATTTTGAATTCTGTCAAGAAAGGAGATATTACCCTTGTTCTTGGTGACTTCAATGCCAAAGTTGGTACTGACTCTAACCTTTGGGGAGGAGTAATAGGCCCTTTTGGTATTGGTAGCTGCAATGGCAATGGGCAACGTCTCCTACAGGTAAGTAAACTCAATGGATTCAGAATAACTAACACTTATTACAAACACCGCGACATACATAAGTACACATGGGTTTCACCTGATGGGCTGCATAAGAATATGATTGATTACATATTAATTAGCAGCAAATGGGCTAGTTCTGTTAGGAATACCAGGGCATATAGGGGAGCTGAAATTGGATCTGACCATTACCTTGTTAAAAGTGTGTTGCAACTTAAACTTAAAAAGTGTTGTGCTAGGGTTAAAAATTTTACTTTTAATACTGAAGCTCTGAAAGATCCAGTTATAGCCAAAGCTTACCATGATAGGTTACTTAGTCATTATGACAGTCATGGTTTGCTTACTACTGAAGTTGAGGAAGAATGGGATCATTTTAAACAGGCTTTTTTGGACACTAACAGTACTATTTTAGGAAAAAAGGAGCAGAAGAGACAGAATTATCTGAGTGATAAGGCACTTGAGCTTATTTTGGAAAGAAAGAACTGCAGGAATGTCTTTAATCAATACCCTACTAGTCCTAATAGAAAGCATTACAGAGAACTTAATAAACGTGTAAAAGATCAGTTAGCTGCTGAGAAGAATCTTTGGCTTGATAGTTTGGCTGACAAAGCCGAGGAAACAGTTAGACAGCGCAACAGCAGAGAGCTGTACCAGATAGTTAATGTTTTGTGTGGTAGAAAACGGACAGGTATACAAGGATTGAAGGATAAACAAGGTAAGGTTATAGACGGGGAGGATTCTGTCATGGCTAGGTGGGCTGAGCATTTCAGTGATGTTCTGAACAATGTAGTTAGTTCTACTCCCATTGTTTGCAATGATGATAGATGCATTGGTGGCTTTAATGTTGGCCCTATAACACAATCTGAAGTTATTTTGGCTGTTTCTAAACTTAAACTGCATAAATCCCCAGAGGTAGATGAAATTACTACCGAAATGCTTAGAGCTGGGAATGTTTCGGTTACCACTTGGATGACTGAAATTCTGAATATCTTTTATGATAAAGGCATGGTTCCTAAGGATTTTACCAGAGCTATTGTTATCCCTATTTTCAAAAAAGGTGATCGCAGTTCTTGTGATAACTATAGGGGTATCAGCCTACTCTCTGTTCCAGGTAAAGTTCTTTCCATGATTGTGCTTAATAGAATTAAGAATCTGGTTGACAGTCAATTGCGTGATGAGCAATGTGGATTCAGAAGTGGTAGGGGATGTGTGGATCAGATATTTTCACTTAGGCAGATTCTTGAGAAATGTTTAGAGTTTCAGAAACTTTGGTTGCTAGTTTTGTTGATTTCAAAAAGGCTTTCGACTCTGTTGATCGTCATAATTTGTGGTTGATTGTGAGATCATATGGTATACCTGACAAGTTAGTTAACATAATGAAAGCTCTCTATAATAACACTGAGTCGTGTGTGAGAATTGGTAAGGCTTGTAGCAATTGGTTTAGCATTACTTCTGGTGTTCGACAAGAGTGCATTTTGTCTCCTTTTCTCTTTAGCTTGGTAATTGATTATGTTATGCGAAATTCCCTTCAAGGGAAAGATTTTGGCCTTAAATGGACTGAAGATGCGAAAATTTCTGATTTAGATTATGCTGATGATTTAGCCCTTTTGGCAAATGATGTTGATGAGATGAACTCTTTCATTCGAGCTGTTGATGAGACTGGTAGTAGAGTAGGTTTGGTTATAAACAGAGAGAAAACTAAAGTGATGAAAATTGGTCAGGCAGGCTGTGATTCAGTTAATCTGAATGGTTGCAGTCTTGAGCAGGTGTCACAGTTTAATTATCTTGGGAGCTATGTAACAGATAATGGTGATGTGCGGCATGAGATTAACAGACGAATAGGGATTGCTGCCGGGACTTTTAAGAATCTATGGAGAGTGTGGAGAAATAGGCGTATACACCTAAAGACTAAAATTAGGCTGTATAATAGTTTGGTTCTTTCTAGGGTTAGTTATGGTAGTGAAACTTGGACACTTTGTAAACAAGATAACAGGAAACTAGATGCTTTTGATTCCAGATGCTTACGCAGTATCTTGGGCATTAGGTGGTTCAACTTTGTAACTAATGATGAGGTTAAGCAAAGGAGTTTGCAACCTCCTTTAAGCAGCATATTGTGCAGAGAGAGACTCCGCTGGTTTCGCCATGTTGCCCGTATGAATAATTATAGATTGGCGAATAAGGTTATGAACAGTGTGCCTAAAGGCCTCAGAAAGAAGGGGAGACCTAGGATGCGGTGGGCCGACAATGTCAAAGAGGACCTTGTTAGAATTGGTGTGCAGTGGCCAGATGCAGTAGATGTAGCTCAGGATAGACTTGCTTGGAGAACTAAATTGCATGGTCTGGTTGGACCTCCGTAGCCCATGGCTGCTTGAGGATGATGATGACGATGATGATTCAAAATAACAATCGCAATAACAAATATGTTTCCTATGGAGTAAATTGTTAACTTTTGTTCCATTGACTTATTCTATTATCATTAATTGAAGAACTGCCAGATTGAATGCCTTCATAATGTAGATGTTAGCAAAATATGTAGAACAAAACCTCACCTATTCAAATTGACAGGGTGAAGGGGTAGTCCGAATTAGTGAAAATCTGAATTGTAAAACATAACATTTTCAAGTTGTAGTTCACAAAAAAAAAGCAAATTTATTCATAATTCAACAATAATATTAACTTGATGGTATTAGAACAGAAATATGACGATAGGAAAACCAATATTTTATGAAACTGCATATGTATACACCTACGCATTTTCATTACACCTTGAATACGAAAAAGCGGAACAGGGAGGAACGTAATCCCGACTTCGCCAAAACTTCTCGATCCGCGAATGTCTCTCAGCAAACACATAGAGCGCTCTCCTTTCCGTATGACGAAAACTAAAAATGTCTTTGGAATGGAATCTTTTAAAAAATTAATAATTTCCACACATTTTGCTTGTTTAATATATCCCTCGAAATTTTTTTGGAATAATTTTCTCGCATATAGAAATTTTCATGTCTCAACAGAAAAAAAAAAAAATTGACGGAAAGGACAGAGCTAATAAGTTTAAAAAAAAAAGTGTTACATTAATGTTTTATGTTTATCAGTGATATAATCTTAGTTCACTAGGTGCCATGTAGCACAGAAAAAAAGAGATGTTTTTATTGAATCAGTCATCATCATCATCATCATCATCCTCAAGCAGCCATGGGCTACGGAGGTCCAACCAGACCGCGCAGTTTAATTCTCCAAGCATATCTGTTCTGAGCTACATCTGCTGCATCCGGCCACTGCACACCAATTCTAACAAGGTCCTGTTTAACATTGTCAGCCCATCGCATCCTAGGTCTCCCCCTCCTTCTGAGGCCTCTAGGCACACTGTTCATAATCCTATTCGCCAATTTATAATTATCCATACGGGCAACATGGCCAAACCAGCGGAGTCTCTCTCTGCACAATATGCTGCTTAAAGGAGGTTGCAGACTCCTTTGCCTAACCTCATCATTAGTTACAAAGTGAAACCACCTAATACCCAAGATGCAACGTAAGCATCTAGAATCAAAAGCATCTAGTTTCCTGTTATCTTGTTTACACAGCGTCCAAGTTTCACTACCATAACTAACCCTAGAAAGAACCAAACTATTATACAGTCTAATTTTAGTGTTTAGGTGTATACGCCTATTTCTCCACAATCTCCATAGATTCTTAAAAGTCCCGGCAGCAATCCCTATTCTTCTGTTAATCTCATGCCGCACATCACCATTATCTGTTACATAGCTCCCGAGATAATTAAACTGTGACACCTGCTCAAAACTGCAACCATTCAGATTAACTGAATCACAACCTGCCTGACCAATTTTCATCACTTTAGTTTTCTCTCTGTTTATAACCAAACCTACTCTACTACCAGTTTCATCAACAGCTCGAATGAAAGATTTCATCTCATCAATATCATTTGCCAAAAGGGCTAAATCATCAGCATAATCTAAATCAGAAATTTTCGTATCTCCAGTACATTTAAGGCCAAAATCTTTCCCTTGAAGGGAATTTCGCATAACATAATCAATAACCAAACTAAAGAGGAAAGGAGACAAAATGCACCCTTGTCGAACACCAGAAGTAATGCTAAACCAATTGCTACAAGCTTTACCAACTCTCACACACGACTCAGTGTTATTATAGAGAGCTTTCATTATGTTAACTAACTTGTCAGGTATACCATATGATCTCACAATCAACCACAAATTATGACGATCAACAGAGTCGAAAGCCTTTTTGAAATCAACAAAGCTAGCAACCAAAGGTTTCTGAAACTCTAAACATTTCTCAAGAATCTGCCTAAGTGAAAATATCTGATCTACACATCCGCTACCACTTCTGAATCCACATTGCTCATTACGCAATTGATTGTCAACCAGATTCTTAATTCTATTAAGCACAATCATGGAAAGAACTTTACCTGGAACAGAGAGTAGGCTGATACCCCTATAGTTATCACAAGATATGCGATCACCGTTTTTGAAAAAAGGGATAATAATAGCTCTGGTAAAATCTTTAGGGACCATGCCTTTATCATAAAAGTTATTCAAAATTTTAGTCATCCAAGTGGTAACCGAAACATTCCCAGCTCTGAGGATTTCAGTAGTAATTTCATCTACCCCTGGGGATTTATGAAGTTTAAGTCTAGAAATAGCCAAAATAACTTCAGATTGTGTTATAGGGCCAACATTAAAGCCGCCAATGCATCTATCATCGTTACAAACAATGGGAGTAGAACTAACCACATTGTTTAGAACATCACTGAAATGCTCAGCCCACCTAGCCATGACAGAATCCTCCCCTTCTATAACCTTACCTTGTTTATCCTTCAATCCTTGTATACCTGTCCGTTTTCTACCACACAAAACATTAACTATCTGGTACAGCTCTCTGCTGTTGTGCTGTCTAACTGCTTCCTCGGCTTTGTCAGCCAACCATCAAGCCAAAGATTCTTATCAGCAGCTAACTGATCCTTTACACGTTTATTAAGCTCTCTGTAATCCTTTCTATTAGGACTAGTAGGGTATTGATTAAGGACATTCCTGCAGTTCTTTCTTTCTGAAATAAGCTCAAGTGCCTTATCACTTAAATAATTCTGTCTCCTCTGCTCCTTTTTTCCTAAAAGAGTTCTGTTAGTGTCCAAAAAGCCTGTTTAAAATGATCCCATTCTTCCTCAACTTCAGTAGTAAGCAAACCATGACTGTCATAATGACTAAGTAACCTATCATGGTAAGCTTTAGCTATAACTGGGTCTTTAAGAGCATCAGTATTAAAGGTAAATTTTTTAAATTTAGCACAACACTTTTTAAGTTTAAGTTGCAAGACACTTTTAACAAGGGAATGGTCAGATCCAATTTCAGCTCCCCTATATGCCCTGGTATTTCTAACAGAACTAGCCCACTTGCTCTTAATTAATATATAATCAATCATATTTCTATGCAGCCCATTTAGTGAAACCCATGTGTATTTATGTATGTTGCGGTGTTTGTAGTATGTGTTAGTTATTCTGAAACCATTGAGTTTACTTACCTGTAGGAGATGTTGCCCATTGCCATTGCAGCTACCAATACCAAAAGGGCCTATCACCCCTCCCCATAAGTCAGAGTCAGTACCAACTTTGGCATTGAAGTCACCAAGAACAAGGGTAATATATCCTTTCTTGACAGAATTCAAAATATCCTGAAGTTGTCCGTAAAACCTATCCTTCTCATCCTCATCGGCATCCTCAGTGGGGGCATAACAGCAGATAACATTCAAGTCTTTAACGCTTGTCTGAAATTTTGCTGTAAGTAACCTTTCATTAATGCACTCATATCCTAGAAGAGCATCACTAGCGTGTCTGCTGAGAAGCAGACCCACGCCTTGGTGATGCTTTTTGTCGTCCCTCCCTGAAAAGAGAAATTTAAAGTTATTTTTAAGTATCTCACCTTTACCTGTCCATCTGGTCTCTTGCAAGCCTAGAATATGTAGGTTATAGCGCTGGAATTCCTGCGTGAGGACATCAAGAGAATAATCTCTATATAATGTCCTCACGTTCCACGTTCCTGCAGATAGAAAATGATTAGTAGGATTTTTAAAGAAATTAGGTTTATTGAGATTGGTAGGGCCAACAATATCAAACAGCCCCCTGATCGCAGGCATGGGGCAAAGACCTGTTCCTCCTCCACTAAAGGCTGAAGTCACCGATGCTGGTAGGAACTTCAGGCACCACCTTTTCAAGTGGACTTTTTCAAGAGCCATATGGCCTGCCTGAGACACATTGCTCCAGTTTAAGCTTGACGATGCCTAACTAGCAAAGTAAGGTTCAGGTACCTGCGATGGCCTCTGATTAGGATTATCCACCAGCTGATATAAGGTATCCCATGCCTCTGTTCACTTAGAGCTGGCAACCCAGAAGCAAACATAAAACACAGCGGCAGACTCTCCCTCAACAGAGGCCCACCAGTGCAGCAAGTCCAGGATCCATAATCAAGCTCAAATCCATAAACCAGTCCAGTCTAGTAGGTATAAATGGTCAGCACCAGGACCCTGTGAAGTTGACCACTCCTCAGCAGGTTTGAAAAAAAAGAAAAAAAGTGGCCATTGATGACCAGATCAATAGGCCATACTGAACTGGCAGCCCTCCCCTTCCGTTCCCTTCCAAAAGAGAATCTCTTTTGAAAGGTACTAACGGCCCGCACCACGAGAAGGCGGGGTCGGACATTAGGTGCTAGACCTGGCCGGTTCTGTGCATCATCACTAGGGATTGGTACACAGCTCTCCTTCCAGTTTATGCCTAGCTACCATTTACAGGCTATTGAATCAGTAGAAGCTAAGAAATTAGTCATATACTTAAAAAGAGATAAAACTTTGATTGCGAAAAATAGTATTGGTAATTCGAATTATTACTCTAGGACCCGTAGTAGTGAGGTTTTATTGCATTTCTAAATAAGCCCTACCTGCTCTAGACTAGCCCAGCAGGAATGTCCTTGTTTAAGTGTTCATATGAGACACTAGGACAAGCTTGATAAAGTTTTTAGATTATCTCCGTTCTTTTTTTAGGGGACCACATGCTTCCCTTTAAAAAGGAATGAATGACTAACAAAATATAATTTTAATGGAAAAATACTAGACAATATTTCTAAAAAGTATGAAAGGTTAATAATAGTAAAAATATGCAAGCTCTCTTAGAACTCATTTTGTTCTCAGTCCATGATTTGATAAAATAATATCAAATTTATAGTCATCTTAAAAACTTTTTTGGTTTTACAACATGAATAACAAATCTTTAGTTAACTTAAAGAAATACTGTTACAACATTCCGAAATAGCAAATCGTTAGTTACTTAAATGTTCTTGCTATTAAAACATATTGTTTGAAAATAACAGTTTTAAAACTCACAATTAAATAACAAATTCCATATTACGCTTAAAGACCCACATTAGAAAAGCGATCTATTATATTTTCTTCGGATATTTTAATGTCTCCATGAGTATGCAGTAAAGCCTAGCCAAGTAACCGATCTTCTCCTATTCTAATCCAGGATTTAAGTCATCTTATTCCTGAAAAACTTCTTTCTGAAGAGGCAATGCTTACTGGTAAGGTACATAAAATTTTCAAATACTCACACACATTAGGATAAATCTGTGAATCACAATGTTTTAAAGCTGTGAGGCCATCTTTTGGTACTTCTTCTAATTTTATATTCCTCCATTTCGTTTTCCACAATTGCATTTCAGCTCAAAACTTAATTTTCATAAGTGCAATGCTTTCTTTCGATAAGTCCGAATATTTGGTAAGTAAAACATTAACAGCAGATTTTATTGATTCATCGTTATTATTTCTGAAGGAACACAGCACTGCAAATAGTATAAGTCAAGAGTGTCCTGTTTAAAACGTGACTCAATATCACTAATTATGCTTTCTAATATCGGAATATAAACTGTTATACAGTAATAATCTGAAGCATGTATGTTTCCGGATTTGCACGATTTTCATTTTTTTTTTGTCGTTCTAGGTTTACTAAATTCGATATGTAATAATTTCAGAGATTCCTTTATTACTATTCTCCCAAAATTATCTTCTGCGAACAGTCTCTTGTTTTTTAAGGTCAACAAAGTATTGAATACAGCTTCATTTTCTCTCTTAACATCTAATTATTTTTCTGCAACAGTTTGCTTAAAGGTAGAGTAATAGCAAATATTTCACTTAATCAATGCAATGTGATAATAAAATCGCAAATTGATATCGCTAATATCAGTGTTTGAGCTCTGCTGGCAGATTCTCTATCATTCCAAAGAGATATCTTGGTTAATGCTTCCAAAATTTGATTCAGATTTGTTTTAAATTGCAAAACTGCATCATGGCTCTCAATCCACCTTGTTTCGCACAGGCTGCTAAGTTGACCCTCTGTACCATATGTTTTAAAACAAAGTTTGATTTAGAAGATGACTAAAAAAAATGCAGTTGGATTGGGTTGTTTTACCTGTGAGCGGCACTTTTTTGCACACCATGGGCTAAATGGTCAGGTCACATGGACCCCAAAGGCTCAGAGAAGGTTGGGGGAGGGAACCCACTGGAACAGATGTTGGGAGGCAGATGGTAGCCTCTCGTCAAGGCCATCCAGCGTGTTCTTTAACGTGCACAGGGTATGACTCTCCCGCACACGGGGCCACGGCTTAACGTCCCATCCGACGGACGGCGGTCTTTACAAGCCCATCGGTGTTCCCTACTGACTGTGGGCAGGGCGGGGAATTTTGGGGAGATAAATCTCAACGCTGACCCAGCTGGGACTCGAACCTGGGAACTACAGATTACAAGCCTGGCGCGCTACCGACTGAGCCCCCCCCCCCCCCAAAAAAAAAAATGAAATGGTTTCTTTCATTACATTCATTACACCCAGAGCATTTCTAACGCATTGGACACTAGAACATTTTGACAATCCAAAATTTAAAGCGTGATTGGAGCAAGGACATCTTATTGCAAGTTTCAGTGATTTCTGAACTTTTTGAACGGCTCCTTTTTGTTTCGAAGCCATACACTGCAACTATCTGTGCAAATGCCTACGCAATTTTCCAATGGCAAATTCATTTGCTTTATTACCTTAACTACAGTTTGCCCTAAAATACTACCCGTCAAAGCCGGTTCTAATGTATCTAGATCTAAATTATAATTTTCAGAGTGGCAATCCAAAAAAATGCACAAAGTCTTCATGTACGCACTCCTGGTTTAAATAGCGGATAACAAGAGACATTTGTGAAATATGCGAAATATCTCTGGTTTCATCGAAAATTATGCGGTAATATTTAGCATTTAAGATTTTATAAGTTATCACGCCAAAATTTCATCACTACAGAATTTGATTAACTCGTTTTGAGTTCTTTTACTAATGTAGGTAGCACGAGAAGAAGAATTCAGTAAATGTTGTTCAAGAATCTTGTCCCTGCATTTATCCGGAAACGAAGTAATTCTCTAAAATTTCCTTCATTCCATGTTTCATTATTATTATTCAATAAATGGCCATCGTCTCTCTGTGTCCACGGAAAGGTATGTTTTGGCAGGCTAAAAAAACTATAGTTTTTATTATGGGTCTAAGTCTATTTCGATTTTTATCGACTTCTTTTACTCGAGTAGCATCTAACATACACTGCACGATATTGAAATCTCCCTACCCAGAAGAAGTGAGGGGATAGGGGTGAAATATAGCACTACATAGCTATATATATCGGCATCATCATCATCATCATCATCATCATCATCATCATCATCATCATCATCATCATCATCATCATCATCATCATCATCATCATCATCATCATCATCATCATCATCATCAAGCAGTCATGGGCTATGGAGGTCCAACCAGACCGTGCAATTTAGTTCTCCAAGAAAGTCTGTCCTCAGTTACATCAGCTGCATCTGGCCACTGCACACCAATCCTAATAAGGTCCTGTTTAACATTGTCAGCCCACCGCATCCTAGGTCTCCCCCTCTTTCTGAGGCCTTTAGGCACACTGTTCATAACTCTATTCGCCAATCCATAATTATCCATACGTGCAACATGGCCAAACCAACGGAGTTTCTCTCTGCACAATATGCTGCTTAAAGGAGGTTGCCACCTCCTTTGCCTAACCTCATCATTAGTTACAAAGTTGAACCACCTAATGCCCAAGATACTGCGTAAGCATCTGGAATCAAAAGCATCTAGTTTCCTGTTATTTTGTTTACAAAGGGTCCAAGTTTCACTATCATAACTAACCCTAAAAAGCACCAAACTATTATAAAGTCTAATTTTAGTGTTTAGGTGTATACGCCTATTTCTCCACACTCTCCATAGATTCTTAAAAGTCCCAGCAGCAATCCCTATTCATCTGTTAATCACATGCCGCACATCACCAGTTTCTGTTACATAGCTCCCAGGGTAATTAAACTGTGACACCTGCTCAAGACTGCAACCATTCAGATTAACTGAATCACAGCCTGCCTGACCAATTTTCATCACTTTAGTTTTTTCTGTTTATGACCAAACCTACTCTAGTACCAGTTTCATCAACAGCTCGAATGAAAGAGTTCATCTCATCAACATCATTTGCCAAAAGGGCTAAATCATCAGCATAATTTAAATCAGAAATTTTCGCATCTCCAGCCCATTTAAGGCCAAAATCTTTCCCTTGAAGTGAATTTTGCATAACACAATCAATAACCAAACTAAAGAGAAAATGGGACAAAATGCACCCTTGTCAAACACCATAAGTAATGCTAAACCAATTGCTTCAAGCCTTACCAACTCTCACACATGACTCAGTGTTATTATAACAGTTTTCATTATATTAACTAACTTGTCTGGTATACCATATGATATCACAAACAACCACAAATTATGACGATCAACAGAGTCGAAAGCCTTTTTGATATCAACAAAGCTAGCAACCAAAGGTTTCTGAAACTCTAAACATTTCTCAAGAATCTGCCTAAGTGAAAATATCTGATCCACACATCCCCTACCACTTCTGAATCCACATTGCTCATCACGCAATTGCCTGTCAACCAGATTCTTAATTCTATTAAGCACAATCATGGAAACAACTTTACCTGGAACAGAGAGTAGGCTGATACCCCTATAGTTATCACAAGAACTGCGATCACCTTTTTTGAAAACAGGGATAACAATAGCTCTGGTAAAATTCTTAGGAACCATGCCTTTATCGTAAAAGATATTCAGAATTTCAGTCATCCAAGTGGTAACCGAAACATTCCCAGGTCTAAGCATTTCCGTATTTATTTCATCTACCCCTGGGGATTTATGAAGTTTAAGTTTAGAGATAGCCAAAATAACTTCAGATTGTATTGTAGGGCCAACATTAAAGCCACCAATGCAGCTATCATCATTGCAAACAATGGGAGTAGAACTAACCACATTATTTAGAACATCACTGAAATGCTCAGCCCACCTAGCCATGACAGAATCCTCCCCTTCTATAACCTTACCTTGTTTATCCTTCAATCCTTGTATACCTGTCCGTTTTCTACCACACAGAACATTAACTATCTGGTACAGCTCTCTGCTGTTGTGCTGTCTAACTCCTTCCTCGGCTTTGTCAACCAAGCCATCAAACCAAAGATTCTTATCAGCAGCTAACTGATCCTTTACACGTTTATTAATCTCTCTGTAATGCTTTCTATTAGGACTAGTAGGGTACTGATTAAGGACATTCCTGCAGTTCATTCTTTCTGGAATAAGCTCAAGTGCCTTATCACTCAAATAATTCTGTCTCCTCTGCTCCTTTTTTCCTAAAAAGAGTACTGTTAGTTTCCAAAACAGCCTGTTTAAAATGGTCCCATTCTTCCTCAACTTCAGTAGTAAGCAAACCATGACTGTCAAAATGCCTAAGTAACCTATCATGGTAAGCTTTAGCTATAACTGGGTCTTTCAGAGCTTTAGTATTAAAGGTAAATTTTTTACCCCAGCACAACACTTTTTAAGTTTAAGTTGCAAGACACCTTTAACAAGGTAATCGTCAGATCCAATTTCAGCTCCCCTATATGACCTGGTATTGCTAACAGAACTAGCCCATTTGCTGTTAATTAATATATAATCAATCATATTCCTATGCAGCCCATCAGGTGAAACCCATGTGTACTTATGTATGTCGTGGTGTTTGTAATAAGTGTTAGTTATTCTGAATCCAGTGAGTTTACTTACCTGTAGGAGATGTTGCCCATTGCCATTGCAGCTACCAATACAAAAAGGGCCTATCACCCCTCCCCAAAGGTCAGTGCCAATTTTGGCATTGAATTCATCTGGAATAATATTTATCAAAGTGGGCGATACCGCCCCCTGGGGGGTATGGCAACAGTATCAAACAGTCCCCTAATCGCAGACACGTGGCAAAGACCCTTTCCCCCACCACTAAAGGTGAAGCCATGTACACTGGAAGACTTCGTCCAATGTAGAATGTGACAATGCCAGTAGAAGCAAAGTGTTCAGATGCCTGCGATGACGTCTGCTCAGGATTATCCACCAGCTGATAGACATATCCTGTGAATCTATTCCCTTTGGGCTGTCAATCCACAAACAAACAGAAAACACAGCGGAAGATTTCCCATCCACAGAAACCCACTAGTGCAGCAAATTCAGGATCCATAATCAAGCTCAGGTCCTAATTCAAGTTGTTATATATGGTCAGCACCAAGACCCTGTGTGGTTGACCACTCCTCAGAAGGGTAGGAAAAAAAAGAAAAGTTGACATAGTTGTCCAGATCAGTAGGCCACACTAATCTGGCAGCCCTCTCCTTCCGTTCACTTCCACAATTGTGTATCTTTTTTGAAAGGTATTAACGGTCTGCACCACGAGAAGGTGGGGTCGGGCATTAGGTGCTAGGCCTGACCGGCTCTATGCGTCATCACAGGGGATTAGTGCATAGCTCTCCTTCTAGTAACTACCTTTCTACCATTTACAGACCAAATATTGGCATACAATGATTTAATTTGCAGCCACTCACAGCGGTTAGAAGATGAGATAATGCAGCACAATGTGACTGCTTCAGTAGGTGATTGCACTACTGCGAAGGGAAATAAAGGCAGCAATACGGCGAGGCATGGAGTAATAGAGTCGACGGATATGGCCTGAGGAATGGCCACCAAGCAGCATTGACTTGCTCATAATTCATTGAGATTCCACGCTGGCCGGTGAAAGGATTGTACACGTCATCCAATGTGGTACCACAGATTTTCTATTGGGGATAAATCTGGAGATCGTGCTGGCCACGGCAATACTTGAACATGTTGCAAACATTGTCTGGAGACTCTAGCAATGTGTACACGAGCAATGTCATGCTGGAAAATTGGCTGCTGCCTGCCTCCTAGGAATGGAAACAAAATGGGCTGCAGAACCGTACTATTTCTACGTAATCTTTTCTAAATCTGAATACGCAATACAGAAATTTTTAGCTAGATGCTGATGACCGAAATAGTGTTTCACTGTTTTAATATTTTTCGTATGTTCAGAATAAGGAAATACATAGTTTTTATCAGGAATCCAAGTATTCTTAATAAAATTGTATTTTTCGAAATAGCTGACTACAAGACGTAGACACTACAAACGTAGTGAAGTTCCAGAAGAATTAGTATTTAACTCGCAACTGGATATTTGCAAAACATATATATCCTGCAGTCCGAAGTACATCAATATATAAATAAGCTCACCAGACAAAAAATTAATCATCTCCCATCGTAAGAGGGTTATGTCCGTTCGATAGCAACAGAGGGTGCACCAGTAATAAACGTGCCCTACAAATAGCTCTGCCGTGGGCTACGGGGTTCGTACGGTGACAAGAAGGATTGTATGCCATGTGTGTGTTAATTGCTCCGTGAAACATGGGTGGCGCCAAAGATGTGAATGAGAGGCAAAAAGGTGTTATTACGTTTAGCCGAGCCAAAGGGCATAGTGTACAAGAAGTTGCTGCCTTTGCAGGTGTATTGAAACGTACTGTCCAAAGAGTCTTCCAGCAGTGGCGTACAGCGCAGTTCACCACTAATCGTCGCCAGAACTGCGGCAGAAATACTGTGCTCACCAATAGGGACTGCCACAGTGTGTCACACATTATTAGGACAAACCGCTTTGCAAAAAGGCAGGAATTGCTCCAGTCAGTCAATGCAGTCCTACAACAAGCTGTTTCCGAATGAACACTTCGAAGGGAACTGCATGCCATGGATATCTAGAGCAGAGTACCGTGAAAGAGATCCATGTTAACAGTTCTGCACAAAGCTGCACGGTTACAATGGGGGCGGCGCCACAAAGACTGGACTGTGGACTCTTGGAAGCGTGTGATCTGGTCGGATGACTCACGTTTTTGCATGTACTCGAATGATGCGAGGCGACGGGTACATCGTATGCCGCATGAAGCCTTCCATGTTGACTGTGTGCAAGGTTCTGTTCAAGCTGGAGGAAGCTCTGTGATGTTCTGGGGGTGTTTCACGTACGAGGAAATGGGTCTTTTGTCTGCGGTGACGTCACATTTGAACCAGAAGGGCTATATGGAGCTACTGGATGATTACATGTTGCCTTTTGTGCAGCATCTTCACAGTGAACACCAGAAGGATACCCCAGTCTTCTAATACGACAATGGTCGCATGCACAGGGCTCGAAGTGTGTCAGATTGGCACGACGAGCATTCTGAAACCTTCGAACTCGACTGGCCCGCCAAAACCCGCGTTTGAATCCTATAGAAAACTTGTGGGACTGTTTGGGGCAACGAGTGAAGCTCCGGCCGAACTGCGGCATTTGCTGGTAGAAGAGTGGATGAATATTGATGTGCACTACATCCACACACTGGTGGCATCCATGCCAGACAGGATTTCGGCTGTTCTTCGGTCGCACGGAGGCGTTACTCGCTATTAGGTGACATTCAGCCAGGTTTGACTAGGTTTTTGTCCAGTGAGCTTATGTAGACATAAAAAAATATCAATTTCAGCCTCTGTAATATAAAAACGTCTCCTACTACTCATATCTCATTTCAACGCAATCGATTAATACAGCGGCAGTCTCGACCGTTCAAAAACCATTTTTTTACTTCTTTAGAGAATTGTATTTTATTATTTATAATATTCAGGCTATTGGGCAGTAATTTGAATATTTTAAGCCACTGTTATATCAACAATATTTTTTGAATAATTCTTTGGTTTTGGAATGCAAAACTCCTGAGCCACTACCGCTCTTGTAAAATATTTATTAACCACTATATCATATTTGTTTTTAATTTTAATATTCATCATCTCTCTTAAAAAGTATCTTTTAAGAGAGATGATGAATATAATTGGAATATTTAAAAAATTGGAAATTATTTATTGATTTTTAACATTATTTTTTGAACATCATCATGCCAGGTTAGATAACAGTCGAAATTAACTAATAAATATTTTATTGTTTTAGTACTTTTAATTCTTGGGCAAGCACAGTTTAAAAACCCTATTTTACCTTGTTCGAAAAATTTACAATCATTTATATGGTAGAACAAATCTCCAAGATCTCTATATTTTCCTCTAACAGTATTAAAATACTTACATATATTTCGTTGGTATTGAGAAGGAACGGGTCCCAGTTGGCGTCGTTTAAAAAAAAAAATCCCAGATATAAAATTGTGAGGGTATGCGAGACCCGACCCGACCAACGGAGGGTTAAGTACTCTTTCTCAGCAACGTTAAAAAGTCTGTCAGCAATAATTTATCAAGTGACGTAACTCTGTGGCAATCGGCTGAAAATCGATCTTCAATCAGCTGGAAAAAAAAATGTCTTTTCGATTAAAAAAATGTTTAGCGACACAATTGGCACAGATTTTTTTTATCGAATCTTACTGAATAACATAGCCTATCGAGTCGGAATTGAATTTTTTCCTTCCGAATCTCTTTTAAATCTGTTAGCATATTTCTCGGTGTGTAGCAAAGTACACTGCGATGTGGCGAAATGAAGCAGACAAAATGCAACATTCAATTCAATGGAGAGCAAAATGTGCAGTTGGGTACGGGGATGCATATACTGAATACTAATCACCCTTCGTTCACTTAAAACGGAACCGAAATTTTAATTTTGATATCCTTCAAATCACTTTTTAATAAATTTAAATTTTAAGATCGAAAAATGGTTGACTGGATCATTTTACACCAAAATTTAAAATTGTTCCCCGGGCCGTATGTTGTGCTGGCCTGCCCTAATGCAAGGTCAGTGGGGGTAAGTTTGGGCCGGAAGTGCTTAGGAAGAAACGTGTGCAGACTTAATTTTGGAATTTCGCTTGCAGGGAAAAAAAAACAACAAATCTCCGATGATTGGAGCACGATGCTTCAGAAGAAGAATATAACTGACGGAAAGACGGAGTCATCACGAAGGTCACCAAATGATAAAACCACCGTTTGCGAATTCTTCGTTTTCGGGTCTCGAACATCAAAAGTCATCGGAGAGGAAGTGGGGGGGGGGGGGGCGCTGATCTTTCCAAAAATTGTTGCATCGTTTGGTCTGTGATAACGAAAAAGGCTATCATCAGAGAGTAGCTTCGATGAACCTACGATGCCTCAAATCTAAAGTCCTTAAAAAATCCCTTTAATTCTGTAAGGTGGTATCCAGAAGAAAAGGGAAATTACCTTTAAATAAAACTGCCATTAAAGAAGTCGATTTGAAATGAAACAATTAAAAATGTATTGATTTAAAGGAATAAAATCACAGGGGGAAAACTAAAAGTTTAATTCTCCAATACAAAACTGAGGTAGAATTTGGAGTGGTTGAAATGGCGTTTTGTCTTCAATATATTGACTCTGGATGGAAAATGCAATCACCGAGTCTCATACGGCAAAGGAAAATTGCGTGGTGAAGCCTTTGAGCAACTAGATTTAAGAGACGATATTCCTCAACAAATTTTAATTAATTTATCTTTCTAATCCAGAAATATAACCGCTATTCTGAAATCTACGAATTTTCCACGTAATGCAGAACAGATAAAACTCGTGTAGGCAATTCAAATGAATTTGTATTTCCAAAAAGCAGAACTGGGATGCAGTCAGAGCCATAGATCACGAGTCAAAAGACAAAATGTCATTGTCATAATTCAGTTTATTAGTAATATTTTATGTTAGGAGATCTGTAATAGCTGAACATAATGTGCTGTCAGATCAAGAATAAGTTTGCCTCTTTTTTACTGAATAGCTTGAATGGCTCAGATGAAAGAGGAAGCTGGAAGATTGCAACAAATCATTTTTTGGAGCTCAAAACCCTGTCTGAAAGGTCCTGGTATTTCTAAAAGTTGTCAATAAGGTCTCTTTACTCAAAAGCTAACCAAAGGGTCCCTTTTACTCAAAAGCTTTTCAGGAGGTTCTCTTCAAAAAATTGCCTTAGATCTTCTTACTCCTAAAAACTCCTCCTAAGTGAATAAGAGGACTCTCTACATAGCTTTCAGAGATCCTCATCCTCCTAAAAGCTCTATAGAGGGTCTCTTATTCCTAAAAAAACTTATAGAGATTAGTTGTTCCTAACAGCTATCCAGAGGGTCCTCTTACTTCTGACAGCTGTCCAGAATATTCTTTTGCCCAATTCTGTTCTGAGCCTCGGGGTTCTTGTGACTCGGCAATTTTCCCCATTGTTTGTCACAATAACCTATCTTCTTGACAAATCCTTATCGTAATCCGTCAATTCTTCTCTTATCACCGATCATTTGCTCTCCATGCTGCCACGAAGGTACATTTCAGTTGTTTGGCTTCAGTTTGCTGAATCATTTGGCGCTGCAAAGAATGACAATCGCTTGCCTCTAAAAAACGCATCTCCTTTACTTTAAAAGTTATATCGAGAAGTTCAGAATACCGTTTGCAATGATTTTGACGATTTCCACCATGGTTACTGAATCACAAACAGATTAGGAATGAGCTTGTATGCGTTCAGGCTTCATATAGTCCGAAAGGTGGAAGCAGCTGCTCACTCTGAAAATTAGGAGAGTGGGCAAAGAGCATATTCTGCCCAAATAAGAATTTTGGATTTGATTTTCACCTTGCAAATGATATCGAAAGAAAAAACGAATTCTAATGTAATCATTTTATCCACCTTGGGTTTGCAACCCCTTGGTTGGAAGCTCTGACGTCACGGACATAGCATATATATACATTCTGCCCACCCTGCATTTTTGGACTTTGCACGCCACTGACAGACGACTTCGAGTTCTGGCAGAATATCATCATCATCATCATCATCATCATCATCATCATCATCATCATCATCATCATCATCATCATCATCATCATCATCATCATCATCATCATCATCATCATCATCATCAAGCAGCCATGGGCTACGGAGGTCCAACCAGACCGTGCAATTTAGTTCTCCAAGCAAGTCTGTCCTGAGCTACATCTACTGCATCTGGCCACTGCACACTAATTCTAACAAGGTACTGTTTGACATTGTCTGCCCACCGCATCCTAGGTCTCCCCTTCTTTCTGAGGCCTTTAGGCACACTGTTCATAACCCTATTCGCCAATCTATAATTATTCATACGGGCAACATGGCCAAACCAACGGAGTCTCTCTCTGCACAATATGCTGCTTAAAGGAGGTTGCAAACTCCTTTGCCTAACCTCATCATTAGTTACAAAGTTGAACCACCTAATGCCCAAGATACTGCGTAAGCATCTGGAATAAAAAGCATCTAGTTTCCTGTTATCTTGTTTACACAGCGTCCAAGTTTCACTACCATAACTAACCCTAGAAAGAACCAAACTATTATACAGTCTAATTTTGGTGTTTAGGTGTATACGCCTATTTCTCCACACTCTCCATAGATTCTTAAAAGTCCCTGCAGCAATCCCTATTCGTCTGTTAATCTCATGCCGCACATCACCATTATCTGTTACATAGCTCCCAAGATAATTAAACTGTGACACCTGCTCAAGACTGCAACCATTCAGATTAACTGAATCACAGCCTGCCTGACCAATTTTAATCACTTTAGTTTTCTCTCTGTTTATAACCAAACCTACTCTACTACCAGTCTCATCAACAGCTCGAATGAAAGAGTTCATCTCATCAACATCATTTGCCAAAAGGGCTAAATCATCAGCATAATCTAAATCAGAAATTTTCGTATCTCCAGTCCATTTAAGGCCAAACTCTTTCCCTTGAAGTGAATTTCGCATAACATAATCAATAACCAAGATAAAGAGAAAAGGAGACAAAATGCACCCTTGTCGAACACCAGAAATAATGCTAAACCAATTGCTACAAGCCTTACCAACTCTCACACACGACTCAGTGTTATTATAGAGAGCTTTCATTATGTTAACTAACTTGTCAGGTATACCATATGATCTCACAATCAACCACAAATTGTGATGATCAGCAGAGTCGAAAGCCTTTTTGAAATCAACAAAGCTAGCAACCAAAGGTTTCTGAAACTCTAAACATTTCTCAAGAATCTGCCTAAGTGAAAATATCTGATCCACATATCCCCTACCACTTCTGAATCCACATTGCTCATCACGCAATTGACTGTCAACCAGATTCTTAACTCTATTAAGCACAATCATGGAAAGAACTTTACCTGGAACAGAGAGTAGGCTGATACCCCTATAATTATCACAAGAACAGCGGTCACCTTTTTTGAAAATAGGGATAATAATAGCTCTGGTAGAATCCTTAGGAACCATGCCTTTATCATAAAAGATATTCAAAATTTCAGTCATCCAAGTGGTAACCGAAATATTTCCAGGTCTAAGCATTTCCGTATTAATTTCATCTACCCCTTGGGACTTACGAAGTTTAAGTTTAGAAACAGCCAAAATAACTTCAGATTGTGTTATAGGGCCAACATTAAAGCCACCAATGCATCTATCATCATTGCAAACAATGGAAGTAGAACTACCCATATTGTTTAGAACATCACTGAAATTCTCAGCCCACCTATGAAAGAGTTCATCTCATCAACATCATCTGCAAAAAGAGCTAAATCTTCAGCATAATCTAAATCGCAATAACAGACAGCCATGACAGAATCCTTTCCTTCTACAACCTTACCTCGTTTATCCTTCAATCCTTGTATACCTGTCCGTTTTCCACCACACAAAACATTAACTATCTGGTACAGCTCTCTGCTGTTGTGCTGTCTAACTGCTTCTTCGGCTTCGTCAGCCAATCCATCAAACCAAAGATTCTTATCAGCAGCTAACTGATACTTTACACGTTTATTAAGCTCTGTAATGCTTTCTATTAGGACTAGTAGGGTATTGATTAAGGACATTCTTGCAGTTCTTTCTTTCTGGAATAAGCTCAAGTGCCTTATCACTCAAATAATTCTGTCTGCTCTGCTCCTTTTTCCCTAAAAGAGTACTGTAAGCTTCCAAAAAAACCCTGTTTAAAATGGCCCCATTCTTCCTCAACTTCAGTAGTAAGCAAACCATGACTGTCAAAATGCCTAAGTAACCTATCATGGTAATCTTTAACTATAACTGGGTTTTTCAGAGCTTCAGAATTAAAGGTGAATTTTTTAACCTTAGCACAACACTTCTTAAGTTTAAGTGCAAGACAATTTTAACAAGGTAATGGTCAAATCCAATTTCAGCTCCCCTATATGACCTGGTATTCCTAACAGAACTAGCCCATTTGCTGTTAATTAATATATAATCAATCATATTCTTATGCAATCCATCAGGTGAAACCCATGTGTACTTATGTATGTCGCGGTGTTTGTAATAAGTGTTAGTTATTCTGAAACCATTGAGTTTACTTACCTGTAGGAGACGTTGCCCATTGCCATTGTAGCTACCAATACAAAAATGGCCTATCACTCCTCCCCAAAGGTCAGAGTTAGTACCAACTTTGGCATTGAAGTCACCAAGAACAAGGGTAATATCTATTCTCTTGACAGAATTCAAAATATCCTGAAGTTGTTCATAAAACCCATCCTTCTCATCCTCATCGGCATCCTCAGTGGGGGCATAACAGCAGATAACATTTAAGTCTTTAACACTTGTCTGAAATTTTGCTGTAAGAAACCTTTCATTAATGCACTCATATCCTAGAAGAGCATCACTAGCATGTCTGCTGAGAAGCAGACCCACACCTTGGTGATGCTTATTGTCGTCCCTCCCTGAAAAGAGAAATTTAAGATTATTTTTAAGAATCTGACCTTTATCTGTCCATCTGGTCTCTTGCAAGCCGAGAATATCTAAATTATAACGGTGGAATTCTTGCGTGAGGACATCAAGAGAAAAAGCTCTGTGCAGAATCCTCACATTCCAACTAACTATGAAGAGAAAATGGTTAGTGGGATGTTTAAAGAAACTATGCTTATTGAGAGAGGGAATGCCGACAATATCAAACAGCCCCCTAATCGCAGACATGGGGCAAAGACCCTTTCCCCCACCACTAAAGGCTGAAGCCATCTACACTGGAAGACTTCCCCCAATGTAGAATTTGACGATGTCAGTAGAAGCAAAGAGTTCAGATGTCTGCGGTGACCCCTGCTCAGGATTATCCACCAGCTGATAAACATATCCTGTGAATCTATTCACTTGGGGCTGTCAACCCACAAACAAACAGAAAACACAGCGGAAGATTTTCCCTCCACAGAAGCCCACCAGTGCAGCAAAATCAGGATCCATAATCAAGCTCAGAGTCATATATCTGTCCAGTCCAGTGGGTTTATATGGTCAGCACCAGGACCCTGTGTGGTTGACCACTCCTCAGTAGGGTAGAAAAAAAAAAGAAAAGTATCCATAGTTACCCAGATCAGTAGGCCACACAAATCTGGCAGCCCTCTCCTTCCGTTCACTTCCACAAGAGAGTATATCTTTTGAAAGGTACTGTCGCTCAAAAAAGTATCCGAACGCTGTGGTTGATTACAAAATTCAGAAAAAAATGTATGGCAACGATTTTTTTAGAAATTAGTGATCTGACAAACTTCGTGTCACGTGACACGAAGGTTGCCAGACCACTATTTCTAAAAAAATCTTTTCCAGATATTTTTTCTGAATTTTGTAATCAACTGTAGTGTTCGGATACTTTTTTGAGCGACAGTACTAACGGTCTGCACCACGAGAAGGCGGGGTTCGACATTAGGTGCTAGGCCTGGCCGGTTCTATGCGTCATCACAGGGGATTGGTGCATAGCTCTCCTTCCAGTGACTACCTAGCTACCATTTACAGGCAGAATCTAGCTCATTTAAATATAGAATTTTCCTTATAATGGTGGAAAAAAGTAAGAGGAAAAGTAAAAGAAATACTTTCTTTTGATAATGATTTCATAACTTTTTGCACTACAACTGTATGGAATAATTATTGCTTTTCTTGATGATGTGGCATTAATTTATTCAGGTGATGAAACTAATATTCTAAAAGTACACAATCAGATTGCGTTTAAATCCGAAAATGGTTAGAGCGTAACAAATTATCTTTAAATACTAACAATACATGCTCCTTTTGGAAGGAGGAAGAAACAAACCTTTTTTTGTAACTAGAAGAAGGAATATCGCCTGTAGCGAATATGGGAATCTCGTTTTCAAAGAGAATGAAGTTTTTCGTATACCTACTTTTTCACCCCTTAAAATTTTTAATTTGAGCTAATGGATGATGGGTGAAATAAAAATAGTAGTATATGATTAGTAATTATACAACATAAAAAGTAATGACTCTTATTTCTTAAAATTAAAAGTTGCTTTTCTCAAAACTCTCTGAGAAAAAATTATTGCTCTCAGTGGAATATCACTTGACACTCAATCACCGAAATTTAAAATTTCTGCCATAAACAAATCACTTACAACATTCGTTAAAAGTTTCGGCTTTTTTATATTTAATGACCACTAACAATGTAAATTAAAACTACCTAAGATTTTGAAAAATGAGAGCTATGTTTCATTACTACCAATCAAGTTAAAAAATAATTTTTTCGGTTATCTCTTAAAAGAGTTACATTTGCCACCCTTGAATGTAAGGGGGAGACTTATGATTGCAAATGCAAACTGCGTGACCTTCACATTCTACCATAAAAATACATCGCTTGCAACATCCATTTTAAACTTTGCAATTTTCAAATTTTGCCGCCATTAGAGGGGAGAACTTAAACTTTTCGGAGATGCGGAAAGTGTAAATTGTAATATTTGGTCAATACCTATCCAAAACAAAAATTCTTTTTAATTTATCTCTAAAGGCAAAAAAAAATTGGATATCTACAGACAGACGACAAAGTGAAAACTTATCTGTTGTTTTTCTTTGAAAACGAGATAAGGATAGAAGAGTTTTTCGTTTAAACACGTGCAAAAGTGATAGGAGAGCAGAGAACGAGTGAGTCGCTTTCAACGCTTATAATAATTTTACTCAAGAATATTCCGTTTCTACGAATTATTATTGTTGGTATGTTCATCCAACAATAATTAAATAATAATAAATGAAAATAACAAATAACTCTTCAAAAAATTAATAATTTTAACTCTTCAAATAATTTAATAGTTTTAAAGTTTACGATAGCGTCTAATAGGAATTATTAAGAAATGACTTAGTGTCGTGTGCTTCTGTGTATTTTATAATTGCATCAGATCTTTTATTTTTGTCGAACTGGGCTCAGGCACATAATAATCGAAAACGTTCGAGCACGAGAATTTCAGCCGGAATTCATCTCTGGGAGAAATCATCCTCAGATCGTACTTACTCACTTTACGAATTAACAGTTGTTCGATAATCCTACGAATAACAAAACTTCAATAACCTTACGAAAAACAATTGTTCAATAATCCTATGAATAGCAAAACTTCTTTTACTTTAAACATGTTCAATAATTTTATGAACAGCACCTTAAGAACCTTATGAATGAGAAATGTTCAATAATTTTATGAATAACAAAATTTGAATAACCTAAGGAATAAAAATTTCTCAATAATCTTGTGGATAAAAAAAATTTAATAATCCTATGTAAAAAACTTTTTAAGCTGACATTTGTCTTTTTACTCGTCTTCCCTATTTCTTTTCGCTCGTCATCTGTTGGTTTGAGCATTTGTAAAACAGTTTCCACCACATCTTTCGAACGCGACGACAAACTTAATGATTTATATGTCAAATGAAAGCTTATGATGAAGGAAGTGTCATTGGTGATAAAAAATTTATCCCCCCCCCCCGCCATGCCTTCTTCCCTTAACAAAAGGGGATACATGAAAATGATTGTTCGACTATACCTTTGGAAGGCGAGGGGACAGAGAAACGAACAATGGGTGAAATGGAAGTTTCTGACACCGGCATGTGTCAAACATTTACTTCCTATCTTTCTTCCCCACAGAAAAGGGGGGAAATAGGCAAATGATTCTTCTACTACATCTTTCGAATGCGAGGGCCGAACATAATATGTTGGGTGTGAAATGAAACTTCGCATGCGAGGCTGTTACGTGTATCTTATATGGCTCTGAAATGAGGGTAGAAGAAAGGATATCCGCATCGGCGCAGAAACTCGAAAGAGAACGACAGAGCAACAAGAAGTTGGATTCTTCTAATAACAAAGTAAACGAAGGCTTCTGATGATAGTTTTTAATTAAAAAGTAAAAAAAAATTAAATTAAAAAAAACTTTTTTCCCTTCGTATATCCTAAAGAGTAAAAAATAAAAGTAAAGCATACAAATGGTGAAATTAGTCGATGCTGAATTCGTATTTGCTTGAAAGGAAGACAGGACGCCGATTTACCTACCCAATAAGAATTGCTGTCTTTAGAGTTCTGCGCCGATGCGGATATTTTCTGTTCCACCCTCATTTAAGAGGCATCTGCGGATAAAAGGTTAATGCCAAGGCTGATAAAATAGCTGATAAATAAATATTGGTAACGAGGATAATATCTGTAGACACTTGGGCAAATATTATTGCATTAATGTTAGCTGACATGAGTTAAAAAAATGGATAAAAGTTGATTTGAAAATTGAATGATGATATTCACTTTAAAAAGGAAAAAGAAACACATTGCGATAAAGTCGCAAATTAAAAAAACTTATGAGAATCAGTTTTTCTTTTTTTGAAAATCACGAGGTTTAGAGAGTGAAATGTGGAGGAGATGTACTTTTCAATAAAAAGCATTATTGTCACATAATGGAGTATAACTATATTTCAAAGAGAAAAAAATATACAGAACAATTTTCAAAATTCATCATAATCATCATCATCCTCAAGAAACCATAGACTACATTTTATATCAATCTGGAGGTCCAACCAGACCGTGCAATTTAGTTCTCCAAGCAAGTCTGTCCTGAGCTACATCTACTGCATCTGGCCACTGCACACTAATTCTAACAAGGTCCTGTTTGACATTGTCTGCCCACCGCATCCTAGGTCTCCCCTTCTTTCTGAGGCCTTTAGGCACACTGTTCATAACCCTATTCGCCAATCTATAATTATTCATACGGGCAACATGGCCAAACCAACGGAGTCTCTCTCTGCCCAATATGCTGCTTAAAGGAGGTTGCAGACTACTTTGCCTAACCTCATCATTAGTTACAAAGTTGAACCACCTAATACCCAAGATGCTGCGTAAGCATCTGGAATCAAATGCATCTAGTTTCCCGTTGTCTTATTTACAAAGGAAGAAAGAAAGGGAATAAATGTTTCACACATGCCATGTCAGAAGCTTCCATTTCACTCATTGTTCGTTTCTCTCAGTCCCCGTCTTCCAAAGGTAGGGTGGAAATATCGTTATCATGTATCCCCTTTTGTAGAGGAAAAAAGTCATGGGGGGATAAATTTTTACAACCAAACTATTATACAATGCTATCAGTTGCTGCAATCCTTACCATTTTCACACATGATTCAATGTTATTATAGAGAGCTTTCATTATGTTAACTAACTTGTCTGGTATGCCATACGATCTCATAATCAACCTCAAATTATGACAATCAACAGAGTCAAAAGCCTTTTTCAAAATCAACAAAACTAGCAACCAAAGGATTCCCCTACCACTTCTGAATCCCTATTGCACATCACGCAATTGCCTGTCAACCAGATTCTTAATTCTATGAAGCATAATCATGCAAATAACTTTACCTGGAACAGAAAGTAGGCTGATACCCCTATAATTATCACAAGAACTGTGATCACTTTTCTTAAAAACAGGGATAATAATAGCTCTGGTAAAATCCTTAGGATCCATGACATTATCATAAAAGATATTCAGAATTTCAGTCATCCAAGTGGTAACTGAAACATTCCCAGCTCTGAGCATTTCTGTAGTAATTTCATCTACCCCTGGGGATTTATGAAGTTTAAGTTTAGAAATAGCCAAAATAACTTCAGATTGTGTTATAGGGCCAACATTAAATCCACCAATGCATCTATCATTATTGGAAACAATGGGAATAGAACTAACCACATTGTTTAGAGTATCACTGAAATGCTCAGCTCACCTAGCCATGACAGAATCCTGACCTTCTATAACCTTACCTTGTTTATCCTTCAATCCCGGTATACCTGTCCATTTTCTACCACACAAAACATTAACTGTCTGGTACAGCTCTCTGCTGTTGTGCTGCCTAACTGCTTCCTCGGCTTTGTCAGCCAAGACATCAAGCGAAAGATTCTTATCAGCACCTAACTGATCCTTTACACGTTTATTAAGTTCTCTGTAATGCTTTCTATTAAGACTAGTAGGGTACTGATTAAGGACATTCCTACAGTTCCTTCTTTCCGAAATAAGCTCAAGTGCCTTATCACTCAAATAATTCTGTCTCCTCTGCTCAAAGAGCAGTTTTTTTTCCCTAAAAGAGTACTGTTAGTTTCCAAAAAAAGCCTGTTTAAAATAGTTCCATTCTTCCTCAGCTTCAGTAGTAAGCAAACCATGACTGCCATAATGACTAAATAACCTATCATGGTAAGCTTTCTCTATAACTGGGCGTTCAGAGCTTCAGTGTTCAAGTTAACTTTTTGAACCTTAGCACACTTCTTATGTTAAAGGTGCAAGACACTTTTAACAAAGTAATGGTCAGATGCAATTTCAGCTCCCCTACATCACTTGGTATTCCTAACAGAACTAGCCCATTTGATATTAATTAATATAAGACTACAGGAAATAAAAAAAAAATGCAACACTTGCAAGAAGTTATGCAAATGTGACCTAATTTAGGGAGGCGGTAGTATATGGAAATGCATGGAAATGACAAGGTTTGCAGGACGATCGAAACGATTGGACAAGCGCTAGCTGACGTCACTGGTGCAGAGCAATCAAACATCGATAAAGGCAAACAAAGCTCTCTGGTTGAAAAAACGTTGTGGAAATTGCTCTAAATCACTAAAAAAAATTACACACCCTTACACAGACGTCGACAGCCATTCAAACAATTAACAGACTTTGAGCATGGAAGAATAATTGGCTTCAGAGAATCTGGCTTGTTGTCGTACAGAGATGTGGCCAACCTTGTTGGCCGCAATCCTAGAATCATCGTACACATATGGCGCCAGTGGGTTCAAGAAGGATCCAGCACATGCTGACAAGGATCAAGAAAACGACGTATGATCACGGAGCGACAGGACTGCCATTTGCGACGCATGGCATTACGTGATTCGCGACTACAAGGCAACTGCAAAGGACTGGCAACAGGTAAGACATCGAATACCTACCAACCGGACGGTAAAGAACAGATTTTTACAGTTTTCATTGCGAGCCTATCATCCGTCACTGCGTTTTCCCCTCACGTCTGCCCACATGCTAGCACATCTTCAGTAGTGTCACCTCAGACAGAACTGGAAAGAAAAAAGAGTGGAGAACCGTGGTGTTTAGTGACGAATCTCGTTTTTGTCTTGGTCAGCACGATAGACAACGTGTTCACCGTTATCCAGGGGAAAGGACCTCTACCTAGTGCATCTGACGTCGTCACACAGTTCCAATACCTGGTGTTTTGGTGGGGGATGCCATTAGTCGGACATCTCGGTCAGAACTGGTCATCATAAGGGATCTCTAACTACCCATCGATATGTTACCAGCATTTTGCAGCCAGTGGATGTCCCATTTGTTCAGCAGCACAGAACCTTTTACCATAAAAATAACGCCCACATTAGTCTGCAGTATCTACACGAGCAAAACATTCAAGTACTACCATCGCCACTACGCTTGCCGGACCTTTCACCTACTGAACACGTCTGGGACATGATTGGCCGACAGCTCCAACACCCAAGAGGTGCGCCAACCACTGTCGCCGAAATGGAACAATGACTTCGCCCTATTTGTCTTTCTATCCCCCATCATCATCATCATCATCATCATCATCATCATCGTCGTCGTCGTCGTCGTCGTCGTCATTATCAACAGCCATGGGCTACGGAGGTCCAACCAGACCGTGCAATTTAGTTCTCCGAGCAAGTCTGTCCTGAGCTACATCAGCTGCATCTGGCCACTGCACACCAATTCTAACAAGATCCTGTTTGACATTGTCTGCCCACCGCATCCTAGGTCTCCCCTTCTTTCTGAGGCCTTTAGGCACACTGTTCATAACCCTATTCGCCAATCTATAATTATTCATACGGGCAACATGGCCAAACCAACGGAGTCTCTCTCTGCACACAATATGCTGCTTAAAGGAGGTTGCAGACTCCTTTGCCTAACCTCATCATTAGTTACAAAGTTGAACCACCTAATACCCAAGATAGTGCGTAAGCATCTGGAATCAAAAGCATCTAGTTTCCTGTAATCTTGTTTACAAAATCTCCAAGTTTCATTACCATAACTAACACTAGAAAGAACCAAACTATTATACAGTCTAATTTTAGTGTTTAGGTGTATACGCCTATTTCTCCACACTCTCCATAGATTCTTAAAAGTCCCGGCAGCAATCCCTATTCGTCTGTTAATCTCATGCCGCACATCACCATTATCTGTTACATAGCTTCCAAGATAATTAAACTGTGACACCTGCTCAAGACTGCAACCATTAAGATTAAATGAATCACAGCCTGCCTGACCAATTTCATCAACTTAGTTTTCTCTTTGTTTACAATTAAACCTGCTTTACTACAAGTTTCATCAACAGCTCGAATGAAAGAGTTCATCTTATCAACATCATTTGCCAAAAGGGCTAAATCATCAGCATAATCTAAATCAGAAATTTTATTATCTCCAGTACATTTAAGGCCAAAATCTTTCCCTTGAAGTGAATTTCGCATAACGTAGTCAATAACCAAGCTAAAGAGAAAAGGAGACAAAATGCACCTTTGTCGAACAACAGAAGTAATGCTAAACCAATTGCTACAAGACTTACCAACTCTCACACACGACTCAGTGTTATTATAGAGAGTTTTCATTATGTTAACTAACTTGCCAGGTATACCATATGATCTCACAATCAACCACAAATTATGACGATCAACAGAGTCGAAAGCCTTTTTGAAATCAACAAAACTAGCAACCAAAGGTTTCTGAAACTCTAAACATTTCTCAAGAATCTGCCTAAGTGAAAATATCTGATCCACACATCCCCTACCACTTCTGAATCCACATTACTCATCACGCAATTGACTGTTAACCAGATTCTTAACTCTATTAAGCACAATCATGGAAAGAACTTTTACCTGGAACAGAGAGTAGGCTGATACCCCTATAGTTATCACAAGAACTGCGATCACCTTTTTTGAAAATAGGGATAACAATAGCTCTGGTAGAATCCTTAGGAACCATGCCTTTATCATAAAAGATATTCAGAATTTCAGTCATCCAAGTGGTAACCGAAACATTCCCAGCTCTGAGCATTTCCGTATTAATTTCATCTACCCCTGGGGATTTATGAAGTTTAAGTTTAGAAATAGCCAAAATAACTTCAGATTGTGTAATAGGGCCAACATGAAAGCCACCAATGCATCTATCATCATTGCAAACAATGGGAGTAGAACTAACTATACAGGGGGATTCAGAATTCATCATCAATATTTAGTGGGGAGGAAGGGAATAAGAAAAGAAAGAGATTTCACATAGGAAAGTATGGGGGCAGACGAACGCATGGTGGTGTAGAGGGCGCTGTGTGTACACACCTCTCATACAGAAGCACAACTGTTTGACGCGTGCAGTCAGTTGTCATTCGACAAGGTGAATTTGCAGAAGTAACATGAACCGGTATACATGGAATGAATGTGCAGATATGCATGTAACTTACGGTGCGACAGGAGAAAGATGTTTTCGAGCCAGGCAATTGTATGCAGCGCGCTTCCCAAACCGCCGTGTGCCACAGCATCAAATATTTTCACGTATTCATCGCCAACTGCGTGAAATAGGATCGTTTGCTGCTAGTAATGTTAATCGAGGGAGGCGCAGATCGGCACGGTCAGTAGCAGTAGAGGAAGCTGTCCTACAGGAAATCGAGGAACAACCTGGTGCTAGCACACGAGGTATGGCTAGGCAGTTTGGAATTTCGCAAGCAACAGCGTGGCGGATATTACACGATGAAGGGTTACATCCGTTTCATCTGCAAAGAGTGCAATTATTGGCAGCAGACGACCATCCCAAGCGTGTTATTTTTTGTCAGTGGTTCATGCAGAGAACAGCCGTTGATCCCAATTTCCCAACGTATGTTCTTTTCACCGATGAGGCGTTGTTCACTCGAGAGGGTGTCTTCAACACACACAATTGGCATGTGTGGGCTCATCAGAACCCACACGGTACAAGACCTGGAGCTGCGCAACAATGTTTTGCTGTCAATGTGTGGACTGGGATTGTCGGTGACTGTTTGTTGGGCCCGTATTTACTACCATCCCGTTTGGACGGTGCCAAGTACCTAACATTTCTTCAGACTGTGTTACCGGATCTTCTGAACGAGGTTCCTGATGGTAGTCTCCGGCGAATGTGGTTCCAGCATGACGGCGCTCCTGCACATTTCGCAAATGCTGTGCGTGCTTACCTACGCAGACAGTTTGGTGGTCAATGGATTGGCCGCGGTGGACTGGTTTCACCGGATTTATCTCCAATCGATTTCTTTGTATGGGGTGCTATGAAAAACATGGTGTACGAGACCCCTGTTGATAGTGCTATGAATCTTGTAGCACGCATATCAGTTGCTGCCTCAAACATCCGGGAAATGCCAGGCATCTTCCACAGGGTCCGGCTGTCCATGCAACGCCGTTGTGAGTCATGCATTCTAGCACATGGTCGGCAGTTCGAGCACCTCTTGTAAGTCTGTACAACCAATGCAAAGAAATGTTACATGTAAGATAATAAATGTTTTTTCCTTACCACTTCCTTCTTATGTGTTCTTTCCATCATTGAACTGGGGTCATTTTGCCCTACTACATGGCATATGCGCCCATGCTTTCCTATGTGAAATCTCCTTCGTTTCTTATTACCTACATCCCCACCAAATATTGATGATGAATTCTGAATCACCCTGTATTGTTTAGAATATCACTGAAATGCTCAGCCCACCTAGCCATGACAGAATCCTCACCTTCTTTAACCCTACCTTGTTTATCCTTCAATCCTTGTATACCTGTCCGTTTTTTACCACACAAAACATTAACTATCTGGTACAGCTCTCCGCTGTTGTGCTGTCTAACTGCTTCCTCGGCTTTGTCAGCTAAATCATCAAGCCAAAAATTCTTATCAGCAGCTAACTGATCTTTTACACGTTTATTAAGTTCTCTGTAATGCTTTCTATTAGGACTAGTAGGGTATTGATTAAGGACATTCCTGCAGTTCTTTCTTTCCAAAATAAGATCAAGTGCCTTATCACTCAGATAATTCTGTCTCTTCTGCTCCTTTTTTCCTAAAAGAATACTGTTAAGTGTCCAAAAAAGCCTCTTTAACATGATCCCATTCTTCCTCAACTTCAGTATTAAGCAAACCATGACTGTCATAATGACTAAGCAACCTATCATTGTAAGCTTTGGCTATAACTGGGTCTTTCAAAGCTTCAGTATTAAAAGCCAATTTTTTAATCCTAGCACACTTTTTAAGTTTAAGTTGCAAGACACTTTTAACAAGGTAATGGTCAGATCCAATTTCAGCTCCCCTATATGCCCTGGTATTCCTAACAGAACTAGCCCATTTGCTGTTAATTAATATGTAATCAATCATATTCTTATGCAGCTCATCAGGTGAAACCCATGTGTACTTATGTGTGTCGCGGTGTTTGTAATAAGTGTTAGTTATTCTGAATCCATTGAGTTTACTTACCTGTAGGAGACGTTGCCCATTGCCATTGCAGTTACCAATACCAAAAGGGCCAATCACCCCTCCCCAAAGGTCAGAGTCAGTACCAACTTTGGCATTGAAGTCACCAAGAACAAGGGTAATATTTTCTTTCTTGACAGAATTCAAAAGATCCTGAAGTTGTTCATAAAACCTATGCTTCTCATCCTCATCGGCATCTTCAGTGGGGGCATAACAGCAGATAACATTCAAGTCTTTAACGCTTGTCTGAAATTTTGCTGTAAGAAACCTTTCATTAATGCACTCATATCCTAGAAGAGCATCACTAGCGTGTCTGCTGAGAAGCAGACCCACGCCTTGGTGATGCTTATTGTCGTCCCTCCCTGAAAAGAGAAATTTAAGATTATTTTTAAGAATCTGACCTTTATCTGTCCATCTGGTCTCTTGCAAGCTGAGAATACCAAAATTATTATGGCGGAATTCTTGTGTGAGGACATCAAGAGAAAAAGCTCTGTGTAGAGTCCTCACATTCCAAATACCCGTGGAGAGAAAATGGTTAGTGGGATATTTAAATAAGTTATGTTTATTGAAAGACGAAGTGCCACCTAATCGCAGGCATGGGGCAAAGACCCGTACTCCCATTACTAAAGGCTGAAACTATCTACACTGGAAGACTTCCTCTAATGTAGAATTTGACGATGCCAGTAGAAGCAAAGAGTTCAGGTGCCTCTGATGACCTCTGATCAGGAGCCGCAGGTAAGGCATGGATGTTCGTGTTGTTTTTCTGCTGAGGTCCTGCAAACCTAACAGACCTTCTACTATGGCATATAAACTGACAGGCTCCTGTGAGACCTCTGGGCAAGCAGCTGCTTGAGGGGGTATTTATATTTTTATATTTTTGATAAACATATCCTGTGAATCTATTCACTTGGGACTGTCAACCCCGAAATAAACAGCGGAAGATTTTCCCTCCACGGAAGCCCACCAGTGCAGCAAATTCAGGATCCATAATCAAGCTCAGAGCCTTAATTCAGTTGTTTTGGGTTGGGTTGTTTTACCACTGAGCGGCACTGTTTTTGCACACCATGGGCCAGGTCACATGGACCCCAAAGGCTCAGAGAAGGTTGGGTGAGGGGACCCACTGGAACAGCTGTTGAGAGACAGATGGTAGCCTCCCGTCAAGGCCATCCAGCGTGTTCTTTAACGTGCACAGGGTATGGCTCTCCCGCACACGGGACCACGGTTTAACGTCCCATCCGACGGACGGCTGCCTTTCCAAGCCCATCGGTGTCCCCTACTGACCGTGGGCAGGGCGGGGAATTTTTGCGGAGATAAATCTCAACGCTGACCCAGCTGGGACTCGAACTTGGGAACTACAGATTACGAGCCTGGCGCGCTACCGACTGAGCCACTCCCGCCCCACCTTAATTCAGTCCAGTTCAGTAGGTTTATATGGTCAGCACCAGGACCCTGTGTGAATGGCCACTCCTCAGCAGGGTAGGAAAAAAAAAGAAAAGTAGCCATAGTTGTCCAGATCAGTTGGCTACACTAATCTGGCAGCCCTCTCCTTCCGTTCACTTCCACAAGAGAGTATCTCTTTTGAAAGGTACTAAAGGCCTGCACCACGAGAAAGTGGGGTCAGACTCTAAGTGCTAGGCCTGCCGGTTATGTGCATCAAACAGCGGATTGGTGCATAGCTCTCTTTCCTCGATAATCCGAATCTGGTTAAAATGGATTTTTTACTCATTTGCTGCTCCTTCTACAGGAAACAGGTGGAAATCAAAGGAATACATACAGAAAACTGAAACATCAGTTATTTCTAACTGGATAATCCGACTCTGATTAAAAAGGATATTAATATTTATTTCTACTCCTCCCCAACGAAACAATCGGAAATCAAAGAAATTCATACAGGAAACTGAAACTACCCATAGTTGGATCTGTTCTCAATAATCCGACTCTGGTTACAACGGATTTTTATATTTCCATTCATGACTACTTGGATTCTTTGTCCTATATGTCCACATGAAAAAAAAATGCTATCTTTATGCCTTTCATATTTCACCACCAAGGTTTGTAACAAAAATACATCGCTGTGAGATATTCGTTTAAATTTTATCATTTGAAAATAAATTTAATTTAAAAAATTTGTCGTACCGTCCGAATTGCCGTCCACCCAGTTGTCGCATCCACCCAATTGTCGTCTGCCCAAATGTCGTCCTGTCAGTTGTCACCGACCCAATTTTCTTCCCCCCCATTTGTAGTAGCCCCGTTTTGTGATGAGTCGATGCCTTCCTTGCACGTGGGCCAATTGAGGCATCAGTGTCCCTTTCTGTTCTAATGTTATCTGGCGAATGTTTCGTTGGGCTATTCTTTGTAGAAGCTTCGGCTGCGAGGTGAGAAGACAATCACGGCACTGGTGCCGAGTGTGCGCCATGAGAGCTCGCTCGCCACGCCGTCTGTGGTGCGAAGCCAGAGAGCAGCGCTGCAGTGGAGCCGACGGTGAATGACCCCTCCGCAGTCGATATATAGATCGGTGGCTGCGACCCCCAAACGCAGACGCATCCACACATCCGTATCTCGGCCACGGTTGGATTTGACCCTGGCATCGATCTTGCACGTGGGAGCCAAGTCTCAGTCGTACTGCGCTGCGCATGCTCGCCGTCATTATGACGTCAATGGAGCTCGAAGAGAAAGAGTCTCCAGTTTCTAAACATTGGCAGAAGAGGGCGCTGGCGATGCCTTTTAGACAGAACTCTGTTCCTCGATGTTAAATAGATTTGCCTCTGAACAAGAAACAGAATTGTTTAAAGAAACGTTTGCATCTTATGCGCAGCGATATCGCGTTGGAGATGTTAAAGATTCACCAGCAATGCTGATGGTGTTTGCGAATTTCTTTTCCAATTGGTTGCAGTTTGGGAGGTTTCATTTTTGCTTGTAAGAGCATTTTTACTGTGAATGAAATTTCAAGAAGATAGTAAAACTAAAAACTTTATGCGCTCATTAAATTGTCATTTCCGGAAAAATGCACAATGAAATAAACAGCTCTCTTTTCCCTGATACTTACATGCATAGTCAGCCATGGGCTACGAAGGTACAACCAGATTCGGCAATTTAGTCCTCCAAACAACATGTCTGTCATGAGCTATAGCTACAGCATTTGGAAACAGTAGGCTAATTCTAACGAGGTCCTGTTTCACATTGCCCACGGCATCGTGGATCTCCCCCTTTTCTAAAATTCTTTAGGCACACTGTTCGTAACACGAGTTGGTAATCGGTAATTGTGCACGCGGATAAGGTCGAAGCTATCGCATCGGGCGGCATTTCTTTAGTGACGACAAATTTGCAAATGAACGAACGACCAGAGAAATTATTAATAATAACTGATCGGAGTAAGTACAACCTATTTTTCAACAGATGATTTTGAACTGCTTTCTAAAATGACATAAAATTTAGCAAAAGTAATCATTAATATCCAAGATACGATAGCAGGGTCCAAGTAGTCCGGGCGGCAAAACATCTAGCGTACGGGCAACATGGCCAAACCAACGGAGTCTCTCTCTACACAATATGCTGCTTAAAGGAGGTTGCAAACTCCTTTGCCTAACCTCATCATTAGTTACAAAGTTGAACCACCTAATGCCCAAGATACTGCGTAAGCATCTGGAATCAAAAGCATCTAGTTTCCTGTTATCTTGTTTACAAAGTGTCCAAGTTTCACTACCATAACTAACCCTAGAAAGAACCAAACTATTATACAGTCTAATTTTAGTCTTTAGGTGTATACGCCTATTTCTCCACACTCTCCATAGATTCTTAAAAGTCCCGGCAGCAATCCCTATTCGTCTGTTAATCTCATGCCGCACATCACCATTATCTGTTACATAACTCCCAAGATAATTAAACTGTGACACCTGCTCAAAACTGCAACCCTTCAGATTAACTAAATCACAGCCTGCCTGACCAATTTTCATCACTTTAGTTTTCTCTCTGTTTATAACCAAACCTACTCTAGTACCAGTTTCATCAACAGCTCGAATGGAAGAGTTCATCTCATCAACATCATTTGCCAAAAGAACCAACTCATCGATATTTACCTGATACAGGCTGAGAAGAGCAGAAGATACGTCTGAAACCAACAGTACTACTCTGGTAGAAAGGAGCAGCCAAGTGGCAAAATGATATGGCAATGGAACTTATTTGTGAAAGAAGAGGGTGCAGGAATAAACACCCTGCTAGTCTGAAAAGGCAATATTACAAGGAGTGTAACAGAATATTAACGAATCAGCTGAAAACTGATCAAAATCAAAACCAACTAAGTCAGATGAAATATATATATATTTACGTATGAAATGCAGGAGATGATTTTGCTGGTACTTAGATGAGTGCAGTGTTGTTACTAAGCATTTCATTTAGTTACATAATTTTAACTTTCTCTACATTTTCCTTAGTGCACCTAGTCTAACTTCCTTCTCCCAAAACTCCTTCTATCCCTTGAAGAACTCTTCTGCTCATTTCTTCATCTGCCCTTCTCTTCTAACTCTCATTGCTTCCTTCATCATTCCCTCCTCATTCTTTGATTTCAAAAGAATTGCCATTTCCATTTTCATTTCGCCATCCTCCATTCACTTCATATAGAGGTTAGCCATCTCAGTTTCCTCTTTTATTTCAATACTCACTGCCTCTATGTTTGAATCTATATAAGAGAATATTATCTTTTTTCTAAGACCTGTCTTTCACATCCATTCCTTGGCCTTTCCCTTCTTCTTCCGATGGGAACACCTTTTCATACTTATTTTGGCCAACCGCCAATCTCTTCATATGGAGGATATCTGTCTCTACACTTCTCTCTGCATAGGAGATATTATCTTCTGCTTCAAGATCGTTTTCTCACATCTCTCCAATGGATACACTCCAATGGATACATCCACACTCTTCGTGCGGAGAATATCCATCTCAGTCTCTACACATCTATTGGTCTATGGACTGTATTCATTTGTGCCTGAAGACCTTTTCCTCGCATCTCTTCCTTGGCCTTTCAATGGGGACTTATTTCTATATATATTTTGGCTATCTTCCATCCATCTCAGTCTCCACACTTCTATCTCTAAAGAACTATCTTCTGCTTCCACACCTTTTCCTCGCATCTGTTCCTTGTTCTTTCTTTTCTTCTTCTTCTTCCAATGTGAACTTATTTCCACCATCTTCTCTCTTCTTCATATCGAGGAAATCTCTCTGCCTCTGCACTTCTATGTGCATAGTAACTATACCTTCTTCTCTTTGAAGACCTTTTCCTCGCCTCTCTTGTTTCGCCTTTCCCCTATTTTTCCAATGGAGACCTATTTCTATATTTACTCCACCTATCTTCTACTCTTCGTACGGAGGATACTTATCTCAGGCTCTACTCTTCCGTCTGCATAGACTACAATTATCTTCTGCTTGGAGATCTTTCCCTCGCTTCTCTCCTTGGCCTTTCCTTCTTCCAATGGCGACCAATTTCTATATTTGCTCTGGCCATCTTCCTTCTTTTTCATATGGAGGATACCTATCGCACACTCTACATTTTTATGTGTATTGCACTATTTTATCTTCTGCTTGAAGACCTCTCTCTCTCGCATCTCTTCCTTGATCTTTGCCTTCTCGTTTCTCCAAAGGGTACCTATTTCTACATTTTCCTCGGCCACCTTTCATCCTCTTCACACGTAGGATATCCATCTCAGTTTCTACACTTCTATCTTTTCAGGGCTATATTATCTATATTGGTATATTATTATATATATAATATATACATAAATTTTATTTATTTCTATATATAATATATACATAAACATTGTATTATATATAATAATAATACAAATGTATGTTATTATATACAATAATAGTATAGATAGATAAATATTATTATATATAATAATATAAAAAAGTACTGTTATATATAATAATATAGACAACATTAAAAAGTACTATTATATATAATAATATAGACAATATTATTATCTCTGTGTTATTATTCGGTATTGTTTACAAATGGTTTGAAAATTACTTATCCAATAGAAAAAAAGTTGTTACTTACAATTATAATATATCAGAGATTTGTAACCTTAAATGTGATGTACCTTAAGGCTCTCATCTAAGAGCACTACTTTTCCCTCTCTCTCCTCTTTCTTTTATGTTAACAATATTATTAACATTTCCAATGATTATTCCCCGATCTTATTTGCAGACGATACCAGTATATTTTACACAGGTAAAACTATTGATAACTTAATTGATATCATTAATAACGATTTAAAAATTTATGCAAAATGGTTTAGACTAGAGCTAATACACTTCAGTTAAATATTGTCAAAGCAATTTATGCTTCACATTTGGTGCAACTACAAAAACTGCAAATCTTTACCTACAAGAAATATTCCTTGATGAAAATGCAATTCAAAAGAGTTAAAAGAATTAGATTCCTAGAAGTATGGCTTACTAGCAACTTAAATGGAATGAACACGTTACATCATCTTTATTGTCATCATCATCCTAAAGCAGCCATGGTCCGTCAAAACCGTGTCTTTACTTCTCCAAGCAAGTCTGTCCTGAGCTACATCTACTGCATCTGGCCACTGCACACCAATTCTAACAAGGTCCTGTTTGACATTATCTGCCCACCGCATCCTAGGTCTCCCCTTCTTTCTGAGGCCTTTAGCCACACTGTTCATAGCCAATCTATAATTATTCATACGGGCAACATGGCCAAACCAACGGAGTCTCTCTCTGCACAATATGCTGCTTAAAGGAGGTTGCAAACTCCTTTGCCTAACCTCATCATTAGTTACAAAGTTGAACCACCTAATGCCCAAGATACTGCGTAAGCATCTAGAATCAAAAGCATCTAGTTTCCTGTAATCTTGTTTACAAAATGTCCAAGTTTCACTACCATAACTAACACTAGAAAGAACCAAACTATTATACAGTCTAATTTTAGTCTTTAGGTGTATACGCCTATTTCTCCACACTCTCCCTAGATTCTTAAAAGTCCCGGCAGCAATCCCTATTCGTCTGTTAATCTCATGCCGCACATCACCATTATCTGTTACATAGCTTCCAAGATAATTAAACTGTGACACCTGCTCAAGACTGCAACCATTAAGATTAAATGAATCACAGCCTGCCTGACCAATTTTCATCAACTTAGTTTTCTCTTTGTTTACAATTAAACCTGCTTTACTACAAGTTTCATCAACAGCTCGAATGAAAGAGTTCATCTCATCAACATCATTTGCCAAAAGGGCTAAATCATCAGCATAATCTAAATCAGAAATTTTATTATCTCCAGATCATTTAAGGCCAAAATCTTTCCCTTGAAGTGAATTTCGCATAACATAGTCAATAACAAAGCTAAAGAGAAAAGGAGACAAAATGCACCCTTGTCGAACACCAGAAGTAATGCTAAACCAATTGCTACAAGCCTTACTAACTCTCACACACGACTCAGTGTTATTATAGAGAGCTTTCATTACGTTAACTAACTTGTCAGGTATACCATATGATCTCACAATCAACCACAAATTATGACGATCAACAGAGTCGAAAGCCTTTTTGAAATCAACAAAGCTAGCAACCAAAGGTTTCTGAAACTCTAAACATTTCTCAAGAATCTGCCTAAGTGAAAATATCTGATCCACACATCCCCTACCACTTCTGAATCCACATTGCTCATCACGCAATTGACTGTCAACCAGATTCTTAATTCTATTAAGCACAATCATGGAAAGAACTTTACCTGGAACAGAGAGTAGGCTGATACCCCTATAGTTATCACAAGAACTGCAATCACCTTTTTTGAAAATAGTGATAACAATAGCTTTGGTAAAATCCTTAGGAACCATGCCTTTATCATAAAAGATATTCAGAATTTCAGTCATCCAAGTGGTAACCGAAACATTCTCAGCTCTAAGCATTTCTGTAGTAATTTCATCTACCCCTGGGGATTTATGAAGTTTAAGTTTAGAAGCCAAGACATCAAGCCAAAGATTCTTATCAGTAGTTAACTGATCCTTTACATGTTTATTAAGCTATCTGTAACGATTTCTGTTAGGACTAGGACATTAATGACATTCCTGCAATTCTATCTTTTGAAATAAGCTTAAGTGCCTTATCACTAAAAAAATTTTGCCACCTCTGCCCCTTTTTTCCTAAACGATTACTGTTAGTTTCAAGAGAAGGCTGTTTAAACGGTCCCATTCTTCTTGAACTTCAGTAGTATGCAAAGCATGACTGCCACAATGACTACGCAAGGTATCATGGTAAGCTTTAGCTATAACTTGGTCTTTCAGAGCTTTAAAATTAAAGATAAATTTTTCAACCTAAGCAGAAGATTTCTTAAGTTTAAGTTGCAAGACATTTTAATAAGATAATGAACAGATCTAATTTCAGCTCCCCTTCCTAACAGAACTAGCCCATTTCCTGTTAATTAATATATAATCAAATATTATTAATAATGAAATATTATAAATTATTCAGCCCATCTGATGAAATCCTAACAGCTCCTCAAAGCTCTTCCATCTATTTCGAATGGCATTGTCATTTGTCTTTAGTTTATTTCTTCCCAATTCTTAATGTTTTTTTAATACTTTTTAATTACTCCTATTAACAGTCCTGTTTTTGCTCTCTCTTCCTCTTCCACTCAACTTTATATTAGGAGAGAACTTTTTCACCTTTCCGATCTTTTTACTTTCTTTTTATCATTGCTCTTGGCTTTGACATTTGTCAGTTGGTCGTTCGGTCAGTTGGTTGGTTTGTTGGTTGGTCGATTTCTTTTTTTGACCAAATGCTGTTCCATCATATCTTTCGAACGCGATGGAGAATGATTTACTTGCCAAATGAAAGAGGAGACAAAATGCACCTTTGTCAAACACCAGAAGCAATGCTAAGCCAATTGCTACAAGCCTAACCAACACTCACGCGTGAATGTGACGCGGAGAGTGTCGTAGGCTATAAAAAAAATAACCCCCCCCCCCACATGCTCTCTTCCCCGCTACAAAACTAGAAATCTGAAAGTCGTTTTACAATATCATCGGAACGCGATGGCCTACAGTTTCAAGTGTCAAATGAAAGCTCCTATAATGACAGTCGTAAACTATTTCGAATTTTGCCTCCACTATTTCCCCTGATAAAATGTGGGGGAGCGGATTTTCTTAGGGGTCGACTTTAACGAGTCGTATCTGAAATTAAAGCTTGTGACGGCTCCAATGTCGTGGGAAACCTAGAACCTGAATCCAAAAGGGTGGCAAATGTGCTCGATGTTTATGAGTCAAATATCAAATATTTTAAAGCTAGATGTTTTTAGTGACAACAAAAAAAAAAAATCTAAACTAAAAAATTAAAGAAATACCCATCTTCCTATAGGGTCCTAAAAAGTAGAAAATAAACCTAAAGCATATTGATGGTGCAATCGATCTCTGAGTTCGTAATCGCTTTGAAGGAAGATGGGACGCCGATTGACCTAATCGACAAGATTGGCTTACGCTCTATCTTCCTTTGAAGCGATTACGAACTCAGTGATCGATTGCACCATCGATACGATTTAAATTTATTTTCTACTTTTTAGGGCCCTATAAGGAGATAGGTATTTTTTGAAATTTTTTTAATTTACTTTTTTTTTAGTTTCCGACCTTCTTTTCCAATTGATTGGCCCTTTTTTTGTTTTGTTAATTTTGTTACATAAATTTGGTTTGTATTTGGTTAATCTGTAAGCGGCACGTTTTCGCACTCAATGGGCTAAATGGCCAGTTTACAAGAATACAAGAGGCTGAGAGACCTATCGGGCATCTTTTAGGAGACAGAAAATGACTCTCGTCAAGAATATCCAATATCTTCTTTCAGGTGGATAAGGTACGGTTTTCCTGCTGACCCTTGATCTATCGTCTGTCGTATGGTCCCATCCGACAGAAGATGACCTTTCCAAGCTCATCGGAGTCCCATTTTTCTAAGTTGCAGTAATCATTATCTATTTTCCATATTCGTTCAGCTATAGTTCAATTCCATCATGTTTATATTCTGTCCCGAATTTCTTCAGCATTCAAGACTTTTTATATGAATGAGGAACTGGGCCATTGCATAATCCTCTGCCTAAAAAAAGAGCAGTGGACTGCTTTTCATCCGATCTCTATTCCTCGACCATGTCTAACTCGGGTGGCTCCACCATGAGAATACTTTAGCTCGAGTCGAACTCAACAGGTCATCGAGGTATATGAGCTCGACCACCACTCCAGGGCAGTGAAAGGATTTTACCTCAGATGTCATCAGAGCTGTCGCTAGCCATTAAGCAGCAGCCCTAAGGGCGAAATATCTCAAGGGGAAGGCAAATGGAAATTCAAAAATCTCGATGACTTCACTGAAGGAGGGAAACTTTAAGTAAATAAGCGCAGTTGTATAAATCAGGTAACTGAGCAGTAGGATATATGCGTGAACCGTCCATTTCTTATCTCCGCCAATGGAAAGATTTCCATAGTATGGCCCTTTCTCGGGATTTTCCTTTTCTTCCGTGAAGGAAATGAAGCGAATGCTTTCTGGGAAGCATTCTTTCACTGGAAGGAGAGCTATGCACCAATCCCCTGTGATGATGCATAGAACCGGCCAGGCCTAGCACCTAATGTCCGACCCCGCCTTCTCGTGGTGCGGACCGTTAGTAACTTTCAAAAGAGATGCTCTCTTGTGGAAGTGAACGGAAGGGGAGGGCTGCCAGATTAGTGTGGCCTACTGATCTGGACAACTATGGCTACTTTTCTTTTTTTTTCTACCCTGCTGAGGAGTGGTCAACCACACAGGGTCCTGGTGCTGACCATATAAACCTACTGGACTGGACAGATATATGGCTCTGAGCTTGATTATGGATCCTGATTTTGCTGCACTGGTGGGCTTCTGTGGAAGGAAAATCTTCCGCTGAGTTTTCTGTTTGTTTGTGGGTTCACAGCCCCAAGTGAATAGATTCACAGGATATGTTTATCAGTTGGTGGATAATCCTGAGCAGAAGTCATCGCAGGCACCTGAACTCTTTGCTTCTATTGGCATCGTCAAATTCTGCATTGGAGGAAGTCTTCCAGTGTAGATGGCTTCAGCCTTTAGTGGTGGGGGAACGGGTCTTTGCCCCATGTCTGCGATTAGGGGGCTGTTTGATATTGTCGGCATTCCCTCTCTCAATAAACATAGTTTCTTTAAACATCCCACTAACCATTTTCTCTCCATAGGTAGTTGGAATGTGAGGACTCTGCACAGAGCTTTTTCTCTTGATGTCCTCACACAAGAATTCCACCGTTATAATTTAGATATTCTAGGCTTGCAAGAGACCAGATGGACAGATAAAGGTCAGATTCTTAAAAATAATCTTAAATTTCTCTTTTCAGGGAGGGACGACAATAAGCATCCCCAAGGCGTGGGTCTGCTTCTCAGCAGACACGCTAGCGATGCTCTTCTAGGATATGAGTGCATTAATGAAAGGTTTCTTACAGCAAAATTTCAGACAAGCGTTAAAGACTTGAATGTTATCTGCTGTTATGCCCCCACTGAGGATGCCGATGAGGATGAGAAGGATAGGTTTTATGAACAACTTCAGGATCTTTTGAATTCTGTCAAGAAAGGAGATATTACCCTTGTTCTTGGTGACTTCAATGCCAAAGTTGGTACTGACTCTGACATTTGGGGAGGAGTAATAGGCCCTTTTGATATTGGTAACTGCAATGGCAATGGGCAACGTCTCCTACAGGTAAGTAAACTCAGTGGATTCAGAATAACTAACACTTATTACAAACTCCGCGACATATATAAGTACACATGAGTTTCATCTGATGGGCTGCATAAGAATATGATTGATTACATATTAATTAACAGCAAATGGGCTAGTTCTGTTAGGAATACCAGGGCATATAGGGGAGCTGAAATTGGATCTGACCATTACCTTGTTAAAAGTGTGTTGCAACTTAAACTTAAAAAGTGTTGTGCTAGGGTTAAAAAATTTACTTTTAATACTGAACCTCTGAAAGATCCAGTTATAGCCAAAGCTTACCATGATAGGTTACTTAGTCATTATGACAGTCATGGTTTGCTTACTACTGAAGTTGAGGAAGAATGGGATCATTTTAAATAGGCTTTTTTGGACACTAACAGTACTCTTTTAGGAAAAAAGGAGCAGAAGAGGCAAAATTATCTGAGTGATAAGGCACTTGAGCTTATTTCGGAAAGAAAGAACTGCAGGAATGCCCTTAATCAATACCCTACTAGTTCTAATGGAAAGCATAACAGAGACCTTAATAAACTTGTATCAGTTAGCTGATGATAAGAATCTTTGGCTTGATGGTTTGGCTGACAAAGCCGAGGAAGCAGTTAGACAGCCCAACAGCAGAGAGCTGTATCAGATAGTTAATGTTTTGTGTGGTAGAAAATGGACAGGCATACAAGGATTGAAGGATAAACAAGGTAAGGTATTGAAGGGGAGGATTCTGTCATGGCTAGGTGGGCTGAGCATTTCAGTGATGTTCTAAACAATGTAGTTAGTTCTACTCCCATTGTTTGCAATGATGATAGATGCATTGGTGGCTTCAATGTTGGCCCTATAACACAATCTGAAGTTATTTTGGCTGTTTTTAAACTTAAACTTCATAAATCCCCAGGGGTAGATGAAATTACTACGGAAATGCTTAGAGCTGGGAATGTTTCGGTTACCACTTGGATGACTGAAATTCTGAATATCTTTTATGATAAAGGCATGGTTCCTAAGGATTTTACCAGAGCTATTGTTATCCCTATTTTCAAAAAAGGTGATCGCAGTTCTTGTGATAACTATAGGGGTATCAGCCTACTCTCTGTTCCAGGTAAAGTTCTTTCCATGATTATGCTTAATAGAATTAAGAATCTGGTTGACAGTCAATTGCGTGATGAACAATGTGGATTCAGAAGTGGTAGGGGATGTGTGGATCAGATATTTTCACTTAGGCAGATTCTTGAGAAATGTTTAGAGTTTCAGAAACCTTTGGTTGCTAGCTTTGTTGATTTCAAAAAGACTTTCGACTCTGTTGATCGTCATAATTTGTGGTTGATTGTGAGATCATCTGGTATACCAGACAAGTTAGTTAACATAATGAAAGCTCTCTATAATAACACTGAGTCGTGTATGAGAAGAGTTGGTAAGGCTTGTAGCAATTGGTTTAGCATTACTTCTGGTGTTCGACAAGGGTGCATTTTGTCTCCTTTTCTCTTTAGGTTGGTTATTGATTATGTTATGCGAAATTCACTTCAAGGGAAAGATTTTGGCCTTAAATGGGCTGGAGATACGAAAATTTCTGATTTAGATTATGCTGATGATTTAGCCCTTTTGGCAAATGATGTTTATGAGATGAACTCTTTCATTCGAGCTGTTGATGAGACTAGTAGTAGAGTAGGTTTGGTTATAAACAGAGAGAAAACTAAAGTGATGAAAATTGGTCAGGCAGGCTGTGATTCAGTTAATCTGAATGGTTGCAGTCTTGAGCAGGTGTCACAGTTTAATTATCTTGGGAGCTATGTAACAGATAATGGTGATGTGCGGCATGAGATTAACAGACGAATAGGGATTGCTGCCGGGACTTTTAAGAATCTAGGGAGAGTGTGGAGAAATAGGCGTATACACCTAAAGACTAAAATTAGACTGTATAATAGTTTGGTTCTTTCTAGTGTTAGTTATGGTAGTGAAACTTGGACATTTTGTAAACAAGATTACAGGAAACTAGATGCTTTTGATTCTAGATGCTTACGCAGTATCTTGGGCATTAGGTGGTTCAACTTTGTAACTAATGATGAGGTTAGGCAAAGGAGTTTGCAACCTCCTTTAAGCAGCATATTGTGCAGAGAGAGACTCCGTTGGTTTGGCCATGTTGCCCGTATGAATAATTATAGATTGGCGAATAAGGTTATGAACAGTGTGCCTAAAGGCCTCAGAGGGAGGGGGAGACCTGGGATGCGGTGGGCTGACAATGTCAAACAGGACCTTGTTAGAATTGGTGTGCAGTGGCCAGATGCAGTAGATGTAGCTCAGGATAGACTTGCTTGGAGAACTAAATTGCACGGTCTGGTTGGACCTCCGTAGCCCATGGCTGCTTGATGATGATGATGATGATGATGATGATGATGATGATGATGATGATGATGATGATGATGATGATGATGATGATGATGATGATGATGATGATGAATTTCACTAGAGAAAGTTAAATTAATATTAACACTGTGTGCAGGGCCACATTAAAGGAGGAGCCATGGCTACAGGGCCCCGTTCCCATTTCTGTTTCTTGTTTAAGGATTTAAGGTACTCTTTATTTTTAAATTGCCTCAATGTACGATTTTACATTAAGCAATGCAATAACCAAATATTTTGTCGTAAAAGAAAAAAAACTCTAACCCTGCAGGCAGAGGGCGCCATTTAGAACTTGGCTCTAGGGCTCACAATTGCTTAATTGGAACCAGACTGCTTCTATTGTTTATCCCTTGTTATTGATAGAAAATACATGTCAATTTGTTTTTGGTTTTCAATTAGATCAAATTTACACTAAGGTGCCAGTTTATTAGGTACACTAGCCCTCGTCACATAAATGATTCATTCCAACACGTAATACGTGACCCCGTTGTGTGCGGTATAAATCAGGCAGACGAGCTCTTCAATCATCAGTTATAGTTGGAATGAGCTTCAGAATGGGCATAACTTGAATATGGCGTGATAGTTGGTACTCGGTGTGCCGGTTCTAGCATCTCTCAGATGCCATCCTCCCGGACTTTTCACGCACAACCGTTTCAAGGGTTTACCGAGAATGAGGCGAAAACGAAAGAAATACCTGTGATCGGCCATCCTGTGGACGAAAACAGCTTGTGGATCAGAGGAGTCAAAAGAGACTGGCGAGAATCCTGCAAGCGAACAAACGGGCCACAAACAGGCAAATCTCAGCAGAATTAAATATTGGTGTGCAGAAGGTCATCTCCGAATGCACCACACATCAGACTTGTCGCGAATGGACAACAGCCACCGACCAAGTGGAGTGCCAATTTGTCAGTGAAGAACACGAAAGCAGGTCTTCAGTGGGTGCAAAGGCATCGACAGTGGGCAGCTGACGATTGGAAAAAGGCAGCCTGCTCGGACGAATCAGGCTACCCTTTTCCGGTTCTCAGCTGCTCAGTGTCGATGCTCCTGCACCCACTGGAGACATTAGGTTCTGCTCGGACGAATCAAGGTTTATTTTTCATCATGCTGATGAAAGGATCAGAAATTGGCACAGGCAACATCAGGCCATGGAGCCATCTTGTCTGGTGTCAACAGTACAGACTGGTGGTGGCAGCGTGATGGTGTGAAGAATTTTTTCTTGGCATACATTACGCCCTCTGATACCCATCGTAGGACATCTGAATGCCATGGTGTATTTGAGCATCGTTGTTGACCAAGTTGACCAAGTTTTTATGTAAAATTTCGGGAGTTGGCACAATCCAGGGCAGTTGGCAAAATTCGAATGCACTTGGTAAAATATAGGCGATTTGTGATAATTGGGATTTGTTTTGTGAAATTAAGGAGTGTTGGACAAATCGAGGAAAGTGAACGAAATGTACTGTCGCTCAAAAAAGTATCCGAACGCTGTGGTTGATTACAAAATTCAGAAAAAAATATATGGCAACGATTTTTTTAGAAATTAGTGATCTGGCAACCTTCGTGTCACGTGACACGAAGGTTGCCAGACCACTATTTCTAAAAAAATCTTTTCCAGATATTTTTCCTGAATTTTGTAATCAACCGTAGTGTTCGGATACTTTTTTGAGCGACAGTACGACAGTTGGCAAAATTCGAATCCACTTGGAAAATACGGGCGAGTTGTGAAAATTGGGATTGGGTTTGTGAAATTAAGGATAGTTGGCGAAATCAAGGGAAAATTCACACTGACTTGCTACAATTAAGACGAGATGTAAATATTGGGATTATTCCTGTGAAATTATGGCTAGTTGGCAAAATTGGAAGTCAAATTGTCTGATCCTCCTCCCCCCCCCCCCCCCCACCACCACCACGGAGCGAAAAAATAGGTAAAAACGTAACAGAGACATTATTTGCTCAGTTGGCAAAATTTGATTTTCGAGTTGGAAAATTTTTGATTTCTCCTTCCCCAACGATAGTCCTTCGCTACCCCCCTGCTAACAATGAACTATAAGGTATGAGATACTCTAGTGGGTTTGTCAAAAACAACTCTATGACTACCATAGGAGAAAACCAATTCATTTAAATAACAGCCATTGCTATCATCTTCATTAAGAAGGTTTAAATCACCCATAATTAAGAAATGATTATTTTTACTTATCGATTTATACAGGATTCTTTCAATAGCAATCAAGAAAGAAAGTAAAAGTCCCAGACCTTCAGATTTCCTTATAAAAAATTTTACTATTAATTACCCATACATACTTAGAGCCTTTATCTTTGGCCATCTTCTTTGTCTTAAAGAAAATATCTCTATTTACTTTGGTTAGATGTTCATTTACATAAATTTCATGTTTTTCATTAACAATTCCTGATTCAACGATATTCAATTTCTTTTTCTTCTTCATATTTTCAAGCTGCTTGTTTCTGGTTCTTTTCCTTCCAAATGCCACCCCTATAGGCCTTGGACGAATTCTTCTTACGTCAAGTTTTCCAACTCTGTAACAGTTCTCAATTTGGTCTTGACTAAGTTCCATCCTTAAAGCTGATTCGATCTTGCAGAACCAAGCTTCCTCCTTTGCAAGTTTTGGAACTCCGTGTATTCCTAAACAGTTGCTATTGTTCTACATCGTTAAGCCTATTTGTGAAATCAGAAATTGTTGATACTATTTCGATATTTTAAACTTTCAGTCCTTGATTTTCTTTCGTACAGTTACCTGATTCACTTAATACTTTTTCTATCGTTCGTATCGTTCCTTCATTTTGTTCCGTGAGGAAAATCACGCTTTCTTTCCCGAACTTAATATTAAATCTCTATCTTCTTTTATTTCGGCTATTTCTCTTAAAGTTGCCTTAATACTCGCTACACAATAACGACGCTAACTGTTTGATTTAACTGCTAGGATTTGAAAATATATTTTCTAACCTAGCAGAGAGTTTAAAATCCTTTAAAGTTCCCCTTTAGAGGGCGCCCGCCACAAATCAAAACGATCCTTGTGTTTTGGCCGGGGTTCCGCAAAACTGTTTATTTCTTCAGTCCGTAAAGTCTTTAAAGTCAATTCCATTGTTCCTTTCAGTTTTTCAATATTTCTCAAATGTTTCGTCACAAAAGAGGGAGATGAAAAACACTCGATTAGGATGATGAAACAATTTCAAATGTAAACTGGAAAGGAGAATCGTCTGCGTGGTATTTATTTTGAAATCATTTTTTTTTCTGCTTAGTTTGCTCATTTCTCGAAGTCATACTCTCCCGCTATCATTCATTCACCAATTCATGATCATAATTTTCCGTTTCAAAAATCTCTTTCAAAATCACCTTTATGAAATATGATCTATTGTGTTTCAAGTGGCGTGTTTGAAGAGTCATAGGACTGGATTTAAGTCAATTTAAATTTCGACTTTTAAAATATAGATGACGATTGTTTTCTCTTAAAAAATTTATGTGATTTTCTCGCATGTGCATCTTTTCTCCTTCGTAGCGGCCACATCCGTATCAACAACCTCTCCTCTTCTGGCATCCTCTTGGCTCTCACTTCAGAAGTGAGTTGGACTGAGGTCGGAGGATCGAGCGAACAAAGCCTGCCGTCAGCGATAAGCTGAAAGCCTTCGTCATTCAGATGAGGCGCCGCGCGAATCATGTTGACCCGTGATGCCACGAGGAAGATAACAGCCCACGAGGGGGACTTAGCAATGGCGAGAGAGGGAGATTGGTGGGAAGATTACTTAAGGGACAAAAAATTCCTTCCCGACTCTTGCGCACAGTTTCAGTGCGACGAGTCCTAACCTTACATCACTTAACCGTTCAATACCAGCGATGCAAATTCTTCTTTCTCCTCTTAACACAGTGGTTGGATTTGTTTCATTTCCGAGAGACATTTTATTCTCACACAGTGTGACAAGTGATCAGGTTATAAAGAACTGAAGAGCCTAAAAAATGTGAGGAATTGAAGAATCCCTGGACAACTTTTAAGAGGCAGATGGAACCTTTCGCCAAGGCCATCCATGCTCTTCTTTAATGTCAACAACAAATGACTCTCCCGCACACGGAGTCACAGCTTAATGCCTCATCCGACGAATGACGGCTTTTCGAAGCCCTCGACTGCAGAACGGCTCGAGCCTGGGAAGATCGGATTAAGGGCGCACGTGCTACTCACCGAGCCAACCCCTCCCCATTAGCAGAGATGATTCCCGATTGGCTTTCCCGTCTCTTCGCCATTTCTACTCATTCAGAAGTTCTATGAGAAATGACGCTTTCTCTTTCATTCTCGAGACGGAAATGCTTCTGAAGGCAAAATCCAGAGGGACAAACATCTTTAGTGCGACCAGTTCAATGTTCACATGAATTTGGTTTCCTTTACTACGACCAATGCATTTTTATCATTATTGAAATTTACTTTGGAAAAGCTAGATCCCGACGAATTTCATTACGCTTCAAAATACAGTATGAACGTAGAGTTGTAGATAATCGATAACGGTACCAGAGGAACAGGCAGACCACCGAAGCCCTTGCACAGGTCGAGGCGCTCATACAAGGGAAGGGGCTCCGGCGACCGTCAAAGGAGAATTTCATTTCAGTTTCATATCGTACAATATTCAGACAGAAATTCATAGTCAGTTATCATTAGAATTTAACTCGTAGGTGGATATTTGAAAAAATACATACATAATCGCATCCTAGGTATTCCCCTTTTCATGAACCTTTAGGCACAATGTTCATAATCTTGTTTACCAATCTGTAGCAATGGATACGGAAAATATGGCCAAACCAGTCTCTGCACAATATGCTGCTTAAAGGAGGTTGCAGACTCCTTTGCCTAACCTCATCATTACTTACAAAGTCAAACCACCAAATGCCAAAAGTACTGCGTAAGCATCTGGAATCAAAAGCAGCTAGTTTCCTGTTATCTTGTTCACAAAGTGTCCAAGTTTCACTACCATAACTAACCCTAGAAAGAACCAAACTATTATACAGTCTAATTTTAGTCTTTAGGTGTATACGCCTTTTTTCCCACAATCTTCATAGATACTTAAAAGTCCCAGCAGCAATCCCTATTCTTCTATTTATCTCATACCGCACATTACATGCATCTGTTACTTAGTTCCTGAGATAATTAAACTGAGACACTTGCTCAAGAGTACAGCCATTCAGATTAACTGAATTACAGCCTGCCAGACCAATTTTCATCACTTTAGTTTTCTCTCTGTTTATAACCAAAGCTACTGCAGTACCAGTCTCATCAACAGCCCTAATGATAAATAATACAATTATCTAAACGTATTTATAGATAAATACAAAAATAGCAACATCAGCGCCTATATTACTATTACGATATTATATTTTTTGAATAATTCTTTGTTTGGTTAATCCTGAGGCCACAACTGCTCTTCTGAAATGTTTGTTAACTACCAAATCAAATTTGTTCTTGTTAATAACTATATGCATTGCTACAGAAAATTTATGTATTTGTTTTTAAGTATTTCAGGATCTCTGAAACTTTGTTTAGACGAGTTGTACCTTCTTTTAAATGTTAAAATCTTTGTAATGTATTAATGCATTTCTTGCAATTGACTTAATAACTTAAAGATGCTCCTTCCCAAATTAGAATTGCATACTGTATTATAGAATAAATTAAGGCATATTATATATATATTCTTTAAGAGTTTCATATTCATCATATCTCTTAAAAGACAGATCTTGGAGATCACTTATATGTATTTTTTTAACACTACCTTTTGAGCATGAGAGTGTAAAGTTTTACAAGTCAAAATTAACTCTAAATATTTTACTGTTTTAGTACCTTTAATCTGAGGGCAAGCACAATTTAGAAACACATTTTTATCTTGTTCAAAAAAATGACGATTTCTCATCTGATAAACTAAATCTCCAAGAGCTGTATGCATTCATCTAACAGAACTGCTTAATAGTTCTTCACCACGTTATCGCATTAAAGCTGGGGGAAGTGTCATTTCGAAAGTTAAAAAAATCTTACCTTTGAATCTGTTACCCAACAGATAGTTCACGTATATTAAAATCAACTGAGGTCCCAAAACAGAATCCTGCAGAATAGCAAAACGAATCTCTTTTGTTTTGCTTAAAACGTCTCCCGTTTCGTCCCTTATGTTCTACAAATAGGAATGAAATCATCACAGTGAATTCGGCCTCTGCTGCGGACCCAAAGTTCACATAGAGCCACAAAAAATGCACTCTTAAACACCTACAGAAAATATTCTGCTTAAAAATAAAAAATCTACATTTGTAGTGAGTAATGAATTGAAAAAGAAATATATTATTAAGGAATTAAGAAAATGTCTTTATTCTCTCTCTCTCTATATATATACATTTATAGTAAGTAATATGAATTGGCAAAATTATTCAGGTATTCACCTAAAAATGTTTCATGAAAGAAATTGAAAGAAATGAGCCACATTGATAATTTTAATGATGATGATTTGTTTTATGAACCAAAAGTTCTTTTGCAATGCGATGGCCAAGTCAACCTTAGACAGGAAAAGAAATAAGAACCCCAATTTTTCCATTATTATTCAGAATATTAATAAATATTAATACTATAAATAATTTTGATAAATATATTATATTAATATAATTAATATAATTTTGCTGCTTGAGATTATGGCATCAGCAGTACCTTTATTTTCCTAAACCCAAACTAGTTGTCCGATAGTATCCTATAGCTCTTACGGTAATTAGTTAACCTTTCATGCATCAACTTTTCAAATAGTTTGGAGAAAACAGTTTGTATTTTGAAATAGGCAATAATTATCTGCAAACCTTTCATCATCATTTTTATAAATTGAAATGACCCAGAAATTCTTAAAAAAAAGACCGTAAAAGTCCACCAGCAAACGACCAATTATAACATTTCAGTAAAATTCCAGATATTACACTGATCATAACACGTAGATTGAGAAGTTATCATCACTTGAAGTCTTGTTTAAGACTAGTTGGGTTAGGCTGTTTTACCTCTGAGTGGTACTTTTTTTCACACAATGGGCTAAATAGCCAGGTCACAAGGACCCCGACGGCTCAGAGAAGGATGGGGGGGAGGGGACACACTGGACAGCTATGAGGAGACAGATGGTGGCCTCCTGTCAAGACCACCCAGCGTGTTCTTTAACGTGCACAAGTCTCTATTACAGGAATATTTACATTCCTCCTACAATTACTACATATACAAAACACTAACACTTACTACACAAAATTTACAACTGAATAAAAATCACATCACACTACAGTAGTTCCCAAGTCATGTGGGCATCCGCAACAATGAAGCAGTGGACAACCTGGTCAAAATGGCTCACAACTTGCAAACATACCTCCACAATTTCTCATTTTCACATAAATACCAAACAAGACATCAACAAATTAGAATTACTCGACAAACAGATATTTCCCGACCCATGCCTCTGTACATAACACTTTCCAATCCCCCTTCTCAAATAGAGAATCTTCCCTACCCCAGAAAATACCAAAGAAATCTTTACAGACTCAGAACAAAATCCACCTTACTGAACACAACTCTACATAAATTAAAATTAGCATATTCTCCAAACTGCGCACCGTGCAATTTACCTGAAACCACTAATCATATATTACTAAACTGTGAACGATACATATCACAAAAAGAAACTTTAATAAAATCATTCAAGGAACTCAATATCAATGAATTACACACTCAACTTTTACTAGTCCCCCCCCCTCCCTGCCCAAATTATAGTTTTTTGAGCTACTTTTCTCCTTCTTACTCTCCACACCACTATAGAACAGACTTTGATTCTACTTATTCCATAGCATCTTCTTCTAGTGACACCCAACTAAATTATAATCTGTTTTCTGCTCTACTAGAAAAAAAACGTAAAAAGCAACAATTTTACAATATATATATATATGCATAGAAAAAAAATATATATATAATGCAAACAAATAGAAAGATCTAAATCAATAATCACAGGAATTTAAAAAAAAAGTGCTTCCCACACCGTGGCTTACTTTCTACACCAATTTGGAAGAGTCATTGATGCTTCTTATTCCAAAGCATCTTGTCCTACTGACACACAACTAAATCATACTCTGATTTATGATCTTCTTGGAAAAAATAAAATAAAATAAAATAACAATACTAAAAAAAAAGAAAAGAAAAATATAAATAGATAAAAAAAATATATAAATAATACAATTAAAAAACCACGGCCGAGTGGTTAGCACGCTTGGCTACTGATCTAAGGGACTCTGGGTTCGAGCCCCGGGTAAGGCATGGGTGTATGTGTCGTTTTTCTGCTGAGGTCCTGCCATCCTCACAGACTTTCTACTATGGCATATAAACTGACAGGATCCTGTAAGACCTCTGTGGCAAGCAGCTGCTTGAGGGGGTATTTATTTATTATTATTTACAGTGCCTTTCAATAAAAATACTATCCACACCGTGGCTCGAACCCACAACCCAAAGAACTGACTACTAAGCAGGTACTTGATACAGCTTCAACCCAACTTATACATCGCCTGATACCAATCTACCATCCTCCACCATTTCTTCTACTGCACCTGCAGTTTACCTTAAAAAAAGTATATATAATAATAAAATAATAACAAAAAAAATACATAAGCCAAAAAAACACAAAACATTAATTAAATTTAAAAAAAATTAAAAATTTAAAAATTTAAAAATATATAAAATAATAAAAATAGAAACAATTAAATACAAAAACAAAAAAATATATATATAAAAAATTATTAATTAAAAAGAACTCAAAAAGTAAATAACCAGAGGGCGAAACCCGAAAAATAAAAATATCTAAAAAAAAATAAATAAATAAAAATAAAAACTCCGAATCCAAATTAGAGAGATAGAGAGGACATTCCCTTTCACTCCCCCCCCCCAATAGGGGACCACCTTGTCGTGGTGGGGGGGCCTAGGGCCCAGCAACCCGGCTGAGGAGGCATTGCCGGTCGGGATGATCCCTAGCTGGAGCAGGCCAGAGGATTTGCCGGCTGTAGTGGGCACCAGCTGGAGCATTCCAAGGTTTTGCCGGTTGGGGTGGTCCCCGGCTGGAGCATTGCTGAAGCCAACCGAGGTTGAAGACGCTGCTGGCCGGCTTGATTGCCAGTCGGGTGGTGACGGCGTTGGAGACCTCACCTCTCAGGAGACCTGTGTGGTCTGTTCGACGGCTCTGCCGAAAGGCACGAGCTGTCAAAAAAGTCTGGGTCTTACTAAGAGTCTCCACCCCGGGTGCCGATCGAGCTTGGATCTTTATATCCTTGCACATTTGCAAACCGGGGAATAGATTAAAGTAAGGTTTCTTCCGGTGGTCAGCTTTCCTTCTATAGGACTGCTGCCATGTGAGGCCGGGGTTGAGGTGCGCCTATAGGGCATATTCCTTGCCCCCGGCTCTAGATGGTCATGGCTTTTCATAACCAGGTAGTGCTGTACAAGCGGAACCGGGAATTGCCGTGGTTGCATAATATCGCAACAAAGAGATTCATTCCCTTTCACTCACCCTACATTTCACCAAAAATATTCTAGTGAGAAAGCCTGAAGAAGGACCTCTCATGCACATGTAACGTACAATCAATCAATCAATCTCCGGCACACGGGGCCACGGCTTAACTTCCCATCCGATTGACAGCGGCCTTTCCAAGCCCATTGGTGTCCACTACTGACCATGGGCAGGGCAGGATGGGGATTTAACAGTGATAAATCTCAACCCTGACCCAGTTCGAACTCGAACCTAAGAACTGCAGATTACGAGCCTGGTGCGCTACCGACTGAGCCACCCGAACCTCTTTTAAGTCTAGAGGCTGTCAAAATTAACTCACTTTCACCAGTCCGTAACGAGGCCATTGAATTTACTCTTTAATATTTCATATCATCCGATACGTTTATACAGGTGACGTCCCCTTTAATATTTTTATCAGATCATCCACAACATTAATGAAATAATCACTAAAGGAGTCAGCAATTATCTTTTTGGTATTAAAAATATACACTGAAAAGGCAATTTATTTCATACACCAATCTAATAATGAGCGGGTCCATCTTTCGCCCACACAACAGCAACAACATGTCATGGAGAGGACTCTACCGGGGGTCGGAAATTTTCGGGTACTATTGCAGCCAATATTTCCAGGCCAACCATCCGTAAAGCGCTGAGTTGAAGTTGAAGGGCTCCAATGCATCGCTCCACTTCGTCCCATAGATTCTCAATAGGATTTTAATCTGGAGAATGAGAGGGCAATTCGAGTGTTCTGGAATGATCCCCCAACCAGTCCTTCACCAAACGGGAGCAATGAGACAAGCATTATCTTGTTGAAAGAAGGCACCCTGAAAGAAGGTCTTCAATGCATCGCTACACTTCGTCCCATAGATTCTCAATAAGGTTCTAATCCGGAGAATGAGAGGGCAATTCGAGTGTTCTGGAATGATCCCCCAACCAGTACTTCACCAAACGGGAGCAATGAGACAAGCATTATCTTGATGAAAGAAGGCATCTCGAAAGAAGGTCTTCAATGCATCGCTCCACTTCGTCCCATAGATTCTCAATAGGGTTCTAATACGGAGAATGAGAGGGCCATTCGAGTGTTCTGGAATGATCCCCCAACCAGTACTTCACCAAACGGGAGCAAAGAGACAAGCATTATCTTGATGAAAGAAGGCATCCCGAAAGAAGGTCTTCAATGCATCGCTCCACTTCGTCCCATAGATTCTCAATAGGGTTCTAATTCGGAGAATGAGAGGGCAATTCGAGTGTTCTGGAATGATCCCCCAACCAGTACTTCACCAAACGGGAGCAATGAGACAAGCACTATCTTGATGAAAGAAGGCATCCCGAAAGAAGGTTTTCAATGCATCGATCAACTTCGTCCCATAGATTCTCAATAGGGTTCTAATCCGGATAATGAGAGGGCCATTCCAGTGTTCTGCAATGATCCCCCAACAAGTACTTCACCAAACGGGAGCAATGAGACAAGCATTATCTTGATGAAAGAAGGCACCCTGAAAGAAGGTCTTCAATGCATCGCCCCAATTCGTCCCATAGATTCTCAATAGGGTTCTAATCTGGAATTTTGAGAGGGCAATTCGAGTGTTCTGGAATGATCCCCCAACCTGTGCTTCACCAAACGGGAGCAATGAGACGGGCATTATTTTGTTGAAGGAAGGCATCCCGAAAGAAGGTCTTCAATGCAACGCTCCACTTCTTCCCATAGATTCTCAATAGGGTTCTAATCCGGAGAAAGAGAGGGCAATTCGAGTGTTCTGGAATGATCCCCCAACCAGTACTTCACCAAACGGGAGCAATGAGACAAGCATTATCTTGATGAAAGAAGGCACCCTGAAAGAAGGTCTTCAATGCATCGCTCCACTTCGTCCCATAGATTCTCAATAGGGTTCTAATCCGGAGAATGAGAGGGGCAATTCGAGTGTTCTGGAATGATCCCCCAACCTGTGCTTCACCAAACGGGAGCAATGAGACGGACATTATTTTGTTGAAGGAAGGCATCCCGAAAGAAGGTCTTCAATACAACGCTCCACTTCTTCCCATAGATTCTCAATAGGGTTCTAATCCGGAGAATGAGAGGGCAATTCGAGTGTTCTGGAATGATCCCCCAACCACTACTTCACCAAACGGGAGCAATGAGACAAGCATTATCTTGATGAAAGAAGGCATCCCGAAAGAAGGTCTTCAAGGCAACGCTCCACTTCTTCCCATAGATTCTCAATAGGGTTCTAATACGGAGAATGAGAGGGCAATTCGAGTGTTCTGGAATGATCCCCCAACCAGTTCTTCACCAAACGGGAGCAATGAGACAAGCATTATCTTGATGAAAGAAGGCATCCCGAAAGAAGGTCTTCAATGCATCGCTCCATTTCGTCCCATAGATTCTCAATAGGGTTCTAATCCGGATAATGAGAGGGCCATTCGAGTGTTCTGGAATGATCCCCCAACCAGTCCTTCACCAAACGGGAGCAATGAGACAAGCATTATCTTGATGAAAGAAGGCATCCCGAAAGAAGGTCTTCAATGCATCGCTCCACTTCGTCCCATAGATTCCCAATAGGGTTCTAATCCAGAGAATGAGAGAGCAATTCGAGTGTTCTGGAATGATCCCCCAACCTGTGCTTCACCAAACGGGAGCAATGAGACAAGCATTATCTTGATGAAAGAAGGCATCCCGAAAGAAGGTCTTCAATGCATCGCTCCACTTCGTCCCATAGATTCTCAATAGGGTTCTAATCCGGAGAATGAGAGGGCCATTCGAGTGTTCTGGAATGATCCCCCAACCAGTACTTCACCAAACGGGAGCAATGAGACAAGCATTATCTTGATGAAAGAAGGCATCCCGAAAGAAGGTCTTCAATGCATCGTTCCACTTCGTCCCATAGATTCTCAATAATATTCTAATCTGGAGAATGAGAGGGCCATTAGTGTGTTCTGGAATGATCCCCCAACCAGTCCTTCACCAAACAGGAGCAATGAGACAAGCATTATCTTGATGAAAGAAGGCACCCTGAAAGAAGGTCTTCAATGCATCGCTCAACTTCGTCCCATAGATTCTCAATAGGGTTCTAATCCGGAGAATGAGAGGGCAATTGAGTGTTCTGGAATGATCCCCCAACCAGTCCTTCACCAAACGGGAGCAATGAGACAAGCATTATCTTGTTGAAAGAAGGCACCCTGAAAGAAGGTCTTCAATGCATCGCTACACTTCGTCCCATAGATTCTCAGTAGGATTCTAATCCGGAGAATGAGAGGGCCATTCGAGTGTTCTGGAATGATCCCCCAACCAGTCCTTCACCAAACGGGAGCAATGAGACAAGCATTATCCTGTTGAAAGAAGGCATCCCGAAAGGTTTTCAATGCATCGCTCCACTTCGTCCCATAGATTCTCAATAGGGTTCTAATCCGGAGAATGAGAGGGCAGTTCGAGTGTTCTGGAATGATCCCCCAACCAGTATTTCACCAAACGGGAGCAATGAGACAAGCATTATCTTGATGAAAGAAGGCATCCCGAAAGAAGGTCTTCAATGCATCGCTCCACTTCGTCCCATAGATTCTCAATAGGGTTCTAATCCGGATAAAGAGAGGGCCATTCCAGTGTTCTGGAATGATCCCCCAACAAGTACTTCACCAAACGGGAGCAATGAGACAAGCATTATCTTGATGAAAGAAGGCATCCCAAAAGAAGGTTTTCAATGCATCGCTCCACTTCGTCCCATAGATTCTCAATAGGGTTCTAATCCAGAGAATGAGAGGGCAATTCGAGTGTTCTGGAATGATCCCCCAACCAGTCCTTCACCAAACGGGAGCAATGAAACAAGCATTATCTTGATGAAAGAAGGCATCCCGAAAGAAGGTCTTCAATGCATCGCTCCACTTCGTTCCATAGATTCTCAATAGGGTTCTAATCCGGAGAATGAGAGGGCCATTCGCGTGTTCTGGAATGATCCCCCAACCAGTACTTCACCAAACGGGAGCAATGAGACAAGCATTATCTTGATGAAAGAAGGCATCCCGAAAGAAGGTCTTCAATGCATCGCTCCACTTCGTCCCATAGATTCTCAATAGGATTCTAATCCGGAGAACGAGAGGTCCATTCGAGTGTTCTGGAATGATCACCCAACCAGTCTTTCACCAAACAGGAGCAATGAGACAAGCATTATCTTGATGAAAGAAGGCACCCTGAAAGAAGGTCTTCAATGCATCGCTCCACTTCGTCCCATAGATTCTCAATAGGGTTCTAATCCGGAGAATGAGAGGGCAATTTGAGTGTTCTGGAATGATCCCCCAACCAGTACTTCACAAACGGGAACAATGACACAAGCATTATCTTGATGAAAGAAGGCACCCTGAAAGAAGGTCTTCAACTCATCGCTCCACTTCGTCCCATAGATTCTCAATAGGGTTCTAATACGGAGAATGAGAGGGCCATTCAAGGGTTCTGTAATGATCCCCACCAGTCCCTCACCAAACGGGAGCAATGAGACAAGCATTATCTTGTTGAAAGAAGGCATCATTAAAGCAGGTCTTCAAAGCAAAGCTCCAATTCTTCCCATAGATTCTCAATAGGGTTCTAATCCGGAGAACGAGAGGTCCATTCGAGTGTTCTGGAATGATCACCCAACCAGTCTTTCACCAAACAGGAGCAATGAGACAAGCATTATCTTGATGAAAGAAGGCACCCTGAAAGAAGGTCTTCAATGCATCGCTCCACCTCTTCCCATAGATTCTCAATAGGGTTCTAATCCGGAGAATGAGAGGGCCATTCGCGTGTTCTGGAATGATCCCCCAACCAGTACTTCACCAAACGGGAGCAATGAGACAAGCATTATCTTGATGAAAGAAGGCATCCCGAAAGAAGGTCTTCAATGCATCGCTCCACTTCGTCCCATAGATTCTCAATAGGATTCTAATCCGGAGAACGAGAGGTCCATTCGAGTGTTCTGGAATGATCACCCAACCAGTCTTTCACCAAACAGGAGCAATGAGACAAGCATTATCTTGATGAAAGAAGGCACCCTGAAAGAAGGTCTTCAATGCATCGCTCCACTTCGTCCCATAGATTCTCAATAGGGTTCTAATCCGGAGAATGAGAGGGCAATTTGAGTGTTCTGGAATGATCCCCCAACCAGTACTTCACAAACGGGAACAATGAGACAAGCATTATCTTGATGAAAGAAGGCACCCTGAAAGAAGGTCTTCAACTCATCGCTCCACTTCGTTCCATAGATTCTCAATAGGGTTCTAATCCGGAGAATGAGAGGGCAATTCGAGTGTTCTGGAATGATCACCCCAACCAGTCCTTCACCAAACGGGAGCAATGAGACGAGCATTATCTTGTTGAAAGAAAGCATCCTGAAAGAAGGTCTTCAATGCAACGCTACACTTCTTCCCATAGATTCTCAATAGGGTTCTAATCCGGAGAATGAGAGGGCAATTTGAGTGTTCTGGAATGATCCCCCAACCAGTCCTTCACCAAACGGGAGGAATGAGACGGGTATTATCTTGTTGAAAGAAGGCATCCCGAAAGAAGGTCTTCAATGCAACGCTCCACTTCCTCCCATAGATTCTCAATAGGGTTCTAATACGGAGAATGAGAGGGCCATTTAAGGGTTGTGTAATGATCCCCCACCAGTCCTTCACCAAACGGGAGCAATGAGACGGGTATTATCTTGTTGAAAGAAGGCATCCCGAAAGAAGGTCTTCAATGCAACGCTCCACTTCCTCCCATAGATTCTCAATAGGGTTCTAATACGGAGAATGAGAGGGCCATTTAAGGGTTGTGTAATGATCCCCCACCAGTCCTTCACCAAATGGGAGCAATGAGACAAGCATTGTCTTGTTGAAAGAAGGCATAATTAAAGGAGGTCTTCAATGCAACGCTTCACTTCTTCCCATAGATTCTCAATAGGGTTTTAAATCCAGAGAATGAGAGGGCAATTCGAGTGTTCTGGAATGATCACCCCAACCACTCCTTCACCCAACGGGAGCAATGAGACGAGCATTATCTTGTTGGAAGAAGGCATCCTGAAAGAAGGTCTTCAATGCATCGCTCCACCTCTTCCCATAGATTCTCAATAGGGTTCTAATCCGGAGAATGAGAGGGCAATTCGAGTGTTCTGGAATGATCCCCAACCAGTCCTTCACGAAACGGGAGCAATGAGACGGGCATTATCTTGTTGAAAGAAGGCATCCTGAAAGAAGGTCTTTCAATGCATCGCTCCACCTCTTCCCATAGATTCTCAATAGGTTTCTAATCCGGAGAATGAGAGGGCAATTCGAGGGTTCTGGAATGATCCCCCAACCAGTCCTTCACCAAACGGGAGCAATGACACGAGCATTATCTTGTTGAAAGAAGGCTTCCTGAAAGAAGGTCTTCAATGCAACGCTCCACTTCTTACCATAGATTCTCAACAGGGTTCTAATCCGGAGAATGAGAGGGCAATTCGAGTGTTCTGGAATGATCACCCCAACCTGTCCTTCACCCAACGGGAGCAATGAGACTGGTATTATCTTGTTGAAAGAAGGCATCCCGAAAGAAGTTCTTCAATGCAACGCTCCACTTCCTCCCATAGATTCTCAATAGGGTTCTAATACGGAGAATGAGAGGGCCATTTAAGGGTTGTGTAATGATCCCCAACCAGTCCTTCACCAAACGGGAGCAATGAGACGAGCATTATCTTGTTGAAAGAAGGCGTCCTGAAGGAAGGTCTTCAATGCATCGCTCCATCTCTTCCCATAGATCCTCAATAGGGTTCTAATCCGGAGAATGAGAGGGCAATTCGAATGTTCTGGAATGATCACCCCAACCAGTCCTTAACCAAATGGGAGCAATGAGACAAGCATTATCTTGTTGAAAGAAGGCATCCTGAAAGAAGGTCTTCAATGCATTGCTCCACTTCTTCCCATAGATTCTCAATAGGGTTCTAATCCGGAGAATGAGAAGGCAATTCGAGTGTTCTCGAATGATCCCACAACCAGTCCTTCACCAAACGGGAGCAATGAGACGGGCATTATCTTGTTGAAAGAAGGCATCCTGAAAGAAGGTCTTCACGGCAACGCTCCACTGCTTCCCATAGATTCTCAATAGGGTTCTAATCCGGAGAATGAGAGGGCAATTCGAGTGTTCTGGAATGATCCCCCAACCAGTCCTTCACCAAACGGGAGCAATGAGACGGGTATTATCTTGTTGAAAGAAGGCATCCCGAAAGAAGGTCTTCAATGCAACGCTCCACTTCCTCCCATAGATTCTCAATAGGGTTCTAATACGGAGAATGAGAGGTCCATTTAAGGGTTGTGTAATGATCCCCCACCAGTCCTTCACCAAATGGGAGCAATGAGACAAGCATTGTTTTGTTGAAAGAAGGCATCATTAAAGGAGGTCTTCAATGCAACGCTCTACTTCTTCCCATAGATTCTCAATAGGGTTCTAATCCAGAGAATGAGAGGGCAATTCGAGTGTTCTGGAATGATCACCCCAACCAGTCCTTCACCCAACGGGAGCAATGAGACGAGCATTATCTTGTTGAAAGAAGGCATCCTGAAAGAAGGTCTTCAATGCAACGCTCCACTTCTTGCCATAGATTCTCAATAGGGTTCTAATCCGGAGAATGAGAGGGCAATTCCAGTGTTCTGGAATGATCCCCAACCAGTCCTTTACCAAACGGCAGCAATGAGACGGGCATTATCTTCTTGAAAGAAGGCATCCGGAAAGAAGGTCTTCAATGCAACGCTCCACTTCTTCCCATTGATTTTCAATAGGGTTCTAATCCGGAGAATGAGATGGCAATTCGAGGGTTCTGTAATGATCCCCCAACCAGTCCTTCACGAAACGGGAGCAATGAGACGGGCATTATCTTGTTGAAAGAAGGCATCCTGAAAGAAGGTCTTTCAATGCATCGCTCCACCTCTTCCCATAGATTCTCAATAGGGTTCTAATCCGGAGAATGAGAGGGCAATTCGAGGGTTCTGGAATGATCCCCCAACCAGTCCTTCACCAAACGGGAGCAATGACACGAGCATTATCTTGTTGAAAGAAGGCTTCCTGAAAGAAGGTCTTCAATGCAACGCTCCACTTCTTACCATAGATTCTCAACAGGGTTCTAATCCGGAGAATGAGAGGGCAATTCGAGTGTTCTGGAATGATCACCCCAACCTGTCCTTCACCCAACGGGAGCATTGAGACGAGCATTATCTTGTTGAAAGAAGACATCCTGAAAGAAGATCTTCAATGCAACGCTCCACTTCTTCCCATAGATTCTCAATAGGGTTCTAATCCGGAGAATAAAAGGGCAATTCGAGGGTTCTGGAATGATCCCCCAACCAGTCCTTCACCAAACGGGAGCAATGAGACGAGCATTATCTTGTTGAAAGAAGGCATCCTGAAAGATGGTCTTCAATGCAACGCTCCACTTCTTACCATAGATTCTCAATAGGGTTCTCGTCCGGAGAATGAGAGGGCTATTCGAGTGTTCTGGAAAGATCCCCCAACCAGTCCTTCACCAAACGGGAGCAATGAGACGGGCATTATCTTGTTGAAAGAAGGCATCCTGAAAGAAGGTCTTCACGGCAACGCTCCACTGCTTCCCATAGATTCTCAATAGGGTTCTAATCCGGAGAATGAGAGGGCAATTCGAGTGTTCTGGAATGATCCCCCAACCAGTCCTTCACCAAACGGGAGCAATGAGACGGGTATTATCTTGTTGAAAGAAGGCATCCCGAAAGAAGGTCTTCAATACAACGCTCCACTTCCTCCAATAGATTCTCAATAGGGTTCTAGTACGGAGAATGAGAGGGCCATTTAAGGGTTGTGTAATGATCCCCCACCAGTCCTTCACCAAATGGGAGCAATGAGACAAGCATTGTCTTGTTGCAAGAAGGCATCATTAAAGGAGGTCTTCAATGCAACGCTCCACTTCTTCCCATAGATTCTCAATAGGGTTCTAATCCAGAGAATGAGAGGGCAATTCGTGTGTTCTGGAATGATCACCCCAACCAGTCCTTCACCCAACGGGAGCAATGAGACGAGCATTATCTTGTTGAAAGAAGACATCCCGAAAGAAGTTCTTCAATGCAACGCTCCACTTCCTTCCATAGATTCTGAATAGTGTTCTAATACGGAGTATGAGAGGGCCATTTAAGGGTTGTGTAATGATCCCCCACCAGTCCTTCACCAAATGGGAGCAATGAGACAAGCATTGTCTTGTTGAAAGAAGGCATCATTAAATTAGGTCTTCAATGCAACGCTCCACTTCTTCCCATAGATTCTCAATAGGGTTCTAATCCGGAGAATGAGAGGGCAATTCGAGTGTTCTGGAATGATCCCCCAACCAGTCCTTCATCAAACGGGAGCAATGAGACGGGCATTATCTTGTTGAAAGAAGGCATCCTGAAAGAAAGTCTTCAATGCAACGCTCCACTTCTTCCCATAGATTCTCAATAGGGTTCTATTCCGGAGAATGAGAGGGCAATTCGAGTGTTCTGGAATGATCCCCCAACCAGTCCTTCATCAAACGGGAGCAATGAGACGGGCATTATCTTGTTGAAAGAAGGTATCCTGAAAGAAGTTCTTCAATGCAACGCTCCACTTCTTCCCATAGATTCTCAATAGGGTTCTAATCCGCGGCATGAGAGGGCAATTTGAGTGTTCTGGAATGATCCCCCAACCAGTCCTTCACCAAACGGGAGCAATGAGACGGGTATTATCTTGTTGAAAGAAGGCATCCCGAAAGAAGGTCTTCAATGCAACGCTCCACTTCCTCCCATAGATTCTCAATAGGGTTCTAATACGGAGAATGAGAGGGCCATTTAAGGGTTGTGTAATGATCCCCCACCAGTCCTTCATCAAATGGGAGCAATGAGACAAGCATTGTCTTGTTGAAAGAAGGCATCATTAAAGGAGGTCTTCAATGCAACGCTCCACTTCTTCCCATAGCTTCTCAATAGGGTTCTAAATCCAGAGAATGAGAGGGCAATTCGAGTGTTCTGGAATGATCACCCCAACCATTCCTTCACCCAACGGGAGCAATGAGACGAGCATTATCTTGTTGAAAGAAGGCATCCTGAAAGAAGGTCTTCAATGCATCGCTCCACCTCTTCCCATAGATTCTCAATAGGGTTCTAATCCGGAGAATGAGAGGGCAATTCGAGTGTTCTGGAATGATCACCCCAACCAGTCCTTCACCAAACGGGAGCAATGAGACGAGCATTATCTTGTTGAAAGAAAGCATCCTGAAAGAAGGTCTTCAATGCAACGCTACACTTCTTCCCATAGATTCTCAATAGGGTTCTAATCCGGAGAATGAGAGGGCAATTTGAGTGTTCTGGAATGATCCCCCAACCAGTCCTTCACCAAACGGGAGCAATGAGACGGGTATTATCTTGTTGAAAGAAGGCATCCCGAAAGAATGTCTTCAATGCAACGCTCCACTTCCTCCCATAGATTCTCAATAGGGTTCTAATACGGAGAATGAGAGGGCCATTTAAGGGTTGTGTAATGATCCCCCACCAGTCCTTCACCAAACGGGAGCAATGAGACGGGTATTATCTTGTTGAAAGAAGGCATCCCGAAAGAAGGTCTTCAATGCAACGCTCCACTTCCTCCCATAGATTCTCAATAGGGTTCTAATACGGAGAATGAGAGGGCCATTTAAGGGTTGTGTAATGATCCCCCACCAGTCCTTCATCAAATGGGAGCAATGAGACAAGCATTGTCTTGTTGAAAGAAGGCATCATTAAAGGAGGTCTTCAATGCAACGCTCCACTTCTTCCCATAGCTTCTCAATAGGGTTCTAAATCCAGAGAATGAGAGGGCAATTCGAGTGTTCTGGAATGATCACCCCAACCATTCCTTCACCCAACGGGAGCAATGAGACGAGCATTATCTTGTTGAAAGAAGGCATCCTGAAAGAAGGTCTTCAATGCATCGCTCCACCTCTTCCCATAGATTCTCAATAGGGTTCTAATCCGGAGAATGAGAGGGCAATTCGAGTGTTCTGGAATGATCACCCCAACCAGTCCTTCACCAAACGGGAGCAATGAGACGAGCATTATCTTGTTGAAAGAAAGCATCCTGAAAGAAGGTCTTCAATGCAACGCTACACTTCTTCCCATAGATTCTCAATAGGGTTCTAATCCGGAGAATGAGAGGGCAATTTGAGTGTTCTGGAATGATCCCCCAACCAGTCCTTCACCAAACGGGAGGAATGAGACGGGTATTATCTTGTTGAAAGAAGGCATCCCGAAAGAAGGTCTTCAATGCAACGCTCCACTTCCTCCCATAGATTCTCAATAGGGTTCTAATACGGAGAATGAGAGGGCCATTTAAGGGTTGTGTAATGATCCCCCACCAGTCCTTCACCAAACGGGAGCAATGAGACGGGTATTATCTTGTTGAAAGAAGGCATCCCGAAAGAAGGTCTTCAATGCAACGCTCCACTTCCTCCCATAGATTCTCAATAGGGTTCTAATACGGAGAATGAGAGGGCCATTTAAGGGTTGTGTAATGATCCCCCACCAGTACTTCACCAAATGGGAGCAATGAGACAAGCATTGTCTTGTTGAAAGAAGGCATCATTAAAGGAGGTCTTCAATGCAACGCTTCACTTCTTCCCATAGATTCTCAATAGGGTTTTAAATCCAGAGAATGAGAGGGCAATTCGAGTGTTCTGGAATGATCACCCCAACCACTCCTTCACCCAACGGGAGCAATGAGACGAGCATTATCTTGTTGGAAGAAGGCATCCTGAAAGAAGGTCTTCAATGCATCGCTCCACCTCTTCCCATAGATTCTCAATAGGGTTCTAATCCGGAGAATGAGAGGGCAATTCGAGTGTTCTGGAATGATCCCCAACCAGTCCTTCACGAAACGGGAGCAATGAGACGGGCATTATCTTGTTGAAAGAAGGCATCCTGAAAGAAGGTCTTTCAATGCATCGCTCCACCTCTTCCCATAGATTCTCAATAGGTTTCTAATCCGGAGAATGAGAGGGCAATTCGAGGGTTCTGGAATGATCCCCCAACCAGTCCTTCACCAAACGGGAGCAATGACACGAGCATTATCTTGTTGAAAGAAGGCTTCCTGAAAGAAGGTCTTCAATGCAACGCTCCACTTCTTACCATAGATTCTCAACAGGGTTCTAATCCGGAGAATGAGAGGGCAATTCGAGTGTTCTGGAATGATCACCCCAACCTGTCCTTCACCCAACGGGAGCAATGAGACTGGTATTATCTTGTTGAAAGAAGGCATCCCGAAAGAAGTTCTTCAATGCAACGCTCCACTTCCTCCCATAGATTCTCAATAGGGTTCTAATACGGAGAATGAGAGGGCCATTTAAGGGTTGTGTAATGATCCCCCACCAGTCCTTCACCAAATGGGAACAATGAGACAAGCATTGTCTTGTTGAAAGAAGGCATCATTAAAGGAGGTCTTCAATGCAACGCTCCACTTCTTCCCATAGATTCTCAATAGGGTTCTAAATCCAGAGAATGAGAGGGCAATTCGAGTGTTCTGGAATGATCACCCCAACCATTCCTTCACCGAACGGGAGCAATGAGACGAGCATTATCTTGTTGAAAGAAGGCATCCTGAAAGAAGGTCTTCAATGCATCGCTCCACCTCTTCCCATAGATTCTCAATAGGATTCTAATCCGGAGAATGAGAGGGCAATTCGAGTGTTCTGGAATGATCACCCCAACCAGTCCTTCACCCAGCGGGAGCAATGAGACGAGCATTATCTTATTGAAAGAAGGCATCCTGAAAGAAAGTCTTCAATGCATCGCTCCACTTCTTCCCATAGATTCTCAATAGGGTTCTAATCCGGAGAATGAGAGGGCAATTCGAGGGTTCTGGAATGATCCCCCAACCAGTCCTTCACCAAACGGGAGCAATGAGACGAGCATTATCTTCTTGAAAGAAGGCATCCTGAAAGAAGGTCTTCAATGCATCGCTCTTCACCAAAATCGCTTCAATGCATCTCTCTTCACCAAACGGGAGCAATGAGACGAGCATTATCTTGTTGGAAGAAGGCATCCTGAAAGAAGGTCTTCAATGCAGCGCTCCACCTCTTCCCATATATTTTCAATAGGGTTCTAATCCGTAGATTGAGAGGGCAATTCGAGGGTTCTGGAATGATCCCCCAACCAGTCCTTCACCAAACGGGAGCAATGAAACAGGCATTATCTTGCTGAAAGAAGGCATTCTGCTGTGGGAAATGGATTGCCATGAACGGTGTAGGTGGTCTGTGAGTAGATCAATATAGCCTTGTGCCTTGAAGGTAACCTCCCATTCTGGTGTTGTAGTTGGAACTTCGATTCGTCATACCGAGTTAATGGTTTCCACTCTTCCACAGTTCATTGGCGATGTTCCTTCACCCACTGAAGCCTCATAGCCCAGTGGCATGATGTCAATAAGGGTACTCGATGTGGGCGTCAGCTGCCATAGTCTAGTCGTGCCATTGTACGTTCAATGGTCTTTGCACAACCCTTCATAACTACCCCATCATTGAATGATGACATCTTGTTCTGCCCTGTGGCCCTCCATTCCGATGTTACAGTATGGGAGAGGCAGTGCTAACCTCGAACATCAGCATCATCATAGTTATGTCCACATTTTTTCTGCTGAATGAAGGATTTGACAGTTTTGATGTAGTCTCAGTACACACTTGCGACAGTCGTAAGCGGAAATCCCGGATGTTTTACAGTCATGGATGGAGAGCACCCATCTTCCTCACACAGACTATCTGTCCACGAACCAATTCGCTCAGGTCGCCGTATCTACACCCATCATAACAGTCGGAAGTAAGCTATACAGCAGGTAGGCCTATGACCTATTTTTAGCCCGCAAGAGGTTTCGGCTGGCCGTATTATTGTGGCGGAGTAGGGAAAGTTTGTGGATGGGTGCTCTGTGTGTAATGAATTGTGCTTCCAATGTATACTTTCTCCAATTTGTATTTCTTTTATCCGATTTCGATTAATACGTTACCAGTTAATTCCTTAATAACTGTCCACTGCTGTTTTGAGTCATTACCTACCAAAAAAAAAACAACCCTATACTTGTAATAGTATTTTTTAGCAATTTATAGATTTTATTTAAATTATTACGAAGAAGAGTGAATCTATTCTGAATCTCGTCGTATCCCTCATTATTATTCGTAGAACTCTTTAGCCTTTTATATAATTTGTTCTTTTCAGCAATTACTTCAAGTGTACCGATGGCTTTAATCTTTTCTTTGAAGTGATTGACGTATACCTCAACCTGGTACAGTATGTAACATAGGAATTTCATCAAAAAATTGATTCACAATATCTTTAGCATCAATAACTTCCGTATCCAATCTTACTTTCTATACTTAATTCAAATTTTAAAATTAGCAAAATATTTCTTATCTTCGTCAGTATCTTTTTCTACTACGTCTTTTTTTAGCCGAAGCATTACCAAATAATGATCTGTCAAGGTTGTTTTCATAAACTTTCTTAATCCCCGATAAACGTATGGAAATATGATCAACACGTGTTCTCCAAACATCTCGCTTAATGTTATTGACATGTCACCGTTAATAGAATTAAAATTCTTACTACCCAGTAAATCAATATTAGTCTTCGAACAAATGACATTTTTATTGTTATTTAGTAATAATTGAATGGAAAAATTCATCAATTAAAGCATTGTTAATCTACAAGCTAGAAGATCTATACACCGAAATCATATTAGGTCCATATTGCTAATCTTAACATTTAGGATGCTACATCAGCATTATTGCAATTAAAATATCCTTGAGTAACTCTTAACTTCGAATTAAGAAAAATTAATACTCCACCTGATCCCTTTACATACTGGCTTTTGTAACACTTTTAACAAATTTCAATATTATATGGTATTACTAAATGAAAATGGTAGCTAGGTAGTCACTGGAAGGAGAGCTATGCACCAATCTCCTGTGGTGATAGCACCTTATGCCCGACCCCGCCTTCTCGTGGTGCTGACCGTTAGTACCTTTCAAAAGAGATACTCTCTTGTGGAAGGGAACGGAAGTGAAGAGCTGCCAGATCAGTGTGGCCTATTGAAATGGTCATCTATGGCAGCGATTTTTTCTTTTTTTCTACTCTGCTGACGAGTGGTCAACCACACAGAGTCCTGGTGGTAATCATATATACCAACCTGAACGGATAAATGTCTCTGAACTTGATTATGGATCATGAACTTGCTGCACTCTTGGGCTTCTGTGGAGAGAGAATCTTCGTTGTGCTTTCAGTTTGTTTGTGGGTTGACAGCCCCAAGTGAATGGATTCGCAGGATATGTTTTATCAATTGCTGGATAATCCTGAGCAGAGATTATCGCAGGTACCTGAACTCTTGCTTCTACTGGTATCGTCAAATCCTACCTACATTGAAGGAAGTCTTCTAGTGTAGAAGGCTTCAACCTTTAGTAATGGGGGAACGGGTCATTGCCCCATGCCTGCGATTAGGGAGCTGTTTTATATTGTCGGCATTCCCTCTCTCAATAAACATAGTTTCTTTAAACATCCCACTAACCATTTTCTCTCGATAGGTAGTTGGAATGTGAAGACTCTACACGGAACTTATTCTCTTGATGTGCTCACACAAGAATTCCAACATTATAATTCAGATATTCTCGGCTTGCAAGAGACCGTATGGACAGATAAAGGTCAGATTCTTAAAAATAATCTTAAATTTATTTTTTCAGGGAGGGAAGACAATAAACATCACCATGGCGTGGGTCTGCTTCTCACCAGACATGCTAGTGATGCTCTTCTAGGATATGAGTGCATTAATGAAAGGTTTCTTACAGCAAAATTTCAGACAAGCATTAACGACTTGAATGTTATCTGCTGTTATGCCCCCACTGAGGATGCCGATGAGGATGAGAAGGATAGGTTTTATGAACAACTTCAGCATATTTTGAATTCTGTCAAGAAAGGAGATATTACCCTTGTTCTTGGTGACTTCAATGCCAAAGTTGGTACTGACTCTGACTTTTGGGGAGGAGTGATAGGCCATTTTGTATTGGTAGCTGCAATGGCAATGGGCAACATCTCCTACAGGTAAGTAAACTCAATGGTTTCAGAATAACTAACACTTATTACAAACACCGCGACATACATAAGTACACATAGATTTCACCTGATGGGCTGCATAAGAATATGATCGACTATATATGAATTAACAACAAATGGGCTAGTTCTGTTAGGAATACCAGGCCATATAGGGGAGCTGAAATTGGATCTGACCATTACCTTGTTAAAAGTGTCTTGCAACTTAAACTTAAGAAGTGTTGTTCTAAAGTTAAAAAAATTACCTTTAAAACTGAAGCTCTAAAAGACACAGTTATAGGTAGAGCTTACCATGGGTTGTTTTAGTTGGGTTGTTTTACCTCTGAGCGGCACTTTTTTGCACACCATGGGCTAAATGGCCAGGTCACATGGACCCCGAAGGCTCAGAGAAGGTTGGGGGAGGGGACCCACTGGAACAGCTGTTGGCAGACAGATGGTAGCCTCCCGTCAAGGCCATCCAGCGTGTTCTTTAACGTGCACAGGGTATGACTCTCCCGCACACGGGGCCACGGCTTAACGTCCCATCCGACGGACGGCGGCCTTTACAAGCCCATCGGTGTTCCCTACTGACTGTGGGCAGGGCGGGGAATTTTGGGGAGATAAATCTCAACGCTGACCCAGCTGGGACTCGAACCTGGGAACTACAGATTATGAGCCTGGCGCGCTACCGACTGAACCACCCTGCCCCTAATAATAATAGGTTTCCGATCTTGTAACCAAGGGGCAGACTATCTGCCCGAGCTTACCATGATAGGATACTTAGTCATTATGACGTTCATGGTTTGCTTGCTACTGAAGTTGAGGAAGAATGGGACCATTTTAAACAGGCTTTTTTGAAATTAACAATAATCTTTTAGGAAAAAAGGAGCAGAAGAGACAGAATTATTTGAGTGATAAGGCACTTGAGCTTATTTAAGAAAGAAAGAACTACAGGAATGTCCTTAATCAATACCCTACTAATCCTAATAGAAAGCATTACAGAGAACTTAATAAACGTGTAAAAGATCAGTTAGCTGCTGATAAGAATCTTTGGCTTGATGGCTTGGCTGACAAAGCTGAGGAAGCAGTTAGGCAGCACAACAGCAGAGAGCTATAACAGATAGTTAATGTTTTGTGTGGTGGAGAACGGACAGGTATACAGAGATTGAAGGATAAACAAGGTAAGGTTATAGAAGGTGAGGATTCTGTCATGGCTAAGTGGGCTGAACATTTCAGTGATGTTGTAAACAATGTGGTTAATTCTACTCCTACTATTTGTAATGATGATAGATGCATTGGTGACTTTAATGTTTGCTCTATAACACAATCTGAAATTATTTTGGCTATTTCTAAACTTAAACTTCATAAATTCCCAGGGGTAGATGAAATTACTACAGAAATATTTAGAGCTGGAAATGTTTCGATTACCACATGGATGACTGAAATTCTGAATATCTTTTATGAGAAAGGCATGGTTCCTAAGGATTTTACCAGAGCTATTATTATGCCTATTTTTAAAAAAGATGAGTGCAGTTCTTGTGATAACTATAGGGGTATCAGCCTACTCTCTGTTCCAGGTAAAGTTCTCTCCATGATTGTGCTTAATAGAATTAAGAATCCGGTTGACAGTCAATTGCGTGATGAGCAATGTGGATTCAGAAGTGGTAGGGGATGTGTGGATCAGATATTTTCACTTAGGCAGATTCTTGAGAAATGTTTAGAGTTTCAGAAACCTTTGGTTGCTAGCTTTGTTGATTTCAAAAAGGCATTCAACTCTGTTGTTCGTCATAATTTGTGGTGGATTGTGAGATTATATGGTATACCAGAAATTTAGTTAACATAATGAAATCTCTCTATAATAACACTGAGTCATATGTGAGAGTTGGTAAGTCTTGTAGCAATTGGTTTAGCATTACTTCTGATGTTGGATAAGGGTGAATTTTGTCTCCTTTTCTCTTTAGTTTGATTATTGATTATGTTATGCGAAATTTACTGCAAGGGAAAGATTTTGGTCTTAAATGGTCTGGTTATTTGAAAATTTCTGATTCAGATTATGCTGATGAATTAGCTCTTTTGGCCAATAATGTTGATGAGATGAACTCTTTCATTCGAGCTGTTGATGAAACTGGTAGTAGAGTAGGTTTGATTATAAACAGAGAGAAAACTAAAGTGATGAAAATTGGTCAGGCAGATGGTGCTTCAGTTGCTTTGAATGGCTGCACTCTTGAGCAAGTGTCTTAGTTTAATTATCTTGGATGATATTTAACAGATACTGGTGATGTGCGGTATGAGATTAACAGACGAATAGGGATTGCTGCCGGGACTTTTAAGAATCTAGGGAGAGTGTGGAGGAATAGGCGTATACACCTAAAGACTAAAATTAGATGCATAATAGTTTGGTGCTTTCTAGGGTTAGTTATGGCAGTGAAACTTGGACAGTTTGCAAACATGATAACAGGAAACTAGATGCTTTTGATTCTAGATGCTTTTGCAGTATCTTGGGTATTAGGTGGTTCAACGTTGTTAGTAATGATGAGGTTAGGCAAAGGAGTCGGCAACCTCCTTAAGCAGCATATTGTGCAGAGAGAGACTCCGTTGGTTTGGTCATGTTTCCCGTATGAATAATTTAGTATGAATGATCATCAGAAAGGGGGAGAGACCTAGGATGCGGTGGACAGACAGTGTCAAACAGGACCTTGTTAGAATTGGTGTGCAGTGCTAGATGCAGTAGATGTTGCTCAGGATAGACTTGCTCGGAGAAATAAATTGCACGGTCTGATTAGATCTCCCTAGCCCCTAAATCATTTATTAGTTCGCATTTCCACCGTTAGAGGTGGATAAATTCGGATAATGAGAAAGCTATTCTTTTTCAAAACAATCATTTTGTGTACGTGAAAGACTTCTAGTTTTAGACTAGTCCATTTGGTTTTAGTTTAACTATGAAAGGATATCTTGGACATAGAAAAACTGAAACGATTGTATGAACATTATCAATCATGCTCTGACCTTCTTAATGGTCTAGTTATTGGCAATTATATGTTTTTTTTACCAAACATTTGTCACTTTTTTTCCAATAGCTTCATCCTGTTCTGTTTTCCAACAGTTACACAGAACGTAACTTCACTTCTGATTTCTGTCCATATCGCAAATAAATAAACAGCTAAAAAGCAATATCATCTCCGTAAACATAATGTCATACTTTGTGTAGCATTACTAATTCTATTTAATTACTAAAGCTTAAAACAAAAGTTCAAGCAGCTGCTTGCTACAGAATTCCGTGTAATACATCATAGAGTCGATCTGTGGGGAATGAGGGAATTAGCCACACAGAGAACAGACGACACCTCCATGCCTTATCCTGGTCCCGAATCCGGTCCCTTCGATAAGCAGGCTAATCAAACTCAGGTGATGTTTTCTATTCATAGAGCATTTTGTTTTTATTTTGATGCAAATCTCTTTGGTGCATGACAAAGCTCACTGATTGGACGAACGATTGCAAGCAAAACATGGAAAGATGTTTGTTCGCAGACATTGTTGATGAAGTTACCTCATCCTCATTCTCATCGGAATTCTAATGAGGATGTCTCATCATCCTCAGTCACTTCGAAGGGTGATCTGAAGAGCAGCAGATGCGAATGTCATTTGCCGCAGATCTCTCGGAGCAGGGTGTTGGATCGGCAAATCGGGTTGGATGATAAAAGAGGCAATAAACTGGCCACAAAGCTGTCAGCAGCGAACTCCGTTCAACTCTCCCCCAAAGGCGTCATTTGGCGGCCTTGCGTTCACCTAACGTAAGAGCACGGCGAGAACCTGCCCGACGTAATCGGCGGCCGCATTCCAAGACGCAGGCAGGCAGACAGCCACCCTTCACCTTCGCTCTGGCCGCCAAGCGCCGTGAAGGGCAGCAGAGAGAGACAAAGAACGCTGCACGTGCTTGTCCATGTGCCGGTATGGAGGGCGGGGGCCGGGACATCGGCCCTCGTGAAGGTCAGCCCTTCAGAGAGGCAACAGCGGACAAAGGCAATTCGGCACGAACGACGTACATCACCTTGAGGAGAAGGCAAGACCCGCTTCAGCTGACAGGATGTGGGTTTACGGTTCATGCTAATCCGTAACTGATGATCGGAAAAGATCTCTCCAACGATCGTCGTCGCATCGAAGACAGTTTTCTCTCGAGAATGCTGGCTGGCGCTCTCACTCATTCCGATCCTTTCAGTACTTTACAGCAACGACGAATCACGTGTAAAAGATCGCTTCAGTTAAAGAGCTTTATTAACTATTACTATCTTTCCTACAACAGGGCCTTCCTCGCTACAGGAAATATGTGCCAGTGGAGCACCGGAAGTGTTCAGGGCCTACTCGCAAGAAATGTCTTTCGGGAGCCTTTGGGGTTTCATTTAAGGTATAGGAATTTTAACTTGAATTTTAACTTTTCGAAAATAATAAATATTTGACATATATTTCAGATTTTGTAATTCATAATTCGACATTTTGGATCGAGCCGCATCTACTTGGGGAGGGATGCCCCCAAGAGAATGCTAGTTTGTGTATTGGAGATCAAAATTTATTAAACTTGGGCATATTTCACTCATTTTTCATATTTTTTGAAAACCTCTAAACCAAAGAGGGGAATATTACCCTGCAATGGAATTCCAGTGACTTACCCTCTCCCCCCCCCCCCCTCTAATTTTTTCTAGCTCCTGACCTGAAATGAATCATTTTTACCACTTTGTATTAAAATGCTTACATAGTTACAACTAAATATTTTGAATATCATTTTCCCCTCTATTAAAAAACCAGAAGGATAAGATATCGCCTCTGGTGAATATGCGATGCTCGTTTGCAGAGAAAATGAACTTTTCCATTCTCAGAGTTTTGCCCCTTCAACAGTAATAATTCGAACTGATGGGAGATTGCAAAATGCAAATAGCAAAATATCATTAGCCTTACCAAACGCAAAAAGCATATCTGATTTATCCCTTAAAATGAAAACGATTTTCTTACCCCTAGAGTTTAGGGGTAAATCATCAAGTGTATATAAAATAATTTATTTATTATTACCATATTGAAATATTATTTAAAGTTTTAAAATTAAGTACTAAATTGATAAAAATAAGGAACATCGGTCGACTTTTAACTAATTTTAATTTAATTAAAACACATGTGATTCGATTATTCCATTTTTTTAATCAATACATTCATCAGAATTTCTGACTTCTAGCACAAATATATCGTTTGTAATATCCCTTCCCAGTTTCCCATTTCCCTCCATTTAGCACGCTCAAACGATGGTCAATGAAGGTCATTTGGAGGATTTGAAAACTCCCAATTAGGAGAGCTTCTTTCACTTCTTGCCTTTGTAGTCCTTTTCGTTTCATCTCTTGTCCCCAATGACCTCATGCCAACTAGACACTGCTCCATTAGATAAAATGGCTTCGTATTTGGTATGCTTATGACACGACATCCGACGCCACCACTAAAATAGCAGATTTCTAACTCAAATCGATCGTTTGCAGTATTCGTTTAAAATTTTGAAATTTTCAAAATTTCGCATCGTCGGCGCAATTAAAGCTTTTAGAGATTCAAGATCTAAATGTGTCGATTACAATATTTTATCGATACGTATCCAACCCGAAAAGAATTTTCAGTTTATCTCTAAAAACAAACAATTTTCGCATAAAACAGAAAAAAATTGTGCGTTTCTACTCTGTCTGGGAGTAAAGGTGGAAATCGTTGCTGTCAATGAAAACTTCGTGATATTCACATTTCCCAACCAAAATTTCTAATTTCTAATCGCTGCAATATTAGCTTATAATTTCGCAATTTTAAATTTTTTTTCGCCGTTAGAGGATGCAGCTGTAGCTTTTGGTAGATTCCGATGGTGCGAATCATGATATTTACTCAATACCTATCAAACCCAAAAATAATTTTTAATTTTTCTTTAAGGGCAAAAAAATTCGAGTTCTACAGACGGACAGACCGACAGACGACGAAGCGAACAGATCACTCGTTTTTTTCTGAAAACGAGCTAAAATAATATAGAAGCAGCAAAGGAATAGGAAAAATTAAAAGAAAAATAGTGATATCGGAAGCATTTCCAATATTAGAAGTTAAACAGGAGGTTGGACTTATCGCCAGAAATATGCCGGTCGGACGGAAAAAAAATGACGTCACACACGACTGTCAGTCTTATGTTAACGAAGTTCACGACCAAGCTGATGTTTGGAGACGATGAGTTCTGGCCCACAAGAGGCAAAGAGAGGAATTTCCAATAGGGAAAACGAAGCTGATTGTTCACGGTCGTCTGTTATTATTCGTTCAAAGCTATAGAAAAATATCCTATCTTTTCCTTTAAATAGTTGTGTATCAAAGTTTCACCATAAATTTTGCATTTTTTTTGCAGGGGCCCCCTCTAACCGTGCCCTTCCCCCGCATCGCGGAAGTTGCGTAATATATGGTATTCTCTTATAATGATCCTGCGTAAAGAATTACAACGTTTTTAAATTAGATAATTTTAATCAATCATCATTTAATACTCAAATAATCAAGTGCTATGCAATCTCAATAAGGAATAGAAAAACATCGTAGTTGTACTAAAGTGTTCGGTTTCAATTGCTACATTCAAAAATAAAGTGCAGAAAAAAAAGGGCACTTAAGTATGTTATAAAGATGTTAAGATGTGTAACAATTAATCCCCCATTTTCAAATTCATATTTCGTGGGCTTTCAATTGACCAAATATATCGATAGCATCAGAATAATTTAGGGATTTTTCGGTATCGCTTTCAATTGACAACATTATTAAATCTAGTAGTCTGTTTTGACTCGTAGTAGTTCTTAAATAGTTTTTTCATGTCTAAATTTCGAAAAGTTTTTTTCGCAACGCTTGACAGTTATTGGTAGTATTAACAGAATTCGGAAAACAAATTGCAGTGTTTGAGAAGATATTTACAAAATCATAAAGATCAATGCAACTTAGATGAATGGTCCCCGTAACCCTTCCTAGGCTACCTTCAAGGAATTCAAACTATTGCTTCGTGTTTAACACTAGTTGAAATAATATTTACCATGTAATACACGCCGCCCCCCCCCCCGCCAACAACAACAGGGGCGTAGCGAAGGATTATCGTTGGGGAAAGGGGAGGGGGGAGAACAAAAATTTTCCAACTCGGATTTCAAATTTTGCCAATTGAGAAAACAACACCTTTACATAAAATATGCCCTCTGTCAAGGACGCACCCATAATTTCGTTCCGTGGGAGGGGATTGAGTTGTGAAAATCCCAATTTTCACAACTCACCGACATTTTACCAAGTGGCTTTGAACTTTGCCAACTGCGCTAGATTTTGCCAAGTTGCCTCGATTTCACCAACTCGCCATTATTTTACAGAAAAAATTCCACTTTTTACATCTCCCCTGAATTTTCCAAGTCAATTCGAATTTTGTCAACTCTCCTTAATTGCACCAAAACAATCCCAACTTTCACCACTAGAATGCATTTTATAAAGTGGCTTCGAATTTTGCCAAATCGCCATAATTTTACAGAAAAAAAAATCCATTTTCTACATCTCACCTGAATTTTGCCAAATTGTCCCGATTTAGCCAACTTTCCTTAATTTCACAAAACCAATCCCAATTTTCACAACTCACCTGTATTTTACAAAATGGCTTCGAATTTTGCCAACTGCTCTAGATTTTGCCAAGTTGTCTCGATTTTGACAACTCCCCTTAATTTTACAAAAAAAATTCCCAATTTTCGGAATTCACCTGAATTTTAGAAAGTCGTTTCGAATCTTGTCAATTCTGATTGACTTTGAGGAGGGGAGCCTCCCTCCCAACCCTCATAGCTATGCCCCCCCCCCTCAAAAAAATCTCTAAATCTGCCCCGTTCGGAACCATTGGTTTAGATATCTGTTTCAGTCATATTGGCGGTGGTGGGAGGGGGGGAGGTTAAGCTATGTTTTGAAGCTCGATTTTTTTACTCGTTTTCATCTTCATTGACATCTTCCCTTTCAAGTAGCGCAACAACAGAGTCTCTGCAGTTGTTTAGAACCATTTTATAGTTAATTTATTGAATTTAAAGTACTTTATACAATATTTAGAAACTATTACTGTTTGTTTAGGGGCGAAAACCGATTTTCTAAGCATCGTTTTCTTGTAAAACAGCACGTAAAGATGGTGGCACCACCAGACAAAAAAAAAATGAAAAGTTTGACGTTATATTTAAAGTTAACCTAAACACATTTTCTGAGCTATTGCTTTGTTTTTGATAATAGTGACAATAATACAACTGAAATTTTAATGGACTTTATCCATAATTTTGGCGCCTCTCAAAAATGCGCCTTGCAGCTCCACCTATCGGACGACCCAGCTCCTGCATTTAACAACTGTAGGCCAATTTTAATGCGGTCCTGTTTGACATTGTCCCTGCTCTGAAATTCAAGACAATTGTTTTGTATAATTTTATTTTAGTCCCATAGTATATGTCCGACACTGAAAATAGATTTAAAAAACAGCTATAAAATTTAATTTATTCTGTATAGAATATTATTTTAACCTTTCCTGTCCGGTGGAGTATTTCAGTAACGGAGAAACCCTCTTCAAGTCTTATTCTCAGACCTCTCCTCCCCATCCACAAAACTAAATTCAATGACCCCCCCCCCCCCCCGCAACCTCGACACTAAATTCTAGGAATATAAAAAATATAAAATAATCCAATGTTTATTCATTCGAATTCAATTTCTCCCAACTAGTCCCTCCTCGAGAAAATGCTTTTCAGCTCATTTTCTAAAAATGAGAACTGCTTTCACTTTGCTGTCCATCTATATATAAATTTTCAATATTTTTCCTTTTAGATAAACTTTCTGTGGGAGTTGGATAGCTCCTAATGAATATGAAGTTGGATAACTCCTAATGGATATTAAGTAGGATAACTACTAATGAATATGATGTTGAATAGCTCCCAATGAATATGAGATTGAATAGCTCTTAATGAATATGAAGTTGGATAGCTCCTAATGGATATTAAGTTGGATAGCTCCCAATGAATATGATGTTGAATAGCTCCTATTGAATATGATGTTGAATAGCTTCTATTGAATATGATGTTGAATAGCTCCCAATGAATATGAGATTGAATAGCTCTTGATGAATATGAAGTTGGATACTCCTAATGGATATTAATTTGGATACTCCTAATGAATATGATGTTGAAAAGCTCTTATTGAATATGATGTTGAATAGCTCCCAATGAATATGAGATTGAATAGCTCTTAATGAATATGAGGTTGGATAGCTCTTAATGGATATGAAGTTGGATAGCTCCTAATGAATATGATGTTGGATAGCGACCAAGGAATATGCGATTAAATAGCTCTTAATGAATATGAGGTTGGAGATTAAATAGCTCCCAATGAATATGAGATTGAATAGCAGTTAATGAATATGAGTTTGGATATGAATTTCTGTTGAATATGAGGTAGGATGGCTCCTAATGAATTTGAGGTTGAATATCTCTTAATGAACATGATGTTAGATAGCTCTTAATGAATAGGAAGTTGGATATCTCCTAATGAATATGAGGTTGGATAGCTCTTATTGAATATGAAGTTGAATAGCTCCTAATAAATATGAAATTAGATAGCTTCTAATATTGCATTTGGAATGCTCCCTAGGCTGTTGGGTCATTCCGTTACCTCCTTTGTTACGTTCCTTTCCAGTGTAAGATGCAATAGCGGGATGCTTGTGGCACTGGCATACCAGAAGATCTCGGAGCTTCTCCCGCAAGAAATGTCTCGGCAGTCATTTGGTTTCATTTAATGTGCATCGTCATATACTTGAATTTTACCCTTTCAAAAACGGACATAATAAATATTTGACATATATTTCAGATTTTACAATGCATAATTCGACACTTTGGAATGAATTATTTTTACGACTTTCTTCATAAAATATTGCCTCAGTTGTATTCAGACGGGCATAAACGAAATTTGCATTAAAAAGCTCACACAATTTCAACTAAATTATTTTGAATAAGATTCATTTATCCCTCTATTGCAAAAAATGATATAACAGCAACGAAGGAATAGGGAAAAATTAAAAAGAAAAGCAGTGACAATATTGTAAACATTTCAAAAATTAAGAATTAAACAGGAGGTTGGACTTACAGCGAGAAATCGGTAACCAGACGGAAAAAAAATGACATGCTCTTATGTTAACGAAGTTCACGACCAAGCTGATGTTTGGAGACGATGAGTTCTGGCCCACAAGAGGCAAAGAGAGGAATTTCCAATAGGGAAAACGAAGCTGATTGTTCACGGTCGTCTGTTATTATTCGTTCAAAGCTATAGAAAAAATATCCCATCTTTTCCTTTAAATAGTTGTGTATCAAAGTTTCACCATATTTTTTTGCAGGGGGCTCCCTAATCGTGGGGCCTATCAGCACGCTTCTGCTCTGTGACTTGGATGAGTTTTGTCTTCCTTTTTGGGAATTAATGTTCATTTCTGCATTGCAGACAAATGGAGTGCGATGAATCAAAACATCCCCGAGTGAGTGAGAGGACACAAATTCAGTTGCAACTTATCGGGAGCTCTGCTGCCCTCGGCAACGATCCTTCTCTTCTTCGCTGTAAAGGGTCTTCATCAAAGAAACTGAATCTTGTAATGGCCGATACTTTTCTTTCCTTTCATTAGCTCCACAAATTCCGATCTTCTTTGTTAGGAGCGCTACCTCCGGGACCTGGTGCGCCCCTCGTGGTGGTCGCCTCCCGTCTAGACCACTCAAGGTCAGCGGAGGACAACAAACAACTTTTTTGAGCTCGTCGAGTTTCTTTTCCCCCTCAGCAGGTGGTTGAGAGTCGACTCCGAAAGATCCTTGCTACCGTTGGTCCCTCTCTCTCGCTACACACGGCGAAGAAGCGAAAAGATTTTTCCATCGATGACGTCAGGTCCGTCATCATCCATCAGTTTGGATGAAGAAGCTTTTGGCGGGGATAGAACATCTCAGTGACATCGATTTCTTTGAGATACCAAAAAAACCGAAAAACACGGAAATCATGGAATCAAACGACATTGAAAGGATCAACGAAATCAACAGAAGCTTAACTCTCAGGCGATTCGTTGCGAAGAGAGTGGGCGAAGATGGATTGTCTCATCTTTGAGCAGCACTTTTGAAGATCCACTGGGCTGCTGTCATAAGGCAGATGGATACCTCCAGGAAAGGTTATACAGCACGCAGATGCAAATGGCCCTCCTGTAACACGGTGACACGGCTTAACGTTTTTTCCGATGGACGGAGGTCTTTATTACCATCGCTTTCTTTTCTCTTGTTGAAGGCTGAAAAGGGATTCGCTGAGAATATCGGAATCCACTTTAGGACTCGAACTACGGAACATCGGTCAGGATCTTGGTGGCTGCCGACAGAGGCTAACTCCTCTCCAGGGGGCGAAGGGAGTTATCTTTTGACATTCAGATCTAGATACACCGACTAGAAAAGTTGTGATAAGGGAAGTGTATTTATGTTGGCAGATCGATAGATTTTTTTTTGGGGGGGGGGGGAGGGAGGGAGTATTACATCTGAATATCATGGCTATGATGGAAGCAAAAATATTAGTCATTGAAATATAATTTCTAACGAAATTTAACAATTACAGAAAACAACTTCAGTTAACCATTCGGGAAAAAAAAATATTCAATACCACAGAAATTTACAGTTGCAGAGGTCCTTAACCAATTAAACTGAAAATCCGTACAGTAGATATGGGCAGAAAAAAGACTCGATTTGCAAATTTTCGCTTTAAAGAAATTGATTTCTTTTATCTGCTATTTTTTCGTTTTACGAAGAAGCTATTAATGTCGGGATATTAATGCAACAGCGCGTGCAAGCAAATTCTCAAATAATTTCTCTAGAGCAGTGATTCTCAACCTTTTATGCTTCACGTATCCCCTGGAAATGTGTATGTAACTGGCGTAGTTATAGTTATAGCATAATAATGGTTATTTTTACTTTGTTACTAGATCTAGCAACTTTTGAGCTCTCACGGCGTACCCCAAAAAATTTTACCGCTTACCCCACGTTAAGAATCCTTACTCTAGAGTATAGACGTCACTGAAAACAAACTGATCTAATACCAAATCTACATGACAGAAAAATAAACAACTAATTAAGAGATCACACAAATACTACTATACGTACTAAATTAAAAATATAGTTACTGTTCTTTCAGTCGCTTGCTAAAATAATAAAAATAAATAAATATGATAAGAGACTGTCAGTTTAGCAATAAAATATTCATCACAAACGCATGATACATTATCTGATCGAAAGTATCTGGACACCCCTTCTGAGTAGTGGATTTGCCCATATACGCCACAACCATGGCCCAAACTAGTATAAATGGACGAACGTGGCCTGGCAAACCTCATAGACACGCATGAACAGTGCATTCATTCCGCACGGCAGAGCTCAGTGACTTTCCATTGCATGCTCATAGGATGCCACCTTAGCAACAAGTCAATTTCGAGACATTTCGGCCCTGGGGGGGGGGGGGGGGGGGGCTGCCCAGCTGCATCAACTATAAATGATATTATTGTGAAGTGGAAACGCCTAGGAGCAACAACAGCGCAATCGCGACCCGGTAGGTCACGTAAAATGACAGAGTGAGACCGCCGATTGCTGAAGCGGGTGCTGCGACAAAATCGCCTGTCCTCGGTTGCATCACTCACCACCGAGTCCCAAAATGCCTCTGAAAGCAATGCCAGCAACAGAACAGTTCGTCGCGAGCTGCAGGAAATGGGTATCGATGGTTGAGCAGCCGCACACAAGCCTAACATCAACAAGAACAACGCCAAGCGTCAACTGGGGTGGCGTAAAGCATGGTGTCGGTGTACTCTTGAGCAGTGGAACCGCGTTCTCTGGAGTGATGAGCCACACTTCACCATCTGGCAGTCCGACAGACGAGTCTCGGTGTGGAGGATGCCAGGTGAACGCTACCTGACTGTGTTGTGCCAATTGTGAAGTTTTGTGGAGGAGACATCATGTTCTGGAGTGGTTTTTCATGGTTTGGGCTCGGCTCCCTAGTTCCAGTGAATAGGATTCCAGTGAACAGTGGACTATAATGACATTCTCGGAAATTCTGTCCTCCCAAATTTATGACAACAGTTCGGTGAAGACCATATCTCGTACCAACATGAAAATGCCCTCATTCACAAAGTGAAGACCGTGCAGGAATGGTTTCATGAGATGGCTGTGGAAGAACCTAACTGCTCAGCATAGAGCCCTGATCTCAATCCCATGGAACACCTTTAGGAGAAATTGGAACAGAGACTGCGAGCCAGGCGAACCGCCCGACATCAGTGACCATCCTCCCTAATGCTCTTGTGGCAGGATGGCTGCCAATTCCCACAGCAACGTACCAAAATCTCGTGGAAATCCTTTCCCACAGAGTGGAGGCTGTGATAGCAGCAAAGGGGTGGACCAATGCGATATTAATTCCTTTCCTATTATTGGGAGATTTCGGATGCGCGAGTGTCCGGATACTTTTGATCATATAGTGCATATTGAACCAATAATAATCAGTTATATATATATATTTTTTTTTTTTTGCGACATATAGGAGAGAGAAAAATCCTAAAGCTACTCCTAGCTTTTACAGGCCTTCTCATACAAAAACGTGCCCTACTAAGACCTAAGTCACTGCTGACCACTGCCTCAGTTAGAGCTAACACAACACACAAAGTATATATATACAAAGTATATATGGAGGGCGTTCAAAAAGTTCTTGATAAGTGTCTAGATTTGCAGTCATTCCTCCGAAGTTAACGAGCTACGACTTGTTTGAAAGCTTGTCTAAACTTGTCTTAAATGATAATACACCCTTTAACACGTAATGTGTTAAAGGGTGTATTATCATTTCCCTCTTCACTTTGGGGGCGCGCGTAAAGTTCAGTCTGCGGAATCTCTGTTTTGTTGCTATGGAAACTATTAAATGGGCGAAAGATTTTAAATTTTCACAAAGATTCAGCTTCAGGACGAAGCGAAAAAAATCATGCTGGTTTATTACAACTATCTGGGGACCATGCCTGTTCTTATGGCACTGCTATGGGATGGATGCGTAAATTCATAGAAGGATGGGAGCTTCGACGACCTCCCTTGTGCTGGAAGACCTAAGTAGGTGTGACCGAGAGAACCACCGCTGCTGTTCCTGACCTCATTAATAAAAATAACCACAGATCACCGTTCAGATAATAAGTTTAGATGTCAGTGTATCATTGACAGTGTTTTTGTCAAGAAAGAGAATGCTCACAATTTTTTTTGCAATTTCCAAAGAGTGTGGATCCCGAATTTGCTGCACTGGTGGGCTTCTGCTGAGGGAGAATCTTCCGCTATGTTTTCTTTTTGTTTGTGGTTGACAGCCCCAAGTGAAGAGATTCACAGGATATGTTTATCAGCTGGTGGATAATCCCGAGCAGAGGTCATCGCAGGCATCTGAACTCTTTGCTTCTACTGGCATCGTCAACTTCTACATTGGACGAAGTCTTCCAGTGTAGATGGCTTCAGCCTTTAGTGGTGGGGGAACGGGTCTTTGCCCATGTCTGCGATTAGGGGGCTGTTTGATATTGTCGGCATTCCCTCTCTCAAGTAACATAGTTTCTTTAAACATCCCACTAACATTTTCTCTCCATGGGTAGTTGGAATGTGAGGACTCTACACAGAGCTTTTTCTCTTGATGTCCTCACACAAGAATTCCACCATTGTAATTTAGATATTCTCGGCTTGCAAGAGACCAGATGGACAGATAAAGGTCAGATTCTTAAAAATAATCTTAAATTTCTGTTTTCAGGGAGGGACGACAATAAGCATCACATAGGCGTGGGTCTGTTTCTCAGCAGACACGCTAGTGATGCTCTTCTAGGATATGAGTGCATTAACGAAAGGTTTCTTACAGCAAAATTTCAGACAAGCGTTAAAGACTTGAATGTTATCTGCTGTTATGCCCCCGCTGAGGATGCCGATGAGGATGAGAAGGATAGGTTTTATGGACAACTTCAGGATATTTTGAATTCTGTCAAGAAAGGAGATATTATCCTTGTTCTTGGTGACTTCAATGCCAAAGTTGGTTCTGACTCTAACCTTTGGGGAGGAGTAATAGGCCCTTTTGCAGCAATGGCAATGGGCAACGTCTCCTACAGGTAAGTAAACTCAATGGATTCAGAATAACTAACACTTATTACAAACACCGCGACATACATAAGTACACATGGGTTTCACCCGATGGGCTGCATAAGAATATGATGGATTATATATTAATTAACACCAAATGGGCTAGTTCTGTTAGGAATACCAGGTCATATAGGGGAGCTGAAATTGGATCTGACCATTATCTTGTTAAAAGTGTCTGGCAACTTAAACTTAAAAAGTGTTGTGCTAAGGTTAAAAAATTTGCTTTTAATATTGAAGCTCTGAAAGACCCAGTTATAGCTAAAGTTTACCATGATAGGTTACTTAGTCATTATGACAGTCATGGTTTGCTTACTACTGAAGTTCAGGAAGAATGGGATCATTTTAAACAGGCTTTTTTGGACACTAACAGTACTCTTTTAGGAAAAAAGGAGCAGAAGAGACAGAATTATCTGAGTGATAAGGCACTTGAGCTTATTTCAGAAAGAAAGAACTGCAGGAATGTTCTTAATCAATACCCTACTAGTCCTAATAGAAAGCATAACAGAGCTTAATAAACGTGTAAAAGATCAGTTAGCTGCTGATAAGAATCTTTGGCTTGATGGTTTGGCTGACAAAACCGAGGAAGCAGTTAGACAGCACAATAGCAAAGAGCTGTACCAGATAGTTAATGATTTGTGTGGTAGAAAACGGACAGGTATACAAGGATTGAAGGATAAACAAGGTAGGGTTATAGAAGGGGAGGATTCTGTCATGGCTAGGTGGGCTGAGCATTTCAGTGATATTCTAAACAATGTGAGAAGTTCTACTCCCATTGTTTGCAATGATGATAGATGCATTGGTGGCTTTAACGTTGGCCCTATAGCACAGTCTGAAGTTATTTTGGCTGTTTCTAAACTTAAACTTCATAAATCCCCAGGGGTAGATGAAATTACTACAGAAATGCTTAGAGCTGGGAATGTTTCAGTTAGCACTTGGATGACTGAAATTCTGAATATCTTCTATGATAAAGGCATGGTTCCTAAGGATTTTACCAGAGCTATTGTTATCCCTATTTTCAAAAAAGGTGATCGCAGTTCTTGTGATAACTATAGGGGTATCAGCCTACTCTCTGTTCCAGGTAAAGTTCTTTCCATGATTGTGCTTAATAGAATTAAGAATCTGGTTGACAGGCAATTGCGTGATGAGCAATGTGGATTCAGAAGTGGTAGGGGATGTGTAGATCAGATATTTTCACTTAGGCAGATTCTTGAGAAATGTTTAGAGTTTCAGAAACCTTTGGTTGCTAGCTTTGTTGATTTCAAAAAGGCTTTCGACTCTGTTGATCGTCATAATTTGTGGTTGATTGTGAAATCATATGGTATACCAGACAAGTTAGTTAACATAATGAAAGCTGTCTATAATAACACTGAGTCGTGTGTTCCAGTTGGTAAGGCTTGTAGCAATTGGATTAGCATTACTTCTGGTGTTCGACAAGGGTGCATTTTGTCTCCTTTTCTCTTTAGCTTGGTTGTTGATTATGTTATGCGAAATTCACTTCAAGAGAAAGATTTTGGCCTTAAAAGGGCTGGAGATACGAAAATTTCTGATTTAGATTATGCTGATGATTTAGCCCTTTTGGAAAATGATGTTGATGAGATGAACTCTTTCATTCGAGCTGTTGATGAGACAGGTAGTAGAGTAGGTTTGGTTATAAACAGAGAGAAAACTAAAGTGATGAAAATTGGTCAGGCAGGCTGTGATTCAGTTAATCTAAATGGTTGCAGTCTTGAGCAGGTGTCACAGTTTAATTATCTTGGGAGCTATCTAACAGATAATGGTGATGTGCTGCATGAGATTAACAGACGAATAGGGATTGCTGCCGGGACTTTTAAGAATCTATGGAGAGTGTGGAGAAATAGGCGTATACACCTAAACACTAAAATTAGACTGTATAATAGTTTGGTTCTTTCTAGGGTTAGTTATGGTAGTGAAACTTGGACGCTGTGTAAACAAGATAACAGGATACTAGATGCTTTTGATTCCAGATGCTTACGCAGTATCTTGGGCATTAGGTGGTTCAACTTTGTAACTAATGATGAGGTTAGGCAAAGGAGTTTGCAAACTCCTTTAAGCAGCATTTTGTGCAGAGAGAGACTCCGTTGGTTTGGCCATGTTGCCCGTATGGATAATTATAGATTGGCGAATAGGGTTATGAACAGTGTGCCTAAAGGCCTCAGAAAGAAGGGGAGACCTAAGATGCGGTGGGCAGACAATGTCAAACAGGACCTTGTTAGAATTGGTGTGCAGTGGCCAGATGCAGTAGATGTAGCTCAGGATAGACTTGCTTGGAGAACTAAATTGCACGGTCTGGTTGGACCTCCGTGGCCCATGGCTGCTTGATGATGATGATGATGATGATGATGATGATGATGATGATGATGATGATGATGATGATATTACATATAATAATTCCAAAAGAAATTTTAAATGTAAAGAGTTATAGAAATAAATTAAAAATAAACTTAAAAATATATTTTTATAAAATTAAATATCTTTACTAAAAATTGGTAAACTTTCGTCAACGTTTGGCATTTTATATAAATATTATCTTATTTTTATCCGTTAAACGAACAATAACTTAAAGGGGGGATGCGCCATCGGCACTAGAAACCCTATAGTCCATTATGCGGAGGGTCGTCACAAAGTTTCTGTGCTGCTGGTGCCCAAACAAGAGTGTGTGCACACACCGACACATCGCAGCTGCTCTCGATTTCTCTCGAAGTGCTAAGCAGTGAATGCAGATTGCACTCTCGCAACCGAAAAAAGTGATTTGGAAGTGACTGCCTTCCATTTATCTCTCATCCAATGATATCAAAAGGAAAATTTGGGCCTGTGACGCCCTCTCTCTATTTTCGAGTTCCATCAACACCATTCCGCATATTTCCATCTCTGGAGTGATAGAGAAGAACTTGGAAGAAAAAAAGTCTCCATTCGGGATGTCCCCTTTTCCCCCCGATGCCTTCAGTGCAGGAATCGTAAAGCAGATGGATCACTGGGACAAATGTTTCAATCGTTTATGTTCAGAAATAAGCGGGTTGTTCGGCATTCTCCTTTATTGCTGTGAACATGTACGTCGATCGAATATAATGTTACGTAAGCATAACCAGGCCTAGAGCTACCAAAAATTGGGGGTGGGGGGGGTGCAAGTGACTGGAATTGAGCAGTGATGCTGTTCCGGTATAAATTTTTTTGTCCCGGTTTTTACAAGATTTCTTAAAAAATATATTTGATACTTGTTTTCCCTCTGTTCCGGTTCCGGGAGGGAGGGAGGGAGGGAGGGATGCCACCTCCCACTCATAGATCCTCCCCGAGTCTAATTCATCTTCGGATATTTCTTATTGAAGACTTCTAGTAATAATAGTGGTAAGGCTTAGTGTTTTAAATAAGGAGTTAGGATATCTGTAAATGAATATAAATGGTGTGCAATTGTCGTTCCGCGTGTATTTGTGAATTTTATCTTATTCGTATCGGCAAAATTCTGCCTTTTAAATGAATATTATTTTATCTGTTAACAGATTCTTTATTCGTAAGAATCGCGTCACCGTAGTCAAACATAGCAGCAACAAACTTCTAGTTTACTCTTAGATATCAGAGTCTCTTGCATTTTTTCTGTTGCTAACATAATCCTGCATGAAATAGATTGAAGGAGATGAAAGCAGGTGCCCATGGACGATGCCTAAGACCGACCCTCCCATGGACGATGCCTGAGACCGACCCTCCCATGGACGATGCCTAAGACCGACCCTCCCTTGGACGATGCCTAAGACCGACCCACCCATGGACGATGCCTAAGACCGACCCTTGCGATGCGATTCCTTTAGACTCACGCCTCGTGAAATGATCTTTCGCCGTCCGTTGCGTTGCATTAAAAGATCTTCCTTCATTATGACGCTGCACGGGCACGAAAAGGAGAGCAACTGGGAAGACTCCTCCTCGCTTTCGTGGTGGAGGAAGGAAGTGAACTCGATTTTTTTTTGGGGGGGGGGGAGGGAGGGTCTCGATGCTTCCTCTCTAAACGATCCAACCATTGAAAAAAATTAAGAAATTTACCATATTCGTTGACAATAAATATGTAATCCATCGACACCAACCCTGACCATACTATAACCCATACCTCATAAACTAAATTGTGTAAATGCAAATAACGCATCATAGCATCAAGTCTCAAAATAATAGATACGAAGCCACATTGGTATACGAAAATGAAACTGCTGACCAAATTGCTAAAGAGTTAAGAATATGTTGTATTGTGGTTAACATCCCATATCGTCAAATAACAAATTAAGCAAAAAGTACTCTTCGATCACTTCATATAAATACTTTTATAAAGTTAAATCACAGAAGACATAGAAAAGAATTGAAATTAGAGACAACATATGAAATAAAGAAAAAATATCAAAATCATAAGATTAGGAATAAGACATTGTCTTCTGAACAATAAACTGCATCTACATAGAAAAATTGAATCTAATAAATGTAGATTTTGCAACTCAGTTGAAACAATCCTTAACCGCCAGCGACACTCCTGCCTCCACTCGAAGAAATCTTACTTAGAGAATTTGGAAAAGTAATCATTAAAGAATTCTTCACTGCGAATTTATCTGCGCATAACAATCTTGAAACTAGACAGAAAAGACATCCGCAGATCAGAATTACCTTTCAGTAACTGAGCTGTTCAATCGTCGTTGAAAAATTTTTCCTTTCCTTAGAAGAAAAATCTTCCAAAATAAAATAAATTATAAAACAAAAAAATTAATTCTCCATGAAGAATTAAGCCTTTTCTGCCTGCGAAGACTTCGAAGAACTTACCCATCACTGCACAGCTTCGAGCCAGAAATGTGCCCCACCCCCTGGGGTATTACTTTAATAGAGGTGTATGTGGTTTCTTCATCTTAGATTTGATTGCATGGTTTATAGTCAACGATGTGTCGTATAATTTCTGTTAATGCCTTTAATTGTACTTTTCTCAACGTAAGTAGATATAGGCTCCGGCATAATGTCTTTGGGAATATATTTATTGGGGATGAACAAAGAGAAAATCAATGCTGATCTGGCAATCTAAGATTCCTTCATTCCCCTGCTGCCCACCCCTTGCTATTCCCAAATCTTGATCTGCTGTCTCAACCCAAAACATTTGGCAGAGTTTTTAAGCCAGATCTTCCCATTGGTGGGATTGGTAAAATAAAAAAGCGTTTCCCGCCTTCAATTTACAATGAATACTAAGTAGAGTTTTGTTACATTTGTAATTCTTTACAGTGATGTTACCATCTAAGGACATTTAATTATTTCATATAATTCAATAATTGGAAAACAATTATTTCGTGAATGAGGAGTTCCTTCTGCGGAGAATGTTCTTCCGTGGTTGTCGTCTGCAAAGCATCTCGATGACGGAGCGGAGAGGAAATGCCGGAGGAAAAGAGCGCGAGAGATCCGAGAAGAAAGAGCAACATCTCGTGTCTGAAGGCACGCGACAAAAGGGGCGCAGTCGTTCTCTGTGAGCATCCCCTGTGCCTGCTGGATCCGCAGAAGGAGGAGGAGGAGGAGGAGGAGGAGACTCAGGCATCGTAAATCAGAAGCGCTTGGCCACCGGGTAGCCATTAAGAGAGGGAAGGAGCACATCCTGTGGGAGGAGGATTGTGTCAAGGTCGCTTCCTTCTCTTTCGAGCGTCGTCGTTAATACAAAAGAAGGAAGGTCATAACAGGACGGCATCGAGGAACGCCAACTGAAAACACTGGATGCCTCTGGACAGAAATTAACGTTGTCTTACAAACGTTTTGGCTGCGTGTATACTGCAAGCTGCGAATTTTCAAAATGTGTTTCAAGAGCAAGCAGACCTCAAGGGAGAATTATCCAGCTCTCACCTTCTTTGGCAATGAATGATCTGCAAACTGAGCAGAAGATGAGCAATTAGCCAGATTCCTTATGAAGAAACAAATTTAATTCCAGTTATGGCATCAGTCGATATTTCTTCCTCGCGGAGCTAATCATAATGCCCGATAGTTTTTTTCTATTTTGTTTCGTTTTACAGTCATATCATTAATTTTAGTACACGAAACACAAAAATGTTTTCAGTGTTCCTTTACACAAGGTTTGAATTTTCTTCGATTTTCCTTCTTCTGATTTAGTATCAAAAATACTTGCTTAACATATGAAGAGCGTAAATTCAAAAGAAGTGCACGCACTTGGCTACCGCCCAAAGGGACTCGGGTTCGAGCCCAAGATAAGGAATGCACGGACGTTTCTGTGTTGCCTTTCTGCTCAGATTTTGTCTTCCTCACAGATCTTCTCTGTGCCGTATTAAACTGATGGACTTCTGTGGCAAGCAGATGTTTCAGGGGGAATTTATTATTTTTTTAGTAACGAATATTGATTGCATACGAAAAATATTTTTCGAACACTTTTCCTGATGAAGCTCCGAAAAGGAAACTCATTCCAAAACATGGATGATTGCTTGATGCAGAGTTCAGAAAAGTTCCTGGAATAACTTCCAAAGAGCAGTTTTTCAATCCGGAACCGACAGTTATTATCCTGAGCGGCGATTCCCATCAGCAAACCGAAAAAGTAATTTCACAATTAAAGCATTAAAGAAAGTGAAACACAATGTGTTGCTTCTGTTTTAAGACTGCTGCTTCAAATTAGCTTTGAATTGGGAGCATGCATCCTTTCATTTATCATCCTTTGATTCCCAATCTCTTTTGATTCCATTTTGCTACTCGATTAGCAGACGGATACTTTCGCATCTTTCTCACCATCCATCGATTTCATTTCATTTTTGGGATAAGGGAAATCAGCAGAGTGATGCGTTGAGATGACGAATGCAGTGGAGGGGTGGGGGGGGGGGCTCCGGTAGAGAAATACGTTGAATCCCATCCGATCAAAATATCGAGTTAGGATTTTTCCTCCTGTTTTGGAGATCAGTTTTTTAATCAAGATTTCCTCGAGATAATTAAAAGAGAGATCACACAATATATTAAATCAGAATCCTGTTTTTGTTCTTTTCACGATTATACGGTATGTTATGGTTGTGACAGAGGATGAGCTGGCGCTGTTGCTAAGCCTCAACAGGGCCTGACTTCGACCTTCTGAGCCTTAAGCTACAATAAGCTTAAGAGGCCCCAAAAATTCGAAAGTCGAGATATATGAATCAAGCAATAGTAAATGCACAGAGATTACTCGTTGATGTAGAATTCAACGTGGCAAGTAGTGGGGAAAGTAGGCCGGTACGCGCCAGTACGCCGTACCGACAAGAAATTATTTAACGGTACGGCGTACCGGTAAAACATTTTTCAATAGTTCCCTCACACCTTAATGCTCTTTCAGCAAGAATTTAATTTAAAAAAAAAAGCGGACGGCTGCTTTTAAGCAAAATTCCTAGATACTACTATAGTTTAACTTTTTAGATACCTTGAAAAACGCATGCTCGTGGCCCGACAAGGAGTGCCAGGTGGGAGAGCTATAAATATGAAGTAGTGCTTTCTCTCTTTCAAAGATTAGCAAAAGGAGAGTGGGAAAGGAGAGCAGAACTTGACGGACAAAGGCGATTCCAACCAAAGTCATGCCTCGGGGAGTTGCAGTTGTAAGTGTTTACGAACAAGGCACATTCGCATTCGCCGTAGCTATTTGGGTTCGGTTTTGATTTACCACCGGAGGCTGACAAATCAAAGATAGGATAGGAACTGACTTAGGCGCTGAAATGTAATTCTATTTGGGTTCGGTTTTGATTTACCACCAGAGGCTGACAAATCAAAGATAGGATATGAACTGACTTAGGCGCTGAAATGTAATTCTATTTGGGTTCGGTTTTGATTTACCACCAGAGGCTGACAAATCAAGGATAGGATAGGAAGTGACTTAGGCGCTGAAATGTAATTCTATTTGGGTTCGGTTTTGATTTACCACCAGAGGCTGACAAATCAAAGATAGGATATGAACTGACTTAGGCGCTGAAATGTAATTCTATTTGGGTTCGGTTTTGATTTACCACAGAGGCTGACAAATCAAAGATAGGATATGAACTGACTTAGGCGCTGAAATGTAATTCTATTTGGGTTCGGTTTTGATTTACCACCAGAGGCTGACAAATCAAAGATAGGATAGGAACTGACTTAGGCGCTGAAATGTAATTCTATTTGGGTTCGGTTTTGATTTACCACCAGAGGCTGACAAATCAAAGATAGGATAGGAACTGACTTAGGCGCTGAAATGTAATTCTATTTGGGTTCGGTTTTGATTTACCACCAGAGGCTGACAAATCAAAGATAGGATATGAACTGACTTAGGCGCTGAAATGTAATTCTATTTGGGTTCGGTTTTGATTTACCACCAGAGGCTGACAAATCAAAGATAGGATAGGAACTGACTTAGGCGCTGAAATTTAATTCTATTTGGGTTCGGTTTTGATTTACCACCAGAGGCTGACAAATCAAAGATAGGATATGAACTGACTTAGGCGCTGAAATGTAATTCTATTTGGGTTCGGTTTTGATTTACCACCAGAGGCAGACAAATCAAAGATAGGATAGGAACTGACTTAGGCGCTGAAATGTAATTCTATTTGGGTTCGGTTTTGATTTACCACCAGAGGCTGACAAATCAAAGATAGTATATGAACTGACTTAGGCGCTGAAATGTAATTCTATTTGGGTTCGGTTTTGATTTACCACAGAGGCTGACAAATCAAAGATAGGATATGAACTGACTTAGGCGCTGAAATGTAATTCTATTTGGGTTCGGTTTTGATTTACCACCAGAGGCTGACAAATCAAAGATAGGATAGGAACTGACTTAGGCGCTGAAATGTAATTCTATTTGGGTTCGGTTTTGATTTACCACCAGAGGCTGACAAATCAAAGATAAGATATGAACTGACTTAGGCGCTGAAATGTAATTCTATTTGGGTTCGGTTTTGATTTACCACCAGAGGCTGACAAATCAAAGATAGGATAGGAACTGACTTAGGCGCTGAAATGTAATTCTATTTGGGTTCGGTTTTGATTTACCACCAGAGGCTGACAAATCAAAGATAGGATATGAACTGACTTAGGCGCTGAAATGTAATTCTATTTGGGTTCGGTTTTGATTTACCACAGAGGCTGACAAATCAAAGATAGGATATGAACTGACTTAGGCGCTGAAATGTAATTCTATTTGGGTTCGGTTTTGATTTACCACCAGAGGCTGACAAATCAAAGATAGGATAGGAACTGACTTAGGCGCTGAAATGTAATTCTATTTGGGTTCGGTTTTGATTTACCACCAGAGGCTGACAAATCAAAGATAGGATATGAACTGACTTAGGCGCTGAAATGTAATTCTATTTGGGTTCGGTTTTGATTTACCACCAGAGGCTGACAAATCAAAGATAGGATAGGAACTGACTTAGGCGCTGAAATGTAATTCTATTTGGGTTCGGTTTTGATTTACCACCAGAAGCTGACAAATCAAAGATAGGATAGGAACTGACTTATTCGCTGAAATGTAATTCTATTTGGGTTCGGTTTTGATTTACCACCAGAGGCTGACAAATCAAAGATAGGATATGAACTGACTTAGGCGCTGAAATGTAATTCTATTTGGGTTCGGTTTTGATTTACCACAGAGGCTGACAAATCAAAGATAGGATATGAACTGACTTAGGCGCTGAAATGTAATTCTATTTGGGTTCGGTTTTGATTTACCACCAGAGGCTGACAAATCAAAGATAGGATAGGAACTGACTTAGGCGCTGAAATGTAATTCTATTTGGGTTCGATTTTGATTTACCACCAGAGGCTGACAAATCAAAGATAGGATATGAACTGACTTAGGCGCTGAAATGTAATTCTATTTGGGTTCGGTTTTGATTTACCACCAGAGGCTGACAAATCAAAGATAGGATAGGAACTGACTTAGGCGCTGAAATGTAATTCTATTTGGGTTCGGTTTTGATTTACCACCAGAGGCTGACAAATCAAAGATAGGATATGAACTGACTTAGGCGCTGAAATGTAATTCTATTTGGGTTCGGTTTTGATTTACCACCAGAGGCTGACAAATCAAAGATAGGATATGAACTGACTTAGGCGCTGAAATGTAATTCTATTTGGGTTCGGTTTTGATTTACCACCAGAGCTGACAAATCAAAGATAGGATAGGAACTGACTTAGGCGCTGAAATGTAATTCTATTTGGGTTCGGTTTTGATTTACCACCAGAGGCTGACAAATCAAAGATAGGATATGAACTGACTTAGGCGCTGAAATGTAATTCTATTTGGGTTCGGTTTTGATTTACCACAGAGGCTGACAAATCAAAGATAGGATATGAACTGACTTAGGCGCTGAAATGTAATTCTATTTGGGTTCGGTTTTGATTTACCACCAGAGGCTGACAAATCAAAGATAGGATAGGAACTGACTTAGGCGCTGAAATGTAATTCTATTTGGGTTCGGTTTTGATTTACCACCAGAGGCTGACAAATCAAAGATAGGATATGAACTGACTTAGGCGCTGAAATGTAATTCTATTTGGGTTCGGTTTTGATTTACCACCAGAGGCTGACAAATCAAAGATAGGATAGGAACTGACTTAGGCGCTGAAATGTAATTCTATTTGGGTTCGGTTTTGATTTACCACCAGAGGCTGACAAATCAAAGATAGGATATGAATTGACTTAGGCGCTGAAATGTAATTCTATTTGGGTTCGGTTTTGATTTACCACAGAGGCTGACAAATCAAAGATAGGATATGAACTGACTTAGGCGCTGAAATGTAATTCTATTTGGGTTCGGTTTTGATTTACCACCAGAGGCTGACAAATCAAAGATAGGATAGGAACTGACTTAGGCGCTGAAATGTAATTCTATTTGGGTTCGGTTTTGATTTACCACCAGAGGCTGACAAATCAAAGATAGGATATGAACTGACTTAGGCGCTGAAATGTAATTCTATTTGGGTTCGGTTTTGATTTACCACAGAGGCTGACAAATCAAAGATAGGATATGAACTGACTTAGGCGCTGAAATGTAATTCTATTTGGGTTCGGTTTTGATTTACCACCAGAGGCTGACAAATCAAAGATAGGATAGGAACTGACTTAGGCGCTGAAATGTAATTCTATTTGGGTTCGGTTTTGATTTACCACCAGAGGCTGACAAATCAAAGATAGGATATGAACTGACTTAGGCGCTGAAATGTAATTCTATTTGGGTTCGGTTTTGATTTACCACCAGAGGCTGACAAATCAAAGATAGGATAGGAACTGACTTAGGCGCTGAAATGTAATTCTATTTGGGTTCGGTTTTGATTTACCACCAGAGGCTGACAAATCAAAGATAGGATATGAACTGACTTAGGCGCTGAAATGTAATTCTATTTGGGTTCGGTTTTGATTTACCACCAGAGGCTGACAAATCAAAGATAGGATATGAACTGACTTAGGCGCTGAAATGTAATTCTATTTGGGTTCGGTTTTGATTTACCACCAGAAGCTGACAAATCAAAGATAGGATAGGAACTGACTTAGGCGCTGAAATGTAATTCTATTTGGGTTCGGTTTTGATTTACCACCAGAGGCTGACAAATCAAAGATAGGATATGAACTGACTTAGGCGCTGAAATGTAATTCTATTTGGGTTCGGTTTTGATTTACCACAGAGGCTGACAAATCAAAGATAGGATATGAACTGACTTAGGCGCTGAAATGTAATTCTATTTGGGTTCGGTTTTGATTTACCACCAGAGGCTGACAAATCAAAGATAGGATAGGAACTGACTTAGGCGCTGAAATGTAATTCTATTTGGGTTCGGTTTTGATTTACCACAGAGGCTGACAAATCAAAGATAGGATATGAACTGACTTAGGCGCTGAAATGTAATTCTATTTGGGTTCGGTTTTGATTTACCACCAGAGGCTGACAAATCAAAGATAGGATAGGAACTGACTTAGGCGCTGAAATGTAATTCTATTTGGGTTCGGTTTTGATTTACCACCAGAGGCTGACAAATCAAAGATAGGATATGAATTGACTTAGGCGCTGAAATGTAATTCTATTTGGGTTCGGTTTTGATTTACCACAGAGGCTGACAAATCAAAGATAGGATATGAACTGACTTAGGCGCTGAAATGTAATTCTATTTGGGTTCGGTTTTGATTTACCACCAGAGGCTGACAAATCAAAGATAGGATAGGAACTGACTTAGACGCTGAAATGTAATTCTATTTGGGTTCGGTTTTGATTTACCACAGAGGCTGACAAATCAAAGATAGGATATGAACTGACTTAGGCGCTGAAATGTAATTCTATTTGGGTTCGGTTTTGATTTACCACCAGAGGCTGACAAATCAAAGATAGGATAGAAACTGACTTAGACGCTGAAATGTAATTCTATTTGGGTTCGGTTTTGATTTACCACAGAGGCTGACAAATCAAAGATAGGATATGAACTGACTTAGGCGCTGAAATGTAATTCACTGCAGGAGAACAACAGCGTAGAGTTGCGGTTTCAAAATTTTCGTCTTCCAAATATATTATATATTTTTGTAAATAATTTATATTCTGTTGAATTGAAAATTCTAACATTTCTGAGAATAACGGAAGGTAATTTAATGGGAACGATGGAATACATATTTCCCCAAATTTAAGTAATGAATTTGAAGGCTGGAGGGGGGTGGTTAAACTTTGTTCAGTTGTTTTACTAATCCAAATTCACAGAAAAATGGAGTTTTAAAAATCTGTTTTATCAATTAATCACCTTACATTACGCTACTGGAGTAGCATAATACAGAAACTAATACACATTCCTTTAATTTTATTGCCCCACAAAAGTTGCCACATTATATTTTTAAACATAATTTCCGAGTTGCACTATAAAGAGGGCTGCCACCTTCTCAGATTTAAATACCCGTAGATCGTAAAGTTGGTTTTAAATAAATTCCGCTTCGCCCCCCCCCCCAAAAAAAACCCGTATAACAGCGATATATTTATTCATAAATAATCGTTGTAATCATTAATTTTGTTTCAAAATTTTATTGCTTAATAAACAATATGCAATTTTTGAAATATAGGTTCATACTTTTAATTATCTTTACAGCATTTTAACAAACTTTTTGTTCCAGCTTCGGAATATATTCTAAATATTTTGCACAATTCACACTATACTCAGTTTTTGTGCATAAATCTTATTTTTTTTATAATTTAGCAATAAAAAAAATAGGAATTGGGCCTTTTTTGTTTCAACTTTCATAATATTTTTTTGCAAATGTGTTTAGCATTGATTTCGAAGGGAAGAGCCAACTTCTGGAGATGGTTTTTTTAGCCATTTCAGTGGGTTTAGCTTGATTGAACATGGCAATCGTGCATACAATCAGCGATTCCACACATTTCATAACCTGCGTAGGCCATGGCAGAACAAATGGCGGTTTCTCTTTGATCGTTTCAAAACCGTAATTGAAAAAATTGGAGATTTTCTTTCAAAAACCGGAGTCTTGAGATAGATTTCAAAACTTGATTGAGAGTCTCCGGATGAAAACCGGAGAGGTGGCAGTCCTAACTAGAAGCGAATTATTTATAACTTTCTGTTTTCTTGATATGTTATATAGAGAACAGAGAAGGGGAGTTGAAGTTACTCCTACATTATACAGGCCTTCTCGTACAAGAATAGCACGGAATATACAACCATGACATTACCGAAGAGTCGAACCCGGATCCCAGCTGCGGTGGTGTTACCGCTAGGCAACGTGATAACACTGCAAACCGAGCCGTCTTGTAAATTGTTATAACACTTCAAAAAATTGGTACTGAATAGATCATGTGGCAGTGTTATATGGGCAGTAGGGAGAATAAATATCTCCATACTAAATTATAAAAAATACCTCCTCAAGCAATCGTTTGCCACAGAAGTCTGACAGGTCAGACCTGTCAGTTTGTGCGCCATAGAGAATATCTGAGGATGGGGAAGAACAGACAAAACAATCCAAACATCCGTGCATTATAACAGTTCAAAAAATTGGTACTGAATAGATCATGTGACAGTGTTACATGGGCAGTAGGAAGAATAAATATCTCCATACTAAATTATAAAAAATACCCCCTCAAGCAAACGTTTGCCATGGAAGTCTGACAGGTCAGACCTGTCAGTTTGTACGCCATAGAGAATATCTGAGGATGGGGAAGAACAGACAAAACAATCCTAACATCCGTGCATTATTCGGGGCTCGAAGTCCGCTCTCTTTGATCAGTACACGAGTACCTCTAATCACTGAGTCACGTGACGGCTTCATACTAAATTAGCTAAGTATAAATTACTCGAAACCATTGACTGGATAACCAAAACAACTGGAAAAAAATATCGCATTTCAAATAGCATATATAGACCTATTTTAATATGGTGCCTTTTGGTCCAACGACAATATAATTATAATATTGGTTCACCCAGGACAATACAAAAACCTTAAGGAGTCTGGATCAAAATACAAAATATTCCACTTAAGAAACACGGAATAAAAGTGGACCTCGCTCCCTCCTCAAGTGAAGTCTCACCACTTGCCCCCTCTCTGCAATGAATCTGTCAGCTGATATAACCCTTCCCCCGCCCCTCTCTTTTCCTATTGACTGTCTTTCTTGCGGAAATAATGAAGAAAAAAACGACGAAATGTAAGATGAAAAAAAGTGTTTCCCATTTCCTTTTTTATTGCACAAATTTAAATTTTCATTTGTGTTTCTCAATTTTGGGGCACTATCTAGTGTGTAGCCCGGACGAGATGCACCAATTTAATCTTCCTTCTGAATGACCTGCAGTAGTCATTCCATCTAAAGCGGAAAATATTTGCTATGAAATTTAAATATTAAATTGTCCCTCCTAGCCATTTCAAAAGCTGGTGGTCTGCTCCTCGCCATCTCCTAAACGTAGGAGTGTTCCGAACAGACAGGTATTCAGAGTACACAAACACGGAGAGTATGCACACTTCGAAATTCTATGACGGAAAATTTTGGAAGATTAAGATTTAAGAAATGAATTTTGTAGTATATTAATTTTTTAACAAGTACTTTTTTATACATATTTATCTAATTATAAACTTTAACAAAGTAAAGTAAATGTATTTACTTTTGAAATGTTTATTTGAAGATTAAATAAAAGGTATTTACACTTTCTATCGAATTTTTTACTTTTCCTCCTACCTCCATCATTCCCTGGAAGTTTAAGCCCTTCAGAAAATGTTTCTGGCCAAGTCTTGACAAAATACCACAGGGGAAACGAGTTTTGTTTCGGGGGCAGTTACTTCGTTTATACAGTTCGAAGAGAAAACTTCAGAATGTTGAAATTTTCTCTTTGTAACAATATTCCAATGTTTTTTTGTGCTTTGTTTTGTTTGGTGTCAAAAATTAATATTGAATGATTTTGAAAAATCACTGACTCATAATTCGAACCTGTAATCTGAGATTATCATGACATCCGAAAAAGCCCCATAATCAAGAAAATTGCAATGAATATTTCATCAGTAGATTGTACTGAATTCCAGTTTCGACTTTTATAACCATCATCATTTCCACGTAATTCAATATATTTGTTAGTATTGACCTGCAGCATGTCAACAATGTCGTCAGTAAAAAATAAATTTCAAATAATGGAAAAGAAACTAGTTCATGAATAAGGCCTACACAAGTTTCAAAATGATTAACAAAAACTATGTCGTTGTTAACCTAAACATATAAAAAATCATTTGAAAAAATTTATGAGACCTGGGTTCAAGAGTTCAGTTTGAATAACTATCTCCATACTAAATTATAAAAAATACCCCCTCAAGCAAACGTTTGCCACAGAAGTCTGACAGGTCAGACCTGTCACTTTGTACGCCATAGAGAATATCTGAGGATGGGGAAGAACAGACAAAACAATACAAACATCCGTGCATTATAACACTTCAAAAAATTGGTACTGAATAGATCATGTGGCAGTGTTACATGGGCAGTAGGAAGAATAAATATCTCCATACTAAATTATAAAAAATACCTCCTCAAGCAAACGTTTGTCACAGAAGTCTGACAGGTCAGACCTGTCAGTTTGTACGCCATAGAGAATATCTGAGGATGGGGAAGAACAGACAAAACAATCCAAACATCCGTGCATTATTCGGAGCTCGAAGTCCGCTCTCTTTGATCAGTACACGAGTACCTCTAATCACTGAGTCACGTGACGGCTTCATACTAAATTAGCTAAGTATAAATTACTCGAAACCATTGACTGGATAACCAAAACAACTGGAAAAAAATATCGCATTTCAAATAGCATATATAGACCTATTTTAATATGGTGCCTTTTGGTCCAACGACAATATAATTATAATATTGGCTCACCCAGGACACAAAAACCTTAAGGAGTCTGGATCAAAATACAAAATATTCCCCTTACAGAAACACGGAATAAAAGTGGACCTCGCTCCCTCCTCAAGTGAAGTCTCACCACTTGCCCCCTCTCTGCAATATATCTGTCAGCTGATATAACCCTTCCCCCGCCCCTCTCTTTTCCTATTGACTGTCTTTCTTGCGGAAATAATGAAGAAAAAAACGACGAAATGTAAGATGAAAAAAAGTGTTTCCCATTTCCTTTTTTATTGCATAAATTTAAATTTTCATTTGTGTTTCTCAATTTTGGGGCACTATCTAGTGTGTGGCCTGTAAATGGTAGCTGGCGTAAACTGGAAGGAGAGCTGTGTACCATTCCCTAGTGATGATGCACAGAACCGGCCAGGTCTAGCACCAAATGTCCGACCCCGCCTTCTCGTGGTGCAGGCCGTTAGTACTTTTCAAAAGAGATATTCTCTTTTGGAAGGGAACGGAAGGGGAGGGCTGCCAGTTCAGTATGGCCTGCTGATCTGGTCATCTACGGCCACTTTTTTCTTTTTTTCAACCCTGCTGAGGAGTGGTCAACTTCACAGGGTCCTGGTGCTGACCATTTATACCTACTAGACTGGACTTGTTTATGGATTTGAGCTTGATTATTGATCCTGGACTTGCTGCACTGGTGGGCCTCTGTTGAGGGAGAGTCTGCCGCTGTGTTTTCTGTTTGCTTCTGGGTTGCTAGCTCTAAGTGAACAGAGGCATGGGATACCTTATATCAGCTGGTGGATAATCCTAATCAGAGGCCATCGCAGGTACCTGAACCTTACTTAGCTAGTTGGGCATCGTCAAGCCTAAACTGGAGTAATGCGTCTCAGGCACGCCATGTGGCTTTTGAAAAAGTCCACTTGAAAAGGTGGTGCCTGAAGTTCCTACCAGCATCGGTGACTTCAGCCTTTAGCGGAGGAGGAACGGGTCTTTGCCCTATGCCTGCGATCAGGCTGTTTGATATTGTTGGCCCTACCAATCTCAATAAACCTAATTTCTTTAAAAATCCTACTAATAATTTTCTCTCTGCAGGAACGTGGAACGTGAGGACATTACATAGAGATTATTCTCTTGATGTCCTCATGCAGGAATTCCAGCGCTATAACCTAGATATTCTAGGCTTGCAAGAGACCACATGGACAGGTAAAGGTGAGATACTTAAAAATAACTTTAAATTTCTCCATACAGGGAGGGAGGATGGAAAGCATCACCAAGGCGTGGGTCTGCTGCTCAGCAAACATGCTAGTGATGCTCTTCTAGGATATGAGTGCATTAATGAAAGGTTTCTTACAGCAAAATTTCAGACAAGCATTAAAAACTTGAATGTTATTTGCTGTTATGCCCCCACTGAGGATGCTGATGAGGATGAGAAGGATAGGTTTTACGGACAACTTCAGGATATTTTGAATTCTGTCAAGAAAGGAGATATTACCCTTGTTCTTGGTGACTTCAATGCCAAAGTTGGTACTGACTCTGATCTTTGGGGAGGGGTGATAGGCCCTTTTGGTATTGGTAGCTGCAATGGCAATGGGCAACGTCTCCTACAGGTAAGTAAACTCAATGGTTTCAGAATAACTAACACATATTACAAACACCGCGACATACATAAATACACATGGGTTTCACCTGATGGGCTGCATAGGAATATGATTGATTATATATTAATTAACAGCAAATGGGCTAGTTCTGTTAGAAATACCAGGGCATATAGGGGAGCTGAAATTGGATCTGACCATTACCTTGTTAAAAGTGTCTTGCAACTTAAAACTTAAAAAGTGTTGTGCTAGAGTTAAAAAATTTATCTTTAATACTGAAGCTCTGAATGACCCAGTTATAGCTAAAGCTTACCATGATAGGTTACTTAGTCATTATGACGGTTATGATTTGCTTAATACTGAAGTTGAGGAAGAATGGGGCCATTTTAAACAGGCTTTTTTGGAAACTAACAGTACTCTTTTAGGAAAAAAGGAGCAGAGGAAGCAGAATTATTTAAGTGATAAGGCAATTGAGCTTATTTCAGAAAGAAGGAACTGCAGGAATGTCCTTAATCAGTACCCTACTAGTCCTAATAGAAAAGATTACAGAGAGCTTAATAAACGTGTAAAGGATCAGTTAGCTACTGATAAAAATCTTTGGCTTGATAGCTTGGCTGACAAAGCTGAGGAAGCAGTTAGGCAGCACAACAGCAGAGAGCTGTACCAGATAGTTAATGTTTTATGTGGTAAAAAACGGACAGGCATACAAGGATTGAAGGATAAACAAGGTAAGGTTATAGAAGGTGAGGATTCTCTCATGGCTAGGTGGGCTGAGCATTTCAGTGATGTTCTAAACAATGTGGTTAGTTCTACTCCCATTGTTTGTAATGATGATAGATGCATTGGCAGCTTTAATGTTGGCCCTATAACACAATCTGAAGTTAGTTTGGCTATCTCTAAACTGAAACTTCATAAATCCCCAGGGGTAGATGAAATTACTACAGAAATGCTCAGAGCTGGGAATCTTTTGGTTACCACTTGGATGACTGAAATTTTGAATAACGTTTACGATAAAGGCATGGTTCCTAAAGATTTTACCAGAGCTATTATTATCCCTATTTTCAAAAAAAGGTGATCGCAGTTCTTGTGATAACTATAGGGGTATCAGCCTACTCTCTGTTCCAGGTAAAGTTCTTTCCATGATTGTGCTTAATAGAATTAAGAATCTGGTTGACAGGCAATTGCGTGATGAGCAATGTGGATTCAGAAGTGGTAGGGGATGTGTAGATCAGATATTTTCACTTAGGCAGATTTATGAGAAATGTTTAGAGTTTCAGAAACCTTTGGTTGCTAGCTTTGTTGATTTCATAAAGGCTTTCGACTCTGTTGATCGTCATAATTTGTGGTTGATTGTGAGATCATATGGTATACCAGACAAGTTAGTTAACATAATGAAAGCTCTCTATAATAACACTGAGTCATGTGTGAGAGTTGGTAAGTCTTGTAGCAATTGGTTTAGCATTACGTCTGGTGTTCGACAAGGGTGCATTTTGTCTCCTTTTCTCTTTAGTTTGGTTGTTGATTATGTTATGCGAAATTCACTTCGAGGGAAAGATTTTGGCCTTAAATGGGCTGGAGATAAGAAAATTTCTGATTTATATTAGGCTGATGATTTAGCCCTTTTGGCAAATGATGTTGATGAGATGAACTCTTTCATTCGAGCTGTTGATGAGACTGGTAGTAGAGTAGGTTTGGTTATAAACAGAGAGAAAACTAAAGTGATGAAAATTGGTCAGGCAGGTTGTGATTCAGTTAATCTGAATGGTTGCAGTCTTGAGCAGGTGTCACAGTTTAATTATCTTGGGAGCTATGTAACTGATACTGGTGATGTGCGGCATGAGATTAACAGACGAATAGGTATTGCTGCCGGGACTTTTAAGAATCTATGGAGATTGTGGAGAAATAGGCGTATACACCTAAAGACTAAAATTAGATTGTATAATAGTTTGGTTCTTTCTAGGGTTAGTTATGGTAGTGAAACTTGGACGCTGTGTAAACAAGATAACAGGAAACTAGATGCTTTTGATTCTAGATGCTTACGCAGTACCTTGGGTATTAGGTGGTTTAACTTTGTAACTAATGATGAGGTTAGGCAAAGGAGTCTGCAACCTCCTTTAAGCAGCATATTGTGCAGAGAGAGACTCCGCTGGTTTGGCCATGTTTCCCGTATGGATAATTATAGATTGGCGAATAGGGTTATGAACAGTGTGCCTAGAGGCCTCAGAAGGAGGAGGAGGCCTAGGATGCGGTGGGCAGACAATGTCAAACAGGACCTTGTTAGAATTGGTGTGCAGTGGCTGGATGCAGCAGATGTAGCTCAGGACAGATATGCTTGGAGAATTAAACTGCGTGGTCTGGTTGGACCTCCGTAGCCCATGGCTGCTTGAGGATGATGACGATGATGATGATGATGATCTAGTGTGTAGCCCGGACGAGATGCACCAATTTAATCTTCCTTCTGAATGACCTGCAGTAGTCATTCCATCTAAAGAGGAAAATATTTGCTATGAAATTTAAATATTAAATTGTCCCTCCTAGCCATTTCAAAAGCTGGTGGTCTGCTCCTCGCCATCTCCTAAACGTAGGAGGGTTCCGAACAGACAGGTATTCAGAGTACACAAACACGGAGAGTATGCACACTTCGAAATTCTATGACGGAAAATATTGCAAGATTAAGATTTAAGAAATGAATTTTGTAGTATATTAATTTTTTAACAAATACTTTTTTATACATATTTATCTAATTATAAACTTTAACAAAGTAAATAAATGTATTTACTTTTGAAATGTTTATTTGAAGATTAAATAAAAGGTATATACACTCTCTATCGAATTTTTTACTTTTCCTCCTACCTCCATCATTCCCTGGAAGTTTAAGCCCTTCAGAAAATGTTTCTGGTCAAGTCTTGACAAAATACCACAGGGGAAACGAGTTTTGTTTCGGGGGCAGTTACTTCGTTTATACAGTTCGAAGAGAAAACTTCAGAATGTTGAAATTTTCTCTTTGTAACAATATTCCAATGTTTTTTTGTGCTTTGTTTTGTTTGGTGTCAAAAATTAATATTGAATGATTTTGAAAAATCACTGACTCGTAATTCGAACCTGTAATCTTAGATTTTCATGACATCCGAAAAAGCCCCATAATCAAGAAAATTGCAATGAATATTTCATCAGTAGATTGTACTGAATTCCAGTTTCGACTTTTATAACCATCATGATTTCCACGTAATTCAATATATTTGTTAGTATTGACCTGCAGCATGTCAACAATGTCGTCAGTAAAAAATAAATTTCAAATAATGGAAAAGAAACTAGTTCATGAATAAGGCCTACAGAAGTTTCAAATGATTAACAAAAACTATGTCGTTGTTAACTTAAACATATAAAAATTATTTGAAAAAGTTCATGAGACCTGGGTTCAAGACCCTATAAGCAGGGGCGGATTGGACCGCCGGGACACGGGGCAATATCACGGTGGGCCGGCCAAATTTCGGCCGCTTAACGTAACATAATTTCCTTCTTATAAAAACTTTTCGTAAGTTTTTTGTTTATTAATACGACACTATTTCCTCTTTCTTTTTTTCATCTTGATGAAACATCTGCATAGTTTAAGTATTCTTTCAACAACAACAATGAATCCAGAGTTTCCTTCCAAGTATCATTCAGAATCACCCTCTTAGTAATTAAAGTTCGGGGATATGGAGGTTTATCAAAAATCTCGTGAATCATTTAATCACGTGAAAAATCTCTTGAATCATTAATTATATCCCTCGGAAATCATTTAAAGATGCGGAGAAGGGCTGGATCGGGGAGAATGGACTTAGAAGATTGTGTGACGACAGGATGTAACCACGATGTTGTTTAAAACGCACTGATTGTTGCCAGAAGGTGTCCACAGTCGATAACGGTTCCCTTTAATCTTGAATGACAAGGTGATCTCACCAAATGGTTGACTTCAGTTTCCAGAAATTGGTTTCCTTGATGGGGGATCTTTACTGAACAGGTCGAAGATAACAGATATAATGGCGATGACTTTCAATGAATGATTATTTATGGCGAATGAGAGACTGAGGTGAGCTGGAAGTGGTGCTGGAGACAGCGCGCGTATGTGTGTATTGGGGGGGGGGGGGGGGGGTATTAACCTTTAAGACATGTGGAATATGATAAACACTGTCAGTTGCAGTAGCAATCATCACCATCTCGGATTCTGTCAGCTTTGCTGACAGAATCCGAGGTGGTGATGATTTTAGATTAGGGTGTTTTTTATTCGCACATCGTGAACCGATAATCAGTCAACATTATACAGGAGAATCTGTATAATAATTATAAATAAAAATAAAAATAAATACCTCTTCAAGCAGCTGCTTGCCACAGAGGTCTATTGCATGGTAATTATATTGGAATCAGATAACTAGAACTACATAAGCAGCATAAAGGTAAACAATCGACTTTCCCAATTCTGTCAATAGTTTTTTTGCGCTTTTTTGTCTTTGCAAAACCAGATGATTTTTTTTTGTTTTTTCGAAACTGTGAACGGAATTCATGCTATCATATGAAATATTTTTCACCCTTTGTGAATATCGCCGTATTTTTATAAACAATCTTCAAGAAAAATATTTAATATGAAGAACCAAAACCTATAGAAAACTGGATTTTTTATATTCGATCATTAACTGAGATTTCACGAGATTTTTGATAAACCTCAAGCCATTTTATACTGTCTTAATTCTTCATCGTAGTAGTCTTACTTAAACCAACTTTGGAAATATATTTACATTTTTCATAAAGCACTTTTAGGGCCTTCCTTTCTTGCACTCTATAGGCCGGAAATCCAGAATAGCCAAACACGTCCATTGGCCACAAAGTTTTAAGTATACCAGATCAAAAATTTTCTTTCTGAGTTCATTTTGTCTTCGTTTTTGAGTTCGCCTTGTTGTAGAATTAAACATTTTAAATTCCAGAAAGAAACCTAAGTACGACCGTATAAAACCAAAATTCCCTAAATGGGGTTGAATTCTCGTGATATTTTCACTTCAGCTTGCGTTGTTTGTTCACGTGGTTCACTTCAAAATGTACTTTTACACTGCATGAAAACAGAACGCAAAATCCGTGTTTCTAAAATGCCTTAAACTGCTTAAATCCGAAATAAGCTGAAAACTATTTACAACAACTACAGCAAAACATACACGTGTTTGTTTGTTTTTTATTATTTAACCTATTTTACTGAATTGGAGTCTAAAAAATTTTTTCTACATTTCATGAAATGTTTTAATTTTTAAAATATGAAAACAGTCAATCTGCTGGTTTTTTTTTTTTTTCATCATTAGTTAGAGAAGTCCACTAGCCATTCGATCAGCGGGAAGGAAAGCATTATTGGCTCAGAGGATGAGGAGGTTCATCAGTGGCATTTTAAATGCTTTTAAATTCGATCGTTTAAAGTGAAAGGGGGATCTAAATAGGCGCTTTCCTCGTTTTCAAAAAAAAGCAAAAAAACCTTTTAACTTTGTCGTCTGTCTCTTTGTTTTTTCCTCCGTCTCTAGATATTCAACCTTTTTTACTTTTAGAGATAAATTAAAAAAATATTTTTTTAGGACAGTTAGTGATTAAATTTTAAAATTCGCATTTTTCGAATTTCCCAAAAGTTTAAACAGCGACCCCTAACAGTGGAAGAAAGTTGAATATTGCAAACGATGTACTTATGCTAGATATTCGAAATTATCTTGGTGGAATGTGAAGGTCACGTGGTTTGCATAAGCAACAATGCATTGATCCCTTACCCCCCCCCCCCCCCCCCCCCCCCGAGGGTAAAAGGCAACTTCTGTTGCCTTTTACCCTCTAGGTAAATAAAAGCAACAATTTTAACCCCTGGGTTGATAAAAGCAAACAATTACAAGAAGTAATTGTTTGCTTTTATAAATGAACAAAGCTTTTTTTTGAGTTGGATAGGTATTGAAAATATATTGCGATTCGCATTTTACGAATCACAAAAAATTAAAATTCACCCTCTAACAGAGAAAAAAAGTTGAAAATTGCAAACTTTTCAGCAGATATTTCAAGCAATGAATTTCTGCTCGAAATTTGAAATATTAATTGTTGAATGTGAAGATCACGTAGTTTTCATCTTCAACAATAAATGGGCATTTTTCACCCATGGGTTTGAGATTGATATCGTTAGAGGGAATTGAATATGAAAAAGGCAATACTTTTAACGAATGTTGCAAGTGATCTGTTTATGGTAGAAATTTCGGTGGTAGAGTGTGGCAACGGATCATTCAAAAATCAAGAGAGATTCCACTGACAGCAACAATCTGCCCATTCAGATGGGGGTGAAAAAAAAAACTTTTCAATTTATTGAATAAAAGAAAAAATACTTTTACGTTGTATAAGTGTTATTATTTGCAATTTCTCAGTAATCCATTAGTTCGAATTAAATCTTTTAAAGAGTGCAAAAGTAGGTGAACGAAAAGTTTCATTCTCTTTGAAAATGAGTTTCCCATATTCGCTAGAAGCGATAGGCGATCTTGTACTTTAAACTTTGAAATTTGTAACTCTAAAAGGCACAAACACACCTAAACCAGGCCCGTCCAACCCGCAGCTCTAAAATAATCAATATATTGAATATGGCTCATTTTTTAAAACTTTTTGACACACATTATAGGTGCATAACTGAACTCTTTTTGCCAACTCACAGTATTCATTATATATGTCTAGTTTCGTTTTTAAATCGATATGTTTTCTTCATTCTTTAAAAATATAGTGTTCTGTAGTTCATTATTCAATGGAAATGTATGTTTTCGCTTTTAAGAAGATAATTATTTTTTCTGTTGCCCTTTAAGAATATAGTTATTTTTCCTAGTGGCCATAGATGTACTGATAGGTCCCGCAACATCCGCGCTGGAGGAGAGGGAGGGGGGCTCTGCAAAAACTTTTTAAACAATGTGACCTATTTAAAGAATAGTCGAGATTGTTTTTCCTATAGCTTTGAAAGACGAAAGACGGATAGCGAAGACTCGCTTGGTTTCGCTCCTAGAAATTCCTCTCCATGCTCCCGTGGGCCAGAACTCATTTTCTCAAAGCCTTCCGTTAGTTCTCTAACGAATAATATTTCTAATTGACCCCAGCTAAGGCATGGATGTTTGTGTTGTCTTTGTGCTGGGGTCCCGCCATCGTCGCAGACCTTCTACTCTGACGTATTAAATTGACATGCTCCTGTCAGACCTCTGTGGCAAGAATCAGCTCGCGGGGGTAATTATTTATAAAATTAATAAAATAGTTTGAATTAAAACACAAATCTTTGCATTTTATACAGTAAAGTGTAGTAATTTTGGTTTTTACAAAAAAAATCTGTAAGTTCTCAAAATTTAAATTATTAAAATTAGAGATAATATAATAAAATGATGGTAATATGAAATTCTTACAAAATTTCGATAATTAAAAGCTAATTGTAAGCTCTCCCTCCTCCCACGAGGATATTTCTTGCGGGGAAGCCCCGAGATTTTCCGTTACGTCATTGCTAATGGCTCTTCGTTTTGCTTGGATTGGACGCAGCGGATCAAAAGGATACTTGAAGTAGAGTTAAGGGAAGTTGAACAAATAAGTTTCCGTATTTTGAAATTTGATTATTTTATTAATAATAAGGTTAAATTTTTTTTCCTAAGTTCCAGATAAGTTTTTCTTGTAATAGAAATCAAACTATTAAAGCTGATTAATACCAATTGGATTGGATTGTTTTACCTCTGAGCGGCACTTTTTTGCACACCATGGGCTAAATGGCCAGGTCACATGGACCCCGAAGGCTCAGAGAAGGTTGGGGGAGGGGACCCACTGGAACAGCTGTTGGGAGACAGATGGTAGCCTCCCGTCAAGGCCATCCAGCGTGTTCTTTAACGTGCACAGGGTATGGCTCTATCGCACACGGGGCCACGGCTTAACGTCCCATCCGACGGACGGCGGCCTTTTCAAGCCCATCGATGTCCCCTACTGACCGTGGGCAGGGCGGGGAAATTTTGCGGAGATAAATCTCAACGCTGACCCAGCTGGGACTCGAACCTGGGAACTACAGATTACGAGCCTGGCGCGCTACCGACTAAGCCATCCCCGCCCCCAGATTAATACCAAAGTTTGCGAAAAAGATTTATAGCTTTGGATTTATTTAATTCTCAGGAAATCGTTAAACAAAAATGGAAACATAAAAATCTGTTGGTCGATATAAAACATTGACCCCAAACCTTGCGAAAATATTTTTCTTAAAGTAGTGTGCCTCATCACAAATGATAGAGAAATTTGAGTTTCCAAATGTTTTTTGAAGAGTCTCATTGTTAAATTCAATTCAAATTTATTTCACACTTTTGATACAAAATTATTTCAAAACTTATAATAACACAGAAAGAATAAACGTTTTTCTTTTTCACTTTTCAAAAGTAAATAGACAATTTTGAAAGTATAAAATACAAAACTCCACACGAACCAAAGCTTGTTTGTGGAGATATTAGATTAAGAAAACATAAAATATTCTAAAGCAACAGTACCAACTTATTTAACACTGACATATAATAAACCCGTAAACATTATGATTCAAAATGTATATTTAGACACTCTAATCATGCAAGGCTGATTGATCCGGTGAAGTTGCACCGGTTTCATGTACGGTAGCGCTGCCTCTCTTACTTCAGAGAAATTTTCAATTTATTTATAAAAATCTGAAAATTGATTTTTTACAGACGAACATAGAAACAGACGAGAAATTGATAACATTAGCGCACTGTTTTGTTGCCTTTTTCTTTGGTAAACGAGGATGAAATGAATGGCAGGCGATCCCTGGAGGGGGGGGGGGGGGACTCTCAGGGTCAATCCCAGAGCACTTCTCACTTGCAGCGAAATTTTTTTCAGGATCGATCTTGGCCGCATGCGCCGATTTTCATGCATTTGCCCGTGCCGTGTTTTGCTCCCCATCCGGCCCTGCCTCTAAGTATGGATTTTCTTTCTCGCATTGTTACTCTGTTGAGATCTCGACTTCATAACAGGCCTCCTGACTGGCTCTTATCAATGTTATGGCAAACAGCTGTTTGAGGGCTTAAAAAATTATTCAACTAAGAATTTATTTCTCTAATGCTTTTCCAATACTTGCATCCCTTGGAATTTAACCTCGGTATCGCAATTTACAGTATTTGTATACATATTACATACGTCGAGCCATTTCAGATCCCGAAATATCAGAATCATAATAAAGAACAATAAATTATAATTATCATTTTCTCATAAAAACTATTATCAACTTTTAAATTACAGCAACAAGTAATTCTGATATAAAAATAATGCTAAAGCATGATTTGGGTTTTATCTTGACGAACAATGGCTATGAAACCCAAAGAAAAAGCTCAGCAGTTTTGCATTATATACAAGCGAAATTACTTTCAGTTAATGTCCTTTCCTTGGAGCCTTTTGTTTATCGGCTAGAGGATTAAGGCTAGAGAAGAACAGAAAGAATTCTGCCAGGTCCATTAGAAGACTGGCTTTGCGGATGATCAATTAGCGCTTCCTCTTAAGTGGGAAAAGTAGAAAGCATCAGAGATGAAGAGGCTTTGGATGCAAATAATCTTTTTGCACATCGGGCTGCAATGGTATCCAAAGGGTAAAAGCATGAACGCACGGCCAACGTAGCAGATACCATTCTAACTCTGTAGTTTTAGTGTTACTTAATCGCGAAACATTTGTCGTTAAGGTGAAGACATGATCTACATTGAAATCAAAGAGTAGGTAAAGTTAAGCGTGCCAAAATATGCCTATCATGTGTAAAAGTAAAATGAATAATTTTTCTACTGCAGGTATACCAAACTATGGCACTCGTGACAGTGGAACGTTAGATGATTTTGCTTGGCACTAAATAAAGAGTGCTTAGCAAAATCGTCTAGCAATTTTTTTCGCAAAAGTCACTCTTATCCTACCGCATTTTGATTGTGCGAACGCTGCAATTTTGTTTCCTCTGTAGGGATATTGCAGAAGCGAAATTTCCATACTTCTTTCAATCTTTGATTAAATTTTATGAATTTTAAAAGTTTCGCTGAATCTTAGATAAATGTTATTCTAAAAAACTGTTATATATGACATATGGGTTTGCATATCGGTATTCAAGTTGAGGGATCATAATTACAATATGAGTCCAAAGCTATTTTTCTTTCTAAAAAATTGCTTTCAGTGCTAAAATAATTTAAAGAACATCTGGCAAGCAGCTGCTTGATGGGGTATTTATATTTTTTTTTATTTCCATATTATTACTATTTTTAGATAGTACAGAGGCACTGCACTTTCGCCCCTACAGACATCACTTTATACCCCTGTAAATGGCTTCAGTGGAGTGTTCCGCCTGTGTGTAATTTTCCACGCATAGCTTAGCTTTGAAGCGTACCAGCAAGAAAAAAAAAATCAGCTTTCACCACTGGTGGCAAGTAACTGCGAGGCGTGGGTTCGAGTCACACTCACCGGCGAAACACAAGTTTGTCGAAATATATTTTGTATTAATTATTCTGATTGAAGGGAACATTCAAAAATACGAAATTGATGTGATGAAAACATTATACTAGCATTGGTATACAATAATGATTGTGTAAAGCTGAGATGAACAGTGTTTGCATAATAGATTAATTTAAATTAAAAAAATTCGTGACACAGTAAACTTCAAACTTAATTTTTTGAGGCCCCTCAATAATCATGAGGCCCTAAGCTGCAGCTTAGTTAGCTAATGCGTAAATGCATCCTTGAGTCTCAAGTGCATAGCCACCAATCCGAATCATTGAAATGATGTGCATCATTTCAATGATTCGGTCATTCTCAGTGGCATTGCAATATCACAGACAGTGTTTTTTTTTTAAGTATTTCTGTTTACCAAAGAAAATTCAGTCCTTTAATTCTACTAATTTTGTGCTAGTCTTGTATTCAAATTTGGTTGTGGGATATGAGGGTCATGAGATTTGCATTGAGAGCAATATTTGCTCTCTTTGCCCCATGGGATGCGAAAACGCAACTTTTTTAAAAGAGATAACTGAAAAATTCTTTTTGCGTTCGATAGGTACTAATGGACCTTTATTATGATTCACATTTTTCAATTCCTCAAGTACTTTTAATTTACATCTTTAGACGGCGCTAAATGTGGAAAATGCGAAAACTTTCAACGAATGTTGCAAATTATCTGTTTATTCAAAAAAACTGAAATTTCGATAGCAGAATGTCAAGGGAATTGAAACTAACAGCAATGGCTTCTTCCCTTTTCTCACAAGGGATTGGGAAAAAACAACTTTTACATTTTAAGGGATAAATGAGAAATTATTTATATGTTACATAAAGGCTGAAAATACTGTATATTATTATTTTCCTCTTCCCAATCATCCATTTGTCTGAAGTGTTTCATTTTCCAATTCATTCTCTTTGAAAATGCGCATCCCATATTCGCCACAAGCAATAGGTTTCCTTCTAGTTACTAAAAATATAATGAGAGAAATTTTTTCCTGCTATTTTAATTTCATTATTTAATCTCTAACCCACCATTCATAGTTTTGCACCTTCTAAGAATAGCTTCGGGACGGTTCAGCTGGTAGCGCGCCAGGCTCATAATCTGCAGTTCCCAGATTCGAGCCCAGCTGAGATGGCGTTGAGATTTATCTCCGCAAAGCTCCCCACCCTGCCCTCGGTCAGATGGGACAACGATGGGCTTAGAAATGCCGCTGTGGCCACGTGCAAAGGAGAATCATGCCATGGGCATAAAAAACTCGCTTGGACAGCGGGACGGGAGGCAACCACCTGTCTCCGAACAGCTGTCCAGTAGGTCTCCCCCCCCAACTCTTCTCTGAGCACTCGGGGTTCTTGTGACCAAGTCATTTAGACCATTGTGTGCAAAAAAATCCGCTCAGAGATACAACAACCCATCTCTATATAACAGGGTGGGGTGGGGGAGACAACATGTGGCTCGCGAGACATAGGAGCCTAGTTGTAAAGAAAGGTGCTAAAGTTTTTAGAAGTAATTTTCTTGCTGTAATATAATTTCGCATGAAAAGAGGAAGTTTGTTCTTTGCAGCCATACATGCTATGCAAAATTGTAAAACGATTGGTCCCATCAACACCTTACTATTTATACTTTCTGAGATCAGCGCTACTAAGGGTCGCTACTAGCTAGATGGTACTAGCTAGAAGGCTGTGCCACCGTCCAATTGGCAGCAACTGCACGACACAATCATTTCCGCATGATAACTAAATGCAAAGAAAGTTTAGAATTTTCACGATATACATTGAGATACCAGTATATTTTGTACACCCCCCTCGTCACATATATGGGTCACATGAACGCGGTGTGCGGTATAAATCAGGCAGATCAGATCTCCGAGCATCAGTTTAGAGTTGGATTGACCGTCAGAATGGGCCAAAAGAGCGACCTAAGTGACTTTGAACGTGGCATGAAAATTGGTGCTGGCGTGCTGGTTTTAGCATCCACCAAACCTTCCTCCTGAGCTTTTCACAAACAACCGTTTCAAGGCTTTACCGAGAATGGCGCGAAAAGAGAAAAACTACCAGTGATCGGCGATCCTGTGGATGAAAACAGCTTGTGAATCAGAGGGGTCAGAGGAGACTGGTGAGAATCGTGCAAGCGAATAGACGGGTCACAACCAGGCAAATCACAGCAGAAATAAAAATTGGTGTGCAGGTCATTTCCGAATGCACCACATATTGAACCTTGTCATCAATGGGCTACAACAGCGGCCAACCATGTCAGCAAAGAATACGAAAGCGTGTCCCCAGTGAAAGCAAGAGCATCAACATTGAACCATTCAGGACTGAAAAAAGGTAGCCTGTTCGGACGACTCAAGGTTCCTTTTGCATCATCTTGATGAAAGGATCAGTTTTTGGCACAAGCAACATAAGGTCATGGAGCCATCTTGTTTGGTGTCAACACTAAAGGCCGATGGTGGCGGTGTGATGGTGCGGGAAATGATTTCCTGGCGCACATTAGAATACCCGTCGAAGGGCGTCTGAACGCCACAGCGTATTTGAACATCATTGCAGACCAAGTTCATCCTTTCTTGGCTACTGTTTATCCTCACTCGGACGGACAGGTTCAAAATGATAATGCACCTGCTCACAAGGCACGCGTCCGCATACTGAATGGTCCCAAGAAGTTGCAAAGTTTTCCTTGCTTCATTGGCCTGTACAGTCCCCAGATCTAAACCGTATCGAGCATGTTTGGGATGAGATGGTAAGCGCTGTTCGCAGCGAGACTCTGCTACCGTCCAATTTGCAGCAAATGCACGACACAATCATTTCCACATGACACAACATTCTCGCGCAATGCATCCAGCATCTTGGAAGTTCCATGCCCCGACGAATTCGGGTTGTTCTGAAGGCCAAAGGGTCACACGCGACTAGGTAGACGTACCTAATCAACTGACATCTCAGAATAGATTACTATACAGCAAATAAAAAAAAAAAATACTCCCTCAAGCAGCTGCTTGCCACAGAGGTCTGACAGGAGCCTGTCAGTTTATGTGCCACAGTAGAAGGTCTGACGTTAGAGAGAAAAAAAATTATATTGAAATTAATATTTATAAAACATTTCATTACATTTTTTAATTTTTTGAAAAAAATAAATTTTTTATATATTTTTAAGTTATTCTAATGGCGAATGGGGAAGATCATAACTCGCCCCCTCCCCATCGAAAAAAAAACTCGCAAACAAAATATTTTTTCACCTCTGCTCTGTAATCTAGATGACATTCTCGAATTATTATTTTTTTATTACGGAAATGACCGGTAAGTAAAATTTCAATACGTAGATACCAGGCAGGGAAAAATAGATTAAATTTTAAAACATTTCAGAAAAAGATTATAATTGACATCTCTTCGGACCAAAAGAGAAACATTAATGTGTTTGAGAAGTGTGGTTCAAGTGGAACAGTGCGTGGCGTAAGAGTATTTCCATTTTCATCGGGAACGACACAGAAAGAATAATATTTGTAATTTAGCCCGCATATGAATCGTAAGAAGATGACCCTTCTTCTGTGGACTAGGTTCAACTTTGGAATGCATTATCAGGATCAGACTAAGCAATTGAGGCAAGAAGGAGGGGGGGGGGGGGGGGGCTGGAGCCAAGTTCTAACTGGGGCACCTCCATCATCATCATCATCACCATCATCATCCTCAAGCAGCCATGGGCTACGGAGGTCCAACCAGACCACGCAGTTTAATTCTCCAAGCATATCTGTCCTGAGCTACATCTGCTGCATCCGGCCACTGCACACCAATTCTAAGAAGGTCCTGTTTGACATTGTCTGCCCACCGCATCCTAGGTCTCCCCCTCCTTCTGAGACCTCTAGGCACACTGTTCATAACCTTATTCGCCAATCTATAATTATCCATACGGGCAACATGGCCAAATCAGCGGAGTCTCTCTCTGCACAATATGCTGCTTAAAGGAGGTTGCAAACTCCTTTGCCTAACCTCATCATTAGTTACAAAGTTAAACCACCTAATACCCAAGATACTGCGTAAGCATCTAGAATCAAAAGCATCTAGTTTCCTGTTATCTTGCTTACACAGCGTCCAAGTTTCACTACCATAACTAACCCTAGAAAGAGCCAAACTATTATACAGTCTAATTTTAGTCTTTACGTGTATGCGCCTATTTTTCCACAGTCTCCATAGATTCTTAAAAGTCCCGGCAGCAATACCTATTCGTCTGTTAATCTCATGCCGCACATCACCAGTATCAGTTACATAGCTCCCAAGGTAATTAAACTGTGACACCTGCTCAAGACTGCAACCATTCAGATTAACTGAATCACAACCTGCCTGACCAATTTTCATCACTTTAGTTTTCTCTCTGTTTATAACTAAACCTTCTCTACTACCAGTCTCATCAACAGCTCGAATGAAAGAGTTCATCTCATCAACATCATTTGCCAAAAGGGCTAAATCATCAGCCTAATATAAATCAGAAATTTTCGTATCTCCAGCCCAATTAAGGCCAAAATCTTTCCCTTGAAGTGAATTTCGGATAACATAATCAACAACCAAACTAAAGAGAAAAGGAGACAAGATGCACCTTTGTCGAACACCAGACGTAATGCTAAACCAATTGCTACAAGACTTACCAACTCTCACACATGACTCAGTGTTATTATAGAGAGCTTTCATTATGTTAACTAACTTTCTGGTATACCATATGATTTCACAATCAACCACAAATTATGACGATCAACAGAGTCGAAAGCCTTTTTGAAATCAACGAAGCTAGCAACCAAAGGTTTCTGAAACTCTAAATATTTCTCAAGAATCTGCCTAGGTGAAAATATCTGATCCACACATCCCCTACCACTTCTGAATCCACATTGCTTATCACGCAATTTATTGTCAACCAGATTCTTAATTCTATTAAGCACAATCATGGAAAGAACTTTACCTGGAACAGAGAGTAGGCTGATACCCCTATAGTTATCACAAGAACTGCGATCACCTTTTTTGAAAATAGGGATAATAATAGCTCTGGTGAAATCTTTAGGAACCATGCCTTTATCATAAAAGTTATTCAAAATTTCAGTCATTCAAGTGGTAACCGAAACATTCCCAGCTCTGAGCATTTCTGTAGTAATTTCATCTACCCCTGGGGATTTATGAAGTTTAAGTTTAGAGATTGCCAAAATAACTTCAGATTGTGTTATAGGGCCAACATTAAAGCTGCCAATGCATCTATCATCATTACAAACAATGGGAGTAGAACTAACTACATTGTTTAGAACATCACTGAAATGCTCAGCCCACCTAGCCATGACAGAATCCTCACCTTCTATAACCTTACCTTGTTTATCCTTCAATCCCTGTATGCCTGTCCGTTTTCTACCACATAAAACATTAACTATCTGGTACAGCTCTCTGCTGTTGTGCTGCCTAACTGCTTCCTCAGCTTTGTCAGCCAAGCCATCAAGCCAAAGATTCTTATCAGTAGCTAACTGATCCTTTACACGTTTATTAAGCTCTCTGTAATCTTTTCTATTAGGACTAGTAGGGTACTGATTAAGGACATTTCTGCAGTTCCTTCTTTCTGAAATAAGCTCAAGTGCCTTATCACTTAAATAATTCTGTCTCCTCTGCTCCTTTTTTCCTAAAAGAGTACTATTAGTTTCCAAAAAAGCCCGTTTAAAATGGCCCCACTCCTCCTCAACTTCAGTATTAAGCAAACCATGACTGTCATAATGATTAAGTAACCTATCATGGTAAGCTTTAGCTATAACAGGGTCTTTCAGAGCTTCAGTATTAAAGGTAAATTTTTTAACCCTAGCAGAACACTTTTTAAGTTTAAGTTGCAACACACTTTTAACAAGGTAATGGTCAGATCCAATTTCAGCTCCCCTATATGCCCTGGTATTTCTAACAGAACTAGCCCATTTGCTGTTAATTAATATATAATCAATCATATTCCTATGCAGCCCATCAGGTGAAACCCATGTGTATTTATGTATGTCACGGTGTTTGTAATATGTGTTAGTTATTCTGAAACCATTGAGTTTACTTACCTGTAGGAGACGTTGCCCATTGCCATTGCAGCTACCAATACCAAAAGGGCCTATCACCCCTCCCCAAAGATCAGAGTCAGTACCAACTTTGGCATTGAAGTCACCAAGAACAAGGGTAATATCTCCTTTCTTGACAGAATTCAAAATATCCTGAAGTTGTCCGTAAAACCTATACTTCTCATCCCTCATCAGCATCCTCAGTGGGGGCATAACAGCAGATAACATTCAAGTCTTTAATGCTTGTCTGAAATTTTGCTGTAATAAACCTTTCATTAATGCACTCATATCCTAGAAGAGCATCACTAGCATGTCTGCTGAGAAGCAGACCCACGCCTTGGTGATGCTTTCCATCCTCCCTCCCTGTAAAGAGAAATTTAAAGTTATTTTTAAGTATCTCACCTTTACCTGTCCATGTGGTCTCTTGCAAGCCTAGACTATCTAGGTTATAGCGCTGGAATTCCTGCATGAGGACATCAAGAGAATAATCTCTATGTAATGTCCTCACGTTCCACGTTCCTGCAGAGAGAAAATGATTAGTAGGATTTTTAAAGAAATTAGGTTTATTGAGATTGGTAGGGCCAACAATATCAAACAGCCCCCTGATCGCAGGATGGGGCAAAGACCTGTTCCTCCTCCGCTAAAGGCTGAAGTCACCGATGCTGGTAGGAACTTCAGGCACCACCTTTTCAAGTGGACTTTTTCAAGAGCCACATGGCCTGCCTGAGACACATTACTCCAGTTTAGGCTTGACGATGCCCAACTAGCTAAGTAAGGTTCAGTTACCTGCGATGGCCTCTGATTAGGATTATCCACCAGCTGATATAAGGTATCCCATGCCTCTGTTCACTTAGAGCTGGCAACCCAGAAGCAAACAGAAAACACAGCAGAAGACTCTCCCTCAACAGAGGCCCACCAGTGCAGCAAGTCCAGGATCCATAATCAAGCTCAAATCCATAAACAAGTCCAGTCTAGTAGGTATAAATAGTCAGCACCAGGACCCTGTGAAGTTGACCACTCCTCAGCAGGGTTGAAAAAAAAGAAAAAAGTGGCCATAGATGACCAGATCAGTAGGCCATACTGAACTGGCAGCCCTCCCCTTCCCTTGCAAAAGAGAATATCTCTTTTGAAAGGTACTAACGGCCTGCACCACGAGAAGGCGGGGTCAGACATTAGGTGCTAGACCTGGCTGGTTCTGTGCATCATCACTGGGGATTGGTACACAGCTCTCCTTCCAGTTTACGCCTAGCTACCATTTACAGGCCCTCCGTCCTTCTAAATTTAAATTTCGTTAGCTATTAATTCACAAAAAATTGTATGTAAAATTATAATACACCTACTAGGGGTTTACTCCTGAGGACTAGGCTGCCCCCCCCCTGTTGTTGGCTAGCTTGACTAGTTCCTTCCAAAGAAATGACTCATCGAACAAAGCCATATCAAAGTTTCCCTTAACGCATGATGTAATAAAGGGCCAAGTTGTTTTGTAGTAGGCCACTAGGGTAAAGATTCACAGATCTTCGCTCGAGTAGAACCATTACAACGTAACGTATAAACTGTTTCCTGCGACTGTGCAATCAAGTCATCATTCAAATGAAAACGTCAAATTAAAAAAAAAACTTGCAGTGTTATCCATAAAATTCGAAATAATTGTTAAGATACGCTTGAGCATTTTCTTCCTTAAAAGTGATTGTTACTTATTTACTTCAACAATTACTTACCTAAAAGTACAGAAGAGTTAGATTGGGTTGTTTTGTCTCTGAGCAGCACTTTTTTTTTTTTGCACACCATGGGCTAAATGGCCAGGTCACAAGGACCCCGAGGGCTCAGAGAAGGTTGGGGGAAAAGGGACCCACTGGACAACTGTTGGGGGTTAGATCGTAGCCTTCCGTCAAGGCCATCCAGTGTATTCTTTAACGTGTACAGAGTATGGCTCTCCTGTGCATGAGGGCTCGAGCTTTACGTCCCATCCATCGTAATGTGCTGTCTCTGCAAGTGTGTAACATGGAATAAGAATCCCGTCAAGGCCATCCAGTGTGTGGGGAGGGGGTGGCTCAGTCGGTAGCGCGCCAGGCTCGTAATTTGTAGTTCTCAGGTTTGAATCCGAGCTGGGTCAGCATCGAGATTTATCTCCACAAAATTTCCCGCCCTGCCCACGGTCAGTAGGGGACACTGATGGGCTTGGAAAGGCCGCCGTCCGTCAGATGGAACGTTAAGCGTGGCCTCGTGTGCGGAATAGCCATACCCTGTGCATGTTAAAGAACACGCTGGATGGCCTTGACGGGAGGCTACGATCTAACTCCCAACTGCTGTCGAGTGGGTCCCCTTCCCCCAACCTTCTTTTAGCACTCGGGGTCCTTGTGACCTGGCCATTTAGCCCATGGTGTACAAAAAAATGCCGCTCAGAGGTAAAACAACCCAACCCAGCCATCCAGCGTGTTCTTTAACGTGCACAGAGTATGGCTCTCCTGAACATCAGGGCACGAGCTTTACGTCCCATCCATCGTAATGTGCTGTCTCTGCAAATGTGTAACATGGAATAAGAATCCTGCAAGGCCATCCAGCGTGTTCTTTAACGTGCACAGAATATGGCTCCCTGAACATGAGGGCTCGAGCTTTACGTCCCATTCATCGAGCTTGAAGGGCGCCAACCTTTCCAAGTTTATTGATTTAAGAGTTGGTGTTGTTGAGATTGAGTTGGTGATTTAAGAGTTGGTGTCCATTGGTATTCCCTACTGACCGGAAAAGACTGGATGTTTGTGTTCGGGAGAACTATATTCTGTGCACGTTAAAGAATACGCTGCATGGCCTTGATGGAAGGCTACAATCTATCTCCTTGATGGGAGGCTACCATCTCTCTCCTTGATGGGAGGCTACCATCTATCTCCTTGATGGGAGGCTACCATCTCTCTCCTTGATGGGAGGCTACCATCTCTCTCCTTGATGGGAGGCTACCATCTATCTCCTTGATGGGAGGCTACCATCTATCTCCTTGATGGGAGGCTACCATCTATCTCCTTGATGGGAGGCTACCATCTATCTCCTGGATGGGAAGCTACCATCTATCTCCTTGATGGGAGGCTACCATCTATCTCCTTGATGGGAAGCTATCATCTATCTCCTTGATGGGAGGCTACCATCTATCTCCTTGATGGGAAGCTACCATCTATCTCCTTGATGGGAGGCTACCATCTATCTCCTTGATGGGAAGCTATCATCTATCTCCTTGATGGGAGGCTACCATCTATTTCCTTGATGGGAGGCTACCATCTATCTCCTTGATGGGAGGTTACCATCTATCTCCTTGATGGGAGGCTACCATCTATCTCCTTGATGGGAGGCTACCATCTATCTCCTTGATGGGAGGTTACCATCTATCTCCTTGATGGGAGGCTACCATCTATCTCCTTGATGGGAGGCTACCATCTATCTCCTTGATGGGAGGTTACCATCTATCTCCTTGATGGGAGGCTACCATCTATCTCCTTGATGGGAGGCTACCATCTATCTCCTTGATGGGAGGCTACCATCTATCTCCTTGATGGGAGGCTACCATCTATCTCCCAACAGTTGTCCAGTGGGTCCCCTTCCCCTCAACCTTCTCTGAGCCCTCGGGGTCCTTGTGACCTGCTAATTTAACCCATGGTGTGCAAAAAAAGTGCTGCTCAGAGGTAAAACAACCTAATCGAACTGCTCTGTACTTTTAAGTAAGTAATTGTTTAAGTAAATAAGTAACAATAGTTTTTAAGGAAGAAAATGTAAGTTTAAAAGTAAGCGTATTTTAACAATTATTTCGAATTTTATGGCATGCATGTTTTTTTTTAATATCAACACTGGAAAAGCTGTGACTCGAACCTGGGAACTGCAGATTAGGAGCCTGGAGCGCTACTGATTAACCAACCACAACTCCATTTAAAGAGCAGTTATAATAGTGAAAACAACCTTCGTCGAAGATGTTTTGAGTGCAGCAAGATGGATGCCGCATGCATTCCATTTAGAGCTTAGGGCTTCACCTCTTATTCCTTCTTCCAACAGCGAGACACCCTAAGCATCTAGCGTGGTATCCATCTTGAAGCAACCAAAATATCTGCAGCGGACGTTGTGTTTCCGTTGTATTCTTGCTCCCTGGAGTAGGGGGTTCTCAACGTGGTGTACGCGGTAAAATTTTTTGGGGTATGCCGTGAGAACTCAAAAGTCGCTAGATCTAGTAACAAAGTCGCTAAGTTGACAACACTGCTGTGCAAAAATATCTTTTTTTGTGTTTATATGTAATTTATGAATACAAAATTTAATGTGTATATATATATGTTTTATTTTATTCCCATTGTTATACTATAACTATAGTTTTATCTATCTATACAAGGGGTACGACAGTTACATACACATCTCCAGGGGGTATGTGAAGCATAAAAGGTTGAGAACCACTGCTTTAGAGAATGCAAATAAATTTTTCCAAAACAACGTCATCTGCAGCATTTAGATGCCTATTCCTTACCTATAAACTTTAATTTGATGTATAATTCACCATAATTGAATTCTGTGTTGGAAAGACATAACTTTTACTTTTTACTGGTAGATGAGAAAAAAAAAGGGGAAAACATTTCCTTACATTTTTAAGATTCAATATTTCTAAACCGTATATTGGATGTTAGTTACTTATGAGTTGTCCTATACGTTGGATAGATATGGGGAGTATTTTATTAAAGATAAAAAGAATTATTGGACTGAACGTATATTTTGCTTTGCCACCTCTTTCTTATTTACTCTATTGGGGGTTGATGAAAATGGGATTTATATACATAAACCTTAAATAAAATAAATAAATACCCCCTCAAGCAGCTGCTTGTCACAGAGGTCTGACAGGAGCCTGTCAGACCTCTGTAAGTAACTGTGTATCATAAGAAGTCAGTCCAAAAAGTCTTATGCTGAGAGCTCAACAAATGCATGTCAAAACGTATAAACCTTAGTGTCTGGGAAAAAAATATTAATGTGTGATTACTTGGTCTTTAATCGTCTTTCAGCAAAGTTACTCTTTAGGGAAAAAAGGAGGGGGGGGGGGAATCCCAAGTTGGTGCTTTTCGACTAAAGGGCTCTTTCTCATCCAGAAATGCTTTAAGAAAGCGGTTAGCAAAAAACGCTCTCTTTTGCAACTTAATTTTTGTCACTCTCTATACCAGTGGCTATAACCCCGAAACCAGCCCTTAAGTATGCAAACAATAATCGCTTGTAAGAAGCTGAAAATGGAAAAGCAAATCGCTTTTATGATCTTATTATTCTTTACTCCGAGGTGGTGAATATCATCTTCCTACGAATAATTACTTAGCTCAAATTTCCACGAGTGTAGCCCTCAGTGTAGTCATTTTACCGATAATGATCGAATAGAAAGCTTTAGATTTAAGTTTAGCGTGTAGCCGTCCCGTGGCCGGGTGGTTAGCGCGCTTGGCTACTGATCTACGGGACCTGGGTTCGAGCCCCGGATAAGGCATGGATGTATGTGTCGTTTTTCTGCTGAGGTCCTGCCATCCTCTCAGACCTTCTACTATGGCATATAAACTGGTAGGCTCTTGTCAGACCTCTGTGGCAAGCAACTGCTTGAGGGGGTATTTATTTTATTATTGGAGAAAAGGAACCCCTCAACAGATCACTCTTATGATTACAGAAAACCGAGTGATAGAAATTCAGTTTCTTTCAATTTTTCTATCGTAAGCTAATAAAGGCAACGAAAAACTGAGCGCGCGGGGGGGGGGGGGGGGGGTGTTTACATAATACAGAGCACGATGCAATTGCTAACATCTGCAGGTGCTCTTGACCACTAGATGCAATCCTTTGGATCCGTACTCTTTTCTTTTTGGCATCGACTTGAAAGATTCATTAGCCTGATTTATAAATGTTCGCAGGGCTTCATTAAAAGTTGCATCTTCCGCAAAATAATCATTGGCAGCAACGGTTCGATGGGGTTGGTTCGCAAATACAAAATAAACTTAAAGACGGGTTTTGCAGCCTGTTTCCTCTCAACTGAAATCTCCCTTTAAGAATTACTCCCACCCTCCTTCTCTGTTTCCCGCGCCAAAGCCCGTTAAGAAGCAGCTCCAGCATCACCATCATGAGCGTAACCTGCGCGCCACCTGCTGACTCCCCGTATCTTTCCACTACGGGCTACGTTACGTCGAGAATATGCGCCTGCTCCGTGCAGACACGGAGGATGGAGAGAATCTGCGTCTGTGGCGGCGAGGTGGGGAGGGGGAGGATTTGAGGCCGTTGGCCTGGGAGATATTGATTCTCCTTGACACAGAGCTAGCTGCTGTCTTCAGCCCCACTCGTTCAAGTGGGATCGGTAGGCTAATGTAGCAGCTACAACATGCCTGCTGCAGCCAAAACTTGGACACGTCGCCGAACCGCTGGACATACGAAGTGAAAGGGAGGGGAGCATCCTAACATTTATTTTCTGACTATATTAGTTATCACCTCATTTCATATGTGAAACAGCAGAAACCTGCATATACATTTCTAAGTAGTGGAGGATAAAAATTGATCCTGAGTTGAATCGTGAAGTCCTTTTGTCAGTCTTGATTTAAGAATCGAGTTCAAAGACGGGCACGTTCGCGAAATTTTGCATTGAGAGAGTTGCATTTTAATCGGAGGGGGCGCATCAAATATTACGAGTCAACTGCACTTCGTAGTACTGACTACATAGCAATTAAGGTTTTGAAATAAAAAACTGTTGTTGATAATTTATTGGCAACAGATTCTCTCAGTAACAGGAATGAGGCGAACCCTAGAGGCGTGATGAGTCGGGAGTAAATCATCGTTCGCGACGCCCCCAGAATTTAAACAGAGCGGATATTCTTCTCTTACCATCATGTCGGATCACTGTTAACAAAAGAATACTATCAAGATATGAGCAGATCTAAAGGAATCGAGTCAGGTGTAAATTGGCCGAGATGAGACCTCAAACATCCCGACCTCACTTGAATTGCAAAAGCAGAGCATGGTGAACACTCTTATCACAGGTACTACAGCTCTTCGGATCTTCAAGATAGGCAGGACAGATTCTCGAAAGCCAAAATTGGATCGACATCCTTCGGAAACAGGGAGATGACCTTTTTGATAAACGATGGACAAATGCCTACCTCACAATGCAGTGGCCTACTCAGAAACTTCCAATGGGTGTTGAGAAGGGGGGGGGGGCGTGCTAAGCAGTCAAAGGGTGGTGAGTTATAAACCCCAGCCACCCCCTACATTTGGGAACATAATAGCACAAAGATCCCCTCAACCTAAAGGTTCAGAACAAGTTGGAATGGGGATTTACTGGACAGTTCTTAGGGGTAAGTTGGTACTTCTGATCGAGGCCATTCAGATGGATTCTTCACATTTAAATCTCCAGGATGACGTCCGTCCCAGGCTCATCACGAGTTCTTTTGATGATGAAAGTGATGCCGTACCCAAGAATTGAAAGTTCCGTTCTGACACGGTGAGGATTTAAAATTATATCTGCGGGTTATATATCTGATGCACTGCAGACTAAGTTTGCTGCCACTCCCATTTTAATCTGCATTTATCATATGCATTAATCTGCTATTCCTCCCAGAAGGTCTGACAGGAGTCGCTGTAGTATTGATAAATACCCCCTCAAGCAGCTGCTTGCCACAGAGGTCTGACAGGAGCCTGTCAGTTTATATGCCATAGTAGAAGATCTGAGAGGATGGCAGGACCTCAGCAGAAAAACAACACACACATCCATGCCTTATCCGGGGCTCGAACCCAGGTCCCTTAGATCAGTAGCCAAGCGCGCTAACCACTCGGCCACGGGAGTCGATGGGATGAACATACCTCATCACGGGACAGATCTTCGGGGAGGCATACTCTGCTTATTACGAATGAATATCAGTAGCCGGAAGTGAAAGGAAGGAAAAACGGGAAACGTATTTGTTACACGCAATTTGCAAGAATAATTTTTTAAGAGGCGACTAAAATAAAGGGGAAAATTACATACCGGAAAGGAACTCCAGTTCACATCACTCACTTCCCCTCCCCGTTCATTTCGTTTTTCTTCTAGATCTTTGCCCTCCTCGGAATTGTGTTTATACCTCTACCTCTTTAGAACATTCTATAGCTCGCATGGAGGAGAGCGAAATTCACACATTGAGTAATCCCTAGTTTCTCTTACAATGCAAGTTATTCTACCAAATTGACAAAGGAAAACATCAAAATAATTTTAAGACTATAGGTTTATCCAGGGGGGTGGAAATCAATGTTTCAAGATAGAAATATTTAGGTCGAGCCATTCGTTAATGAGTGCAGTTGCAAATACAGGAAAATCATGAAAACATCATGCCATAAAAAAAAAAAACGATGCTCGAAAGCAAAGCGAAAAAGGAAACTTATTGAAATACATGTGAAAAGGGTTTTCGTAATAATAACAAATAAAAATAATGTGCTTCCAAAACCAAAAAGAAAAGAGAAAAAACAAGATTTATATTTCATTAAGGTAAAAAACATAAATTTTTGTTACACCTGATATTATTCAACATAAGTTAATGTTTCGATCCTTTTTTCCAAGGGGATGCTTGAGATCCACCCCCCTGGAGATGTCGCTGTGCAGAGAGAAGTAAAAGCTCTCAACTTCTGACACCAATGAAATGTCATCAGAACCTGAAACTTCACAAGGAAAGTAGTCAGACATTTGCCTTTCCATGCCTTCATTGTTTCTTGTAACGACTGAAGTTCCTAGTCTTAGCTTTGCACCTTGAAACATTCTTATTCATAACTAATTAGAGATTTCGAAGAGGTGTTTCTTATCGATGGGATGGATTTCGATTCGTTTGCAAAATCAATGCATCAGATTTTGCTCCTATGCCTCGAGGCTCAGCACTGGCACGTGGAGGTAATATCGAAAGGGAACGACTGAAAGCGACATTGTATAGGGAAAGTGGAACAAAAGGGAAAGCGAACTGCATTCTGCTTCCGATGGCATTCAGTAGGTCAGAGTCATGGTCAGATGGCCGCCACTTGTCGTTGCACTTGGCGAGTCACGTGCGCAACCCCCCCTCCCAACATCTCCTGTCTCTGGCATTCACCTTCACAAGGTCAAATGGAGAAAACTGGCTTTCATGCAGCCAGTTGGTTGCTTTATAGTTTGCTCGTCTTTGCTCGCAGGGCATGCTGTATTTTGCTGTTCAAACGCTCATATTCCATCTTATGCAACCTCCTGAGGAAAAAGGACGTAAAATAAAATGAGTTCGTTTTTCAAAAGAAAACTCGAGATGAATCTTGCAATTCCGTACATTGGCAGAATGTCGCTTGATACTCAGCAAAGCACTGAAAAATGAGATCCACTAAGCAGATATTATCTACGTTGTTTTCTCAAGAATATATCAGTTCTATTTTGAAATTGCCAATGAACTCGATGAAGAAGGAATCTTGCCACCGTGACGGCACTCTGAAAATCTCTTTCTTGTCTAGGATCATAAACGTTTTGGCCAGATAGAGACAATAAACGAGACACCAAAATAAAATGTTAAATCCACTGACAAACTCAGATTTAGATAATGACAAAATAAGAGTAGAGGAAGTGACATTGAAAAATAGGGTCCTATAGAGTCAGGGCTGGAAATATTTGGGATGACATAAGTTTTGAGAATCTTGCTCCTACTCATTTCAGAAAATAAACTATATTTTACCTTTACTGAATGCGTGGAAATAGAATCTTTTTTTTTCTTGACTGGACTCAGCGATGTTTTTCGTGCCACGCGTATAAGTGGCATAAAAATTGCTTAAACTATGAAAAACTATTGATCACCAGTTGGATATTAATTTTCCAGCTGCACAATAGTAACCTCACACGAGATATAGCATGTGGTGGCAGACAAAAGTTCCGATTATTATTCCATCTCATTAAGTAATGCGTTTTTGGAAGTTATGCCAATACTTATACTTTTTCCTTAATGATGTGAACTTATTATTTCATTTCAGCATCTGATGAACAATAAGCTTGTGTACTGCGATGCTGTTGCCTTTCCCAAAGTCAGCTAACCCCTGTCCTCAGAAAAAGAATTTTTGAAGACAAGCTCATGCAATCTCCTTAATATGTGGTCAGTTTGAAGCATTGCGTAGTAAGGAATATGTTCACCATCGAAAAGGTATCGAAAGAGATATTGGAATGGCGCGATGAAAATATATCGTCCGTAAACATCGAATTTCCTTAAATGTCACTTCATTGATACGATTTCTTCATCATCATCTTCAAGCAGCCATAGGGCTAAGGAGGTCTAACCAGATTGTGCAGCTTAATTCTCCAAACACATCTGTCCTGAGCTGTATCTGGCCAGTGTATATCAATTCCAACCTGGTTATGTTTAACATTGTTTGCCCATCACATCTTAGGTTCCCCCTCTTTCAGAGGCCTTTATGCACACTGTTCATAATCCTATTCGCTAATCTATAGTTATGCATACACTGCTCAAAGGAGTTTGCCGATTCCTTTCCTAACCTTATTACTTACAAAGTTGGCCCTAAATATTGCGTAAGCATCTAGAATCAAAAGCATAACACAATCAAAGACATCTAGAATCAAACGCATTCCTTTTATCTTGCTTAAAAGGATCCAAGTTTCACTACCATACTGAGCCCTAGAAAGAACCAAACTACGTATTATACAGCTTAAGTTTAGTCTTTAGGTATATACGCCTATTTCTCCATACTCGCCATAGATTCTTAAAAGTCCCATCAGCAATCCCTATTCGTTTATCTTATGCCTCACATCACCAGTAGGAGCTCAAAATTCACAGCCTTTAGGTGTAAAGTATGTAGACTGTTATTTCTCAAAATACAATCGAAAATATCTGGTTTCATAAACTACATATTTTCTGCAACATTAATCTTGTTTCCAAAAAAAAAAAAACTAGATAAAGTTTTCACTTTATCGTCTGTAGACATCGAACTTTATTTTTAGAGAAAAATTAAAAATTATTTTTTGGATAGGTATTGACGAAATATTACGATTCGCACTCTATATAATGCGCCCTCTTAACGGTCAAAAGATTTGAAAATTACAAAATTTTTAACGAATATTACAAATGATTTATTTATGCAAGAAATTTGAAATTTTACTGGTGTAAAAGTGATGTTTGCATTGGCAACAATGACTTGGTCCCTTAATTCTGGAGTGGGTGGGGGAAACAGCCGTTTCGTTTTCAGAGAAAATTGGAAAATTCATTTTGGTTTGATTGGTACTAATGAAATATAACTATTTGCATTTTTCCATTCATCCATTATATCGTATAAAAGTTTTAAGGAGTGAAAAGGTAGGTAAACGAAAAACTTCATTCTCTTTGAAAACGAGATTCCTATATGTTCTTCTAGTTAGAACTAAAATCTTGATCTCTACAATTCTGACAGAAATTTTCTGGCAGAACCTAATGCTTTGGTTGCTGTGGAAACAGAGCCGAGAGCTTCTTGGATTGCTTGCTCCACACTGCACCCGCAGAACAAAATGCAATCTGATGAAGAATGATTCTGTCAGAGGAAGATCAACACTAAGTGACTAGCATGTGAAGAGAAAACTGTGCACCTGACATATTGTTAGATCGCCAGGCTATCATAACAGCTGTTCAGTGGAGTCTTTATGATCCCCTTCCTCTCCTAGTCGTGATGATGCCCAACTTGTGGGCATCATCACGACTAGGAGTAACTAGGACTAGGACTATTAAATAAATTAATTAATTAACCTTCAAATTGTTGATTGTCTCACAGGACTGTCAGGAGCCTATCAGTTTAATAAGCCGTAGATAAGATCTGTGAGGAAGCGAGCAGAAAGACATCCCATTGGACATCAAAAAAAGGACAGCTAGTGATTAAAACAGTCCAACTTACGAAATATTCTTCATGTCATTTCTTTTCATCGACCGAAAATTAAAGACAAGAAGAAATTCATATCATTAACAGAAAACCACTTTTCTTAAATGGTTTATCCAATTTGCAATTTTTTCGGAAAAAAAGGTTCATTCAGATAATTTTTGGGAATAATAAAGTTTGAGGTTTTAAAAACATTTTAAATACATTTAAACTCCCGGTAAGGAATTGATGTTTGTGGTGTTTTTCTGCTGAGGTCATTCTCAGAGAATTTCTACTATGACGTATATTATTTTTTGAAGGGGTTTAAAAAATCAAAATAGGTCAAAATATTATGAATATATAATTGCAATTTGTTTTGAGAATGAAATTTTCTCTCCTGTCATTCACAACAATGAGAACTTCCTTAAAATGAACGAGTTTTTTTTGTTGTTCAGGGTTGGATTCCTGGAATAAATTTTGTTATCCAAGAACTCATTAGTGTGATTGATTTGACTCAATTGAATCAACTTAAAAATATTTCAGTAAAAGTAACAACCGTCGAGGAAAACAGAGAGCAGCCTTCTTAAACTTGAACTGATGAATCATGTTTTGGACCACTTAGTATTATTTATCATTAACGAATATAAAGAAGAAAGTGGTGTGTGTTGAGGATTACGTCTTTTCTATGGCATAATAAACTGAGAGGCTCCTTTCAGACGTTTGTGGGAAGCAGCGGCTTGATTGGGAATTTATTTGTATATTAGTTTAGCCCTAATTCTGATGCAATATTTTTCTAATATATGTTAGGAATTTATATAAAAAAAAATGCACTGTAATCAACACTTTGTGAAAATATGCAATGAAATGGGTTTCGAGGGCTCATGAGGGGATGCATGCGCACACAGTGGCGTACCTAAGGGGAATTATAACCTTCCTCCCCATGAGAACTTGAATAACGTATATTTTCTAAGACTCCGGAAAATCCAACCCAAGACATCCCCCCTACCACCACCAATGGAAGTTTCTGGGTACGACAATGTGTGCACTCCTTTCCAATGATGTTCACCACTGATATAAGATCACTTCCATTCAATTTAAATGCGTGAAGCAAAAGATTTCAATAAATTATTAAAGTTAAAAAGCTTCGTACTAATTTGATTTTTATATTCCGTGGCTGAAATACAGCAAATTTTTTAAAGCGAGTTCAAAATCAATTGTGACTAATGTTTGGGGGCGGGGGTGGCTCAGTCGGTAGCGCGCCAGGCTCGTAATCTGCAGTTCCCAGGTTCGAGTCCCAGCTGGGTCAGCGTTGAGATTTATCTCCGCAAAAATTCCCCACCCTGCCCACGGTCAGTAGGGGACACCGATGGGCTTGGAAAGGCCGCCGTCCGTCGGATGGGACGTTAAGCCGTGGCCCCGTGTGCGGGAGAGCCATACCCTGTGCACGTTAAAGAACACGCTGGATGGCCTTGACGGGAGGCTACCATCTGTCTCCCAACAGCTGTTCCAGTGGGTCCCCTCCCCCAACCTTCTCTGAGCCTTCGGGGTCCATGTGACCTGGCCATTTAGCCCATGGTGTGCAAAAAAGTGCCGCTCAGAGGTAAAACAACCCAACCCAAAGTGACTAATGTTTAGTGTGGCGGAGGCACTACGTACCCAAGGGCGTCTATATAATTTTTTCTAAGGCAGTCCTCAAAAAATAGAGTTCATCATATTACACTCCAATGTGTCAAGTCGCACACATTGGAAATTTCTGGGTACCCACTGATCCCCTCCCCTTGAATATTTCAGTAATCGGAACGGAAGCGAAATATTAGTCAACCTACATGCTGCGTGGTTTGGGAGGATACTTTCGTTAAAGACTACTTGAACGGAGGAAAAAAAATATACCGTATAATTTGGTGAGGTTAATTTCTAAAAAGAATATACCAGAACAATGACATTTTAATGATTCCCATTCAGCTACTTTCCTTCCCCTTGACTACTCTTAATGTTTTTCGATTCTGGCTTGTTTTTAATCATGATGATGCTCTACAACCTCCCAACTGAACAATCTCGCTGGCGCGAGAGGCCTCCAGGAGCGGTGACGATTCCTCAAATAGCTTCACCATCGACTGTCACTTGGAAGACGGAAATGACGTTTCTTTGCTACCCGCCCTGCTTTGCAGCTCCAGCCAATCAAATTTAAACATTTCTCCTTTACCTTACCGGTTCCTCTCTGCAGCGGCGCGAAAGCTGCGATGACGTCAGTGTTCGTGTGAGCCAAGCCGACGGATATTTTGGGGCAGTGCGGCCGCCGCTGTGCTGTTGGTGGCACGGCGTCGCAGCAGTCACTTCACTCTTTATGACAATAGAGTTACCTTATTTTTGTATATTGTTTCTTCATATTTTTTAATCATTTTGTCCTTTTGTGATGCCAGCTAGTCTGTTCTCTGAAATGGAACGTAATAGTAATAGTGGACTCGAAGACCAAAGGGCGCTGCAGTTAGCGCTGGAACTATCAATGCTTGGGATGAGCAACGAGAGCGAATCGGGCTACAGTTCGGGAGGCTACGAGTCGGAATCTAGGAGCAAGAAAAGTCAAAATACAACAGAATGTGTACCCGTGCCAAGCTCGGAACACGTCGCAGAAATCGTCGGAAGGCAGGGTAAGAATATCCATATTATCAGAAATTAATACGATTGTGTTGGCAGCACTGCGTCTTTGTTTGATTTGGTAACGACCGCTGTAGCATAGGGGGCATGGCGCCTTCCTTTGTTCGCTTTCTGCCGGCTTGGTGTCCTTGTGCGATGTTCGTTCTCTATGCCACATGGTGCTTGTCAGATGGGTTGTACTAGCAATCTTTATCTGCTACAGCCTATTGGCTGCAGATAACGAATACGAACAATCCAGTATTTACGAACTTAAACAGTGTTAGCTTATTAAAAAAGAGTTAATCTTTCGTTTCTTGTGGTGTAAATTTTTGTTTTATTTCTATAACCTTGAAGTGATACCTGATTATTACGTAGGAATAATGCATGTTAACTGCATATAAATTACCAATAATTTCAAGCATCGTTTGTACATTTTAAATACGAAATCAAGTCCAACTTAACATTTTCAAAACCAGTAGAAAAAAGGAAATGCATATTTTGAAAGTTTATTATGAATTTAAATTGTACATTATTAGTTTTCAAATTCTTACTGTTTTAGTGTATTTACATGTGTTTTATCTAAAATATTTCGAACCAGGGTGAGGTTTAGGGGAAGGGAGCAAGTCCACCTCCTTTGAGAATACTAGTAACTGGAACGGAGTAAAAAGAAGTGAACATATATATATTATCCGTATTTTTGAAGAAATTGGTTAAAGACAATTAAATCCGAGGGAAAAAGCTTATATCGGTACGGCGTTCCGTTTCATTCTTAAAGAAATATATCTATTCTGCGATATATTTACTTAAGTTTATTTAGTTAAACACGTTTTTCAAATCCCCATTGGTTTGACACCCTATTGTCTTTAGTCTTTTAAACTACCGATAAAGCCTAATTTTCTTTGTTTTCCATTTAAAAATTTTGTTTTTGGAAGTTCATTGTTCTGTACCGGATGTAGAGTAGCAGTAGTCCACCTCCTAACTGCAGGCTTCCGTTGATGCCGTTCTGATTGGTAGACGACTCTACTCAGCTGTCTCAAAAAAAATGCTCTTGCGTTCTTATCGCAAAGCTAGTCTGCGTTGTTTTTTGTGTACCAGTGGCATGATGGCTAAACGTCGCAGTTGACAATAGAAAATAAATGGATACTGAAAAAACAGCTTCTTTTAAAGGCATTATTTATTTGGCCAAATAAACTATTTTTAAGTCTGTGAATTGTTTAGATGGATAAAAATTTTAATGTGCTGGCCTTGTGAAGGGAAATAGAAATGCTCCCACATTTCCTTTTCTGTCGCCGTTTTATGTTAATTTTTCTCAACTTGAGAGATTAAACAGTCAGTAACAGTATTTTTGTGTTTTAATTTTAATATTTCATTTAAAAAATAATTCTGGAATAACAATGGTAATCGGCATTTATTTCTCAAAATTTAAGGCTATAAAGTATGCTTAATTCTATATTAATATACAGCTGTAGAACCAATGCTTTGTCAAGGAAAACTTGGAATAAATGAGTACCTTTCTGCCAGTATAAACTAGCCCTTGGAAGAAAATTTCTTCTCTTGGTAGACACTTGATACGTGAATCTGCTAACCTCTGTCAAATGCTTAATCCTTAAATATAACTTTACCTGTGGTGTTACCTATACTTAACATGTTTAGATCTTTGTTAAGAAACTGGCTTGCTTTAGAGTAGGGGTACTCAACATGGGGTACAAGGTAAAAATTTTTTAGTATACTGTGTGAGAGCTCAAAAGTTGCTAGATCTAGTAACAAAGTAAAAATAACCATTGTTATACTATAACTATAGTTTTATCTATCTATACAAGGGGTATGCCAATTACATATTTCTAGGGGGTATGCAAAGCATAAAAGGTTGAGAACCACTGCTTTAGAGCATATTCTGAAGTAATGAATCAAAAGTTGTGTACCAAAAGATGGATCATTTATTTCTAAGCAATTAAATATTTAAAATCAGATGAAACAAAGTCTCATAATCATAAAAACCATGTCCTAAACTAATTTGTAGAAATGCTGACAACCAATGTCTTGTGATGACATGCAAAAGAATAAGAGTTGTACAGGGTTATAAAGATTTACACAGATGTGCAAAAATAGTTTTATATTAAACATTCTGAAGGTTAAATTTAACTTTTATGAACAACTTTATATTAGTATCAGCATTATGGAATATGAGATTTTTTGTAATTGCTATAAAAATTTAATAGTTTATATTAAGATTTAATGTTGCTAAGAGTATTGCTTTGGCATCTGTTAACATTCAGTGGCCATCATTAGCATGCACTTTTTCAAATGTTACTATGAGTGACAGGATAACTTCAGATGTATTTAATAAATTTTTAATAAAAAGTGACTGACAGTGAAGAAAAATTTGCTAAGTGGTAGGAACATGATTAATTAAGACATTTTTAAATTATGCAAGAAGGGCAAAAGCATAATACTAAATTGTTTTGTGTACAAGCAGACCATGTGTACAACTTTTCCTCTTTGGAATGTATTTTTTACTTTCTTGCATAATAGTTAATATACTAGCTTATAGTGTGTGTTCATATGAACTGTAGGTTACAGTTAAAAACTTTAAACTTATTTTGACACATTCACAGTTGTTACTGATCTTTAAAAAAATGTTAATGTTTGAAGTTTTTTCCTTCTTACTCTCAGTATATCCATTTTTAAAGTAGACATTCCATTTTTTCCACATATATAGAAATTTTTAATGTACCACAATTTGAAAAAAGTACGCATGTAAAACAGTGCTCCTTATTCTGGTACTCCATAAACCATCAGTTGGTCTGCAGCAAGATGCCATGCCAAGAAAGAAATATTTTCAGAGCATAATGCCATAGCACCACAGTTCATATATTTTAACACTCCAAGTGACATCGTATCATGCAGGGTGAGAAAAGTATCATGCATAGACATACCTTGTTCCTTGAGGTGGTGCCTATGTAATGGGAATGCCTGCCGATTTCAAAACATGAAGCGACAGCAGTGCTAGTTACATTTTCGTCCACTGTGGGCCTGGCGATCTGCTGTTTTGCTTACTATTTACTTCGTTGCAGTATAGATTATTACGCTGTGTACTGCTGGTTTCAAAATTAGATTGATACAGATTTGTTCATATGTAATTTACTTACTGTTCGGTCTACTTTCTGCTGTCTTTAATTAGAAGTCCGAGTGATTATGCAATATTGTGTGATGTTTTGCAGAAACGAAACTTAGTTTCTATCGAATCTCTTGTAAACTGGATCATCTGCGAGACAGGTGGCTACAGTAATATGTCTGCATCGTAACACTGAGGAGTAAGTGGAAAACATTTAAGAGATCACTTTTGAATAAACAGTATTTTGGAATTGCAGGAATTGTAAGCAAGGGAAAATCATTCCCATTATCTCAAAACTATGAATATCTTTACAATATACGGAACTGAGTTACACTGCCCTAACAAAATATCGGAGAATTTTCGCATTATGTGAATGGGAATCTAACTTCAAAACTCTTAACTTTTAAAATATTCATTTAATGAAAAAATGTTACTAAAAAATAAATTTAAGATCATAATCTTATCTATTGAAATTTCTAATTTCAACAGCATTCATCTAGTATTTAAAGAATTATAGAAGTTAGAATATTTCCTAACAGTAATGGGTCATAAGAATTTATAAGTCCAAAAGTTTGGCCCTTCCTGTTATAGAACTTCATAGTTAGATTCTTGTTGAAATAACATGGAAAGATAATGCTATAGCTTTCTTTGAGCATAATATTTTTATTACCAATTTAAAATTTTTCACTAATTCAAATAATGTGTTTCTTTAAAAAAAATAGCCATCTCTTCTTAAACCACTCTTGTATATGACTAATGGAATGTGGAAATTTACACTTTGTGAGTGTTCTGAACTGCACAAATATATGTATCAACCAGGACAGATTAGGCAATTGAGAGCCAAGTTCAAAATAGGAGTCTTAGGCTTATTTTCTAAATAGAGACCCTTTATCCTTCTAAACTGAAATATAATGAAAATTAAACTACTTTATGTAAAATCGTCAATTGAGGTGATAAACAATATCATTAAACAAGCAAAAAAAAAGGAGGGGCCCTATAGATCAGGAAAATTAACATTGAAATGAAAAGACTAACATATAAAGAGTCGATTCTGTACTGCAGCATAAACTTTGTGCCTATTGCATTTAAAAACTATTACTTTTAATCATTAATTTTGTAGCAAATTGACCATTTCATGCTTAATTTAAAAAAATCTGGAATTAATATCAAAATAATCTTGCTTAAATCTATTGCTTATGCATTTCCATTAATAACAAGATGTATTGCAATAGTAATTAAAATTATTATATTAGATAAAGAATTGCTTTGGAAAAAAAATAGATTTTGTTCTTGAAAGAATTATCGTTAAATAATATTGAGTAATAAATAAATCCCCCCTCAAGCAGCTGCTTGCCACAGAGGTCTGACAGGAGCCTATCAGTTTATATGCCAAAGTAGATCTGTGAAGATGGCAGGACTTCAGCCGAAAAACAAGCAAACATCCATGCCTTACCCATGGCTCGAATGCAGGTCCCTTAGATCAGTAGCCAAGTGCGCTAACCACTCGGCCATGGGACAGTAAACACTCCAAAATTTCAGATCTTAATGGACAATAATTTTCAAATGTAACACGATTATTTTACAACATTTTTTGTTATTGAGAGTTTAAATCATTTTTAAAGATTCTAGTTTATTAGATTAGATTAACCATCTGTCTTATTACGAAGCACACTGGGAAAAAAAATTTGCCTCTCCTACAACACCAGATAGTTTGAGAACTACTGATGTTAAAAGATATATTTTAGAGTATAAATTTATAGACAAAAATAAATTATTGGCAACTTAAAATTTATTAATGCCAAAATAATCTCATAATTTAACTTTTGATTATTTAGTTTCTAGAATTGTTTACAAATGTAGAAAATTTAAATTTAACAATGCGTAAACAATCCATTCATATTGGCAGTTCTGATTAAAGAGGATTTCCCACTTATGACCTGGTATTCCTAACAGAAAGGGGATATATTTAAAAATAAAGAAAAAAACCCCCCTTAAACAGCTGCTTGCCACAGAGGTCTAATAAGTCTGTCAGCTTATATGCCATAATAGAAGGTCTGTGAGGATGGCTGGACCTCAGCTGAAAGACACCACAAACATCCATTTTTACTTAGTGATTATGACAGTTGTGGCTTACTTACTAATCAAGTTGAGAATTAATGGGGGGGGGGGGATCCATTTTAAACAGTCTTTTCTTGAAACTCTTAACAGTACTCTTTTGGGTAAAAAGGAGCAGAGGGGACAAAGTTATTTGAGTGATAAGGCACTGGAGTTTGTTCCTAAAGTTTTCTTTCTGAAATAATCTTAATCAATATCCTACTAATCTTAACAGTAAGCATTACAAAAATCTTAATAAATGCATAAAGGATCAGTTAACAATTGATAAGAATCTTTGGCTTGATAGACAATGCAAAGGAAGCAGTTAGAGAGTGTTAACAGCAGAGAGTTATGTGAGATAGTTGTTTTGTGTGGGGAAGAAACTGACAGGTATACAGGGACTGAAGGATAAACATAGTAAGGTTATTGAAGCTGAGGATTCTGTCATGGCTAGTTAGGCTGAGCATTATCGTAATGTTCTAAACAATGTGGTTACTTCTACTCCCATTGTTTGTAGTGATGCTAAATGTATTACTGGCCTTAATGTTGGGCCTATATCACAGTCTGAAGTTATTTTGGCTATTTCTAAACTTAACCCGTCCAGACTCCACGTCGAGTATACATGTTGACAGAATCTGGAACGAGAGTCCCAACAATAATTATATCCGTTTTTTGAAAAAAGAAATTTCAGGTTGAAGATTTCCTTATATATTTAAAAAATATATATCATTTAGACACGAAAAAATAACCTTTTCAATTTGATGAATATTTTATTAAGTATAAAAAGAATAGTGAAAAAATAGCTTGACCTCTGGATGTAAACCAGTTTTTCAATCTGAATCCTGGAAGTATTGAATTACGTAAATTCCCAGTGGTAGATGAAATTACTACTAAAATGCTTAGAGGTGGGATTATTTCTGTTACATGGCTGACTGCCTTTATCATAAAAATTTATATTTAATCTTATTGTTTCAATTTATTAGGTATTTAAAATTTCATTGTTCCTAAGGATTTTAATTATCCCTATTATTAAAAATGGTGATCACAGTTCTTGTAATAACTAGGGTATCAGCCTACTTTCTGTTCCAGATAAAGTTCTTTGCATGATTGTGCATAATAAAATTATGAAACTAGTTGACGGACAATTACATGACTAGCAGTGTGGATTTAAAAGTGGATAGGATATGTCGATCAAATTTTTTCACTTAGGCAGATTCTTGAGAAATGTTTAGTTACTAGCTTTGTAGATTTCAGAAAGGCTTTTGATTCTGTTGACCATCATAATTTGTGGTTGATCATGAGATCTTATAGCATATTAGACAAGTTAGTGTTATTTTAGAGCTTTTATTATGTTAACTGAGTTGTGTGAGAGTTGGTAAAGCTTGCAGCAATTGGTTTGCATTGCTTCTGATGTTCAACAAGGGTGCATTTTGCCTTCTTTTCCCTTTAGTATGTTTATTGATTATAGGAAATTCCTTGGAACGGAAAGACTGGGGCCTTAAATGGTCTAGTGATCTGAAAATTTCTGATTTAGATTATGCTGATGACTCTGCCTTTTTGGCAAATTATGTTGATGAGATTGAGATAAACTCTTTTATTAGAGCTGTTGGTGAGACTGGTAGTACAGTAGGTTTGCTCAGCCTAACTAGCCAGTCTAACTAGCCATGCTATAACTAAAGTTAAGGAAATTGGTCAGGCAAGTTGTGGTTCTGTTAATCTGTTTGGTTACACTCTTGAGCAACTATCTGTTAATCTTCAGCAATGTAATAGATACAGGTGATATATGGTATGAAATAAACGAATAGGGATTGCTGCTGGGACTTTTAAGAATCTATGGAAATTGTGGAAAAATAGCGTATACACCTAAATACTAAAATTAGGCTGTATAGTAGTTTGGTTCTCTCAGAATTACCTATGATAGGGATAAACAAGATAATAGGGAACTTTGATTCTACACACAACGGCCACCGAATTAGAAACCTTTATGCAGATGTATGTAAACATCACTTGCATATCATATATACAAAATACATGGCCACATGATCTAGGCAACTATTTAAGACTGCTGCTTGTCAGTAGTGTTGATCACAGTGGGAAAAACAGGATCTTTTGGGGTTCGATAAATGGCTTATTGTGGCTGCCTGGCTGGAGGAACGATTTCAAAAACAGCAGAACTGACTGGTTTCTCAAAAGGTGAGATCTCAGGTTTTTAATCAGTGGAAAAATAACCCACATTGCTTGCCTAAGAGGCATAAGTGTGGCATGATGACAATCTGTCAGAAATGAGATCACTGTCATCTATCTGAGAAGGCTGAATACAGGACTTCTTGTGTGCAACAATTGACCGAAACATTCAATGAAGGCTGTTCCCAATTCATATCTCAGGGAATTGCAAAGTATTGGTATTAGCAGTCACATGGCTATACGGAAACCACTGATTTCTGTGAAGAACCAGAAAGTTCGTCTACACTGGTGTCAGGAACACCATGACTGGAAAAATGTCGTGGTCTGATGAGTCACAGTGGTACATGTTGTTCTGTACCGATGTTAGGCAGAGTTTGGCAGGAGCCTCATGAAGCAATGGACCCAGCTTATCTTGTAAACACAACTCAAGGTGGTGTGGGGCACGTTCTGTTGGTACTTGGTATGGAACGGGTCCCCTGATATTGCTGGAAGGTTGGGGACCTCCAAGGATTATCTGAACATTGTTGCCAATCAAGTCCATCCTGCAAGGTTGACTTTTTATCCAGCAGGTGATGGCTACTTCATAGACAACAATGCTGCTGTCCATCGCACAAGATGTGTTCAGCAGTGGTTCAGCAACTTCCTCCATCTTCCCTGGCCACAACAAAACCTGGATCTGAACCCCATTGAGAATGTGTGGGGCATGTTAGAAAAACAGATCCAGAAGCAAAGTCCTTTTCCATCAAATCTGAGCCAGCTAAAAGACTGTCTGGTGAATGCCTAATATGCCGGAGATGTAAGGGTACTCCAACACCTTGTGGAATGTATGCCAAACCGCACACATGCTGTAATTTGGGCTAAAGGAAGTCCAACTCTGTATTGAATAAAAGTTTCTAATTCAGTGGCCAATGTGTGTAGATTCTTACATAGTATCTTGGGCATTAGGGTTGGGTTGTTTTACATCTGAGCTGCACTTTTTTTGCATATAATGGGATAAATGGTCATGTTACAAGGACCCTGTGGGCTCAGAGAAGCTTAGGGGAATTCCGGTCAAGGCCTTCCAGCTTGTTCTTTAATGTGCAAAGGGCAGTCCGTACTAAAGTCCGTGTAAGGGCTCTCCCGTACACGGGACCATGTCATAACATCCCATCTGATGGACAGTGTCCTCTACTTACTGTGAGCAGGGATAAATCCCAATGCTGGCCCAGCTTGGACTCGAACCTGGGAGCTACAGATTACAAGCCTGGCATGCTGCCTACTGAGCCACCCCCACCCTTTGGGCATTAGGTGTTTCAAATTTCTAGGTAATGATGAGGTTAAGCAAAGGAGTCAGCAACTTCCTTTGAGCAGCATATTGTGCAGATTCTGTATGCATAACTATAGATTAGCAGATGGGTTATGAACAGTGTGCGTAAAAGCCTTGGAAAGAGTTGGAGATTTAGGATGCAAGAGCAGATCCTGTCAAACAGGACATTAGAATAGGTCTGCAGTGGCCAGATGCAGCAGATATAGCTACAAACAGATGTTTGGAGAACTAAATTGCACAATGTGGTTGAACCTTCATAGTCCATGGCTGCTTGAGGATGATGATCCTTATTATAGATGATTCTTAAAATATTTTTATTCACATCGTCCCTCCTCTTATAACCTCAAAATATTATTCCCCTCATACTTATTTTAAAAGGAGCAACTAAATTACTCTTCCAACTCTAGTTCCTTAAGGACTGGACAAAAATCACTTAACTCTTGTTCTCATAACTTGTTTGAAAAGTACTTACTGCATCAAATAACCTGTTTAAATTTGATCCCAAAAGAGATTAAAAATATTTGTTTGTCCAAGTATAAAATTCTATTAAAAGAAAAATGATTTTATGTTTTCTTTGCTCAGTCAACACAGAATTTTCAGAATAATTATATGAGAAACCTTACAGGCAATTTTAAAATATTCAAAGCATTTTTGTCTTATGAGGTGACTACATAACTTTTTATTAAGCATTTTATATCAATGTAGAGTTTATGAGAAGCCCAAGTGTTGAATCTTCAATGTGTAATAATCTGCAAAAGACCAAAAAGAGAGCTAAAACTATAGCAAGTATGGCAAAGCTGCAGTACAGCATCTTTTGATCGGCATTTTTTTTTTCACTTAAACATTTCATAACTTGTAAAATGGGCTTTTCTTGAAAAAAATAAGCCTGGTGAGAAGTTAATAAATAAATATCCCCTTAAGCAGCTGCTTCCCACAGAGGTCTGACAGGAGCCTTAAAGATCTAAATTCTACAACATTGGTTTGTCATTTAGAAGTTTTAACACTTTAAAGCAGTTTTCCTAGTTTTATTCTGTGTTAGCACCGAATCAAGAGAGCACAAAACCACTCAGAAATGGAGACTGCCCAAGGTCTTATGGAATATGGGATGTGCTATGCAGAACTTGACAACATGAAAATGTTGCAGAAACTTTCACTGGAAAAATTTGCAGAAATAATGTTTATTACTGCTACTGAAAAGCTAACTACTGCAACTGTAAGGTAACTGTCATTACCCTGTTTTTCTGTTGCTGTGTTAATTGTATTAGTTTATTACACAGAGTATCCCAATAAGGTGCATTATAATTCAAGGGATGAAGGAGGTTATACCAAAACAAAAAGGTTTATAAATGAAAAATAGAACATTTGGATTTAAGAGATATGTGATACATATTGGGAAGTTTAAAAGGGAAGAATAAATGTTTCCCCAGTGTAAAAGATCTTCACTTAAAGATTTCTGTAATAAACTTGTGAATATGCAAAACAGGCCTCTCACAAGCAGAGAAAGCATACAAACTTCTGTATTTTATATTCAATAGTATTGTCATAACTTTGGCTACTAGCTATTTAAAATTTTCTGAATCCCTGCAAACTGGTTCATTCCAGAGTAGTCAGGGGAAGCCTCATCTTGGAATGATGAGCTGCCAAAGCTGATTTGACTGATATGGTAGGTAGATGTGTTTGTAGAACAGAATTGCAGTCTGATTAAACTACCTTAGCATAAGGCTACTTAGGGTTTATGTATATGGCAATAGTATACCTAATTGCAATAATAATAATGTTTCTGTGTATGGTATATTTTAAATCATTTCTCATTTCACACGAAAAAAAATTCTTTTTTTGAAGTAGGAACAGTTTTTGAAGTGCTTTTGCCTTGATTGAGACTTTAATTGCACGATCATTGTTCATCATGTTACTTTCACTAGTAACATTTTAAAGTTTAATTAATGACTTACAAAATCCAATGATACGGTTCACCCCTTTTTACCTATCTTCATGTTACTCTTTGCTTGTCATTTGTAGGTATGTTTGCCAAAATGATTGTTCCACCATATCTTTCCAATCCGTTGCCTGAACTCAACAAGTTGTCATGTGGAGAATATCATGTATGATAATAGATGTTTGTGTGTGTGTCTCTGGCAACCATAATTCATTGAAAAAGTGTAGTAGACTATTCAAAATTTGACAGTGATTTTGGTTGTTTTCCAAGTTGCAGTTGTCAATTTGAAGTCTAAATTCCAAAGGGGTGTGTGTGCTAGAAACAAAAATATTTACCCTGCTATTCCTACAGAAAATAGTAATCACTGCCAAATCAATTGTTGCCATTTTCTGTTCACTAACTGAATATAAGAGCTATATAAAATCTGTAGTCACTGACAATAGGCTTGATCATCTTTTGGGGGTTGCTACTCACAAAACTTGCTGCCTCTGCAGGAATTTTTTTTAGAAGCAGAATAGGATTAGTGCTGTTGAGCACTTGAATTTCTTTCTGGACTCTATTAAAATATACAACACACTTTGTCACTAGCATTATATTATTTTTCATTAAGTGTTGCATAATAGCCAAGTCTGATACAGGTAAAAATGTCTTCAAGCAGGTAAACCTCTATGTTATCACCATAGATCACTGTAGGAAAGCAAACCACTTCCCCATTCAAAAAATTTTGCGGTGTGTGTATTGTTATATAATGGAGAGGTGAAGCACATTACAATACTGAAGAGCCATTATGAATAGGAGCACCAAATGTGCACTTACGTTTATACGAAATGCATTGTGTGACAGAGAGCAGGCTGTGGAGATAAAGGTTTTGAGTGCAGTTATGCTGTGCACTTAGCGTACATGCAGGTACCAAAATGGTAAAAGTTTTGAAATAGCACTAAAGGAAAAAATTATCAGTTTTCATTACGTAAATCTTTTGATTTCACGCAAGTTTTCGGTCATGCTATGCCATCCCATGACCAAGTTGTTAGCGTGTTTGGCTACTGTTAAGAGACCTGGGTTTGAGCCCTGGGTAAGGCATGGATGGTCATGCTTTTCTGCTGTGGGCCCACCATCCTCACAGATCTACTATGACACATAAACTGACAGGCTCCTGTTAGACATCTGTGGCAAGCCGCTGCTTGAGGGGGTATTTATTTTTATTATATTCTGAAACAAAATCACGTGAAAGTATTTCATGATAATATTGGATATTTGTCCCATAATAAATGCCAATAAGTCAACCCTCCCTCACCTATAAACTTTGCTTTTCCTGCTTCACCTATAATTTCGTGACTTTTCTGTCTGCCTCATCAAGAATAATAAGAGCCAAAATAATATTTCTTTCAATTCATGATTAGACCTGCAAAGATACTATAGCTTATCTGCAGATTATAACAGTATAAACAATTAAATCGTAGGCACAGGAACCCAGACTCGGGTAGTTGCATTGTTGCCACTGACCAATGCAATATTACTGAGGCAGTAAATTCAGTATACACCTTCCTCATATTGTACCCTATTGCAACATAAGGATTTGGATCTTCAAAAAACTTGGACCACCAATTTCTGCATGCGCACCATAACTTAAAGAAATGTAAATGTTTGCCCCTCCCATTAACAACTCTTCATTCTTAAAAAAAAGGGGGTGAAATAGGTAAGCATCTCTAAAGCATATGGTACAGGATGACTGACAAATAATGTTTATAGGAAGCATAAATAAGGTTTCAAGAAGCACTGTCTCCAAATGCACAAAAGACATCACATTGGATGTTATACTTGCACATTTCCCCCACTCAAATAGTTTTTCCAGTGACCATCAGACAAGACTGCCATATTTCTCCACCGATGTTATTAAAGTTCTTAATGCAACACTTCCTGACATTGGCAGGGGTGATCCAATTTTGTGGTCAAATGCAATAGAAGCTGTTAGCAACTTCAATTGCATTTGTTCCCTGCAGACCTATTCTAATGAGGTCCTATAGGCTGCCCAAAGTATATATTATTCTAGGTCTATTCCTTTGTCTCAAGCCTTTAGAAACACTCTTCACAACTCTTTTCTGCTAATCTGAGAAAGAGGGTGTCATTGAGCTTGGAAAGGCCTTTTCAGATGGATCGCGAAACAATGGCCCAGTGTGAAAGACCATACCTCTTTATGTGGTAAAACATGATGCCTTGACAAGAACGTGTTTTCCACCCTTAGCAGCTGTCGACTGTTCCTTGGTCTGGAATCCTTGCGACCTGGCAATTTAGCCCATTATACAACAAAAAAGTATTGTGCAGAAGTAAAAACAGCTCAACCTAATGGATAAACAAGTTTTTAAAGTAATAAAAAAAATTGGGATGAAACGTTATTTGAATTGCATTAACTACTGGTTTACACATTAGTTGCCTTAAGTATAGAATTATTGAGCTCGCTAGTTTTTTTTATCTCTCTTAAGGTTGGTGTAATGTTTTATGGGGCCCTCGCAAGCAATTTAGCAGGGTTTCTAAACCCTCTATACTTATTAATGTACTTCAATACTGTGTACACACACAGAATTAACCAAAATTAACTTTCGCAAAATTTCAATGATGTTGATTCTTTAAAGATTCGACTAAGGACTTTCCCTATGAAAGCGGGTAGCTCTGGGCGACTGCTCCAATTGCTGTGTTGTTGAGCAGTCAATGCATGGCTATTTTCATTGCCATCAACAGTACCATTAATTCGGTTGTAGCATCATATGTTAATTCTTTTCAGCTCCAAAAGAAAAATTTCTAAATTTTTCCACCATTGTCCAAATGAGAAGTAGAATATGGATTTTGATTGAAATTTCTCGCCTCCCCCCCCCCCTCCATTTTTTTAATTTAATAGAAATGTAGGAAGTTTACATTGTTGCAGGGAATTATTTTCCTTGATTTAGTACCGACGTCGGTGCGATTTCAAAAGCTGACTAGATTATCACAATATAATATAAAGCAGTTGAAAAATCTATATTTCTTTCATTATTAAAGTTTAGATCAAATGCCACGAGTTTTTACCATATTTTGTTATGTACAATATAGTAAAAAAAGGATTAAAAGCGATTACACTTAGATTTGGTAAGTGTTATGGCTAAATATGACACTTAGAATTAAAAATATTGTAGGCTTGGACTCCCTAGCGACTAAGCTCAAAAACAATACGTGGGCTTTTTAACTCGACTACAGTGATTCATAAGTCTATACGTTTTATTGCCTACTTGAGAAAAAATAATTACAATATAAATAACGAACCTCTCTAATCGAAATATGAACCATCATTTTCAATAGTCCGTAGCCGTCTGTCGCAAGTTGTTCAATTTCTCTTCGATACCATGCTTGGTACTTGGAGGTGAAAAAAATCGACATCCGTTTTCAACCTAACTGAAATGTTTTAAACCACCTACCTGAAAGAAAATGAGCCATGGAGCGAAAGAGGTTGTAGTGGGAAAGAGCCAGATCAAGCCCGTATGCTAGGTGAGGAGGAAACAAATGCCTGGTTCTCGAAGTTTTCCTTTGGAGCGAAGTGTGGTGTAAAGTTTTGCGTTGTCTTCTTGGAGCAGTATCAGATATGTCTACCAATCCTGGATGGAATTGAAGAATCGGAGTGTACGCGCTTTATTATGCTGAGTAGATGTCGGTATTGATGGCACGTCCATTTGAAGGAACTAAGTCCATGGGGGAACTAGTCCGAAGTGCACAAAACCCTCCAAATTCCACCAAACGTAAAACATTACCTTCGTTTCGAATCGTCCTCTCGTTGAAAAAGGAAGTGTGGGCTGACGTGGGTCAATTCACTGTTTTCGCGTGTTCAGATTGTTGAAAAATATCAGTTTTTCATCGCAAGTAACAATTCGCCTGATGGAATAGTGGTCGCATGGATTAGTGAGAAGTTTGTTGTAAACTTCGATGTGATTGTATGCTAGTTCGTGTGGGGATACTTCAACTTCTAGATGCAGCTTCTGAGCCACAAAGTTCAGACGAGAGCATGCGAGCGTTTGCCAATGGATCAGCGTGGCACAAAATATTGCGATCTACCGATATTAGCGCCCCGATCGCGGCTTACTCTCGAGGCTCGTGTCATTACCCTTTGAACTTTTTGAAATTTCTGTCTATTCTTTTGAATAGTACATGTTTAGAGATAGGCAAATACAACATGGTGAAATATCATCGTGCACATTTTGCATGGCAAAAGACGCACAGACATATGAATCACTCCTAGTAATATGGAAAAAAAATCTGGGAAAACCTGGTAAAAAAAGATGACAGTGTAGTGTTCAAATAACTTTTAAAAATTATATATATACAGTACTGTGCGAATTAGTTGCGACAAGCGAAGGAACGCTAAGTCCCGCTGCAGAGTTTAAACTGCCGGAAGTCTAAACTTGTTCGTAACCTTCTGTTGCAAGTCTAAACTTGTGCGTGCAGCTTCTGGGCCACAGACGCTTCACCCCATTGAAGGAATGATGGACAGCAAAAAGTACATAGGCGTTCTGGAGGTGAAAATGGTCCCAATACTGCAGAAGCTGTATCCTAACGGCGATTTCAACAGGATCTGGCTCCATGCTACAATTCTAAGCTTGCTAAGAGCTTCTTTACCCAGCAACAATTGAAGGTATTGGAGTGGCCAGGAAATTCACCCGCACCCGATCTAAACCCCATTGAAAATTTGTGGGCCATTATTAAAGCGTGCATATCTAAGATGGATTGCACGACAAAAACCAAATTGATAGAAAGTGTGGTACCACGACCCTGAAGTGAAGGAGATGTGTGGAAAGCTAGTGGCATCAATGGTTGAGAGGGTGAAAGAAGTAATTAAAGCTAGGGGGGGGGGGGAGAGTCACATTCACTATTAACTATGTACACTATTAAACAAATAAATATTTTAGTTGTGTCTTTGTTACTGCATTTTCCTATTGTCCCAAGTAATTTGCACAGTACTGTATATAATGATCATTTTTCGCAATTGGGCAGAGATAACTGAACAATTAGAGCTTATCAGCATGTCTTATATTTACAGTTACGAGAATGGGTATATAGTTCTTTTTCCAATTGAAGGATCTGGGGGAAAAGCTTTTTTCAACAAAACCATAAATTTCAATCAAATGATTTTACTTTTCCTGAAGTTTGAAGAATAATCGCCTTTTGCAGCTCACGATAAAGATATACCACATTTCTTTCACGAAAGTGGTTCTTTTGTTAGATTTAATTGATGTCCAAGCATTGTTTTGACTTGTTAAAAGCTCTGAGGCATTATATGGTGTTGAATCAAGTAAACATTACATAAATGAGTCTCATTGGCCATCAGGATTCTTTTCTGGCCGTACTTTATCTTGAATGTATCGTATGCATGACACTATCCTTCGTGACGTAGAAACTATTTCTGGTCTGTTAGTTTCTATGTCATCGTATAAGCAATAGTGCATCGTTAAAAGTAAAATTACCTTTTTTCCCTTTATTTCATACTAGCTGAACGCAACCGGCGCTGTCCGGGTGTAAATTTTGTAAGTGTCCCCCCCACCCCCAGACACCTTACCACAGATTTTCAACAGGAAGAAATTTTCCCAGTGTTGACTTGTCTCTCAAAGACCGTGTCTTAGTTTCTGCATAAGCTATCGAGATTTTTATTTCCGTTACCACAGATTTTGCCGCTCTATGGCCCCGTGATATTCGACCGCGGTCCAAATCTCCTTCACAGCGTCCCCGTGTGCTCCAGTGATTGGTTTAAAAATCCAGTTTCCACTTGACCCGTGGCTTCATTTCTACACAAATTGTGACAGTTCGTGTCTCACTTTCAATCTGCATATCCTGTTTCCTGCACTAACGGTTAGTTTGTGAGCATCTCCCCCCCCCCCGACATTTTATCACAGTTTGAACAATAATAATTTTCCGCTGTTGCAAAAGTCATTGCTTACCTGGCACTCTCTCTGAGCCCGTGGCAAATGATCGAGATATTGATTTCGTCAGATTTTGGCATTCTGTAATTCCCGACGTACTTCACCGAAAGATCCAAATTTCGCAGGCGGGTTCCCCTGCCCGACCCCATGTTTGGTTAAAAACACAGGGCCCTAGCTTCAATGGAACGCTTCAATAATGCCTTTGGAAACGTGAGGATCAGGCAACGGAAGTAGATTCACAGTTAGGGAGAAGTAAATGGCAACAATAAATTTCACAGCGATTCTAGTTTCGTGTAGGAATAACATGGTAAATATTTTTGCTTCTAACAAGCCCCCCTTTTGGACTTTCAACCTGAAATTTGGCACTGCAATCCGAACCACAACCTGAAACATTCTCTGAAAATTTAGAGCGTGTACGTTGATTTTCCGATGAGTTATGGCTGCCACAGACACCTTTTATTATATAGTAGATACTGTTTAGAGATTAAATCAGTTTCAGGTTGCATTGTTAGGAGGTTGGTTGAGGTTTTTTGCACAAGTAACTTATTAGGTTGCTGGTGTATAATTCATTATACACCAGCATAGCTGGATCGGGGTGGGCGGGCATGCGCCCTTTTCTGAATGCGAGTAAGGGTAAATGAAGCAAAAAATTATATATCGTGCATTTTTTTCAAAAATTTTTTAAAAAAAAAACCTGTAAAACTGAAGGGAAATGTTATACTGTATTAGAAATTAAGTGTCTTTGCCCCCAACCCCCAAGATTTTTTTTCTAGATCCGGGCCTAAACCGCAGCGTTGTTAGGATAGAAATAAAGTACAGCTAATCCGTGGCACAATCGCTTTAGTTTTGATTTACAACTCTATCACTAGACTTCATACATATTTTATCTCAAAAAAATTTAATACGTAATTTAAATTATAGTCATGACCCTAACGATGTCTGAACTTAGGTAAAATTATTATGTTGATTATTAAATAGTTTTGTAGAAAGTTTTGCCGACGTCTAGTTTCCGAACCAAAAATCGAGTATTTTTTTCAAAGCCTCGTTCTTACAAGTGCATTTTCTTTTCCCTTGCAGTCTTTTGGATACTAATAATTGAATAACTTGCGAAGTTATTACGTACCGCATTACCTCGAAATATTCACTTCATTATCGCAGTGAATCAATTTTGTCTTGTTGCAAATGCTCGGCTTTATGACTAAGACACTTCGCGACCAATCATCACTTCACCACTCGCATGCATTTTCGTCAGTAATCGCAATGTTTTTTCAACTTTGTGACATGCAGATTTTCATTGTACTGCTTATTGACTTGATTCATTTAGTTACTATCTGCAGAAATATTTCACTTTCTGGAACATTTCGTGGGTTTATGGGAGCAACAGGATATAAATTTGAAAACTCGAGGGTCAGGAATGTATGGACAATGTAATTCTAACATAGTTGAAGAAAATTTGTTATCCAAACTGATGCTGTAAAAGATTCTGCCTTCTCCATAGTAACTAAGAATTCTTTGAAAATTTCAATTGGAAACATTTTCTAAGATCCTGAATCTGGATTAAGATTTTCCATTGAAAACGTTTTTTTTTTCCTTTCTTCAAGTAAATGTTGTTTTCTGCTTCAGTTGTTATTACAGACTAGTTTTTTTACTTCCTGGAGATAATGAGCATGCATTAAATTGGCAATTGATTCTTCGATGATTTCTCTAACTTTAAAAATTACAACAGGATTGGGTGAAATTCGAGAATTATTTACTTTTGCTGAAATTTTCTTTTAGCAAGTGCTAATGAAGTGGATTTCTACACAGAAAACCATCCAATAGGCTAAGTGGTTAGGTTACAAAAACCGAAAAAAGGTAATTTATTTTTTAACTCTTTACGTTCCTAGTTAGGGAGAAGTAAATTGCAATTTGAGGCTTAGGATAAAGAAATCCACTGAGCAGATGAGATCCGCCATTATTTGTGCCAGATTTTACATATCTCCCTCACAAAATTATTTATTATTGACTATGTCCGGATATAGGGAGTAATGTTGCATCATCATCATCATCCTCAAGCAGCCATGGGCTACGGAGGTCCAACCAGACCATGCAATTTAGTTCTCCAAGCAAGTCTGTCCTGAGCTACATCTGCTGCATCTGGCCACTGCACAACAATTCTAATAAGGTTCTGTTTCACATTGCCCACCTCATCCTTGGTTTCCCCCCTTTCTGAAGCCTTTAGGCACACTGTTCATAACCCTATTCGCCAATCTATAATTATCCATACGGGCAACATGGCCAAACCAGCGGAGTCTCTCTCTGCACAATATGTTGTTTAAAGGAGGTTGCAGACTCCTTTGCCTAACCTCATCATTAGTTACAAAGTTGAACCACCTAATGCCCAAGATACTGCATAAGCATCTAGAATCAAAAGCATTTAGTTTCCTGTTATGTTTACAAACTGTCCAAGTTTCACTGCCATAACTAACCCTAGAAAGCACCAAACTATTATACAGTCTAATTTTAGTCTTTAGGCATATGCTTATTTCTCCACACTCTCCATAGATTCTTAAAGTCCCGGCAGCAATCCCTATCCGTCTGTTAATCTCATGCCGCACATCACCAGTATCTGTTACATAGCTCCCAAGATATTTAAACTGTGACACCTGTTCAAGATTTCAACCATTCAGATTAACTGAATCACAGCCTACCTGACCAATTTTCATCACTTTAGTTTTCTCTCTGTTTATAACCAAACCTACTCTACTACCAGTCTAATCAACAGCTCGAATGAAAGAGTTCATCTCGTCAACATCATTTGCCAAAAGGGCTAAATCATCAGCATGATCTAAATCAGAAATTTTCGTATCTCCAGCCCATTTAAGGCCAAAATCTTTCCCTTGAAGTGAATTTTGCATAAGATAATCAATAATCAAACTGAAGAGAAAAGGAGACAAAATGCACCCTTGTCGAACACCAGAAGTAATGCTAAACCAATTGCTACAAGCTTACCAATTCTCACACACGACTCAGTGTTATCATAGAGAGCTTTCATTATGTTAACTAACTTGTCTGGTATACCATATGATCTCACAATCAACCACAAATTATGACGATCAACAGAGTCGAAAGCCTTTTTAAAATCAACAAAGCTAGCAACTAAAGGTTTCTGAACCTCTAAAAATTCTCAAGAATCTGAGCAGGAAAAGTGTTCCGGGGGTGGGGAAGGCTGTATTTCCATTGCAGTGTAACATTAATATCTTTTTATTAATCCTAGCAAGTTTCAATTTTGAAACTATCTGAAACAGGCTGGGCTCACTAGCTGTTCATTGCAAAAGAACTTGCGACTCATAAACGAAACCTCAATCTACTGGATCTGGCTCATGTAAAATAGATCTGGTCATGTGTTATATATATATTACGCACATTTTGCAAGAGAAATTCTTAAAGACTAGTAAAAAGGAGAAATTATATACTGGAATGGTACTACTCATCCAGCACACCATAAATAATAATAAATATTCCCTCAAGCAGCTGCATGCCACAAAGGTTTGACAGGAGCCTAAATAAAATGTCCTGAAACATGGCTTACTGTAAAGCTTAATTAAGAAGAAAAAAAACTAGTTATCTCTACAACTACAGAGGGTGTTCAAACAGTTCTTGACATGTGTCTGTAGATTTGTTCCTCTGAAGTGACCCTTTATGTTTAAAAGTGTTTAAATGTGTCAGTACATGTTAAAAACAAAGGCTATATCATCATTTCTCTCTTCACTGGAGGCACATAAAGTTCGGTCAGCGAAATCTGTGTGTTGTTGCTATGGAGTCTACTAAAGAAGGAAATTTTTTACCATTTCTTACGAATGTAGCTTAGGACGACACGAAAAAAAATTAATGCCGATTTATCACAAGTGTATGGGTATCATGCCTGTTCATATGATACTGTTAAGGGGATGAATGTGCAAATTCAGAGAAGGCTGGCAGAGCTTCGAAAAACTTCCCTCGTGCTGGAGGACCGAAGGAAGCCGTGAATGAGAAAATTATTGCTGTTCTTCATGAACTCATTGACGAAAATCCACACATCACCGTTCAGGTAATAAGTTTAGATGTCAGTGTATTGATTGGCAGCGTGGAAACAATTATTCATCAACATTTCAAATTCCGAAAGATCTGTGCGATAAACCCCAGAAATTGAGAGAAGAGCAAAAAATGGCTATAGGCATCTCGTACAAGGAGATGCTTGAACCTAGTGGAACCAAACGGTTAATAGTATTACCACAGGGGATGAGACTTAGTTTCATTGGTATACAACTCCCGGAAAGATGAATAACTATGTTTATGTTGCGGAAGATGAACCGCATCCCCAAATCATCCGACAAGACTTTCTCTCAAGGAAGAGAGTGTTCACAATTCTTTTCAGTTCCCGAGGAGTGGTAGCCGTGGACACCTTACCTGAAAAAATGACTAAATGATAAATACTATACCAACAATGTTTTTGCCAGAATGGTTAAGGAGATGAAGGAGCAGCGTCCAACAACAGGCGTGTCAAGGGTTCTCCATTTTCATGACAATGCCGGTGCTCACAAAACAGAAAGTCGCGGCCTATCTGGAGCAGGAAAACGGCTACCCCATCTTGCATATTCATCCGATCTTGCACAATGCGATTTTTGGTTGCTTCCAAAAATTGAAGAGGAACTTTTTCAAAAGTGCAAGACCTTGCAAAATGCTTCCATTCAGAATTGTGGAGTATTCCTCAACACGAGTCCCATCAAGCATTCCAGAATTGGCGTAGACGTCTGCAGCTTGGCATAGATGCTGGAGGGGGGAGTACTTTGAAGGACAGTAAAAGTTTTGTTTGCAACGGTGTTTGTTCTGCAGATGCTTGTCAAGAACTTTTTGTTTGAACACTTCATAGCATCATTACAGCTGATGGAGGGGGGGGGGGGATATATGTATATAAGTACCAGGATGAATAAAGAGCTAAATAATTACAAGTACAGTAGTAAAAGATGAGTTCGGATTCAGTTTTTCGAGTCCGATTTCAGGAAAAACTTTGCCACTTTAGACATATTATACTGAAATGCATGTCACTAATATTCTTATATTTTTAATTATTTTGTGAAAACAATGAAAATGTTAATGCTATTTGAAATGGAAAATATTAGAAATACTAATAGAAACTGATGTTTCGTAGGTAAAATAATTGTAAATGGAAAGAGCTTTTCATTTCGTAAAGATAGGGATGCATAAAAACAATCGAAAGCTGTATGGGGCTCATTCTCCATTGCTGAAGATCGTTTAAAAGGTTGATATGATAATCAAAAGCTGGTTTTGCTTTTTTTCGCAGTTACAGGAGATATTTTGGGTCTGACCCTATTCCAGCAGGGTTGGGATCAGCCCGAGCTCTGCTATATAGGGCTTCTTACTAATTAATCTCTGATGTATACTGCCTTTACCTATGCAAGCTTTTTTAGTTATCCACAAGATACTCTAAAAGAAACTTTAGTTCCTTTCTTCGTGGTTATGAAAATAATGTAATCGAAATGGATATGGAAATTTTAATGATAAGTATTAGTAGAAATTTGTTACCAAATAGTGTACAAGTTAATGTAAGAAATTAATATCATTCGTAATATATAATTTATATTTTCCATTATGGAGGAACATTAAAAAACAAATTATTCGTTTTCAAATTTAAACGTGTTTCTTCGCTCTGAGAATGAGTAAATGATCCTAAATCACAAAAGTATCGGAACACTCCGATGTTGTGTGAATGGAAAGCGATATTGAAAGCTCATAATTTTTGGATAAGTGTTTTGTAGCAAAACATCACAGGTAAATATTAACAACGTTACCAGTTTCGTTTTTGGGCAATATTTGTAATATTTAGTGTTCTGGAAGTTAAAGCAACTAACAGAAGTGTTGCTAAGTCGTAAGGATTTTGTCACCAAAGTTATAACATTTCGTTTATTTAAAAGATATAATTTTAGAAGTATATGTAATTTTTTTTCATCACTTTTTGGAAGGTAACAGCTTTGGTTTAGGATGAGCTTAACATAAGCGTCTGCTGTCAAATATTTCAAGTTCAGTAATCAATTAAATATTAATATAATTCAAAATCGAAATTTAGATAAATTATTACCTCTAAGAATATTGAAAATGACATTATTTTGTTGATACTTAAATAAACAAAATATAACGTTTAAATGCTGGTGGTGCATCATGGGAAATCCTGCCTTTGTATATAAGCATGTACGTTTGGCCTTTTGAGTGACAAAAAAAACGAAAATGTGTCATAAAATTTTTTTTAAAGAATCACAAAATTAATGCCCCTTCCCCCCTTTTTTTTTTCAAACTACTAACCATGGCTCTAATGCATATTATCATTCTGTTCTATCCTTGATACTGATATAAATATTATTTATGATTATTTCTGTTTTACACGTTTTGCTATTTTGATGTTAACTAGTGAATCTTTCCAAATTTATCCTAATTGTGTATAATTCATAATGGGCTGTGGCGATCATAAAGTAAGAACCATGGAAGCCCTAGAAGAGACCTGAGTTTCTTTTACTCTTCATTCCAATATCTAGCTATTTTTTTGTATTCCTAAAGGGATTAGTGCTGCGGAGTTTCGTTACTGTTTTCTTTTCTAGGAAGAAAAACCTCTGATGGTCTCGGTACACCAGAGGATAAATATAAATAACAAGCTACTAAATATTTGCTCCCTACAGACTTCAGAGTCATGACATCCCTAATTAAGAATCAGTTTTTCCTCATGATTTACCTTTAATTATTTTCTGCCATTTTCAAAGGCGAAATGGAATTAGTGTTTTTGAAACTTTTGGTAGGTTCGGCCCTACTAACCGGGTTATGACTGCTTTTTTTTTTTATTCATCTCGAAGGGGAGTTGATCTGACCCTGAGACATCCGCTTGTCAGTATTTCATAAGAATTAAATTATCTCTGAAACAGTTGCTTGTCACCAGAGGTGACAGCAGGAGCTGTTACTATGATGCACTTTCTCACTGATCGTCTCTATGGCATGAGCCTTTGACAGAAAGATAACGTAGAGAAGCATGTAATGTTGTTGATCTAAGACTCCAACCGGGGCACCCCTCCCAGCAACCAACCACTGTTATCAATATCATCACATTATTAGAATAGGAACTTGATTTTTAAAAAAAGACACCCGAAATTTCACCCAACTCTTCTGAAAGATCAATGGCTTTTCAGACATTTTGCTTTAATTATAATTGTCTTGTAAACAGGCCTTGAAATAATGGGATTCGTCTTCTAAATTAGCATCCATTGCTCTCTATCTCCTGACAGTTTTTTAAATACAAAGTAGTTATTTAATTCTTTTACCTGGCTGAGCATAATACGAGATCGATGCATGCAGCCAAGTGGCTTGCAATTGCATTTAACATTAATATCCATTCTCCAACTTTCATATCTTTAATGAAAGGAAACAATCTCATCTGATTGTTAATTTCTAGATTACTACATTTTTACGTCAATGAACACTGAACATGTCAGTGAAAAAAAACATTGATTAGCGTAGGATTTTGCTGTTGATAAATGAACACTGGAACAGAAATAATTCTAAGAAGCTACCAAAAAATGCCTGGAGTAAGTAATTAAGATGCCTAATTAATCGCAATATGATCTCTGTTAAATGAAATTTAGCAATTATTTTTAATGTCTTTGATGCCCAGTGGCGTTCCCAGAACATCGAATGGAGTTTTGGAGTCTCATTTGGCTTGCTTTAGTCACTGTTTTCTGAGAAATTCAATAAATTCAGTATGGCCTTAGAAAATATATTGAAATATCAAGGGTGTAACCCTCCTCCTCGAAATCCCTTCGTCTCATACAAACTCTCGAACTTGTGTACCTACTTTGAAATTCAGACTGGTGTCTTTGTATAATTTTAGCCACAGGTTATATCCCCGAAACTAAAAATGGATAAAAAAAATAACTATCAAATTTTATTCCATATAGAAAATCATTTTAACCTTTCCTGTCCAATGGAATATTTTGGCAATTGTGAAACCCTAAAATGGCGTCCCATGGCCGAGTGGTTAGCGGCTTGGCTACTGATCTAAGGGACCTGCGTTTGAACCCCAGGTAAGGCATGGATGTATGTATTGTTTCTTTGCTGAGGTCCTGCCATCCTCTCAGACCTGCTGTGGTATATTAAACTGACAGGCTTCTGTCAGACCTCTGTGGCAAGCAACTGCTTGAGGGGGTATTTTTTTTTTAAAACCTTAAAAGTGTTTTTCAGAGGCAACCCCCCCCCCCCCCCCCAAAAAAAAAAATTTCTGTGAACGTTCCTAGGGAGTATACCCCGAAACCTCCCTCTCTTGAGTATGCCATTGTTGATGCTAATGGGACAGCAGTCCATTTTAGAGGGAGAAAACTTCATATAAAATTCGTAACAAAATTTCTTCCATAAGTAGTTGGAGAATCTTATTTCAAAACGAAACGTTAGAACTGAATTTATTCCAAAATTGCTAGCAAATGATGAAAGTCGACTGACCTCAAAAAAGGTTATAGGGGTGCAAAAGCAAATTGAAAAAACAAAACCATCATGGGGAATAGTGCACTGTGATAGAATTGAATATGGTGAGAAATGCTCAATACAACATGTATATCTATCTGTTAGGAACATTTGGCACAAGTTTGTTGTCTCACGTACATACATTCTTCATGTGTAAACACTGAATTTTGAGACGGAAAATTATTTGTGGATCATGGTCATGAGTATTCTGATGAGCCCGGGATTGCAGATAGTTTTACAACCGCTGTTCTGCAAAATACTTTCCTCACCCAAAAAGATTGCAGAGGTGGCTCAGTCAGTAGTGTTCCAGGCTCATAATCTGCAGTTCCCAGGTTCAAGTCTCAGCTGGATCAGCGTTGAGATTTATCTCCACAAAACTCCCCACCCTGCCTACGGTCACTAGGGGACACCGATGGGCTTGGAAAGGCCACCATCCATTGGATGGGATGTTAAGTCATGGCCCCAAGTGCAGGAGAGCCATACCTTGTGCACATTAAAGAACACACTGGATGGCCTTGATGGAGGCTACCATCTGTCTTCCAACAGCTGTTCCAGTGTGTCCCCTCCCCCAACCTTCTCTGAGCCTTCAGGGACCTTGTGACCTGGCCATTTAGCCCATGGTGTACAAAAAAGTGCCACTCAGAGGTAAAATAACCCAACCACAAAAAACCCCTTCAAGCAGCTGCTTGCCACAGAGGTCTGACAGGAGCCTGTCAGTTTATATGCCATAGTAGAAGGTCTGAGAGGATGGCAGGCCCTTAGCAGAAAAACGACACAAACAGCCATGCCTTACCCAGGGCTCGAACCAAGGCCCCTTAGATCAGTAGCCAAGTGCACTAACCACTCGGCCATGGAACGGCAAAATAAATAAATACCCCCTCAAGCAGCTGCTTGCCACAGAGGTCTGGCAGGAGCCTGTCAGTTTATATGTCATAATAGGTCTGTGAGGATGGCAGGCCCTCAGCAGAAAAACGACACAAACAGCCATGCCTTACCCGGGGCTCGAACCCAAGGTCCCTTAGATCAGTAGCCAAACGCCCTAACCACTCGGCCATGGGACGGCAAAGAGTGATGAAATTTAAAGTTTCATAAATAAGTTTTAAAAACAGGTTTTAGAATATATTGCCGGTGCCTACATAATGGGAATACCTGCAGATTTTTGTGAATCTCCGTGTTAACAAGCGCATATCGGAAACTTCAGAACTTGCCACATGAAGGCACCAGTGTTCTGCAGTAAGCTAACTTATGCTAATGGTAAGCAATCTGTCCGAAGCCTTATAGTAAAGAATCAGACAGGTGGTTAATGAAATGCAATAAACTAAGATCTTAGAGATGTAACGGGAATAATGATTTAAACTTTATAACAACAAATATACTTTACAAAAAATGTGTTACAATTAAAAATTATTGTCCATTAAGATCCGAAAATTTCAAGTATTTACTCAATAATATTATATAACAGCAATTCTTTATATGCATACAAAATCCTCATGCAGCCATGGGCTACGGAGGTCCAACCAGACTGTAATTTTCCTCTCCAGACGTCTCTTTTGAGCTGCAGCTGTTGCATTTGGCCATTCTAGGCCAATTCTAGCAAGGTCCTGTTTGACATTGTCTGCCCATCGCATCCTAGGTCTCCCCCTTTTTCTGAAGCCCTTAGGCACATTTTTCAGAATCGTGTTTGCCAATCAGCAGCTATGAATACAGGCAACATGGCCAAACCAACGCAGTCTCTCTCTGCACAATATGCTGTTCAAAGGAGGTTGATGACTCCTAACATCATTACTTAAAAAAGTCAAACCATGTAATGCCCAAGATATTGCATAAGCATCTAGAATCAAAGGCAACAAGTTTCTTGTTATACTGCTTACAAAGGGTCCATGTTTCACTACCATAACTAACCCTAGAAAGAACTATTATACAACCTAATTTTGGTCTTTTGGTGTACATGCCTATTTTTCCACTCTCCACAGAGTCTTAAAAGTCCCAGCGGCAATCCGTATTCTATTTATCTCATGCCGCTTATCACCAATATCTCTGTCACATAATCAGAAACTGAGTTTTGTTTCATACGTTTCACTTCTGCAAAACATCACACAGCACTACACCATCGTTCAGACTTCTGGTTAAGAAAGGCAGTAAATAGACAGAACGGTAAATAAATCACTTATGAGGCGGTAAACTATGTAATAACGTACACTGTTACGAAGCAAAACAGCGCCAGTGCCACTGCAGACGAAAATGTAACTAGCACTGCTGTCGCTTCAAGTCTTCAAATCGGCAGCAGGCATTCTGATTACGTAGACACTGATGTTACATTAAAGGCTCTTTATTTGTTACAGTAAAATATGTTGATCTTACTCTCGCGTCTTTTTTTTACTGTTCAGTGTTCATTACTGAAAAACTTCTGCTCGGAAAATCAGCGTTTCACAAGTTTTTTTTTTTTTCAAACAATTTAATAATTTAATAAGAACAAAATAACAATACAAGACTTGCATATATATATACAGAAAACAATATTACCACAAATCAAAAAAGAATAAATATAAACAAAATAAATAAAAGTTACATTTTAGCAGATCTTCGAGCAATTTGCTCATTTAGGGTGCCAAAATGAATTATTACATTCAGAGAAATGTATTTAGTGACAAAAAAAATACACTCTTGTGAAAGTGAACGGAAGGGGAGGGCTGCCAGATTAGTGTGGCCTACTGATCTGGACAACTATGGCTACTTTTCTTTTTTTTTCTACCCTGCTGAGGAGTGGTCAACCACACAGGGTCCTGGTGTTGACCATATAAACCCACTGGACTGGACAGATATATGGCTCTGACCTTGATTAAGGATCCTGATTTTGCTGCACTGGTGGGCTTCTGTGGAGGGAAAATCTTCCGCTGTGTTTTCTATTTGTTTGTGGGTTGACAGCCCCAAGTGAATAGATTCACAGGATATGTTTATCAGCTGGTGGATAATCCTGAGCAGAAGTCATCGCAGGCACCTGAACTCTTTGCTTCTATTGGCATCGTCAAATTCTACATTGGAGGAAGTCTTCCAGTGTAGATGGCTTCAGCCTTTAGTAGTGGAGGAATGGGTCTTTGCCCCATGTCTGCGATTAGGGGGCTGTTTGATATTGTCAGCATTCCCTCTCTCAATAAACATAGTTTCTCTAAACATCCCACTAACCATTTTCTCTCCACAGGTAGTTGGAATGTGAGGACTCTGCACAGAGCTTTTTCTCTTGATGTCCTCACACAAGAATTCCACCATTATAATTTAGATATTCTCGGCTTGCAAGAGACCAGATGGACAGATAAAGGTCAGATTCTTAAAAATAATCTTAAATTTCTCTTTTCAGGGAGGGACGACAATAAGCATCACCAAGGCGTGGGTCTGCTTCTCAGCAGACACGCTAGTGATGCTCTTTTAGGATATGAGTGCATTAATGAAAGGTTTCTTACAGCAAAATTTCAGACAAGCGTTAAAGACTTGAATGTTATCTGCTGTTATGCCCCCCACTGAGGATGCTGATGAGGATGAGAAGGATAGGTTTTATGGACAACTTCAGGATATTTTGAATTCTGTCAAGAAAGGAGATATTATCCTTGTTCTTGGTGACTTCAATGCCAAAGTTGGTACTGACTCTGACCTTTGGGCAGGAGTAATAGGCCCTTTTGGTATTGGTAGCTGCAATGGCAATGGGCAACGTCTCCTACAGATAAGTAAACTCAATGGATTCAGAATAACTAACACTTATTACAAACACTGCGACATACATAAGTACACATGGGTTTCACCTGATGGGCTGCATAAGAATATGATTGATTACATATTAATTAACAGCAAATGGGCTAGTTCTGTTAGGAATACCAGGGCATATAGGGGAGCTGAAATTGGATCTGACCATTACCTTGTTAAAAGTGTCTTGCAACTTAAACTTAAAAAGTGTTGTGCTAGGGTTAAAAAATTTACTTTTAATACTGAAGCTCTGAAAGATCCAGTTATAGCCAAAGCTTACCATGATAGGTTACTTAGTCATTATGACAGTCATGGTTTGCTTACTACTGAAGTGGAGGAAGAATGGGATCATTTTAAACAGGCTTATTTGGACACTAACAATACTCTTTTTGGAAAAAAGGAGCAGAAGAGACAGAATTATCTGAGTGATAAGGCACTTGAGCTTATTTCGGAAAGAAAGAACTGCAGGAATGTCCTTAATCAATACCCTACTAGTCCTAATAGAAAGCATTACAGAGAACTTAATAAATGTGTAAAAGATCAGTTAGCTGCTGATAAGAATCTTTGGCTTGATGGTTTGGCTGACAAAGCCGAGGAAGCAGTTAGACAGCACAACAGCAGAGAGCTGTACCAGATAATTAATGTTTTGTGTGGTAGAAAACGGACAGGTATACAGGGATTGAAGGATAAACAAGGTAAGGTTATAGAAGGGGAGGATTCTGTCATGGCTAGGTGGGCTGAGCATTTCAGTGATGTTCTAAACAATGTAGTTAGTTCTACTCCAATTGTTTGCAATGACGATAGATGCATTGGTGGCTTTAATGTTGGCCCTATAACACAATCTGAAGTTATTTTGGCTGTTTCTAAACTTAAACTTCATAAATCCCCAGGGGTGGATGAAATTACTACAGAAATATTTAGAGCTGGAAATGTTTCGATTACCACATGGATGACTGAAATTTGAGTATCTTTTATGAGAAAGGCATGGTTCCTAAGGATTTTACCAGAGCTATTATTATGCCTATTTTTAAAAAAGATGAGTGCAGTTTTTGTGATAATTATAGGTGAATCCGCCTACTCTCTGTACCAGGTATAGTTCTTTGCGTGATTGTACTTAATAGAATTAAGAATCTGGTTGACAGTCAATTGCGTGATGAGCAATGTGGATTCAGAAGTGGTAGGGGATGTGTAGATCAAATATTTTCACTTAGGCAGATTCTAGAGAAATGTTTAGAGTTTCAGAAACCTTTGGTTGCTAGCTTTGTTGATTTCAAAAAGGCTTTCAACTCTGTTGATCGTCATAATTTGTGGTTGATTGTGAAATCGTATGGTATACCAGACAAGTTAGTTAACATAATGAAAGCTCTCTATAATAACACTGAGTCCTGTGTGAGAGTTGGTAAGGCTTGTAGCAATTGGTTTAGTATTACTTCTGGTGTTCGACAATGGTGCATTTTGTCTCCTTTTCTCTTTAGCTTGGTTATTGATTAGGTTATGCGAAATTCACTTCAAGGGAAAGATTTTGGCCTTAAATGGACTGGAGATACGAAAATTTCTGATTTAGATTATGCTGATGATTTAGCCCTTTTGGCAAATGATGTTGATGAGATGAACTCTTTCATTTGAGGTGTTGATGAAACTGGTAGTAGAGTAGGTTTGGTTGTAAACAGAGAGAAAACTAAAGTGATGAAAATTGGTCAGGCAGGCTGTGATTCAGTTAATCTGAATGGTTGCAGTCTTGAGCAGGTGTCACAGTTTAATTATCTTGGGAGCTACATAACAGATAATGGTGATGTGCGGCATGAGATTAACAGACGAATAGGGATTGCTGCCGGGACTTTTAAGAACCTATGGAGAGTGTGGAGAAATAGGCGTATACACCTAAAGACTAAAATTAGACTGTATAATAGTTTGGTTCTTTCTAGGGTTAGTTATGGTAGTGAAACTTGGACGTTGTGTAAACAAGATAACAGGAAACTAGATGCTTTTGATTCTAGATGCTTACGCAGTATCTTGGCTATTGGGTGGTTTAACTTTGTAACTAATGATGAGGTTAGGCAAAGGAGTCTGCAACCTCCTTTAAGCAGCATATTGTGCAGAGAGAGACTCCGCTGGTTCAGCCATGTTGCCCGTATGAATAATTATAGATTGGCGAATAGGGTTATGAACAGTGTGCCTAAAGGCCTCAGAAAGAAGGGGAGACCTAGGATGCGGTGGGCAGACAATGTCAAACAGGACCTTGTTAGAATTGGTGTGCAGTGGCCAGATGCAGTAGATGTAGCTCAGGATAGACTTGCTTGGAGAACTAAATTGAACGGTCTGGTTGGACCTCCGTAGCCCATGGCTGCTTGAGGATGATGATGATATGAACGTTCATTTCTAATTTATTTAGGTAAGGAATTAAATATTCTAGGAGCTAAAAATAAAAAGTGTTTCTGTGCTATTTCTTTCTTTACTTTAATAATAAATAAATACCCCCTCAAGCAGCTGCTTGCCACAGAGGTCTGACAGGAGCCTGTCAGTTTATATGCTATAGGGATTACAAATAAAAGACCAGATTGACGAGTAGCATAATCTTTATATTTAACTCGTATAATTGTTGGATTTTTAAAAATAAAAATGGCTGCTGTATATATATAGTGATCTCAAACAAAGAATTTTATAATCATTAATAACTTTGGTCATATAGATTTTATTATGAAATGTAATAACTTTTAAGAATTTATATTTTACTTTACTAACACATTCAATAATATTCATATAAGTACCTCCCCAGCTAGTTAAAGCATATTTTATAAGAGACTGTATCCATGCAAAATAAAGAGTAAAAATCTTCCAGAGATAATTTTTCTTAAATGATACAATCTGACTAAGTAAAATCGTATTTTATTTACAAGCATATTAACATGTGATTTCCATTTCAAATTGCTGTCTATTAGAACTCCCAAATATTTTGTAGTCGTAATCTGTTTAATATCAGGGCATTCACAAGAAATTTTGTTCACACAATGCATACTATGAAATTGTAATTTATTTAAAAAGTTGTCGGGGTGAGCGAAAAATACAAAAAGCATGTTTTATCAGAGTTAATTTTTAATCCATTTTTGTTAAACCAAGTTGCAATAATATGTAAGTCATTAAAAATATCAAGAAATAATTCATGTTGATTTCCTTTTCTGTAAACAAGAACTGTATCATCAGCATATGAAATTGATTTTCCTTTTAAATTTTGATAAAAAAAAGTCATTTATATAAATTAAAAATAAAATAGGTCCTGATATAGATCCTTGTGGAACTCCTTTATTAATCCGTATTTTAGTACTTTTAATATCAATAGAAACTATTTGATAGTGGTCAGATAAATAAGATTTAAACCATCTCCATAAATTTCCTCTAATTCCTAAGAAATATAATTTCTGTAATAAAATATCATGTCTAACTGTTCAAAAGCTTTAGATATATCAAGAAATAGGGATAGTGTTTTTTCAGAATTTATCCCTTGATAAATACTGGTAGTAAACTCTTAAGATAGCATGTTCAGTACTTAAACCTTTTCTAAAACCAAATTGAAACTTGTAAAAAAAGGAAATTTTTTCTAAATAATCAAGTCTTATTTTCATGATAGTTTCAATAACTTTTGAAAAGGCTGGAAGAATGGAAATCGGTCTAATTATTAAAACAATTTTTGTCTCCATTTTTGTAAATATGTTTTACAATAGCAATTTTTAAGTCTGAGAAGAAAATACCTTTTTGAAACCTGCTACTTATTCAACTAAAAATTTAGAATGATATTTTACTATTATTTTAATTATTTTTAAATGTATACCATCATATCCTGTTGCTTTATTAGTTTTAAGACTGCAAATAATACGACTAATTTCTTCTGTTGTCTCTATCATAAACATAGATTTTTGTTGAATTAAATCATTAGGATATTCATAATCTGAGTTATTAGAACATAAATTTGAACCGTTTACATTTATGAAATGTTCGTTAAATTTTCCCACCAGTTTTTCAAAATTACTATCATTGGGCAATATAAGTTTATTATTCATTTTATTATTTAAAATACTGTCAACTATTTGCCACTGTTGTCTACTATTCCCATTACATTTATTAATATAAAATTTATTTTTTGTTCTTTTTTATAGTTGCAAGGGTGAAATTTCTAATTCTGTGATATTCTTTTTTATAATTTGAACCGTTTACATTTAGAGACTGTATCCATGCAAAATAAAGAGTAAAAATCTTCCGTTTACATTACAGACTAATATTAATAGATATTTTCTATGTAATTTATATGCTTTTTCTCTTTCCTTAATTAATGACAAATTTTTAAAAGTCATCCATGGCTTATGCCTCTTTGAACTGGAATCCTTTATATTTTTTCTTAGTAGTACTTTGTAGAATACATGACTTAATTTGATCTATATAAATGTCTTACATTGTATCTATTTGAATATTCTCATCATGTAAGAATAGCAAATTTCTTTGCTGATTTTCTGTTCCGAATTAACTGTATTCTTAAGAATTTTTAGTAAAATGGGATAATGATCAGTAATATTAATCTGGTAAACAGCCGAATTGAAAATTAAACTATTATTAGTTGATCTAATAAATATGTGATCAAACAACTGTAAGAAGCATTTGTCACTCTTGTATATGAATTTATGTATGAAAGAAATCCAAATGAAGCAAGCAAATTTAAATAAGCATTTACGTCATTATTAAGTTAATATCAATATTTATATCGCCTACTAAAATAACCCGATCATATTTAAGTTTTAATATTAATTTTAATTCCGTCACAAACTCGTTTATGGAATACTCATGAGCTCTATAAATTGCCAAGATACATGTCATTTTTGTTATCATAGGCTAAAACACATTCTGCAGTTTCCATTATTACAGTTTCTGTGAAAAAATTCATTGTATTAAGTTTATAATACATTATAACACCACCTGATCTATTTTTACTTCTAGAGTTAAGCATCATTTCATAGCCATCTATATTATATAAAGTTAATTCATTTTCTTGTATCCAAATTTCACTTAAAATAATGATATCAAGATTATGTTTTATATATTCTATCATAATTAAAAATTCATCATAATGACAAAGTAAACTACATATATTTAAATGTATCATAGTAATAGCTGAACTATCATTAAAAGAAATTGAAGAACTCATCAGAGTGGAAACTCCTCATAAGTGGAATGGTTACAGTCAAAAATAAAATTATCATCAGAATCAACAATAGAATCCATGAAAGAAAACATTTTTTCTGTTTTATCTGTCTTTCAGATTTCTAATTTTAAGTACCCTTGATGAGTCTTCTTTCCTGAGAAAAATCTTTCCATCTTTAGAAATATTCGTATCCATTCCTTAGTTTGAATTGTTTAGCTTCAAAAAAAAAGTTTTTTTGTCTGTTGTGCGAGATGTTCATTGACAAAGATTTTAGTTGGCGGAACTTTTTATTTATTTTTTAGAAGCACACAATTTATTTATTTAAGCAGCCTTCAAAAATTTATTTCTTTGGTCCCGGTGTCTAAATTGTGCTATATAATAGATTTAATTTTATTTCCAATCGTTGTGGGCACTCTGTGACTAGCAGATAGTTCGATTTTTTCTGTAATGTTTAATCGCTTGCTTATATTATTAACTGTATCTGTTAAATCCTTTTCGTGTTATATGTCTACAACACATTGAATGTGTTGTAGATTTATAACACATAGAAAATTTCTTTTCTATGTGTTATAAATCTATAACACATTCAATGTCATAGTAATTTCTACTTCAAAGAAATTTACTAAATACTGCAACTCTGTAATTCCTGATTTCAATATGAAAATGATTAAACGTTGAAGACTAAAAGAAAAACTAACGAGAAAATAAGATGTCAAACTTACAAGAGCAATAAAATACACAACATAGCTCGAGGAAACGATGTTGCCAACTCCTTAAATTTTCAAAAAGAAATTTTGAAAATGATTTAATGAATTTGGGTTGAGCGGAAAAGCATTTCCTCAACTGATTTACTTCAGTAGAAAATATTGCGTTCGGCCTATTTTTGGAAAAGTAAACAAATTTTTACAAGTTGCAAATAATTTTAAGTGTGCGAAAAAAATTGGCTTGAGATGTGGACATTAAAGACAGTCTTTTCCCAGCCAATAACTTGAAAAAAGAAAAGCTGTGCATTTTGTCTTCGCTAAGTCGTCTTTGATTCCTATCGATATTATTTTATGCTTAGACAAGGTGAAATCCTTGAAAATTCAAATTACACTCGTAGGCGTGTCTTGAACCTCTTCCTTCCCAGCAGTTTTGTTTACATTACCTGGCTACGTGTAATGTGTTAGCCATTTTTAGCAAAATTTCAGCAAGTAGTCAAGTTTAGATTCAATGTAGGTCAAAACAAAAATAACTGACCGTGGCATATAAACTGACAGGCTCCTGTCAGACCTCTGTGGCAAGCAGCTGCTTGAGGGGGTATTTATTATTATTTTATTTTTTATACCAGCAGAGAGTAATCTTTTCCAGTAGCCTTCCCCCTCCACCACCTTAGGAAATTCGCCATTCACTCTTCCATTACTGCCTCTATAAATTTATATGAATACCCTCTCGTATATAATGCATTTTTATGTATTTTAAATAATACCAATGATTGTAAATCGTAAAATTAGTCCTGAAATTAAGAATTAATCTTAAAGCCATATAGCATATGTACACCACGCAAATTACAATATCGTTTGAATGATATATCCAGGTCTATGGGAGGAAAATCCGATAATGGCGGACGTTGCATTTTCGTTTCAAATAGGATCCTCTTTAATACTTATGGCCTTTGTCTTGTTTCCTCCATATATCGAGGCGGAACGGATATTCTGCGTTGGCTCCAAAAATGCAAAATGAATCAGCAGGTTTGTTGCGAAAGGTTACATCGCCTAAAAAGTTCGAAAACTGCTGGATTAGGGAGTAGACGATACACACAAAAAGCAAAGGCTCAAAGAATGTTGGGGGAACAGGACCCACTTAGCAGTTATTAGGAGACATGAAGCCTCCTGTCAAGGCCATCCAGCGTGTTCTTTAACTTGCACGGGGCCATGGCTTTATCTCCCATCCGTCGGACGCCGGCCTTTCCAAGCCATACTCGCCGAGGACAGGGGGCGGAGATAATAATTTATGTTTTAAGAATAGGAGAGAGAGGTTAAGAGGTGCATGCAGCCGAATCTGAGATGGGAATGGAGCGCAGTTGCAGAGTATTTGAAAACACCTCCTTAAGATAAATGGGCCAAAGCAGTGCACAAATTACTCGAGAACATTTCTTCAAAAGCATCCATATTAAGATCTTGTGTTGTTTTTATACTGTATATAATAATTAGTCATGTAATCGATTTAATGAATTAATTTCTCATTTGCCACAGATTTCGCACGAGCCTGTCTTAATATAGTTCGCCAAAGAAAAGATCCTGTGAAGGAGATTAAAAAAGAGCAGACATCCTTGTCATATCACCTGGGTCTCTTAGTTCTACATGAAAACACGGCAACAACTTGCCCGCTAATAACAAGAAAATGCGTTTATATATTGTTCAACGAGGCTCATTTTTTGTAATATGCGCAGTCATAAAATACATGCATCCTTTCTAAACTAAAGCTATAGTTACGTAAGAGATTTTGCTACCAGTTGATGTTTGTCCTAATCTCAATTTTTTTGGTTGAAAAGGAAAAAAATCTTAAGGGGAAGAAAAGAAATGGAAACATGAATGCGTTTAGAATCTAAAACCAATGTGGAAAGCAACTGGTAGAATTGAAAGAGATCTTGCAGAGTGGAGCATGCTTGGCTACTGATCACTCTGGTTCAAGCCCCAGATGAGGCATGGATGTTTGTGTTGCTTTTCTGCTGGTCCCGACGCCCTCACAGACCTTCTACTATGGCGTATAAACTGACAGGCTCCTGTCAGACCTCTGTGGCAAGCAGCTTCTTGAGGAATATTTATTTACTAATTTTTTTTTTAATTTTTAGAGACCAGTGGCATCATGGCTTGGTGTCTCTTCAAGTGTAGTCTCTAAACTCAGAAACTGGTTTCAAGAGACATGTTGAGAAAAGATCTCAAGCAAGTAGCCCATAAGTTACGACCACATATCACCAGGATCACTCTTTGCTTATATTGGCCGAAAGAGACTGCAGAGCAACAGTCAGATATTGGAAACAAGTTTTGGTGTTATCAACTGCACAAGGTTGACTTTTCTGCAGGAAGACCAATGCGGTATATTCCATTGATTTCGCATCTAAGGAGGGGAAGTTATGGGTCCAAGAACACTTCAGTGGGAGCCCTTTCTTCACAGTCCAATGGCCTCTTTTTTTCCGACGGATCGTCAAGGATTAATTAGATGACATTCCCAAACAGGTAGGGTCTAGAGAAAGGTCTTTAGACGATTGCATTGAAAGAAATATCTGCATGTCGAGGAATCGTGGTGTAAATAACTCTTTTAGAGATCAGTATCATGAATGTGGTTAGATTGCCAGGACTACATCACTGAGCAATATGCAAGACCCCATATGTACTGGAGCAGTTGTGTTACTCTGATATAGATCATCATCACATAGGGCAATTATCTAGAGACCACTGATATAAAAGAATGGAGGGGTCTATTTCGTTCCCATAACTTCACTTTATTTGGATATATTAGGGAGTTGGATATCTGCTAGAAACTCCCCTCGCAAATTGTTTTCATTGGCCCTTGTTGAAGAATGGAATCAATCAAATTTGGTTTATTCTAATTTTAAATCCTGAAAAACGTATAAAGTTATGATTATTAGGCATTTAGTTTAAACTTAATGATAAAAATTTTTGATAATTTGGTTTTGGCTGATAAGCACAAAAGTACGGGGGCATTCGAAAAGTTCTGACACGTGTCTAGATTTGCACTCGTTTCTCCGAAGTTGAGCTACGACTTGTTTCAAAGCTTGTCTAAACTTGTCATTACGTGTTAAAAACAAAGGCTGTATCATCATCATTTCTCTCTTCACTGGCAGCGCGTGTAATATTCGGTCTACGAAATCTACGTGTTATTGCTAAGGAGCCAACTAAACAGGGGGAAAGATTTTATATTTTTACAAGGTTGCATGGGGATGGATGCGCAAATTTAGAGGGCTGCAGAGCTTCGAAGACCTCTCGTGCAGGGAGGACGTGAAGGAGAGAACCATCGCCACTGTTCTTCAACTCATTAAGTAAAACCCACACATCACCATTCAAGTAATAAGTTTAAATATTAGTATATCGGCCATCCTCACAGACCTTCTACTACGGCATATAAACTGACAGGCTCCTGTCAGACCTCTGTGGCAAGCAGCTGCTTGAGGGGGTATTTATTTTTTATTTTATTATATCGGTTGGCAGTGTGAAAACAATTATTCATCAACATTTCAAGCTCCGAAAGATCTGTGCCAAATGGGTACCTCATAAATTGACAGAACAGTAAAAAGTGCTAGGAGTTGACTCGTGAAAGGAGAGGGGCGGGGGTGGCTCAGGCGGTAGCGCGCCAGACTCGTAATCTGTAGTTCCCAGGTTCGAGTCCCAGCTGGGTCAGCGTTGAGATTTATCTCCGCAAAATTCCCAGCCCTGCCCACAGTCAGTAGGGGACACCGATGGGCTTGGAAAGGACGCCGTCCGTCTGATGGGATGTTAAGCTGTGGCTCCTTGTGTGGGAGAGCCATACCCTGTGCACGTTATAGAACACGCTGGATGGCCTTGACGCGAGGCTACCATCTGTCCGCCAACAGCTGTTCCAGTGGGTCCCCTTCCCCAACCTTCTCTGAGCCTTCGGGGTCCATGTGACCTGTCCATTTAGCCCATGGTGTGCAAAGAAGTGCCGCTCAGAGGTAAAACAACCCAACCCGTGAAAGGAGATGCTGGCAATGTTTGAACTACTAGTGGCCCCAAACGGTTAACAGACATTGTTACCGGTGATGAGGGTTCATTATCATAAAACTCTTAGAAAGATCGACAACTATGTTTGGATTGAGGAAGATGAACCGCATCCCCAAATCCTCCAACAGGACTTTCACTCAAGGGAGAGGACGTTCACAATTGTTTTCAATTCCCAAGGAGTGGTAGCCGTGGAAACCTTACCCGAAAAAATGAATATAAATGGCCAATACTACACCAGCAACGTTTTGCCCAGAATGGTTACAGAGATGAAGGAAGCAGTGTCCAAAAATAGGCGTGTCAAGGGTTCTTCTTTTTCATGATAATGCCGGTGCTCACAAAACCTGGAAAGTCACGGTCTATCTGAAGGAGGAAAAAATTCAAACAGCTACCCCCATCTTGCATATTCATCCGATCTTGCATAATGCGATTTTTGGTTGCTTCCAAAAATTGAAAAGGAACTTTTTCAAGGGTGCAAGACCTTGCGAAATGCGTCCATTCAGAATTGTGGAGTATTCCTCAACATGAATCCCATCAAGCATTCAAGAATTGGCGTAGACGTCTGCAGCTTGGCATAGATGCTGGAGGGGAGTACTTTGAAGGACAGTAAAAGTTTTGTTTGCAATGGTGTTTGTTCTGCAGATGCATGTCAAGAACTCTTTCGACGGCTCTCGTAATATCGGTTAAAAATCAAGAAACTAGTTTTCACGATTTCCCTCAGACAGCATATGACATTGTTGAGAATAATCACTTAAAAGAAAACATTCTTTCATAAGGAGCAGAGGAGGGCAACATGCATTAAATCTTGAAAAATATTCTTTACGTGTTTGTTCTTTAACATAACTAAATTTGTTTCACCATGTTGCATATATATTGTAAAATATTTAGGTGATTTAATTCTCAATAATGGGAATGGGCTTGGTGTTAGTTTAGATCATCATCTTTGAAAAGAAAAATATTTTCTACAGAAGATTTTCCCTTACGATCTTGTTCTCAAAGCTCATTAGTTTCTCTTGGAAACGTAAATTGCGCTAATGAGGAATTTGATTCAAATCGGTTGCAAGGAAAGCTAATATTCAGCGTTGCCATTCAGTGATATAGAAATGTTTTCTGAAAGATTACTTTTCTGTGTGAATTTTCGCTTCATAAATATCACTTCTTTGTGTGCTTGAGATACATTGCAAGTACTTACCTAAGCTAAAGTACTTGAAGAATCAAGTACCATTCTAAAAATACTTCTGGTACAGTCCACTTCTTTCGGGACCCATTAAATATTACCAGGATCTGCTCAATGTATCCGCTATTTTCGTTAATCAGATGACTCTTGAGGAAACGTTGAAAAATCTGAAGTTGGTGCTGCAAAGTGATGAAAGAAATCGAAAACACGTAATAGTTCATTTTGTGTGTAATTGGAGGCGATCATCATAAGTTGTGAATTTCGTTCGTGAAAATGGCTTCTTACTGCTGGCAAATTATCAGATGTGAAGACTTCTTCAATTAAGTTGTCTGATTAATACTCTTTAAAAGAAACTTTTCGTTCTAATTCCAAAATGTTACTAAGTATTGAATCATATTATTACGTCAATATGTTATTAAATCCAGAGCTTAGTTCATAAATTTTTTAATGAAATTACTAACATGACTAAGACATGGATTTCAGTCAAATGATCGAAGTCTCTATTTTCAACAACATTGAGAGATATGGATCTCATTCTACGAACATTGAAATAATCATTATGTAATAAATTGCTCCTCAAGCTTTATTGTAGAAAATGCTAAAACTAAATATCCCCTCAAACAGCCTATACGTATATAGTAAAAGTTTTAATTATTATTTTCATTTTAAGTTGTTTGAATTAACTCTTCAGATCAGCACCTCGACGTGAAGATTTGGAAATGCATATTATCGAAGAGTGTTTACTAATATCTAGGTACCCTGTCACCCATGGCATGCGAAACAATCCGACCTTCTGGATTCCAATTTTAAAAACAGATTTTTACTCGTCGTTTCCGTATTGACGAGGGTGACGCGATGTCCGTCAGCAACCACCTGCCTAGGCAGGTTTGCAAGATGCGAGAGCCATTAACCCTGATAGCTGTAACTGTGATCCCCATGCACTGGTGACATATATCGTGAGGCTGCAATGAGGTCTCGATCGCACTTCATCTGATGAAGATGATGAGGCAGAAAGTCAACACTCATCGGCAGCCAGCGAATCAATTCGAGGAGTTTCGGCTGTAAGTTAAGGAATCCTTGTTCGTAAGGTGAGAATTAAAGGGGAAACAACTCATTTCCTGAAATTAGAGCATTGCCTTATTAAGCCATCAGAATGCCAGCAACTTATAATATGAAAATGATGCAAGTTTCTGACATACATCTTGGTAAAATAATGGTAAGGAGTGCTTACCGTACAATCGTTTAACAAATATTTTGCTGACTACGTGAAATATTTCTAGCCTTTTACCTACCTAAATAAAAAAACTCCCCTCAAGCAGTTGCTTGCTACAAAGGTCTGACAGGAGCCTGTCAGTTCATACGCCATAGCAGGTGTGTGAAGATGGTGGGAACTAGGCAGAAAAACACGAACATCCATGCCTTACCCGGGGCAAGAAGCCAGATCCCTTATATCAAGAGACAAGCGGACTAGCCACGCGGCCACGGGACAGCAATTTACCTACCTAGTGACCTTTTATTTAAATGTGTACTTATTTATTTTATAGGGTTTCTATTCAAAAATAATAACCTAAATAATTTCGTGATTTAAAAAATGTTTTATATATTAATAGACCAAATCATCGTGAATCTTTTTCATCTTCTGAATATTGTTCATTGATATGATGGAGTTATTATTCTCGATTTTAAGTTTCTGTCTGCTCTGGCCTTCTGCAAGAAATTGAAAGTGTAGATGAAAAAGTGAGATATTAATGTAACAAAATTTAGTGTGAAAATCATGATTACAGAAGCATCATGGCCAAACCAATAGTTTCTCCCTGCACGATACTCTCGGTGATGATTGATGACTCCCTCATTTAACCTCATTATTAATTACATAAACCACCTAATACCAAGATACTGTGTATCTGAAATTAAATCACCCGGTCTCATCTTGTTTACAAAGGTTCAAGTATCGTTACTATAGCAAAACTTGAGAAAGGACCAAATTATTATATAACTTAATTTTAAGCTTTGTTATGTACACACACGGTTGGATAAGTAAATGCCAAACTACCGTGGCCTTTGGTATGTATATGTATGCTCCAAGCTTAGTTTAATTCCGAATCATTTACTAGCAATGTTTTTGTCGTATATTACAATGTTCGGAAAATTTCAAGAAACTGAATAAGATTTTCGTAAGTAAGCGAAATCGTACTTTTTGGTTTTCGAGCTTCTGCTACAATGAAAGGTTTTTTTATAATTTAAAGATTATTTGCATTCCTCTGATTTTTAAAAGATATTTGCCTTTCGAGATATCTGGCAGTTATGCCGATTGAAAGACATTATTTTGTTGCTTTCGAAATAATCGAGATTTGATCATTGACTAGCAAATAATAACGAAAGTATTTTGTTCTAATTCTATCGTTGTGATTTCTTTGAGAGTGCGAAGTACTTGAAGATAGCATTAAAATTTTTGGGACTAAGAAAAGTTAAAATTTAGTTGTGAGAGAGAATACAGTCTTTACTGTGTGCACAGCGATAATCCTTCACTTGTATCGTTGCAAAGACTGGCCGACAAATATTTCTTTAAGTGATCATTTGCCCGTATTCATTTCTTTTAACGAAACCATATTACCTTCGTATGGTTTCGTTGTTGATAATTCCTATGTGAATAAGTAATCTTTTAAAGTTAATTGAGATTACTGCTTTTCTCCCGCCAATGTCGTACCCAGAAACATTTGATATAGTTGGGGGGGGAGGAGAATATTGACATGCTTGGGTAATTTTTGAAGACTTGCAAAATATATATTATACAAACCTTGAAAGGGAGAGGAGGTGATACCTTTCTTCTTAAAGTATGCTACTGTCTCTCAATTTGATTCTTACAGTGACAATGATATTAACCCTTATCTATACGAGTGGGATGTTTTTAGACCCTTTTGTTCAAAGAGTTTACTGTTTGTAAATTGTCACTTTACATGTTTGCAAAGTAGATAACTCTTTTTGACTGATGTCATAGTTGTCCCGCACAACTTTAGACTATGGTTAGCAGACTGTACAAGCTTGCAGACCGAACGTCTGTGCAGGCTATTCTTTACATCAATGTTAAACGCATAATTTTTACGTGGGGCAGGGGTTGGCTAAGTTGGTAGTGCACCAAACTCTTAATCTGCAGTTCCCAGGTTTGAGTCTTACCTGTCCAATTCTTACTCCCAAAATGGTACAATTTTTAACGCAAAACATTAAAGAAACTTTTATGGAAACTTGTACATTACTAAGCAATCGTGTGCATGTGTGTATTACTGAAAATGAAATTTGCTCTTGATATCTCTCCGACCCCTATTTGACCTTGAACACAACACCGGATGTCACATTTCATAACATTTATGTGATCTATGACCCGAAATAACTCCCAATTTTTTTGCCCGTTAGTGGCCGAGTGGTTACCGCGCATGGTTAGTGAACTAAGGGACCAGGGTTCGAGCCTCGGGTAAGGCATGGATGTATGTGTCGTACTTTTTGCTGAGGTTCTGTAAGACCTCTGTGGCAAGCAGCTGCTTGAGGGGTATTTATTTATTTTTTTTATTTAGTGCTAGTCTCTCAAGAAAAGAGATACTCCCTTGTTCTTGGTGACTTCAATCCCAAAGTTGGTACTGACTCTGACCTTTGGGGAGGGGTGATAGGCCCTTTTGGTATTGGTAGCTGCAATCGCAATGGGCATCGTCTCCTATAGGTAAGTAAACTCAATGGTTTTAGAATAACTAACACTTATTACAAACACCTCAACATAAGTACACATGGGTTTCACCTGATGGGCTGCATTAGAATATGATTGATTATATATTAATTAACAGCAAATGGACTAGTTCTGTTAGGAATACCAGGGCATATAGGGGAGCTGAAATTGGATCTGACCATTACCTTGTTAAAAGTGTCTTGCAACCTAAACTTAAAAAGTGTTGTGCTAGGGTTAAAAATTTTACCTTTAATACTGACGCTCTGAAAGACCCGGTTATAGTTAAAGCTTACCATGATAATTATGACAGTCATAGTTTGCTTACTACTGAAGTTGAGGAAGAATGGGGCCATTATAAACAGGCTTTTTTGGAAACTAACAGTACTCTTTTAGGGAAAAAGGAACAGAGGAGGCAGAATTATTTGAGTGATAAGGCACTTGAGTTTATTTCAGAAAGAAGGAACTGCAGGAATGTCCTTAATCCTACTAGTCCTAATAGACCCTACTAGTCTTAATAGAAAGGATTACAGAGAGCTTAATTAACGTGTAAAGGATCAGTTAGCTGCTGATAAGAATCTTTGGCTTGGCTGACAAAACTGAGGAAGCAGTTAAACAGCACAACAGCAGAGAGCTGTACCAGATTGTTAATGTTTTATGTGGTAGAAAAGAGACAGGCATACAAGGATTGAAGGATAAATAAGGTAAGTTTATAGAAGGTGAGGATTCTGCCATGGTTAGGTGAGCTGAGCATTTCAGTGATGTTCTAAACTATGTGGTTAGTTCTACTCCCATTGTTTATAATGATGACAGATGAATTGGTGGCTTTAATGTTGGCCCTATAACACAAACTGAAGTTATTTTGGCTGTTTCTAAACTTAAACTACATAAATCCCCAGGGGTAGATGAAATTACTACGGAAATGCTTAGAGCTGGGAATGTTTCGGTTACCACTTGGATGACTGTAATTTTGAATATCTTTTATGATAAAGGCATGGTTCCTAAGGATTTTACCAGAGCTATTGTTATCGCTATTTTCAAAAAAGGTGATCGCAGTTCTTGTGATAACTATAGGGGTATCAGCATACTCTCTGTTCCAGGGAAAGTTCTTTGCATGATTGTGCTTAATAGAAATAAGAATCTGGTTGACAGTCAATTGCGTGATGAGCAATGTGGATTCAGAAGTTGTAGGGGATGTGTGGATCAGATATTTTCACTTAGGCAAATTCTTGAGAAATGTTTAGAGTTTCAGAAACCTTTGGTTGCTAGCTTGGTTGATTTCAAAAAGGCTTTCGACTCTGTTGATCGTCATAATTTGTGGTTGATTGTGAAATCATATGGTATACCAGATAAGTTAGTTAACGTAATGAAAGCTCTCTATAATAACACCGAGTCGTGTGTGAGAGTTGGTAAGTCATGTAGCAATTGGTTTAGCATTACTTCTGGTGTTCCACAAGGATGCATTTTGTCTCCTTTTCTCTTTAGCTTGGTTATTGATTACGTTATACGAAATTCACTTCAAGGGAAAGATATTGGCCTTAAATGGACTGGAGATACGAAAATTTCTGATTTAGATTATGCTGATGATTTAGCCCTTTTGGCAAATGATGTTGATGAGATGAACTCTTTCATTCGAGCTGTTGATGAGACTGGTAGTAGAGTAGGTTTGGTTATAAACAGAGAAAACTAAAATGATGAAAATTGGTCAGGCAGGCTGTGATTGTTAATCTGAATGGTTGCAACCTTGAGCAGGTGTCACAGTTTAATTATCTTGGGAGCTATGTAACAGATAATGGTGATGTGCGGCATGAGATTAACAGACGAATAGGTATTGCTGCCGGGACTTTTAAGAATCTATGGAGAGTGTGGAGAAATAGGCGTATACACCTAAAGACTAAAATTAGGTTGTATAATAGTTTGGTTCTTTCTAGGGTTAGTTATGGTAGTGAAACTTGGACACTGTGTAAACATGATAACAGGAAACTAGTTTTTTTTTTATCTAGATGCTTATGTAGTGTCTTGGGTATTAGGTGGTTCAACTTTGTAACTAATGATGAGGTTAGGCAAAGGAGTCTGCAACCTCCTTTAAGCAGCATATTGTGCAGAGAGAGACTCCGCTGGTTTGGCCATGTTGCCCGTATGGATAATTGTAGATTGGCGAATAGGGTTATGTACAGTGTGCTTAAAGGCCTCAGAAAGAGGGGTAGATCTAGGATGCGGTGGGCAGACAATGTCAAAGAAGACCTTGTTAGAATTGGTGTGCAGTGCCGGATGCAGCAGATGTAGCTCAGGACAGATATGCTTGGAGAATTAAACTGCACGGTCCATTTGGACCTCCGTAGCCTATGGCTGCTTGAGGATGATGATGAGATCAGAATTTAATATCAGAGGACGCCCCCCCCCCCCCCCATCCAAAATTGCGTGACATTTCTGAGATCTCGAACACGAAACACCTCTAGACACCGAATTTCACGTTTTTAACATTAGTGCTTCAAGGTCAAATTTTGATCTATATGTCCGAGGTCAAATTTCGGAGGTTTCTTGAGATCCACGATCCTGATTTCCTCAAGGTGGTAGTTTTCAGAACTCTACCATTTCTGCCTCATAGTTAGAATTAGCGTGATACTTCGTCAATATATATTAGATGTTGAATGAAAGAATGTGGAACAAAATATTTTTATACGTTTGAGTGAAAATATTCATCGTGCTAGGATTCAATTTTATGAAATAATTATATTTCAATTTCCAACTTTCTGAATTCTAATTGTTAAATGAAACCTTAAAAACTCGGAGATGTCTCAATTTTTTCAATTGACTGCGAATGTCTTTCGGAAAACTGTGACCGATATTTTGATTTATTACCACTTGTGAGAATGCTCACCACCAGGGGTAGTAATGTATCGCTTTGAAAGAGTAACGTTACTAAAGCTTTTCGAAATTCAATACCCATTCTTTCCTCGAATTCTTAAAGAATTGCGCACCATTAAACTTTGCCAATACACTTTTAGAAAATCTTTTTAATAAACGATGAAACTAATAAGAGAAATTTTCGCATTGGATTTCAAATAGCAGGGAGGTCCTAGAATAAGACTTCAGTAGAGTTTCCTAATTATTAACATTTCCACCCGACCGAAAAAATGAAATGATTTAAATGATATTCCATATTCCATAGGGAATTAAATTTTATAGTTGATTTGTAAATCTATTTTTAGTCTCAGTCGGTAACGCTCCAGTTCCCAGGTTCGAGTCCCACCTGGGCAAGCGATGAGATTTACCTCTGCAAACTTCCCCGCCCTTCCCGCCTTCCGTCGGATGAGACGTAAAATCGTGTGCGGGAGAGAGTCTTACCCTGTGCACGATAAAGAACATGCTGGATGGTTTAGGATTTCAAAGCAGGTAGACAAGTTTGGTATTTTCGGGGTGGATCCCCCCCCCCCCCTCTCCGTACGTCTCTGCCAAGTAGTGCATTTGGGAGTCTTCTATTGATTTAAATCAGAGGAATATACCATAAAAGTGAAGGCGACAGTTTTGCCATCTTGATAGAACCTCCTCCTATTGAGCTGTGGCCAGGAAGAGCCATCATACCCTGCCGCACGTTTTAGTGATTATCTGATTTACCAATTGGTTGTTTTACCTCTGAGTGGCATTTTTTTTTTTGCGCATAATGAGCTAAATGGCCAGGTCACAAGGACCCCAAAAGGCTCAGAGTAGGTTGGGGGAGGGGGCCCAATGGTACAGCTATTGGGAGACAGATGGTAGCCTCCCATCATGTTCTTTAACGTGCACAGGGTATGGCTCTCCCGCACATGGAGCCACTGCTTAACCTCCCATCCGACGGACGGCGGCCTTTCCAAGCCCATCGGTGATTTACAAGTTATTAACTGATTACCTGAGGACATTAAAGAACACACTGGACGCCTTGATGGGAAGCTACCATCTGTCTCCTAACAGTTGTCCAGTGGGTTCCCTTTCTGACCCCTTGTCACCTGGACATTTAGTACAACCCAATTCGTAACATCCTCTCGTAATTGAAACGAAGTGAATAGTTGACGTCCTTTTTACAAAAGAATGTGCTGGTGAAAAGAGCAAGGCACAAATCTGGCATTCGAATAGTTATAATTTAGAGCAGTCGTTTTCAATCTTTTTTTTTGTGACGAAGCATTTAATGATGAAAAAATAATAAGAGTAAGGATAACATTTTGCAAAACATTCGCGAAATGAAATTTAAAGCCATTTTGGTGGAAAATTATTTTTGGAACACTAACATAGCCGTCCCATGGCCGAGTGGTTAGCGCGCTTGGCTACTGATCTAAGGGACCTGGGTTCGATCCCCGGGTAAGGCATGGATGTATGTGTCGTTTTTCTGCTGAGGTCCTGCCACCCTCAGATCTTCTACTATGGCATATAAACTGACAGGCTCCTGTCATACCTCTGTGGCAAGCAGCTGCTTGAGGGGGTATTTATTTAATCGAAAAACACTCGCAACTCATAGTAATATTTACGTACTGGATATTTTTGATAGTTTCTTCAGGTGGACAACACCACATGGTGCAAAGTCACAAAGGGAGACCATAAAGTGTCAATCCGAGGCTCACACAAGACTCATTCGCCTTCCCATCCAATTCGACATGGATTCAGTTTCTTATTGTGAAATGTGTTGTGCTTCACAGTGTTATTGGAAAGATTTAAGCAAACTCTTTAAATGGCTGCAAAAGGACCGAAAAGATGTCACATACATCTGGGAGTCTGAGTTAGTTGATATCTCATGCTGAACTGCTATACACATGCTTTAAGGCCCATAGACTCTAAGGATTAAAATACAAAAGGATTTATTTTAATTTTTATTTAAGTTGTTAATGAGGGGAGGAATACCTTCCCACTTACCTTAACAAAAGCTGGATTTTACTGCCAATTTTTAAGCTTAATAATGACACAGTGGAATTTCAAAAATGCATTTTTAAATAGCTGAAATGTAGTTTTGAACTGAGCTTATGTAGATAAATTAAGTTACTTTGAGGACTAGCTTTAGTGATCTCTACGTAAATAATGGATTAATAAATCTAAAACGTTCGTATAGAAATAAGACCTATATGTATTTTGATAATTTATACATTTTTGTCATAAAATACCATTTGACGATGTCTGTTTAAAATTTGTCTACATATTGGTTTGTCTTTTTCAGGTTGCAAGATCAAAGCCCTCCGAGCAAAGACGAACACTTATATCAAAACACCAGTTCGAGGAGAAGAGCCTGTCTTTGTTGTAACAGGAAGGAAAGAAGATGTCAGTGCTGCCAAACGAGAGATTCTCTCCGCTGCAGAACATTTCAGCCAAATTCGGGCTCAGCGTAAAAACAATATGAACGGTTCCCTAGCACCAGGCCCAAACTCTAACATTCCGGGTCAGACCACAATCCAGGTGCGGGTGCCATACCGTGTTGTAGGTCTGGTCGTGGGACCAAAAGGTGCAACCATCAAACGCATTCAGCAGCAGACGAACACCTATATCGTGACGCCCAGTAGGGAGAAGGAGCCCGTCTTTGAAGTAACTGGCCTACCAGACAATGTAGAGACAGCTCGGAAGGAAATCGAAGCGCACATTGCTATGAGGACAGGTGGTCTGTTGGACACCATTGCACCACCCCCTCCGCCGCCCCCTCCTGAAGACAACGACTTCCACACCAATGGGGTGGACCAGGTGTTCACGGCAGCCACCATTGCCACCAGCAACTACGTGAACTCTCTGTACAAATCGGAGTTTGCTGGTGGAGGAGGAAGCTCATTTGCACGCGACAGCAATAACCTCCTCACACCTCGAACCCAGGACATTTTCACTTTTCCTCCTCCTACGGCGACGACAGAGAGTGGCTCGCCGAAGCTCACGGACCTGTATTCCTGTGCACCAGGATTCACTAATGGATTTGGGACTGGCTTTGGCTTATACGACGTTGACGAAGGCTTAGGCGAGTCACCTACTTTCGAACAGCCGGTGTTCCCAGGCACAAACAACGTCTGGTCAGATTTCGGCCCCGTTCGCAGCACTGTATCGCCTCTGTTCGGCACAACCACAACATCGACTACGCTGTCGACACTCCCGCGACGAAGCAACAGCCTTGGCAGTGCCGACTCTGGCATTTCTGATCCCCTCTTACTCGATCACCCTCCTGCGAGAAGAATTCGCAGCGACCCACTCACCACGAGTCTCACGTCATTCACACCGCTCACCTCGGGCCCCAGCGCAGGCCTGATCAACTGTTTCACGACGACATCCAGCGGCAGTTCCAGCAGTGTGGCCAGCAGTCCCACGGAAAGCATCAGCTCGCTGCGCAAACCGAAGCGGGACTGTGTCGTCTGTTTCGAGAGCGAGGTGATCGCAGCTCTCGTGCCATGTGGTCACAACATGTTCTGCTTGGAATGTGCCAACCGAATCTGCGAGAAGCGAGACCCAGAATGCCCCGTCTGTCGTCAACCTGCACATCAAGCAATTCGCATTTACTCCTAAGCCTGAAGTGAAAGCGCAGACCGTTGCCGAGGAAGGGCATCGACGCTGCGCTCCACACGACAGCACACAAAAACCTTCCTCCATCTGCCGCTCCATCTCTCCAATTTCGTATTTTGCATTTCATTCTACCCACCGAATATATCTTTTACTCCCCCTCCTACTTAGCAGACAGGAAGAAAAGGATGACGAAGCACTACTTAACTGCTTAGGACTTAGGAGTAGATAATAAACTCACAATCCCATTTTTAACATGAGATAGTATTAAAGTATAAAGATTTTATTCTTTGACGTAAAATTTGTATCTAGGAAACTAAATGAAAATACTTATTAGCTGGGTATATATATGTATTCCAGTAAAAAAAAATTACAGAATTTATTATAGTTTTAATTATATAATCGCACACTTTGTTCAATTTCTATCAGAGTCTGTGAAAAGTCCCTAAAGCTTGTTTTTTTTAGGAATATATATATTAGTAGATTTTTATAGTGTTTCTCTGGCTACATACTCAACTTGTGATCTGCATGGGAATGCTTTGTGACGTCGTCCCGAGCAGCTGGTTTCCAGTGTAGCATTTGTATTCCTATTTTTTATGTTTTACTGTTTTTAGAATTATTGTATGTAGTAAAGAGTTGATTTATTTTCTGGCCAAATTATATAGGTCAATGTTTTAAATATGAGAAATTATACTCTTAACATTTTAAATATATTAAATATTAGTAATATTATGAATTATTATAATTATTAATTATTATTATATTGCGTATATATTTTTGCATGTCTACAGTTTTTCCGTAAGAGAGTGTCTCAGTTTTAGCTATGCATTACATTTGTTACGAATTTATTTACAGCTCTCTTTATGCATATTTAATAACATCGTTCTATTGTCGAGAGGTTTTCAGGTTGTATGTTTGTTATTCGAAGAGCGTTAATCTCCCAACTGTTCGCAATAAGTAGCTTTGAAGGACTGTAGTGGACACATCATCATATGCAATTAGCTCATCCATAGGTCATCTTACGTGAACTGTGGTGCATCATGGGAAAAAAAACGAATCAGTTTTAGCATTTCTTCAGCTGTGTACTCTTCTAGAAGAGAGACAATTTGTGTGAATCTATTTCGACGTTCCATTGCTACAACGGTCTGAGAGTCATACGTTATTACATGTAATAGTATAAATATGAGTAAAGATCTTATTTGCTTTAAAATGCGAGGGCACAGATTGACATGCTCACAATATTGTACAAGTATCACTATTTGGTACTGCTATAAAAGATGCTTATATAATGTTGCCTTATCAGGGAAGATATTTATGTGGCCAATTTCTTGTTTCATAATTATTCCGAGTTTAGTCAAATGAAAAGCCATAAGTAGAGGTATAAAAGCGTTTCAGTTGATAGTATATGGCCAGTTGCAGAATGCTGTATAGAGAGCTCCCACATATATATATGTATATAAGCTCAATACGTTGCGTATGGTCATTGGGGTTGTATCATTGGTTTTTGTTTATGTCAGAGATTTTTCCCAAAGTGAAAGCAGAGTTCCATGCTAAAATTATTCCCCATATATTTTATTATTCAAGTTTTAAATATCCCTGAACAAATGTATTTTGAAGTTCAAATAAATAATACATCTTGGTGTGAAAATTGTGTACTTAAGAATAAAATGTTACTTTTTCACACTTCATTTTTGTCTTCTATTTTTGATTTCTTGACATTCAGCATCACGTCTTAATACATTTTTAAATATTTTAATATAAAAACTTGCCTGCACTATTATCGATATTAACCATTTTCTCAGCCATCATAGCTTTTTTAAAAGGGAAGAAAGTGGACGTCCCTTCATCATCAACTAAGGTTCAATGAAAAGTCGATTCCCGAGCTAAGGAGAAAGAATATCGTGCAACTTCAAAATTCAACCACATATTTATGTGAAACAGATTTCTTTTTTTTTTATCTCTGATGAATATAAAACGAAACTTAAACTCGCAATTCTGATAATTTATCAGAAAATCGACTAAGGCAGTAAAAATGGATCGTTCTGTGGCGTAATGATTAATTAAAATAAAATGGCAAAATCATTTTAAAAACTTCTTTTGGGAGGGGGCAGTTAAGTGAAAAAAAAAGTGTTTTGTAAACGTTCGTTTTCGTAGCAATTGACAGTTGCTAAAAAGTTGGCAAACCCTTCTACACAAAGGACGGAGATATCCCAGAGGATCTGATTCTGGATTCTTATTGAAAGTACGAACGCAGCCATGCCACCGTAGGATTCGAACCGAGACTTCGGCAGCAAGTGTGGCATTGGTTATCGACATGAGGTTGCAATCTCATTTCTGTAATATTTAAAATAAAGCTAAAGGAGTAGTAAAATTGCAAAAACCTGAGACACGAAAATGTTAATTATAACCCCTCCCCCTCAACATTGAAGCTGGAGTAACATTTAATATGACAACTCTCAAAAACAGTAGATTCGAACTTCATATCTGTTCCACTTCCATTAGAACTTTCTATGCATGTTACTGGGCAAAGGTAGTAAATCTTTGCTTAAAAATTTTTTTGCAGAATATAAAATTTCCAAATTAGATCAAGATTTTCAATATTTAAGTTTGTTGGAGTTGGGCCATTAAGACCAGCGTTGTACGTCGTCATGATTTCATCTCTAAAAGTCTGCGTTATTTTCAAAGCCGTTTAACGAAAAGAAGCCGAGACAAGTTTATGTTCAATACACGAGGAAGATTAAAACAAAAATGCTTTGTAAACAACGCTATATTACGCACTAAATCGTATCGAACAAAATTTCTTTACCGTTTATTTCCATCCTTGGGTCATTACTCGTCTTTAGTGTACATGTTGCTACCTGGTAATTGCAGATTAAGAGGCTTAGTGCGCTACCGACTAGCCCTCTCCCCACCCCCCTAAAAAAAGGTAAAATGCAAGCTTAGTAGAAAGAGTTGCCAGGGAGGTTGGTGTTAATAAGCAGTCTTATTCGCTTTGGAGAAGGCGTGTCTTCTATTGCCTCCAAACAGTTCAGTGGATCCTTTTCCTCTATTGAAATCCGAGACCTTCTGATCCTCGTCACCTGGCCATTTAGCCCATTGTTTTTTTTTAAGTATCGATCAGAGGTAAAATAACCAAAGTTTGAAGAACTTTTTTTATGGTTAATAAATACTTGCATCAGTAGAAGAAATATTATCCATAATTTCTGTAGTGAAATATTAAAATCATTTCTATAGAAACACGTTCTAATACTAGAGATGAAAAGAAATACAAAGATGAATGCAGAAAAAGATTCATTTAAAATATTAATTGATTTAAAATAGAGCAGAATAAGGTTCATTTAGGTATTTGGAGCACGAACTCTTAAAACAATTTTGCAATCGTGCTAATGGAAGAAGAAAACTCATAAAGTTGAAAGATTTCACTCCATTAAAAGTTGGATCCTCGGATCATTAGTCAGACGAATGTTAACCATCTCAATTCTACCAAGATCCTGTTTCCCACTTTCTGCCCACGGTATCCTAGGTCTTCCGCTCTTTCTAATGCCTTTAGGCCTACTCTTCATATCCACTGACCTATAGCTATGCAAATGGCCAAAGAAGCCTCTGCAAACTTTCCTGTTATCTCGCATACAATGGGTCCATGTTTACCTATTTTAAAAAAACTACAAAACAAAAATACTAAACTATGATGGAGCCTAATTTAGTTTTATGGTGTATACTCCTATTTCTCCATAAATTCCCGAGTCACAGCAGCAATCTTTATTTTCATTACCTCGTGCCCAACATCGCCACTTCTGCAAAATAGCTCGGGAGGAAAACCGAGACCCTTGCTCAAGGGTGCAAACTATCCAAAACATGAAGCACCATCTGCTTGATCAATTTTCATCACTTTAGATCTCTTTTTGCTTATCGCCAAACCTACTCTTACTACTAGTCTCATCAACAGCTCGAATGAAAGAGTTCATCAGCATCATTTTCCAAAAGGGCCAAATCAACAACATAATCTAAATCAAATTTTCATATCTCTAAACCAGTGGTTCTCAACCTTTTATATTTCACGTACCCCCTAGAAATGTGTATGTAACTGGCGTATCCCTTGTAAATAAATAAATACCCACTCAAGCAGCTGCTTGCCACAGAGGTGTATAACAATAGGAATAAAGTAAAACATATATATACATATTAAACTTTGTATTCATAAATTACATATATCCATAAACACAAAAATGACAAATTTTTTTATAAAATTATAAACGTTTTCTGGGTAATCGACTTTTGACCTCTCACGGCGTACCACAAAAAAATTTACCACGTTGAGAACTCCTACTCATGACCATTTAAACCCAAAATTCTTTCTCTTGCAGTGAATTGACTGTGTCATAGGAGCAGCATTAATGCCAGTAATTCACCTATCATCATTACAAACAATGGGAGTAGAACTTTAATTATTATGTATGTTCTTTAAATGTAATTTTTAAAAGGGGATTGAATGAGGATTTCGTAAACTTTCATATATTTTAAAAGTTTCTAACATTTTTTTTCAAACGGTTTCGTCTTTCAAAGCATCGTCTGTTTTATTTCAAATCTTACCATTGAAGAATGAACCAAATCATGGTCGGTAAAAAATTAACGTAGTTGAATCAGCAAAACTGACAATTTCAAAATTGAACAAGAACAAACACTTTTAGCATCAGACAGTGCCTCTTCCTCCTTCGGCCCCCTTTCATAACATAGTGTATCTTTTAGCATCACTGAAAAACATTGGCAAACTATCTAGTTCCGTTTCGATTTACTATCTTATCAAAAGTATCCGAACACCCCTTCCGAGTAGGGAATTCGCCCATATATGTCACAGCCATGGCCCAAACAGGTATAAAAGGACGGACGTGGCCTGGCAAACCTCGTAGACTCGCATGAACAGAGAATGGTCGTACAGCAGAGCTCAGTGACTCAATGTGGCATGGTCATAGTATGCAAGGCAGTTCGAGGCATTTCAGCCCTGCTGCAGCTGCCCCCAATCAACTGTAAGGGATGTTATTGTGAAGTAGAAGTGCCTAGGAGCAACAGCAGCGCAATTGTCACCTACCAATTGTTGGTAGGTCACGTAAACTGACAGAGCGGTACTGCTGAGTGCTGAAAGGTTGGTGTGACAAAATCACTTGTCCTCAGTTGCAACACTCACCACCGAGTTCCAAAATGCCTCTGGAAGCAACACCAGCATCGTAGCAGTTCGCTGCGAGCTGCAGGAAATGGGTTTCTATGTTTGAGCAGCCACACCCAAGCCTAACAACAAGATCAACATCAAGCGTCGATTGGACTCTTGAGCTCTCAGTTTTGAATCAGTCTCTTTGTTGTTTCCAATTCACGAAATACAGAAAACAAAGCTGAATCCTATTCTGTTTATATCTCAGATTGTTTTCATGATGAACTTGGCATGCCATTTCAGGTGTCAAAGTTTAATGAAGGAATTTTTGTGAGAAAACGAATTTGAAATGTTCTTAATTCTCACGAAGTCCCACATTGTGATGTCATTGCAAAGATGGAGCAGTTCACTTTAGGGAAAAGGAAATGCAAAAAAATAATATAGGAAGGTTTGTAGACTGAACATTGATAATGGTTGTAAAATATTCAGTCGCAGTTTTTCCTTCCTCATAAAATAGTATATAAATAGTATTCAACCAAATCTGCCCAACATGAGGGGCTGATTATAACAAGTTATATGTCATCGGAAATATCATAGGCTGCTAATTATTTACACGTTTTCTTTCTTCCTCCTCACGAAATGGAGAGTTGCGGGTTTGATTCCCACCGCGTCAGCGATAATTTTTTTCAGATGTTTCAACTATTGTTGTTTATTTCTACAGGTATTCTATGAATTTCCTATGCATGGTTATTACCCTTCTCTTTTAATGAGTTAGATGCCAAGGGAGAACCTGTGGACTGGGAAGTGTCATAGGGTAAAAGGAAATTTGCGAACTTTCTTTCACCCCTCGCTATTCCCCCACACAAACTCTGCCTTCATTAAAAGGGAGGTCACTTTGTGAACTATTGCTCCACAACAATTCCGTAGGCTCATCATATATTAAAATTGCAAAAAAATTCATATTTCGGAATGTCATAGGGTACCGGGAAATCTGCATACTTCCTTTCACCCCTCGCTACCCCCCGCAATACATGCATACACACACACACACACACATACAAACATCCTCACCTCTGCCTCCACTAAAAGGGAGGTCAGTTTGTGAACTATTTTGCTCCACAACACTTCCGTAGGCCCATCATATTTTAAAATTGGAAAAACCTTCCTATTTCAGAATGTCATAGGTTACCAGTAAATTTGCAAACTTCCTTTCACCCCTCGCTACCCCCCCCCCAATACATGCATACACACACACACACACATACAAACATCCTCACCTCTGCCTCCACTAAAAGGGAGGTCAGTTTGTGAACTATTTTACTCCACAACACTTCCGTAGGCCCATCATATTTTAAAATTGGAAAAACATTCCTATTTCAGAATGTCATAGGTTACCAGTAAATTTGCAAACTTCCTTTCACCCCTCGCTAACCCCCCCCCCCTCACACACAAACATCCTCACCTGTGCCTCCACTAAAAAGGGAGGTCAGTTTGTGAACTATTTTGCTCCACAACACTTCCGTAGGCCCATCATATTTTAAAATTGGAAAAACTTTGCTATTTCAGAATGTCATAGGGTACCAGTAAATTTGCAAACTTCCTTTCACCCCTCGTTACCCCCCCCCCCCCACACACACACACACAAACATTCTCACCTCTGCCTCCACTAAAACATAAAAACTTACGAAACAAACTTATTTTCATTGGAATACATTTATTTTGGGGCGGGGATGGCTCAGTCGGTAGCGTGCCAGGCTCGTAATCTGTAGTTCCCAGTTCGAGTCCCAGCTGGGTCAGCGTTGAGATTTATCTCCGCAAAATTCCCCGCCCTGCCCACGGTCAGTAGGGGACACCGATGGGCTTGGAAAGGCCGCCGTCCATTGGATGGGACGTTAAGCCGTGGCCCGTGTGCGGGAGAGCCATACCCTGTGCACGTTAAAGAACACGCTGGATGGCTTTGACGGGAGGCTACCATCTGTCTCCCAACAGCTGTTCCAGTGGGTCCCCTCCCCCAACCTTCTCTTAGCCTTCGGGGTCCACGTGACCTGGCCATTTAGCCCATTGTGTGCAAAAAAGTGCTGCTGAGAGGTAAAACAACCCAACCCAACCCTCCACTAAAAAGGGAGGTCAGTTTGTGAACTATTTTGCTCTACAATACTTCCGTAGGCCCATCATATTTTAAAATTCGTAAAACATTCCTATTTGAGAATGTCATAGGGTACCAGTACATTTGCAAACTTCCTTTCACTCCTCACACCTCACACTACCCCCCCCCCCCCCCCCACACACACACACAAAAACACCCTCACCTCTGCCTCCACTAAAAGGAAGGTCAGTTTGTGAAATATTTTGCTCCACAACGCTTCCGTAGGCCCATCATATTTTAAAATTGGAGAAACATTCCTATTTTAGAATGTCATAGGTTACCAGTAAATTTGCAAACTTCCTTTCACCCCTCGCTACCCCCCCCCCCCCCCACACACACACACACACACAAACACCCTCACCTCTGGCTCCACTAAAAAGGGAGGTCAGTTTGTGAACTATTTTGCTCCACAACACTTCCATAGGCCCATCATATTTTAAAAATGCAAAAACATTCCTATTTCAGAATGTCATAGGTTACCAGTAAATTTGCAAACTACCTTTCACCCCTCGCTATCCCCCCCCCCAACACACACACACACACAAACATCCTCACCTCTGGCTCCACTAAAAGGACGGTCAGTTTGTGAACAATTTTGCTCCACAACACTTCCGTAGGCCCATCACATTTTGAAATTGGAGAAACATTCCTATTTGAGAATGTCATAGGTTACCAGTAAATTTGCAAACTTCCTTTCACCCCTCGCTATCCCCCCCCCCAACACACACACACACAAACATCCTCACCTCTGGCTCCACTAAAAAGGGAGGTCAGTTTGTGAACTATTTTGCTCCACAACACTTCCGTAGGCCCATCATATTTTAAAATTGGAAAAATATTCGTATTTCAGAATGTCATAGGTTACCAGTAAATTTGCAAACTTTCTTTCACCCCTCGTTCCCCCCCCCCACACACACACAAACATCCTCACCTCTGCCTCCACTAAAAGGAAGGTCAGTTTGTGAACTATCTTGCTCCACAACACTTCCGTAGGCCCATCATATTTTAAAATTGGAAAAAACATTCCTATTTCAGAATGTCATAGGTACCAGTAAATTTCCAAACTTCCTTTCACCCCTCGTTACCCCCCCCCCCCCACACACACACACAAAAACACCCTCACCTCTGCTTCCACTAAAAGGGAGGTCAGTTTGTGAACTATTTTGCTCCACAACACTTCTGTAGGCCCATCATATTTTAAAATTGGAAAAAACATTCCTATTTCAGAATGTCATAGGGTACCGGTAAATTTGCAAACTTCCTTTCACCCCTCGTAACCCCCCCCCACCACCACCACCACCACCACACACACACACACACAAACATCCTCACCTCTGCCTCCACTAAAAGGGAGGTCAGTTTGTGAACTATCTTGCTCCACAACACTTCCGTAGGCCCATCATATTTTAAAATTGGAAAAAACATTCCTATTTCAGAATGTCATAGGGTACCAGTAAATTTGCAAATTTCCTTTCACCCCTCGTTACCCCCCCCCCCCCCCCCCCCCCAACAAACACACACAAAAACACCCTCACCTCTGCCTCCACTAAAAGGAAGGTCAGTTTGTGAACTATTTTGCTCCACAACACTTCCGTAGGCCCATCATATTGTTACGACAGAAGGAATCTGGCAACCGAAAGCAAAAAGTTTCAGCCAACGAATAAGAACGTTGGGAGAATTTGGAGAAGAAGAGTGGAGCGTTAACGGTCGTTGTGTTGTAACGGTCGAGGAGTTCGAAAATGGACGGTGAGCTGTTCTGAGACAGTGCGCGTAAGTATCAAGAAGTAACTTGATGTGTTGTGTATACGCGGAAGGATAAAAGTGGGATCTTTTATCGTTAAGTATCAAGAAGTAACTTGATGTGTTGTGTATACGCGGAAGTATAAAAGTGGGATCTTTTATCGTTAAGTATCAAGAAGTAACTTGATGTGTTGTGTATACGCGGAAGGATAAAAGTGGGATCTTTTATCGTTAAGTATCAAGAAGTAACTTGATGTGTTGTGTATACGCGGAAGTATAAAAGTGGGAACTTTTATGGCTAACTTCGAATGTCTACACGGACTGTCTTTTTGTTCGGCTAGTGTGTGAAAAGTTATTAGCACAGGACGAGAATTGGTTTACGAGTGAAGATCTTCGGGTGACCTGGTAAATCAAGTAAAAGGTAGTATTTAGTAAAATACACAGAGCTGATGTAGTGTGCTCACGCAGGAAGATTGATGACTTGTGCATGTTGATAGTTAATTTGTTAATAAGATACTTCATCCATATTTCCTTTGTAACAATTTACCTTGTATTGAATTTGGTTTTGAAATATAGCTTTTAATACTCACGCTCAGTGGCTAACCATTTTTGTGATCCGCAACATTTGGTGTCAGAAGTGGGGTTATAATAATTTATTGAATGCCGTTAACTAGCAAGAGTATGGAAGGAGGAGATGGACCGAAGCGCTAAAAAGAATTATGGAGCTGATATAATTGTGAAGCACCTTGGGGATCAAATTGAATCAGGTGAAATATGGCTGAAGGTTCATCACGACAGTTCTGAATTAAGTGAAAGTCAACTGACAAAAGGGTCAGACTGGAGGATGAAACTCCTCCCTAGATATTATGTCACTAATGACTTTCATTCCTTGTTACTGTTGATAGAAGTAAAAATCCAAAGAAGAAAACTTTCGACAAAGAAGAAAACTTTTTACAGGTTTTGCACGAAAACTCTTAGTCGATTCTTCTCCCTGCGGAGACATAAACGTGTTCACAAGGGCTATAGGCCTTACACGTATTATATTTGTGGACGAGGCTTCAGTCAGAAAAGAAATCTAAGTCATAATGAGATTCGCTTTCATTTTGACACAGACGTGGAATATCGCATTCGTCGACGTCCAGCTACAAAGAGCAAGGTGGTTCACGTGGATCGTTTGACCCCGTTTCATCGAAGAACTGAAGAAACTTTGGAATCCAGAATTGTTCGGGACGAACAAGACCTAGGAAGGGGGCAGTGTTACGACAGAAGGAATCTGGCAACCGAAAGCAAAAAGTTTCAGCCAACGAATAAGAACGTTGGGAGAATTTGGAGAAGAAGAGTGGAGCGTTAACGGTCGTTGTGTTGTAACGGTCGAGGAGTTCGAAAATGGACGGTGAGCTGTTCTGAGACAGTGCGCGTAAGTATCAAGAAGTAACTTGATGTGTTGTGTATACGCGGAAGGATAAAAGTGGGATCTTTTATCGTTAAGTATCAAGAAGTAACTTGATGTGTTGTGTATACGCGGAAGGATAAAAGTGGGATCTTTTATCGTTAAGTATCAAGAAGTAACTTGATGTGTTGCGTATACGCGGAAGGATAAAAGTGGGATCTTTTATCGTTAAGTATCAAGAAGTAACTTGATGTGTTGTGTATACGCGGAAGGATAAAAGTGGGATCTTTTATCGTTAAGTATCAAGAAGTAACTTGATGTGTTGTGTATACGCGGAAGTATAAAAGTGGGAACTTTTATGGCTAACTTCGAATGTCTACACGGACTGTCTTTTTGTTCGGCTAGTGTGTGAAAAGTTATTAGCACAGGACGAGAATTGGTTTACGAGTGAAGATCTTCGGGTGACCTGGTAAATCAAGTAAAAGGTAGTATTTAGTAAAATACACAGAGCTGATGTAGTGTGCTCACGCAGGAAGATTGATGACTTGTGCATGTTGATAGTTAATTTGTTAATAAGATACTTCATCCATATTTCCTTTGTAACAATTTACCTTGTATTGAATTTGGTTTTGAAATATAGCTTTTAATACTCACGCTCAGTGGCTAACCATTTTTGTGATCCGCAACAATATTTTAAAATTGGAAAAAACATTCCTATTTCAGAATGTCATAGGTTACCAGTAAATTTGCAAACTTCCTTTCACCCCTCGCTACCCCCCCCCCCACACACACACCCACACACAAACATCCTCACCTCTGCCTCCACTAAAAAGGGAGGTCAGTTTGTGAACTATTTTGCTCCACAACACTTCCGTAGGCCCATCAAACTTTTAAAATTGGAAAAACATTCCTATTTCAGAATGTCATAGGGTACCAGTAAATTTGCAAACTTCCTTTCACCCCTCGCTACCCCCCCCCCCCCCACACACACACACAAAAACACCCTCACCTCTGCCTCCACTAAAAGGAAGGTCAGTTTGTGAACTATTTTGCTCCACAACACTTCCGTAGGCCCATCATATTTTAAAATTGGAAAAACATTCCTATTTCAGAATGTCATAGGGTATCAGTAAATTTGCAAACTTCCTTTCACCCCTCGCTACCCCCCCCCCCCCCACACACACACACAGACAAAAACACCCTCACCTCTGCCTCCACTAAAAGGAAGGTCGGTTTGTGAACTATTTTGCTCCACAACAATTCCGTAGGCCCATCATATTTTAAAATTGGAAAAATATTCCTATTTCAGAATGTCATAGGGTACCAGTAAATTTGCAAACTTCCTTTCACCCCTCGTTACTCCCCCCCCCACACACACACACAAACACCCTCACCTCTGCCTCCACTAAAAGGAAGGTCGGTTTGTGAACTATTTTGCTCCACAACACTTCCGTAGGCCCATCATATTTTAAAATTGGAAAAAACATTCCTATTTCAGAATGTCATAGGGTACCAGTAAATTTGCAAACTTCCTTTCACCCCTTGCTACCCCCCCCCCCCCCCACACACACACACAAACACCCTCACCTCTGCCCCCACTAAAAGGAAGGTCAGTTGGTGAACTATTTTGCTCCACAACACTTCCGTAGGCCCATCATATTTTAAAAGGAAAAACATTCCTATTTCGAAATGTCATAGGCTTGAAAACACTTCTTGTTTTCCTCTCCTATATTTCTAAAGAGGACAATTTGCATTCCGTTATGCTACTCGAACTGCGTACATCAATACAACATCAATAACGTAAACGTACATCAATAAAACAAACGATATTATATATTGATGTAACAAAACGTACATCAATAAAACATTTACTCTGCTTCAAAGCACGTCCCTCCAGCATCTAAAGAAAGTTGCAGACGTCTACCCCAATTGTGGGACAATTGGTGGTACTGCTGTTGGGGAATACTCTGCAAAATCTGAATGAAAGCAATTTGCAAGGCCTTGCACCCTTGGAAAAAGAACTTGTCATCAACCAATTTCCTTTTTAATATTTGGAAATTATGTAAAAACGAATGGGAACAAGATCAAATGAATATACAGAATGGGATAAAAAAAAAATACCCCCTCAAGCAGCTGCTTGCCACAGAGGTCTGACAGTAGCCTGTCAGTTTATATGCCATAGTAGGTCTGTGAGGATGACAGGACCTCAGTAGAGAAACAACACATACATCCATGCCTTACCCGAGCTCGAACCCAGGTCCTTTAGATCAGTAGCCAAGCGTGCTAACCACTCGGCCACGGGACGGCTAGGACGGGATAGCTGTTTGGTTTCTTTCCTGCTCCACGATAGGTCATAACTTTCTGGGTTTTGTAAGCAGTGGCATTGTCACGAAGAAGGAGAACCCTTGACACGCCTCTTCTTGGACACTGCTCCTTCATCTCTGTAACCATTTCGGGCAAAGCAATGTTGGGGTGATCAGGAATCGAAAAAAATTGTGAACATCCCACTTCCTTGAGAGAAAGTCTTGTCGGAGGATTTGGGGATGCGGTTCATCTTCCGCAACATAAACATAGTTATTCATCTTTCCGGGAGTTGTATACCAATGAAACTACGTCTCATCCCCTGTGGTAATACTATTAACCGTTTGGTGCCACTAGGTTCAAGCATCTCCTTGTACGAGATGCCAATAGCCATTTTTTGCTCTTCTCTCAATTTCTGGGGTTTATCGCACAGATCTTTCGGAATTTGAAATGTTGATGAATATAATTGTTTTCACACTGCCAATCAATACACTGACATCTAAACTTATTACCTGAACGGTGATGTGTGGATTTTCGTCAATGAGTTCACGAACAGCAGCAATGGTTCTCTCGTTCACGGCCTGCTTCGGTCTTCCTGCACGAGGTAGGTTTTCGAAACTCTACTGTCTTTCTCTGAATTTTCCCATCCCTTCTATAATAGTGCCATATGAAGAGGCATGATCCCCATATACTTGTGATAAATAGGCAGGAATTTTTCGCTTCGTCCCCAAGATGAATCCTTGAGGAAAATGTAAAATCTTCCCCCGTCTTTAGTAAGCTTCATAGCAACAACCCACAGATTTCGCAGACGGAACTTGACGCGTCGCTAGTATTGAGATAAATGATGATGCCGCCTTTGTTTTTAACACGTCATGACAAGTTTAGAAAAGATTTCAAACAAGTCGTAGCTCGTTAACTTCGCGGGAACGAATGCAAATCTACAGACACGTGTCAATAACTTTTCGAACGCCCTCCGTATGTGACCTTTCAAAACAACTTCCGTTTCGAAATGAAAATTGGGAATGAAAGGATTCCTGTTCCCAAAGCATGGATGGGAAGACGGTTTAAGGGACGATGACGTCTGCCAAGGAGACATTGCGAAGATTGAACTAAAAAATATAAATTGAAACATAAACGGGAAAACGTTTTGCGTTTAAAAACCTTATTAAATAGAAGATTGCTGTTGATGAATCGCTTGCTCAATTCCAAAAGGAAACAGAGCACTAAATTTATCGGACGAGAAAAGGTCACTGCCTCTATCTCCGTCTTTAAATAATCGGAATCGATTAAGTGATATCGATCATTGGTACCTAGAACACCTAGAACAAGGATAATATCTCCTTTCTTGGCAGAATTAGACATTGTTCTATGTAGGTGACTTCAATGCCAAAGTTGGTACTGACTCTGACCTTTGGGGAGGGGTGATTGGCCCTTTTGGTATTGGTAGCTGCAATGGCAATGGGCAACGTCTCCTGCAGGTAAGTAAACTCAATGGATTCAGAATAACTAACACTTATTACAAACACCGCGACATACATAAGTACACATGGGTATCACCTGATGGGCTGCATAACAATATGATTGATTATATATTAATTAACAGCAAGTGGGCTAGTTCTGTTAGGAATACCAGGTCATATAGGGGAGCTGAAATTGGATCTGACCATTACCTTGTTAAAAATGTCTTGCAACTTAAACTTAAGACCTTTATCTGTCCATCTGGTCTCTTGCAAGCCGAGAATATCTAAATTATAATGATGGAATTCTTATGTAGGGCATCAAGAGAATAATCTCTGTGCAGAGTCCTCACATTCCAACTACCTATGGAGAAGCTGCATTCTATTCGACAATCAGGCGATTTGTTTCGTTAGAGCGTGAGTGAGATTTTCTTCGTAAAATTTTTTTCTCTTCGAATAATGCTAGATCTGATGATCATCTGGAAGGTTGAGATCACGGCAGATGCAGGATGCAATGGCAAGGAGAATCTCCCACTTTTGCGCAGTTTCACTTTTCAGTTGTAATGCCTCTTCCTCCCCCTCCCTGCCACTTACCCCTTCGGAATCTTTCGGCAGCAGCCTCGAAGTTTAGTGAAGTGATTTCGTCGTCTCTTGATCCTCGTGCGAAGATTTCTTGTCCACGAGCATCGCACGAACCGAATCACTGTCCACTAATGCAAGGAACAATGATCGGAAACGAAATGGCCTCTCTCGGCCCCGCCAAGAGGAACGCAGACGCTAACGCCGTGCCACGAGATGACCTATTTATCCTTGACACGTGCCTTCAGGGCAACGTCGTCTGATCTATTTATGTCACGTGCGAGGCTCACGTGCACTTGAAGTCATTTTTTCGTCGCGGTGACAAACAGTTTTGGTAGTAAGGGAGGGGGGGAAGGTGTCGGAATTCTTACGGGCGAGGTGGAATCGAAAGGAAAACAGTTTTCTGCTTCTTCTTCCCCTTTGCGCCTCAATCCGATAATTAATGGAAGAGCTGAACTTGTAATTGGCTGACGAGGTGGAAAGATCGGGTTCACTTCGAAAGCTGAAATAAGGATAAGGTTCACTTATTCATTTGTACAGTGGAATCTGTTAATGAGAGAGTCCATCCTTTCGATGGACCTTGCGCGTTCTATTTTATCTCCCAAAACCTAAAGTCACTAGGGAAGGCGTGGGGTGATCCCCCCCCCCTGCCCCACGCCTCAACCCCGCGACAAATTGTAACCTCTGTAAGGGGAAAAAATTGCATTTACGGCAAATGCGTCCAAAGTGGAATGAATCCGATGTATTTCATCTCCTAAAGAAAGAGTTGAATACGTCGCTAGCAAAAGTTTCCATCCTGTTTAAGATCCGATTAGAGAGATCGTACGAAAACCGTCCTCATCATTATTCCCACAACCGTCGTCTAAAACCAGGAGGTGGGACGGGGAGGGGGAGGGGCTTCTGAGAACGGGACTCTCTGATCTGGAAGGAAACATCAGATGCTCACTTACGTCACATCCGAATTTGACTTCTTTCATCTGAAAATGAAACGGATACGTTTGCAACTCGAAAAGATTTCATGCAAACGGACAACGGATAAAATCGTTTCGAATCAGACATCTTATTGGTCATACTATTGCAACAGAGAAAAACGTGGAAGACGTTAATAGGAATCATCACACAGAAGAGCTATGTTGATGTTAATGGAAACTATCACAGAGAACAGTAGGATTAACTTTAAGGAAATCATTACTCAGAAGAGCTGGCTGGATGTTAATGGGAATCATCACACAGAAGAACTATGTTGAAAATTAATGGGAATCATCAGAGAGAAGGGTTGAGTGGAAATTAATGGGAATCATCAGAGAGACACAGTAGGACTGACTTTAAGGTAATCATCACAGAGAGCAGCTGGATTGATGTTAAAGGAATCGCCACAGAAAAGAGCTGAGTGGATGTTAATGGGAATCATCACACATAAAAGCTATGCCAATATTAATGGGAATAACTAGAGAGAGCAGCTGGGTTGACGTTAAGGAATCATCAGAGAGAAAATCTGTGAGGAAGGAAGATACTTCACAAGTAAATCCGTTGCTTTATCGCGGATTTGAACCCGGATCTCTTCACTGGAGAATGATAAATGGAAACCACAAAAATGGATGCGAGGGAAAAATGTGTGATCGCCGTGGAAGCGGTGACCAATTTCCAATTGGTTTTGTTTGCGAAAGAGTGCTCGGCAGAAAGGTTGCCGCAAATATTTCGGCTTAGCCAGTTAACTGACCTTCAAGAGAGAATTTGGACAAAGGGAATGAGCATCCCCTTCGCAGGAGAAAAAAAAATCTCCATCTGATCTCTCTCGCGCTGGTGTCTGCCGTGGCGTTTTGATCGGAACCGGATAGCGTGATCTTCTTTCTTGCGAGCGAAGAACAATGAATGGGAGCGCGAAGTGGCCTGCGACAGGTTTTGGCGTGGTTAATGACTCGGTGCCGTAGCCGGAGATAGCTTTCACCTTGACCCTGGTGGCGGAGAGAAAGCGAACGTGCAGACAGACGCCGAGTCTGGTTGGACCAGTTTTTGGCGGCGTGGCGCGCGAAGACCGGACGGACGCTCGCGGTGGCGGTTTTCTGCGCAAATGGAAAAGCTAACATATTTTGTTATTTGTTTTGTGATGTTTACGAGGCCATGTATGGGAACTTTCGATGTTTTACAGATCATTAATTTTTCTCTCATTGCTCAGAACTTCGGAGAATCGAGTATCTGCTTCTCAGTGTGCGATGCTCTGAGCTGAAGAACACCACTCAGCGTGCGACTCGGAAAGGGAATCGATTCTTCGAGTCTCAGAATGATAACTCATATACCTGTCTTTACTCGTCAGATGCAGAATAACATTTCTGTAGACCTCCAGACGCCCTTTTTTATTATTGTTTAATTGATTCTTTTGGGAAATGGAGGGGAAATTTTAGAGCTCATATTTTGATTTTTTGAAAAGTGGGTGATGACTCTTTAAACACGTCATAGTCGTTCACACGACCAAATGAATTATGGGAAGAGCAATTCTTCATTGACAAAATATGCAAAATAATCTCTTTCTATTCTTTTTTAAATTGCTCAGAATACAAATTTTAAAGAAACAAAGTTTGTTTTGGAGGAAATGTGGGTCATTAATTCGTAGCAAGAACTTTACAAATATTCCCCAAAAATTTAAGGTAATGGTGAGGGATTTCCCCCCCTACAAATCCAACGGAATCTTTTCCCGCAGTTAAATATCCACGGAGACACAAGTTGCGATCTCCCTTCATGCGCAAACTCTAGGATGGCAAAAATTGGTTAAAATTAATTTCATGAATGAATTTTTTTCGTGTGTATTCCGTTTTGTCCCGTCTCGTCAAGAAGTCTCGCCTTTGACTTCCTAACAGATCTTCCCCATGGTTTCAGTCTCGTCAAGAAGTCTCGCCTTTGACTTCCTAACAGATCTTCCCCATGGTTTCAGTCTCGTCAAGAAGTCTCGCCTTTGACTTCCTAACAGATCTTCCCCATGGTTTCAGTCTCGTCAAGAAGTCTCGCCTTTGACTTCCTAACAGATCTTCCCCATGGTTTCAGTCTCGTCAAGAAGTCTCGCCTTTGACTTCCTAACAGATCTTCCCCATGGTTTCAGTCTCGTCAAGAAGTCTCGCCTTTGACTTCCTAACAGATCTTCCCCATGGTTTCAGTCTCGTCAAGAAGTCTCGCCTTTGACTTCCTAACAGATCTTCCCCATGGTTACAGTCTCGTCAAGAAGTCTCGCCTTTGACTTCCTAACAGATCTTCCTCATGGTTTCAGTCTCGTCAAGAAGTCTCGCCTTTGACTTCCTAACAGATCTTCCCCATGGCGTATTCAACTGACAGGCTCTGGTCAGACCTCTGTGGCAAGCAGCTGCTTGAAGGGGTCATTTTTTTTTTCTTTTTTTTTTCAATCAGTAGCCAGGTTTCAACATTTCGAATCCAGGAGGTGGCAATTATTTCCTACTATTAATGAAACTAAAAAAAAAAGATTTACGATTTTTCTTTCATCTTTTAGAATGGTTCTCTGTTCATGGGATTTTCTGAGGGAGGAGGGCAGAGAGTAACCAAACGTTACCAGTGTTAAACTCAATTATTTATAGAATATGGAAAAAAAAATAAAAATAGTTTTATAGAATTATCCCAGGAGAAGGGGGTAACTGCTGCCCCCCCGACTCCTATGCCTCTATTGTAGTATACCCCCAGATTTTAAATTCTTTTGTGAGGGTCGTTAACACTCTGCCTTAATCTCTAAATAACTGTAGAACAAAATATAATTATTACTTTTTTTTTAATTTGAAATCTATAGGGTTTTTTTTTTTAAATGCTATCTGTTAGAAATGCTAACAAAGTTCAAATTACAAAATAAAGGCACTTGAGAAAAGAAACATTTTTTCAATTTTTTCAATTTTTTTTCTTTTTGCGATAGAATAATCCTGATATCCATCGAACACATAATTGAAATATTTGGAAAACTTAGTGATGATGTTCGAAGAGTTAGTATTTTGATTTATATTTTCGGAACTTTTTTTTCTTGTTTGGACTTTGGTATTGTGTTCAGATTTTTTTTCATTTCCATGATATCCATCTGAAGTGCATTTTAAGAAATGATCGGTGTTTTCGTGTTAAGTCTAATTGTTATAATTCAATATTGGATATTTATGCTATACTGTTGCAGGCCGAGTATTGTTTTTGGACAAAATATTTCGGGATTCTGTTTTAAAAATTATACTTCCATAGATTCTGTTTAGGGTTATGGCAGAAGCACCTCGTCCATTAGATCACCTGGGGCACTGCCACACCAAAAATAATCCCCTCCCCCCCAAAAAAAATAAACGAATATAAAATCTAGTATTCATAATTTGTCGTATCTAAATCAACAAAATATGATTTTTATATTCGTTTCGTAATCGTTATTTGTCATACTACGTTAACAATGAGAGCATTTACTTTGCGAATCTGGCTGCTTGCATATTGTCATCCGGAATCCTGGCATCATCTCTTATAGCGATGACGCAAACGCGCATGCGCTGAAATGCATTAACGCTGAACTGCAGGAGCCAGTTGACCATTTTGTATTGGCCCGTGACACTTGAATGTGGCAGGCTCGATAATTCTAAACTTTCCTGTCAAGATGTGTTTCGGCTTTTTATTTTGGCCAAAGAAGAAAATTCACGTGTGAAGTATTTAAGAACCGCGCTAGACATGAAAGTATGAACATGGTCTACAAGAGAATGCTAAGATTATATTTCAGTATTGCATCTTCTCGGCAATGTCAGGCGACAGCTTTTTCGTTTTGGACTCGCAACTTAAAGCTCCCCGGTCCGATTCTGCATCAAATGTCATTTGAGTTTCTTTCAGTCTTTTTTTTTATACTTCATTTTATTACCACTATTTTACAATTCGATGGAAAGATAAATTGATATATTTAATTATATATATAATAAATATGACCAAAATAGACAACTTTTCAGGTGATAATTTACAACGGTTTCAGTTTAAAATAATAAATTTACATATTTCTTATCGGAATTTAAAAGAGCATATATATATAGTCGAAACGGAATAAAAAAATTAGAAAACCTATATATTAAACATAATTTTCATGAATAGTTTTTAAAATACCACCAGAATGAAGAGGAAAAAAAATATATAAGTAATTATTATATTTGAGGGGCAAAATATTGAACTGAAGTAGAGAGGAAAAGAAAACTTTTTTGAGTTTGTTTTTTTCCCGAATGTTTTGTTAAATAATGCATTTTCAGAAGAGCTGAAAAAAAGAAAATAATACGTGCATTACGAAACGTCTTTTAAGTCCTCATTCCATATCAAGTATCTCCCTAATCTTTTTTTCCTACATCCGGGTCCTTGTTTGTAGCAGTGAAAGTGCCCCCCCCCCCCCACCGAAAATTTTAGTCGTGGGCCACCATTGTGTTCTAGACCTATCTTAATTTCATTGTCAACTAGAGTCGAAGGTCATGGATGCTTTAACCAGAGGTTTCGAGTTAAATGCTCGAGTCACTGAATTTAATTTTAATTTCAGTTAAAGAGTTAGGTATCTAAGCAAATTATTTTGTCAGACTCTATGGTTATCGAAAGAGCTATTAATATCTCGAAAGTCTCGGTCTTAGTGGTTACGGCTAGTAGTGTAGAAGAGTGTCCTAAATATCGTTAAAACAAATCCCCGCTCAAGCAGCTGCTTGCCACAGAGTCTGAGAGCTTGTACGCCACAGAGAAGATCTGTGAGGAAAGGCGAGTTCTCAGCAGAATGGCAACACAAACATCTTAAGCCGCTGGACTCGAACCCAGGTCCCTTGGATCAGTAGCCAAGCAAGCTATCCACTCAGCCACAGAACGTTAGCTGCTTCGTTTTTTGTTCAAAATCTCAAGTTTTCACGTTCTGTGTTGTGATCGAGTGGACATTGCTTCTGACCGAACAATGGTTAGATTTTCGGCTTTGAAATGATTTCCTGGAATTCAGTTTAACGATCATCTCCTGAATTTCTTTCCTATATTGGACTTCGCTATATTGAAGTGCTAAATCGTCAAAAATGAGAAATGCTAGTAAGATTTACATTATTTATAACAAGTATCATCCCCTTCATTCAATTCCGATCGCCACATCCTTCTTCCTGATAATAAAATGTTTTCTACTCCGAATTTTTCAAAGCTGAGCATGGTGAAATTTATTTCGCCATTTTATTTTTAAGCAACCTCAATTTCGAACTCTCTACCGAGCGATATCACTTCTTTAAATTCTAAAACAAAATTCAAAAACTATGTTACTCCACTCCTATTATAATATTGAAACGTTTGATCAACAACATCTCCTCATCCCTATTCCCACTCCCCATCTTTTTTCTTTGCATTCTCAGCAATTCTTTCTTTTCCTCTCTTCATTCACTTAATATCACTCTCTGTTGTCTTAAACCTTCTATTTCTTCCACCTAAGTTTTCTATGTTTTTTTTTATCATATTTCATGTTATATGTTTGCCTTCGTCTGTGTAACTTGTTATTTTGTTTATATGTATCAAATAATTATGCAATTCCTGTAAACATGTTTGTATTTTTGCACTATCCTCAATATTTCTTTTCAATTTCTCAAATGCAAATAGGGCATCAAGCCACTTGAACGTTTAAATTAATATCCAAAATTACCTGTACCATGGTTTTACAGTAACCCCCTGCACGGAATAAATAAATAAAATAAATATCAGTGATTTTGATTGGATTTCATGTTATATTTATTCATTGCTTTCCTAATTCTCTGCTGCTGAAGGTGAAGTCAGTTTTTCAGATAGATCAGCGACTTTTCTTGGCTTCTGTGCAAACTTTAGTTCTGATCGTTGATTCTCGAGTTTTGCACTATTAAAGGTTAAAAAAAACCCTCAAGCAGCTACAGAGTTGAAATGTCATACATTTTCTGGCTTTTAAGGTTTCCTGAAGTTACATACTATATAAAGATTTACAATTTGCAAGCTAGTTGTTAAGAGTAAGGTTTGTTTTAAATGTTTGAGGCGCCAATAAAAAAGTATTGCGAAAAGAACGGAAATAATTTGTTTTCCTTATCGTATTCAGTTTAATTTAATTGTGGTATATAATTGAGATTAAGTGTCAAATAAATGCAAATTGTGTTTAGCAAGTGTTTGATTTTTATACTTTGTATTCTTCTGTTGATTACTCTTTTCGGTTTCTGTGTTGCTCCTTATGTAAGGTCGAAAGAAAGGAGAATAAGAAAGATCACATTTTTTCTTCAACAAGTCTATATTTTACTATATTGAAATCAATTCAAATAACCTCTTCTTTAATGATCCCTTCTTCCATTTGAGTCCAGTGATCACAGAATAGCGGATAACGAATCTAAATAATTAAGGTTTCTAATTCTTTTGGCATCCCTCCCCCTTTGTTTGTGTTTGTTCAGTGACCGTCTGCAAACCTAAAGACAGAAAGTGGTCATGTCTAGTGACGGATTCTGAGACTTCTATTGCAGTATCGAATCCATGAACCAATCAATCTTCAAGAATATATAACGCACGCTTTCGGTGGGTATGGACCGACCGGCTGCAACGTCCGGGACGTCTGCTCATCCTAGACAAAGAGAATGTAAGCGTTCCGTCTCGTGCCGTATGGGCACCCTCCAACAGCAACGCAAATCACCGAATGATCCAAGATGCTGAAGAAGAACTTTCTTGTCAGAAGCCGAGATGTTCGTTTGCCTTCGCGAGGATTTCTTTTCGTCCCAGGGAATGGATCGCTCCCTCCCCCCTCCCCGGACAAGAGTGAGTCTGTTCTCGACTGACGCCCGTTTCAGCAATTGCTTTTGCATTTGCGAAAAACAGACTCGAATTGGGCTCGGAGCGGAGCTTCTGGAGAGCGCGAGTCACAGATCCAGATCGTGCCCCTCCCCCCTCTCCTCCTCGCCGCATCCGATCGCCTGCCGGGTTGTCGACTCTGCCCCGTCCTTCGAAACCGGGTCAGCTGGCAGGCGGCAGAGGGCAAAGGGAAAATCCCGATGCCTGTCACCCCCCCCCCCCTCCCTCTCATTTCCCTTCTCCACTTGAGAGTGGAAGGCGCGACGCCAACGTTCCCCAGTTCCCTATCTGCTGCTGCTTCGTGTTCCTCTGCTGATGAGGATGAAGAAGTGAAGACCCATTGGAAGTGTTCCTCTTAAGCGCCAGATGCTGTTGATGTCGCATCCCACTCCTTCGCATTACTTCAGTTGGGATTTTGCTCCGAAACAGAATTGCTTTTATTTCATGCGATAAGAATCAATTAATTGGCAACCAATTTACTCTAATGCTCATGGCAGAGAAGCGCTGTTGAAGCAAACGATCTAATCCAAAAGAGAAATCCTCACCACCTGCTGCCACTCCTACCATTTCTACTTCTTTGAAAGCCTTCAAGTGTGACTTGATTCCATCGTGTGCCTCGAGAGATTGCGACTCTTCGATGTCAAGTGCCTTCGTATTTCCCCTTGATTCATCAAATAACATAATCTGCTATAACTTAAATAAATGATCTCTGAGCAGCACTTTTTCGCACACAATAGGCACAAGCACCTCGAGGACTCAGACAGGGTTGCCACTGCTGTTACAGGATCGCTGGGTAGCCTCCCGTCAAGGCCATACAGCGTGTTCTTTAACGTACACAGGGGCTGTTCTGCACATGGAGCCATGTTTGAATGTCCCATCCGACGGACGGCGGCCTCACCAAGCCCATCGGTGTCCCCTACTGACCGAGGGCACGGCGGCGAGTTTTGCGGAGATAAATTTTAACGCTGGCCCAGCTGGGACTCAATCCTGGGAACTGCAGTTTAAGAGCCTGGCGCGCTACCGACTGAGCCACCCTCGCCCCAAATAAACAAAGGATAGAAAGAAGAAAGATAAAATAATTGAGGACCTATTTTTGTAATTCCAAACCATACTGAAACAGATATTTCGGGTTTTTTACGAATTAAATGACACAGTCAGTACAGAAGATATTTTTAAATTGTAGCCCCAGTGTTGTTTGATCTGTGATGTAAAAATAAATTGCTGGATAGAAAGATTCCAATTTTTAAATTCGATCCTTTGCATCTTAGGTAGTGGGGATGACTGAGTCGGTGGCAGGCTCATCATCTGATGATCCTCTGAGACTGACACCGATGATCTTCGAAAGGACGATGTGTGTATGTGGGGGGGGGGATTAAGTTATTGGCGTTAGTGCAGAATAGCCATATCACAAGCACGTTAAAGAACACGAAATGTGATGTTTACCAATACCAGATTATCCAATATTCACATGCTTAGGAGCCCCCGGTGTTAGGAGGGGACGCTGTCTCCGTACGTTCACTATAATACAAAAACATATTTGTGAAATAAAAATAAATAAATAAATTAAATAAAATAAATTGGGAAAACTAGGGGTTCTTCTTTTTTCTTTTTGGATATTTTAATGAGACTTTCATTATCGGGCTATTTTCAAAAAGGAAACATTATTTTTTTCATATTTGCAATTGTAGTTAAATAAACATTTTCGGCAGTGCTACCAAAGTTGTTGTTGTTGTTGTTGTTGTTGTTGTTGTTGTTTTATATCCTTAGAAGGAAAAGTTCCCAAAGTCTTCACTTTGGATGTCGTATTTCTGGATGTCGAAGGCTTTGGTCTTCGACATCCAGAAATATTGGACATTTTCCGGACGAAGGCGAAGAATTCGGGACATTTTTCGAATGCAATGTTTCAGCGTCGAAAAATTCAGGACTTTTTTTTTAAATGACCTTTCTTCAATCTGCTAATATGGTGAACCAGATATTTTGTACGCTAGCAGGTGGTGTGCAATTCTGTTACCGTAGAGGAAATGCTAGGAAGGCCAGATCTGAGCACAAAGGCAACGTCCGGGCTCTAATACTGGCTCCGTTGATCCGAGATCAAGAACATTAACCAATCAGCAGTTTCGGTAAATTAATAAAACAGAACAATGCCAAATGATACCAAAGAAAATAAACCGTTTCTTTGATCACCTATTGTTGCTGCGAAGATGATTCAGGAGTTGGATCATCTGCTGTAAAAAGATTCATGGCGGTGTCTAAAAAAATGACGAAAAAAGATTCATTTTCGTTTTTCCTTTTTTCTTGGGATACTAATCAGCAATTCAACAAATTTCTGCACGAGATACTAATCAGAAATTCAACACGAAATCGTGTCACATTTCGTTGCCCTATTTTCCGTTCATTTCCAGATTAAAAGAGAACTGTGTTCACAAAACTATTTCGTCATCAATTTTATTTTTACGTAGATTTCATTTTTTTTTCAGTCACTTTACAGAGACATTAATATCTGAGAAGAAATTATTTTAAGTTTGCTCGTATCCACTTTTACATTTCTTTATCAAAGTAAGAGTTTTAATTCCACATGCCGTGTTTTTCCACCAAAAAAACAACAACATAATTTTTCCACTTTACGTCCTTTCATAGTACGATGATTAAAACGATCCAATATGGACTCTGGGTATTTCTTCAGGTATCATTTTCAATATGGACTCAGGTTATTTCCGATTTTCCGATTTAAAAAAATTGTAAAATGCAAAATTCAGGGCATTTTGCGTCCCCAACGATGTCTCTGCTGAACACGGGACAGATTATTGAAATTCGGGACTGTTCCGGGAAATAGGAGACAGACAGCAACTGAAGCCCAGGAGCCCGCCACCTGTTCATCCTCCACTGATCTTGACTTCATCTTTCCATCTGTCTCCTAACAGCGGCGGTTCAATGAATTATCTTCCCTTACCAAGCCCCGACACTTGGGGGGTCTTTGTGACTTGGCCATTTAGCCATTTAGCCGTTGCGTGCACAAATGAACTCCTCATAGGTCAATCAAGCCAGGATCAGAGGTCATATCTCAGAGATTCTCTTCGAGTAGATCTGAGATTATAGCTCAAGAATTAATATTCATCAGTATGAAGAAAACTATCGCCAGGTAGTAAAGAAGTTGAACGACAAATTTCCAGGCATTTTCGAAAATTGGTGTTAGATAGTGACAGGAAGGAATAAAGCGGTTAACAGACCTCGATTCGTGATTCGTTGGGAAAATCCGATCATGATTGAAGTAACGATTAATCTCAAAGCCAATAGAGGCAGATGGAAAGGAGTTCCTATTTGGGAGCTGGAAGAATCGAAACCGAAACTTTTACGTCAAGGACATAAAACCATTGACGACGATAGGACATACATAACAGAAGATCAAAGATCAAATCGATAACAGACGATTAAAGAGATCAACGCCACCTGCCTACCTAGTCAAAGAGAGGAGATGAAAGAATCAACGACAGCAGATATATATATCTATAGCAGTTGAAAAGCCAACGATAGGAGATGGAAAAGGACACGAATGAAAATAGTCAGTGACAGGATATAAAAAAGGTCAAGAATAGAGGACAACAGAATGAACTGTAGAGAAAGCGACAGGCGACGAAGAGTCAAAGATAGCCGATAAAAGAGTCAACGATTTCAGAAGGTAGAGGGAATGACAGGAGATGAAATAGTTAAGTGTAGGAGATAAAAGAGCCAAAGATATGAAATGAAAGAGTCAATGAGAGGAGAGAGAAAAAAATCGACTGTAGGAGATGAAAGATTCGAAGATGCGAGATGAAGAAGTAGGAGATGAAGAGTAAAAGATTGGAGAATAAAAATCCATGATGGGATGAATTGTAGGAGATAAACCAGTCAAGGTAAAGAAGTCAAAGAGTCAAAGATAGCAGATGAAAGAATCAATGATAGGAGATGGAGGAGTCAATGACAGGAGATGAAAGAATCAATGAGAGCAGATGAAAGAGTCAACAACAGGAGTAAAAACACTTAACGAGTGGAGATGAAAGCGATTGGAGAAAAAGGGAGTGAGCGATAGGAGATGCATTTTATCACCCGATATTATTGCCACAATCCATCATTGAACTAAACTAAAAGAATTAATTGAACTAAAAGAAAAACTAATTGAACTAAAAGAGAAGATGACTATTGCGAAAGTGATTGTTGATGTGCTCCGTAGGAAGAGGATGAGGAAAGCGAATGACATTGGGATGACTGCCGCATTACTTTCGATTCCCATATTAAGCATTTGTAAACTGGATGTTTTCCTCTTCAACGTATTGTCATTTGTTTCCCTTTCGTGCAATACCTAAAAGAGTTTTAAATATTTGAAATTGGGGAACTCAGAAGGTGTCCTTTGAATCGGTGCACGTGAAATCGAGGTGTTCATTTTTAAATAGTTCTATGGAATATTCGTTCATCTGTCTGAGTGCGAGAGACATCCCCGTTCAGCTGAACCTTAAGCGCTTTTCATTTTCCGCACTCTTTAAGATTCGATACGTCTCTAATAATTATATTTTATTCTAAATTAGTTAAAATAGTAGTAAAAAAGTATATTTAGTAAAAAAGCCCTCTCTGAAGTTAGTATGTTTATATTTTGCTAACCTGAGAATAGATATTTATCTCTTCCAATATTTTTGCAAATGTAGCTCATATATTTCGTTTCAAAAAATTTTACAATTTTTTTAAAAAAATAAATAAAGTTATGCTTTAAAATCCCACTTTCGTATAATACCATTTACAATTAAATATAATTAATAAAAAATATGTGTAACTATTTTCAGATAATACTATTTATTGAATATTTTTGCCATTGAGAAATGAGGGTGTTTTCATGTCTATGAAAATAAAATATTTCCTACAAGAATGAAATTCTTCGCCACATTTATGATAATTTGCTTTATAATTGATATTTGATTCCATTCAGTATAGGAAATGAAATCATTTAAATACCACACACGTCGAATTAGAAATGAATCCGATCCGCTGGCTCAAGCTATGATGCGATGCACAGCCCCCGCTTTTGACGTCATTAGTCACGTGACATCAGGTCTTCTCTTCAGACGTCTTTGGCTAAGCTGAGATGATGATGCCCCGGATCTCATTGTCACTAGCATTGCCGCCACTAAGCGAAAAGAGAGAGAAGGGGGGGGGGGGGCGGATTTCAAGGCCACCTAACCTGTCTGGGCAGAGAAGTGGAAGTAACGGCGCACTCAGTAACCACACCCCTCTCACCCCCCCCCCCCCCTTCGGTGCCGTCTTTCGGCTTCTTCGAGAGTCCAGTGGCCATGGATTCCTTCAGGAAAGATCCAGAGCGGGCGCTGTTGCGCGTGACTTGCCCTCCTGATTCCGATTCGGCCACTAGCCTGCTAGCCTTGTTGTTGTTGGGGCATGGTCCACCCCTCCCCCTCTTCCTCGGGATGAAATCCCGGCCGGTTGCAGGCGGGTAATTACACCTCGTATGGCATGCTAATTATGCCATTCAGATAAACCAGTTGATTGACCGCCCGCCGGGATACAATGTCGTTCGTTGCTTATGCAACGAAGCGATTTATCAAATGTCTCCGATCAGACATGCGCAAACACTGAGCACGACGTTACGGACGCGTCGTAATCTTCCGATTTTTATTTTTCGAAACGAAACCTACTTACTCTTCGGCATCTGAGGTCGAATTCATCGATTGCGAGATGGGACAAACCATTGATTTGAAGGTTGTGAAAGAGCAACCTAATGCTATTGCTTTGCTCTTGATTTCGGTGGATTTCTAAGTGTGTCAAGACGGGCTCTTTTTTTATTCACAATGGACGGCCACGTCACAAGACCTAAGAAATATAGTGCTCACAAAAATTAGGGGATATTTCAAAATGAATATGAAGCGAAGAAATATCCCCTATTTTTTGTGAGCAGTGTAATATCAGGAGATGCAAATGGTTAGTTCTAAGAGAGAACCTTCCTCATATCAGGAGATGCACTGGATAGTTCTAAGAGAGAACCTTCCTCATCGTTATTCAGGCGGCAAAGAGAAACGGAGAAATAATTTTTTAAAAATAATTTAATACGTCACATGCAAATAATAGAAAGTGGCGCCCCAAATGCAAAGCGCTGAATTCGAAAGGTATCTTCTTAAAGTCGAAATATTATAAATGAGACTTATTTGTCTCTGTTCAATCCTAATAAATTTTAATGTATATTTTTTCAAAAGAATGTTTAGCAACAAAAATTCATAAATGAACTAATTTATTACAAAAGTATAAATAAAAACAAATATAAAATAAATTCAACTAACACGAATCTTTATCTTTATCAGTACGAAATTAAAAAGAATATTTCATGTGATCCACCAATATTTCCAATAGTCGTATTTACAATTCTTACAGTCTCCACTCAAAGCATAAAAGAAAACGTGTCACAGCCTTTAATAAGTGACACAATCATCTTTGCGAATAAACCTCTAAATTAGCAAGATTAACCTTACCAATTCTTTTTACGTATTAAGATGAACATGCTTCAGACGATTAACTCTTCCACAGAGAAGTTGCACGACTAACACATTTCCTCTTCGGTTTAATCTTCAGGTCCCTTGAACAACTTTCCCAAGATTAACTTAATACTAATTCACTAAGGGAAAAATGAATGTCCACATTCAACCACTACCGACAACTTTTCCATTCTTGTTTCTAAACATCGTTATTGTTCCAATCGGCTAGTGACGTAATTCTCACGCTAAAGAACACGATCGATCGTGATTTCATTGTAGAACGCTCATCTGTCGTAACAATATCCTTACTCCTGCAAGAGGACATGGCAAAGAATTGACTTCTTCAAACGCTATTGTTTCTTTTCGTATCGAAGAAATCGAAAAGCATTTGCCAAAGGATTGAATCCGTACCAGACATTCTAATTCTTTATGGTCAACAATTTTGTCACTGAAACTTCTAAAACAGCGTTGTCCAACAGAATTTCAAAACTCGCCACACTTGTGGTTGTCGTATTAATATTGTTACGACAGAAGGAATCTGGCAACCAAAAGCAAAAAGTTTCAGCCAACGAACAAGAACGTTGGGAGAATTTGGAGAAGAAGAGTGGAGCGTTAACGGTCATTTTTGTATTGTAACGGTCGTTGTGTGTTGTAACGGTCGGTGAGTTCGAAAATGGACGGTGAGCTGTTCTGAGACAGTGCGCGTAAGTATCAAGAAGTAACTTGATGTGTTGTGTATACGCGGAAGGATAAAAGTGGGATCTTTTATCGTTAAGTATCAAGAGTAACTTGATGTGTTGTGTATACACGGAAGTATAAAAGTGGGAACTTTTATGGCTAACTTCGAATGTCTACACGGACTGTCTTTTTGTTCGGCTAGTGTGTGAACAGTTATTAGCACAGGACGAGAATTGGTTTACGAGTGAAGATCTTCGGGTGACCTGGTAAATCAAGTAAAAGGTAATATTTAGTAAAATACACAGAGCTGATATTGTGTGCTCTACGCAGGAAGATTGATGACTTGTGCATGTTAATAGTTGATTTGTTAATAAGATACTTCATCCATATTTCCTTTGTAACAATTTACCTTGTATTGAATTTGGTTTTGAAATATAGCTTTTAATACTCACGCTCAGTGGCTATCCATTTTTGTGATCCGCAACAATATATTCACCAGATTATATAGTAGTAATCAGGTAGAGAGTAGAATTGAATTCGGGCAATGACTTTGTCGGACTCAAAATAGCATTCATGACTTCGGATTTAAATCTCAAACGTTTCTTGTAATCGGGGAAAAAATAAGCACAAAATAATTGTCTTTATTATATTTGCAACTCTTTAATCAATCTTTATCAATTAAAAACGATCATCATTTTGATTTATTGTTCTACGTATTCTCTATCTTTTAATAAATTAATGGCTCATTGCGTTTATGATGGAGATCAGTCAGCAGCTTTCAGTTTCGATCAGTTCCTCTGATATTTCACTTTCTAAAGAGAATTAATACTTCTGTTTTGTCATAAAATGATTACAATTTGTAATATAAGAATGAGACTAAACGAAAAGATTAGGGACACCCATTCGTCTGTATATACGTGTGTGCTATGATGTGTTATAGGAAATTTTCTCCATCGAGCTCTTGGGGAGAGACAAGTGGTGGGGAGGAGCTCGAAAAATTGAGCCCGACTAACATTATTCTTTTGGTACATAGGTATGACTCATGCTATTTCTCTATAGAAAGGTATGACCAATGCTTTTTCTCTAGTAAATAGCTAAACTAATGTTATTTCTCTGGTAGATAGGTATGACTAATATTTTTTCTCTGGTAGATAGAAATGACTAATGTTATTTCTCTGGTAGATAGAATTCTTTAGTAGATATAGTATGAATCTGGTAGATTTATATTCTTTAGAAGATAGGTATGAATGATATCATTTCTCTAGTAACAGGTATGACTAATATCATTTCTCTAATAGATAGCTATGACTAATGTTATTTAATTACGCATACGGCACATGTGGAGAGAGGAAAACGTATTGGGCACAGGTGTTCTAAAAGATTTGCAAATCTTTTATGTCGATTAACCAAAGATCATGGATCGCTTAAACTAGAAAAAATTTAAAAATTTTGTGTTATACGTGTAAAATAAATCGAAATTACGTGCTCTACATAATATCGTTATGCAAAAGAAATCAATCTGTTACGCTTTTTTTTTTGTAGGAAACCGTGGCGCAAAGAAATGGAAGAAAATTCACGGAATGGGGCGAGCTTTAAAAAAAGATTATTCTCTGTTTGCAAATAATCTTCCTTAAAGAGAAATGGCAACAGCTTTTAGAAGAAATTAGTCCCCATTAGAAGGAATCGTTGGATCAGTTTTACGAAAAACAAAATAAATCTCAGAAGTACATTTGTTTGAAACATTAATCAACACATGGAGCTGGAGATCAGCCCTCCCGTCACGAGACGTTATTTAACAGGAGGTTGTTCATCAAGTGCACAAAATATAAAGATAGAAAAACTCATGAAATGTACTTCCATCCAAAATGTTATCTTTGAAAAAGAGAAAAAAAATCTGTAAAAAATCTTCAGTTTGTAAAATTTCAGAATTTTTCTTGACAGAGGGAGAAGAGGGGAAGCGGGGAGAGGTCATCATCTTGTATATTTTAATTCTAAAGAATCGTTTGCTTAAGTGCTCACTGGTCTGTAAATGGCAGCTAGGTAGTCACTGGAAGGAGAGCTATGCACCAATCCCCTGTGATAATGCTAATGTCCCTAGCACCTAATGTCCGACCCCATCTTCTCGTGGTGCAGACCGTTAGTACCTTTCAAAAGAGATACTCTCTTGTGGAAGTGAACGGAAGGGGAGGGCTGCCAGATTAGTGTGGCCTACTGATCTGGACAACTATGGCTACTTTTCTTTTTTTTTCTACCCTGCTGAGGAGTGGTCAACCACACAGGGTCCTGGTGCTGACCATATAAACCCACTGGACTGGACAGATATATGGCTCTGAGCTTGATTATGGATCCTGATTTTGCTGCACTGGTGGGCTTCTGTGGAGGGAAAATCTTCCGCTGTGTTTTCTGTTTGTTTGTGGGTTCACAGCCCTAAGTGAATAGATTCGCAGGATATGTTTATCAGCTGGTGGATAATCCTGAGCAGAGGTCATCGCAGGTACCTGAACTCTTTGCTTCTATTGGCATCGTCAAATTCTACATTGGAGGAAGTCTTCCAGTGTAGATGGCTTCAGCCTTTAGTAGTGGGGGAACGGGTCTTTGCCCCATGTCTGCGATTAGGGGGCTGTTTGATATTGTCGCCATTTCCTCTCTCAATAAACATAGTTTCTTTAAACATCCCACTAACCATTTTCTCTCCATGGGTAGTTGGAATGTGAGGACTCTGCACAGAGCTTTTTCTCTTGATGTCCTCACACAAGAATTCCACCATTATAATTTAGATATTCTCGGCTTGCAAGAGACCAGATGGACAGATAAAGGTCAGATTCTTAAAAATAATCTTAAATTTCTCTTTTCAGGGAGGGACGACAATAAGCATCACCAAGGTGTGGGTCTGCTTCTCAGCAGACACGCTTGTGATGCTCTTGTAGGATATAAATAAATAAAAAATAAATACCCCCTCAAGCAGCTGCTTGCCACAGAGGTCTGACAGGACCCTGTCAGTTCATATGCCATAGTAGAAGATCTGAGAGGATGGCAGGACCTCAGCAGAAAAACAACACATACATCCATGCCTTACACGGGGCTCGAACCCAGGTCCCTTAGATCACTAGCCATGAGTGCATTAATGAAAGGTTTCTTACAGCAAAATTTCAGACAAGCGTTAAAGACTTGAATGTTATCTGCTGTTATGCCCCCACTGAGGATGCCGATGAGGATGAGAAGGATAGGTTTTATGAACAACTTCAGGATATTTTGAATTCTGGCAAGAAAGGAGATATTACCCTTGTTCTTGGTGACTTCAATGCCAAAGTTGGTACTGAATCTGACCTTTGGGCAGGAGTAATAGGCCCTTTTGGTATTGGTAACTGCAATGGCAATGGGCAACGTCTCCTACAGGTAAGTAAACTCAATGGTTTCAGAATAACTAACACATATTACAAACACCGTGACATACATAAATACACATGGGTTTCACCTGATGGGCTGCATAGGAATATGATTGATTATATATTAATTAACAGCAAATGGGCTAGTTCTGTTAGAAATACCAGGGCATATAGGGGAGCTGAAATTGGATCTGACCATTACCTTGTTAAAAGTGCCATGCAAATTAAACATAAAAAGTGTTGTGCTAGGGTTAAAAAATTTGCCTTTAATACTGAAGCTCTGAAAGACCCAATTATAGCTAAAGCTTACCATGATAGGTTACTTCGTCATTATGGCAGTCATGGTTTGCTTACTACTGAAGTTCAGAAAGAATGGGATCATGTTAAACAGGCTTTTTTGGAAACTAACAGTACTCTTTTAGAAAAAAAGGAACAGAGGAGGCAGAATTATTTAAGTGATAAGGCACTTGAACTTATTTCACAAAGAAAGAACTGCAGGAATGTCCTTAATCAATACCCTATTAGTCCTAATAGAAAGCATTACAGAGAACTTAATAAACGTGTAAAAGATCAGTTAGCTGCTGATAAGAATCTTTGGTTTGATGGCTTGGCTGACAAAGCCGAAGAAGCAGTTAGGCAGCACAACAGCAGAGAGCTGTACCAGAGAGTTAATGTTTTGCGTGGTGGAAAACGAACAGGTATACAGGGATTGAAGGATAAACAAGGTAAGGTTTTAGAAGGTGAGGATTCTGTCATGGTTGTCTCTTATTGCGATTTAGATTATGCTGATGATTTAGCTCTTTTTGCAGATGATGTTAATGAGATGAGCTCTTTCATAGGTGGGCTGAGCATTTCAGTGATATTCTAAACAATGTAGTTAGTTCTACTCCCATTGTTTGCAATGATGATAGATGCATTGGTGGCTTTAATGTTGGCCCTATAACACAATCTGAAGTTATTTTGGCAGTTTCTAAACTTAAACTACATAAATCCCGAGGGGTAGATGAAATTACTACCGAAATGCTTAGAGCTGGGAATGTTTCGGTTACCACTTGGATGACTGAAATTCTGAATATCTTTTAAGATAAAGGCATGGTTCCTAAGGATTTTACCAGAGCTATTGTTATCCCTATTTTCAAAAAAGGTGATCGCAGTTCTTGTGATAACTATAGGGGTATCAGCCTACTCTCTGTTCCAGGTAAAGTTCTTTCCATGATTGTGCTTAATAGAATTAAGAATCTGGTTGACAGGCAATTGCGTGATGAGCAATGTGGATTCAGAAGTGGTAGGGGATGTGTGGATCAGATATTTTCACATAGGCAGATTCTTGAGAAATGTTTAGAGTTTCAGAAACCTTTGGTTGCTAGCTTTGTTGATTTCAAAAAGGCTTTAGACTCTGTTGATCGTCATAATTTGTGGTTGATTGTGAAATCATATGGTATACCTGACAAGTTAGTTAACATAATGAAAGCTCTCTATAATAACACTGAGTCGTGTTTGAGAGTTGGTAAGACTTGTAGCAATTGGTTTAGCATTACTTCTGGTGTTCGACAAGGGTGCATTTTGTCTCCTTTCCTCTTTAGTTTGGTTACTGATAATGTTATGCGAAATTCACTTCAAGGGAAAGATTTTGGCCTTAAATGGACTGGAGATACGAAAATTTCTGATTTAGATTATGCTGATGATTTAGCCCTTTTGGCAAATGATGTTGATGAGATGAACTCTTTCATTCGAGCTGTTGATGAGACTGGTAGTAGAGTAGGTTTGGTTATAAACAGAGAGAAAACTAAAGTGATGAAAATTGGTCAAGTAGGCTGTGATTCAGTTAATCTGAATGGTTGCAGTCTTGAGCAAGTGTCACAGTTTAATTATCTTGGGAGCTATGTAACAGATAATGGTGATGTGCGGCATGAGATTAACAGACGAATAGGGATTGCTGCCGGGACTTTTAAGAATCTAGGGAGAGTGTGGAGAAATAGGCATATACACCTAAAGACTAAAATTAGACTGTATAATAGTTTGGTTCTTTTTAGGGTTATGTATGGTAGTGAAACTTGGACACTTTGTAAACAAGATAACAGGAAACTAGATGCTTTTGATTCCAGATGCTTACGCAGTATCTTGGGCATTAGGTGGTTCAACTTTGTAATTAATGATGAGGTTAGACAAAGGAGTCGGCAACCTCGTTTAAGCAGCATATTGTGCAGAGAGAGACTCCGTTGGTTTGGCATGTTGCCCGTATGAATAATTATAGATTGGCGAATAGGGTTATGAACAGTGTGCCTAAAGGCCTCAGAAGGAGGGGGAGACCTAGGATGCGGTGGGCAGACAATGTCAAACAGGACTTTGTTATAATTGGTGTGCAGTGGCCAGATGCAGTAGATGTAGCTCAGGATAGACTTGCTTGGAGAACTAAATTGCACGGTCTGGTTGGACCTCCGTAGCCCATGGCTGCTTGAGGATGATGATGATGAAGACAAATCTTTCTCATAGAGATGAACCAGAATAATATCCAAGTTTTGTTCCATTCATCATTTATGTTAAAAAAAAGGTCGCAACAGCAGTGGTGGAGCATTAGGCTGCAGATAAGGGTGAACTGAGTTCGAGCCCCGGATGAGGCATGGATGGTTTTGTTATCTCTCGTCTTCCCAAATGTTAACTAGGCATATAGTGGCATAGCTGGACGAACTGCCAGTCAGGCCTAGCATTTAATCAGTGCAATCCACCTGATCCAGTGTTGCCAGTCAGGCCTAGCATTTAATCAGTGCAATCCACCTGATGCAGTGTTGCCAGTCAGGCCTAGCATTTAATCAGTGCAATCCACCTGATCCAGTGTTGCCAGTCAGGCCTAGCATTTAATCAGTGCAATCCACCTGATCCAGTGTTGCCAGTCAGGCCTAGCATTTAATCAGTGCAATCCACCTGATCCAGTGTTGCCAATTCACACGTAAGAAAGTAAGCAAAACCAAAATCTACAAAAAGCATTTTGGTATGAAAGAGAAAAATCTTGATTATTTTTTTTGAGAAATAATCTTTTCTTTAGATCGTAATTTCGTTTTTGCAATGAAGCCTATATTCGAGTTTTGGGCATGTGGAATCTCTTTATTTTTGTTAAAATTGAAGCCTGGTTAAAAAGTTAAATATGAATTTAAAAGAAAGTGATTTTTAGTGAGTAGCTGCTATTCAGTGAGATAAAGATTAACAGTTTTAATGAATTCATATGTGTCCCTTCAATAATAATAAAAATAACAGGAATAATTCCCATAAAACAATTCAAATTTAGAAATGAAAAATATTTTAAATATTAAAAAAAATCCAGTTGAAAAGTTTACTGAGTAATTTAATATTTAATAGTGTTATTGCTAGAATATAAACTGAATAAGGTGGGGCGGCACTGATTATTGTGCCCTGAAGAGATTCGAGTTACCCCCACTGAAAATTCTCCTCCACTCTGACCCGAAGAACCCGTAAACCTATTGCAACGTACTTCAAAATAATTTTAAGATATTTTTTCAGTTGAAGTATTTTCGAAGCTTTTAAGGTGTCAGTGGTTTCATCCTAATTTACTGAAAACAAATTCTTTCCAATTTAAAATTTTTATTTGATTGTTATTTTCAATACGAAAAGCGTTGAGAGGAATTTCCGTTTAAGATTCAGTATAAAGAAGAAAAAGGTAGAAAAAAGGTAAAGGTAGAAATGATTATCAATATATATAGAATATTTGCCTATCCTCGAACCCAGTGATCTTCTGTTGGCAACACCCATCAGCAAAACGCATCTCGGTCATCATTTCACATCGTTTGAGAATGAACAACCTATTTGAGCTCCATTGGATTGGATTGAGGGAAATCATTATGATGTGTACGAAGCAAAGTCCTTGTAGATGGTTTTAATGTCAAAAGCAGATGCTTTTTCTTCTCTTTCCCACTGAACGATGATTATTTCCATCAAGGGACGTGGAGAGAAGATTTCAATGTCGTTCCCAAAAAAGCTTCATTTACTTCAGTTCTTCACTCGTTTTTACCTCTTCGTGGGATTTCCAAGAGTCTTTGCACCTCCTCCATCTACTGAGTGCTTGAAATGGATTTCATTTTTTTTCTGCAAAAGCTCTTTTCCGATGCGTCCTCCTTCCTCCATCTTTCCACGTGGTTAACGTAACAAGATCTGTGCTAGTGGACATGTGCTCGAAGACATCCCTGGTCTCTCTTTCGGTCTTCCTTCCCACTCCACAGTTCCTTTTATTCCCCCCCACCACCACACTAGCTACTTCTCCCGACTGACGTTCAAGTAGACTGCCGTCTCGTGCTCCACATACCGGACGCTTCTCGGCCCCTCCTTCTCTGGGGTGCTGAGAATAACACGACGGACGGAAGAGAAGGAGGAGGAGGAGGACGGTCCCTCGCCTTCTTCCGTCTCCCTCATTTCGTTACTGGAGAAGAGGAAGCTCCTTGTTGCCGTGTTTAAGAAATTTTTATGTCTCTTCTGAGGGTGAAGGTGAGGGAGTGAGCAAGGGGAGAATCGTGACGTTTGCCTCGTTCTTATTTTTGGAACATTTATTCGGCATTCAACTGACGAGAGCAGATTTAAGATCTCGCTTCATTCAGATCAAGGATCGCCAATTTTTTGAAAATCCCATTTAAAACATAAAAACTATTTGGCAACCCACAAACAAACGAAAGGCACGACATTAAAAGTAAAGTATGTATACACCAAATAATTCTAAAAAATTTTTGCACAGTAATTTTTAACATTAGAATTAATATAATTATAAAAGTTTGCCTGAATAGTGATACAAGATTAATGCAATGTTTGGTATTTCCCGTTGTCTGAGAATTGTTCCCATTTAGAGATAGAGAGGATTCTGAAGGCAAATCCCATCCGATACAAACCCTTTGGAAACAGCTGACTCTGAAACTATGGCAACCAAATGAATTCATCACACTAACCAGTGAAGGGATCGGGGAGTAATAAGAGATCAGTTTCATTTACTTATCGAAAGATGATAATTTTGGAAACTTTAAAGTGCAATTCCTTTGCCAATCAATTGGTTCTGGTTATGAAAAAAAATGAGAAAAACATTTTTCTACGTTATTTATCCAATATTTGTTAACATAATAGGTTCATTAATTATCGACTATCGTGTCGAAGCTTGACCAATTGTCGCGGCCATCCAAATTGAAACAATTACTAAAATAGTGAAAGACAACAAGCAGTCTTTAGAAGCTGAATAAAATCAAGCCTCAATGAAGAAAAGGTAAGAAGAATTCAAGCAGCGTTAGCATTTGAAATCACACAAATTATTCGGGTCATGACGATGAGAATAAGGATCATTATATACGAAGAGAATAAGGATCATTATATACGAAGAGAATAAGGATCATTATATACGAAGAGAATAAGGATCATTATATACGAAGAGAATAAGGATCATTATATACGAACTGAATGTAGCCAACAAGCTTAGGACCACAAGGCAAAGTTTCATGCAGTGGTTGGATATCGAATGAAGCAATCATTCAGATGTTGAAGAGGAAGAGAATAAGAAACATTCTTCAATACCCAAGACTAGGATATGGAGGTAAGAAGAATTCCACCATCTTTTGATCCCGAATAAAGAAATAATTCTGGCGGTGAAGGTGAAGAGAATAAAGAACATTCTTCAGCAAAGATACCAAAGACTAGAGTCTGAAGATCAGAACAATTCAAGCGGCTTTTCATTAGGAATGAATAAATAATTCGAGTGGCGAAGAGGAAGAGGACAAGAATTATTCTTCAGGCTCCAAATGTGCCGAAGGGTTGGGTTGTTTTACCTCTGAGCGGCACTTTTTTGCACACCATGGGCTAAACGGCCAGGTCATATGGACCCCGAAGGCTCAGAGAAGGTTGGGGGAGGGGACCCACTGCAACAGCTGTTGGAAGACAGACGGTAGCCTCCCGTCAAGGCCATCCAGCGTGTTCTTTAACGTGCACAGGGTATGACTCTCTCGAACACGGGCGCCACGTCTTAACGTCCCATCCGATGGACGGCGGCCTTTCCAAGCCCATCGGTGTTCCCTACTGACTGTGGGCAGGGCGGGGAGTTTTACAGAGATAAATCTCAACGCTGACCCAGCTGCGACTCGAACCTGGGAACTACAGATTACGAGCCTGGCGCGCAAAAGTTGCAAAAGAATTACTAAATATAGATTCTTTTAGAAGACTTAAAATGGAATTAAAAAATTATTTGGTATTTTCTATTTAGCTGATTTGTGTTGTGTTTTGTGGATTTATTTGATGTACACCATTTTTATGGCTGAATGACCTATGTTTAATATAATTTATTCATTTTCCTGCAGATAAGCTATTTAGCTTTGCGGGTCAAATGTAAATGTATTTGTATTCTTCACTCTTATGAATAAAAATTATGTTCTTTAAAAAAAAAAAAAACGACTAAGCTCCCCCCCCCCAATATGCCGAAGATAAGAATCAGAAGAAAAGAACAAATGAAGCAGCTTTTCATTACGAATGAACAAATAATTCAGGTGTTGAAGGAAGGGAATTCAAGGTACATTCTGAAAAATTGAACTATATACCAAAGACTGAAATCAGTAGGTAACAAGAATTCAAGCAGCTTTTCATTAAGTTTGAAGGAATCATTCGGGTGTTGAAGGGAAAGAGAATAAGGAACGTTCTTTAGCAGCCAAATATATACAAGAGTATAATCAGGAGGTAAGAAGATTTCAAGCAGATCTTCATTAATAAGGAAGAATCATACTGATCTCGAGAGGAAGAATAAAAGAAACATTCTCTAGTAGCCAAATATACCACGTGCAGAATCAAGCAGTAAGATTAATTTAAGGAGCTCTTCATTAAGAATGAAGGAATCATTCCGGTGTTGAAGGGAAAGAGTAAGAATAACATTCTCTAGTAGCCAAATATACCCAAGGGTAGAATCAGGCAGGAAGAAGATTTCAAGTAACTCTTCATTATATTGAAATAATATAGCAAATATTCCAAGCGTAGAATCAGACCGTAAGAAGATTTCAAATAGCTATTCATTAAAAATGAAGATATCTTCGGTTCTACAAGGGGAAGAGAAAAAAGAGCATTCTTTAAGAGCGAAATATAACCAAGAGCAAAATCAGGCATTAAGAGGAATCGAAGGAGCTTTTCATTAATAACGAAGGAATCTTTGGGTGTTCAAGGGACATTCGGGTGTTCAAGGACAAAAGGAACATTCTTTGGTAGCCAAAAATATCCAAGAGTAGAATCAGGTAGTGAGAGGAATTGAACGAGCTTTTCGTGAAGAATGAAGGAATCTTCGGTTGTTGAAGGGGAAGAGGAAAGGGAACATTGTTTAGTATCCAAATATACCCAAGAGCAGAATCAGGTAGTAAGAAGAATTTAAGCAGCTTTTCATTAAGAATGAAAGAAGCTTTGAGTGTTGAAGGGGAAGAGAAAAAAAGAAAAACATCTTCTAGTAGGCAAATAGAGCGAAGAGCAGGATCAGGGAGTAAGAAGAGTTCAAACAGCTTTGAATTAATAATGAACGAATCTTCTGGTGTTGAAGGGGAGACAGAAAGGAACATTCTTTGGTAGCCAAATATACCCAAGTGTAGAATCAGGCAGTGAGAAGAATTCAAGCAACTTTTAATGATGAAGGAATCATTCGGGTCTTGAAGTGGAAGAGAAAAAAGAACATTCTGTAGTAGCCATATATACCAAAGAGTAGAATCAGGCAGTGAGAAGAATTCAAGCAACTTTTAATGATGAAGGAATCATTCGGGTCTTGAAGTGGAAGAGAAAAAAGAACATTCTGTAGTAGCCATATATACCAAAGAGTAGAATCAGGCAGTGAGAAGAATTCAAGCAGCTTCTCATTAATAATAAAGGAATCGTCGGATGTTGAAAGGGAATAAAAAAGAAGCATACTTTAGTAGCTAAATATGTTCAAGAGTAGAATCACGAAGAAGAAAAATTCAAACAGCTTTTCATTAATAACGAAGGAATCTTCGGGTGTTGGAAGCGAAGAGCAAAATGAACATTCCTTAGTAGCCAAATATATGCAAGAGTGTTATCAGTCAGTATGAAGAATTCAAACAGCTTTTAATTAATAATAAAAGAATCTTGGGGTGTTGAAGGGAAAGAGAAAAAGGAACATTCTTTAGTAGCCAAATATACCGAAGAGTAGAATCAGTCAGTAAGAAAAATTCAAGCTGATTCTCTTTAATAATGAAGGTATATCAGATGTTGAAGAGGAAGAGAAAAAGAAACATTCTTTTAGAAGCCAAATATATCCAAGAGTAGAATCAGGTAATAAGAAGAATTGAAGAAGCTTTTCATTAAGAATGAACGAATCTAAGGCGTTGAAGGGGAAGAGAAAAAGGAGCATTCTTTAGCAGTCAGATACACTGGTTTCCATAAATTAAGGAAAATCCCCGTGTTAAGTCAATGGGAAGTTAAAGTTAAAGCTCCATAACTTTTAAAATAAGTTTTTTTGTTTTGAAAAATGTGATTGCAGATAAAGATCTCAATCAAATAAATCAATATCTCGATTTCAACAACATTCGTTCAGAATTTAACGAGTTATGGAAATTTGAATATTTAACAACAGCAATGCAGTCTTAAGAATCTTATACATAACTGAAGAATAGTGAAACAATTTTTCACACAAAGTTCTAAAATATAAACTTATTTTATTAAACACTTTGATACAATACTTATTACTAAGTTTTAATTAATTTCTGAAGTCAGCTTTTGTGGCTGGCATTATTATCACTAAATATTCAAACTTCCATAGCTCATTAAATAACGAACGAGATATTGATTTATTTGATTAAGAGCTTTATCTGCAATCACATTTTTCAAAACAAAAAAAATTATTATAGAAGATATGGAGCTTTGACGTGTTTCCCATTGACTTAACATAGGGATTTTCCTTAATTTATGGAAACCAGTGTATATCCAAGAGTGGATTCACGCAGTAAGAAAATTTCAAGCAGATTCTCTTTAATAATGAAGGAATCTTGGGATGATGAAGTGGAAGACAAAAAAAGAATCATTCTTTAGTATCCAAATATACCCAAGAGCAGAATCATTCAGTAAGAAGATTTCAAACAGCTTTTCTTTTATGATGAAGCAATCTTAAATCAGTCTTGAAGTGGGGAACAAAAAAGGGATGTCCTTTTAGTATCCAAATATACCAAAGAGTAGAATCGGGCAGTTGGAAGAATTGGAGCAGCTCTTGATTATTAATGAAGGAATCATTTAAGTCTTGAAGTGGAAGAGAAAAAAGAACATTCTTTAGTAGCTATATGTACCAAAGAGTGGAATCAATGCCATGTCCCTCTAATTTATTTATTTTTATTTATTGTCGCATTTTTATTATAATTTTTTTGTTGTAAATTTTTTATGTATTAAGTGTGTTTTTGGAAGTGCTATTATGGGATGTGACTCATAGATGCTGTCTCCTAAGGGGAAGAGAAAAAGAAACATCTTGTAGTAGCCAAATATAGCCAAGAGTAGAATCAGGCAGTAAGATTCGAAGAAGTCAATAATCTCAGTGCCTGATTCTACACTGGGTATATTCTGCCTGATTCTACACTAGGTCTGAACTGGCTGCTTGCACATGCCGACCAGTCCAAAAGCCCTTTTACGGCCATTTACAAGTAGCCTGGGGCGCGAGTGTGAGCGTTGGAGACGAACCGGGCAATAAGAAACAAGTCTTGAGCATCGCTGTCAAACAGGTAGGACGTTTCGTGTCAAGGGACGTCGTTCTTACTCAAACAAAACCCTTGAGAAGAGGGTTCGGTTCTAAGTGAGAATCAAGGTTCCGTTCTTGGTGAACCAAGTACAATTCTGTGGAACTGAACTGAGTTCTGTGTGAACCACATTGTAGGCAAGGGTTGGATATCCTTTTGCCAAGTTTGAGGTCGGTAAAGCGAGAATCTGCAAAGTGCGGTTCTCCACCTCATTTGCGTATTTGTTTGCAGCAGCAAAGCAGCAAAGGCCTACAGAGTCGAGGACATTCGCAGCACGTGATTATATATAAATGTGAATAAACTGTGTCGTCCCTATACAACTCTCGTGCGTGAATTGATGGACATATCTCTAAAGATAACTTGGCGCAGCAAGTCTGAGGCATACGTCGGTACGGGTGTAACAATCCGCGAACCTGTTATTTCATCTAAGCAATGGTGAATCCAATTAAGGGACTAATTGATCATCCTCTACTCTAGAGTGGTTAATCGTTCGCCATTCCAGCGCACCACAATCAGGCAGTGAGAATTCAAATATCTTTTCATTAATGATGAAGGAATCATTCGAATGTTGAAGAAGAAGAGAAAAAGAAACATTTTTTAGTATCCAAATTTACCCAAGAGTAGAATCGGCAGTAAGAAGAATTCAAGCAACTTTCGGATACCGAATGAGGACATGGTTCGGATCACAAAAGTGAAGAAAATAAGGAATGTTCTGTAAGAGCCAAATATACGAAGACTAGAATCAGAAGGTAAGATGAATTCAAGTAACCTTTGATCCCGAATGAAGGAATTATTGGTATCGTGAAAGAGAATAGGATAGCAATTTGTCTTTAAGAGCTGAATAAGGAAAGACCTATGATGAGAGGGTGAGAAGAATGCAAGAAGATGTTGAATTCGAACGAAGAAAGGATTCGGATCGTGAAGAAGAGAATAGGATAGTTTTTTAAGAGCTGAATTTAGCGAATCCTAAAAGCAGGAGGTAAATCAGAATAATCAGAATTAATGAGAGGAATCTTTAGGAGCCAAATATCGACAAGCCTAAGCTCAGAAGTAAAGACAAATTAAAGCAGCTGTGGCATCCCTAATGAAGCAATTATTGCATCGTGAATGTCAGCAGAATGATGTGTAGCCATCAAATGCAATAGTAAATGCTGTGATAAGATTGAGAGTGGGACCATGAAGAACTGAGGCGCTTGCGAAGTCGCAAAAGAATCATTTACTCGGACCATGAATGAGAGCATAAGGAGTAATGACTGTTAAAGGCGAATGCGACAAAGACTTGCATGGGAAGGAGAAGAAGGGAAAACGGATTGAAGCAGGCATCACATCCCGAGCTAGCGAATTGCTTGCGTTCTGAAGGTTAGGAGAATGAAGAGCGAGCTTCAGGGGACGAGATGGCCAAATCTCGTATCAGAATGAGAAAGGCAACTCCGAAATAAGAAAAATGAAAGATAATCCTTGTTTTGTTTTTTGTTGATTTTAATTCATCTTTTTTTAAAAATAAATTGAGTTTCACACTTCACGTGGAATTTGACATTCACAAATACATGCCGAAAATGACAGCATCAAAGGCAAACACTATTAAAATGCTGTTATCGAATTCTGAAGCAATTAAATTTTTTTAGTTTTGTTTGTTCAACAGTTTCGTCACTCATAGACAATGCTGTCGTCATAGCAGACGATAATCGCCATTCTAGGCCACAACTGAGTCGGTAATCGAAGATAATTTTCAAAAAGAAGTTAGATGCATTTTAAGATATATCTTACTGACCACTGTGGGTTGCCATACTTGAAACAGAATACTTTTTTCCCATATATTTCTATTCTTCTACACATTTTTTTTTCTGAATTTCACCGCATAAATTATTCTTGCAAATTATAGAAAAAATACTAATATTGTGTGAAAAAGAAACGGGGAAAAAAAAGAGCAGACTGAATTCTGAAAAGATTTCAGCAAGTTAATTTTTTTTCATTCAAGATGAGAAAGCTTCAAGCGAAGAGAATATTTTTCGTTTTGTTCCCATTCCCGATGCAGAGAAACTGAAATCCGCATCGCTCTCGTTCTCATTGTCTGCAGGAAGTGACGCTACCGTGTAATGACGATGCGAGATCATTTCCGGGCAATTTCGATCCCTAAATGCGTTCATTTTTCATGATTCCCTTTGGCCACGAGATCGACTCTTTTCCTCAGAACGTGATGGACGCCACACGAGAATGTTGTGGCTGCAACCGTAGGTGAGATCTCTCTCCCCTCCCCCCCGCCTCGTAGCGGCAGGTTCTTTCACAGTCCAGCGGATTACAACCCACCAGACGGGCCGGACAACTTCTGAGAGCGGGGTCCACGACTCGAAATGACGCACGAACGAGTAGGAAAACAAAGAACAACTTTCACTGAACCATCGGAGCACACTAACCCCTTCACCAGATTCAGAGCTGCAGCGGAAACCACTTTCTTTCGAAACGCAACGGAAAGCATTCCCTTGCGTTGGGAGGGAGATTCGAAAGCATTCCCTTGCGTTGGGAGGGAGATTCGAAAGCTGATCGTGCATTTGCCATCTTCTATTTTCGATCTCCGATCACAGCGATGAAATCTTGGGACTTCGATTTGGGCAAATCTATGATTCGGCTGGCGCTGACGTCATTTTAATCGAACTCTTCTGAATCCTGTTATTCTATCGATCGCGTGTGACGTCAGCATCGCAAGGTCAAAGGTTAGCAGAGTCGATTATCCCGTTTCTTGGGGTGAATCCATGACGGGACAAGGAAAAGTAATGGATGGCTCAAAAAGATATTCCCACTTACCTTCAACAGCTGTCCATCGTTTCTTAATCAGAACCTTGGCTCCTGCTGACCACAGGCGCCGGGCTATAACTTTTACCAAGTCGGGGAAAGGCATGATTATATCGGGGGACGCATCTATGAGGAGAAACTATGAGACGATGTTATTAAAGGTAATGGCGGAAATTGTTTTATTACATTTGTGATTTAAACCTCTGAAACGGAGAATAATACACTCCAACGGAAATCCGTTCTTTTGCATTTTTCGGTTCGTTTTCGTTTCTTCCTCAATCCCGGCCTGTTTGGTTATGTCCGAAGATTTCTTTTCACGAAAAATGACACAAAAATCGACATTCGTTTTGATGAGGACTGCGACGGGAAAAATTCGACAATATATTGAACTAAATATTTCTCTCGTTTTCCAAATTGCATCTCGCAAGTCAATAATAATAAAGTTTAAAGGCGTCTTCAAATAAAGGCATTACCTCTGAATGCAGCTATTTGCGCTCCTAAAGGTTTCGAAATATTCGATATAACAAATGTGTCAGTTTTTTCCAGTTGTTTCAGAAATACTTTTTTGCTCGGCGTATATAGAGGCAGGGGGGGGGGGGAGTTAAGCCTTCTGTATAACACCACACCTGGACAGTACAGTAATAGAAAAATTAATTTCCAACGTATAGTTGTTTCTATTAAAATTTCATTTTTTAAAGTTTAAGTGGTAGCTACTAATTTCTTTTTGTAATCTGGTGACTAATTTTGACATATTTATAAATATTTTAATACAATCACAATGAATAACTTGATTCATTTTATAGAATTTAAACTTTCCTTTAAACGTTGACGAACTGAACCATTAAATCTTTATGCAAAATAAATTCCAAGTTTCTTTTTTTCAACGCTTCCTTTGACCCGGCACATTTAGCTGACAGAGCCCCCCCCCCCCCCCTCCAAATACCTTTGAGAACGGAGGTAAAACGTTCTCCTGCAAAGGAAATTAAGCCTCTTAGCCACACTTTACATTCCCCCCCCCGCCCCTATTGCCTCACTTGGCTACCACCAACAACCTTTACATTTTTCTAGATCAGGGCCTGCTTCTACGTTTCGCTTGCACTGCTTTAACTCAACAAGTGTCGAGCATTCCAACGGACCTCCGACACTAACTCAGTGCTATGACAGCAGACACCAACTAAATGTCATAACAGCGGAGACAGACTTAGCACTACGACAGTAGATACTAACTCGGTGCTATGACAGCAGAGACTAACCCAATGCTAAGACAGCAGAGGTTAACTCAGTGCCATGACAGCAGAGACTGACTCACTGCTATCACAGCAGAGACAACTCAATGTTACAACAGCGGACACTAACTCAATGCTAAGACAGCAGAGACTTACTCAGGGCTATGACAGCAGAGACTGACTCAGGGCTAAGACAGCAGAGACTAACTCAGTGCCATGACAGCAGAGACTGACTCAGTGCTATGACAGCAGAGAGTGACTCAGTGCTAAGAAAGCAGAGACTAACTCAAAGTTACAACAGCAGAGATTAATTCAATGCTATGACAGCACAGACTGACTCAATCCTAAGACAGCAGAGTGTAACTCAATGTCACAACTGTATAGACTAACTCAGTACTAAGACAGCAGAGACTAACTCAGTGCTCTGACAGCAGAGACTAACTCAGTGCTAAGACAGCAGAGAGTAACTCAATTTTACAACAGCAGAGACTAACTCAATGCTATGACAGCAGAGATTAACTCAATGTTACAACAGTGGAGACTAACTCAGTGCCATGACAGCAGAGACCAACTCAGTGTCATAACAATGGAGATAGACCCAGTGCTACAACATTAGATACTAACTCGGTGCTACAACAGCAGAGAATAACTCAGTTCTATGACAGCAGAGAATAACTCAGATAAGACAGCAGAGACTAACTCAGTGCTATGACACTCAATATGACTAACTCAATATTACAATAGCAGAGAATAACTTTGTGCTAAGAGAGCAGTGCCAAGACAGCAGAAAATAACTCAATGTTACAACAGCGGAGACTACCTCAGTGCTAAGACAGCAGAGACTAACTGAATGCTAAGACCGCAGAAACTAACTCAGTGCTATGACAGCAGAGAATAACTCAGTTCTATGACAGCAGAGAATAACTCAGTGATAAGACAGCAGAGACTAACTCAGTGCTATGACAACAGACTAACTCAGTGCTATGACAACAGACTAACTCAGTGCTAAGACTAACTCAATATTACAATAGCAGAGACTAACTTAGTGCTAAGAGAGCAGAGCCAAGACAGCAGAGACTACTGAATGCTAAGACTGCAGAGACTAACTCAGTTTTATGACAGCTGAGACTGACTCAGTGCTAAGATAGCAGAGAATAACTCAGTGCTAAGACAGTAGATACTAACTCGGTGCTATGACAGCAGAGACTAACTCAGTGCTAAGACAGCAGAGACTAAGTGCTAAGACAGCAGAACTCAGTGCTAAGATAGCAGAGAGTAACTCAATGTTACAACAGCAGAGATTAACTCAGTGCTATGACAGCAGAGACTAACTTAGTGTTATGACAGCAGAAACTGACTCAGTGCTAAGATAGAAGATACCAACTCGGTACTATACACAGCAGAGATTAACTCATTGCTAAGACAGCAGAGACGAACTCAATGTTACAACAGCAGAGAGTAACTCAGTGCTATGACAGCAGAGATTAACTCAGTTCTATGACAGCAGAGACTGACTCAGTGCTAAGATAGTAGATACTAATTCGGTGCTATGACAGCAGAAACTAACTGAATGCTATGACAGCAGAGACTAACTCAATTCTAAGACAGCAGAGATTAACTCAGTGCTATGACTGCATACTAACTCAGTGCTAAGACAGCAGAGACTAGCTCAATGTTACAACAGCAGAGATTAATTCAGTGCTATGACAGCAGAGACTAACTCAATGTTACAACAGCGTAGAGTAACTCAATGTTACAACAGCGGAGACTAACTGAGTGCTAAGACAGTGGATGCCAACGCTTGTCATGCGTTCGCTTTTAGCCCTCTATGAAACGATTTAGGGTTAAAACTTTCCCTACAATTTAAATTTAGGGGCTTCCATATATTATCTAATGCTAATTTAATCGAAATTTTGCCTCTCCTCCTTCGGAGGTAACTCTTTTTCCGGACCCCCCCCCCCCCCGAAACAGCATGAAGCATTTCCCTTTTTAAGCGCCAAATCAGCACGGCAAGTCAGTGCTTTGGTGATAGTAGCAGCAGTACATTAGAAGTGATAATATTATGTCAGCTGATTTTTGTCATAAAAAAGATGAAAAATTACTAGCTTCAAAAATAAGTAGATCATTTCAGCTCACTTGTCGACTACATACATACAAAGCGACTTAACAAAATCATAAACACCTCGAAATATGGCATAATTTATGAACGACCTCTTCCGTTGTTTAGTGAAACTGTTGACGATCCCATGATCTATATCTCTGTTCGAATCCTAAATCTGGTAAGGTTTTTTTTAAAGCTCTTTAATTTTTATAACTCTGACTTCTGAGAAATCGCGATGGCAACGATTGAATCTATTCGAAATTAAGTCAAAGAATGAAGCAATGAAAATCTTCAAGTGTCGTGTGGGTCGAGGCTACTGTTCGCCACTCTTTCTACCAAATTCCCAAAGTATCGCTTATTTGAACTTAAAAATAAATTTGATATTGAGTAGAAGGTATTCCGCGCAATTGCACTTCTTGAAAGCATCGGTTCAATCATGGAAAGTGGTTTCCATTTTATTCGTTTCTTTCAATGAGCTGAAGAGCAAGGAGGCGTTCTTCAGCGAGAAGGGTTCTTCTGTGGTCGTAGACGTTTAGATCGAAAGCAGCAAATCGTGGAATGTGACTTGGGGTTAGCAGATGAGCCTCATCATTAGGAGATGATGCGCCAAAGACATAGTGCACATCTCTCAAGCTCACACTTGATTCGTGACTCGGAGACCAGTTGCGTTACGTCTATTTCTGTAATTCCGTCCATTCGGTTGTTCGGCGTGTTACGGAAAGGATCGCTGTAGAGCGCAGATAATGCTGGACGTGTCGAGGTGCAGAGGGCGCTACTATGTCGCGCCATTTGCTTTCCCACCTGAGCCCCGTCATCAGATTCTGATCGAGTGTCTTGAATTGCATGCGATGAGTCACACATGGCTGCTCTTTGCCGGTTCAGTTGTTGTTGGCCAGCGCAGCATTCTTGTTTATATGCTCCGGTTCGCCACTTTCCAGATGCTTCTTTAATTTGCCTGACCTTGAAGCACTTAAAATCGGTTCCCACGCTGATAAAGCGAATTTCATAATCGGATAGATATTTAGAATTTTTTACGGCGGGAGCATCAGAGGGAGACTCTTGCCTCCTACGATTCCACGAAGTCCCCTCTTCCGAATGGTGCTCAATTGGCAACCGATGCAGAAAATTTGTCCCACTGACATCGCTACTCTTTCGTGGCAGAACAGTTGCCATTCTTTGCCTTAGAGCTCAGTTTCCTTGAGACACAAACCTTAAAAACCTTTCCCTATTTTAAAATGTTCATCCTAAAAATGACCTGGGTTCGAGTCCCGGGTAAGGCATGGATGTATGTGTCGTTTTTCTGCTGAGCTCCTGCCATCCTCTCAGACCTTCTACTGTGGCATATAAACTGACAGGCTCCTGTCGGACCTCTGTGGCAAGCAGCTGCTTGAGGGGGTATTTATTTTTTTTTTAAATGGCTATTCCTCTTACTCTAAACTGATATGCCATCGCATTTTTAAATAAAATCCATTTGGCTGACAGATCGCAGAAATGTTTCCATAAAGATATCTCAAGACCAGTAACTGATCAGAGCCTCATTTCAGCTTCAACGATGATACAAACAAACACTAAATTCCTTTCTTATTCTTGTGAATATCGTTTTTCAGCTGTTTTTTCAATTGTTCAGAAAACGATTTACAGTTTTCATTTTGTCGATTGCCCGTAAACATTCAACTTCGTTCTTTCAAAGGATAAATGAAAAATTATCTTTCCATTCGATGGGTTACAATAAAATATTAAGATTCCCATTTGCCGAATCTACAAAGAATTGGATTTTCCAACTGCTAGAATCCCCAAAGCTAGAAAATGTTAACGACGATTTAATAGTGCCAGAAATTTGAAATTTTGGTGGTAGGGCATGAGGATCAAGAGGTTTGGATATTGACACGGACTTCCCTCTTCATCCCATGGGGGTGGGAAAATGCTGCTTTTTTTAAGAGATAAATCAAAAAATTATATATGGGTTAAAGAGGCAGCAGCGAAATATTAATATTCGCAATTTTCCAATTTTCCATTAATTTGAATTCTTACCGTTAGCGGGAATTAAATTTTTAAAATGTGAAGCATTTTATCTTTGAAAAAGAGCATTCCGTGTCATGCAGAAATGACTGAACTTTCTGGTTCTAAAGTGAAATTGCACATATTCGAAAAACCTTTTCCTCTTATTAATGAAACTGAAAGTTAACAATAAGCCAAGACCATTCTTTTCCAACATGCCAGAACTTGCATATCCTGCCTCCATTCATCTTCCTCATCAGAGTTCCCATTTTCTTTTTTTTTGTTAAAAGTGATGCAGTCGGAAGCACTTAACACGAAAACGAATTAGGCGAAATGTCGGTGAATGCGAAACTAAAGTTTGGTCCGTTCAGGGGATGATGATACTTTCACATGCATAAATAATTTTTTTTAGCGCGAAACGGATAACACGAAAATAATCCCTTAACGCGAAAAATTTCCGTTGTCCGTCTAATAAAATTCAATTTAAATTTTTTCTAACGACACGAAATTTTCAGAGGATCGCCAGACGAAATCTCAACCACTGTTTCATAAGTTTTCAAGAGCTTGGAATTTCTTGCGAATTAGTTGTTTAACAACGTCTGCAGATGGCCTGATGGGTTTTCCCCTCGACACCTGAGAGGCAACTGAAATTCTCATCCGACACGGGGCAGGGGGATGAAGGGGGACGACAATTAATCGACATGGATGGAAAAATAAATTTATGTCCAATAATATCTGTTTTACCAAAAATAAATCTTCTGTGCCTTAACCAAAGGTAATCTTTTTTTTTATACCTCTTGTTTTCAGAAGCACATAATTTATTTTTATTTATTAACATGAAAATATAATTATTATACGTATTTTCAGCAGTAAGTTTTTTCCCATATATTAGGTAGTCATGATTCTCATATTCTTTATTCAACCTAAAGATTTCTGTCTTCAAACATTGTTTCTTTTATCCCACCTCCCTAGAAAAAAAAAAATCCCTGCCTGCTCGTATCTGCGGATATTATAACGGAAGCTTTCTTTTCCTCTCCTCTCTTCAGATTGCCGACCTTGTTAATCCTCGATGGGCAGTGACCTTCACAATGAAGGTCAGACGAGCGCAGATCTCTCATCAATAAAAGTCTCGTGGAATTTCTCTCTCGATCTTCAGTCAACAAATGCAATATATTTGCCACTCTATTTCTAAAAGCAATATTTTAATGTCAGCTCCTGAAAGAGCGATGATAATGAAACTTTAAAGATTCAGAATTTGTTTTATTAGGTGCACATGACACATACTTGCAATCACACCTAAAATTGTTTTACAGCATTTTCTCCGATATAATCCATTTCTTAACTATTTTTTAAGGAAAAAGTTTGAAGTAAAAACCGGAATTAATCGAAAAAGAATTTCAAATCAAGTGTTTGAGAGAAAAAGTGTTTCGAAGTGTCACTGGCACCCCTTCGGAATCAAGAAGATTAATTTTTGCTATAGGTCAATTGGTTATTTCGAAATATGGCATTTCGCAATACTCTTGCAGCTGAACTACACTGTCAGTATCCTTTCCAGTCTCTGCCTCTACAGAAACCCGAAATCGAACAAGATGGGTTTCGCTAAGCCTTTTGCATCATCATCATCATCATCATCATCCTCAAGCAGCCATAGGCTACGGAGGTCCAACCAGACCGCGCAGTTTAATTCTCCAAGCATATCTGTCCTGAGCTACATCTGCTGCATCCGGCCACTGTACACCAATTCTAACAAGGTCCTGTTTGACATTGTCTGCCCACCGCATCCTAGGTCTCCCCCTCCTTCTGAGGCCTCTAGGCACATTGTTCATAACCCTATTCGCCAATCTATAATTATCCATACTGGCAACATGGCCAAACCAGCGGAGTCTCTCTCTGCACAATATGCTGCTTAAAGGAGGTTGCAGACTCCTTTGCCTAACCTCATCGTTAGTTACAAAGTTAAACCACCTAATACCCAAGATACTGCGTAAGCATCTAGAATCAAAAGCATCTAGTTTCCTGTTATCTTGCTTACACAGCGTCCAACTTTCACTACCATAACTAACCCTAGAAAGAACCAAACTATTATACAGTCTAATTTTAGTCTTTAGGTGTATACGCCTATTTCTCCACAATCTCCATAGATTCTTAAAAGTCCCGGCAGCAATACCTATTCGTCTGTTAATCTCATGCCGCACATCACCAGTATCAGTTACATAGCTCCCAAGATAATTAAACTGTGACACCTGCTCAAAACTGCAACCATTCAGATTAACTGAATCACAGCCTGCCTGACCAATTTTCATCACTTTAGTTTTCTCTCTGTTTATAACCAAACCTACTGTACCAGCAGTCTCATCAACAGTTCGAATGAAAGAGTTCATCTCATCAACATCATTTGCCAAAAGGGCTAAATCATCAGCATAATCTAAATCAGAAATTTTCGTATCTCCAGCCCATTTAAGGCCAAAAGCTTTCCCTTTAAATGAATTTCGCATAATATAATCAACAACCAAACTAGAGAGAAAAGGAGACAAAATGCACCCTTGTCGAACACCAGAAGTAATGCTAAACCAATTGCTACAAGACTTACCAACTCTCACACATGACTCAGTGTTATTATAGAGAGCTTTCATTATGTTAACTAACTTGTCTGGTATACCATATGATCTCACAATCAACCACAAATTATGACGATCAACAGAGTCGAAAGCCTTTTTGAAATCAACAAAGCTAGCAACCAAAGGTTTCTGAAACTCTAAACATTTCTCAAGAATCTGCCTAAGTGAAAATATCTGATCTACACATCCCCTACCACTTCTGAATCCACATTGCTCATCACGCAATTGCCTGTCAACCAGATTCTTAATTCTATTAAGCACAATCATGGAAAGAACTTTACCTGGAACGGAGAGTAGGCTGATACCCCTATAGTTATCACAAGAACTGCGATAACCTTTTTTGAAAATAGGGATAATAATAGCTCTGGTAAAATCTTTAGGAACCATGCCTTTATCATAAAAGTTATTCAAAATTTCAGTCATCCAAATGGTAACTGAAACATTCCCAGCTCTAAGCATTTCCGTAGTAATTTCATCCACCCCTGGGGATTTATGAAGTTTAAGTTTAGAAATAGCCAAACTAACTTCAGATTGTGTTATAGGGCCAATATTAAAGCCAACAATGCATCTATCATCATTGCAAACAATGGGAGTAGAACTAACCACATTGTTTAGAACATCACTGAAATGCTCAGCCCACCTAGCCATGACAGAATCCTCACCTTCTATAACCTTGCCTTGTTTATCCTTCAATCCCTGTATACCTGTTCGTTTTCTACCACACAAAACATTAACTATCTGGTACAGCTCTCTGCTGTTGTGCTGTCTAACTGCTTCCTCAGCTTTGTCAGCAAGGCCATCAAGCCAAAGATTCTTATCAGTAGCTAACTGATCCTTTACACGTTTATTAAGTTCTTTGTAATGCTTTCTATTAGGACTAGTAGGGTACTGATTAAGGACATTCCTGCAGTTCCTTCTTTCTGAAATAAGCTCAAGTGCCTTATCACTTAAATAATTCTGCCTCCTCTGCTCCTTTTTCCCTAAAAGAGTACTGTTAGTTTCCAAAAAAGCCTATTTAAAATGGCCCCATTCTTCCTCAACTTCAGTATTAAGCAAACAATGACTGTCATAATGACTAAGTAACCTATCATGGTAAGCTTTAGCTATAACTGGGTCTTTCAGAGCTTCAGTATTAAAGATAAATTTTTTAACCCTAGCACAACACTTTTTAAGTTTAAGTTGCAAGACACTTTTAACAAGGTAATGGTCAGATCCCATTTCAGCTCCCCTATATGCCCTGGTATTTCTAACAGAACTAGCCCATTTGCTGTTAATTAATATATAATCAATCATATTCTTATGCAGTCCATCAGGTGAAACCCATGTGTACTTATGTATGTCGCGGTGTTTGTAATATGTGTTAGTTATTCTGAAACCATTTAGTTTACTTACCTGTAGGAGACGTTGCCCATTGCCATTGCAGCTACCAATACCAAAAGGGCCTATTACTCCTCCCCAAAGGTCAGAGTCGGTACCAACTTTGGCATTGAAGTCACCAAGAACAAGGGTAATATCTCCTTTCTTGACAGAATTCAAAATATAATGAAGTTGTCCGTAAAACCTATCCTTCTCATCCTCATCAGAATCCTCAGTGGGGGCATAACAGCAGATAACATTCAAGTCTTTAATGCTTGTCTGAAATTTGCTGTAAGAAACCTTTCATTAATGCACTCATATCCTAGAAGAGCATCACTAGCATGTCTGCTGAGCAGCAGACCCACGCCTTGGTGATGCTTTCCATCCTCCCTCCCTGTAAAGAGAAATTTAAAGTTATTTTTAAGTATCTCACCTTTACCTGTCCATCTGGTCTCTTGCAAGCCTAGAATATCTAGGTTATAGCGCTGGAATTCCTGCATGAGGACATCAAGAGAATAATCTCTATGTAATGTCCTCACGTTCCACGTTCCTGCAGAGAGAAAATGATTAGTAGGATTTTTAAAGAAATTAGGTTTATTGAGATTGGTAGGGCCAACAATATCAAACAGCCCCCTGATCGCAGGCATGGGGCAAAGACCTGTTCCTCCTCCGCTAAAGGCTGAAGTCACCGATGCTGGTAGGAACTTCAGGCACCACCTTTTCAAGTGGACTTTTTCAAGAACCATATGGCCTGCCTGAGACACATTACTCCAGTTTAGGCTTGACGATGCCCAACTAGCTAAGTAAGGTTCAGGTACCTGCGATGGCCTCTGATTAGGATTATCCACCAGCTGATATAAGGTATCCCATGCCTCTGTTCACTTAGAGCTGGCAACCCAGAAGCAAACAGAAAACACAGCGGCAGACTCTCCCTCAACAGAGGCCCACCAGTGCAGCAAGTCCAGGATCCATGATCAAGCTCAAATCCATAAACAAGTCCAGTCTAGTAGGTATAAATGGTGAGCACCAGGACCCTGTGAAGTTGACCACTCCTCAGCAGGGTTGAAAAAAAAGGAAAAAAGTGGCCATAGATGACCAGATCAGTAGGCCATACTGAACTGGCAGCCCTCCCCTTCCGTTCCCTTCCAAAAGAGAATATCTCTTTTGAAAGGTACTAACGGCCTGCACCACGAGAAGGCGGGGTCGGAGGGAAAATAATTTTGAGTGCTTGTTTGCGCAGATTTCAGATCAATATTCAGTTGAAATAATGATGAAAGAGGCGTTATTTCATCAACTTCGGTAATGAGTGACTCATTTCGCCAAGTCTTACTTCAAAGTTCTATGTGTTAACCTCAGACAGAAGGAGGAAAATTTTAAACTAAAATTTAGAGATGGAGAGATAAAATTTCGAGGATAAAGTGAGAAAAATAGCGCGAATAGCAAAACACGAATAAATACAGTGCAAGGAATTTTCTATTGAATATTGATTAATTATGAATTCAGATCTCCTTTTCGATAGCAAGGATATTTCACATAAATCCTTTCCTCTTTGGTCAATGGAGGCAAAGAGTCTCTACTAGGAGCATTGTTTCTTATTATCTTCACTTCTGAAATTCCCAATCTTCTTCGTCCTATCCAATGTATGGCTTATGAGATGGCATCAATTTCTTCTCTACATCCATCAATCAAGAAGAATGCACTTTATTTATAAACTGCTTGTGACGCTATTTAATAGTGGAGCTTAAAGTAAGAGCTACCTATTTCCAAAGACAAATTAAGTGTTGGAAACACGAATTCTCATTATAATTATAACTTTGTCAAATTCCGATTACAAATGGATAGATGCAGAAATTTTTAGGAGTGTTATTCTCACAACAGCTAACGTTTGGTGACCACTATAACAACATTGTAAGGAAGTCTAATCTCACAGCTTTCTTCAAACAATGTTATGGCAAATGCGGCATTGATTTCCTAATCGTGCTTTTCTGACTTTCATCAGACCTTCACTAGAATATGCCTCGCCTGTATTGAATATCTATTAGATATTAAAAATCTTGAATGCACCCAGAGATGATTCACAAAAAAATTGCCTGGATATTATCATATGTCATAAGAAGAAATGTTGAGAAAGCTGTCATTGCATTCCTCGGAGTGGAGAAGACTAATGCTCGATTTAAAACTTGTTATTAACTTATTCATGGAATAAGTCATTATAATATTGGATAAGTCATATCTAACATTCAACCTTGTCAACAGAAGAACAAGAAATCATCCTCTTACGACTGCCTTTTGCTCGAAAAAAAAAAACTGTAATTTAAAAAAAACTGTAATGTAAGTAAAAAAAAAACTGTGTGTGTAAGTATCTTTCCTTTATGTGTCGTGTTGGAAGAGTATGGAACTCCGTTCCCAGCGAGATTGTCAATTTTTCAACCACTGATGATTTTTTTTCTTTCTTTTAGACTGAAGAAATTCGACTTATTCCCGTTTCTCAAGTGTTTTAAATTTTAATGCATTTGTCATGTCCGGTATCAGTGTATTAATATTGCACCTTCCGGTCCTTTAATAATAATAATAATAATAGTTTACAAGGTTTTTACAACATGAACAATTGTAGCTTTTTTCAGATGTTGATTTCAGATCTGGCCTTAAAAAATGGTTAGCAGGTCACGTTTTTATGTTATTGATCATCTTGACTTCTATTAAGATCTTCCTATACTAACCCTCCAGACAACTGGGATGATACTAGATATTTTACTTTTTGTGGCTGGCAACACTGATTGTCAAGTGGGAGAAAACATGTAATGATAACCTAACCTCAGACCGTCATTCTTGTTGTTTTCATTGTAGGAGGAACACATGCTGTACTTTGAAGAGTGAATTTTGGCGTTTAAATGGCACGAAGGCAGCGTCGCGGATCTGTTAATGTGCCATATAAGTTTTGTTATGTATGTGGAAATTATATTTTAAAATCCTAGGATCGTTCTTCGGCAAAGATTGTGAAGAAGGCCTATAACTTGTATTTTCTATGTCATGTTGGAGATCAGGGCAAAACATGGTCTCCACATGTATGCTGCATTTCGTGCTTTGTTGGCATGAGTGAATGGTTAAAAGGTAAGATAAAATCCATGCTCAAGCAAAATGCAATATCCAAATGTGCCTTCAGCCATAAGGGCAGTTCCTCGTGGAGATCTTCCTATACCAATATCTCCAACCAACTGGGAGGAGATGGATTCACATTCATCAGAGGAAGACTTTGAGGCACATACAGATCCTGATTCTACATACACCACTAAAAAGTTAGACGAGCCTCATCTGATTCAGCAAAATGAAATAAATGATCTTGTTCGAGACCTAGGACTTTCCAAACAATCTGAGGTTTTAGGTTCAAGACTTCAAGAATGGAATCTTCTGACCAAGGGTACCAGAGTTTCTCTGTTCAGAAAGAGAAATTTGGCTTTATATGCTTATTACGAGATGCAAGATGGTTTGTGTTTCTGCATAGATATTTCAGGGCTGATGGAAGAAATTGGAACAACTCACGACCCTAAGGAATCGCGTCTATTTATAGATTCATCAAAATTCAGCTCGAAAGCTGTCCTTTTGCATAAAGGAAACAAGAACCTTCCATTCCAGTGACACACGCTGTGGGAATGAAGGAAACTTATGAAAGCATGGAAAAAAAATACTCACTGCTATAAATATGACCAGTTTAAGGGACAATATGTGGTGATCTAAAAGTCATTTCTCTCTTGATCGGGCTTCAAGGAGGTTTCACAAAATTTGCTGTTTTCTGTGTTTGTGGGACAGTAGAGCCAGAAAGGAACACTACAGAAGACTGGCCTAAAAGAGATATTTTTATTCCTGGAAAGAGTAATGTGAGGTACAAGTCTCTAATTGACCCCTCTGATGTTCTGCTCTCACCACTAAACATCAAACTGGGGCTTATGAAAAACTTTGTAAAGGCTATGGACAAAACTGGTAAAGGGTTTTTGCACTTGAAGGAAAATTTTCCAAAACTAAGTGATGCCAAACTCAAAGAAGGGATCTTTGTTGGTCCTCAGATCAGGAAGCTATTGAATGATACTGTCTTCGAAGAAAAACTGAATGTGAAGGAGCGCGCTGCATGGGAATCCTTCACGTCTGTGGTCCAGGGTTTTCTGGGGAATCACAAAGAGGAAAACTACCATCAGCTCATTCAAGGTCTTCTCAAAAACTATGAAAATCTTGGCTGCCGAATGTCTTTGAACATCCATTTCTTGCACTCGCATCTCGACTTCTTCCCAAGAACTTAGGAGCTGTCAGTGATAAGCAAGAGGAAAGATTTCAGCAGGATATCCGAACCTTGGAGGAAAGATACCAAGGAAGGTGGGACCCAGCAATGATGGATGACCACTGCTGGTTCTTGTAGAAGGAAGATACCTCAACACATAAAAGACAAAAATGAACTTCTTGTAAGTATAAAAGATCCTTACCCATGTTTTCATATTTTGCGTTTCAATATTATTTCATTTGTTACTTTATATTCAATGGTCTATAACTATGATGTTTCTAATTTTTTTTCACTGTAATCATGAAATTAATTAATGAGTTTTAAGTTGCAAAGAGTTGTTCCAATTAATGAGTTTCAAGTTGCAATTTAATAAAATCATCATCATCATCATCATCCTCAAGCAGTCATGGGCTACAGAGGTCCAACCAGACCGTGCAATTTAGTTCTCCAAGCAAGTCTGTCCTGAGCTACATCTACTGCATCTGGCCACTGCACAACAATTCTAATAAGGTCCTGTTTCACATTGCCCACCTCATCCTTGGTCTCCCCTTCTTTCTGAAGCCTTTAGGCACACTGTTCATAACCCTATTCGCCAATCTATAATTATTCATACGGGCAACATGGCCAAACCAACGGAGTCTCTCTCTGCACAATATGCTGCTTAAAGGAGATTGCCACTCCTTTGCCTAACCTCATCATTAGTTACAAAGTTGAACCACCTAATGCCCAAGATACTGCGTAAGCATCTGGAATCAAAAGCATCTAGTTTCCTGTTATTTTGTTTACAAAGTGTCCAAGTTTCACTACCATAACTAACCCTAGAAAGAACCAAACTATTATACAGTCTAATTTTAGTCTTTAGGTGTATACCCCTATTTCTCTACACTCTCCCTAGATTCTTAAAAGTCCCGGCAGCAATCCCTATTCGTCTGTTAATCTCATGCCGCACATCACCATTATCTGTTACATAGCTCCCAAGATAATTAAACTGTGACACCTGCTCAAGACTGCAACCATTCAGATTAACTGAATCACAGCCTGCCTGACCAATTTTCATCACTTTAGTTTTCTCTCTGTTTATAACCAAACCTACTCTACTACCAGTTTCATCAACAGCTCGAATGAAAGAGTTCATCTCATCAACATCATTTGCCAAAAGGGCTAAATCATCAGCATAATCTAAATCAGAAATTTTCGTATCTCCAGCCCATTTAAGGCCAAAAGCTTTCCCTTGCAGTGAATTTCGCATAACATAATCAATAACCAAACTAAAGAGAAAAAGAGACAAAATGCACCTTTGTTGAACATCAGAAGTAATGCTAAACCACTTGCTACAAGCCTTACCAACTCTCATACACGATTCAGTATTATTATGTTAACTAACTTGTCTGGTATACCATATGATCTCACAATCAATCGATGTAGATATCAGATATCTCTTCGATGTAGATATCAGGCTTAAATATTTCACTAAGAAAAGATGCAAAATATTTCCTATGGGGAAAATGGATCCGTTTAACATCACTGATTCCATGTGACTCTGGCTGACCTTAAGAGAAGACTTCATCTATTTTCTCACATTCTAATGATCATCGTTAAACTCGGAACCTCGCATCAACGAAACCAATTCAATTCATCATATCGCGGGACTTACGAACAAGATGAGGAGAAAATAGATCGATGAGTTAGAGTGAGCTGCGCGTGCACCAGGGGCTATAGAATGTAGTGAATTTCTTGCAGCAGTGAAATGGGAGAGGAATTTCGCTCTTCAGCATCTTCTTCCATTCAAAGAAGATCACGAAACTGAAGAGTAATGCGGAGAAGACGTCCCAGTTTGAAATTCGCGAAACGAAGAACATTCAAGCCTGTGACTAAAGCATTCTTTCTCACAGATCTGATTCATGATAGAAAAAGGAGCAGAACTGGAGGCCCAAAGAAAGATTGCCATTTACCTCATCTTCGCATTGATCGTGATTTGTTGGCTTTTGCGTTTGTCAAACGGCTCTTCCACCAGATGTATCTTTCCTCCCATTGAGCGATGTGTCGAATGGAAGCTTGCCATGTGTGGATTCCTATAGGCTAAAAGCAATTTACCTTCCATGATTTCTTCTCCCCCTAAAAAAAGTGGAAGTTTAGAATTCATTGTTCTTCTCTCGAGAAGCGAAGTATCGTTCGATAGTAACAAGTTAGGTTCCAAATGAAAAACAACGATGAAATATTGGGATTTGCACTTACAGAACCTTTCTATAGCTACAATTGCGCCCTCTAACGCTGGAAAAAATTGAAAATTCCAAAATATCTAAAAGAATAATGCAAGCGATGTAATGGTAGAAGTTTAATATATATTGATGGTGGAATGAAAATGTCATGAATTTTTCGTTGGCAACAATAATTTGACCTCCTTACCCCCCCAGGGGGTGGGAAAACGCAACTTTTTTTGTTTCTAGAGATAATTGTTTGTTTTCGGAGATAAATTAAAAATTATTTTTGGGTTGGGTAGGTATTGATGAAATATTACGATTTGCATCTTCTGAATATCCCAAAAGCTGTAATTGAACTCACATACATTACATTGAAAGAAATCGAGAGCTCCAAAATTTCAAAGGAATATTGCAAACGATGCATTCATGTTGAAAATTTGAAATTTTGGCGGGGAAATGTGAAGGTCACGAAGTTTCCACAGGCAACAATGGGTTGACTCAATAGACCCCAAAACGTAACTTTTGTTAAAGAAAACTCATAAGCAACAAAAGTTGTTTTGGGAAAACCTAACTTTTCTTCTTTAAGAGATAATTGTGTGTTAATAAAGATAAATTAAAAATTCTTTTTATGTTGGATAGGTATTGGTTGAATATTGCGATTTACACTTTCTGAATATCTCAAAACTATAATTGCGCCCTCTGTTGGTGGAAAAATTAGATAAATCCAAAATTTCAAATGAGTATTGCACACATTGTAGCTCTCGAAATTTGAAAGTTCCCTGGTAGAATGTGAAGAGGACGGAGTTTCCATTGGAAGCAATCAGTTGAGCCTTCACTCCCAGGGTACGTACTTATTTTGCTTTAAGAGATAATTGGAAAACTATTTTTTGGTTGGATTGGTACTAATGAAATATTATAATTCGAATTTTTAAGATATTTAGGTTGTTTTAATTTATATCGTTAGAGATCACTAAATATGCAAACGGAGAAACTTTTAACTTAACATTTTGTAAGTGATCTGTTTAGGGTTGAAATTTCGGTGGTGGTGTGTCAAGAGATGAATTCCACTGACAGAGACAGAGGGGACCCTCCCTTCTCAGAGGGGAACAACTTTTTAAATTTAAGAAAATACAAAATATTTTTATGTTGTATAAATATTAATCAAATTCTACTATTTGCATTTCCCCCCCCCCCCCCATCATCCCTTAGCTCAAATTAAAACTTTTAAGGAGTGAAAAATAGGTAAAGGAGAAACTTCATTCTCTTTAGAAACGAGATTCCTTCGTCTAGTTTTTTTAAGTGTCGAAACAAGGTTTTATATTTTAGCAATATGTAATGCTGAGAAAAATTCACAAGTTCATTTAGTTTTGGTTTCTTCGATGCGGAATCAACCCACTTTATATGTTTATTGATTAAGCATCCCCTTTGAACGAAGGCGGAAGCAGAAGGGACTTTTTTCCTTCGCGCCGTTGGACAGATGGTGCGGTGAAAAAAACCAAATAGCAGCCGAGGGTCCTACTCTTCACTTCTGCCCTAAATTTCTCTTCTGAAGAGAGGTCTTTTTAGTGACAATATAAAATATGAAGATTAAAAGATACTTTCTTCTTTTCTTCTAAATTCTTTCTCTAAAAAGGGAAAGGTAATTTTTTTGATAGTAGTTATAAGCAAAACATTTGTCGTGATAAATTTACTAGAAAACTAGATAAGGGTTTTTTTCAACACAGCCAAAATTTCATAATAATTATAGACGCAATTCCAACGACAATCAAACGCCGCGTCTATTTAACTTGCTTCCTAGAGAAAAAATAAATTTAAAAATTTCTGATGTTAAAAAAATTATTTGATTGGTTGATGAGGGTGCATTTTGTTTTCTTTTCTCTTTAGCTTGGTTATTGATTATATTATGCGAAATTCACTTCAAAGGAAAGATTTTGGCCTTAAATGGTCTGGAGATACGAAAATTTCTGATTTAGATTATGCTGATGATTTAGCTCTTTTGGCAAATGATGTTGATGAGATGAACTCTTTCATTCGAGGTGTTGATGAAACTGGTAATAGAGTAGGTTTGGTTATAAACAGAGAGAAATCTAAAGTGAGGAAAATTGGTCAGGCAGGCTGTGACTCAGTTAATCTGAATGGTTGCAGTCTTGAGCAGGTGTC